>CAJOBZ010000014.1:2307500-3775000 GCA_905332375.1 Pieris macdunnoughi | reverse complement strand
GCCCGCCCCCCCCGCGTTTTTTTTTTTTTTTTTTTTTTTTTTTTTTTTTTTTTTTTTTTTTTTTTTTTTTTTTTTTTTTTTTTTTTTTTTTTTTGGGGGGGGGGGGGGGGGGGGGGGGGGGGGGGGTGGGGTGTTTTTTTGTGGCCCGTCTTTTCTTTTTTTTTTGTTGGTGGCGTCTTTTTTTTTTTTTTTTCGGGGGGGGGTGTAAGTGGGGGTGGGGTGGGTATATATTTTTGGGGTGTGTTGTTTTTTTTTTTTTTTTTTTCTTCTCCTTTTTTTTTCTTTCTCCCCTCCCGTTTTTTTTCTTTTTTTTTCTTTCTGGGGGCCCCCGCGGGGGGGGGGGGGGGGGGGGGGGGGGGGGGGGGGGGGGGGGGGGGGGGGGGGGGGGGGGGGGGGGGGGGGGGGGGGGGGGGGGGGGGGGGGGGGGGGGGGGGGGGGGGGGGGGGGGGGGGTGGGAGGGGGGGGGGGCCCCCCCCCCCCCCCCCCCCCGGCGGGGGGGGGGGGGGGGGGGGCGGGGGGGGCGGCCCCCCCCCCCCCCCCCCCCCCCCCCCCCCCCCCCCCCCCCCCCCCCCCCCCCCCCCCCCCTCCCCCCCCGGGGCGTGGGTTTTGTGTGTGTTTTTTGTTGGGGGGGGGGGGGGGGCCGCGCGCCGAAAACCCCCCCCAAAATAAAAAAAACAAAAAAAAAAATATTTTTTTTTTTTTTTTTTTTTTTGTGGTGGGTTTTTTTTTTTTTTCCCCAATATTTACTTTCCTCTGTTTCTAGATTCGTAAGTTAATTGTCAGGTTTGTCTCTATGAGTTTATTTAAAGATTTCTAATGAAACTGTAATCGTGCTAAGATGTAACTGAATTGCGATAAAAGACAAAGTAGGTGAGCGCGTCAAACTTATGAAATTCAAATTCATCTTATCGCGTCGAGCGCGACCTATAAAATACGCGTTACTCTGCAGTTTTTCCAAGAGATCGGTTGATTTTGCGATAACTTAAAAAATATTTTCGCTACATTAAACCCTGAAGGTTTGAAGGCCTTCAGTGGGTTAGTTCATAACGCGTGACCTTCCGTAAAATTAACATATTTTATGGTAATGGCCTGGGCCTTATTCGTATAAAACTTTTGACAAATAATATTTTAGTATTCTTAATTAAACGTAATAAACTCAACTGTTGTTTGAAACCTATTTTCACACAAACAACAGTCAATACAAGCTAAAATTATCTAGTTGAGTTATGAAACGGTCAGTGTACGATCAAATAGCAATCAATCAATATGTCGCAATGAATATTGTTAGCTATCTATCGCTAGAGGAGCATTCACCTGATGGTTTCTATTTAATTAATTCAAGCCTGTGTACATACGATACAATATCTCATAGGATATAAGTGATTTGATATATGAATGTACAGCCCTGCGATTCTGTAACTCACTTTTCGAACTCACACAGCGGTTTTCACATCTATAAAATGACTGCTTCTCGACTGATTTGAGAGCGACCGCCGATGCGAAAACCGCTGTGTGAGTTCGAAAAGTGAATTACAGAATCGCAAGGCTGTATTAAAGATAAATTAGGCGATATCAGAGCTAGAGCTTTTCTTATACACCGTATTGGTATCGGAAGAAAAACTGTCAAAATGATCATGCCACGGATTATATATAAATTGATTTTAGTATTTTTTTTTAAGAGTATAGTTTCATTCATCGTACTAATGCTCTGAAACATTTGACAGCAGCCAAGGCTGAATTGTTAAATAAAATCAGTCAACGTACTTTATAGAATCAATCAGCGATTAACCCGTTTTAACTTATACATTCATTTGTCTCTTTACATCACGTCGTAAAAATAATGCAACTGAGAGAGACGAAACTCCTGTGATTAAATTTTAAGCCATAAACACGCAATAAGAAATTGATGTAGGTGTTCATCAATGACAATTAACATTATGTCAGAAAATTTCAAGTATGAATAAAAATAATACGATTTCATTAATGTTTTTGTGGGAAATTTCTTAGAATAATTCTTTATGGTTATGGAATGAGGACAATCCTCTTAAAAGATTTGTTTCATATGAATTTATTCGGAACAGAGAATTTTTTCATAACGCTGTGTGAAACCGCTTTCATATATTTAATTTCTTTGTATTCCTCAGTTATACACGAATCTGTGGAACAAACGGTATATATCTGCGGTAATCTTGCACAAAAAATGTACTGAAATATGAAATTTTAACATAAATTTAATTCATAATGAGAATGTGACACCAAATTGAAACTGAGATTGTGTTTGCCGACAGGGGATGGATATTGCATCACTACATACTGTAGCCACATATTACACCGCAACATGATTACATACATACCCATTTCCCTAACTGTGAGGGCAAAAATTCTGTAAACGAATATTTTTTATTATATAAGTTTTTTTAGTACAGCTTCAGTATTTTGGCTTAAGCGTGTAACTCTCATACTACGAGGTCGTAGGTTCGAACCCGGATTGCAACACTTGCTCGTACGGTGAAGTAAGATGTGAGGAAACCGGCATGTCTTACACTCAAAAAAAAGTCGTCGACATGAAGCTGTAACTACTTGCCAATTAAAAAAAATAATCACTAAACAATACAAATATCTGAAGCCTAAAGAAGACGATGTTTTTATGCATTGGTATAACTGTATGGATTGTATTAATGTATTAACAAAATATGCTTCGATAACCACGATATGAACAAAATTATTGCCTAATTCTAATTACATATGATGTTTAAATTAAACTAATATTTTCTGTTCCACATGATAATTTAATATAATTTCATATAACTAATGCATAGACTACTTATGGATTAATATGCTAAAGAATGCTATCACTAATTAAAATGCTAACGACCTGGCTCAGCGCTCGGGAAACGATAATCGCGGCGCTTATAACCTTAGTTCTTTTACTAACCACATATTTTCTTGCTTATCAATCCGTTTAAAAGCACACAAAGTGTATTTCTCAGTATTGGTGCAAGTTGCATCTCACAAAAAGCGTGACCAGACCCCGTGAGGCGTGTCAAGTTGAGAGATTTATCGTAACAGTGACACTTGCAGCTGCTATTTCAGCTTTAATTTATTCTGAACCATTTAAAACGTAAATAAATAAAATTGTAATGTATAACTTTAGAATAACAACATAGAACTAGATTTAAGTGGTTAGTTGGAATAAGGCATAATAAAGGCAGGTGCCTTTAGTTGAATCACGTTTCTTTCAACTAAGTGGAAGGGGACGTACCTATTGTAGTTATTGACATATCCACGCATTTCTGTTGGTATATTTTTCCCTTTTAGTTGTCAGCTATTTCAAGTCGTTTTATTTTCTTAAATTATAAATATTTATTTAATAGTAATAAAACATTCAAATATACACTATTTACAATTTTCTTAACCTAAAGATAAAAAGTAAATTAAAACAAATTTTGGTCCCTTTGACGCTGGCAGTATTGTCTTCGTTGTATTGCTATACTTATTCGTTGAGTGAAGAAAACACCAGCTCTGGTGCCACCGGTACTATCTACCAGGCGCCAGCTTAAATCTTTAATTAGCGCCTGTGCACTTGAACCCCACGGCCCAAGAGTCTCTACTCCAAAGGGAACAAAATCCAAGTTGGAGGAAAGACTATTTATATAATAAGGAGATAAACTCTTTAATTACTTTTATTTGTTGCATTAGAATAAATTTTTGCTAAACGACTGAACACTTCAAATTACTGTATTTAAAAATGTTTTCCAATATCAAGTACATTCGCAAGTGAACCACGTAGAAGTGTTAAATTCAACCTCTGAAGATAATATGTTAAAGTTTAGTTCGCGACGCCAGATGCACTTGATGGAGGAAATGGAAAATCTCCAAATGACTTTTTTCGCGGAACATGTGTTGGCGTTCGCCGCTTGCTTAATGGAGATTCGGTTACTCCTGGCTGCGATATGCATAAGTCATGCCTTAAATCGCTTGGAAATGTGTAAATAATATTTAACCGTTTAAGTATATTTTTATGTACATTGGGGGTGAAGGGATTATGTCTATTAATATTGTAAAGGGATAAAGTTTGTAAGGTTGTGGGGAAAATTCTGTTATGAATAGAAAGTCTCATTATTTGTAAGTGTTATTACAGTTAGGCTAGGCTATGGATTAACCCAAAAAACTCAAAGAATTTTTCATGCTTTTGCCGCGCATCACTACTATGTGGAACCAGCTGCTCACTGAAGTATTTCAGAACCAATTCGACTTAGGGTCCTTCAAGAAAAGATCGTACCAATTCTTAAAAGGCCGGCAACGCACTCGCGAGCCCTCTGACATTGAGAGTGTCCATGGGCGGCGGTATCACTTAACATCAGATGAGCCTCCTGCCCGTTTGCAACCCGTTCTATAAAAAAAAATGTTTGTCGTATTTGAAAAGTAAAACGAATAAAATTTCTCACGAACACTGCTTTAACGATGTGAGATATATGATTGAGTACTAGAGAAAATATGTAGATCTTGATAATGACTACTGGCTTCTTATATTTAAGTCGCAAAAAGTATCGCAACGAAGTGGGTACGTGTCAGCTAGTATATAATTAGGTGCCGACTGCTCTTGGGTTTATAACGCTTTAAATGTCTCAAAGTATGTGGTAAAATTAAACATAAGATTTACTTAAATGATTATATAGTATCAATAATATTTAATTAACTGTGATCTAATTAATTCGTATAAACTAAAAAAAGTGCAAATTTAAGATTGGAATAAAGCAAAGTTAGAATTAAAAGTTTTTCTATATTAGATGGCTTTCAGTTTTCCATTTTAATCATCACGCGGTCGAATTAACCTCGAGTGAATGAATGAATGGGGATGAGAAAAGCTGAGTGAAAGCTCACTGCAGCTGAATTGAGAACTTTTATACTTCTCTCTTTTTAAATCTCGATGTTGAAAACTGGATTTAATTAGACTTTTCCGTGCATTTGGAGATTAATTTCAGTCTAGATCTCAGTCGAATATGTAAAGATACGTTTCATGCTTGGAAATTTTAAAGGAAACTTTTTAATTTTTAACTGAACTCGACGATCACATGACTCGATTAGATTAGACTCGACTCGATTAGTTTATAGTATTCGAATGAAAGAAACGTGATTAATTTCCGTTAATATTTGTTAAAAAACCTTAACACGAAGAAAGGCACACAGTTGTAAGTCGTAAGTCGACCAAGCGTTGCTGTGGCTAAGATTTTTGTTATATTACATAGCAGTAAACTATTCAAGAGAAACGGCAGGAGAACACCAATCCACCATGCTTTTTTGGTGGTAATGCCATTAAATTGTAACTTATGTGAAACGTTGGTATTTATTTTGATAAGGATCAATAACTAGGTACGAATAAAGATCCTTTTCTAGCGGAGGTATTTTAATAAAAAAATAATAATAAAAGGACGCTAATTGTGTCCTGAAAAATTGTAATACCACATTTTTTTCTATCATTAATAGTTTTCGCAGCGCAAGCGATTGAAGGAAGTTTTTTGTTTATTGTTTTACACCTTGGGTTAGATTATTCAAGTTTTAGTAAGCATCCCTAATTTTTTTGAAAATGAAACATAGCCTATGTCACTCGGGAATAGTGTAGCTTGCCTTGAAATCGGTCTAGTAGTTTCGGAGCCTATTCATTTCAAACAAACAAAAATCAAATCTTTCCTCTTTATAATATTAGTATAGATAATACTCTGCTTTCAAATAATTCACAAAACGCACAAACCCTGACTAAAAATATAAATTCAAGTACGTCTAGCATAACACAAGATATACGAAAAACAAGTAGTGATTCAAATGTGACGATCGGCCGAGTTATGCATCATCCTTATCAAAATAAAAAAATTGTCTTTCGAACAGATTACAAAGATCTGGAGATTAATTTCAGTCGAGCCTAAATCTCGAGTAGATACTCTTGGGCTTCAAGTGCACAGGCGCTAATTAAAGATTTAAGTTGGCGCCTGGTAGATAGTAACGGTGACCTCAGAGTTGGTGCTTTCCGCGTTCAACGAATATGTATCACAATGCAGCGAGGAAATGCTGCCAGCATTAAAGGTATTTTATTTGGTTTAATCATCAATTTTTATTTATTACTATGTAGGTTAAGGATATTGTAAATGCTTTATATTTGTGTGTTGGAAATATCATTAACATTTGGTGAAGGTGGAAACAAAATATATAGTATTACTAGTGGACCCCACAGACGTTGTCCTGCATGATATTTAAAGCGATTAGGATATTAAGCAAAGTATGAAAGTACCGACTGCAGTGCCATCTGCCGGGCTGATTTGTGAATCTAAACCATTCCCAGATCCCCTTGAACACACACAAAAAATTTCATCAAAATCGGTCCAGTCGTTTGAGAGGAGTTCAGTCACATACACACGCACAGAAGAAATATATATATTAAGATATGGCTTATTGCTGAACCTTTTAGTCCTAATCACGATTTGCCACAAAGCCAAACAATATTGTCTATTCTAATGGAATGTTGAAACAAATCCCCACTAATTGAGGCGGCTGAATTATTTAATGGGAATTCTGAAATTTACCTTTTCAGCTAAAAGTTAAATCCATTCTCATAACGAACTTTGATTGGTGTCAGTTCCTAAATTTAGTTTTACGTTACTTTGGTAATTATCACTAATTGGCTTTTCTATTTTAAATTTGTTAATTAAACTTTTTGGTATAGGGAATTATGCGAGATCCTGATAAAAAATACACCAAAAGACTCTGATTAGTCTAGTCAACAAGTTCAAAAACGTGAAAAATAGAGATAAAGGTTCTAAAAATATGAGCGATGGCTCATTAGATTCAATCACCTATTTTATTTGGCAGGTTAAAAATTGCAATTGTTATTAACAAAATAAGATGAACAAAAATGATATTTCGTTTTTTGTTAAGAACTCAAAAAATATTAACATTTAAGCAATTTTGAAAAAAGCTCGTTAAAGAGGAGGAAATTTCCAATAAAAAAAGTCTGGACTTTCTGGAGGTGATTTCGAATCGAATGAGCCATCGCTCATATTTTTAGGATCTTTATCTCTATTTTTCACGTTTTTGAACTTGTTGACTAGACTAGATGACTGATTCATAGACAAAAGACTACGTGGTCTCTTAGTTTTATTAACTAACAATTCCTACCTCTCTATGAATGGGTATGCAATGTATATATAATGGGGAAGTAAGCAGTGTTTTGTTTTGGCTCTCCCCTTGAATTGAGTATCCATACTATGATGCCAATTAGACAATATTAGACTTCGTTATTACACTGTAGTAAAATATTGATCCAACAGGTATGCCAAACCTTTTGTTCGCGGAACATGTTAAAAGTAGCAACATATGTGATCATCATTTTTGGCATAGTCTGTAATTTGTGCATGTATTTTGACAAATAACAGATGCATTTCATGTGTCTATTCTCAATTTCATTTTTTTATATAAGTATAACTAAAGACAAACTTTTATTGTCTTTGGTACAATTAATGAATACTTAACAGTTAAGTACAAATAACTGTTTTTAATTCTTACTCCTCTGGCTTTTGAAACAAAATATATTAATAATATATAAAACATAGTTTAGTAATATATATTTTGTCTGTTTCTGAAACGAAGAACTTCCAACGCTTCAAGTTCCACCCGTCAGCAGATAAATGTATTTTTAATTGTGAGCATATGGTCGCTTACAATAAATATGGCATTTATTTTATATTCTTTATCAAACTTTTAACTACTCTAAAATAAGCAAACAAGTAACGATTTGTATTACGATTACGATTTACATTATTATGTATTTCATTGCTAAATATACATGACTTTTTATCTTCACCCGTTATATAACGAAATAATGAGAATATTTAATATTAGAATGTTATATGTGAATATACTAAACACGTATTATTTACGTACCATCCCTAGTGAATGTTAGCATCGTACAGCCCGGATGTCACTTACGGTAGTATGAAGCCTTTTTATTACAGTCCTGGATATTATAAAGTTATTATCATTATTCGTGGCTTAGCGTGTAATTTGTTAATAAAACTTTATCGTATTTTGATAAACTATATAGTATATACAGGATGGCCAAAAAGTCGTGGATCAAACGCAAATAGGGGATATATGAGGTCATCAGCTGCAAAAAATTGTTCTACCGGAGGTCTCTAAGCTCAAACCCTGTAGAGTTATAATTTATTTTGCGTTTTAATAAGAAAATTGACTTTTTTTACTAATTCTTACTAAAATTAAAAAAAAAACGACATCCTATATCATTTTCATAATCCACTAGATTGGTACCGATGATGATGAGTGATGAGTCCTAGCGTTAGACATACTATTTATAGTTGTTTATTGAGTGTATTGAAAATAATATTAAGTTATACGATATAATTTTTTTTCAAATCATAACTTTTTGTTGACTTCGGACCCCACTGTGAAAAAAATATACTCTACCGACAAGTGACCCTGTATTACAAGATTTGGCGCATTTAATAGGGATTCTGAAAAGTTCAAGTGTTTTTTTTATAATTTTTTTTTTTCATTTTTTTCCCACAAGTATTCCAAAATTAAACTTATATGAAATGTATTCTTTGTTTTGTTTCTCATTTCTCAACCATTCAATCACCATGTGCCACAGCAAAGCGTGGCAGGGTACAACTAGTAATTTATTTATTTATTTATTCCATATCCTTATTCTATCTGTACTGTACAGATACTAATTACTAATTCGATAGAACGACACAATATTTACACCCACACCAATTAACCTAGATAAAAAACATTAAGAAATATTTTATATATATATATACCTAAATCTTATAACTAATAATATAGGAAGCAGCTCTTGTGAACTCAGCATAGCATGTAATACATAAATAAATCGTTTATTTGCAAAGTAAGTGGTACAGTTATATTGATTAATTATAAAAGTCCGCACAATCAGCCATAAATGAATAGCATCAGGAATTTAGATGTGTTCAGGCACTGATCCTTTTAACAGAAATTATCAAATTAGATAATATTTGCAGTGCTCCATATAACATTGTCATTATAAACAATATATCTCGATGTACATGTCGTTGAATCAGGCTGTACTAATATCATTATTACCGTACCAAGTGTAAATGTATATTTTCTTACTAATTACGAATGGTATAAAGTATAGACATAAATCTATGTTGCGAAACGTAAAGTTCTCATAGCTAACTTTGCTTCTGCCTCCAGGCAATATTTATGATTCAAGTTTGTTTATGCTAAATTTGGTTTATGCAAAGAATATTTTTTTACTTCAGTAACTGTTCAAGCCCTTATAAACTGCCCTATCAAATATTATAATACTTTAAGAGGCATAAATAATTTTCGATTTGTCTTTCTTACACTTATGTATTACATATTTGCTGTCTCATTTTCTCAAGTATTCTGCGTTCAATTTGTAGTTAGTATTCAATTAGCGCGCCAGTACTTTTCCTTCAATGTATAGGCAGCGGCACGTAAGTCTAGCGCTGGCCGATACGTGGAGGGGATTGCTGCGCATGTGTACTGTCGCGCGGGGGACGGAATGCGACTGGAGAGCCAATCGAAACTCTTCATTCCGCTAGCCCCCCTCAGGTACCTTATTTTTTACTTCTGCGCAATAACGGTCAGCGCTAGAGTTTCGTGCCGCTACTTGTAATTAGATAAATCTGGTGGCAAATAAAGTATTACGAACTAATTTTTAATGAATACAGTTTTTTTTCGCGTGTTTTTTAATTAAGCTTATAATTTGATTATTCAACACATTTTATTATTTTTTATGATCACTGCGAGCTGAGTTGAATAGCATTTATAACTTTGATATAGAATATTTATAACTATCAAACTGCGGTTAGATAGCGGCGGAAGTTTGAAACGTACTAACGAGTTTTCAAGTCATTTTCATTCCTTTATCTAATGGGACTGCAAATTTTAATTAATTTTCTATTATTTACCTTGGTTACTGTTGACTGTAGGCAACGAACAATATATTAAAATGGAATAGAACTGGCTTTAATACGCACTTTTCTTAAGTACCTTAGGATCGTGGTTCGACCTGGAGGAAAATAATTTTTTTATTGAGGCCTAAACTATAATTTTAGTGAATCAAATATTGCATGTAAACAATTTGAAATAGTATGAATTGATTGAAGCGGTTATATATAAATAATTTGATTTGAACGTTGATTAACTCTGCATCGCGTTCATCGAAAAATATTTAATAAATGCATATATTTGGTATTTATTAAGGAAATCAAATACGAAATTATTAAGTCTCATGGGCTTAGTCAGCATGAAAGGTGAGTTAGGCGAAGGCATTTTATTTTTAAGCTATTGCATAGATTTTATCGCGGGCTTTGAGCACGGCGACCGAATCAAGAAATTCCGTAACGAAATAAACCTAACACACGATGACGTAATATAGGTGCGGCCAATACGCGTTAGAGTGGGACAGAACGCATATTGCGTATTCACATCTCTCTGACGAGATCGGTGACGTAGCGTAAGCGCGGCCGGTGCAAAGAAAAAACTTGCTTACTTCAAAGAAAAAAAAATCCTGCATAAATAAAAAAATTATAAATAATTTTTTTGTTGTAATTACAAGTTGATAAAAATGCTATGCAATAGCTTTACCGCGGCAGTCCCCGAGTGCCACACGTTTTTTTTTACATATATATATTTATTTGCTTACTTGAACAGACTGATAACAAGGATAGACCTTTGGAGACATATTCATGCAAGTAGTTAAGCTCTTTTGCTTCTCAAAGAAACTGTTCTCTGTTACCTCGGAAGTCGAATAACGAAAAGATCAAGAATTAAAAGTTTACGAGAAAGCTTTTTATAATCTAATTAAATTGTATTTATTTCGTATGCCCTGAGGCATTACAATACGGAAAGTTACATTAAAGTTGTCTTAATTAGGAACAGTAACTGTTTAAAGTTCAGTATTTAACTAATCATCAAAAAAATATTATAAAGAGGAAAGGTTTGTATGTAAGTATGTTTTTAACGGAATGGCTAAAAAAATACTGGACCGATTTTAAAAATTCTTTCACCATTTGAATGCGACGTTATCACTGATTAATATAGGCTATTATTTAATTGCAAGAAAAAATAAGGATCCCTACTAACTACAATAATGTTACCCAAGGTGTAAAAAGATGTCTTTCATCGCTTGCGCTGCGATAACCTTTGATGATAGAACAATAAAATGTTCCACAATATTAAAGAACATATCAATATCTACAAAAAAAAATTAAAAGACCACTCATGTGAAGCCGGTACAGGCCGCTAGTAATTTATAATACGATAAATTTTAAACCTTAGTAGAAAATTATATTATTCAAAAATCCAAGTAACTTAATACATTTATGAAATGTAGCGCTGTTAAAACGGCAAAAAACCTTAACAAAGGGTCTGTACCGACTCCCGATCCATGTTCAGCCTGATTTATTAGACAAGCAATATAAAACACGAACACTATTTTGTTACGTACAAAGTAAAGCCTTTATAGATGATATACTGGACATAAACATAGAAGATTACACACAAATATTGAACGTTGAACTTGCGGTTTTGTGTGTAACAGTGATAGATATATAAATGTATAATTATATCAAAATCAAACAAAGAATAACATCACTATAAATAAAGGTATGAATACATTCAGCGTTTAATTCTCAATCCAGTAGTGCATTCAAAACTCGTTGTGTGCTTTTCTGTGACAGCAATTAAACCCACCACGATCTGTTGAAGAAATAGTTTTAAGGTAACCGACATGTGTTAGCTATTATAACCAAATAGCCAAAAGGCGACCAGCCCATATTTTTAATAGCAATAAACTGCAATAAATATTTTTTTTATGGTGAAACAACTCCAGATCAGTTGGTTTTTTATAAGAGAACATATGATTTCGTTTATTGTAATTTTTTCTTAAATCTTAAGTGATACAAATAAAAAGCATTATTGGATATTTAATAATATAAAAGCTACCCGGAGTCCTTTTTGTGCTAACAAAGTTACGTACCGTTGAAAGGCTCGTCCGTAACGGCTGTCACGTAAAATCTCAGTTTTGTAATAGCTTTTAACCTTTACTCGGCCTAATTGAATAGCACCTTTGAAAGCAACCTTTTATATCATAGAAGCCTAATTTTGTTCATTTTATTTTTCTTCTTATTTGCGTTTAACGATTAATAATCTACATTATACTTATAATTAGAGATAATGTAATAAGAAAACACGATGTCATTTGTTTTATTAGAATGGCAACACCACGCAATATCATAGACATCTTACAGGTTGTAAATTGTCATTGTTCCAAAGTCAATTAGTTAGTATTGCGTTGGATCGATCGTTGAGTTCAGTTGCTCTCTGGTTTTGCCGTCTCTTCTCTAGTACGTCCTGGATTTGGTCGATAAGGTCTACCCAACCTATCCACGTTTGCTTTGTATATCCTACTCGTAAGCCGCTTCTCATTTATCCCTTCTAAATGGGCAAACCACCTAAGCATTCCCTTTCGTATCCATGTCCTTACGTTCACTATCCATGTATCCCACTATTGTTTATCCTATCAGTCAGTGATACACGTATACTTCTTAATAATAAATGAAGCCAGGCGAGCTCATTTGAGAATTCTTGGTTATAGATAAACAAAATTATACTTATTTATTGGATTTAGTTAGCATTATTTCGATTTAAGGTACCTTCAGAATTAATTAACTATTAAAATACATCGAACATACGCCTGTTATTTTCTGGGTTACCTGTTGTTAAATAAAAGCAAATAATCCCAATTCTATTCGAGTAGCGGACGTCAAGTAACCTTTTGTGGCGTGTAGATAGGTTCTTGTGTTAGCCGTTCAAATTGCCGTTAAAAACCAATAAAAAGAAAATAAGATGTGTGAAATTGTATTCGTTTTATTTTATTATGTTATTGTCTAGTCGAGACTGAATAGTTTGATAAAATACAGATTTGTATGTCAATAATGATAAAAGTATTTAAATCGTAAAGACCAGTGTTGATCTAGTGGATTAAGCGTTGCGCTACCCTTATCCCTGAGGTCGTACGTTTGAATCGAGGCACCAATGGATAGGAATTTTCTTTCAATGTACGCAATTAGCACTTGCTGCATCGGGGAAGGCAAACATTGTCAGAAAAATCGATGACATGTATCAGACACAGAAGGGTACTCGCCTTCTACGTCTAACAAATAAAAATTATTGAAAAAACGCATGAAATCTGTTGGAAAGACGATTGTAGCGCCACTGGATTATTATTATTTATAAAAAATAGTAAGGTATAAAAACGAATATATATATAACATGCATGTTATATTGAAGACGCTACGGTCCTAAGGTAAGTTAGCCGCTACTTTCAATAACATTAAAATAATATATTGCAACATAAATATAGGTTACTCTGTAATCTTCCGATTCAGAAGCATTAAGTTGATGAGTTCCCGCAGAGAATGTATAGCCTCCACAGAGGATGTTCCCGAAGGCCATATTAATGGGTCCACCTGGCGTCTGACGTGAACGAATCGCTTTCTGACCTATGCTCTGTACTCTATTATACCACTCTCTAGACTATTGTCTATTATTGTTCTTATGAGTAAGTTAATAAGGAGGATTTAATCTTAGAATGAATATTATGTATACGAGGTGGTCTGAAAGCTGATCAAAACAAGTCTGAATAAAATAATTGTGATTTTCTTATGCATAGTTGTTTTTTGCTTTCATAATATATTTATGGTGCTAGGATAATATGAATAATTTGTTATATGTTAATTTGTTTAAGCTAAATTATTAATTAGTTAGTTTATGATTTTTGAGATTAATTACAATTGCATTGTATTATATTATGGTAATTGTAAGTAAAGTCAAACAATATTACTAAAAAATCTTCCACTATTGATTTTTATCCGGGAAGCTTTTAAACAAAGCTCTGTACGAGGTGCAGGAGTTATTACGGGTAAGCCTACAAGGGACGTTTTCTCAATTAATCCTCCAATAATTATTGTGTTCCGTGAATATTCTAACGAAGGAGATATCCGATTAAATTAATTAAAAGCTATTTTGGTATTCTATTATAGCACATTTATATTATCCTAATATTTTTTAAAAATAATCACCGTAAGGAATTGAGAAAAAATATTTTTGCACTAGTAATATTTTGGTTTTTAGGATTTTGTAACCGACTTTGTTAATATGATAATTTTAATTTTTTTGACCTTGTTAATTTGTTATGATTTGACAGCATTAATCATGAGAATTACAGCACAACAAGGGGATGTTAATCAGTGGGACGACACCACTAAGAACTAGTCACAAAAAAGGAAAAAAGTAAGATTTCAAATGTAATATTACGTCAGCTTGGAAGGTCCGTGAACTGCTTGATAATACGTTTACGTTTTTCGGATTTTAAAGAACTTTCGAGTCTATCAAAACTTTCCACAAAACAGACTTTGGTTCTTGTTTGTAAGCTGAACTACTCAAACTTGGCTGTTTCAGTATTTGTTTCCACAAGATCGCTTCAGTACTTCACTTACAGTCCTCATCCAGTAACATTACGTAAAAGAGTGCATACAGAAGTTTTTTTATTAAGAGCATTGTTAATCCGAAATTTACAATGAATAATATTAAAATAAATAAATAAAAACAAAAGAAATAGAAAAACAGAATGTGCCCCCGTAAATGTAACCGAAGTAACATTTTAAATTGAAGAGCAGTTGAAAGCTAGACGATTGTTTCTTAAAAAAATATTTTTAATGAAATTGTTTTTTTGTTGTTTTTTTTGGGGAAAAAAAAATACTTTTTTCTCTTTTTTATACGTCTTAAATTTCAATTTGTAGGCATCCCTACTCATCGGCAAAGAAGACAGAGGGTGTAGGCCGAGAGAAAAAGCCGGCGTAAAAACTCTCGGTACTCTTTTAAGAATACGAAATTCCAACCGTATCACCTCGATGTCCGCCGTTCCACAAGTGAGCATTTTTTATGGCAGTTTTAGCCGCGCATCGCCACTGTGTTCCACATACCAGCTGCCCACTGATGTATATCCGAACCAATTCGACTTAGGGTCCTTCAAGAAATGAGTGCACCAATTCCTAAAACGCCGGCAACGCAAGTGCGAGCCCTTGGCATTAAGAGTGTCCATGGGTATCACTTAACATCAGGTGAGCCGTTTGGAAAAAAAATGTTTTTCTGAAAAACTCTCACTATCAATAGTGGTTATTTGCGTACATGCTTTTTATTATACATTTATAAAATAATCGTTATTCCGATGGACCCTAAAATTAAATGGGACGTTTAAGCAGTAATCTGGTAAATAAAATTCTACGATCCAAGAATTTTAACAGTATCATTTTTAACGCAAACTACTATATATAATTTAATTTACGTAATATTTTTTCTCTTTGTCGTGTGTGTGTGTGAAGTGCACAGGCGCTCTTCAAAATATATTAATAAATTATTATTATTATTTACAAAATAAGTTAACATATTACACTAATTCATTTAAAATTTTATATCCTATTTTTAATATGATTGTGATGATAAGGTAAACAAAGGACTCACCGAATAAACAAATGTGTGATATATAATGTCTATTACAGACAATCATAATAATAATAATAGATTTTTTAATTCAGATACATTTACGTTTAAACACGTTTCTATTTCAATTCATACATCAGATAATAATACTTAACTCTTATACAACATATTTCTCGATTGATATAAGCTGGGCTTTTAATTTCAGAACTTGCGCACGAATTTAATCTGGTTTACTCACGAATCAGTTTTAGGTTCAGCACGGACTGATCATCTAGAGACATGATGATCAATCCAACCAAATGCAACAAATATAATTAAATATATATATATATATAGGTTTAAAGTACGTGTCCCACTGAGGGATGGCAGGAACTTCAATAATCCCGCGTTGTTGCGTTCCTTAAGCTTAAATTTTAATGTCCGAGCACGCAATTGTTATATTACTACGTTGCTTTATATGTTAATCTATATATATGTATATATATATATAAATGTTATGTTGGTTTGTGTACGCTTCAAAAACTCAAAAAGTTCTGCACTGATCGAGCTGAAATTTTAGCATGATATATAATCCGCATCAAGGATTGTTCTTATCTATTTTTTTAATGGATTTTTCATATTTTTTCCCACAATTATTGCAAAATATAACGTAAATAAAATGTTTTCTTTGTTTTATTTCTCATTTCTCAACCATTTAATCACAATGTGCCACAGCGAAGCATGGCAAGCAGCTAGTGTTGTATATTTTTTAAAGTGTAAGCTCACGTACAAGTACGTACGTATCTGCAAAAAGTACGTATCTTTTCTATGCCACGTTAAACGAGTCACGAATTGGGAATTGGGTCGGAGCGGCGCGTCGTTACATCGAGCGACCTAACGATGACAAATGTTTTATCTATTTAGTTACGGAAAAGGAAATTGCCAATTACAACTGTATATTCGATTGTTATCCGAATAATTTAAATCCTGAAATTGTGATAATAATACTTTATTTACAAAAGCTTTTTTTGTGGAATATATTATAGAAAATAACCCATTTGTAAAGCAACTTGTTTAAAACAATATAAAACATATAAAAAATAAAAAATAATGACGGAGAGAATAATGGTCAAAATTATGTTTATAGTCTGTGATAGTCGACAACTTTGTAACTAAACTGGGGGCTTAGTCTAGATGCCTTAACAGTAGTGTATGTAGAAAGTCGAAAATTAAATTTGTATGAAAATTTGTCGACACGTTAAGGCATCTGTAATTGTAGGTTTAAATAGAGATACATTGTTGTACATTGTATAAGAGCGCTCTGTCACAAATCCAGTGTTATACAAATTCACTACCCATATAACTGGTTGCTGAAAAAACAATTGATAGGTCATTTTTAAAGTTTTTACTTAAGTTCAGCAATTGAAGGCTGTCTATTTAAGCCCTTTTACATTTATTCAATTATATTTTAAATTTATGAGAGTGAAATTTTACGATGCGCGCGCACCGTGACACAAAATTATCAGTATGGGCGCCGAGCGTGCGCGAGCGAGATGGGAATAAGACAATCTACAAGTAAAAAGAAATAGAATAATGAATATGCGTGACGTTAGCAGCTATGCCAAGAATTTTGAATGACCATAATGACATTTGTAGTACCTTTTAAACAAATAAAGGAGTTTTAATTATTTTTTCAAAGAAATTTAGCAATGCTTTTTCACAAAGACCTATTGTTACTTAGTTAAAAGGTTATGAAACCTACCTAGTTATTAAATTGAATTAATAATATAATAAAATAATAAATAATAATTATTATTAATATTAATTAATAATTGAATAATATACTAAATATTAAATATTGTTAAATTATTAACGCTAAATATTTATTATTAATTATTTAATATTTAAAAAAAATAAAGAAAGCCAAAGAAGTATAACTTCTTACGCGCGTACATAAGTACACGCACTATTTTTTTTGTTTATTATACACGTGTACTAGTAAAAGTTATTATAGATGCTTAAATATAAAATGAACAAGAATGAGAAAAATAAAAAATTTGCTAAGAAATTAGCTATAATATAATTAGCTATATATAACCAAAGACAAAGTAAATAGTCTTTGCCTACATACAAACAATACCGCCTGACAATAAACACGAAAATAATGTTACTTGATGCGTTATTCCTAAATTTACCTAGTACCGATAAATTTAATAACAAGCAAAATAATTAAATACAATTAAATCCTGATTAATCTTTCAGCAAAGTGGTGTTCCGGGATTCGATAGCCCGACCCATGGTTTGAGGGTAGATACAAATCTAACATTATTGTTTCAAAATAATCTATATACGAAAATACTAAAAATTCCGACAGTTCATAGAAAAATACCAGAAGACATTCACATAAAGGCGTAATATCATTATTATAGCATGAAAGGCCACGCAAAATGCAAATAGCTTTTCACTAAAAGCATAAGGCAATAAAAAAGCTTCATAAACGTAAAATGTTTGTATTTTAGCTTTAGACTAATGAGGTTGTTTGAAAGTTAATTAGGCTTGGAGTGGTATGTAAGATGTTAAAGATTCTTTAATTAGCAAGTATAGTCTACGCCAGAGTTTCCCAACCTTCCAAAATTCTCATGGAACCCTATGCAACATACATAATTTTTAGTATCTAAAATTGAATTGTTAACTTAAGACTAACTAAAATGATATTTTGAGGAAGAAATCACTTCGAAATTGTTAACGAAACACAGTAATTAGTTTTTAAAACAATGAAAAACTGAGATTCCAAAAAATAATTTTAAAAAATTATAAATTTACGAATAGCCCCCCTTTTCCCACAGTGTCCACGTCCCACAGTGGGCCCTAAGGCCCTGTTCTAGTCTATGAAAGCTTCGACATATGATCCCGTGGCTGGATGCAGACAAGGCTACGATGTTACCGAGTCCTGCCCCGGGCGATTGCTGGTGGCGCCGTGGGGTTTTAGTGGGTATGCAGAACAGCGAGTCCCACATAACCCTTCCCCACCAGGTCAACCGTGCCAAGGGAGGGTGTGCGTAACGCATTTCCACACGAAAAAAAAGGCTATGAAAGCTTGCGATGACATAATATTCTATAAATTCAACTTATTTAAGTTTGTGTTTGATCCGACATCCTGGGTTCGATTTCAGGATCAATTTTTGCAGATCGTAAAAAAGAAGACTAACCTATTTTGTATTCCTATTGCCTATAAATAACATGTATATAGGTGGTTTACAATTTCCAAATATTTTTTCATGGAAATTTACACATAAAATTCTTAATAAGATTTCTTCTGGCAAATGTCAACCAAATAACCATGTATATGACTTGAATTTCCATCGTATAAACGCGAGCATTCGAAGACTTTAATGTCACAGAATGAAATACAGCGCATCGAAAGAATAATATCCGCGCGAACATTTCCTGTTCAGTGAGCAAGTCACAATACTGAGAAGGGAACAAATAGTCGCCTTAAAAAGTTTTCACTAGGTCATGGAGCATCTATGCCTTTGGGAACTAATGTAT
Source organism: Pieris macdunnoughi (assembly GCA_905332375.1). NCBI lineage: Eukaryota > Metazoa > Arthropoda > Insecta > Lepidoptera > Pieridae > Pieris > Pieris macdunnoughi. The sequence goes on along the minus strand of CAJOBZ010000014.1, from coordinate 3,755,887 downwards.
TGAACTAACGACACTCTTTTCATAAAGAAACAGGTCAGCTATCCACGTCCAAATAAAGCTAATGGATGCATCGGTCTATGAATTTTAAAGTCTCTTGGACGTTTTACAGTATTTTGTTGTAGAAAACTTGTTCCCATATGCTTTTCGTCTTAAAAAAACGGTGATTATGAGGTTACTATATTATTAGATATAGACCTATATCGTACATTGACATACCTGTATCGTAGCACACAGGTATGTCATTGTACGATACACAGTTAGTTTTTTTACAGAACGGGGCAAACATGTAGTTGGCACATCTGATGTTAAGTGCCCATGGACACTCTCAGCTAGAAGGATCGCAAGTGCGTTGCCGCCTGCCGGCCTTTTAATAATTGGTACGCTCATTTCTTGAAAAATCTAATTGGTTCGGAAATACTTCAGTGGGCAGCTGGTTCCATTTAGTAGTGGTACGCGGCAAAAAATGCCTAAAAAAGCGCTCAGTTGTGGAACGACGGACGTCGAGGTGATACGGATGGTATTTTGTATTCTGCCTCCGATGATGAACTTCAGCCGCAGGTATTAATCCGAACAACTCCTGCTGAACAACAACAGTATTGTTAGTATTGTAATGTTTCAAAGTTAGAGATAAATATTATTTATATATTTTGTTATTGATGTTTACATTTCGTTTAGATGTGTATACTTGTGAAATACGTTAATTTATAAAAGTTTCAATTTTTAAGTCAGAACAGTAATATATAATGAGATTAGTCCCGTTAAATTGAATTGCATTGCATTTTCATATAAAAAAAAGAGTGGCGGAGAGTTTATTGCCAGTTTTTCTCTTCCGTTCTACGCCCTTGATTTGAGAACTGGCACTAAATGTAAAATTAGAAGCATTTAATGCATATTTCTTTTTTGACGTTCATAAGTGTACATTGTGTTACCTACATGAATAAATGATTTTTGACTTTGACTTTTCATAGTTAAAGCTACGCAAACAAAAACATAACTATTTTAGACTCAACAAATAAGATATATAATTATCACTCGTTCGTAATTCATTATTTTTAGAAGCCGTCATTTTTAATTTAATAACTGAATACTATTCGAACAGAAGTGCTTCACAAATAGCATCGCAACTTTCAACTTGTTTAACGATATTCGCAAGCAATATGAAACGCTGTTTACGGAAAATTAAATTAATTTAATATTCTCAGTTCTATTTTATTGTGAGAACCAGAAAATATATTTAAGGCAATCCATATGAAATAATTAATCTATTGTACATTAGTACTTCTACTACTAACTTAGTTTAGAACATTGAGCAAAATACGTAAACCTACTAAAATGTCTGATCTTGATCCCATAACTAGCTTTAAAGCGTCAAAACCAGCTGAAGTCTACAATCCCTATAATTACAATACAGTATAATGAAGTAACGCTATCTATTCTTCAATAAAAACTGTAATAACAATAGAATAAGAAATTATATCATTTATGCTAGGAGTTCAAACAAATAATAATGGAGGAATTTTTAAAGTTATTTTAAGAAATTCTCTTATTTTTTTAAATATTATATTCTTTTACAAACAAAGCAGATACCTATTATCTAAATAAACGCTTTGAGATATTTTTTATATTGGAGAATCTAAAAAAACTCCGAACTTACGAGAAATTTTTTTTTTTGTATCGCGCAGCCCGGACATACAACGACCAATATTTAAGCCTTGACCTGTTTAAGCTGTCGCGGAATATGATTAAAAGAAGTATTAAGAATATCCATAGCGCAAAATCACCTGCATCATGAGCATACCCCACATACACACCTTCACGTACATACCCTTACTTTTACACCATCATACAACACAACCAAATTAGGTACCACTTAGATAAACGTATTGAATAGTTTTTATTTGTTTGTTTCCTTTTATAAATTCTTGAACCATTTTGTAGTCAAATGTATTATTATGTATTCCATATTTGGCTATATTTTTAATGTAACTGTTTGTTATTGTATATAATTTATGTTAGCTGTAGGTTTACAAAATAAATAAATAAATGACTTTGAGAGTTCTTTTTCTTTCAAACTAGTATTAGATTCCTGAACTTTGAATAAATTTATTCCGAACAAACAAAAACTAACAATATTTAAAAAGTTTCGAGACTTCTTATTGAGCCATTTTTGTCCGCAAAATAACGGAAAAGTATAATTTGAAAAATAGATTTAATTAATTGTGAAGCAGGTCTCTTGATTTCGTTAGCATAAGACTTTAATTACGCCTCTTCCTCAGCTCAAGAGCTTTCCTGTTAATTAATTAAATTCGCTTTCGTCATAATAAGTGTAAGGTTTTTTACATTTCTTGTTATAAATTCTACGTATAAATCATAATTAATGAAGGAATTTACAGCGAGATTAAGTTTTGTACCAATGTGCTCAGAATTCCATCTGGTTTTGAAAACTATGCATTTAAGAGGTACTTAGAAGGTCTAAGTACTTCTTAAAGGTCTGAGTACCTTTGCTTGGATATAGTTGAATTTAGCGATGGTGTTTTTTTTTTGGTTTAACACGAAAGTATAAATGTACTTAAATTTTTCGGCCTATATGTTCGATTACCATATCATACAATCTTTCCTCTTAATCTATTATAATAATATGATAAATATTTAAAAATAATGATTGGAAGGCACTTGATGACTATCCTATTTGATATGCAAATTGATACCACTATAGGGGCTCAAGACATAATACTACATAGAATCGTAAAGTACAACGGCATTTCCCAGGGAATTATATATTGGTGACTCGGTGGACCGGTGATTTGGTTAAATTAATAAGCAAAAATGAATATAATTTAATATGAATATTAACTGTGTTGAATCCGGCGAAAAGAAATTATCAGAACTTAACCGCATACAATTTATTAAAATTAAAATTTTAATCACTTAAGTGTTAATTTTCAGAATGATAAATTTTGAATATTTCCTGTGTCCATAATTGATTCTCTCGTGTCTCCGTAGAGCATGATGGAATGGAATCTGTCAGCGTTATTGCACTGAAATTTTGCTGTTAATTTGGCATCCATTTTGCACTGAAAATTAATTGGTTATGGGTAATATATCAAGTGAGGGTGCTGTTTGTCACACGGACATTCAATTAACATCGCAATTCTCTACTGTATTCGTAACATGACCTATGACTAACATGGTTGTGTATGATTTTCATGATAAACAACAACAAAAAAGAAAATGTTAAAAAGACTCCTTTTTAACGTCCTTTGTAGGTCCATATCTTTTACGTTTAAATATGCATCTAAAATCAAATATCAATTATTAATATTCGTAAATTTTAAACTCATAAACGTCAAGAATGTCTCTAATATTTATTGCCAGTTCTCAAATCAAGAGCGTAAAGTGGACATCAAGAACTGTCAATAAAATTCCGTCATTTTTATAATTGTCAAGTATTTTGTTTTACAAGATGCTTGGACTTACAACACAAAGCAGCATCTACTTACATTATAGCGAGCCATACACGTAATAATAATCATTACGTACACGTAGAAATAATTTTAGCTAATTTCATCATAAAACGGTTCCTATAATCTCTAATATGGCATCAAGCCATTTTCATGACTTATGCCATAGCCGTTTGTCATCTGTCAAATGTCAATATCACATCTTTTGTCATTATGAGTATCGATATGCAACGCTTAAAGAAAAAATATAAAGCGTCCCTAATTATATGTACGAGAGCGGAAAAATTTAATTAATGTGTATAGACCTTAAATAAGAATCATAAACAGTTCTCGACTCGTAAGAAATATGCTCCCGTGTGAAATTCCATTTTCCCGCCTAATGGAACGGCCAAAGAAAACACGGAAACGACTGTTGTGGGCTTGCTCCAGATGACTGGGTCTGATTAGATAGTTTACCCTATGTTGTATCGTAATATACATAAAACGCCATAGTTTCATCCTAAATACTCTACATTTGTGAGAAGAAATTCATACATAAACATACTGCATTAAATATCTTAATATTTTGTTCTTATAATTTTATACCGCTTTGAAAATAAATAAACACACAACTCATGACTAAAACGTAACATAACATAAACTAAAACATGGTGACATTCATGTTATGTTACAATAGGTGTAAATACTATACTATTAATATACCTATACGGTGCTAGCTAATTTTATACTATTAAAATTACGATATAAATATACATTCAATGTGAAGAGGTAAAAAAAAAATGTGTGCGTGTACTAGGTACACACGTAAGAAGTGAAACTTCTTTATGACCTTATCGTCCATATTTATTAAATCCCGCGAGGTTGATGCACCACTTCCTCAGGCTGTCTGCAAGGGATAAATTATTATATAACATTTAAATATTAGTTGTGTGAAATTTTATGCAAGAAATACTGACTGTTATATAAAACCTTTGTTGTACGCAGAGCCATAATTGGTTTGTTTTAAGTTTAGAGGTCCGAAACTATTTCTTTAAACACAGTAAATTTTGATACACTGCCTAGCATACAATTTACAAATTAATTGCTGCAAATTGCGATTAGCAAATTTCAAGTCGAAAATGTAATCCGTTGTCAAACTTCAAAGTCAAAAACATACTATATGTCATATTTTAACGCCGATAAAGAAGTTTGACTTCGAAAATGTAATCCGTTGTCAAACTTCAAAGTCAAAAACATACTATATGTTATATTTTAACGCCGATAAAGAAGTTTGACTTCAAAAAGCAACATGGCGCGTAACGGAAAAATGTGACGCGTAACGCAAAAATGTTACACTTAATTTTTTTCCAACCCCGATAAAGAAGTTTCACTTCAAAAATTTAGAAACCATCAATGTGGGGCATATGGCAGAATACAGGTATTTTTGAACCAATACTATTTAGGAGTCCCAAGAGAACAGCGTAACTCTAAACAACTGTAAAACTTGAAGCACGGAGTCGCGGTATTGCCAGTGTGATAGGTAGCGGATATAACTTTATTTAGTAACCTCCTGTCCGCCGTTCCAGTTCTACAAATAGCATACTTGTATAACAACAAAATAATTTATTAATGCAAGACACATCAATAATATAATACGACGACTCATTGGTCTAGTAGTTAGTACCCCTGACTGCGAATCCATGGGTCCCGGGTTCGATCCCCGGCTGAGCATTTAGTGTTGTGCTTAGGTCTTGGGTGTTTTAGTATGTTTTTATATTTCTATCTATCTATAATATGTATGTATATCCGTTGCCTAGTACCCATAACACAAGCTTCACCAGCTTAGCATGGGACTAGGTCAATTGGTGTGAATTGTCTTAAAAAAAAATGTGTGCGTGTACTAGGTGTACACACGTAAGAAGTGAAACTTCTTTATGACCTTATTAGAAACTATTTCTTTAAACACAGTAAATTTTGATACACTGCCTAGTTTACAATTTACAAATTAATTAATTGCTGCAAATTGCGATTAGCAAATTTCAACTCGAAAATGTAATCCGTTGTCAAACTTCAAAGTCAAAAACATACTATATGTCATATTTTAACGCCGATAAAGAAGTTTGACTTCAAAAAGCAACATGGCGCGTAACGGAAAAATGTGACGCGTAACGCAAAAATGTTACACTAAATTTTTTTCCAACCCCGATAAAGAAGTTTCACTACAAAAATATATATATTTTTTTTTATATAGCTTCTGCGCATTTTGAAACTAGTTACATATTTGCTTAAAATAATATCCTTGGTAGTAAATATTTTGAAGCTTTGTACTCAACTAAGGGTCTAAGAAAACACACATATAGCCGAAACGGCTTAGGAGGGACGAATGGCAGGTCTAATTAAGGCTAGAAGGAAGGTCTTACATGTGGAAAGGCGATCATAAAGCCTGTTTTAAAAAAACTTGGTTATTTAAAAGGAGATCAAAAACTAAAATTCTAGTAATTTTCATAAATTACTTTTATTAAAACTCTTTGTACTCAACTAAGGGTCTAAGAAAACACACATATAGCCGAAACGGCTTAGGAGGGACGAATGGCAGGTAACGTAACCTTAAAGGCTTAGAAGGAAGGTCTCATACTGATGTGGAAAAGGCGAATCATAAAGCCTGGTATTTAAAAACAAGCTTAGGTTTATTTAAAAAGGAGATCAAAAAGCTCGCGTGACAATAGATTCTAGTAATTTTCATAAATTACTTTTTATTAAAACTCCCTATCTTTTTTCATAACAATTTAAGAGATACAGTCGATCCGTATTCAGACTTAACACGGTGGTAATTAAAATTACCCTGACTATTTCCGCTCCTTTAGATTTTTTGTTCATACAATTACGGTTTAATAACACTAGTCTTCCACTTCTGTTGAAACAAACGCAGAAATGTGTCATCTTAATAGTCGTTGCTACGTGAAAAATAGGAAACTTATTTGTATTGGAACGAAGTTCCTTATCGCGCGTTGTGAAAGGGGGCTAGACGGAAAAAATTCTTACGAAAAGTTGTCACGACACTTTTTTGCTATTTGCTATTGTAATACACCGGTTCTCGTCCGATCACCGAAGTTAAGCAACGTCGGGCGAGGTCAGTACTTGGATGGGTGACCGCCTGCGAACACCTCGTGATGTTGGCTTTTTTTTCGTCGTAAGATTGGTGTCGAGAAAATCTATCATACTGTTATGATACCAATTAACATATAAATTAATCGAAAGAAATTTCGTTCCATCCGGGTGTCCCTTGACACCTCTAAATTTTTTTTTTCTTGAAAACAGTTATAGAATAGTTTCAGCTGTCTCGAGGCTGTATGCGACACATCACTATCAAAAGAGCGACAACTGTCTCTATTGACTTTGACACACCTTCATCTAGGCTAACTGTCAACGTCAAGTACGTAGTCGCTACTTAGTTCGCTATAGAGTATGACATATGATTTGAACGCGGATAACTTAGTTTCTTACATTTTCTTTTAAATATTCATAGAGTAGAATGCAATCGATGCACCTCGAAATTGCTGAGTCTTAGCCGAACTATATTACTGTTTTAGAGCAGTGTTGGCCTAGTGGCGTCAGCGTGCGACTCACATACCTGAGGTCGTAGGTTCGATCCGCGGCTGTGCACCAATGGACTTTCTTTCTATGTGCGCATTTAACATACGCTCGAACGGTGAAGGAAAACATCGTGAGGAAACCGGCTTGCCTTAGACCCAAAAAGTCGACGGTGTGTGTCAGGCACTGGAGGCTGATCATCTACTCGCCTATTATATTGAAAAATGATCATGAAACAGATTCAGAAATCTGAGGCCCAAATCTAAAGAGGTTGTATCACCACTGATTTATTTATTTATTTTTTAAATTACTGTTTTATAGTTGCAGCGATTGCTAACATGACTGAGGGAAGGGTGAATATGGATTACCTACACCCTAACTGAGGCTATTGTGGCTTCCATTATCGAAGCAACAAAAACGTTGACGTCTAGACGAAATATCTGCATAGTGAAACTTTATCCATTGTTAGGTTTACATTTCATTGGCAGATACAATGCCGTGCGCTGGGAATCGGTTTAAATTAAGTAACAAACTTACTGAATCACCAACAACTATTTTGAAACTGCAGTAACTGCAGAATCCGAGCACAACTGCAATTCATGGTTATATTAATTACATACTAGGCCAGAGCTTAATGTAATTTTAACATGTATTTAGTTTGAATTAAAACAAATTTACTCGGTTTTAACTCCGTAATCCGTGTATTGAATGTATATGATTTTACACTGGCATTAAAGCCGCTTTTTTTTAAAAATGTAATGTGCTTTTCAGGTGAAATAATATGTACTATCCAGATACATTTTACTGACAAAGGTTTTCTTAGTTTTGTAAGCGCGGCTATTACCGAAATCTTCGAAGCTATCCCCCGAGATATATAGCAAGTACTCCCTTCAGCATTTTATAATAATTGTATACATATATAGAGCACTAATAAGCATATATTTAATAGAGTTTTAACATTTTAAAATAAGTGTTGTTTGACATAGTCATTTTGTAGGATGATTTGCTATTTTAAAAGAGTTTCGAGAGTTTTTTACGCCGGCTTTTTCTCTCGGCCTACACCCTCTGTCTTCTTTGCCGATGAGAGTGATATCCATAATAAAAATATTTTATTTTATTTTATTCATTATATGGACTCGTGTTTATTACAGGCTGATAGTTATATACACCCATATCCGTGACCCGTACACAATACTTATAAAAAATAATACTTACCAATAAATGTCACCAAAATAGATGCAGGTAATGAATTGTACTTTACATATTAAATACAATTATCTTTTTAGACTAACAAATAATATTTAGTTAAGTAATTTATACAGTTCTCAAAGAAATCATGAAAAAACCGCTCCAATAAAGATAAAGGAAAGGCTAAAGAGACTTTTAAAAAGGCTTCTTCTTATCTTCTTATCTCTGTCGGTATAGCAAAATCGATTTATGTACACTTTACGTTTTTATCGCGCAATTTATTAAATAAACAATTTCTGAAAAGTCAATTAAATACATTGTTACGTGACTCACAATTGTAAAACTGATTTCCTCACGTTCTCACGTTCATTAGTAACCTCTAGTTATAGAAATGCTTTTATTATTCTCTCTGGAAAATCCTATTCTCATAAATAAACCTACGTAACGACGCCGCGGGCAGTTAATTGACCACAGGCGAAGGATTCAGTCCGCATGAAATGTCCCGAATATGTTCATAAAGTTCAGATTTCATTCGCTATTTTTGGAAGATTTTTTTTTCGGTTAGAATGGTATATTTTGTTTCATACAGATCAGATGTATTTTAGCTATATAACTTGATTTACATATAACTATTGTGATATTTACTGTACAATAACATTCTTACGGCCTACATGACTTAATGGTTAACCCACATGGTATGAAACCTGGGTTTCAAAAGTCAAAAGTCAAAAATCATTTAATCATATAGGTAACACAATGTACACTAATGAACGGCAAAAAAAGAAATGTATATGAAATGCTTACAACTTTACATTTAGTGCCAGTTCTCAAATCAAGGGCGTAGAACGGAAGAGAAGAACTGGCAATAAACTCTCCGCCACTCATTTAAATCGCCATATTTTTTTGGACACGCCGTTTGTAAGGAGCTGCAACCATTACACCATGTTCCACCGCAGTTCACTCGCAAAAAAATAGAAGACGCTTCTAATCACTTTACTACGCAGCCAATCTAATCACCTGCACTAATCAGTCGCTGTCCACACTTCTTTTCTCCTAATCACTAATCACCTGCACTATTCACTAATCAAAGTGAATACAGGCCTTAAGACAATCAAAAAAGCCGCAGCAATGTGACAGCCCCTTGCCCGTTATGAGATTACAAAATAATAAAATATATCACTGTATACAAAAAACAAACACATTTTCACTTATAACATAACTTTAATATTCCATGTCTATTGCAAATCCGGGTCTAAAGGTAAAAAATCATCCAACAATCGGTTGAATGATGTAACCTTTTATATGCCGGAATGTAACTTTTTATTTCGGTTCAACGTATATTCATAGATTTGGAAACAATTTCCCGTTCAGCCCTTTGAGCACAAAAGCTACGGGGTTAAGGGAACTGAGCAAAGAATACATCCCTTTTATAACGCCTCGCTATTTCCCACAGGTCGCTATTGTACACCTTACATAATAGTGTTATGCCTTAGCTTCTAAAGAGATGTTTCGAGATGGCTCTATATATTTGCATTTGTATAACGTAGAATTTTCTTTGTATAACTACAATTGCTTTTGAGAATTAAATAATTAAATAACGATTTTGTTGTGTCATAAAGATTAAAACACAGTTGTGTTGTATTGTTTTGATGTCAAATTTAAACGGGAATTATATTTTTTAATTAGGCAGTGTCTATAATTACGACCGTGAAAAATTAATAGACATCAAAAGTAAAACTAAGTTTAAGAATGCATACACAACATACAAACAGCTGAAGTGGAGGTGGACAGGGCATATGATGAGAGAAAAGCAAGAAAAGTGGACAAAACTTATCACAGAATGGTACCCTTTGGACGGAAAGAGACATAGAGGAAGACAGGCTAAGAGATGGGAGGATGACATTAAGAAAATAGCGGGTTCAACGTGGACTCGCACTACAAAAATGAGAAAAGACTGGAGAGCCTTAGAGGAGGCCTTTGTCAGAAGACAAGTTGTAACCGAACTACCGTTTGCCGATAATTGATAGATAGTAAAATTGTTAGTATATTAGTTAAACTCTAGTTAATAATCAAAATGTGTTTTTTAGTCATAAGTAAATTAATTTTAGGCACAAGAAACTACTCTGTGTAAAACTTGTTAACAACAATAAAGGGTTTTTATTTTTTTTTATTTACTTATAATTACGAATTGTTGCATTTAAACGAACAAATATCTCATAAAATAATTACTATCAATTCAAGTGGGCCATAGGTTTATTGTCACATACTTGCAGCAATAATTTAAGGAGTTTTAAGTTATATTCATTGCAGACTGCAAGTTACTGCATTACGATAATTATTATCAAACTTTATGTTCTCAATTGCTATAGGGTTTGTATGAGTTCGGCGGTAATTGCTTTTAATTTCAAATTTCAAAGCCTTTATTTCAACTAATACAAGAGGAAGTTTAAAAAAATATATACGTAAATAAAAAGTTCTTTAAGAAAGTTTTGTTGCACAGCTGTCCTCTTGTACAGCTTGCATTTGTGGCACAAAGGCGTCCTCAAGCTGCTTCCAGTGATTCCTAAACCTGGCAAGTCTTTGCCCCAGAAGACCGGTGGCTTTTTTAAAGTAATCTGCCCACGCGCACATGGTCTTCCTCTCCTCCACTTGGTGTTGTAGCGTCGACCATTTTGCTCCCTGGCCTCTGAGCAGGTATCCTGTCCATCTCTATTTAAGCCTTTTGGTTCTGGTGATTGCGTCTTCCCAGTTGGTGATCCTTCGGAGGTATGCGGCTGTTTTCCTATCATTCCGTGTGTTTGTTTTTTTAATTGCTTTGGTATTTTATAGCCATGGGTTCAAATATAGAACAAAAACTCCATTGCTGATTTTATCTAGTTAATAAATTGAAATTGCACACTCCACCCCCTACGTAGACGGTAGAAACATATTATGTCTGAATTAAGATTAACATATCCGAATCGTTCTCAAGAACTTTAAAAGGCTTTTAATAGAGTTTTAAAGTATATTCACTTAACTAAACGTTAAACAAAGAGCGAATTGCGAAGTGGTGTTTAAACAAACGAATTACCGTGAGTCGTAATCATACCGTAAATTGCTTAATGGAAACCAACGAAATCCATTCAGTATTCAGCGTTCGCCATATTCAGTGTTTGCGATGCAATCACATCACGAAATACGTTCCCACTTTGAATCTATATTGACTTTCCGAATGAATCCGTCGGCCCGATGCAGTCACGGATGCATTCATTTGGGACGGATATGGCGCCATAACAGCGACATTCAGTGGTCGGTGCTAAGTGATAGATTAAAGATAGATTAAAAACTATATATAGTATTAACAGTAGTGTATGGTGTTCAATTTTATACACTAAGAAATGGAAAGGAAGAAAAAATATCACAAATATGTGCGTAACTAACACTAATTCATAACAATATCTGACTTTCCACGTCCTCACTACGAGTAGTCGTAGATTTTTCCATAAAACACAGCTATTTAATCACTATAAAAAGTATACAGCGGGTTAGCAATAATGGTTCGCATTTTAGATTTAGAACGGGGCGTTAGCTATATTTACCCTTTTAGAAACAATAATATGTATCATTATAGTTAGTTATTAATATTTTTAATTGGAACTGGGGTTATAGCGCAACTGTTTTTTTAATTGTATATTGGATGGGTCCTTATAAATAAATAAAACTTCGTTATATATATTATTTTATCTTGTTCTTCTTTTGGTGCCTCACCATAACTAGAGGCCAACTTCTCCTGACTGTCAGAGTCATGTGAAGCGTGTCTTGTACTGCAGAAACTCTTCCGCAGTCGCAACCCGTTTTCTTTTTACCCGACTGTTGGAATTGCATATTATTTGAGAATGATAACCTATTAAGTCATATTTTAAATTTAAGTCATACTGAAATGATAATTTTTGAGATATCCACGCGTTTCTACACTCCAATAAATTATATGGTTTTTTATTCCTTTCACAATTGAGAATTTAAATCCGGTTTAACGTTTATAAATAATATTTATTTGAATTATATGACATTAGTATATAGAAAGCTATATGTAAATATATGTCATATTTAATAAAGATTGTACGCAATCACATTTGGCTCATGCCGACACATTCGGACACAATTTACGCCACCATTTCATCTTGTTTTCCTTTTTCACACAAATCGAATCAAGCCCAGTAAATCGAAATGTGAAAATAAAATCGCTCTTATTTAGCCCACATTTGCAAACATCACTCAAACCCGAATTTCATTATTTGTATAATGAATATTAACCGCATTGAATGTTTTTTTATTAAAAATACTGAATTCAGAATATATTCTCAATTTTTTGTAATAGGTTTTTATAGCCAATAGCCAGTATTTATTTTCATTGTGAATAGCGATTTTATTATATGCTATTATTATTAATTAATATATATTATGCTATTATTATAAATAGATGTGATGACCAAACTTTATGAACGACAAAAAACTTTACGGAGAGTATATTGTCAAAGCATTGACAATATACTCTCCTGACAATAGAATCTAGTCCGTTCTACGCCCTTGATTTTAGATCTGTCAATGTTAATTTAGTAGCATTTCTAACTGATATTCACAATACTACATTGCAGTACCTATATAAATAAATGTTATTTTGATTATTTCAGTAAAATAAATGCTAACGTACGTACTAAATAATTTCTTTGTAATATTTGAACTTTTCCCTCCATAAAAACCTTTTCAGAGTTCAAATAATAAATCAAATTTGTCCTCGAATTGGTCCACCCGTCTTCAAGTTTCGCGCTTAGCAACATATTTTGCGTTTCACTTTTATTTATATATAGATATTGATGAGTGCCATATCTTTGTCTATACTTATTAAAATGTTTACATAAAATTTAGATATTCGCTGATATAACAATAGTCAACATTGAAAGTATTATTTCTTTTTTATAATAACTTAAATTTCTTGATTTATTTTCTATTTATATCTTTTGTTTTTGTTTTTATTCGGTAATTAAGGATATTGTTAATATGATTTTGGGCCGTTTTCCTAGGACGGACCACACAAACAAGTTTTAACTTGTTTAAGATTAAGTTAGTGTTTTTAGTATGTATTAATTAGTAAAATAACATTGCGTGTTGTTCTCACGAGAATGTAAGTGCGTGCTCCTATTTCACCATGCCTCCTGCTGATAGAGGACAAATCTTTGTTTTTAATTTATTTTATTCTGATTAATTAACTATTGATTGTGTCTTAAGATTTCATGTGCAACGGTTGCAGCTCCTTACAAACATTGTGTAAAACAAAAACTTGGCGATTAAAATGAGTGACGGAGAGTATATTGCCAGTTCTTCTCTTCCGTTCTACGCCCTTGATTTGAGAACAGGCAGTAAATTTAAAATTAGAAGTATTTAATATATATTTCTTTTTTGACGTTCATAAGTGTTCATTTTGTTACCTATATGAATAAATGATTTTGACTTTTGACTTTTGATTGAATCGTTCACAGAATCCACTGAAAAAGATATTTTACAAAACGTTGTCCTATCCATCATAAAGTATGCAATAAACAAACCCTATAATGAAATGATTTAGTTCACCGGTCTTACTCAAGCAATTGTCCGTGAAACTAACTAATTTGTTACAACACTAAAGATTAAAGTAAGCTTATGCAGCCTTTCAGTTGGCCGGAACTAACGGTAATATTGAACGAAACTAAATTAAGTTTGAAAGCAATAAATTTTATATAGTGATTGGTGAGGGCGGGTGAAGCCTGGCAAATGATAATAAAAGTGTTTATTTTCCGCCGCTTTTCCTCGATACGTTGGGAGTAAAGAAGATTAAATTAGTAGTAAAAATGTTGTTCTATTATTTAGGATGCCTGTATTGTAGTAGATTCTACTTGGTCAACTGTTGTTTGTTTTAAACCCACCTGTCTTTGAAAACGTTGCACTGTTTTAAAGTACTTTTCGTCTCATTCTGTTTACGATGTGATCAAAAGATAAAGATATAGAGAACTTTAATTAAAACGGTGTAAATAGGCTAATTGTTTAAAAATATACTGAAAGGTTCAACATTTTGTATAACATTTGCAGAAACAAATTTATAAATCGAGATTAATAATAATAATAATAGCCTTTATTCAAATACATTTATATTAAAACACATTTCATTTTAATCCTCTTCTAAATCAAAATCAAACTCAAAATGTCTTTATTCATATAGATAGACAATTACATTATGAACGTCAAGAAAATGTTAAATTAATTGTAAATTTACATTTACTACCAGTTCGCAAGTCAAGGGCGTAGAGCGGGTAAGAAGAACTGGTAAGAATCTTTCCGCCAAGGTTTTCGCTTAGGCTTTTTAGTGTATATGTGTACCCTTTTTTGGCAAAGGCCTCTTCCAAATCCCGCCATTCCTCTCTGCACTGTGCCACTCTGCCATGCACCACCTGCTGTTTCTTTTATGTGGTCTATCCACCTGAGTTGTCTCCCTCTTTTTCGTTTGCTGTACCTTGTGTATCAGTTTAGTAGTTTTTGCTTCACTTTTCTGTTCCTCGTGCCATGTGCCGTGCCCATTTCTACTTTAGTTTATTTATTGTTATTGTAACATCTGTTACCGTTAGTAAGTAAGCGTTAAGAAAAAAAAGTGCGTGCGTACAAAGTACACATGTCAGAAGGGAAACTTCTTTGGCAAACAAATTTTTAACTCTTCTTCATATTTATACAAATCTAATTATTAGATTTCCGAGACTTAGAGGGAAGGAAAAAAGAAGATATGTTAGGAATTTGATAAATTAATTGTCATTAAAATATTAAGTGTCGAAAATTATTACAAATAATTTAAAAAAAAATCGATAATAAAAACACGTGGCATTTTAATTTACAATTCGTCATTTGAGATTTCAATAAATTATTTTGCATAAAATATAAAATAATAATGTTCCATAACTTCTCTTTACGTTAAGTTTCACTTCAAAAAATAACTAAACCGAGATTATTTGCTATGTACATTGTACATGATAAACAGATTTAGGAACAGACACAATATCCTCAAAATAAATTCTTTAAAGCAGCAACTTTGTCAGCTTAATTGTCTTTTACCGTATTAACATATGTACAAAAACAGTTGCAAAACAGGTCAGTGGCGGATTAGGCCAGTTTAAATCGTGCCCTGTCTTTGTCCGGCCTCAGCTGGGATTAACACGTTAACCATTTTCATTTGTGTAATCCAGCCTTAATACCGTCAGTCATATTATATGCGTAACTAAACCTGTGTCCAGAATTTATGATCATTTAAATTAATTAATTATTTGGAATGATTTTCCACTTGCCTCTTGTAAAACATTTAACATACAGGTTTAACTCTTTATAACGAATTTCAAGGGACCGAGCATTTTTTGTGGTATAGGGAAGAGAAAAAAAATTAAGCCATATTTAATTTAAATAGGTGACTGTTTTGGGGTATTTCTGTAAAAATTATTAGTAGCATAATTGATGTAATTGCTCCCCATCTAGCTATAATTTTCAACAATTGTATTAAAAGTGACGAGTTTCCCGATCTAATGAAACATAGTAAAGTTATTCCATTATTTAAAGCAGGTAGTATGTCCGACCCCAGTAACTTTAGACCAATTTCCGTACTACCTACTTATATTAAATCAACTGGTAAGTCATTTTAACGTAAGCAAATTATTACATAATAATCAGTTCGGTTTTACCAAGGGTCGCTCGACAGCCGATGCCGGTGTTGAGTTATATAGATATATAGTTAAGGCTTGGGAGGAGTCGCATGACGCTTTAGGTGTTTTCTGCGACTTATCCAAAGCATTTGATTGTGTCCAACACGAGACCTTAATCGGGAAACTCCGCCACTATGGCATCAAGAATACCGCACTGAATCTTCTGACTTCCTATTTACACGGAAGAACTCAGAAGGTTGAAGTGAATGGTAAGAGGTCCTCTGGGTCGGCAGTAGATATGGGGGTACCACAGGGCTCAATTCTTGGCCCTTTCCTCTTTCTTGTTTATATAAATGATCTACCTTTCATGGTAGAAAGAAAACATCAGATAGTTTTGTTTGCTGATGACACGTCCTTGATTTTTAAAATCAAACGACAAATAACAAATTTTGACGATGTGAACAATGCTCTGTCTTCGATTGTCCATTGGTTTAGTATGAATAACCTTCTACTTAATGCAAAAAAGACAAAATGCATTAAATTTTGTGCAATAAATGCAAGGGTTATGGATACTAGACCAATTATAAACGGTGAGGAATTGAATCTGGATGATACAACTGTATTTCTCGGAATCACCATGGATTCAAAACTTCAGTGGTCCCCTCATATTAACGGATTGGCGAAGAGACTTAGTTCTGCAGCCTACGCGGTTAAAAAAATTCGCTCACTAACTGATGTCGATACAGCTAGACTTGTTTATTTTAGTTACTTTCATAGCTTAATGACTTATGGCTTATTATTATGGGGTCATGCTGCTGATGTCGAAACTATTTTCATCCTGCAGAAGAGGGCTATTCGTGCAATCTATAATTTAAAATGTAGGGAATCTCTTAGAGATAAATTCAAGGAAATTAATATACTTACCTTTCCCTCGCAATATATTTATGAAAATATTATGTATGTTTACAAAAATAGTGATAAGTTTACTAGAATAGAACATACGCACAATGTTAATACACGGAACAAACGCAGGCTGCAATTTCCCCGTACTAGACTATCTAAAGTTAGTAATTCTTTTTTGGGGAAAGGGATACTCTTCTTTAATAAAATCCCAGAGGCTCTTTTATCACTGCCTTTCAATAAATTTAAGAAATGTATTAAAGAAAAGCTGTGTAAAAAGGCTTACTATAAAGTCAACGATTATCTAGTTGATAAAAGGGCCTGGGACTAGTGCTAGACAGGCTACTTCTAATCAATTTGCGATATTTGTTTTAAATAAGTGTTGTTTGATGATTTGCTGTTTTAAAAGAGTACCGAGAGTTTTTTACGCCGGCTTTTTCTCTCGGCCTACACCCTCTGTCTTCTTTGCCGATGAGTAGGGATGCCTTCAAATTGAATGACGTGGAATAAGTGATACATGTATCTTATGTTCCATAATAAATAAACATATTTTAACATAGTAGTGTATGGTGTTCAATTTTATACACTAAGAAATGGAAAGGAAGAAAAAATATCACAAATGTGTGCGTAACTAACACTAATTCATAACAATATCTGACTTTCCACGTCCTCACTACGAGTAGTCGTAGATTTTTCCATAAAACACAGCTATTTAATGTATCACTATAAAAAGTATACAGCGGGTTAGCAATAATGGTTCGCATTTTAGATTTAGAACGGGGCGTTAGCTATATTTACCCTTTTAGAAACAATAATATGTATCATTATAGTTAGTTATTAATATTATTAATTGGAACTGGGGTTATAGCGCAACTGTTTTTTTAATTGTATATTGGATGGGTCCTTATAAATAAATAAAACTTCGTTATATATATTATTTTATCTTGTTCTTCTTTTGGTGCCTCACCATAACTAGAGGCCAACTTCTCCTGACTGTCAGAGTCATGTGAAGCGTGTCTTGTACTGCAGAAACTCTTCCGCAGTCGCAACCCGTTTTCTTTTTACCCGACTGTTGGAATTGCATATTATTTGAGAATGATAACCTATTAAGTCATATTTTAAATTTAAGTCATACTGAAATGATAATTTTTGAGATATCCACGCGTTTCTACACTCCAATAAATTATATGGTTTTTTATTCCTTTCACAATTGAGAATTTAAATCCGGTTTAACGTTTATAAATAATATTTATTTGAATTATATGACATTAGTATATAGAAAGCTATATGTAAATATATGTCATATTTAATAAAGATTGTACGCAATCACATTTGGCTCATGCCGACACATTCGGACACAATTTACGCCACCATTTCATCTTGTTTTCCTTTTTCACACAAATCGAATCAAGCCCAGTAAATCGAAATGTGAAAATAAAATCGCTCTTATTTAGCCCACATTTGCAAACATCACTCAAACCCGAATTTCATTATTTGTATAATGAATATTAACCGCATTGAATGTTTTTTTATTAAAAATACTGAATTCAGAATATATTCTCAATTTTTTGTAATAGGTTTTTATAGCCAATAGCCAGTATTTATTTTCATTGTGAATAGCGATTTTATTATATGCTATTATTATTAATTAATATATATTATGCTATTATTATAAATAGATGTGATGACCAAACTTTATGAACGACAAAATACTTTACGGAGAGTATATTGTCAAAGCATTGACAATATACTCTCCTGACAATAGAATCTAGTCCGTTCTACGCCCTTGATTTTAGATCTGTCAATGTTAATTTAGTAGCATTTCTAACTGATATTCACAATACTACATTGCAGTACCTATATAAATAAATGTTATTTTGATTATTTCAGTAAAATAAATGCTAACGTACGTACTAAATAATTTCTTTGTAATATTTGAACTTTTCCCTCCATAAAAACCTTTTCAGAGTTCAAATAATAAATCAAATTTGTCCTCGAATTGGTCCACCCGTCTTCAAGTTTCGCGCTTAGCAACATATTTTGCGTTTCACTTTTATTTATATATAGATATTGATGAGTGCCATATCTTTGTCTATACTTATTAAAATGTTTACATAAAATTTAGATATTCGCTGATATAACAATAGTCAACATTGAAAGTATTATTTCTTTTTTATAATAACTTAAATTTCTTGATTTATTTTCTATTTATATCTTTTGTTTTTGTTTTTATTCGGTAATTAAGGATATTGTTAATATGATTTTGGGCCGTTTTCCTAGGACGGACCACACAAACAAGTTTTAACTTGTTTAAGATTAAGTTAGTGTTTTTAGTATGTATTAATTAGTAAAATAACATTGCGTGTTGTTCTCACGAGAATGTAAGTGCGTGCTCCTATTTCACCATGCCTCCTGCTGATAGAGGACAAATCTTTGTTTTTAATTTATTTTATTCTGATTAATTAACTATTGATTGTGTCTTAAGATTTCATGTGCAACGGTTGCAGCTCCTTACAATCATTGTGTAAAACAAAAACTTGGCGATTAAAATGAGTGACGGAGAGTATATTGCCAGTTCTTCTCTTCCGTTCTACGCCCTTGATTTGAGAACAGGCAGTAAATTTAAAATTAGAAGTATTTAATATATATTTCTTTTTTGACGTTCATAAGTGTTCATTTTGTTACCTATATGAATAAATGATTTTGACTTTTGACTTTTGATTGAATCGTTCACAGAATCCACTGAAAAAGCTATTTTACAAAACGTTGTCCTATCCATCATAAAGTATGCAATAAACAAACCCTATAATGAAATGATTTAGTTCACCGGTCTTACTCAAGCAATTGTCCGTGAAACTAACTAATTTGTTACAACACTAAAGATTAAAGTAAGCTTATGCAGCCTTTCAGTTGGCCGGAACTAACGGTAATATTGAACGAAACTAAATTAAGTTTGAAAGCAATAAATTTTATATAGTGATTGGTGAGGGCGGGTGAAGCCTGGCAAATGATAATAAAAGTGTTTATTTTCCGCCGCTTTTCCTCGATACGTTGGGAGTAAAGAAGATTAAATTAGTAGTAAAAATGTTGTTCTATTATTTAGGATGCCAGTATTGTACTCGATTCTACTTAGTCAACTGTTGTTTGTTTTAAACCCACCTGTCTTTGAAAACATTGCACTGTTTTAAAGTACTTTTCGTCTCATTCTGTTTACGATGTGATCAAAAGATAAAGATATAGAGAACTTTAATTAAAACGGTGTAAATAGGCTAATTGTTTAAAAATATACTGAAAGGTTCAAAATTTTGTATAACATTTGTAGAAACAAATTTATAAATCGAGATTAATAATAATAATAATAGCCTTCACTCAAATACATTTATATTAACACATTTCATTTTAATCCTCTTCTAAATCAAAATCAAACTCAAAATGTCTTTATTCATATAGATAGACAATTACATTATGAACGTCAAGAAAATGTTAAATTAATTGTAAATTTACATTTACTATCAGTTCGCAAGTCAAGGGCGTAGAGCGGGTAAGAAGAACTGGTAAGAATCTTTCCGCCAAGGTTTTCGCTTAGGTTTTTTAGTGTATATGTGTACCCTTTTTTGGCAAAGGCCTCTTCCAAATCCCGCCATTCCTCTCTGCACTGTGCCACTCTGCCATGCACCACCTGCTGTTTCTTTTATGTGGTCTATCCACCTGAGTTGTCTCCCTCTTTTTCGTTTGCTGTACCTTGTGTATCAGTTTAGTAGTTTTTGCTTCACTTTTCTGTTCCTCGTGCCATGTGCCGTGCCCATTTCTACTTTAGTTTATTTATTGTTATTGTAACATCTGTTACCGTTAGTAAGTAAGCGTTAAGAAAAAAAAGTGCGTGCGTACAAAGTACACATGTCAGAAGGGAAACTTCTTTGGCAAACAAATTTTTAACTCTTCTTCATATTTATACAAATCTAATTATTAGATTTCCGAGACTTAGAGGGAAGGAAAAAAGAAGATATGTTAGGAATTTGATAAATTAATTGTCATTAAAATATTAAGTGTCGAAAATTATTACAAATAATTTAAAAAAAAATCGATAATAAAAACACGTGGCATTTTAATTTACAATTCGTCATTTGAGATTTCAATAAATTATTTTGCATAAAATATAAAATAATAATGTTCCATAACTTCTCTTTACGTTAAGTTTCACTTCAAAAAATAACTAAACCGAGATTATTTGCTATGTACATTGTACATGATAAACAGATTTAGGAACAGACACAATATCCTCAAAATAAATTCTTTAAAGCAGCAACTTTGTCAGCTTAATTGTCTTTTACCGTATTAACATATGTACAAAAACAGTTGCAAAACAGGTCAGTGGCGGATTAGGCCAGTTTAAATCGTGCCCTGTCTTTGTCCGGCCTCAGCTGGGATTAACACGTTAACCATTTTCATTTGTGTAATCCAGCCTTAATACCGTCAGTCATATTATATGCGTAACTAAACCTGTGTCCAGAATTTATGATCATTTAAATTAATTAATTATTTGGAATGATTTTCCACTTGCCTCTTGTAAAACATTTAACATACAGGTTAAACTCTTTATAACGAATTTCAAGGGACCGAGCATTTTTTTTGTTATAGGGAGGGAAGAGAAAAAAAATTAAGCCATATTTAATTTAAATATGTAGGTGACGATGGTGCGTTTAGTAACTGAGACCAAAATTTCGTACAGACAATGTAATCTAAGAATAATGGCACACGTGTTAATACAATTAACGATAACAAAGGCGAGACGGCTGTTTATGACCTCTGGTCTTTCTTAGAAATTTCGGCACCTCAATAGGTTAGTTTTGTAAGCTGATTATAAAAACAATTACACTTAAATATGTTGTTGATGTGTAAATAAGAAAATATTTCTTCGTAATAGACAATGGCTGTTGCGTTATAAAGTTTTAATTAATATATGAGTTATGTATCAAACCAAACAGATTTATCTTATTTTTACGTTATACACAGTTTTTGAGATTTATTTATAACGAATGACGTTATAAAGAGTTTACACAGTATTTTATTTATTGCTAACATAAATTAATATAACAAAAAGCAATAACTAACCTTAAATTATAATAACTAAAATATCTTATTATAAGGAGTGTCATTAGGCAAGGTTCCGAAGATACTGGCAGCGTTCCCCCTTTGAATAGCTAGACTAATTCTTTGTCCGAGGTAGCTGCCAGTTCTTCGGTCTCCTGTGATGTCGACTAACCTTTTCGGTATTTCCTTAAAAGGCCTTATAGCTCTAGGAACCCACGGACCAAGGGTCTCGACACCGAACGGGACAAAATCATATCTAATATATAAAATTCTCGTGTCACAGTTTTCGTTGCCATACTCCTCCGAAACGGCTTGACCGATTCTCACGAAATTTTGTGTGCATATTGGGTATGTCTGAGAATCGGACAACATCTATTTTTCATCCCCCTAAATGTAGGGGTAGTCCACCCCTAATTTTTTTTTTAATTTTTAGATAAATTTTTATTTTTTTATTTTTTATGATACAACATTAAAAAATACATATAACCCCCCCCTAATTTTCACCCCTCTACGATCAACCCCTATTTTTTTATTATAAATGATATACATGGCAAAACGACGTTTGCCCGGTCAGCTAGTTTTAATATAATAATTAGCCACCTCGGAATATCTTACAGATTGTATTGGTAGGGAGATATAAAAGGTTACGCAATCGTGGTCACTTAATATACGTGAATTAAATTTCAGGAATTGTTTGTTAAGTGTGGTATTTATTTATTTATATTTGGATTTATTTTAGTTCTTTGAACCACGGCACAATAGAGCACTATTCACGATATCAATAGTACGAAGAGCGTTGTTTTGAATTAAATCCAATTGAAACTTAATGGTCGGTAGTACTATTTTACTGTCACGTGAATTATACATGTTACATATTATGAACAGAAGAGTTTATGTGTTAACATTTGAGTGTTTTAGCGCCACAAATACAGATATAGGTTTTTATACAAAATGTTATCGGCTATTGGATAATTAAGCGACTAAAACTACTCTTATATTATTGTTTTTAATGACATTTAGTTTTGACAAACAGAAGACAGACTTCAGAATTTGGAGAAATTTAAACACAGTTTAATTGACCTGTGTAACAATTTCCGTTTACAAAGACAAATATTTTCCTTATATTTATGAATACTGATTATTAGTATCAAATAATAATAATAAAGTAGTATGCTAATATAAGAGAGCAGTGTTGGCCTAGTGGCTTCAATGAGACTCTTATCAGTAAGGTTGTAGGTTCGATCTCTGGCTGTGCACCAATGGACTTTCTTTCTATGTGCGCATTTAACATACGCTTTAACAGTAAACATTGTGAGGAAACTGGCTTGCGTGTTGTGTCTTAGGCCAGATGGCAGTTTATCTTAGACTCAGACCTAACTTGCTTATTAGATTGACAAATTTTATGAAGGACATACAGAAATCTGAGAAACCTAAGGTTATAGGGCCTCTGATTTTTTTATAATCCATCGTCTCTTTCTGTTAAACTGTATGTATACTGTGATGGAAAGAGACAGATTTGTTAAAATGGTACAGTTTATTTTTTTTAAAGGTTGTAGCGGCAATGATTTATTTATTTACAGTAAAATGATTTATTATTTTTCTCAAAATGTATTTGCAAATTTAAATTTGATGTGAAAAATTACTCGTTCGGATATAAAATTTCAGAGCAAAATGAGACTCCACTTGGGTGTTCTGAACCCTTTTTAATTCAAGATTAATTTTCTCGCTGAATATTAAAATATATTTAATATGGATGTGGGAAGCTCTGATATTTGCACGTTGTATTTGAATAAGAAGATGTAATGAGGTGTCGAAGCCGCAGGGCGACGAAAAGTAATAAATTATTTTGGGAATATCTCGCATTAATTTTACTCTGAAATGAAATATATGAGATCAACTTTAGTTCGTTTTTAGAAAGAATTTTTGCATTTGCTTTAGGTATTACTGTGTCAAAACTTATAATAACTTTACATTTCTGCACTTGAGTAGAAACCTTCTATCTAAATTTCCGCAAAGCCACTTTGGCTTTAAGGATTAAAAAATTAAAGAGTTATATTTGCTACTTTCTTTTTACTTATTACCCTTCACAGTAATAATAAAAATAATTATAAAGTAATAAAAAGAAAATTAAAACTAATTTTAGAAGTTTGGTCCCTGTGGTAGTGTACCTACCTACCTTTAACGCTGGCAGCAGTTGAGCGAGGAATTCACCAGCTCTGGGGTCACCGTTACTATCTACCAGGCGCCAATTTAACTCTTTAATTAGCGCCTGTGCACTTGAACCCCACGGCTCAAGAGACCCTACCTTGTTACCCTTTAGGTTTAGAGGCTTGTGAACTTACACGAGTGTGACACAATTTTTGGTATAATGCTTTACTAGACACGAAAGCATACGATTGTTTTAAGCAATTTTTTAATATCGTAACAGAGAAATACATAATAGGAATTTCTGATTTTCAAAAAAAGCATCGTCCTAACTCCTTTAAAAACTGAGTATTTTTTGATACATTATATATTGTGCTATAGTCTAATGAAAAATCTTTCTAATGAAATGCTGACACGTGTAGACTAACTATTAATTCATTGAATAATAATTAAAAGAAACCACTTTACCGAATGAAATCCATTTAAAATATAGTTTGTTTATTTAACAAAAATATGATAATTAATAAATACTTTACAGCTTAAATAATCTAGAAACATTGAATTGGCAGAGTACAGCAGCCAGACTGATTATATAAAAAATCCTTTCTAGGCTACAAAATACAGCATTGTGTAAAATTTTAAAAATAAATAATTTAACAAATAATACAAACAAAAATTCTAAAACTTGCCCTCCATCCGTTCCAACATGTTTGAATAATTCCCGTAAATATTAAAGTAACCCAACTCATTTGTTAAAGCTTTGATTGCGAATCTATCCCAACCGCGAAGTACTCATATTCTTGAAAGCAATCGCTTTTCAAAGCCTTAATTACGCTTCAAATCTCATAATCAATCTAAAAGCCAGCTGTTGGAGCGATCGATCGGAGCAATCATCAATGGGTTAGCGCCCTGCACCCGCGTGCATACAATATAAATGAGCCAATTTTGCATAGTGATACATCAGGTAATCTATTGCCTATTGATTGACTATTCCATCCGGGACGAATTATGAAAATGCTAATTGGAAATGTACGCCCACAATTATTAGTTCCAATCGAATTCACTTTTGTCATTGCATTTATTGCAATAGGAAAAACTTGCATTTATATAATATTATATTATGGTACATAGACGTTTCATAGTAAAGTAAATACACAAAAAAAGGGAAAATTAACTGGAAGAAAAAGTTACTCAATACTTAAATTCATTGAGTATTTATCTATACTAATATTATAAAGAGGAACGATTTGTATGTAAGTATGTTTGTAACGAATTGACTCAAAAAGTCTGGACCGATTTTAAAAATTTCTTTCACCATTTGAATTCTACATTATCACTGATTAATACTATTTTAATTGCAAGAAAAAATAAGTATCCCTACTAACACTACAATAATGTTAGCCAAGGTGTAAAAAAATGCCTATAAAATATCTTTCATCGTATGCGCTGCGAAAACTATTGATATGATAGAACAAAAAAAAGTTCCACAATATTAAAGAACATATCAATATCTAAATAAAATCAAGGATATACATACCTAGCATAGTTTAAAAAAATATAAAATATTATTATTATGGAACATAAGATGCAGGTAATTATTCCACGTCATTAAATTTGAATCGGTAGACATCTCTACTCATCGGCAAAGAAGACAGAGGGTGTAGGCCCGAGAGAAAAAGACGGCGTAAAAAACTCTCGGTACTCTTGTGAAATAGCAAATCATCATACAAAATGACTATTGCAAACAACACTTATTTTAAAACAAAAATCGCAAATTTATTAGAATGCTTCCATATTATTAATTCTTTAATACAATTATGTAGCATTTTATAAACGTATTAAAGGGGTTTTAGTTACAAATCTGCATTGCGGATGTTAATAGTGTTAACCATAAAAAATAAATGTTTTACAAATGTACTTTGTCGGGTGCAGAACATTGGAAATAGCATTTCCGCAAACAACATGTCACCGAAGCCTACGTGTCATAATAATTCCCTTTGCCAATTTATTTGTATATTTCATGAATTGGTCTGGAAAATCAGAGAGACAACTTGATTTAAATAAATGATATTTAATTTTAAATTACGGTTAAAGTTTTTAAATTTAATTTTATATTTTTGTCAAACCTGATCAATCTAGTAGAGATTTTTTCAACGTTACTTTTTGGTTCGATTTTTATTACTCAAACAGACAATTCCGTGAAACCGGCATATCTGAATCAAACGGCAGACATACTTGTCTATGAAATAAAAAATATTAGAAACGAATCACTCTGAGGTCATAAAAATAGGTTTGTCGCGCCTCTGGTATATTATTAACTAACGTACATACTAAAAGTAAATTTCTCTGTGTAAGAATCTGATATTACGTAAAATCCATCGAAGTTTTAATACGTGTAGATAATTAAATTGAATGTAATTGGATGACGCGGAATTGGAACATAAAACCAATCGGATTACATGAGGTCGACGTTAATTTTTCGATTCCAGCTAAACCGAAACGTTTGTAACTTTGACGGTCCTTGATATGTTTAGGTGATTGCCTTTTAATTATATCTTTTATGTTTGCCGTAAATTTTTTTTTTAGTATAAAGTTCTCAAAAATGAGTGTGACTTAACATGAATTACAATCTAGCCATATATCTCTCTATACAATAATTATGGCTAATAAGTAATATTATGTTGACTTAATTTTCTACAATACAAATGAATAGCTTAGACTAATCTAAAAATAAAAAAAAATAAAAATTAAAAATATGTTTATTATGGAACATAAGATACATGTATCACTTATTCCACGTCATTAAATTTGAAGGCATCCCTACTCATCGGCAAAGAAGACAGAGGGTGTAGGCCGAGAGAAAAAGCCGGCGTAAAAAACTCTCGGTACTCTTTTAAAACAGCAAATCATCAAACAACACTTATTTAAAACAAATATCGCAAATTAATTAGAAGTAGCCTGTCTAGCACTAATCCCACTAATGTTCAGACACTTGTTGTTTAAACAATATCTATACAAATATAATTGTATTTTATATAATGTGTGATTTAGTATAATAAGTATGTGTATTGTGTAACCCTAATGTTTAATTATGAATTATTTGTATTCAACTCAACGAAACAATCTGTATATGAACATTTACAGTCTTGTGTTCGATTTCCAGCAAAATAATTCTTATGACAAGGCATTCGTAAAATAGCTTTTCTTAAATTAAATTCAAGTAGTCGTTCCACAGAGAACAAAAAAAAAACTAAAACAGAGCCCAGTCAAAATATTACTTATTGAAATCCATACCGCAAAAAATAATTTAATTACTAATTTTGCATTTATAGTGTCCTAGCTGGCATTCAACTATGAGTCACTCATTTTTAATCAACAATAATGCCGTTTAAAAACTAAACTTCCTTACATATTTAAGGCATATATTGGAGCTATATTATGAAATAACAACAACGAATCGGGGCCCGTGTGAAATTGTTTAAAGAATAAACACTAGCGAGACGTGTCAGACGTGATAAATCCCTCAAAGCGACAGCCCGCGGGAACCGAGCTTTGAACCTGCTATAAACAATGACCATTTAAATTAAATACTGTATAGCTAACTTGAAATGTGGTGGTGTGACAACAGTGGGACAAGAAAGATAAAATATGTGTCAACTTCATTCATCATTTACTTTTTCATATTTCATCTACTTTCTAAATTTTTCAGTTTAAGTAGTATTATTATTATTTTCTTATGTAGCCAAGTTCACATTTCAAGGATCGTTATGCTCGCTTTAATGTCATTGCTTGTGGCGGCGTCCATGCGTCGGGTTGTCTCTCTCCCTAAAATATGGCGAGGGGGCCGATGGCTGGTGAACGGGTGCTGCTTGTGGTGACTGGTCGTACTTGAATTCGTGTGTGTAAAAAAAAATGGCGATTAAAAATAGTGGCGGAGGGTTTTTTGCCAGTTCTTCTCTTCCGTTCTACGCCCTTGATTTGAGAACTGGCAGTAAATGTAAAATTAGAAGCATTAATATGTATTTCTTTACTGACGAGTCATAAGTGTACATTATGTTACCTACATGATAAAATAATTTTTTACTTTTACTTCTTTAATGGCTTGTGTGTTTGTCCTGGTGTTGCCATGTTGGCGTAGACTGAAATCTGTACACACACAAGTAGAGAGTGTTTGGTCATTGAAATGTTCAAACCAAGCTAGATCTTTATTGAACCAAAAATAAAATAAAACGAAAGATAAGCAAGACAAAAGGTTTGAAGACGTCGGCAGCTATGTTCCAGGTTTACAAGCATTTTATTCTGAAGTTAGGCTTTAGTATTTGCCTCGCTAAAATACTAAAGCCTATTATATTTCCAAAAATGTTTACTATTAATTAAATTATAACACAAATTCTTGAATCTAGCGTAGGAAACCCATGGTATAAAATAGGCCTCTTCCAACCCCTTCTTAAGTTCCCTTTCGTAGGCTTGCCGGGTCCATATGCCGCAGTCCAGCCGCACCTGGTTGCCGGATCAACGTCGACGCTTGCACTCTCGTCCCGTCGCGCATATGCCAATATAGGACTTGTTCACTACACCGATTGTCTTTAACTCTGACGATGTGTCCGGTCCACCTCCATTTTAGCCAACATGCTTTATTAGTGTTTTTCTTATTTGTGTTTTTACTTCTTTCTTTACAATATCAAGAATATGTCTCTCTATAACACTTGGGAAATGATATATTTTGTTAACTCTCTCTGGTGTACGTCCAAGTTTGGCATACAGCAGAGTTGGTATCACAATACAACGCAAATCTTTTTGTTTAAGATGTATTGGCTAGATTTGAATCATCTTTTAGAGACCGGTGTTTGCGCCAAGCCTTGATTCGTCTATCCACTTCGCACGATGTTTGTTCGGAAAATGAAATACTTTGTCCTAGATAGTTCTAAATTTCGATTTACTCTTTGGTCTGCGATTCTGTGATGATGGGTTAGAAAAAAAGAAAAGAGCGTGTCTATTCTTAAAAGGCTTACAACGCATTCGCGAGCCCTCTGTCATTGAGAGTGTCCATGGGCGGCGGTATCACTTAACGTCAGTTGAGCCTCCTGCCCGTTTGCCCGCTGAGATTAAATAAATAAATATAATACAGTCGTAAGCTATTATTGGAAAATTAACGTGTATGGTTCATATTAAATTAACGATTAGCAACGAAATTAATTTTCTTTCTAATGTTCTTTTAATACTTGTACTTCATAAGTCCATTAATAAAATAGGGCGAAAGTAAAATCTTACCTTTGAAGCATTTTATACACAATTTTCCCTTGTTTCGTTCTATTTTCTCGTAATCCGGCAAATCAAATAAATTTACGCAAATCGAAATACGAACTTTACTCGTTTGTTCTAGAGCTGTTTCTTGATTTATATTGCGGCCCGGGGTTGTTCTCATTTAGCCTATTAAAAAGTTTACATTCAATATTTGCTGAATTATTTATTACATAAGAAGGTTAAGTACGACAGTTTTTACTATTATTTTATGAAAATTTGTTACTTTGTTTTAAGTAAAAAAAAAATCTGATTTCTCTCATATTCTTTTGAGAGATTTTTTGAAAGAAAGAAAATAATACAACATACAATAAAAAATTAAGAACACAATTACTTTAACCAAAAATGAAATTTATGTTACTGTGACTAATGACCCTCAATCTTTACAAAACATCTTATAAATGACAAATTAAAAATGACCTATTTTTGATGTACGTAAATGTATTAACCTAGAATATATTTGCAATTCAGTACCGGTGAAGGTTGAGATGTACGGCACTCGACACGGTCTGCACATGAGAGGACCAGGTGAGCAATATTAAAACTAATCTCTGGGTAGCACCGACAGGCTATTTTGTATGTTTAAATTTCCCTTTTTGGTTATAACCGGCTCGGTGTTGGTTCTACCGAGTACAGCTCAAACATGTTTTAAAAGTCAAATATTACAAATTTGAAAATAATATATATGCTAATCCAAGGTATAAAATTCCGAAGAGGGAGTATAATCTTACTTAGCTTAAATTTACAGCCGTTTATATTTCCCTCTCAATGCTGTTGTTCCCTCGTAACCAAAATATAATTAATGAACCCTTCCGCAAGTAATTAACGTTTGCCGAGCGTCAAATCCACCCCTATACATCATATTTTTTGTTCGACCGCAATATTCATGACGAATGATTATGCATTTGTAATATAGCTTACATTAAACATTCCATGTATTAGTTACTCTAACTAAACTGTTTTATTTATTAGTATTGTCTTTTATTGACATAACTTTTAGACATAGAAAAACACTTTTAACGGATTTGAAGTTATGTTTTATAATCAATTTACAATTATTTTACATAATTTTAAAAAAAAAGCGGGGGGGGGGGGGTTTTGGGGGGGGGGGGGGGGGGGGGGGGAAAAAAAAAGGGGGGGGAAAAAAAAAAAAAAAAAAAAAAAAAAAAAAAAAAAAAAAAAGGGGGGGTGTGTTTTTTTTTTTTTTTTTTTTTTTTTTTTTTTTTTTTTTTTTTTTTTTTTAACTCATAAATCCGTTAAAAGTTTTTTTTTTTTTTTTTTTTTATCTGAAAATTGTTTTTGTGACTAATCTTAGTTGAGGTACTGGAGGTTGTGCCTACATGATTAATATAAATGCATCAATGTTTTAATATAGATGAGTATTGTACCAACACTCATATTAAATAGTCGTGTCCTGAAGAGCATCGTTTCATTACAATACTCTGTACCTATAAGGTACAAGGTATCATAGTGTAGAACTAGGTGAAGACACATAGAACGGATGTGTTAAACACAACCATAGTATCCCCATGATTGAGCAGTGTTAGCCTAGTGGCTTCAGCGTGCGACTCTCATACCTGAGGTCGTAGGTTCGATCCCCGGCTGTGCACCAATGGACTTTTTTTCTATGTGCGCATTTAACATTAGCTCGACCGGTGAAGGAAAACATCGTGAGGTAACCGACATGTCTTAGACCCAAAAAAGTCGAAGGCGTGTGTTAGGCACTGGAGCCTATTAGATTTAAAAATGATCATGAAACAGATTCAGAAGATCGGAGGCCAAGACTTAAAGAGGATGTGGCGCTACTAATTTTTTTTTATAGTATCCCCATGGGGATATCATGCTCGAAACCGCCTTAGATGTTCATTTGAAACTGACTTGAACAAACATCAACTCCCTAACTAAGCAATTCTATAATTTTTGGCATCATCCTGGATTTAAAGCCAAGGCTTTTGATCACTAAAGTCGATGAAGCAGTTAATTGCCTGCTAAATTGACCTAAATAGGTAGTTATATAAGCGATTAGTCTTAATTTATATAATTAAACTACTTAGCACCGTAGAGATGACAATAAAATTCAACTTAAAACGTAGATATTTATGTCAAAAATAAATTTGTATAATAAAGATTAGATATCAAAGTCTTGAAAGCCGAGTGGATGTTGAGTTTTACGAGTAAACCGCGCGGGCGGCTGGGCGGGCGGCGCGATCGATGGGCGCCGGTTGACAGACGGAGTGGCTTCCTCACTGCGAGTGCCTGGCATTATTGAGAACCGTCTGAAATATCGTTTATTTAGTTAAGGTTTCACATAGATAACATTGTATAAAACTGATTGATACATATTAGCATTTTTATTGTAGTCTAGGTGGCATATTAAAGTAAAATAATAGGTTTTATTTACGCAATTGCCTGTTTTAAATAATTATGAATCTGCAAAGCGCTGCTGTACAGCAAATTATCGTAAAATTAAAAAAAAACGCATATTGAAAATTATGTCCAACAATATTATTTCAATTATATTTAATATTGTGATTTAAAAATACGACAATAAAAAAAATCATCTTGCGTTAAATGATACTAAACGCGAGTCCGTAGTCGACCCTTTAAGAATTGGTACACATCTACTCTATATTTTATATCTAATAAAAATATATACGGAGCGCAGCTGCTATACCACCGAGTCTTTCAGTGCAACTTTATAGCGTTAACAAGAACATATTTCTATATTTGAAACCTTGTTTGTGGTTAGTAAAGATGTTTAAGTTTATGGGTGGCTTATTAAGTCCCAAACCCAAGAATGCTTTGATCAATGTGATTACGGTCAAAGTAATTTATAAGTAATCTAAGTTCAATGAATACCTGCCATGAACGAGTGTTTTGATACCCTGTAACAAAAGTTTTTAATGGGACGTGAAACTGACGCATATCGTTGTCTGTTGATATTGCTTTGCTAGCAATCGAACACCTGACCGATCATACCATATGCCACCACTGAACTACGGTGACGGGTGTAGGTTAATATTTAAAAAGATAGTTAAAACAAGGTTCACGTTATATTAAAACAATAGTTGAGACCTTTTATCTGTTTATAAACGTAACCCAGAGAACCATGGAAATAATAATTGTCAAAATAAGTAACAAGAATTTAAGAGATAAAACAGGGTTTGCTGACGTTACATATAAAACAAAACAACTAAAATGGAAATGGGCTGGACATACCATAAGAGGAGTAGATAAATAGAGCAAAACTTTAACACTATGACAAGCAAGAGGCCATAAAAGAAACAGAGGTAGGCAATTTAAAAGGTGGGCCGATGAAATCATGGAAATGGCTGGAAAGACTGAGACCTGGCCGAGATTGGTATACAATAAGGAAAAATGGAGGACAATGGGGGAGGCATTTTTCCTCCTGTAGACACACAGAATCGGTTATGGTAGATTAAGAAAAAATATGTACATATTTTGTATTACTGATATCTTAATATATATAAATTACGTGTCACGATGTTTGTCCGCTATGGACTCCTAAACTACTAAACCGATTTCAATCAAATTTGCACACCGTGTGCGGTTTGATCTAACTTAAAAGATAGAATAGCTTACATCTCAATTTATACCCGCAATATTATTTTATTGCAAAACATTTGTTTATTATTTGATAGTCACAATTCTAACAGATGGCGCTGTGTTGAAAGTACCAACGTTTCACATAAGCTACAATTTAATGGCAAAACCACCATAAAAGCATGGTGGTCCCCATGACTGGTGTTCTCCAACCGTTTCCCTTGAATAGTTTGCTACTATGTAATATAACATAAACCTTAGCCACTGCAACGCTTGGCCGGTCTGCTAGTAAGTCTATAAATAAATAAATCTGTTTATAAAAATATAACAAGTATTATTATAAGAAAATATTATAACAGTATGTCTCAAGGTGATTTTATAAAACTTCCAGCGACGAAGAAAATATAAATGTCGACCTCGTCCCTTCTTAAGGGACACATTAGGTATCTACTTGACATCTCTGGCATAAAGTAAATCATTCTAAGCTAAAAAAAAATCTTCTTAGTATTCTATTTTGTATTCAGAGCATTCACTTATTCACTATAAGTATTCTATAAAATTCATTAAATACCACAGTGCATAGATTTCAGACACAAATGAGCGAACATATGAAAAAAAGCTATGGCACGTACATTATAAGTTTCAATAAATTTTTGAATGTTAGCACTAACAATCAATAGTACGCAAACAAAACAATAACCTCTTAATAAGACTCAGCACAGATGTCATATTTACAAGATAAAATTGCCAACATAAGAAGGAAAAAGATACCTCATAAACAAAACTATTTTTAAGAAATAATAAAAACATGTAGTAAATACTTATATATATACGTAGTTATGAGTTGGTAATTCATGGGCTGATATATAAAAGACATCATCAACGGTTTTGTGAACATAATAAGTTTCTGAAAAAATAAATTCCTACATTTTTTTATGGGACAAGATCACTTTGAATAAAGTGATAACTGCCGCCCATGGACACCTGCATGGAGTCAAGCAGATGTGTTGCCGACCATTCAGGGAATGGCACGTTCTTTGCTTAATGTTTTTTTAGTAGAACAGGGGGCAAACGGGCATGAGGCTCACCTGATGTTAAGTGATACCGCCGCCCATGGACACTCTCAATGCCAGAGGGCTCGCGAGTGCGTTGCCGGAATTTTTAGAATTGGAACGCTCTTGTCTTGAAGGACCCTAACGCTGGCCATAGACAGACCGCATGTTGCAGTCGATACCGACTGCTCGAAGCGGTCGCCGCACGGCGAACTGCAGTTTCCATACTAAATTCATATCCGCCATACACGGACCGCACGACCAGTTTCTGAGCGGTCGGAGCAGTCGCTCTGCGGTCGAGTTTCGCCGTGCGGTCGACTGCTTAGAGCTGCCGGACCCACCATACACGGACAGCTACAAGCGGTTGCTGCCGACCGTGCGCCACTCCCTCAAATAAAATAAAATACTAACTAATTCATCAAATGAAACCACGGACATTCTAAAGTATTCGAAAAACTTTTTAGTGTCTTCTCTCATTTGGGGATACAAAGTATGAAATATTCCATGCTGTTCTCTTGGTTGTAGTATTGGACGCATCCACATGCTAAGGTGTCTTCTACGCCTACGGTTGCGTAATAGTAGTACAAGAAACAGTGTTTCTTCATCGAAATCCATCTTATAAATGAACTCGCATCAGTTTTATTTTGCGGTCGAACACAACTGCTCCAAGCAGTCGTAGCCGAATGCATTATGCGGTCGTGTTGCAGTCGTGTACGACTTCTACGCGACCGCTCTAGAGCAGTCGGTCTCGACTGCAACATGCGGTCCGTCTATGGCCAGCGTAAGTCGAATTGGTGTTACGTGTTATGCACGAATATGGTCCCGCTGAGGCGATCACAAGTATCTATATATAGATTATTACTACAGCTACTTGGTTATAAGTACAAAAATGACCTCGAGGCCGGTATGACCGACATCTTCCTAAAGAGATGTTGAGCAGCCTGTCGCATATCATCGTCTGGCATCAAGCTGACCATCGCTCGCTCTCGCTTCTCCAGTACAGCGTCGCCCGATGCTACTTCACCCTCCATTGACACATTTACACACTGTTTTATCAAATATTATATATTAATAATAAAATCTTAGCATTTTAGTTTCCTGGCTGAGAAAATAAAAGTTTCTAATTGTAATAGGTGAGCAGTGTTCAGCGTGCGACTCTCATACCTGAGGTCGTAGGTTCGAGCCCCGGCTGTGTACCAATAGACTTTCTTTCTATGTGCGCATTTAACATTTGCTCGAATGGAGAAAGAAAACATCGTGAGGAAACCGACATGTCTTAGACCCAAAAAGTCGACGGTGGGTCAGGCACTGGAGGCTGATCACCTACTTGCCTATTAGATTTATGATCATGAAACAGATTCAGAAATCTGAGGCCAAGACCTAAAGAGGTTGTAGTGCCACTGATTTATTTTAATTGTAATAGGTTATCAATCCTAATAAAAGCCATGCTGAATGATAATGTTGCATTAGTGGTTTCTAAAGCATACTCTCACAAAATGAGATATCAAAAATTTGATTAAATGTAAACACTATTATAGGATGGGGGTAGGGACAAATTGACAGACACGAACGGTGATTGCTGTGTATTGATTTATAAATTGTTCCTTGTGTCATATTGAAATTTTTGGATTTTTTTGTAATAACTTTGTGAGGGGTATGTTTTCTTTTATTATTATTTTAAGGTTTAGTTCTATTTTGTTGTGAAGTTATTTGAAATGTTTTTCTTTTTAGCTTTGAGAAATGCCCTCAAATTATGTGTCCAATTATAGAATTATAAATTAACAATATGTTTTATGTGGTAAACATTACCACATATAACACAGGTTTGATATTATAATAAACCAAAACCCTCCTGGCGCCCACATTTATTTATTTTAGTTAATTATAACATTTACTTTAGTGTATTTTAGTTATTGTATTGTGGTAGCTAATTTGATTGTGGTTCCTTTTATAAATATCCTGCGCTACTTTCGTTTTATTTTACAATAATAATAATAATTATATAATAATAATAATAATAATAATAATAATAATAATAATAATAATACATAATAATAATAATAATAATAATAATAATAATAATAATAATAATAATAATAATAATAATAATAATAATAATAATAATAATAATAATAATAATAATAATAATAATAATAATAATAATAATAATAATTTATTTTGCAATAATAATAATAATAGTCTTTATTTCTTCTCTCACATATACATACAAGGTTATTATGATTAAACTAAGATGATAACATTAGGAAGTGTATGTGAGAGACTGGTCTCTGTAACAGGAGACCTGAGTGACAGATAGCCAGCCTCTCCACCACCGGACCGGAACACGTACAATCAGGTCATTGTCATAAGATACAATAGAAGAAAATAAGTATTAAGTGCTAAAAGAAAACATTGCAAACGGAGTCGTAAAAATAAATTTGGTGTGAGTTTGTGTGTGTGTGTATGTGTGAGTGTGCATGTTGTGTGTGTGCGCGCGTGTGTGTGTGTCTCTCTCTAAGTGTGTGTGTGTGCGTGAGTGGGTGTGTGTATATGTGTGGGGGAGTGGGTGTGTTACAGAATAACAGTTATTAAATCTTCTAAATAATAATCCTCTATAAATAATATATCTTCTATAAATCTTCTAAATAAATAACCCGTAACAACATAAATGCGAATATTATATTATTCAATTATTATGATTGTGGCAGTTATAATGTTTTATCTTTCGGGTAGTAACTACTACAATGGTTGTACTAACAATTATTTTTTGCAAATAAAGTTTAAACATGTTTTAAATTACAATATCATATTACAGTCTAAATCTGTTATAACGACATCGAAGGGACTACTCATATTTGGTCGTAAAAACCGATAGTCGTTACAGCCGATGACGTTAGTTGTTATTAAGTACCTAATACAATAGAATTCAGCCGGGACCTTTAATTTCGGTCAATATAACCGGTATGTAGTTCTAAACGATATCGTCGTAAACGATTTTGACTGTATTTTATTATCATATTAGACTTAATACGAATGTTTTTAGTCTCCTCAATAACCTTATTTGTGTATATTATAATTAAAGGGGCCTAAAAAGTTAGTAACCGTGTCGAAGAAGGCTGCGACGTCGCGATATCCGCAGGCGCGCGCTATCCCCGCGCCCTCGATTAGAGCGGCTCGTGTTTCCGGGCGATTATTCTGCAGCAGGTGGCACCGCGCCAACAAAAACGTTGTGTTCAGCAACCAGACTCGCTGATTGGACGACCTTGCCTCTGTCATAACTTAATTAACTATTTTCCATTCTCTGGTGTTTTTAATATACTTATGTAGCTGATATGAACTAGAACAAAACTAAAAACAATTGCCGTGCAATTTTGCCTTAATAATACAATATAATATAATATAATATAATATAATATAATATAATATAATATAATATAATATAATATAATATAATATAATATAATATAATATAATATAATATAATATAATATAATATAATATAATATAATATAATATAATATAATATAATATAATATAATATAATATAATATAATATAATATAATATAATATAATATAATATAATATAATATAATATAATATAATATAATATAATATAATATAATATAATATAATATAATATAATATAATATAATATAATATAATATAATATAATATAATATAATATAATATAATATAATATAATATAATATAATATAATATAATATAATATAATCATAATACTAGCGGCCCCCGCAAACTTCGTTTGAACTTAATGCCTAGCCTACCTTTTTACTACACACCAACATGGAACATTCTGCTATGCTACCCCAGAGACTGTTCGGTTTCCGGAATAAAAACTTTAAGGCTTTTCTGTGATTTTTCTCTATAGTTTATATAGATTTCAAGTTATAAGTTCTTACCAAACAATGAAAAAATAGTCGTTAATCGTAGAAATAAAATGAAAATTAAGGGTTGTATTTATTTTTGTATGCTGTATCATAAAAAAATAACAACAAAAAAAATTGTCTAAAAAATAAAAATATATTTTTTTGGGGTGGACACACCGTATCACTAAGGGGTTTGAAATATAGATTAGTAGCCGATTCTCAGACTTACTGAATATGCATAAAAATTTTCATAACATTCGGTCGAGCCGTTTCGGAGGAGTATGGGAGCGAACATTATATTTTATTTATATATTATTTTTTATTACACGAGAATTTTATATATATAGAGATATAGGAGGAAATAAATATTATACATAAGACAATAAATTTTCACTACCTGCCTGACATTTAAGAGCATAAAACTTGGCTCTGTGTGCTTGTTTAGTGTCAGCGTGTAGCCGGCATAACTCGTGTAGGACATAACATCGTTCTGACGCCCGGTTGCTCACGGACAGAGCTCTTTCCAATCCACGTAAACGACGTCTGAAATGTATATATTTGTTTATCGCAAAAGCGTTAGCTGTAGCTGCACCATTACGCACTAAATTGAATAAAAATTAGTAATTATTATTAGGGAATATTTTTTTTGTACGACATAATATTCCCGTGATTCTCTGCGTTCGAACCTCGGCTATGTTTAGCGAAGAAAAATATTTCAGAAACATTGTCTTAGTTCGAACCAAAAAATGTAAGGCACAAAAATTAGATCTTGGCTGAAAAATTATCAAACAAATAGACTCCAATATGTTGTTTCCATGCCCATTGGGGGACGGCCGCCAAATTCCTTAAGTTTTAACTCTAGGCATACATTAATATTTTGCATTGCAAGGTATTGAGTTCTATTTGCTACGCGATTAGCTACGACTTATGTTCAACTGTTTGTTATCACTTGCTACGCGTGTAGCAATGTTCTGGTAGTGCTACATCCAAATACGACATAGGCTGCCAGTGGGAAAACAGTAATAGCATATTTATCACACAATACGATCTTATTTATAATAGACCTTAATATTTAATAACAAATGATATTTTCAACAAAAAATATTTGTCCTATTACTTGGCGTCGCGTGGAGGCGCCGGGGGACGAACTCGTAAGATGGAATCACGACTGGGTTCACGAGAAATCGCAATGCCCAAAAGAATAAAAGCTCTCTTTTCACGATTGGCCTCACTCATTTCCTCCCCAACACGCTTCTGCGAATAAAATATTGCTTTTTCAAAAAATGGTTTTAATGTGATATTACAAAACGGAGGAAATACTTTTTGGTAAAATCCCTTAATTCTCTTTTTATATTTAATATGTATTTGTTTAATTTTTAATATAATATATTCTATATTGAAATGTTTATTTACAATTTTAAATATATATCAAAAATAAAAGTCGTTTATTTTTTTTAAAGTTTAACTATGTAAAAAAATTAACGCATTTAAAAACAGAATCTCTGTAGGGCTGTCAAACTTTTACCTGATCCAAAAACGCCTGCCCAACAACCTCTTGCAATTGGTGAATAAATTTTTCTTTTCCCGGCAGAAGACTATTTGGCTTCCTTGATATTTGCTCCATAGCAAACTCGGCAATCTCCAAACACTTTGCCGTATTTCTTTGTTCGAAGACCGATTGTGCAGCGCGAATAAGTCTTTCTGCATCTGCTATGTGCTGCCGCTGGGTATTGGCCAATCTCTCTTTCCGAGCATTTGAGAGCCTATTCCGGGCTTCCGTATCAGAC
This sequence comes from Pieris macdunnoughi, assembly GCA_905332375.1. NCBI lineage: Eukaryota > Metazoa > Arthropoda > Insecta > Lepidoptera > Pieridae > Pieris > Pieris macdunnoughi. Next base: position 3,716,249 of record CAJOBZ010000014.1, on the reverse strand, counting down.
CCTCGGGCTGCATATAATGGTCTACGTTCACGCAGAACTTCCTTTAAATAACATTAGATCTGACTTGGGAGATTTCAGAGTTTATTACAAATGCCAAATGAGAGCGCCAAATATTCTTTATTGAAAACTGAATCGACCAAATCGCACTGTTAAGTGTGTGTATTTAAATATAATCTGTCTGTTCTCAAATGAAAGGAATCTCAGATATAGGGTAGAGTCCGCGCCACCACTCATTACCGACGGGAACCCTGGAACTAAATTTGTCGTTACAGTGAAATATTATTTTATGTTTTTTAATGTTTTAACATCAGGAGCAAATCTTGGAGACTAGTTCGCGAATTTCATATTAATTTATGTTACGTTGGGGTAAAATAGCCTTGCACCTAGCACTAGCAACATATTACTACGCCGCGCTACTCGCTAGCGCCGCGTCTATCGGTATTCAGTGGTGGCGCGGATTCTAATTTGATTATTTTGTTGACATAAACAACAAAACATAGATAACCGCTAAAACGTAAATGGAGAAATTATTTCGACTATTACAAATAAAATAAATGTTACTCTGTGATGTTAAAGAAAACTCAAGAGTCAATTACGAACCGTTGCAAAGCAATTTAAACTACATAAATTTTCGTTTGTATCTGGCGATTTCATTGAAATAATTTAAGGAATCATGAGGAATAGAGGAGTGATAAATTTAAATGTCAAACATTTATTATCTAAGTGTTCTGCAAAAGTAAATAATAATATAAAATTCATTAGCGCTTTAGCCCTGTATAGGTCTTGGTATAATATTGCCTCTATCTGAAACTGGTAGTAAATCTGAATTTAGAATCAATTTAACATCTTTTCTGTTTACGTTCATATGTGTACTTGGTTACCTATATGAATAAAGTTATTTTGAGTTTGAATTAATTTTATTCTTGTTCTAAGCATTTTCACCGTAAGAGCAAGTATTAAACGCGAATAGAAAAATCAATCGTGCACATCCGGATTTTCGATGCACGATCTCACGAATTTGGACTACTAGGCCAATACTGCTCAATACTGCAGAAATAATGTGTATATATATTTCCACGATTCATGCACGTTTGTGAGATATTTGATCTATTTCTTCCAAGCATGTAATAGCGAGATATTTTCTCTAAATGGATATACTATAATATAGCTCCTTCAGCGATAGTTACATGTTTTAGTCACAAGATTAAGCACTTTTGAGATGTGACAACGGTGATAGTGAATGCGTGTTTGAAAGAATGCCATTTTGATCACGTCAGAACTAATTTGTAGTCAAGTATCCACGCTTTTTAAACTCTGATTTTTAATTCCGTAGAATTGTGACATTTCATAAGTGTTGCTACTAAAAAGTTCTCCGCCGAAAAAGGGACAAATTTGACCCATTTGAGGACAATAGGAAGAAAGAAAAGAAAGAAAAAACTTTATTATACACAATATCAGGATATTTAGATAAAGTAAAGTGCACTGGCCTCCACCCCTGTGTTGTGGGCAGCCAGTCTCTTCCTTTTGACATGTAAACAGTATTTTATAAATTATACCTATTAATGATTTCTACACTACTACAACAAGATATTGTTTGAGATGTTTAGTAAATGTATGAAATGTGATTTTTGAAATGTTAGTGATAATTTTATTTTTTATTTAAAACAAAATTATTCTTTAGCTGGCATCAATGCCTACTAATTCCAGGTTTAGTAAACCATTGAAAAAAGTAAAATGCTATTTTTACTCGTGCGTTTTTTACCGTTTGTAATGAAAAGGGACGTAATTATAACTGGCCATAAAACCACTTTTAATGAGGGGCACCTCAATTAATAAAATGGATACATTCACTAACAAATAAAATGTATGTATAGACTCAGATGTTCAGACTCGTATTGAAATTGAAAAATGCACCCGGCAACCTATAACATGTCAAAAAATTATAGCTGTCAGAATTCTACGGAATTAAAATTCAGAGTATAGTGTAACGTTTTTACTATTGATTAATTTCTATAATTATTTATTGAAATTATTTAATTATTTGAAGAGGCGGGAAGACTCTGATTTTGTTTAGTTTGTGATTTGTAATATTAAGTATTATTTGTTGTTTTAAATGTTAAATTTCAGTTTTCTTTATATAGTTTTGTCTATTGATGTACTTATTTGTTTTATTTTTCGTATATAATATTGTTTATCTATGTAATCTGTTCTGGCATTATGTACTGTCTCAGAGTTTGTTTTATAATACTATGTATGTTAGCTGTAAGATTACTTATAATTAAAATAAAATAAAATAATTAACAGTTCATAATATAGACCTTTCTTAAACACTGCACAACCCTTAAAACTCTAGAAAACAATATTCCGACTGTAAATATTAAACATAAATAATTTACAATGAAGGCCGTAAATCGTTTTGCATATGTATGGTAATAATCTCACAAAATGCTTGATACGCACCATTACGGCTCATACCTGTCTCTTATCGACGTCAGCGAGGGCTTTATACGCTAATTCCTGTAATACCTTCGAGCCCAGCTTGTTCGCGGAGTATATTCGTTCATCTTTACACAACTGGGTGAGGAAGTATTTGTCGTGTGCCATCTGTTCGAGGTATTTAGAAGCCATTAGGCGGGATATACGTTCTGACTTTTGCTTCTCCACACGAGACATTTCTTGGACCTATTTTTGAATGTATTTTAATAAAACAAAACACGCACGCACATTCAATCTATTATATATTTGTAATACAGGGGAATCTATAACTCGAACTTGAAGTCGAAATCCTCAGTAAGTCAAAAAAAATTGCTATTCCCTTTCGGTGAACCCCTAAATACGCGGTATCTCGAATTATTTAGACTTTGTAACTCGAACAAAATTTTATTTTCCTACGAAGTACTGATAATACATATTTATACAGTATACTGTATAACTCGAACTTCAAAAAAGATACTCCGTAAGTCGTAGTTAATAAAATATAATGACGTCTTACGTGAAATCATAGCAATGAAATCCAAAATGAATGTTCGAATGCGGGGCTTCTAATGTATGAATGAATTCATTACATACAATCGAAAATTACACTTAGAAATTGCGCCTCTGTAAGTGTGGCCATAGACGGACCGCATGTTGCAGTCGATAGCGACTGTAACATGCGGTAAATTCATATCCTCAATACACGGACCGCACGACATTTTTGTCGAAAACTCGTTGACTCGACATTTTTTGTATTTCCCTTGACATTCGAGTTATAGAGATTCCACGTACAATGTTTCTTAAGAATACATAATAATTCTTCAGTGTTTGTCACGATTGTTTATTGGAACGAAGTTCCTTATGGCGCGTTGTGAAAGGGGGCTAGACGGAAAAAATTCTTACGAAAAGTTGTCACGACACTTTTTTGCTATTTGCTATTGTAATACACCGGTTCTCGTCCGATCACCGAAGTTAAGCAACGTCGGGCGAGGTCAGTACTTGGACGGGTGACCGCCTGGGAACACCTCGTGATGTTGGCTTTTTTTTTCGTCGTAAGATTGGTGTCGAGAAAATCTATCATACTGTTATGATACCAAGTAACATATAAATTAATTGAAAGGAATTTCGTTCCATCCGGGTGTCCCTTGACACCTCTAAAGTTTTTTATAATTATAGTATGACAAAAGGTGCTTAAAACATAATAATAGGTAATTTTATTGAGCAATCGTTCATTCTTTTAACATTTTTATTGAAGTATTTTTTGTTTAAATTAATGTTTTGATCATTTATGCAGTCCTAAATCAAAAGTTACTTTTTAATTTGGGTTAAGAGTTTCCGCGAGGGTTTTTAAGCGAAAAAATGTGTAAGTTCGTAGTTTTGTTTTTATGGAACTTTTACATTAATGAGTTATTTTCTGTTCTTTTTCCTTCTTAAATCTCATTTTGTAAATACACTGGCGTTCTCAAATATCGTAATACAGTGCAATTTTTAATATAACAATGTTTTAATGCCTTTAAGTATCGATTCCTATGGCATTAGTAACAGCTGTTCAAACTTCTGATCGGTATGTCGTTTTAGTATTGCGATCAATCTTTCCGAAGAACATAATCTAATGTTTTTACACATTCGATATTATTACTAAAAAATATAATAAATTCAAATAAAAAAAAGAATTAATACAGATTCAGATGATCAAACTAAAGTACGTATGGATTAAGTTTATAATTTTAAAATAATGCTTAGTCCTGTATCTAAATTAAATTTTATCAAGTCTCGTAACTTTTGTATATAATAATGTAACTCTTGAATATAATGATGTTTCTCAAGGCAATAAGTCTATCTTGTGCTCAATCGAAAACAATTATTGAAGCAGGAAAAGTAAAACCATTTGCATTGACCACAAAGGCACGAATTTATTTTTACGTTCTAAAACAATGTGTATGCTAAGTGTAAAATATGACGTCGACACATCAATTATATTAGAATATAAGGAATCTATCAAAGGAAAAAATTAAACAAACAACCACAAAATATAAACTAAAAATTAAAAATAACTAAACAGATAAAAATAATAACCAAAACTAAATGAAAACTTAAACCTCATAAAGAGCATGATAAAAAAGTTACGGTAACTTGCCAAACTGTTGTGACGAATGTGACATATATAATGTATTTAACTAATATGTTAATCCAATTCTCATTGTAATATACTTATATACCCCATATATTAATTATAATAAACAAGTGTGTTCAAACCCGGTAACAATGTATTTTCTTGCAACAATTTTAATTTTTTTTAAAGTAAGAATTAACGAAGAAAATTTTTAACGAAATTTCAACTAGGCCCTTTAAAGGCACTTTTGAAAGTAAAATTACAAGTTTTAATAATAAAAACTGAGTCTAGTTGCCCCTTACAAAAGGTAGTTTCATATGGAGAAAACGGGCAAGAAGTTAGTATGGAGTATACTTACTCTTTTAAAATAGTTTTTACAATATTTTATATACAATGATTTGATAATTATATATGAAGACCATGTACCTAGAATAAAAAAAAGTACTATACTAAAATAAAATAGGCGCATGGTGTTATAAAAAACAATGCAGCATATAATTAAATTATTATATAGCTACATTGTGTATGATACTAGAAATGTTCGCACTTAAATGCTGTACGAAAATACCTGATGAGATTGAAGTGGCTGCAACCTGGGTTTACGAATAGGTATATTTTTCAAATCAGTTGATTCTCTGCCCCATTCAATTTCCGATATCTTTTTAGCCAAGGATAAGACTTTTGTTGCACTTTTTCCTGTACATTCTCGAATCTGAAAACCAGTTCTCGGATTGAAGAGGTATGTAACAAAAGGAAAAGTTTCCTATAGGAGGACAAATAAGAGGAGCCCCAGATTAGCAGTTACGATATGGACGTTCACAATTCGCTTAAAAATGATTTAAGACAATTTTTCTCTTGAAATTAAAAATTAACTCAAACAATGAAAGTTATTGATTCGTTTTCAAAAATACGAATAAAGTAGACTTAGGGTGAGATCTATAGTGCGCACTTAGACTTTGCTCTGACTTAACTATCGAGCTAAGACACAGTCGGTATTTATAGAGCAAACTGCGAATCTCTCCCTAGTGTTGGCTTAGCTTAATCTCAAGTCCACGAAATCGACGACTTACCAAAAACTTTGACTATAAGCCTAACAAAAATAATGGCCCAAAATTTGCTTTTACCATCATATCTTTTACTGGACTTTTTATTTTTGTCGGTTTTTAATGAACGGTGTTGCCATTTTGTATCGGAGTTCCATAGACTTTGGGAAAAATAGAATTTGAATTCAAAGAAATTATAAATGATCTTGATAAATACCTATGAAATGCATGAAATAAAAATAATTACACATTATTATGGTATTTATTGTTGTTTATTTATATTATTTATGTAATTGTTCAAACCCCATTTTTGAGAAATCTTAAAAATAACTGGTGTGATTTTTGTATGTCACCTGCAGCCCTGGCAATTGGCATATTATAGTGACAACGAAATTCAAACTATAACCCTAACCAAAACATTGCGATCCGTTCTACGTAATAAAATTATTGTCATCTTTAAATAATTAATACATTTTCTAAAGGTTACCTCGTGAATTTCTAGTTATTGCAATAATAAAATAAATGAATACATAAATAACAATAAATTGAAGATATATGTGTACCGTTTTAGATTTTTAAATATTTGTTATTGTTAACTTTTTTAAAGGATAATAAACAAAGTATTGCATGAAATGAAACATCAATTTGTATTTTTGACATTTTCTGTCTTAGCTTGGGCTTAGCTTAATCTCACCGTTAAAATGTCTATAAATACGAAATCATAGTTTAACCTTAGTGTACACTAAGCAAAGTTTTTCGTAAGGTAAGTCTGAGCAAAGTCCAAGTGCGCACTATAGATCTCACCCTTAGGGTCCTTCAAGAAAAGAGCGTGCCAATTCTTAAAAGGCCGGCAACGCATTCACGAGCCCTCTGGCATTGAGTGTCCATGGGCGGCGGTATCTCTTAACATCAGGTGAGCCTCCTGCCCGTTTGCCCCCTGTTCTATAAAAAAAAGACCATAAAATGCACTAAAAAGTATTACAATATTTCTAAACTGTCTTCTTCACAGAGAGTGAGATGAATAGTGTTAATTCGTTTATTTATACAAGGGGTATGAAGCCTACTAGAAAGACACAAAAATTACATGTCGAACTATAACCCTTCGGCTTTTTTGAACTCTGTAATAAAAAAAATATTGTATTATGTTATTGTATTGACTTGTATTTGGCATGCATTCCATTTGTAGTGTAGACAAACCTCAACAAATATTTAGATTAGGTTACAATAGTAATAAATTTGGCAAGGATCGATATACTGTAGAGAATTTAATATTTCTCGCAACAAATGGTATTCCACGAGCAAATCATTCTGTAGCAATCTAAATAGATGGATAGTAGAAATACATAATAATAAAAGAATACAGTATTCTGCAATGGCTGCTTTTCACGCATTTTGCCAAACAAAAACTTGGTGATTAAAAAGAACGGTTTACTGCCAGTTCTTCTCATTCATTCAACACGCTATTTAAAAAGTGTTAGTAAAGATATCATGTAATTTTTGCCATTCATACGTGAGTGATGCCTCCCAAGTCACAAGAGTTCGTTTTAAAGGAAACCATGATCTTATTCTTAAGAACCCCGTATATTGACACCTTGGCAACGGAGAATGAGGTGTTAAGCCATTCATATATATTTATAGGTAACTAGCTGACCTGGCAAACGTCGTTTTGCCATGTATATCATTTATAATAAAAGATAGGGGTTGATCGTAGAGGGGTGAAAATTAGGGGTTGTATGTATTTTTGTATGCTGTATCATAAAAAAAATATTAAAAAAATATCTAAAAAAAAAAATAATTTAGGGGTGGACTACCCTTAACATTTAGGGGGATGAAAAATAAATGTTGTCCGATTGTCAGACATACCCAATATGCACACAAAATTTCATGAGAATCGGTCAAGCCGTTTCGGAGGAGTTTAACTACAATCACCGCGACAAGAGAATTTTATATATTAGATAAACCTGAATGTGCTGTTTTAAGACATTGGGTTCATATACATGCCCATGTACCTGGTGCCTCGAATCAACGTAGATTTATAAATTAAATGTTTTAATAATTTTGCTAATTTTTAATTTTGCTAACATAGTTATAAGTATTACTCTACTAACAATATATGGACTTATAATAGTCTGAATTAAATGTTTTTAATATTTTTTATTAAGAATAATGGAGCAGTGATACCACCAACGACCTCCAGCATCGCCATGCGCCCTAGCAGACGTTGCCTCCTTGTTATATACTCACAAGACTCATCAGACAGTTGTCTTAACTTATATCTTATTCTGTATATTTTATAATTAAAAGTGTAATCATTAAATATCTCACGAGTTGACTCGTGAATATTATATTGCCTAAATGAATAAGTATATTTTAATTCATTTGTGAGTTGAAGGAAAAAATGGTAAAATGGTAAAAAAGGTGGAATGATAGAATACCGTTTCCTCAGCACAGCGCGCGCACTCAGCAAAGTGCGCGGGATACTTCCGAAACACTTGTCCGCGACTCGCGAGCAGGTACGCTCTTTCAAAAGCACATTTCTCATAATTCGTTTGCGCCCGTATCTGAAGAGCTGTCTGGTTTTCTGGTTCAAGTTCTGTATTGATAAGTGTTCCTTTGTTAAACGAGCGTAGGCTATTTACTGTTGTATGTATTAAAAGTTTCAGTAGGTATAGAAATATTTGTGAACTTATAAATCTTTTTATTTCCTGTCGTATAGATACATTATATGGAACATTAAAATTGTTCATTATCTGGGACTTTAACTGTGTAGATTCACTATGTTAGGTTTCGTATATGAATTAAAATAAGAGATTTAAAATAATATCGAAAGTGACGAAATTCCTTCCTTTATACTATATGATTATTATATTCTCACAAATTTTTCAGACTTCAAGTGCCTAATCCCTGTATGTAAGACTCTGTGTTAATAATCAATCATTAGTTTAACATGTACACAAAACTAGCTGACGGCGAACTTCGTACCGCCTAACAGTCTGAGCTGTAAGCTGAACTAAGTTTGTGTTTTTATGAAAGTAACACAAATACAAAACAAATATTAAGTTCACAACTATATAAGGAAATTAACAATAAACAACAAATCGTCTGAACGCACGCATAAATATCTGCCAACCAATAAATGTGTCAATCCTATTAATTACTGACATAATTCTACCTTTTTAAAATCTAATATACGCCATTATGCGATTATTGTGGATGTCGATTCGAAACCTTTATATAAATATGTTGTTTAATTTGAGGGGAGAGTTTACCGTATCGGTATGAACATTAGATGTTTGACAGTTTAAAATATTCAAAATTCAAAAATCATTTAATCATATAGGTATCACATTGTACACTTATGACTTGTCAGTAAAGAAAAAAAAAACTATATTAATACAATTAAAATCACAATTAACATTATACAAATAGTAACATAACAAGAAAAAGAAAATGAAAAGAAATACATATTAATGCTTCTAATTTTACATTTAGTGCCAGTTCTCAAATCGAGGGCGTTTAGAAACCCATGAACATTTTGTATTGGAAATTTTTCGTCAATTTCCCACTGTTTTTATTTTTAGTTATTCTAGACGGAGATAAATACAACAAATCGATAACTAAAAAAATTGCTCAGCCGTTCTCCAGTTATAAGTGTTCAAACCTTAATTTGTTTTATATATTAACATAACAATGTGTTGATGAATGCAAGTGAAACACCAAAAGAGTTTTTCTTTAGTAACATGAACTTTATAAATAGAATGAATATGCTGAGGTTGCGGCGTATTGTATTGGAACATATATATTATTCGTGATACAGTACATACCAGCCGCGCAGGCTGCGTCGCGAAGTGCATCAGCGTAATGTGTCGCCTTGGCTCTAGCCAAACTTCTGCCGAGAAGAGAGCGCACATCTGCATTCTGAAAAGGTGAACTTTTGCTTTGGAATATCCTATTATAACTTTGTCAAGCTACGGTTAGCTCGCCACTTTACTTATGTCGGAAAGATTGCAGTATTCCAACAAAAATAACTTTTACGCTCCAATTTCTAAACGAATAGGTCCATGTCAAGTGACAGACATTAATTAATTGTCAAAAGTAGAAGTATAAGTTTAGTATCGTATGGGAAATAAGGGTGCGTACAGACTATGTAACATGTTATATAACTTGTGTTTTATAACACGTCCACAGTATGTAACCTTGTTATTCAACATTATAACATAAAACAATACTGTACACATTAGAATAACAATGCAATATAACAATGTTATATAACCGTTGTCGTTTGTCGTTCTCCAGTAGGGATGTGACATTCTGCATAAAAAATAGATTTTTTATTAATCGATTTATAAATATGGCAACCAAGAGGCCATAAAAGAAACAGAGGTAGGCAATTTAAAAGGTGGGCCGATGAAATCATGGAAATGGCAGGAAAGACTAAGACCTGGACGAGATTGGTATACAATAAGGAAAAATGGAGGACAATGGGGGAGGCCTTTGCCCGTAGGCACACAGAATCAGTTATCGTAGATTAAGAAAAATAACAGTTATAATGTATATATTTAGTATTTCTGATATAAAGCTGTAAATAAATAATAAATAATCGATTTTTCTTTAAAAAATAATAGATTTTGTTATTAATCGATTTTTTCCTAATTTTTGAATTAATTTCAAAATAATCACCCTAAATATCTTATTTTTCATGGTTTTTTTTACTGAAAAATAAACAATAGAAATTATAAACACAAATTAACGTTTAAGAATAATCAAAATCGAAATTAACTTAATCTCGTTTTGATAGATTTTAGGTGAAATTTGATAAATGCTTAGTTATGCCTTTTCAGTAGCAAATTGCAGTATTTTTGTTGTCTTTTTAATTGTATGTTATCATGTGCTGCTGAATAAATTTATTTTACTTTTAAATTATAGTGTTCCATTCAAACTTGAGTCTTTGTACCTAAAATTAACTGGTTTTATCATCCTTTCGATGTTTTACAAAAAAACATCAATGCATCGAGTATATCAATACATCTTCAAAGAATCGTATTCAAAGTATCGCATTCTAAACATCGATGTATATCAAATATCCGTAATAGTTCGAGGTCCGGGTTATAAAAGACCAAACATAATGTCGGGAGGTGGCAGTGGAAAAATCGACTATGATTTATTTTCAATTATAAAAATAATCGATCAATAATCGATTATTTTAAATATAAAAATCGCGTAAAAAAATCGATTTGAATAGATTTTTTGAATAATCGATTATTTTTTCACATCCCTATTCTCCAGTGCTATGCACAATGTCGACACAAGAGGACGTTTTGCTGGCTGCGGCAGCGACTGTTGTAATTTTAAATAACAAAAAACCTAGATGCTGGGTTCATATCAATAACATAACAATATAACATTGTGGTACATATCAATAACTTGTTATTATAACATGTTTTATAACATTCAGTGTCCACATTATCTGAAATATGTTATATAGCAATGTTGTATAACATGTTATGTTATATAGTCTGTACGCACCGTAAGGTATTCGTCAAATAAATTCCACGGTCTAATTTCATTCAGCTCCACGTCATTTATTGGACAAAGAAGATGAACATCAATTTATTAAGAGTATTGTCTTTAATTCACACGAGTATTGACAGAAAGAGAAAGTAGTAATAACGTGTAAATAATGTAATAAATTCGTGTTAATAATTAACAATTTGAGAGTTGTGAATGTAATACGTGATTGAATACCGCGTTCAATTTAATTACAGTCTCTTCAATTAATAAAACACTATGTATGTAATTATGCCATACCAACCATAATAGTAAATTCAATTACACAAATAATTGGATTCCTAATTATCTGCGGAGAATTCTGTTATTTATTAATAAAGTTTTCGTTACCGTACTGACCTTTTAACTCGAAGAAACGTACTCCACAAACTTTTTAATAATTCAACAAAGAATACCTTTAAAGATAGAGTTGGCTTCAACCCAGGAAAGATAATGGAATCGCTTATTCCAAACAAATTGGAGGGTTGTGACTCACCTCCCTAATACTATTGTTTATAAGAGATTCAGTCCATACTAAAACTAATGTAATTTTTCATAAGGTGTTATTCGCAAAGCACAATTTACGAAATATTTTATACGAGTGCTAGGAGTAATATGAAAAGCTTTGTTTACCGTTTGTTGTTTGAATAACAATCAAATATATATTTATAAGTATAGTACATCCTCGTATTATTAAAATTAAGTAAGTAAGTTGTGCGTTAAAAACTCCGCATAACTCATAAATTTGCAATGCAATTAACACTCATTCGTACGTTATAGGAAAAGCATTCTGAATAAATCGGAATCTTTCACCCAAATACATCAACTTACAGACTGGCAACTGGTACACTGGTACAAAATTACAAGACGAAAATGTATCCCTCCCGAGCCCCAGGTTCTGGCGTAAAACAACCGTATGAAATTTCTACAAGTACTTGATTATAAATATTATAATTAGCAATGTCCCAACGGTTTTAATTCCAAATGAAGTTTTAAGTGCATTGCAATGCATTTTTATACACATATTTCTCTTCCGACAAATTTAATGCCCCGTAATCAGTGTGAAGTAACATGTAATACGTACGTGAAGATTTAGTTTGATAATATTTCATGTGTACTTACATTCCACCGTAAGGCTTCATTGTATGCTAGGATTGCTTTCTCAAATTGTTCCAGGCGTTGTAAGTAATGTCTGAAATACGGAAACCTATGGTTGTTTAATTTTGATACATATATTGTAATACCTAAAAATCTAATACGGTGTCATTGTCGCGATTCATATGAATTATTCTTTTTTTAAATGTTAATTTTATATGGAAATTTGTCTAATAAATCATTGACAATGCCACTACTTTTAACAATAAAATTGATAACAAAATATGGTTGTTTCAAACTTGATCAGACGCTAGTTGTGGGTGACCAGATAACTGTTCTTCCAAGGTACATGATGCATGTTTCATTTAGTTTATATATAAAGTAATGTTTAAGACTTGACTAACAAAAGTACTCTTAATGTTAGTCAAGTCAAGTCAAAATCATTTATTCATATGTTACTGTAAAAGCTCGAACTGCAGTAAATCCTAAGATATTCCAGTAAAACCTAAGATCTACCAATTCCTAATGGTAAATGTCCCAAAAGGTTTGCGATTCGAACTCTTACCACCATTCCGTTGGTAAATCTTAGGATTTACATTAATGGCACGGTAAATGTTGAAAAACAAAAAAAATGCACCTGCAGATCATCAGGATTACTTTGTAATTCTGAATGCCACAATAGCAATCCGTGTTGTAACAAGTGAAATGTTTTTTTTAGGTACCTTATGTAGGTGAGATATTTAGAGATATACGTTATGTGTTTTTTCAAAATAATTTAAGTAAGTTGGTATTAGTTTGTACTTATTACTATCATATGATACCTTTATAACACTATGTACCTGTTTTGTCTAATAGTTCATTAAAGTAAATAATTAAGAATTACTCATTGTTTTATTCCTAAAACCAACATCTACCAGCTGACAGTGGTAAAACCTAGGATATACTGAATTCGAATAGTAGGTAGGTAGGTAGGGATAAACTCTCCGCCACTCTTTTTAATCGCCAAGTTTTTTGTTTTACACAACGTTTGTAAGGAGCTTCAACAATTACACCATGTTCCACATGACATCTTAAGTAATAAATAATAATAAAATAAATTAAAAACAAAGATTTGTCCTCTATCAGCAGGAGGAATGGAGAAATGGGAGTACGCACTTACTTCCTAACTATGTATTACATTAAATGATCATACATAGCATGTTTGTAAATAGGTTACTATACAAATTAGGTTTAGACTATCTTGCCACATAGCATTGTAACCATAAGTTTTAATTACGATTAATAAATTGATTTTTTTTTAAGTTGAAAAAGCTTCGGTGAAGCTTTTATTAATTCCTTTGACAAAAATTTAATTTTTTTTAAATATTAAGTAACTAGTTAATAGATAATTAAATTTTAAAGAGCTTTCTATGCGGTGGTATTCAATTCATTCACTATCTAAAGAGGTTGTTGAAATTCGCGCTCTACGGGTTAACCATATTGTGGATTTTCTTTTAAGTAAATGTAAATAGCGGGGAAGAATGACGCTCACCTCGAGAATTCACTTTAATTTGTGTTACATCAAAATTTGAAAAAAATGCTATACTAATTAAATTAAAATATTAGTAAAATAGCATATATACTCTTTTTTTTTCCACAATAAGGTAACGATCTCGTTGTCACTTTTTGCCATGCCTTTCCTTATTTACTATGCCCCCCGAATCTAACTTAATTTTTAATATTTAAAAAGTATATGAACAATACTTACTCAAGAAACTCAAATGATAGGTTTCACGAAGACATTACTAGGAAATTGTTAACCAAACACATTAAGTAAATTTTCAAAACATATAATAAAAAAAGAAAGAAAAAATAGGAAAAATCTGCAAGAAATTCACCAAATAATTGTGATAAGTTTTCGTATAGAATTAACAATCAAATTGCCTCCCTGTGGGAAACACTTATCTAATGCAACCAAAATAATCTAGTCAAATCGCGTTTGATTTTAATAAATCTTTTAATTTTACTGTATTCTACGTTATACTAATTATATTATTAACTGTACCCTCTCTCCCGGTACACCGCCACCACATTGCAAATTGGTTTTTCTTCTGGCACTAATTTCTTTCTCATCGTTTATACGCGATCAAAAATAAATCCATTCTTAAAAACGAGTTGGCTTCGACCTACGAGGACATTAGTTGTCTATAACACAACAAATGGTTATGAACGTAATAAAAATAACAATAATAATTAAAAATGGATAAATAGAAAAATTGCTGTCCCTTTGCCAGGTATTGCGATACTTATTCGATTAAGATTGTTAATAATCTAATTAGCATTAAAGTACCATTTTGAATGTTAAACTGACTATTATAAAGGCTGAATATAAAGGCATATCGTTGATATGTAGAACACTAATGCATGGCTATGACTAACCAACGTACAGAAATCCTCGGAGCAGTGAGGTCGCTTCGTGAAGCCTGCGAAGTGCCCAGGAGACTTCTGTGCTTCTGGAAGGAACTAGGCTGGCTTAGTTAGCCAGGACTTTACGTACAATGGACCTAGAGAGAGTCTAAGTTCGGAAACTGAGTCCACCAACCATTTAACCTTTTTATACAAAACACTTGTGGAGGTGGAACAGAACTAAAACGTTCCTAACTTACGTTTACTTTTACTTTTATAAACCTTCCTTAAATCTTATGTTTGCTGAATATTCTCAAACCCTAAAAGGTAGTTCTATAATATATATAAATTACGCGTCACGTTGTTTGTCCGCTATGGACTCAAATACTTAACCGATTTCAATCAAATTTGCACACCGTGTGCAGTTAACAAATTCAAATTCAAAATTCAAAAATCATTTAATCATATGGGTAACCCATTGTACACTTATGACTTGTCAGTAAAGAAATACATAATATTAATGCTTCTAATTTTACATTTAGTGCCAGTTCTCAAATCAAGGGCGTAGAACGGAAGACAAGAACTGGCAATAAACTCTCCGCCACTCTTTTTAATCGCCATGTTTTTTTTTTTTTTACACAACGTTTGTAAGGAGCTGCAACCATTAAACCATGTTCCACATGACATCTTAAGTAATTAATAATAATAACATAAATTAAAAACAAAGAGTTGTCCTCTATCAGCAGGAGGCATGGTGAAATAGGAGCACGCACTTACATTCTCGTGGGAACAACACGCTTATATGTTTGATCTAACTTAAAAGATAGAATATCTTACATCTTAATTTATACCCGCGATATTATTTTATTGCAAATTTGTATATTGTTTGACAGTCACAATTCTAATAGATGGCGCTGTGTTGAAAGTACCAACGTTTCACATAAGCTACAATTAATGGCATTACCACCAAAAAGCATGGTGGTCCCCATGACTGGTGTTCTCCTACAGTTTCCCTTGAATAGTTTACTATTAATGAATATAACAAAAAACTAGGCCAAACGTGCAACTCTTGGCCGAGTCTGCTAGTCTATCATAAAATATTTTAAATATTATATTGAACCAGCTGACCCGGCAAACGTCGTTTTGCCATGTATATTATTTCTCGGAAACATTTTTTAAGTTCAATAAAAACTATCTACTGTAATAAAAAATAGGGGTTGATCGTAGAGGGGTGACAATTAAGGGTTTTATATGTATTTTTGTATGTTGTATCATAAGAAAATAAGAACAAAAAGTTTTGTCTAACAATTTAAATTTAGGGGTGGAACCAGCCTTAACATTTAGGGGGATGAAAAATAGATGTTGTCCGATTCTCAGACTTACTGAATATGCATTAAAGATTTCATAAGAATCGGTTGAGCCGTTTTGGAGGAGTATGGGAACGAACATTACTAAGACGATTACTGGGTTAGATAGAGATAGATATGATATATAGTCATAAACTTGAATCTATTAAAAGTTCTTAAATGATGTTCTGAATAAATTTACAAATATTTTACGACCAGCAATCTTAAGCCGGATAATTATGTATAGATATAAGGTATATAGATAATTGAAACATGTGATTCCAAGTGAGGAAGCTGGTCGGGTTAATTCTATTAATTAAAGTAAATTGATCAAAGGCAACTAAATGGGTGTTGAGTGGCTTTATACTGCTCGAGAATATTACATTACTGTCCTAATAGCCAGTAATTACAAAGAAGGCGACTATTATATTATGATATGAACTATACTGTACTGTATTTTCTACACAATACACACATAAAAGGTGGACTTTAAAGACTGTATGAAAAGGACCAAGAGGAAGAAGAGGTCGCCCCAAAAAAAGGTTGATAGAAGAAATAGAAGCGGTAGCAGGAAACGAATGGAGAAAGAGAGCCATAGACGAAGTCAGTTGAAAAAAGCTGGAGGCCTTTACCCGTGAAGGGTCCGATCGACGGTACTAAAGGTAGCTAGGATACAGGATTACAAGTAAATGATAAAAAATTGTTTTTGTCATGATTGGAAATAAAATGGGCTTTATTATTATTGATGTGAAACATCTATAGCCGCACGAAAAACCGATTTCTGGCGTGGCGGCGCATGCCGTGGCGACGCGCTGCCACGCTATGTGATGGTATATAATAATCAGCGTTGCCAGACGTCCCGATTTTTAAATCAAAATGAAATGTCCCGCGCGGGACAGGCTTAGTCCCGCTTTTCGGGAATAATTCGATGGCAATAAGAAGTGTGTACTACCACCACCGCACAATATTGGTACATACCAACTCTTTTAACAGAATCCAAAAAAATACCGGGATTATCTTCAAACTTTATATTAAGTATCCTACCATCAAACTGCTTTCCAAAACGCCTTCTTTTTTAAATGCTTCGTAAATTTAATGAAATCAGAGTTACTCATCAAGTTTAATCTGCAGCTATCCTGTGAAGAGTTCTTCGTCTTTTTAAAGAGAAAAATGAAACTTTTAAAGAAGTTATATCTTCATAGAAATATTATGAATAAGTAATTCTTATAAAAATTACTGTCTTATTGTAAGTTGCAATTTGAAACCCTCAATCTTCAGAGTATTGTTTGAAACCCTATATTTTTCTAATACATAAGACTTTTTTTATTTTGATTTTTTTTTTTGTTAGAACTATTTAACGATCAGAGTTAAAAAATTTCTACTATTTTCGCTGTCTATTGTCACAAAAACGTGATTTGAACTCAATTAAAAACATAAATATTTAAAAACTTCTGATTATTTAAAATTTTTTACTATGTCCCGCTTTCGACAAATGAATCCCGCTTTTTTCACTTTAAAAGTGCCTAAATCCCGACTTGACTAAAAAGAAATCTATATATATATATATATATATACTATATATATACAGTCTATATGCAGTAGTGTGTACGGTGTGTGTATTTCAATGTCACTGATTAAACGAATTAGGTAGTCACGATTGGAAATAAATTCGTAAATTTTTGTATTTAACGAAAATAAATGTTTATTCAATAAATAGTCATCGTTATCTGGAAAAAAAATCGTAATATTTTATTTTATCATTATGACATATTTAGTTCCTATCACAATCTGTTCTTTTCTCCATGTTACTTTTACAAAATAATGTCGATGTTTCACATCTGCCAGGCGTCCCGTGACTGCTCACATTTTTATTATTATTAACTTATAAAAAAATATTAAAAAATCTACAACCTCTTTAGGTCTGGGCCTCAGGTTTCGGAATCTTTTTCATGATCATCTAATAGGCAATTAGGTGATCTGCCTCCAGTGCCTGACACACGCCCTCGACTTTTTGGGTCTAAGCCATGTCGGTTTTCTCACGATGTTTTCCTTCACCGTTCGAGCGAATGTTAAATGCGCACATAGAAAGAAAGTCCATTGGTGCATAGCCGGGGATCGAACCTACGACCGGGATGAGAGTGTCACGCTGAAGCCACTAAGCCAACACTGCTCCATACTATAAGTATTCTAACAAAAGTAACATATAAGTTATTCTAAAAAAAAAAAAATTCTTACTTGGCCTCAGGATTCTGTGTCTGTCTCAAAAATAATTTTCGTTTAAGTCTGTGCGACGTGTCGGTTTCTTCTCGATGTGATATGAGTCTATACTAATAGTATTACAATCAGATGCCACGTATCAGCTAGTTGGTAAACGGTTACAAATACGGAACAAGATACACAATAGTATAGTACTTATTATTTATTATTCCCAATAGTTTAACTTAAATAATAAAGGTTCTCCTTAATAAACTTAACATACCATTTCTTAACATCTATTTTAAATAAAACAATTATCGCCTTCTCATCGGGTCTCCTCTTATGTACATCGATCTACCTTCCATATTACGTAATTCAGCTGAAACAATTGCATGATACTCGTCCTCCAATGTCATAAACTCCGTATCCTCTTTCTCTTCTTCGTTTTCAACTTCCATCTCTAAGCACTCTTTCTTGTCTTCCCCTGCCTTTAATTTCAGTTTTATTTCTTTTACTCGATTCTCTAATATGTGTTCTCTATGGGTTTCACGATCAAGTGTTTGTATCATTAGTTGTTTATCATTCTCATCCGAGTTCACCAACACGTCCGATAGAGACAGAAGATACAATGTTCCCTTTGAATCACCAGTAGCAACAAACTGGCCATCTTGATTTGGTGTAAGCTTTAGAAGACGATCTTGTGAGACAGGCACTGAGGCCATAGGTTCACGGTACTTTCGCAATAAATCCCAATACCGGAATTTACCATCGGCGGAAACTGTCATATAAGCAGAATATCGCTTGGGTGCCCAAATAACATCGTTTATGTAGTGATCATGTGCCGAACCAGAAATAATAGGAGATGAATGAATGTCTTCGCTCCATATATTAACCTTCCAACCGCCGCATGTAATGAAAACTTTTGACGTACAAGGGCTCCTGTGAACGGACTTCACTGGACCATCATGTGCGTTAAACACAGCGCTCATGACTTCTTGATGACTCTTCCCCTTTCTGTTTACGCTAATTACAAAACCAGTATCGGTTCCACACAAGAACTTAGTAGGAAACGCCCGATCGTATTGTAACGCACTCACTGGTTCCGAAGTTGTGTAAGTTGACACTTCTCCTTGAGGGATACGTATAGCCATTAAAAGGCTATCGATCGGCTTTGAAATATTACGCACATCCCACCACATACATAAACCATCGGTTGATCCGCTAAAAAATTCAGTATTAAGACGAGACGGTATGAATAAAAGAGCATTTACAGGATCTCTGTGGGCTAAATGATCTGGGCTTATTGCAATCGGTTCTATCTGAGACCGTATATCGAAAATGCATACTTTACCATTTTCAAGTCCTGCATAGAACATGGATGAAGATGCAGGTGAGGTGACCAGCTGCCAGCAAGCTGAAGGTGGGCAAAAAATTGAACATGGTTCGCCTGGGTTCTCAATATCCCAAAGATGACAAACAAAATCATTGTTTAGCGACTCTTTTTTAGGAAAAGCTTTTTTACAATACGAAACTGCTAGTTTTGGTTGATCTTCATGCGTCCAACAGATATCGCTGACAGGTCGAGTACCAACATCTTTATATGAGCTGTTCACTTTGATTAAAAACTTCTCAACGGGTTTTTCACTGGCGATTTCTTTAAAATAAATGTTGTACATTTCAATAGCATTGTTTTGCTGAATATAATGCTCGAAGTCTGGATTGAGGTTTTTTACAGCATCAATGTATCCGTCATCTCGCTCGAAACGACGACGGTATCGTGCTGTTGCCTCTTCATCGGTATAGAAAATATCCTTAGGCCATCCACCTTCAGAATGGTTAATGCCAGTAGTTTTGCTTTTCGTTACTTTCGTATTTATATAATTTTCCGACGTTCTCACACAGGTTTGAACCTCTCTGTGAACTGGATTGCGGAGACAGTATTGATTTTGTTCGCTTTTATCTGGATTAATCGAATCCAACATTTGTGGTGCTACTTCACAGAACATAACCTGTCTTCCGAAATCTTTTCGTTGTTTGAAATAGGAGTACGTTATATTTGGATCCATATTAACTAGGAATTCTCATTAATTAAAAATTAATTATAAGTATAACTCGTTGAAAACCAATAAGTCAATAAAAGAGTTTAGTAAAAAAACAAATGAGCGTCAAATTTGAAAAATAAACCTAAAGAAAAAAGTTTCTAATTTGGGAGTACAGATTGTATTTCCCCTGAGTAAATCTTTTTAGCCTCTGTCGCTGAGCAATGATAAAGGTTCACGTGAAAATATTTCATTACATTGTCTCGTGTCTCGTTCTTAGATGATATTTTGAGTACGGTTAACGTTCTACCAAGTAGCGCGCGGAGCTAATAAAAGTTGCTTTTATTTTTGTATATTTCTTTTCATATATGGAAAATCCGTCAATCAATCGAATCAAATCAAATCAAATGTTTGATTATTAAATAATTTCAATATCTACTTTATTCTTTTAAATAAATAGAAATACTTTTAAGTCTTGAATGCCATAAAGTAATAATTTGATAATATTGTGTATACTGACTGCATACAGGTGACCTGAAAAGTTCGTAGACTGACACATAGATGGCGCTTCTAGTATTAAATAAATAAGCTCTAACCTTCAAAAGACACGTGTATAAATTTAACAACTGTCGTATTCGTACTTTTGTGAGATATAGCATTTTGAGTGGAGGAACTTTTCTTTGTTTAAATAAATTGTAAAAATGAAATTTGTGTGTTAATAAAGCATTGCTTTTTGGCGAAACAAAATATAGGCTTGGCTTGATAAGGGGCCGTTCAAGTATTACGTAAGTAGATTTACTGCAATAAAAACAAGCAAGGCTCTCCAAAAAAAATAGTTCATAAACGTATTTACTTTTGTAGGAATCCTCGAAAATACAAATCGTTTTCAAGCATAGACAATGTGTGGGTAATATGTGTACAAAAGTAAATAAATTACTGTTGACGTAATCACCAAATAAGAAAATCAAAGACCACCCCTTATAGTGCTTTCATTATACTTGAACGACCTCTAAATAGTATTCGGACTCTGCACCAGGAAAATCAATCATTACATTCAAGAAAAACATGCAATAATATGATTTTCTCAAAAAGTAGTACCTTACCGTTCTACACAAAATAGATATCTAGATTACCTGCTTTTTGTTTTTCCTCTAGGCCCATCCCACTCACCCCAAAGACAGAGTTTATAAAAGACAAATGTTAAATATCAATTCCAAATAAAATTAATACTTTACGAGGATACCCTTGACTAAATAAACTAACAAGTTTGTTCTCAACAAAGGGTCGTAAAATAATAAATTCCACATAGCCCCTAACATTATTCCCATCACGTTCGAGCCCGGATCACGGCCATTGTTTTTTACAAGTATATTATCAGAGATTTTTATTGTACACCAACCACATCGCGGAACATATGGGTCTGATAAATTGCTGGCTTTTGGAAGGGAAACATGTTCATGAAAAAGTTATACACGAGTACAAAGCAGCCGTATTACATATTTGTATACTAACGTATATAATGGTTACTTTACTTGCTAACAGTTCTTTCATTCTTACTATCTCTATGGTTTAGGGACAATTGACGTATAACTCGAAAGGGATTGTTTCCCATGGAAAGAAAATAATTATTGGGTATGTTCAGTATAAATTTCGGAACGTAACTTGGGTTTTGGGTGGTGGGGGTAAATTCTGCAACGTACTGTTCAAACTCAAACTCAAAATAACTTTATTCATATAGGTAACCAGGTACACTTATGAACGTCAACAGAAAAAATTGTTAAATTGATTCTAAATTTTAATTTACTACCAGTCCGCAAGTCAAGGGCGTAGAGCGGGCAAGAAGAACTGGCAAGAAACTCTCCGCCACTCTTATTAATTACCAAGTTTTGGGTCTCGCAAATTGTTTGAACTGGAGCAAATGAATCCCAAGGATTAGGATCATTTAAATAATCGTCAAATTTATAAAAAGCTTTATTGATTAATTAACGTTCAAAGAGAGCTTTGATTTTTGAATTAGTTTTAAATTGAAAACACCTAATGACGTCTGCGCATCTAAAGGTCGCCGCACGGCGATCTGCAGTTTCCATACTGAATTCATATTCGCAATACACGGACCGCTCGAGCAGTTCCTGAGCAAACCGCATGTTGCAGTCGGTCTTGACTGCAACATGCGGTCCGTCTATGGCCCGCTTAATAGCACTGATTGAACTTATTCGCTAAAAACTATATTTTCGTTAAAAATATATAAAAGAAAAAATATCTTAACTTTTGTAAAACACTTTGTATTTGAATAAAATTGAGAACACAATGTAATAGTAACAATGGAGCCTTACAAATAAAGTTTTATGGCCAGTTTATTAATTCAACAGAGTTTAAGTCCTTTGTACTAAGAACTACCCACGCTATATTTCTTGATTGTTTAGGTTTTAAAAAACGATATAAATATTAACACGCTATTTAATAGTTACTGGTAACATACTTGATTCAATTACTGATTTCTGGGTCCCAAAAAAATAATATACGAACCATTTCAAGTATTCTAATTATATATATCTCGATTACGCTAGAATTGTTTTAATTATCTGTATAACATATTAAGAGTAATAAACCAGTACAATACTTTTCAGACGATTTATCGTTCGTTTGGGTTCATTAAAAAACGGCACGTATATTTCGTTTATACGTTGTCTCTCCGTTTTTTACTGTGAGTAATTAATAACATTTTATTCTCTTTTTTGAGCAATGACCTAGTGACTGCACTTGTAAGCTATGATGGTCACGTTTGTAAGCCGTGGCTGATCAATAGTTTTTTGTGCTTTACACTAGTTCAAAATGGTGAGGAAATATTAATTAATAATATAAATTAATTAATATTTCCTCACAATTCCACACTATAATAATAATAAATTTAATTAACGGACTCAGAAGTCTGATCACTTACTTAAACATGAAAATTTGAAACCAAACCCGAAACCCTGTATCTCCATCCTCCATTGGATTATTAAAATACATTTCCCTTAGCGTTTTCCATTGAATCTTTAGAGAATATAAATATACGCTTCTTACCTATTTCATTTACATTTTAATAAACCAATCTAATTTCCTTGCGTATCGTAGCGAGAGCAAAGAGAAAAGATGGATTCGCTTTTATACGATACGATCACGTCGGCGCACGCTTCGTTCGTTTAATCTTATTTTAATTCCGTTGAATTTACTTTCAGCACGATTTTACTTTTGATTTAATCTTTATACACTTTATTAAAATCATATCAAAAACAACGCAATAGACTAGATGTTAAACTCCTTTTTTATCGCATAAATCTTAATAAAATTAAATGAGCGTATAATAATGATGTACTTTTTATGACGAGTCCCCATCGTACTCTCACGGGTAAAGTTTATAACCATAAATTAATTGTATTTTTATTTGACAGAAGGCATTAGATCTAAGTGCTTACCGCCGCCCATTGATACCTGTAATAAATACTAGAAGGCTTGTAAGTGTACATAAAGAAAAATAATCAACGAACAGGCACGTAAATCTCCCAACCAATCTCTTTATTCATAAAAACTAAATCAATGTAATTGCACTCCATTATAATATTTCGCAGTAGCGTTGGCCTAGTGGCTGCAGCGTGCGACTCTCATCCCTGGTACTAGTAGGTTCTATCCCCGGCTGTGAACCAATGGACTTTCTATGTGTGTATATCATTCGTTCGAACGTTGAAGGTAAACATCGTGAGGAAATCGACTTGCGTTAGGCCGAAAAAGTCGACGGCGTGCGTCAGGCACAGAAAGCTGATCACCTACTTGCCTATTAGATTAACATGATCATGAAACAGATCTTTTTTATAAGCTTTCATCTCTTTCTGTCAAACTGTATGTATACTGTGATGGAAAGAGACAGATTTGTTAAAATAGTATAGTTAGACTATTTTTTTTAAAGATCGTAATTTTAGTTTGGACTTTTGCTTGTGTAAATAAAGTAGAGTTTTTATCGATAAGATTTACATCATTGTTTACTATAGCGACCTTAAATAGACCTTTTATGATTTTACTCTGGTGAATTCTTCTAAAAAATCTTGTTGTACAAAAAAGTGTTGAATAGGAGAAACGAATTAAGTTCAAGTAACTTAAGTGTTATTCAAAGTAATAATTAGTATTACTTATGACTAAATCATGCAAAATAGCAACCTTAATTGTTTGTTTTAAGAATCACCACAAAAATAAAAGACACTTCAAAGCATCAAGATTTTAATATCAACAACAGAAATGTTCATCTCACGGCATAATCCAAATCAACTATGTTTCAAACTTTTAACGAAGCTATAGGTAACTATTATTATAAATCAACCCTTGAACCGCCTATTTTTATACTACAGAAAACGTACATACACAATCCTTTTTATTATATGTAACGACTCACATTGGTCCCATAGCTTATTTAATATAAAACAATTTAATTTTACAGAATATCATCAATCTTAAAGAAAACACCGTATGTCTTATACGGTGTTTTCTTTAAGATTGTGTAGTCTGTGAAAGGGTTACGGACTCCAAGGAGGTTGCACCCTAATAAATAAAATGTTATTTTATATATTTATTTTTGAATGAATAACTTGAGCGCTCCAAGAGTAGTCGTATAAAGACGGAATAGCGAAATACTTTAGCTTTCAAACATTATTCCTCGTAAACTGTGCCAAATGTATCGAAAACTCTGTATTGCCAATTCGTAATATCGTGTACTCTCGTATCGGATTCATCATACTTTGGCGAGTTAATATTTGTGCTAAGGTATCTGTACTCTAAGTACCGTGACCGTGTGCGTCATTTGTTACATTTAGTTTGACAGTTTTTTATTGATTGGGACGTCATCGTAAGGGGATGACAGCCATCGATTGATACACGAAGACTCAAGTTCTTCATACAAGTTTGGTACATAAAGAATTAGATATTTACTCATTGTGAACACAATTTTCATACAAAATTCGCGTCAAACAAAACTGTATACTGTAGAGTGTAGAGACCATTTTTGTGGGAGGAAATTGTCTAGTTCAGGTCTACCCTGTACTTGAATAGCGACTGTCGGGGTCAGTTGGCATTGTTGGTATTCTTACCGCTTGCGACGCCAGCGCTACTTCTAACCAGTCAGTCAAGACAATTAATTCATAATAATTCCAAAAGTTTTCAAATTTTGATGTAAGGTGGAGTGTATTAAAAAAACTATAAAATTTTGCAACCTCTTGTAACATTGTTAAAAATCAATAAATGATAATTTGTTTAGTTCTTGAGACCAAAATTCCAAAAGTTCTGCAAAGTTGAGTGGTGTTAAATATATTATTTTACATCACTGTCAAATTTGCAACCAATTTAAGTGTACGGAACATTATTTAATTAATGTTGTTCTTTATTAAACTGAAGGAAAACGTTCCAAAAGTTCTGCAAATTTGACAGATATATCGAAAATAAAATAAATAACAAAAAATGTTCCGTACACTTAGGTTGGTTGCAAATTTTATACGTGATATGAAATATTATATCGAAAACTTCCCCAAGTTTGCAGAACTTTTGGAATTTTTTTCACGACCATACAGACATAAAATTAATTTAATTGCAATTTTAACAATGTTCCGATCGACAAGTTCAAAATGAGATTTATTGTCGTCCCAATGTACCATTCACTTGACCGAAGTTTGAAAACTTTTGGAATTATTATCAAATTTTCGATTTCGAATGTCTATAATGACTGGCCTATTAAGAGAATTATGAAATTTGGTATCGTCAGTAGTATTTATGAAGACTTTTTCAAAGAGCAGCTCCGTAGGTGAAGAATTGCGTGAATTGGGTTTATAAAACTATTTCTCAATAACTCTATCTGACCGCTGTAACAGCTAATACAATATTCCGTTTACTCTTCGGTCTATTTAATCTAACTATTCTATAAATAAATTTGTGTTTCTCATGTATACTTGTTATATTTTTCCGCTTTTCCAAATTTTTAATTTTCTTTTTCACCTTGATCCATCTATCATTTTTCCAATCGTACCTTCTTCCCATGTCTAGTAACATATCTTCGAATTTAGGCCATTTGAAAGCTTGTGTCTTTTGATCCTTTGTCTTTATAGGTCCAACAAGATTGTATTTGTGTTTCGTTGTATTAAAAATAATGTTTTTTCTTAGGTTATCATCAACGTCCCACGATTTTTCCTTTTCATTATAGTCTAGGTCTGTGTATTCATTTTTAGAATATTCATCGTATTGATCATAGTATTCACCGTAATCTTCAATTGCAGGCTTATAATAATCTGTAAATAACAGAAATATATATATATATATATATATTGTATGATATATTAGAAAATCATTATTGAATAATTATTGAATATTAGAAATTATTTTTAAATAAACTTGATTGGTTTGTAAATGGCAGTTTTTCATGGATAAATCACATTTTGATCACATAACAAATAAAAAATACTATACTGATGAGTATGAATAACCATTCTAGACAACATACGGGAAAAGAAAAGTTCTCCGTACTATAGATTCTTTCAAGCTCTCCGGGCAAGCGATCAAATTTGTAGACAATCATGGGTATTTCATGTTATGCCTTAACAAGTAGCAATAAAGATACAATTACAATTTACTAATTCAAATTATGTAACATATTCATTTAAGGAAGCACGCTCGCTGATTGTCAATCTCGTCATTATAATTATATTTTGATTCATATTATTGATATGTCTTGCTAATGCTCGGCACATAGATACATTGGTGTATTGGTATAGAGTATAAACAAACATAACGATTATGAAGGAGAAATAATCAATTAAAAAATTATAAAATCTATTGTAACAACAAATTCAAGCAAAATGCTTGCAAAACCTAAAGCTTACAAAGAAATTTGTTTACCAGTTAACAATAAACCCTTTATGGGTATTTTTTATTTCATAGACAAGTCGGTGATTCGTTTTATTTTAAGTTTCATTCAAGTCGCAAACTCTGTTTGACGTATGTCGTCGTATTTGAGACGATATTTTCGTTCACCGTACGAGTGACTGTACTGGCAAAAAGTAAATTGTATTCCCGCTTCTATTAAGAAAAGCAAGTCTACAGAAGCTATGCAATATAATACAACAAATAATCTTAATATTATTTATGCTTGATTTGCTGCTTTATGACTTAAATACAGATTTTAATACGCTTACCAAATATTCTTTTCTGGGGACTCAATTCCCGCCCGTAATTGTGTATTATTCTTCTCCAACGGTTCGTGCCTTTACCTGTTGAAAGGAAATCATTAAAATGGTAAATATCAAAAGAGCTGAGGGAAGGCGTTCGCTTACCTAGACAAAACGTGAGGAAAATTAAGCAAGCGTGTATCAGGAAAGTCCTCGCCATTAGTCTAGCTCACGTCGAGATCTGAAAAAGGCAAACAGGAATGAGAAAAATTACACCCACACGCGATTCAGCCTTGCTTGTGCTTAACGAGAATTTATTTGATCTTAAGTTTTCCTCGTACCGGTGGTGTTTTGTTGAAAAATTAAAATACATCGTTTTGGACTTCTAATACTATGCTTATTGTAAGAATATAATGCGTTTTCGTCGTACCGGTGGTGTTATGTTACTGTAAAAGCTCGAACTGCAGAAAATCCAAAGATATTCAAGTAAACAAATCAAACAAAATATTATTCACGTAGTAACACGTACACTTGTTCGTCATTAAAGCTAATACTAATGCTTCAATTTAATTTACTGCCAGTTCACAAATCAAGGGCGTAGAACGGAAGAGAAGAACTGCAAAACCTCATTAATGCAGTTTTTACACAGTTGTAGCCAACATTACACCATGTTGCACATGATTTAAGATTAAATACTGTAAAAACAAAGACTCAGAAAGGCATGGTAAATAGGAGCCTAAGAATTGGGCAACAGAAACAAAATCGAAATAATTAAGATCACACATTTCAATGGTACGAATGTCACACAAAAGCACCCGTCACGAGTATGACGATGGCCAGCCATCGCCCCTCTTTAGGGAGAGGGAAAACCCCCCCCCCCCCCCCCCCCCCACCAGCGACTTAAGGGTAAATCTGAATGGGACTTGGCTACATCTACCAATTACTAATGGTAAAGGTCCAAAATGTTTGCGATTCGACTCTTACCACCGGAATCTTTGGAAAACATTAATTATAATGTTGAGACTTAGCTTACGTAAGCATTATGTTTGTATTTCGTTATTAAATTCCAAATAGAGAACTACTGATTCAGTTAGATAGATAGAGATTGAGATATTCAGAGATATACGTTAAATATGTGTTTTTTCAAAATAATTTAAATAAGTTGGTATTAGTTTGTACTTATTACTATCATCCCATATCAGCCCATATTCATGAGGCTATACGTTCCGGACAAATATTGCCGCTGCCGGAAACCTTTTCGCTGTGCGTTCGGCTCGCACTGTCCAGCGACAACAAGCGCCCATTCCCCGGTTACTCTCACTGCATAATGGGTTTCTCGACTCTTCACCGGAGAGCGACCTGTTTGGGAAGCTTATGGGGGTGGTATACTGTGGTTTCAGAGTGTACCTGGAGGGGATAAGAGGGTAATGCTACCCTGTACTATAAATTTTGTAAATCTTAATTGTATTTTATTGTTTTTAGTCTAAGTTTGGAGCTGTTAATATAATAAATAATAAATAAATCATATGATGCCTTTATAATACTATGTACCTGTTTTGTCTAATAGTTCATTAAAGTAAATAATTAAGAATTACTCATTGTTTTATTCCTAAAACCAACATCTACCAGCTGACAGTGGTAAAATCTAGCATATACTGAATTCGGATGGTAAAAGCTCGAAAAAATCGTCGTATTTTCAGAAATACTTACATTTACCAACTCATGTCGGTAAATCCTAAGACTTACTTACACTTAAATCTTAAGATTAACCGTAGTTCGAACTTTTACAGTAACATATACCTTCAAAACATACAATAATTAATTGTTAAAGTGGTATGATATACTGTTTTTTTAAAGATTCAATTACCCAAGAAACGCAAGAAATCGCCTTAAATGTAGAACGGCAAATATTCGTATGAATATGTATAAAACGCCAGGACACGAAGGATTTTAATACAAAAATTTGACGCAGAAATATTACGCTAGCATTAAAACTAGATGAAATACTTTGGAGTAGAAGTGGCCACACTTTAAACAAATAATTATAATGATTATTATTTTATACAAAAAAATATAACGCGTCGCGTCTAGATCCAAGATTATTTAAAAAAAATTGTACAGTTGTTATAATAACATTGTTCGTAAAGATAATAACGGCAATTAATAATAATAATAAATAATAATCCAGTGGCGTCACAACCCTATGAGGGTGTTTTGTCAGGTTGCATCCGTGTCTCTAATTATTTTATCTTATCTGTCTGGTAGATATGCCATCGATTTTTTTGGTTCAAGACATGCCGGTTTCCTGTTGTTGTTTGCTGTTAAACGAGCTAACGAAAGAAAAAGCGGTGCAGAGGCGTGATTCGAACGAGAAGACATCAGGGTTGACAGTCGCACACTTAACACACTAGATCAACACATTTCTACAAAAAAATAAGTAATTTTTTAACAAATCAAATACAATTTCGTCTGAATCACCTTCGTGGCGTGTGAGAAACGTGTATCGGAACCCCAACCCGTGGATTCAATACCCAGAGAAACAATATTGGCTACCGCGAAAGAAGCAGCAAACTTAGTTTAAATAGTTAATAAATCAAACGATAAAATGGGTTTATTCCACGACCGATTTAGGGGGAACTCATATGAATTTACAAGCCATCAAAATAAATTTAATAATATATTAATAGCGCCCAAGTATAATTAGGGACAATAATTCATAGGTACGTTAAGTCACTATAAAACGATTTTATTTATTAATAACTCTTAATTACATTATTAACAAATATTAAATAATGTAATTAAGAGTTCAAGTAATCATAACAACATAGTAATATTACAGAATTAGAATAAAACACAAAATTACTTACGTACTCCCGAAAATCCTGATTCTACGAATAAAAATAAAGTCACGATCCCAATTAATTCACAAAAAGCAAAAATTTTAATCCAAAATTATGATATCAATCAATGGCATGTACTAAATGAGGGTTTTACATGTTCTTTGATTCTGTTTCGACCAATGCTACTAATGTATATATAATCGATATAACGATATTATTTAGCACTATACCTTAAGCTAATAATAGCTCTGGCTTCAACATGAATTTATTTACAATGTATTTCAATTTGAACCACGAACTTTTTCACGACGCGAGCCCAAAACTACGAGCGTGGAAGCAATGCTCCTCGCTCGACTTCCCTAACAACACTGAAAGCATAGACTGAAAGCTTAGCTCGAGAGTCGAGCCTACGTCCCTACTGAAACGCTCTGTAAGAATAAAACGCACTGGACAACATACATTGCGCTACATGAATTGTACGTTTTACGCATGCGTTTAAACTTACGCAATGGATATTAAAATATTAATAATTACCTTTCGTGTTTATATAGAAAATATAATTGTTGAGGATTTCTTCCGGCTTGCCACCCCGCTATCACCCTTCACTAAGCGCGCTTGAACTTGTATTGCAAGTCCGCAGGTAAGCCTGGCTTTTCATGCGGAAAACATTCTATAGGCCTGAATACGCAATAGACTAAATTAATTTCCTGGGCAATGGAGATAGCTTATAAAGATTCAATATTTTAAATTTACGAAAAAATACGTATATATTAGAGATAATTGTATAAATAAATACTTCAGTCCATAAATTTATATTAAAGTTGATTAAACGCTTTGAATGTCGACATTTTTTATATTGTTTAATATAAAAATAAAATTGTAAAGTTTTTTTTTTTTTTTTTTTTCCCCCGAAAAAAAAAAAAAAATGGTTTTTTTTTTTTTTTTTTTTTTTCCAAGGAAAATTATTTTTTTTCTTTCCGTTTAAATTTTTTTTTTTTGGAGAGGGTTTTTTTTTTTTTTTTTTTAAAAAAAAATTTTTAATGGTTTCATTTACAAAAAGTTTCTGCGTAGTATATTTCATTAAGGGTTTATAAATTGCTTTTTCAATTTTTTTTTTCTAGCCCCGAGAAGAATAAAGTATCCATGGTCAATGTGATTTTATCTATATATATTCTAATCCTGACGATACAATTAATGTTTTAAGAAGACGCCTTTACACTTTATCCCTAATGCGTTCTCAGCAATAAAAAAATTAGCGTGATTACAAAATTTTAAAAAAACTCGGTATTGAAGGAACAATTGAGTACCTTATAAGGCTCTTTGTAAGAGCTTTGTAATCTGTGAACAATCCATCTGCTTAATATAGAATATATATCTGTCTATGGCGGTGTTGACAACTGTGGGTGTCTTTGTGTCCAGGTAATCCATTACGTGATTGAAACGTATCCTGTTCACTATAGAATCACATCAAATTCACTATGAACACGACAACAATTGTTACGAAGAATTTAATCTTATATACAAAATAAAACCCTCTAGCGCTACAACCTTTGGTCTGGACCTCAGATTTATATATCTGTTTCGAGTTCAATTGTTTTTTTTTCTAATAGGCAAGTAGGCTAATAGTATGTGTTCCGGTTTCCTTACCATTATTTCCTTCGAGTATTAATTGCGCACATAGTCAAAAAATACTTTCGTGCACAAAACCTACGACCTCAGATCGTGAGTGGGTGTGAATTGCTGAATATACCGGGCCAACACTGCATATACAAATAAATCAACAAGTACCTACGCGGGAATTCTCAAAAATTTCTTATATGTAATAATAATTACTTAAATGTATATTTAGATTTTAAATCCAAACAAGTAGCTAAAGAATTCGGAGATATAATTTTATTTTACATAATTACGTGTTTAATAAGAGCCAATTCTATTAACTTGGAGACATGGGTTGGCAAAAAGCCAAATCTAATGATTTATTTTTATTTAAAAAGGGGCGGGTTTTATTGCCCAAAAAAAAATTTTTTTTTAATAAAAAAAAATTTTTTAAAACAAAAAAAAAAAAAAAAATAAAAAAAAAAAAAAAAAAAAAAAAAAAGGTTCTTTTAAAAAAAAAAAATTTAACTTAAAAATAAAAAATAAAAAAAAAAAAAATTTTTTTTTTTCTCTTACAATAAAAAAAAAAAAAATATTATTTTTTTAATATTTTTTTTTAAATATCCCCCCCCCCCCCCACCCCCCCCCCCCCCCCACACCCCTCTAAACCCCCCCCCCCCCCCCCCCCAAACCTCAAAATATCAGTTTACCTACAAAAGCATACTAAGAAAAACAATTTTCAACATGCCTATTAATTAGACTCAACCTATAAGCTCTTATAGATATTAAGTCATTCAGCGAAATATGAATGGAGTTTTGAACGATTTCACAGAAGGATTTTAAATTGTTTCACATATTTTTTCCATCATGGCCGATATCCCCTTCGTTCCATTGTGAAGAGCCACTAGAGATCAATCACTGCTACTGTCGACCTATTTTTATTTTTACTTCGAGCTTTGGACAATTTGTAGACTAAAACGTATTGCTTTACGCGACGGTCTCAATAAATTTACCCTTAATGATAAACATCTCTCAACATTTTAAAGAGTATTTTTTTACCCAAACCGAATTCAACGTTCAAGGTTAAAACAAAATTATTCTAGTATTGTCTTTTATTGACATAACCTTTACACATTTAAAGAAAAAACTTTTTAATCGGATTAAAGTTATGTATTATTATAAATTTACAATTATTTAACATAATTTTAAATTTAACCGACGTTTCGCGTGCGTGGTCACGGTGACTGAAACATCTTGTGAGTCGTATAGTTAGAAAAACTCTGGAAATAAATACAGATAATGCAACTGTTTTTCTAGGCATCTATGATACATAGTAAACTCCAGTGGGGCCCACACATAGAGACTCTTCAAATGGGCTGAGCCTGCAGGGCAGTAAAGAAAAAAAAACCCAAAATACTGAAGAACTAAAATTTGACATCCAACACCCTTTGTCTTCAGTCACCGTGACGACGCACGCTGTCTCATTAACTTATGATTTTAAACAAGTGACTTTTGTATGTATACGAAATAGCGCTAATTTGAGCAGTCCTAAACAGCTGCAAGGTCCAATAGTGTCTAGTGGATCCTATCAATAAGAAAAGCTGTGAATTTGGAATTATGAAAGAATTTATCCGTACATTGTGAAACAGACCCTAAATGTAATAGAACTATATTGTGCCCTACAATCTACATTATTAAGAAATTCATTAATAAACGTCGTATTGTTATGTACCTGTCAAACAAGAAGCAACCTCTTTCAATTTCCCGCCTAATTGGTTTGTGATTTTGTTTAGAAATATCAAGACAATCTATTGACGCTTTAACCCTTTATCAGCTTTAGGTTATTGATATATTGGATATAGTCTCGAGTAGACAGATTTGGTTGAAATACTACTAATAATTATCCTAAGCGTGCTGGAGTCCTCACCATGTTTGCTTTCATTAAATGTCTAGTTTATTGCCAGTTCTTGTCTTCCGTTCTACGCCCTTGATTTGAGAACTGGCAGTAAATGTAAAATTAGAAGCATTTAATGTATATTTCTTTTTAGACGTTCATAAGTGTACATTGTGTTACCTATATGAATAAGTGATTTTGACTTTGACTTTGACTAAGTGTTAATTGTGCACATAAAAAGCTATTGGTAACCCGTGATTCGAACCTCTCTGACTCACGGACTGTGCGTCACACAGGCCACTAGGGTACTACTGATCCACACTAAATAAAAATATTAGTTTTAATATTGCACGTTAACGTACGTAGCTTAAGACATATTAACTTGATTTGTTTTTGTGCGCAATTCTGCGGACACATAAAAGAAAACTATCTCGTTTTCTTGTTAGTTCAGCTGCCCATTACAGTTACCTTCATCAAAAAATCCTTTGTGTGTGTTCGACGGTCGTGTTTGGCCTGTAACTACTACACTGCACACCGCTCAAACATATCCTTGTAATATTTGGACATAATTTGGAGCTTAATATTAGCTAAGTAACCAAACTTTTAAACAACGTAAAAGAATTAATATTTTTTACATGACTTATTCTCCGATCAAAAATAATTTGGATCATCGTTAAAAGGAATTTCTCTGAAATGATTTTATAAAAAATTAAGAGAACGCTGTGGCAGTTGCAGACTCGTTAATTATTGTTATTTGTGCTGTACAAAATTTCGTTATTATTTTTCCTTTTTAAAAATAACCTTCATATTCCGATTACTCTCTTTTATGGAGGCACTCGAGTTCACTTCCGGTGAAGTAATAAAGTGCTGAGAGACGCTACAAGACGTCTACATATAAGCATACATACCACGTTCTTATTTAGTAAATCTACCATAGAGTCTCATCATTTCAATTAAGGATTCTTATGTGTTATTTCGGACAGTTTAAAAGGAGTGACGACTTAACCAAATACAAGAAGCATTCATACAACGCACTTAATACTAAAAATAACATTCACGAGGGTTGCATCCTTCAGAGTGTGGATGGAAATACAATGTATTTTTTTGCTGTTGATTTTTATGTTACAGGAGGCAAACGGGCAGGAGGCTCACCTTATGTTAAGTGATACCGCCCATGGACACTCGCACTGCCAGAAGGCTTGCAAGCGCGCTGCCGGCCTTTTAAGAATTGGTACGCTCTTTTCTTGAAGAAGAATTGGTTCGGAAATACTTCAGTGGGCAGCTGGTTCCACATAGTGGTGTTGCGCGTCAGAAATTGCCTTAAGAAACGCTCAGTTGTGGAACGAATTTCATTTCACTATCAAATTTGACTCAAAATAGTTACAGCCATATCAATTCCATAACATACTTAGATGTTCTTTTGTTTGGACGTTCATTATTCTTCAATCTGTTAATACCATATAATATGTAAGCATCAAGCCTTAACGATTGCAAACGCTTTGCTTCAAGAGCTGAGTTTTATTCGTTACGAGCGAACGGCGTTTTTTAATTAAAACGGTGCCGTAAAAAGAGTCGGCAGTCATTAGAACCCCTCGTTCCGATATCACACCAAGATACAAGAAACTTTAAACAACTTCAATTCATTAAGTTTGCAATAAAGGCATCGGGAATTTTGGCGTAAAGACTGCGGAAACTTCTGTAAAACTTTATTGAACGCGGTATCTTTATCTCTACAGACTAGTTAGACATTTTAAATCATTCTTAGGGTCTGTTTCACAATGTATGGACAAAGTACCTAATAGCTATGCAACACATAAATTATTTGGAAGATAAATTGTGCTATTTGATATTCATCGGAGTCATAACTTATGATGGACTTTATGTGACGAATAGCGCTATCTGACAGTCTTGAAACGCAACAATAGTGTTTATCCTACCAATAAGTAATAAATAGCTAATTTGGAACTTATGTAGAACTTATCCGTACATTGTGAAACAGACCCTTAATACTCGTAACGGTGTATGTATATTATATTAATTTCACAGTATAAAAGATAGTCACTTTGTAAAGTCGTAGCTCAAACTCGAGTTCTTCTTCTTCTTTTGTTCCGTCAACTGCACAATGTAATAACCTTTAGAAGATACGAGGGCTATTGACCCTACGGTACAGCCATAAGAGGCATTCATGGACACACATGAGTGAGTGCGTTGCCGTCTTTTGAGGGAGTCCTTGAAAGTATCGAAATATCGAGTTTCCTCACATATTCTCTTCGAAGGTAGGTAGGTCCAAATAAAAAAGAGTAATTTTTCTATCGCGATGGCTATTCAATTTTTCTATAGCTTTGCCAAATACACGTCACTACGAATGGC
Source organism: Pieris macdunnoughi (assembly GCA_905332375.1). Classification (NCBI taxonomy): domain Eukaryota; kingdom Metazoa; phylum Arthropoda; class Insecta; order Lepidoptera; family Pieridae; genus Pieris; species Pieris macdunnoughi. The sequence goes on along the minus strand of CAJOBZ010000014.1, from coordinate 3,680,129 downwards.
AGTTGACAGCTTGAACACACTTATTTTTATGTAGTGTTCATACTATTTGAACGATGTATGTCCGTGTTTCCGTTTAGTTCTAACGCTTACGGAGCGTTCAAGTTCTTCTCTCTCTATTTATACAAAAGTCCGATACTACTCGATTGTGCTATCTAATTAATTTTATGCATTAACGCCAAGAAAACTGTACGCTTAGACAAGTTTAAGAGGAAGGTTTATTTGTATTATATAGATATACAGCCTTATAATAATCACTGAAACCACAAGAGTACACAATACACCCGTATGCATCGTACCAAGCTTGGATGGGCTAGTCTTTTATATTATCTATACCTGTATACTAATACAGTAACTAATAACAATCTCATCTCATGATAATAATAATCAATAATCTCATCAAGTAACTGGTTACTTAAGGGTTTATTTACATAAATCTGGGTTTTATGATAACAAAGCCTATACGTTTCCGAGAAGTGTTTTTCAATAAACTATCTTGCAATGTAAATAGATTTTGCTTTAAGTAATAATTCCTAGATTATAATATTATATTACTCGTTAACTAGCTATTGTTTGTTGCCTTTTTGTACTTTAATAGTAATTTTACTTATTATCTCGATTTTGACTTGACAATCCTGACGCTGGGATGGGGCAGAGGGCGTCCACAGTAATAAAAATATTAATAAATCGTTTATTAGCAATGAAAGTGCTACATTTTTAACGATTAATTATAAAAATCCGCACAATCAGCCATAAAAAAGTAGGCATGTCATACTAATATTCATTATGTACTTGTATAATAAGAACATTAATCTCACAATAATACAATATACAGTATTTTAAATTTTCTTAACCTACATAGTAATAATAAAAGCCAGCGTTAAAGGCCACAGGGGTCAAACTTTTTAAATTAAATTTAGTTTTCTTTTTATTAATTTTAAAATATTTTTATTAAATAATAAGTTGCGTTATTTATAATTGTTATCAAACTTATGGTCTAAGTACCCGCCCACACTTTAAAGGCACCTTGCCTTTAAAAATTTAAGTAAAGTAAAATCGTATATCAAACTTAAACTGTAAGTAAGGCTCTATCGCTTTCGGTCGTGGGCTTCCTCATATTTAATTGTACGCCGCCAGATTGGTTTGAGATAGCTACGATATCGACCTAGGTAACATAACTCATAATAAAAAGTAAAGGGTATACTTTTATTTCTAAGACTAACCGTAAGCGGCGTATTCAACAGTGAGTTTTATACAGTTATATCCAACAATGTTCACTTATCTTGCAAACACTTGCGGTAAAGGAAAAAGTCCTGAGGAAACCAGTGTTGTTACTACAGAAGACCGACGGCTATAAATAAATAAATATTTAAATAAACTGCAGAAATGTGGTCACCCCCAGTTTACCTTTATATAGACAAATTTTCTTCGAAAACACTATCAGGCACTTATAAAAATGTGTATATTGAAATATAGAAATCTGATGTCAAGACTAGGAATTGTTCGCAACTGTTTCGTTTTTTTATTACAAAAGGAAAAAGATAGCTATATTTTGAAACTGATCTAACTTTTGTCTGTTTTATTTTATGTATTTAGAAGGGCAACAATGCGACATGCCTTCCAGAATATTCTGGCGTAATTTACATTCGGCCACAGTGTAGCTACAAGGATCGAATTGACTTAATATGCTAATTTTACGTCACTCCTAGGAGTCTCCGGGTCACAATTGATGTTTATTCTGTATCTAATGACGTATGTCTGAAATACTTACGTATAAAATTTAAATTTGATTAATCTAATATATAAAATTCTCGTGTCACAATGTTCGTTCGGCTCGACCGATTCTTATGAAATTTTTTATGCATATTCAGTAAGTCTGAGAATCGGCTAATATCTATCTTTCAAACCCCTAAGTGATAAGGGGTGTCCACCCCAAAATTTATTTTTTATTTTTTGGATATTTTTTTAATTTTAATATGTGGCTTTAAAAATACATACTATCCTTAATTTTCACGCCTCTACGATCAACCACTATTTTTTATTTGTTAATTTAAAACTCAGAGGTTTATATAGAGAAAATTCACAGAAAAATCTAAAAATATTTCATTTCGGAAAATCGACCAGTCTCCGGGGTAGCATAGCAAAATGTTCTATGTTGGTAGGTACTAAAAAGGTAGGCTAAGTAAAATCACATTAAGGAGAAACGAAGTTCGCGGGGGCAGCAGGTTTTTATAAAAATATTTGACCGTACATTTTATTCTTTGAAAGATGCTACTAATGAGGGATGTAAGGCTATTACAAACAGACCTCGTGGATATGTCATTCCTGAGAAGAACATTACCAACGTGAATTGTATCCTGGCTCAATCATTTAAAATGATTTTCGTGTGGACTGTAATAAAAAGCTTCTATTTTTGAAGTTATTGAAGTTATACTTCTTTAGGCGCGTTATGAAAAATTGATGAGAGTGAAATTTTACGATGCGCGCGCACCGTGACACAAAATTAACAGAATGAAGTTGCCCACTAAATCGCTCATTAAGTTGGGGAAATGCTACCAACAAAACAGAAATGGAACCTCTGTTAGTGGCGCATGTTGGCACGCACGCCGCCTCTGTTCACTGTGTATTTATATGTATAATATTTATCCACATGCTTTGAGTTTATACATTTAAAACACGTGTTTTCATTTTGTTTTCATTATACAAGTGCGAATTTTATATGTGCGTCTGAATTATAATCAGAATTGATTAAAATATTCAATTTAAATCAATTCTAATTAGTATATTTGTGAAAAAACTGTGCTCACCTTCCTAAGTGCATCAATACAATTGAGGTTAACTATCCGTATGTATTATTAATAATGCCAAAGAAGTATAACTTCTTACGCGCGTACATAAGTACACGCACCCTTTTTTTTCATATCCGTAAACGTAAGTTATAAGCCAAACTGCTTAGGATGTACTATCATTATGTATTTACCAAATACTAGCACACGTAGATAAGGACAGAACATCCTTTAGCTACTCGAGATTGCAAATTTATGTTTGTAGCTTTTTAAGTGCGTTTTAAAAAGTAATCAAAGACAATTGTCGAAACTGTAGTGCCCAAACTTAACTTCGAAATGAGCTTCGAGAAGACAGTTAAGTAATAACTGCGAAACACTCACTGAAATTGCGTACTAAAAGCTCTCGGTAAGTCCTTTGTAATATATTAATTTGAACAAGCGACATTTGTGAGTATATATTAGATTGAAAGTCAGTACCTTTGTATATTATTATTGTTTGTCATACCTTTCTTTACTATATGTGCCTTGGAGACGTTTATGTAACGATTTTAGGACGATGAAGTTGGTTAACTGTAAACTTATTTATAATATTTACGAAAATAAAATACGATATCGATTTAAAGCAACTAAGTTCTATAAACAACTACGAATTAAAAGTTTCACGGCATGGTCAGAAAAAACGTATATACTCTCTCGTGAAAATCGGTATTTATAACGTCAATTAGAATCCAATTAGAATAATTCGGATAAAGTAATTTAAGTGAAACGCTATTTGAACATCGAAACGAACTATCGGTCATCCATATTGAAGTATCGTCTCATTTAACTATTTCGGACATCCACAATTCATCGATTTAATGGCGTACCCGTGTCGTTTTATATTTTCGCAAGTTTGTTCGTCCCGTCTGCGATCCATTTTGTATTTTTAGCTTAAAAAAGTTGGAAAATAGATTGACGTTCCGACAGAGATTCCGAGGAACAATTCGTAAAATCACGGCGGTGAATTCAGAAATGAAACTGAAAACGTGGGGGCTGGTATAGCTGACCGATGTGGCTTTTTGATGAGAAACAAAATATACGGATTGGTTTTCAGTTTGGAGAATTTATTTTTTCGCTAAAAGAAACTGTGTAATCGTTATTAAAACAATCATTTGTGGCCGATAACAAAAGGTGCGACCCTGAGGCTGGTTAACAGGCTGAAAGGGACAAGCGACACTAACTAGGTCTTGACTTGATACTGGGGAACTGTTGCAACATGTGTTTCATTACTGCAGATGTAGTCCAATGGACTCTCATTTATAACCATCAAACCCTTAACCTAAAAATTGTTGCTGTATATTCGACTCGCACTGTCCATCGTCAACAAGCTTTCATTCCCCGCTTTTCTTATAGAGAGAAGAGAAGCGAGGAATAGTTTTCTCGACTCTTCGCCAGAGAGTGACATATTCCTACGTGAAGCGTATTCGTATTTTCTGTTTATTTTATAAAAAAGACTATGTATAATGGTTAATAATATTTTAATTGCAATTTGGCCATACATAAGCTGTAACTAAATAAATCAAAGTGTTTGTTAGTACTCTCGTTATAGACAAAATTTTGAACGTTATTATTGGCCATGCGTCATACTCGTGAACGGATGCTACTTGTGGTGACTGGTCGTACTTGAATTCGTGTATGCGGTGATGTTAATTATTTCGACTATGTGTTTACTTGTTGTTCCCACGAGAATGTAAGTGCGTGCTCCTATTTCACCATGCCTCCTGCTGATAGAGGACAACTCTTTGTTTTTAATTTATGTTATTATTATTAATTACTTAAGATGTCATGTGGAACATGGTTTAATGGTTGCAGCTCCTTACAAACGTTGTGTAAAAAAAATGGCGGTTAAAAAGAGTGGCGGAGAGTTTATTGCCAGTTCTTCTCTTCCGTTCTACGCCCTTGATTTGAGAACTGGCACTAAATGTAAAATAAGAAGCATTAATATGTATTTCTTTACTGACAAGTCATAAGTGTAAATTCAAAAATCATTTAATCATGTAGGTAACACTACATGATTAAACGATTTTTAAATTTGAATTGAATATTCGTTTCAGCTTAGTTTCCCAACATTCTTTAAATAGAATTACATCGATTTGTACACCATCGTGTTCTCTGAAGCCAGTTAAAAACAAAAGACTAATTTCGCCATTTTATATTTTCCTTGAACAAATTTCATACAAATTTTCCTGTTACGCTGGTACTATTGTTTTAGGTAGAGATTTGAGCTTTCAATATCCATTATTCGCACATAACTAGTTACGCTTAATTATTATAAATTAGGCAATATATGCTATAATTGCATGATAACGAACTATTCAACGCAATCATTAATTATAATCACGTAATTTTGAGCATAAATTTTAATGAAAAATTAACTTGTGTTTAATTAAAGCAAGTTTGAATACATGAGAAGCGACGAGGACTTTTATTGAGACGGTGTCATTAATTAAAACTTGGGTGATTAGCTTCAAATATCTGTTCACGTTCACACCGATGGTTTGTGGTTTCACGTTGAAACTTTCTAACAAATTAATCTTTAGAATTCCAAGTTGTTTTACAGTAATCGAACGGTAGGATTAATAAAATATCGCTAGGGATATTAAAGGAAAAGTATGGTACCAACATGTCTGCGGGTGAGATTCTGAGTACGATATTATATTGAATTCGGAAAATAGCGCGCGCAGTTACTCTTAGATCGAAATAATAACGTTTTGTTAAAATGCTTTTAAATACAGTTTTAATTGTGATAATATACCTACCTATAGTTATAACTGATACCAGAACTACAATAATGCCTACGCGTTGACGAATGAATGTTATTTTTTTTATTTCTTAACAATTATTCTTATTTTTCTTTATTTCTTTTTCCCCCCCCTCTCCTTTACTTCTCTTTTTTTTTTCTCCTCTTTTTTCTTTTTTTTTTTTTTTTTTTTTTTTTTTTTTTTTTTTTTTTTTCCTTTTTTTTCCCTTCTTTTCTCCCGGGGGGGAGACTCTTTTTTTTTTTTTTTTTTGTTTTTTTTTTTTTTGTTTTTTTTTTTTTTTTTTTTTTTTTTTTGGGGGGGGGGGGTTCCCCCCCCCCCCCCCCCCCCCCCTTTGGCGCGGCCGGGGGGGGGGGGGGGGGTTTTTTTTTTTTTTTTTTTTTTTTTTTTTTTTTTTTTTTTTTTTTTTTTTTTTTTTTTTTTTTTTTTTTTTTTTTTTTTTTTTTTTTTTTTTTTTTTTTTTTTTTTTTTTTTTTTTTGGGTTTTTTTTTTTTTTTTTTTTTTTTTTTTTTTTTTTTTTTTTTTTTTTTTTGTTTTTTTTTTTTTTTTTTTTCTCTTTTTTTTTTGGGGGGGGGGGGGGGTGTGTTTGCCCCCAGAACGCCACCCATGGACAGTTATGGACACTCTCAATGCCAGAGGGCTCGCGAGTGCTTTGCCGGCCTTTAAGAATTGGTACGCTCTTTTCTTGAAGGACTCTAAGTGGAATTGGTTCGAATATAAAAGAAAATATTAATATTATTTGAAGTTCGAATGGTTCGAAGTTTGAAAAAAAAACAAATACTACCCAATAGTCTCGATTATGAAGCAAACCGAAGAATAGCATCATCTGGAAAATGTAATATAAGTTACGACGCTCGTGTCGCATTAAGAAGACAAGGAACCTCGCAAACTATTCGACACCATCTGCTACACTTCGTTCCAAACAAACTCGTTTTCAAGTGTTTGGAAAAATTATTTTTTTTTCACTCAAAACACTACGAATTTTTCCTCAATAATCCAGTTCTTTATTAGTTACGAAAAATACTAAACGTATCAGACTCCCAAATAAAATTTGCTGAAAGGGTGAAGTGTGACACAGAATGAATATTCAAATCAAAGGGGATAAGATAAGGAAGACGAAATTTTGTGTTTTTTAAACCAATTTTTTTTTTTTTTAAACAATTGAGGTATAATAAGCCTATACAGGCGACAAGGCGATTTATGAATTTATTTGAAATACATTTACGTTGCTAATAAATAATATTTTGCGTCAAAAGTAATGATTTATAAGGTGAGAAATTCAGCTCACGGACATGTTGCGTGAAATCCCGGAGGCGAGATAACCTTAAATAAGCCGCCCCGGGAATTCTCCAGGGCCTTGGGCACTTATACATATAGTATTAACGGGCAGCGAATGAATTTGTTAATGGGTCAAAGTTTACGATATTAGAAGTGTGTCATAATTACTTTATAAACCCATTCGATCATTATGGAATTTATACATAAAGAGTTCTATGCGTATGTAAATGAATATTTATTTATTTTAATCGCGTATATACCATTTTTACAAATACACCCACACATTTTTTGTTAATATTTATGTTTTTCTTAATTTTGTTAGCCTATGTAGGCTTGACATTATCGCATACTAAATTAGTGTTTAGGAAAAGGCATCTATGTTTAGGTCTAACTTTCATAGATTTCACTAAGGCTACGTCCGCACAGGCAGGAGGTTTGCTTAGCGCCTAGAGCCTAGAGGCTTGCCGTCTGGCTACTTGCTAGGTACACGGTGGCCGGACTAAAGGTGGCTTGCGTAGTGGGTCGCTAGGTGCGTTGGTCATTTGTTTGTCGGCACGTTAGCGACATGTCACTTTCAAAAATAGCTCTGAACTCCTACTTACAGAAAATTATTCTTTAAAATATACAACTTCACGACCTTCTTCATCATGTTGGGTCCATGACATAAATAAGTTACGGTCAAGTCATGGGGAGTTTAATGTTCTGTATAAACAATTGCGTAATTATGACGAAAAGTTTTACGAATATTTGCGTATGCCCAGAGAAACATTTGATCTACTTTTCAGTAAAGTTAAAGTAAAATTAACTCATTTGGATACTCATCTACGAAAAAGCATAACAGTATTTTTCTACTTCGACTGCTACCTCTTCCCGTAGCTTCTTTAAGACGACTGCATTTTTATGGAATTGATTAGAGGGATTCCACAGAGGTTCCCTTTTAAAAACTATTGAAATTAATATTTCATCCACCACGAAAATGCTTCGCGCCTAGCGACAAAAAACCAACACGTTTGTTTACTTCGATACACGCTAAGCGACTAGCTAGGCGCCAAGCGCGCAATGCGGCCGTTCGCGAAGACTCTAGAACGTTCGTTTTACTAAGCTACTCGCTTGGTGACTCGCTAGGCGCTAGGCGCTAAGCAAACCTCCTGCCTGTGCGGACGTAGCCTTAATGATGTGGCCAAAGATTAATTTTTATCCTTTAGACGCTATGGTCAATACATGGGTAAGAAGTATCTTACCCTATCTAATACGAGTAGAGTACTATTCGAATATAAGTATACACTATTTATACTGCAGTGAACCAGTGTTAATAATTTATATAGTGTTGCAGGTTATGCATTAGTAATGTGAAAACTGAAGTCTTACAGCAAATAAAACGGCAATGTTCATGTGATTTAAAGCTTTATTTAGTAAAAACCAATGCCCTAGTAGATTAACATAATAATTACTCATGAGATCTAGTATATAAAGAATATATATGTTTAGTAAAAAATCCAGCTCCAAGTCTTCGTAAACCACTGTTTTCGCCATATTCTGGGTGTCTACTGGCCCGAGAAGATCTCCAACAAGCCACTCTAGACATGTTGCCGAGTTAGCCAGCAGCTCAAGTGACGCTAGTGGAACTAGATAGGCCATACCCTCCGAAGACATTCCAATCAGATGCTACTGAGCAGGTACTCGATTGGAACCCACAAGGAAATCGGAAGCGTGATTGCCCCGAGTAAACCTGGTGTCGTTGCAGGTGAGGCAAAGAGAGCCAGAAAGACTTGGAGCGAGGTGAAATTCGAGGCTCAAGGTCGAACACGATGTGGACGCCCTCTGACCCATATTAAGTCAGTATAGTGAAAGTCTTCAGTAAAGGTTATAAAATTAAATATTTTTGTAAATTATTTCTATATTTTAGATTTTTAAGATCATTCTTTAAATTAATAATAGAAGTAGGATTTGATTCAAATTCAAATTAAAAATCATTTATTTATTTAACACAATGTACAATTATGAACGTCGAAAAATAGATACATATTAAATGCTTTAAATTTAACATTTAGTGCCAGTTCTCAAATCAAGGGTGTAGAACGGACGAGAAGAACTGGCAATAAACCATCCGCCACTCTTAATCGCCAAGTTTTTTTTTACAAAATTTGGTGCACTACTAATCTTGAAAACCTTTGCCCATTTATATATTTGTAAATATTTTTAAAAACTTCGTATCGTCTATAATACTTCTACATCTCGTTGCAACAATTCAGTGGGTCAGCCCCAGGAAGTCTCATTATACGTCTATTAAAAGATTCCCAGTTCATTCGTGCTTCCATTCATATAAAAATACTCCGTAATAGAGAATTATTTTTGTAGCGATATTTTTCCGAGCCACAATGTCTTCTAATTTATTTTGGATAGAACAGAGATTGTTTTCTTCAAGAACGATTTGTGAATAATGTTTTCTTTTTATTACGCATATAGAATGTTACAATGTTTGTGGATACAAAACGACGGACTTCGACTACAAAAAGCCGTCAAGATCTCGAAAATACTTTAAACGTAGGTATCAAATTTTCAATCAAAATAAAATGCACAATCTAATATATAAAATTCTCGTGTCGAGGTGTTTGTGGTTAAACTCCTCCGAAACGGCTCGACCGATTCTCATGAAATGTGTATGTCTGAGAATCGGACAACATCTATATTTCATCCCCCTAAATGTTAAGGGTAGATATTTTTTTCTGTTTTTTTTATGATACAGCATTAAAAAATACATACAACCTCTAACTTTCACCCCTCTACGATCAACCCCCTTTTTTTATTATAAATGATATACATGGCAAAACGACGTTTGCCCGGTCAGCTAGTTAACTTATATAATACTTGCGAGGTGTATGTACAATGTACATAGGCGGTTCACAGAATAAGATACAAAATTTCATAGTAAAAATAGGCCAATTATGATACAAAAAATGTCTAGAGACTATATTGGATCGTTTTAGATGTCACATACAGGGCGGGAGGTGACATATGGCGGCACTTATCCCTCCAAACTACTCTCATTCCAGAGATCGAATCCTCGGATTGAAATAAAAGCTAGTGAAAGCGTGTAAGTCGACCATTCAATAAAATTGTTGGGCGGCTTCAATTTCTGACGCCACTCTTTGTCAACATCGTTTGAACGAATAAATCACAATATTCACTGCTTTATTTTAATATGGGCTTTCACTATTCATTGATGTTTTTAATCAATAATCTGACCCTTCGTGAATTTCAAATATTTCCCTACAAAAACTTTTTCTTTTATGAGAAATAAATGTTTTAACCTTATGCTGGAAATTATTAACCGTTCGGGTTTATTACAGAAGACTAATGAAAAATACAGACTATCAACCTCACGCCGAATTGAAAGCGACCACAGATAAATGAGCTTCGATTTTATTTCAAACATGAAAAATATACGCGCGTGCTATGCTTGCAATGTACCTAACGTTTCAATGCTTATTTATTATGAGTTAGATTTATATCACTTGTCGATAAAATCTTTTAATACTCCAATTATATTTCGCTTAAAAGGTGGTTAAATCGAACTGTAAAATACTGTAGTTATTTTTCGTTGGATCGTCCACATACGAAATTTAAATTAAGTGATAGTTTTAATTGTAAATGTAAAATGAATATATATGTTATTTGACAGATTATTTATTTTTCAGTATTATACTACAAGTAAGCATTGTTGGCCTCGTGACTAAGGGCTTAAATACCTATGGTGGGGCGTTCAAATTACGGCTTTAAGAGCTTGAAGAAGTTCTACGCCCTTGATTTGAGAACTGGCACTTAATGTAAAATTAGAAGCATTAATGTGTATTTCTTTACTGACAAGTCATAAGTGTACAATGTGTTACCTATATGATTAAATTATTTTTGAATTTTGCTTCTACGGTGAAGGCACCGTGAAGAAACCTGCATGTCCTAAATTCGATGACTGACTGATCATTAATCAAAGAAACGGATGCAATCTGAGTCCAAGACCCATTTAGGGTTGAATATTACTATACTACAGATATAGTACATTACCGCATAAAATAACACCCAACGTTCGACGTCCTTAGTTCGCAAGTGGGGGGTTACATTAATTATGTTTTTGCTTTACAAGACTCCGCTGTTATTTATGAAGGACCGTTTTTCGTGAAAACAAATGTTTGTAATAAGTTCGCGGTCCACTTGTTTCACCTTACAAAATCCTATTATACAAATAAATAATATCTGTTTATTACCAGTCTGTGTTGGATTAGATTATGAATATTTTCTGTATCGGTAAATCAAACAATCACGTAATAGGTCTTTTGAAGATCAAAATCAACGTTGTATGGTTTTCATATAAAAATCATAAACGTTTGTAGACATACTAGACATACAAATGGTAGCATACAGACATATACAGACATACAAATTTAGCTTTAATTGGAAATATTTTAAGGACAACTACTGAATAGTTTTGGTCTAGGGTTTGAACTCTCAAATGCCGATGGCTGGCCATGCGTCATACTCGTGAACGGGTGATACTTGTGGTGACTGGTCGTACTTGAATTCTTGTATGCAGTGATGTTAGTTGTTTCTACTATGTATTTGCGTTTTGTTCCCACGAGAATGTAAGTGCGTGCTCCTATTTCACCATGCCTCCTGCTGATAGAGGACAAATCTTTGTTTTTAATTTATTTTGTTATTATTTATTACTTAAGATGTCATGTGGAGCATGGTGTAATGGTTGCAGCTCCTTACAAACGTTTTGTAAAACAAAAACTTGGCGATTAAAAAGAGTGGCAGAGAGTTTTATGCCAGTTCTTCTCTTCCGTTCTACGACCTTGATTTGAGAACTGGCAGTAAATGTAAAATTAGAAACATTTAGTGTATATTTCTTTTTTTTGACGTTCATACGTGTACATTGTGTTACCTACATGAATAAATGATTTTTGTTTTGTTTTGTAAAACCCCGGTTTCGCATCGAGAAATTTTCTTCATAACTGCGAAATTAGTACTAGCTCCTACGTTGTCGATGAAAAAACTGGCATGTGCCGTGCAAAAAGGCCTACCTAAAAGATCAAAGGTTTTATGCAATCCTAGAAAGGAACCGTAACATTATTTATATATATACTAATATGATCAGGAATTTAGATTTGTTCGCTAAATGATGTCGGCTAAAGTAAATGTTTTCCCTTTCCTCTTGTTCTACAGTGAGTTAGGACAGACTGCTTTCTCTAACTAGACATTCTCGCTCACTGATATTGCTGCAATTGGAGCTAAATTGAAATGCCAATCATTCCGCCCGCCGACCCTAGAGGCGATACAAAATACGCAAATGCTGAATCTGCCAATTATGATAAAGTGAAAAATTCTCGTTAATTATGATACATATGATTATTGTGTTACATTTGATATTTTATAAATTGTTAATGAATTTATGAATAAACGTTTTAGTAAATAAATACAGTATTCAATTCAATTTGAACACATTTATAAAAATCATTCATTATATTTTTATTATTTTTATTTACTCAGAAAAATACATAGTTTCACTGTCCTAACTGAACAGTGTAATAAAGAATCAATACGAAAATGTCGAAAAAATAATAATAAATAATAATTTTATAAGGTACACTCCCAGAAGCAACAATCTTTTTAAATTTGTTTTAATTTTCTTATTATATATTTTATTTATCAATTTTTACAGCTATTTACTCGCATTATTTGCATTTGTTTTACGAAAACCATGATTCATTTTATTTTCCTGTTTTAATTGTTTTTCTTTGCTTCACTCTCTTTATAAGTCATAAGTAACTCTTTCTACTTATAGAAAATTCAGTCCTGAGAAAATACTAACGGAAAGATTCAAGCTTTAAGTCAAGCCTTCAATCTTCAAGCCTTGTCACTTCCGTAAGTTAAAGCGTATTGATTTTTTCTTATGTCGCAATCGCAACCTTTTATCACTATATTAAAAGCGTAATTCTTTTGATGGGGCCCTATCAGTAAAAATCGTCATTGTCTTAGTTTAATTTTAATAAACTTCGAGATTTGAACTCAATCACACGTTGTATATGTCCCACTAATGGCCATAGGCCTCCTCTCTTAGACGAGAGGGAACGGTCTGTAGTCCCCACGCTAGCCTAGACTTCACATTCCTGCAGAGAACATAATATCTCTTGGTCAGGGGCCCTCTTGGGTCGGGGGCCTATGGCATTTTGCCAGCACTGACACCCTTTTGTTACGCCACTGATTCTACTAGTGCAGTCTATAAAAGGCCAGCTCCTAGGAACATAATATTAGCAGTTACGTATATGCACCTGGTTAGTGTTTAAAGCCGAATTTACATTACGAAACTAGTGGGTCGGAATTAGTTTTATGACATAAATTTCATCAACAATTTCACGTGTAAATTTACAGTTTCATAATGCATGCATCGGTTTCGCGACACTGGATAAATTTCGTGCCATGCGCATATTTTTTGTAAAACTAATGTCACGCAACTACTTTCACGATGAAAACGCGACACGAAACTAGTGTCGCGAAAGCATTTGCACAGGGCAGACGTGTGTGTTTGAGTGCATCGTGCAGCTAAATGACCGCCAAAATGGCAATCCACCAACGTTGGTCAGTTGATAAAAATATAATTTTCGAATTTTATATATTAACATCTGTACCACGACGTTCTGCATCGCAAAATGAAGCTTTGATGTTGACAGAGCCATGTCGTTGGTGATACTGTTGATTTCACGACACTATTATTTTTTGTTAAAGTAGTTTTACACGTGCTGCAACGATTTTCATGAAACTCATTCCAACATGCATAACACTAGTTTCGTAATGTAAATTCGGCTTAAACTAATCTTAATTAATTAATCAATGGCGCTACCACCTTTTTAGGTCTGGGCCAGATTTCTATATCTGTTTCATGATCATTTGTTAATCTAATAGGCAAGTAGGCTTTCCGCGCCTGACGCACGCCGTCGTATTTTTGGGTCTAAGGCAAGCCGGTTTCCTCACGATCCCTTCACCGTTCGAGAGTTCCATTGATGCACAGCCGGGGTTCGAACCTACGACCTCAGGGATGAGAGTCGCACGCTGAAGCCAAGGCCAACACTGCCAAACTAATTTTAACCTGTATTTTAATTATATTCTTAATCTTGGTTCCCGCTGAAATGATTATTCAGTTAAGCACAGAAGACTGATTACGTTCGAAACGAAGACCCAGAAATTTCTACCTAAAATTAAAGCTCATAGTTAAATTATTATAGTTATATCATGCTTATCTAAGCACTAGGTACAACTTGCCAAATTATAAATACATACAGTGTTATTCCTAGTATCTAGGTTAATTAAAGCAAGATAGATTTAGTTTTCAGGAATGCTCACTTGCTTGAAAATATCAATTTTCCTCCGTTTGATGTATTACGAGTAATTGAAGCATCCCTGAGCAAATCTCATTTACAGTTTCCAGACGAGAGACACTTTGTGGCCTAGTAATCAAAGCTGTCAATGTCGGTAATCATATTTGACATTTAGAGAGATGCCGACAACATTGTATCTGACAGTATATAGGTTTTGACTGCGAACATTATTCACCACAGATCTTGTAGATTAAAATTATCTCACCTTCAAATAAAGATTTTCGAACATTCAATACAACTATGATATTTCATAAAATAGCTAGCATTTTATCGATGCCAATCAAGCCGACTCAAAACGGCTTATAGCTGGTCATTTAATGAATTGATCAATCTACGATCGGGCAACTTCAAGTTATTCCGGGGCGAGATTGCTGTATGTCGTGTCAATCGTAAATCGCTGGTGGAAATTATCAATAAAATGACTTACTAACTTCTCAAGTGATCGTTAGGGAGTGATCGATTTTTTTATTGCTCAAAAATCCATTTATAGAACCACGCCGGGGCAACTTGTTAAACTGACGCGGGGAGTGTGTTATCGTTTTGGGATTGTAATGTTGTTCAATTTAAATATTCATTTATTGAATAATAAATGTTTATGTGTAATAGGTTTGGTAGGATAAACCAAAATTCCTCCTGGCGCCCATATTTAATTACTAAAAAACATGACAATTATGGTGAACAAAAATTACCTTTTTAATTAAATATAATTACAATTTTATATACAATAAAAATATTACACTACCAATTTTAGTTTTTGCTTGTAATGTTTAGCTTTGAAAAAAAAAATAACATCTCTTACAGTTTTTTGATCAAATACTCGTGTATCAAAGCGTGTCAATACGGATTGTGCATTTGCTTCACATATAAACTGTTTATTGCAGTCACAGAAGCACTCGGCCGTAATAACAGCAGGAGTAGTGCTTTGGTTGTAAACTTTTACGATGTACCGTTATATGCAGAGCTAACTAATATCGCGGCGCATTTTTCCTCGCAATTAAAGTGAATAGTGGTTGTATTTACGTCTCACCACAATACCCCATAGAAACACTTCATTTTTATAAATCCAACAGCACTGAGTAGTAAAAAAGTATAACGTACAATTTAGTAATAGCAAAATACAGATTTTACAGCGACTTTTTAAAGCTTAAAATTGTAATGATATAAAATTCTAAATTATATACATACGTTATTTGAACCTAATAAACTTAAATATAGGTATGGCCGTATATGTAATATGTAGCATATACAAAAGCCCTTAGACTCTTTAAAAATTAAATGTCAGGGGTACCCGACGTCCGGGGCTGCATGACGTTTACTTCGAAGTACAAACGATTAAATAATTACTTATTACTATGATTTTTCCTTTTTAATTAATTTAGGAGAATGACGTTAAAATTAAACTGACGCAAGAATGTCTGCTTCATAATTTATAGGTAGTTTAATATACAGTAATATGTAAAATTTTATACATACCAAATAAAATATTTTATTAGGAAAAATATTTCGGCATCGCCTTCTATGAAAAATATTTTACTTAATATTTTTCTGTGACGACGTCGTTCCGCTCAAATGAAACAGTTTAAGAAAGTTACCGCGAAAAAGGGCAAAGGGAGCAGAAATAAAACAAGTCACGCTTGGAGGTCACAACCAAATATACGGTATATTTGGGAGCTTTCATGAATATTGTTGAAATGTTGAATATAGCTCTTTTTCTCTTAAGATTTACAGAAATCTTTTTCACAGAAAATGCGAAAAATGAAACGCGAAATCGCGTGTCACTTGTTTTTATTTAAATCGGGTGCGTGGTATATCCATGGCGACTAATGAAGTAGTCTTATTTATTTATTTATTTAATTATAAGTAATCTTACAGCTAACATACATAGTATTATAAAACAAACACTGAGACAGTACAGAAAGCCAGAACAGATTACATACATAAACAATATTATATACGAAAAATAAAACAAATAAGTACATCAATAGACAAAACTATACAAAGAAAACTGAAATTTAACATTTAAAACAACAAATAATACTAAATATTACAAATCACAACCTAGATAAAATTAGAGTCTTCCCGCCTCTTCAAATACTTTCTCACATCTTCTTTGGTGAGGTGGAAAATATCAATATCCTCATAATTAGTGTCATAGTTAGATAAAACCCGAAACATTGGTGAATTATGCAGGTAATTCGAGTTCGTATGAGGCACATGGAACAATTTTGTGTGTCTTGTCGCATAAGGAGAAGGAATTTTAAAATAAATCTAAAAGTCTTGGGATCGATTTGTAGAGCAGGTTACTCATCGTTGAAGTATGAATCCTTGACCAGTCTAACCAGTGACTGGCCAGCCCGAAGGCCCCAGTAGCTATCATCGAGAAGTTGTACATAGTTACAACTATTAGGCGGTCGGAAAAACTTCGTTAGCTAGTTTCAGAATATGACGTTATCGCAGTGATTGTAGAGGTAGATTGTATGTGTAGCTACGGATTTATAGCGAAACAAGTTTCTACGGTTAGTAAACGCACAGAATGCTATTGCTAATATTTTTTTTAATCGAATCTCGCTCACACCCACACACATAGCCACAGCTCGAGCTACTTTGGCGAGCGTACCTGGAAAACGATTTGCCGCGATTAGCGCAAGGGTGTCTCCTGCGAGACACGTACCTCGGATTGGACCGTCGTTGGGTGTTCAATCGCCTGAAGGTCAGGACAGAAGCTCCCAGGAGTGATATACGAAGTATTCCTTCCCCGGTGAAGGCGGTTTTTTTTATCTCAGTCTTATTTTGTGAAAACCGCTGTGTGAGTTCGAACAGTGAGTTACAGAATCGTAAGGCTGGGTCGTTTTCATTTTCCTTTTTGTTTATAAATTGTTTTAGTATTAAACTGTTCTTCGGACAAATAATGCTCACTTCGCTGATTGGCTACGTTTTAGTGTTCGCCTATTATTCAACGTTCGTTCAACAAATTCAATAAAGCGTCAGCGTTCATTTAAAACCTTATTTCAATTTTCAAATAACGAGCTTAATATCCATAAGCCTTACTGAGTAATGTTGTTTTGCTAAAATATGAAATATTTCGTTGAATTTCTAAACGCGTTCAAGCGATTTTATGGCTACCCTTTTGTTTTCGGTCACTTTATCTTCTTGAACCTCTTAACAAAATTGATCTTATTGTTTACATTTATTTTAAAGATTAAGCTTTGCCGTTGTAATTTATTTGTTTCATAATTGGTAGAACTTAATTTAAATTAAAGTATTTATATATAAGAAATTAATTTAATTGATATTGGTTTATAAGCTAAATATTAATTATATAATATTAATAGGTATGTTATCTAATTAGATATTTATTATAAAGAACTAGCAGACCGGCCAAGCGTTGCTCTGGCTAAGGTTTTTGTTATATTACATAGTAGTAAACTATTCAAGGGAAACGGTAGGAGAACAACAGTCATGGGGACCACCATGCTTTTTTGGTGGTAATGCCATTAAATTGTAGCTTATGTGAAACGCTGGTACTTTCAACACAGCGCCATCTGTTAGAATTGTGACTATCAAATAAAAACAAATATTTTGCAATAAAATAATATTGCGGGTATAAATTGAGATGAAAGCTATCCTATCTTTTAATTTGGTTCAAACTGCATTCGGTGTGCAAATTTGATTGATATCGGTTCGGTAGTTTAGGAGTCCATAGCGGACAAACAACGTGACACGTAATTTATATATATTAAGAAAATGTAAAATCTATAGTTGCAATATTTCTAAATATGAGAGCATCGTGTAGCAACATAATAATATAGTTATCTGCTACATTGTTTTTTATAACATAGTATAGTAGTTTTTTTTTGTTTTAGGTACATGGTCTTCACATATAATTATCAAATCAATGTATACAAAATGTTGTAAAAAACTATTTTAAAAGAGTGAGTCTGGAGTTTCTTCCATTCCATTCTTCTCTATATGAAACTACCTTTTGGAAGGAGCAACTAGTATCATATTTTTTTTTAATATTTTTATAAATGATTTGATTTTTTTTGAAGTGAAACTTCTTTAGGAGCATGAGGGTAAAATTTTTACGGATGAAACGTCACGAAGTTGTGCAGCGTTTTTGTCGAAGAAAAGGGAGAGAGCGATTGAGACCGATTGAGAGAGAGTGAAAAGGGCGAATGACCTTATAGAAATTATATTTTTAAAATTAAAATTTCGTAAAGAGAATTTATGAAATATTAGTATTTTATATATTTTATGCAAAATTATTTATTGAAATCTCAAATCAAGAATTGTAAATTAAAATGCCACGTGTTTTTATTATAGAAGAAATAAATTTAAAAAATTAAATTTATAATTTGTATTAATTTTCGACAGTTTAAGATTAGTATAAATATGAACAAGACTTAAAAATTAGTTTGCAAGTTTCACTTCTGACATGTGTACTTTGTACGCACGCACATTTTTTATTTGTACTCATATAAAATAAGCATTTGAAGAATAGAAAAATGAAGCCATACTAACTTAATTTTTTCAACTAACATAAAGTTAATATTTACCTAAGTTTATTTCTAAGTAATCCCTTGGTTATTATACAAAATGTTTTGACCTAGCATTTAGAATTTTTTAGTTAAACTTTTCTCTCCCTTTTTTCAATACTCTGTATACATATGCTTAAATATTTTTGATTTCCATTCATTACCTTAATGATATTTCATCAGGTTATATTTCAATGTTTGGAAATGCCAGTTTAAAAGCATATTGCTATACTCGTATATAGTTTATATTCTGTGACATAAGCTTTGTGACAAGCTCTGTGCTCTTTGAAAACTGTTAACGATGCTTTAAGTTTAGTTCATGTTAAGTCTTAATGATTGCGCAGAGAAGACTAATTGACGTAATTTGTGTGATGCAACGGTTACACAAATACGGTTTGGTTTTATATTATGAGGAGAGTTGAGTGTGACCCTGCGTTCAATCTCCAGCCTTGCGATTCTGTAACTCACTGCTCGAACTCGAACAGTTTTCGCAGCGGCGGTCGCGCTCAAATCGATTGTCTTTTGGTTTCGGGTTCGTAGCTTTCATCACCTGTAACGGTCGTCGGTTAAAATATAGGGAATCCATCTGGTACAAAGGTTCCTGACGCGTTCGTGTAATATTTTTTGAACTTGACTCATACCAAAAGGCCTAGGCTTGCCCGTATCTGCTGATAGGTCACTCTCTTATCTTCCTCTATCATGCTTCGCACAGCACTGATGTTATCTTCAGTAGTCGCTGTTAAAGGTCGTCCCTCACGCGGATCATCATTGAGATTGCAACGTCCACGCTTAAACTCGTTAATTGTAAATAGTGGCACGAGATGGGGCTTCATTAAGAAATGCTAATCGCAGCCTATCATAGCATTGCTGTTGAGTGAGCCGCTCGCGTTAGGTTCATTTTCACGTGTAACAAGAGTTTTAGATTTGCCGCCAATTCACAAAAACAAATGACTAATGAATGCAATATATTACATAAGGTTACCAAAGAGTTCTAAAATTGAAATTCAAAAAAGATTTCATATGCAATGTTTCTAACTGCTGGCCAGTTAGAAACTAAAAATTCTCAGTGTTACCCACGTATATATCCCTGTACATTTTAACTAACGCCGCGCTGATTTTAAAATTGGGCATATAAGGACTTTCCTAGCGGGTCTATACCGGCGGGAAATTACTTATAAATCCTATACAAAGGAAAGGGACTCGACCTTTCTTCGTAATATTTCACATCATTACTAATTCTGTGACTAATAACACGTCAACTCTAGTGTGATATAAAACACTGTTTAATCACGTTTTGCGTTATAAAACAACTTTTAGACTTGCAAACCCCGATTCCAGTATGAAACTTGATTTCGTTGGTCAAATTTCATATTATTACATACTATAAATGCTTAAAAAGATCATTATTTAATGAAAGACCGCAACGGCGAACTAACTGTGTAGTCTGGTACTGTAGTCTGTTCTAATGAAGACGTATTCATATAATAGCAGCCATTAGCCGCCCGCCCGCCTCTAATGCATTCTAGCCCTCTAATTAACTCAGCTTATTACTCTGGGTGCCTTATTTAGTAAAATATTTCAAGTCTCAATGCTAAACACTTAATTATTTAATTAAAAAAACTAATAGCCTCGCTATTAAATTGCATGCATTCTTGCGAAATTTCAAGAAAATTCAATAGAGTTGCGCCGAGTACACTAGGTTTTTTCTTTAGCGTACCGAGGTTTCGGCACAACTATTCGGTTCAATTACAAGTAAATTATGTTGTTTAAAAAAAATAAAAACTTATGTGACGGTGGATCACAGATTCGTCACAATTTTTACGTCCAATTAGTAAAAAGAAAGTAACAAATGAATCAAAGATAATAAACAAAGCATAAGAATTGGTTTGCCATGTTAATGTGATAGGTACAAAGTGCGATAGTACACTGTTATTGACGCCAGTGCCAAATGTCGATGGATTTATAACGCGAAAATTTATTAACATTTATTTTCACCTAAAAAATAAAATGATAATAAATGTACGTCGAATTTTTATTTCTTACCGAGCAACTACTTGCAGGCAACCAAAAAAATATGTTCGAGGAAAACCTCTAACAAGCGTCTAGCGTGATTTTCTTCTTTCTCCGCGTATATATCATAAGTGTGGTTTTCTGAAGTCTATTATAGTTTAATTTAATATTAAAATTAATTGCATAATTGTACCAAAGTATTACGGGCAGGAGGCTCACCTGATGTTAAGTGATACCGCCGCCCATGGACACTCTCGCTGCCTGAGGGCTCGCGAGTGCGTTGGCGGCCTTTTAAGAATTGGTACGCTTTTTTCTTGAAGGACCCTAAGTCGAATTGGTTCGGAAATACTTCAGTGGGCAGCTGGTAAAAAAGTTAACTTTTAAACACAACAACTAGACCGAAGTATAACAAAATCCCTAGTACGTTGCGTAACACGTAAGTACCGAACTCAGCACATCTCTAGTTAAAGTCTTAAAGTACATTTTAGCGTTATGCAACCCAAACTTAATTAAATAGAAGAAAATTATTTAATCAAAACATTTTCCTGGAAAATCATACTAAACTAAAAACAAGTGAAATTCACTTCGTCTAGCACGCGTGTATTTAAAGTTAAAACTGCAAAGTTTTTACATTACTCTTACGTCATTCACATTTCTGTAAGAACATATCCGGTAACTAAGTTAACAAGGTTTAACTGAGTGAGTCAGTTAGTAACTCAGGTAAACAGTCCCCGTAATGAACCGAGGTCGTAACATAAGTCGGTAAAATCAGAATAAAAGTTCAGAGAGAAAACCGTTTTTATATGAAATTGTATTTATAAATCATCAAGGTAAGCGTTTCTAATACTAATTTACAAATTACTATAAGAATAACATAACATATTCTAATATATATTTAACATATAATATATCATTTAAAAGTAAATTTCTCTTTTAATTAAACAAATATACAGTACTTACAATTTTGTTAACCTACAGTTACTATAAGTTATATTAATAATTCGTCATTGTAAAATATACAAATTAATTATTATTTGAGTAATAACGTTTTTAAAAAATATGTGCAGTTTCTAAAACAAATAGTAATGTATATAAAAAAAACTGGATGGCACTAATAATTTTCTAATTCTATGTGCGAAGTTTACATGGTCGTATGGTATATGAAAAATATCCCCAGTAAACCAGCATGCTCTAGATCGGAAAAAAGAGTCACTCTTATAAAAATTACATTAAAAATAACGGTTTAAATTCACAAAACTCAGAAGTTGATGTCATAACGTCAACCATAATTATTTTCTTATGTGAAAAATGCTAAATTGCCCTCTTGTGATTGACAAAACTAAGATTGTTAACATATACCCATTATTTACGGAGTCGAGAACGTTTGAATTTTTTTACCTGATAATAATTCAGGAATACTAAAAAATATATTTCTGTTTACGAAAGCCGTGTGAAAAGCTGTCCATTAGTATTGCTCTCGTGAGCTTTAAGATTAATGTCATGCCCTGAAATTCTCAGAATCTGAATAAGGCAAGAAAAACAAGATATATTTTGTAAAAATATTTTTTTCGTTTACATAGAATTCATCACATAATGTTAGCACACTGAGTACCTTAGTACTCAATCATTCCTTTTTAAGGAAATAACACGTCGCTGTATCGACAATCTTTAGTTTACTTTTTCATATTGCATACAATTAATCTTATTGTTCGATTATAACTGTCTTGAAAACCTAGTATACAAGATATGTGTAGATGAATCTTCATGCTAATTTCGTTCCATAATCTGCTCCTACTAAATCCTGCAGCGAGATGTCCTGATGCCACATCTGCAATGCAAATGAACGCATCACAATGTCGCATACGCTCGCTTGTTGCAATATAACATTATTTTTATAATTCAACGTAGTTTTTTCGTGGGAATTAGGAGAGAAAAATGGAAGAGTAAAATGCAATGTCCGGTACAACAAACGTGGTATATTTCATAAATAACGAGCACATTTTTGGTTAAATTCTGAGTTTATAAAATGAATTTTTATTAGTAAAACTTTTTTTGACACAAATGCAATTTACAGCTTATAAATGTCACATTTCGAATGTCGATTAATGTCAATTATTGATGACAGATGGATAGAAACCATCTGTCATCTGTCTCTTGTCATCATTACAGCGTAAAGAACATTTGACGGAAAGAGACGAAAAGGCATCACAGTAAAGAGAGTGCTACTGAATTTTATTAAGGGAGGTAATTTGGAAATTCATTCAATTAATAAACAGCTTGGTCCTCCAATTCCGTAGTCATTGTCCCAGTTCCCATTCGCCTCCGAAACGACTCAACCGATTCTTATGAAATTTTGTATGCATATTCAGTTAGTCTGAGAATCGGCTACTATCTATCTTTCAAACTCCTAAGTGATAAAGTGGGTGGACCCCCTAGACTTTTTTTTTTTATGACAGCGTACAAAAATACATACAACCCCCAATTTTCACCGTGTCTGTGAAGTTAGCAGAGCACTTACCAGCAGAGCACAAAAAAATTAGAGTTCTGGCAGCACACTCAATAGTTCTATAGTTCCTGATAGTTTTTAGAAAGAGTTCTGGACTTTTTAGTCCAGAAAATAATTTTTTAAAATTGTAAAATGCTCTCCACTTCCGACACAGCAGAGCATTTCTTACCGATTTCGATAAATAAGGTCTCATTAAAACAATCATTTCAATTGTAACAGTTCCCTATCATTTAAATCCAAAAATAAAAAGGTTTAATTATCAAAAAAAAATAAAGAAGAGTGAGAGAAAACGAAATAATGAGCATTTTTGAAAAGATTTTACTAAATGAAAAAACATATTGTACAGACATGGGAACTCCGCGGTTCCTATTAGATCTTTAGATGTCTAGCAACACAATTAAATCCTAGACCAGAACTCTTCGCTTTCTCTCAGCAGAGCATACCTCTATGATGAAAATTGGCAATTTTTTAACTTATTTTAGAAAAATTCAAAAAATATTAACTTTTGGGTCTAGACATGGGAACCGCGGTTCCTATAGATCATAGATGTCTAGGCAACACAATTAAATCCTAGACCAGAACTCTTCGCTTTCTCTCAGCAGAGCATACCTCTATGATGAAAATTGGAAATTTTATCACCAATTTTAGAAATATTCAAAAAAAATAACTTTGGGTCTAGACTGGGAACTCCGTGGTTCCTATAGATCTTTAGATGTCTAGGCAATACAATGAAATTCTAGACCAGAACTCTTCGCTTTCTCTCAGCAAGCATACCTCTATGATGAAAATTGGCAATTTTTTAACTTATTTTAGAAAAATTAAAAAAAAAATTAAATGTTGGGTCTAGACATGGGAACTCCGCGGTTCCTAAGATCTATTAGATGTCTAGGCAACACAATTAAATCCTAGACCAGAACTCTTCGCTTTCTCTCAGCAGAGCATACCTCTATGATGAAAATTGGCAATTTTTTAACTTATTTTAGAAAAATTAAAAAAAAATAAATGTTTGGTCTAGACATGGGCTTCGCGGTTCCTATTAGATCTATTAGATGTCTAGGCAACACAATTAAATCCTAGACCAGAACTCTTCGCTTTCTCTCAGCCAGAGCATACCTCTATGATGAAAATTGGCAATTTTTTAACTTATTTTAGAAAAATTCAAAAAAATAACTTTTGGGTCTAGACAGGGAACTCCGCGGTTCCTATTAGATCTATTAGATGTCTAGGCAACACAATTAAATCCTAGACCAGAACTCTTCGCTTTCTCTCAGCAGAGCATACCTCTATGATGAAAATTGGCAATTTTTTAACTTATTTTAGAAAAATTAAAAAAAATAAATGTTGGGTCTAGACATGGGAACTCCACGGTTCCTATTAGATCTATTAGATGTCTAGGCAACACAATTAAATCCTAGACCAGAACTCTTCGCTTTCTCTCAGCAGAGCATACCTCTATGATGAAAATTGGCAATTTTTTAACTTATTTTAGAAAAATTCAAAAAAATATTAACTTTTGGGTCTAGACATGGGAACTCCGCGGTTCCTATTAGATCTATTAGATGTCTAGGCAACACAATTAAATCCTAGACCAGAACTCTTCGCTTTCTCTCAGCAGAGCATACCTCTATGATGAAAATTGGCAATTTTTTAACTTATTTTAGAAAAATTAAAAAAAAAATTAAATGTTGGGTCTAGACATGGGAACCCACGGTTCCTATTAGATCTATTAGATGTCTAGGCAACACAATTAAATCCTAGACCAGAACCTCTTCGCTTTCTCTCAGCAGAGCATACCTCTATGATGAAAATTGGCAATTTTTTAACTTATTTTAGAAAAATTAAAAAAAAATTAAATGTTGGGTCTAGACATGGGAACTCCACGGTTCCTATTAGATCTATTAGATGTCTAGGCAACACAATTAAATCCCTAGACCAGAACTCTTCGCTTTCTCTCAGCAGAGCATACCTCTATGATGAAAATTGGCAATTTTTTAACTTATTTTAGAAAAATTCAAAAAAAAAACTTTTGGGTCTAGACATGGGAACTCCGCGGTTCCTATTAGATCTATTAGATGTCTAGGCACACTTAAATCCTAGACCAGAACTCTTCGCTTTCTCTCAGCAGAGCATACCTCTATGATGAAAATTGGAAATTTTATCACCAATTTTAGAAATATTCAAAAAAAATAACTTTTGGGTCTAGACATGGGAACTCCGTGGTTCCTATTAGATCTATTAGATGTCTAGGCAATACAATTAAATCCTAGACCAGAACTCTTCGCTTTCTCTCAGCAGAGCATACCTCTATGATGAAAATTGGCAATTTTTTAACTTATTTTAGAAAAATTAAAAAAAAATTAAATGTTGGGTCTAGACATGGGAACTCCGCTCCATGGTTCCTATTAGATCTATTAGATGTCTAGGCAACACAATTAAATCCTAGACCAGAACTCTTCGCTTTCTCTCAGCAGAGCATACCTCTATGATGAAAATTCAAAAAAATATTAACTTTTGGGTCTAGACATGGGACTCCGCGGTTCCTATTAGATCTATTAGATGTCTAGGCAACACAATTAAATCCTAGACCAGAACTCTTCGCTTTCTCTCAGCACACCTCTATGATGAAAATTGGAAATTTTACCCATTTTAGAAATATTCAAAAAAAATAACTTTTGGGTCTAGACATGGGAACTCCGTGGTTCCTATTAGATCTATTAGATGTCTAGGCAATACAATTAAATCCTAGACCAGAACTCTTCGCTTTCTCTCAGCCAGAGCATACCTCTATGATGAAAATTGGCAATTTTTTAACTTATTTTAGAAAAATTAAAAAAAAATTAAATGTTGGGTCTAGACAGGGAACTCCGCGGTTCCTATTAGATCTATTAGATGTCTAGGCAACACAATTAAATCCTAGACCAGAACTCTTCGCTTTCTCTCAGCAGAGCATACCTCTATGATGAAAATTGGCAATTTTTTAACTTATTTTAGAAAAATTAAAAAAAAATTAAATGTTGGGTCTAGACATGGGAACTCCGCGGTCCTATTAGATCTATTAGATGTCTAGGCAACACAATTAAATCCTAGACCAGAACTCTTCGCTTTCTCTCAGCAGAGCATACCTCTATGATGAAAATTGGCAATTTTTTAACTTATTTTAGAAAAAATTCAAAAAAAATTAACTTTTGGGTCTAGACATGGGAACTCCGCGGTTCCTATTAGATCTATTAGATGTCTAGGCAACACAATTAAATCCTAGACCAGAACTCTTCGCTTTCTCTCAGCAGAGCATACCTCTATGATGAAAATTGGAAATTTTTTCACCAATTTTAGAAATATTCAAAAAAAATAACTGGGTCTAGACATGGGAACTCCGTGTTCCTATTAGATGTCTAGGCATACAATTAAATCCTAGACCAGAACTCTTCGCTTTCTCTCAGCAAGCATACCTCTATGATGAAAATTGGCAATTTTTTAACTTATTTTAGAAAAATTAAAAAAAATTAAATGTTGGGCTGACGGGACCGCGGTCCTTAGATCTATTAGATGTCTAGGCAACACAATTAAATCCTAGACCAGAACTCTTCGCTTTCTCTCAGCAGAGCATACCTCTTGATGAAAATTGGCAATTTTTTAACTTATTTTAGAAAAATTCAAAAAAATATTAACTTTTGGGTCTAGACATGGGAACTCCGCGGTTCCTATTAGATCTATTAGATGTCTAGGCAACACAATTAAATCCTAGACCAGAACTCTTCGCTTTCTCTCAGCAGAGCATACCTCTATGATGAAAATTTGCAATTTTTTTCACTTATTTTAGAAAAATTCAAAATAAATTAAATGTTGGGTCTAGCGGGAACCCCGGTTCCTATAGATCATTAGATGTCTAGCAACACAATTAAATCTTAGACCAGAACTCTTCGCTTTCTCTCAGCAGAGCATACCTCTATGATGAAAATTGGAAATTTTATCACCATTTAGAAATATTCAAAAAAAAATTAACTTTTGGGTCTAGACATGGGAACTCCGTGGTTCCTATAGTCTATTAGATGTCTAGGCAATACAATTAAATCCTAGACCAGAACTCTCGCTTTTCTCACAGGCATACCTCTATGATGAAAATTGGAAATTTTATCACCAATTTTAGAAATATTCAAAAAAAAAATAATTGGGTCTAGCTGGGACCGCGGTCCTATTAGATATATTGATGTCTAGGCAACACAATTAAACCTAACCAGCTCTTCGCTTTCTCTCACAACATACCTCTATGATGAAAAATTTGCAATTTTTTTCACTTATTTTAGAAAAATCAAAATAAATTAAATGTTGGGTCTAGACATGGGAACTCCGCGGTTCCTTAGACTATTAGATGTCTAGGCCTTAATCCTAGACCAGACTCTTCGCTTTCTCTCACACATACCTCTTGATGAAAATTGGCAATTTTTTAACTTATTTTAGAAAAATCAAAAAAATATTAACTTTTGGGTCTAGACATGGGAACTCCGCGGTTCCTATTAGATCTTTAGATGTCTAGGCAACACAATTAAATCCTAGACCAGAACTCTCGCTTTCTCTCAGCAGAGCTACCTCTATGATGAAAATTGGCAATTTTTTCACTTATTTTAGAAAAATTCAAAAAAATATTAAATTTGGGTCTAGACATGAGAACTCCGCGGTTCCTATTAGATCTATTAGATGTCTAGGCAACACAATTAAATCCTAGACCAGAACTCTTCCTTTCTCTCAGCAGAGCATACCTCTATGATGAAAATTGGAAATTTTTTCACCAATTTTAGAAATATTCAAAAAAAAATTAACTTTTGGGTCTAACATGGAACTCGTGGTTCCTATTAGATCTATTAGATGTCTAGGCAATACAATTAAATCCTAACCAGAACTCTCCTTTCTCTCAGCAAGCATACCTCTATGATGAAAATTGGCAATTTTTAACTTATTTTAGAAAAATTCAAAAAAATATTAACTTTTGGGTCTAGACATGGGAACTCCGCGGTTTCTATTAGATCTTTTAGATGTCTAGGCTCACAATTAAATCCTAGGCCAGAACTCTTCGCTTTCTCTCAGCAGAGCATACCTCTATCATGAAAATTGGCAATATAGCACTTATTTGTTACTGATATTTGATATGATATGATATTTTTTTTGTTTTTACTTTTTATGATACAGAATACAAAAATACATACAACCCCTAGTTTACACCTATCTACGATCAACCCCTATTTTTTGTTATTGTAGATAGTTATTTTTATTGAACTAAAAAATGTTTCCTAGAAATAATATACATGGCAAAATAAACGTTTGCCAGGTCAGCTAGTACATATACGTATACTATATGCCCCGTATTGAACACATAATCGAGGATTATACAATATCTATCCTATAATCACGTGAAGCACTCTCAAGCCACTAATTGGCTGAAGGTATCCAGGACCCATTGAAATAATCCAACCAGCCTATTATATTCATCCAGCCCATTATATTGTCGACTTATTACGGAATAATTATCAAGTATTGGCGAATTATACATAAGGCACCTATATTTAAAAAAAAAAATTTGTATTTATTTCATTATATATTTTTTATATTGCCTTTATTTGTATTTATTTAAGCCGTATTAACTTTACTTTATTATTATTAATTTGTATTAAAAATCTGATTGAATACCAACGTGAAGAAAGAAAGATCTTTTGTCTGCGGTACAGACGCTTTATTTCCAATTTTTTCTAGATTTCTGGTAGATGTGGAGAACCTACACGACTCAGTGAGATATGTTTTCAGAACATTATGTCTGGTATTATTGTAATGTTATTAAAAATTTCATTTATTAAATCATAATAACAGATTCACAGAATATTGTTTTTGATTACATTTTTCACGCAAACCTATCCTAGACTTTGGACTCAAAACATTATTAGAATGGACTGTATTAAAATAATACTCATACAAAAAAACAATTCTAAATATTTAGAAACTTCCCTTTACGTCAAACTTAATTACGATTAACCTTCGGAACTAATAAGTAGCCTTCTACCTTACTTATTGAAACTGTTTAAGCCTCTCCGGCTCTACTACCGAAACATCTCTGTTTTATTTCTAAACAAAGACCCTTTTGTAATGCTTATTTACTCGGGAAAATTATAGCAAGTTGCCTTCAGCTCTAACACCTACAGGTTTTACTGAACTTGGTGATTGCGTAGCTTAAAACTACTTATTAAATTCTTCTTAAATTAAATTAAAATGATTCACTTATCACTTACTCATGTGCACTTTTTATTATTATTATTAATTTTTTTTAAATGTATCCTTTATTAGTATAGTTTGTTTTTTTTGTTCCTGTTTAGTTTCTTTTTCTTTACAAGTATATGTAATACATGTATTTTTGCACTTTTTGCCTACCTTATGTAATTTAATACATTTACTTTTTTCTTTTCTCACAGTGGTTGCCTGGTAGAGATCGCTCGAAAGCGATAAGGCCGCCAGTTGCCTTTCCTTTACTTGTAATTTTGTTAAATTTTTATATCATAAAGAAACAAAGTGTAAATAAATAAATAAAAAAATAAATATAAATACGTCTACAAATTTTATATTTGTTTGTTCATGTTTAAATTTCTTGTTATTATATAGAACTTAACGCATACAAAGAGCTAGGCATAAGGTGAACCCTGTGCCCTAATGAACTTTTCTTACTTTAGCGCCTGTATCTTATCATTTAAACAAATCAAACATGACTACACGCAAAACTCATCGAGTGAGTTTGCTTATCTTTCCGCCGCGTACAGATTATTTCAAGAGGTCTATTAAGTATGAGGGTGTGCAATTATTCAATAAATTACCGTCTAAAATTTGAAATATTAGCGTGGTAAATCAATTTAAAAGGGGGTTAAAGATACACATCAAAATGAGCCTAACTAAAGCGACGTGCATCTCGTTCTCATGTAAAAAAAAATATCATTTTTTATGAGAAATGTTCGTTCCACGTTCCATGAACGTTAGCTTAAATGTGTTTAACAGCATAATTAAGTGCTGGTATGCTTAAGGAAAATATCGTCAGGAAACTAGTATATACGTCAAGGAAGATCTTCAACTGGCGCAACGCAGAAGTCTAAGGCCCCATAATCAGTTGAAAGCACTTGTAGTACTCGTAGCACTCGGTTATTAAAACGGTCCTGTGGTAGAAGATTCTTAACTAATATGCCAATTTTATATATATACAGCCTATGATTTCTTTAACTTTTGCTTTATAAATTAATAGTTATATGTACATGCAATATATAGCTAAATTGTTACCTATTAACTTATTATAACCCAAGTGTACTCCAAGAACTGGGTTTCTTAGTACCTATGGGATATGTGCGACGGCGAAGGCCTAGGTTATTTGCGATACCAAGGGCAAGAACCAGTCTGTTGCACAGATGTCATGCACCATAAGGAAGAGGCGGAGAGGGCCAGGGAGGATGATCCCGCAGCCCACTCGCGTCGCCGTAGGAGACCACAGCGACGCCATTGCACAGTGCAACCCTGTGTGTAATCCTGGGCACGCAGTTGCTCCAGCGGGGGAACAGGGGCTCATGCGTCCAAAAGAAGGGATGCTGACACATCCCTGCAAGCAACAATGCTTGCAGGGCATGCAGTTGCAGGGCAGGCGGTACAAACCCGGCCTGCCCCAGCTCTATAAAACAGGATGAATTGGCCGATGTGAAAGGCCCTTGCTGTGCCAAGGTCCATTCCACATCATTCGTGGCCGTAGAGGACCGTAATATTAACGGCTGATCGCGTGGCTGGATGCGGACAAGGCTACGCTGTTACCGTGTCCTGCCCCGGGCGATTGCTGGTGGCGCCGTGGGGTTTTAGTGGGTATGCACAACAGCGAGTCCCACATAACCCTTCCCCAGCAGGCCAACCATGCCGCGGGAGGGTATGCGTAACGCATTTCCCCACGAAAAAAAAAAAAGTCTGTTGCACAGATCCCCGTTATCAAAGACGTTGCGCCTACTGAATGCTGTCTCCGACACTATCGACATATTTATATGTTCGCAGAGTGAATTCACAGTAGCGATATTGTGTATATTATGTGTTTAATACTATTTAAGTACTTTATTATATTATTTTATTTAATGTTTCTCGACATTATCGTATTGGCATAGTCTGTAAGGATAATGTATGTATTTCTGTAATAAATAATAATTAGATTAATAAATACAATAAATCCTTTTTATCATGAAAATGTTTTCTTACACATAATGAGTTATAGTCACCGAAGTCATACGAATTTAAAAAAAGTTATAATGGCTTCTTCATAAATATTTAACAGTTGATTGCCACCTGTAACATCGCGCTTAGTGATAATATTAAAAAAAATCAGTACCTTCAGAATAAAATATTACAAGTCTCACCTTTGTCACGTAAAAAGAAATATTGTTAGAGTCAAGGAAGATTCATTGTATTCAAAAGTCGTTGGGTGCGTGGCAATAAATCACTGGATTAAAAATCGGGGCTCAGTCGATAGGGTCGGCTATATATCACATGGTAAACTCACCAGCCGGACACAACTGGACTCTGCTATTTCATTTGACCGGAGATTATTTTTAACGCGTCATTTTGGTCCTTGTGGTCATAAAGATATATATAGGCTGTCGGATTTATACACGACGGGAACGACAATTAACAAAAATTGTATTTCTTTTCTTTAGCTTTATAATCTTACTTTTTTAATGGCTCTGGCACGATTTGTGCATTAGCCAGCGTCAAGCATAGGTTTTTTTTTTTATAATTCGTGCTTGTCTTTAGAAATTCGACCGTGTCCTCCATGTACGCTTTAAGCACTCGCCAGGCACCGCACAACCCTCCCAAAGGCCGAGAACAAATTTATATTAAATTAAAACTTGCCCTCGAACCGGGAATCGAACCCGGTACCCCTCACCTAGCTGCCACTTAATAAGACCGCTAGGCTATGAGGCCCATATAATCTTACTTAATTGCTATTTATTTAGAGCAGTGGCTTCAACGTGCGTCTCTTATCCCTGAGGTCGTAGGTTCGATCCCCGGCTGTGCGCCAATGGACTTTCATTCCATATGCGCATTTGCGCTCGAAAGGTAAAGGAAACATCTTGCCTTAGCCCCAAAAAGTCGACGGCGTGTGTCACAGGAGGCGGATCACCTACTTGCCTATTAGATTAATTGCAAGATTTAAATTGCCTATTAGATTAATTCATATATGCCATCATGCTACTTTTTCGATACGAAAAGTCGAAAGTTGAATGCTGCGATATTGAGGGCTACTCGATTGTAAGGAGGTTGCATGGTTCTGGTAAGTGCTGCACCTTATTAAGTTCTCGTGTGATTATTACACGTGTATATGCTTTTTCTAACACATTTTAATAAGTATTTGATTGTGCTCATTTTAAAATAAAAACATAGCACCATAATTCGTAAAGTACACTTTTTCAGCCGTGGCATATTTATACAAACAATTGTGTGTTATCTACGTAAAATGTAAAACGTTTTGTAATTTTCAAATATATGTAGATCAAGTACAGCTATCTTTACTGTATTTACTCCTTATCTAAGCGTTAGCAAAGGTGTTAATTACTATTGTAGAAAATGTCAAATTTTACAACGAACTCAAATGGTTTCATATTACCTTTAATAGTAAATTACTTTTAATCAGTTGACATTGATTTCAGGAATACTTAACATTTTTAAATTCCAAATGTAGATAAGTAAAAGGTATCCTACGATATTTTTGGGGTATAAAAGTGATCGCGTACGATCCATCAATTAAAAAAAAAAGAATTAAACTGCCAATAGGAATAATTATTTCCTTCTCTGAAAATATATAATACTAGTGGACCCCACAGACGTTGTCCTGCATGATATGTAAAGCGATTAGGATATTAAGCAAAGTATGAAAGTACCGACTGCAGTGCCATCTGCCGGGCTGATTTGTGAATCTAAACCATTCCCAGATCCCCTTGAACACACACAAAAAATTTCATCAAAATCGGTCCAGTCGTTTGAGAGGAGTTCAGTCACATACACACGCACAGAAGAAATATATATATTAAGATTATATTCTATTGATAATATTATGATTTGGTTTTAGAGCTGCGGTTAAAAGGGCAGTCATCGCAGCCTTGGACACCCATTTTAGTGGGTGCGTTGCCGGCCTTTGAGGGAGGAGTATCCTTTTTTTTTAAACGGTTGATCGTCGGGAAGAACTCCTTCTAACAAGCGAGCTAGTTCCACAGTTCGCTAGTTCGCAAAAGAAAATGTATTGTGAAGCGGACCGTTGAAGACTTCCAGCCATCAAGGATGCGGGCGAAATTTTTAATTCATACATGTATGTACATACAACTTGAAATGGTTTTCTCTAAATACTATAAAATAAAAACATACGAATCTATAGGTGTTTCTATTATTGTGTTGTGTGTAGGAAACTATGTAATATATTTGTATCATGGAATCTTACCCTAAATTATTATAATTGTATGTTATTCTAACATAGCCCTGTGTTTTGTGTACCACAATTTACACGCAACATTGGTTGTATTGTAATAAAAACGATTACATAAGTGGAGCAATATCTAAAATGTATGAGGGCTGTAATAGGAAGCGAGTTTTTATTGCCGAACGTAAAGAAAACAGCTGCAGAACAAATCAAGCCGTTAACGGCTCTGGAAATAAAATTTATTTATGGGGTATCTTATCACGTAGAGCAAGTGTTGGCCTAGTGGCTTCAGCGTGCGACCTGAGGTCGTAGGTTCGATCCCCGGCTGTGCACCAATCGACTTTCTTTCTATGTGCGCATTTAACATTTCCTCGAACGGTAAAGGAAAACATCGTGAGGAAACCGACATGTCTTAGAACCAAAAAATCGACGGCGTGTGTCATGCACTGGAGGCTGATCACCTACTTGATATCTTAGGCCAAGACCTAAAGAGGTTGTAGAGCCTTTTATTTTTTTAATCTTATCACGTAAAATTGATTAGACTAAGATGCATTACGTGTTAAGCAATTCCCGAGTGGTAAGTCCTAGGAAAAGGTTACGTAGAAACAGGTCCAACACTCAGAAAGTATCTTTCCAGACCAAAAAAAAATTCTAATGATATCTGTATTTCTTTAGTGATCTTTTGTTTCTAGGCCAGTAGGTGTTTCTGTGTTCGACAGACGCCGTCGTCTTTTTTGGATCTAAGGCATGTTTTCTTTCACCGTACGAAAAGCGCACATAAAAACAAGGCCGGGTTCGAACCAACAATACTCTTTAAATTCCTGATTAAATGTTTATTTCCAAGGCCATTGCGATTTGTATGTTCAAGTCACCAGGCCAACACTGCTCGCGACTTTTCAGATGGAGCAACATATTTTTCGTTCTTTAAATATAATTTCTAATAGCCTTGGACACCATGGCCTCTATTGGCAAAAGGGTTATGGTTACCTGGTAGATAGTTCCGGTGAGCCCAGAGCTGGCACTTTCCTGGCTCAACGAATAAGTATCGCAATACAGCGTGGAAATGCTGCCAACGTTACAGGTACACTGCCACAGGAACTTGCTCCACTTATGTAATCGTTTTTATTAATGATTATTAATTGTTAATCTAATAAGCAAGTGCCTGACACGCCGTCGACGTTCTCGGTCTAAGGCAAGCCGGTTTCCTCACGATGTTTTCCTTCACCGTTCCAGCAAATGTTAAATACAAATAGAAAGAAAGTCCATTGGTGCACAGCCGGGGATCGAACCTACGACCTCAGGGATGAGAATCGCACGCTGAAGCCACTAGGCCAACACTGCTCAACTGCTGTTATATATCATTCAATACAATTTCAGAAGTTGATAAAAATACAAAAAATTTCCAGAAAACGAATTCAACAGTTAATAAAATGTTTATTTACATAATAGCGATGTATGGCAAACTGTTTTATTTATATAACCATGGTTAACTTTCACTGTATTACCATTTACATTTAATTACAATAAATAGAGAAAATTGTATATTACAAAGTTTCATAGGGCAATTAATTTGGCTTCACACAGACTGAACAAATTAAGAATTCCCTTGAAGGCAAAATTTTGGTTCATCAATAAATTATAGTAATTTTTAACGCGTATAAATGAAGTAGCTTTTGAATTAAATCTTTACTAATACTCATTTTCTGATATAAATTGAAAAGGGAGGGATGGTTTTTCTTAGCGCCCTCTTTCCAGCGATATCGACCGATGGGTCGGTATTCCATGATACGATTTTATGACACTCTGATCCTTCTAGAACCAGTCGAACGGAGTCTTTGGGCTTTGGCTTCGCTTATTATGTTCAAGTATTACGTAAGCACTATACGGGTTTCTTTGATTTTCTTATTTGGTGATTACGTCAACAGTAATTATTTACTTTTTTACACATATTACCATTGTCTATGCTTGATAACGAAATGCATTTTCAAAGACTCCTACAAAAAATTAATACGTTTATGTACTAATATTTTTGAGAGCTTCGGTGACAAGAGAGAGAGAGAGGGGGGGATAAATTGCAGTAAATCTGCTTACGTAATACTTGAACGATCCCCTAGGAAGCGGTAGCGCATGGCCGGCAAAGGGGTTCTCTTGTTTCAGTGGCCAAGGCTTCCTGTACTAGCAGAGTAGTACTTAAAACTTAGTTTCACATGCCCTTAGGAACACAGAAGAGCGGGATCTAAAAACGACCGCAATTCGTTTTCACTGTAGACCTTATCATTCCGGTCATTATAATTTAACGCTTCACAGACTCGACAGTAATGAAATGACTTCGTACCGAAATAGCCGTGCTCACTTACAATTTTGAAATCATTTCTCCATCGGTGGTATTCGAGCATAATGTGTTCGTTTTCGCTTAAAAATTTAATGTAATCCGCTAAATTGTCCGGTCCATTGAAGTTATCAACGTGTAAAAATGAGTTGGGTGGCAGAATTTTTGCGCAGTCATCGTTTTTCGGTCCCATTATGACTGGGATAGCGCCCTTTTCATAAGCGTTGTTGAATACCTTCTCCGTAATGTACTCGCGGCATTGAGAGTTCTCGAACACAAGGTAAAATAAATATTGGCCCGTCACCTTGCAGTCGGCTTTGAAATGGCCGGGACAACTGAAATTTAATACTATTATAAGTACATTATTCATTATTGTTAGATATTTTATTGTGTTTGAAATGTTTTAATATTATTATGTACATGCCATTCAAATATCTGCGATATCATACTAATATTATAAACGGGAAAGTTTGTAGGGATGGATGTTTGTTACTCTTTCACGTAAAAACGACTAAATGGATTTTAATAAAACTTTACAATAATATAGCTTATACATCAGAATAACAATTTATAAAAATACTGTGTGAATTGTCCAAAATATCAAGTAAGTAGGAAAAAATCTACCATCTGCCAGCTATTGTGGCGTGCGCTGCCAAAACCGCTAGAGTTACACATATGTAAGGTCTGATGGAAATATTTATCTTAACAGTATATATCTATGTCTGATGTGTAAGGAAAATAGTGAACCATTACTACAATAAAAATTGATAATTTCTCAAATGCACATTTGGTAGTAATAAATTGATTCCTAAATCAAACTAGGTAGGTACTTTTATCGCTTCTGGTATTTAAAATAGATAAAATATGTCTTTCACGCTACATCATTTGGACAAATATTAATCTAATCCTGCGCAGACGAAGTCGCGTTGAGTTGCGCACTTAATAATGTTGCGGTAAAGACCGATATACTCGTAATTATATTTAACACCGACCAAATTTAAAAGATTCGCATCGTCCATTATTTGTTATAATAAGTGTAATATACTTCAGTATACTACAATAATGTTTAGGTAATTTTTTTCTATCGAATTAGTGTTAAGTTACTGTAATAGTCGAAAATAAGGTTAAAATACATACATACTTTGAAGCTGAAAATGAATACTAAATGCAATTACGATATCCCCGCGAAGTAATTAAAGTATACTGTTAACAGCGAGCAATGTAATTAAAATAACTATTAATCACGCTTTCAATAATAATCATTGAATTCATTACCTATTTTTATGATCCTTAGAGCATTTTCCATGGACATCCAATGGTAGGTAATTTTCTAACTCGTGCAGGTATTCGAGTCTTTTCGATGGTCCACAATTAGACACCAGGATTGAAGCCAGCTTATCACGTCGTTTAATATGCCAATTTGGGACCAACTCAGACAAAGACTTAATTGTGATGTCGCCAAGTATTGGTTGCTGAAGGGGCACTGTGCGACCGTAGGGGACTGGTATATCCGCGTCGATCCTAAAAAAATATTGCTATGATGTCGTCTCCTTTGAATGTTAAACCTATATAATTTACCTGGGACTAGTGCTAGACAGGCTTCTAATTAATTTGCGATATTTATTTTAAAATAAGTTTTGTTTGCCATAGTCATTTTCTATGATGAATTGTTATTAAAAGAGTACCGAGAGTTTTTTACGCCGGCTTTTTCTCTCGGCCTACACCCTCTGTCTTCTTTGCCGATGAGTAGGGATGTCTACCGATCCAAACTTAATAACGTGGAATAAGTGATACCTGTATCCTACTTACCATAGTAAAAAAATATATATATTTTAAAGAATTACTATAAATACGAACAATTTCTATAATGAAATCGGTTTGGGTAGGCCTTTTCGTATATACCTGGACCAAAACTAGGAAGTACCTACTAGATAAGGGACGAAGTTAAAAGTACCTACCCATTACCCATGAGCATGCATGATAAATGTTATGAAAGTGGATGAAGAGAGAGAGGTATGTCAGAACCGTAGCAAGATGAGATCCGTGGCGAGACGATATAAATAAATAAATAAACGAACAACTTTATATACAAATTTTGTAAGGTATAACCTGGCTTTTCATAAGCAGATTGAATTAATTAAGAATACCTTTGTAGGCAAATTTTTCGTCAAATTAAATATGGAAATGAAATTGTAGAGACCCCCTTCAAATAATAGCTTATGAATTCTAGTGTAAGTCCTAGAGACTAAAAGTCGAATGCTCTGGTCCCTACACTAAATGAATGAGAATTTTATTTCAAAACACCTCCACGGCCAGCGCCGTTTAAGACTAAAAATCGCGTACGAATCGTGCTCGCATAGGTCCTGCTTGTTGCTGTTCACACTAGTCGCTGCATCAATCAACTCGAGCTGCGTGTTACCTCTCCTAAGCAACCATTTATTCCGAATGCGCGAAACACGACCTTTAATGATGTGAACAGGCACTTGACTTTCGACTTTTAGTCAAATGCGACTTACGACTAGTGTGAACGGGCTGTAAGTTGCTGTATCAAACCACTGCGAACCTATTCTAAGAAACATTAGGTTTATGATGTCTTCTTTCGAAGGTTGGTGATTTTATAATAAATAATAATAAAAACTTTATTTATGACAAAAGGGTTGTGACAGAATTCATCTATCGCCAGTCCCCACTCTAGTATAGGGAGTCCCTATGTTGTGTGTAACTAGACAACAATTATTCCGTGGTACATGGTACATGTTTAGAACAGTTAAAAAAAAGTAATTTTAGTGTTACAACTGTCTTATAAGGCATTAAGTATGAGTGAATGTGTGAGTGTGTGAATGGGTGTATGCACATGTATTTGGGCGTGTAGCTGAGAGTTATGAGTGTGCGCTGCATCTGTGATAGTTTTGGAATCTCAAATTTTTTATGATTACTTTGATTTTGGATGAACGATGAAATTAGTGTGGTGCCTAAAGTGCCTTATTCTTCTCTTACTGTGTACAAACGCGATAATAATCGCGACAGACATTTGTACCATAGTTAGCTAGCAAGCCAATATACGCCAATATAGGCTTTCGCTTAAGATGTAAATCAATGTGACGTGATACGCAATACGCACAGGCAATCCTTATTGGATTGGTTTATTTTATTCACGAGCATGTAAAGCACCGAAAATCTGAAAAAACTTGATTTAAAAAGTCCCATATAAATCTTTACACGTTATTATAACTATTGTGTAACTTTCTGACAGACTCATGCCGCGCAGGTAGAGCCTTAGCTTAGTGCATTAGACCACTAGCTTCAGCATGAGTTTCCCATCCCTGAGGAGAGGTTCCAACCCCGGCTGTGCACCAGACTTCTAGGTATGTGAATGCATCATTTGTACGGTAAAAGAAACATCGTAAAGATGTCAACGGCGTGTGTCAGGCACAAAAGGCTGGACATCTAGTTGCATCTTAGACAAATGATCACGAAACAGATACGCCTCTGGGCCTATACGATATAAAAAAGGTTTCGATAAATTTGATGTGAATTACACTTCGATGAAAAAAAACTATTTCCTAGTTAAATTTTCCGTACGAAAACGGCAGTGTTAATAACAAAAATGAGCTCTGACTTCATCGTTATTACAAAATCCATTAATGGCCTGTTGGACCCGAGATGTCGATCCAAGCTTAAAGCATCAGCTCCTAGTTCACTTGCCAACTCAATTTTCAAACGATATCAGATTTAATGGATGTGCCAAATTTACACCTAACTTTCATAATAACCTAAAAAGTAAGGCTGAAACGTGAGCATTCTTTTCGGCAAAAGAAACGATTACTTATCCGCTTTGGTTATAAGAATATTCTTGCTCACTACCACGCAATAACGGGGGATCTTGTGACTGTTAGACACAGCTTAGACACAATTCTGTATCTGTATTTATGTACATTAATGTTTTATTTATTTATCTTTCTTATAAGATGTCGAACTAATTTATATACTACTTTACTAATATATCAGTTGTAACTCTAGATTAATAAAATAACATTTCCACTCAAATATTTCTGTGAATCGAACCTATACCATACAATATAGTTCCAAGTGACTAATTGGGCACGGAAGAGATAGTTTAATTAACATAACACATACCTGTACGTCATGGACCAATTAAAAATATTTTTCAAGTCTTCTAACTTTGGTTTAACTTTCGCCATCGAAAACGCATTGATTGGAGATTCGTCGTTGAGAAATATCCACCTTTGTCTATTATTTCTTGTCGATGTGTTAGGAAACACGCCGTGTTGTATGTGTACTACGACAGCGTCAGCTGATTCCAGGTACTTGTCATCTCCTGTCAATAAGCAGTTTCTCACGCTGCACTGCTCTAGTGGGTCGGGCTCGCTTAAACTGAATTACATAGAACATAAGACATACTTAGCCTTACAAGCCACTATTTATTACATAAATATTATATTCAGATTGTTTTATTACGTCAAAGCATGGTGTCAATAGTCAATTTTCTTGTAAGCTTGGCGGTTAAAAAGATTGGCGGCAGTTATTGCCATTTCTTCTCGCCCGCTCAGTACCTTTGATTTGGGCACTGGTGGTAAATTTAGACCGTCAATTTTACATATTGACGTTCACCAACCATTATGAATAAATGAAATTTGAATTGATTTATCAACATTGTTTGTTCTCTCTTCCACGTGTGTTGTTTTGCATTGTCATTTGCAAATTGAAATTTAAATAACAAAGAGCCCACATTAGACGTCCTCCAACTCTAAAAAGCCAGTCAGAAAGAAAAAAGTATACAAATTAAAACAGTGTAAACGACTTTATTAAACCTGGCTCATATTAACTTGAATATATCGGTACCTAGAAACAAAAAAAATATCTTCACATATTGGGTCTAACGATTCAAATGTGACTCTATAACAATACAGTTCTTTTAGACTTAAATAATAAAACGTGACCTTGAAAATTTATAAGGCATAATCTGCTTATCGTAATTCTCTTGGTAAAGATCTTAAAATCGGTTCCCCGAATCTGATGATACTGATTATGCAGGAGTCTCGGGGCACCTTGATAGGAACACCTCCAAGTGATTTTCGATTCGAAATTACCACGACCCAGTAGCAAAATGGTTTTTTTTTTTCATCGATTTTTATGCTAAAAACAATCAAATAATTTACCGAGAATGTCACATCTCTTATAACCAATAGAAATGTAGAAAATGGCGGATTGTTTACAAATTTCAATACATTTCACAAAACCTTTTTTTTAAATACTTAGACGCATTTCCGGCAGCAAAAATTACTTGTAGCCTGTAGGTGTTCCAATCAAGATGCCCCGAGACTCCTGCAAAATCAGTATTATCAGATTCGGGGGACCGATTTTAAGATCCAACCCATTCACTTTGTGGAAATTACTATAGAGGATGTGCGCATTTTATATTTATTACCGTAAAGGTTGAAGCCTGAAGGACACAACTATCACGTAATTTTATCGGTGATGCCTACTATGATTTGAGATAGTTAAAGATAAAACGTTTATCACAAAGTGACTAACATATATGCGTCGTGATTTATTAAAAGGAATAATTAAAATATTTTCACCGTATTATCGGAAGCTAGAAATAGGTACTGACTCTAACTAAAATTTGGAGTCGACAACGAGCGGATACTACGACTCAAAAATCTAATATGTTTTTGTCATATATATATATGTCCGTGCTAAGTTTATATCGTCAGTACCCCGGCTATGTTTAATTATTTTTAACCAACTACAAAAACCGGAAGCATTTTTCACTTAAACGCTCTTCAACTTCGCCGGTACCCTGTAACTTTCAATAGCGGTATTGATTTTGTATGAAATTTCAATATAGTTCTTTATCGCCGATGTCCTGGAATAAACTCAAAATTGAGTAGGTACCGTAATCGTTATTCCTGTTGGGAGTCACAATGTACCGGCGCAACAGATGTTTCCTTTCAAAAACACCTGTTATTAGAACAAACAATTGCCGATAAATGTCGTCTACTAACCGTTCGTTATCAAAACTATAAATGTGACGATTCTTCAGCCAGTCCCAGTGTTTCCATATTAAAACAATAAACCTTTTGTTCTCTCTTCCACGTGTGTTGTTTTGCATTATGTCATTTGCAAATTGAAATTTAAATAACAAAGAGCCCACATTAGACGTCGTCCAACTCTAAAAAGCCAGTCAGAAAGAAAAATTATACACAT
This sequence comes from Pieris macdunnoughi, assembly GCA_905332375.1. NCBI lineage: Eukaryota > Metazoa > Arthropoda > Insecta > Lepidoptera > Pieridae > Pieris > Pieris macdunnoughi. Next base: position 3,637,764 of record CAJOBZ010000014.1, on the reverse strand, counting down.
TAAAACAGTGAAAACGGCTTTATTAAACCTGACTCATATTAAAATGAATATATCGGTACCTAGAAACAAAAAAAATATCTAATTATAAATCTAAAACATTCTCAAATCCAGATGAATAGGTACGCAAAAAAGTTCATCAAAATCCAGCAGTTTTGGCAATAACTTAGATTGATATATTTATAAAACAATTTACCTCTCTCTGTTCTAAAAATCGTCGAACTATCACATCGTGTGCGTTATATTCCTTATAATATTTTGTGTCTATATTATAAACCTTGCCTAAATACACTCCTACTACGATTATACTTAATAATGTTACAATTAATATGTTACACAGTACACTCTTTTTCTTTAATTTAAATAACATTTTATTTAAATAACTCGGGTTTTACCGGTAATGACTACACTAAACTGATAGTATTCACATTTAAATACGTAATGGATCATTGTAAAACATTGTTTTAATGTGTATGGCACTCCACAACTTATATTGACGATTTTGATATTTTTTTGAATTTCGAATGACATTCGAAAATCTTAACAAAAATTTCGTTAATACTTAACAAGCACTTAGTTTACGATATTTCATGTAAAATGTATAAATACATTTGAACATCTTTACGTTACACTGCGCTCACTTTACATGACGATCTGCGTCCTAGTTGTTAATTTTTTTCTATTTGGTAATCTAAACAGGCTTTTTTCTACGTAACGACTAATTATTATTTGAAGAATTACTAGTTAAAATAATATGGTTATCTGATAAGATATCTGATTAGATATTATCAGCAAATTTTCTTTAAGTAATATATCATTCACTTTAATTAGTATCACTTATCACCTTATAATATTACTGGATAATATTGTCATTGTATTTAACAATTAGCCTAATTTATAATTAGTTTTGTTATTGCGTAACTAAAAAAGTATTATTACACATCAAAGGACTCAAATCTTTTTAGTATTTCTCGCACATAATATTGTCTTTGCATTTAAGAATTAGCCTAATTTATAATTAGTTTTGTTATTACGTGATTAAAAAGTATTCAAAGTAAGACTCAAGTTATTAAGTAATATTTGTCACGTTATTTACTGAGACTAGGAAAGGTCATTTAAAATGTATTAAGTATATTGCAGCTAAAACCAAGTATGAAATGTGAAACGTAAGTATTCGAAACGATGAGGCCGTAGACATATTATCAGGTATAAGAATTAGGTATATATATCATAAATAATCTTACATCAAGTCACCAAGAGAATATCAATTAATGTAACAGAGAAAAATGTATATAAATGTATGAACATGGCATGGTGAGTGAGTTGGGTCATAGTTATGGAAGCTTAGGTATATAACAAATTTTAGGTAATGCATGAGCAGTTGTGTGTGTTTTTATGCACGATAAACATTTATAATACGTATATTACCTATGTACTATTTTATTTATTGAACACGGCCGGTATTTCGAGATCTAAATCTTTGATTTGTGAAAGTCCAAACTTATCTATCGCAGAGATGCGTCTTTGAATTGCAGCCAAGTTCATATCAGAAAGGAAATGTCATAATCTTTATATAGCTAGCAAGTAACATCAGTATTATTATGAATAACAATTTATCCACATTGCTTATCATATAAATAAAGATAGTTCTAAGACAGATTCGAGAATTTCTGTCCGTTACTAGGAACTTGAAAAATCAGGAACCGTAGTTTTATAATTAAAATTAATAGGAATTTCAAATAAAATATTCTGTTAAAATATAAGTATAAACAGTTGTTAATTTGAGCTCGCGTGGAAATAAAATATAACTAAATATTTCCTTTATACTAAATAATATACTTATTTTATTTTGCCACATATGCCAAAAATATCTTTAGAATGCAATAAACGTTCGTTTCTCCTTCTAAGGACGAATTACTTAAAGAAATAGCCTTTCTTTTAATATATGGGATATGTTATCTTTAAATAAATCACAACCCATTTTTATCTTTGTTAATTGGTTTATAATAGACAATTCACAAGCTAAAAGCAGCCAGCCCCCCATTTAAAAAAATTAGGCGCACTGTTTTTTGTGTTGGGAGGGGGCCCCCTCCCCCCCCCCCCCTCCTAACTGAAACAAGACAATAAATTAGATTCGGCACTGATAGAAACAGCTCTAAAAAATAAGAAACAACATATTATATATATTCCAACACGGTCTTCTAAAGCGTCCGCCTCTGGAGAAGGACGATAGCTTTGTTCCTGCCATGAAGTGGGAAGGCGACTTCAACAAAATAGCTGATCCTATATGTTTAGCAAAACACATACATCTAAAGGATACAGACAAGCAGTTCCAGACAAACTCCAGTTGCAGAGCAACAATGATTAACCAATTTTTTAGTTAGTTTCGAAAGTAATTGCTAAATTCAATTTAGTAGAAAAGTATTTAGAAAGTAATCATGTTAGGCATGTATAATTAATAATTACTGAGTATTATTGTAAGATAGAAACAGCAATAAAGGCTATTTTATTTTATTTTATTGATTTTATATTGATATAATAAATTAGGACGTGTCACTTAATCCTAGCCATTATCTATGTTACGTTACAGTCTACAGATTATAAAATCCATCTTAGGCTGTGGTGAATTTATATTGACAGTTGAAGTTGTCTGATGACAATGGCATCACGTTTTCATTTTTAGAAGTTGATGTCTCAGTAATTTGTCATAAGTTTAAGATACTATCAGCTGTTCACATAGATAGTTCTAACCTATTCACCGATTTTTAGTCTGTGTTTAACGTCCAGTATTGCTACAATAAGAGATTCGCATATTTTACAGTAACATTACTTATTGCTGTGAGGTGGGAAATCGGTGCATGGTTTTGGTGGGAATCGCTGTAGAAGTGAGGTCAAGTATGCCAAGAAATAGCGGAACACTAATGTAAGCAGAACCCCGGCCAGTCCAAGTCGCCCACATCCTAGTCGTCCACCCTGGGACCTGCTGCAGCTACGCTTTCGGACACCCACTACCTATAGCTGCAGCTGAGCTAAGGATGCAGGGCAAAAGGCGAATATTCTGCGCCTTAAAACAGAATCCACTACCTAGGGAGGACACTCGCATAAACCAAGCTTGTCTGGAAGCTAAGGTCTCAGCTCCACTACCGGACTAGGGCACAATCCTTTTTAAATTAAATTAATTAAATTACCTTGAAAACCTATCTGGCACCGTCGAACCTATCCTTTGCATAGAACAAGCTGTCTTTTGCCCTAATTACTCGTGTACTGACCTAATTAACACTCTTCGTATAATTCTCGAACATGTATCAGAATGGCTAAGGAAAATTTATGTTACCTTTTTTGACTTTCTATTATATATATGTAGTGGCCAAAAAGTGAATCAAACGCAAATAGGGGATAGATGAGGTCATCAGCTGCAAAAAATTGTTCTACTGGAGGTCTCTAAGCTTAACCCCTGCAGAGTTATAATTTATTTTGCGTTTTTATAAGAAAATAGACTTTTTTTACTAATTCTTATTAAAATTCGAAAATATATACATCCTGTATCTTTTTCATAATATCCACTAGATTGGTACTGAGATGGCTGCTGAGATGAAGCAGCATGGTCGCGACTCTCTTATATTTGTGTCCCACTGAAGATGATCAACCTAGTAAAGGCCATCTACAGGAATCATTCTTGTAGAGTGATTAATGGGGGCCTCGTCTCAGACACATCGGGTGTCGATTAATGAACAAATTAATCAACATCTTAAAATACTTGGATGAACTTCTCCTGGATCATACGCACCGCGATATGCCACCCAAGCTGGTCAGCCTGGAATGCGAGGCGGGATACAGTTGCAGATGAGGCAAACGGAGGAAAAAATTGGAGTGAGGTGAAATATGAGTATGGATGTCCTCTGCCCCATCTAGAAGTCATAGAACATTAAATAAAAATAAAAAAAACGTATCACTGTACAAGATAAGTTATTAAGTATATCTGGTGAAATTACAAGTAGTAGGTATATTTTTATATAAAATATACAGTAGATAAAAGTTGTTTTTGGTTGAAAAAGTACAATTTTGTTAAATTTAGGTATTTCTTGAAATACAAATTACAAGAGTTGGTTTTCTATAAAAATATAATTTCGCCTGTAACAAAATATGACAGCTTACACGGAGGAATATCCGTTAGACACTCATAAAGTTTGCAAATCGACACATTAATGATGGCAACATTGAGGTTTGCTTCAAGAAAGTGAAAACTGGGGCCCATCAAAGGCCAGAAATATACATTACAATTGCATTGGATTTCATACTTTTACCCGCATTTTCATTATAAAATACATCTAAATGGCACTCAATCCGCAATACGATGCTATAGGAAAAGGTTTTGTACAGCAATATTACACTTTGTTTGACGATCCGGCACAACGAGCAAACCTGGCTAATATGTACAATGTGAGTAATTTGAAATGGTTTATAAACGCTTAACTTGTTACAATAATATAATATTTAATAGCAAAGCCTTGAAGGGTTATATCATAAAACTGTTCATTAATTTTAAGGTTAATATTTCCTTACCTACACTAAGCTCCCGCCGAAAAATTGTGGTATTGCGCATTCTACTTCTAGAAAATTCCTATCTGATGCCGGTCTTATTCATTTTAGGTTGAATCATCATTTATGACTTTTGAAGGTGTCCAACTTCAAGGTGCTGTTAAAATAATGGAGAAGTTGAATGTGAGTGGAATTGATTTTATTTATTATGCTTAAGATATAGTGCTAAGGCTAACAAATAATGTTTATTTTTCAGGCTTTAACCTTTCAAAAAATTGGTAGAATAATAACATCTGTAGATTCACAACCAATGTTTGATGGTGGTGTTTTAATTAATGTGCTCGGCAGATTGCAGGTTAGTGGATTAATAATTCATTTCATAATTGTTACTTACAGTTTAATAAGAAACGAAAAAAACATAATATGATTAGTAAATTTTACATAGACAGATGACGATGCTCCTCATGGATATTTCCAAACATTTGTATTGAAGCCAATAGGAAATTCTTTTTATGTTGAACATGATATGTTCAGACTGGCTCTTCACAATGTATAATAATTTCAACTAGTAAGCAAAATAGTTACCTTTTTATATGCACTGTGCCATGTTTGCCACCAATTGTATATTATTCCTGACTCAAATGTTCATAATTACTAAGAGCCTAACACAATCAGAACATTATTATTGACAAGAATGTGTTTTTCTTGGTTATGATTTCTTTTAATTTCATTATATTAGTGTATGGTAGACATGCATGTTATATAGTAAAACAATAATAATTTGTATTATTTAACCCAACTACATTGTACATGTATAATATTGTCTTGTACCTATTAAATTATGTGACACCTAAGGTTTGTTCTATTTGTGTAAGTATGGTAAAACTTAGAATATACATAATACAGTCAAAATCTGTTATTACAACATCATAGGGACTACTCATATTTGGTTGTAAAAACCGATAATTGTAACAGCCGATGACGTTGTCCCTAATACAAAAGAATTTAGCCGGGACCTTTGATTTTGGTCAATATAACCGGTATGATCTTTTTAAACAGTTTTGACTGTATATTATATATCTGTCAAATATTTTCTTTACAAAGCAAGAGCTTCGTAGATAGATAGATTCTTATCTACTCCTAAAATTGTATTTATCAATTACTTAAAAACCTATAAATAACTAGTATTGTAGAGAATAATAATAAGTTAGATGGTTAGGGTAGTAGGACTCCTTTCTCCGCAATTAGACTCCTAATTGGTCCGTTGTGCATACTAATAAGTTAGAATAAATAATATTATTTTAGGCATAATCATTGTTTGAGCTAGAATGTAATCCATATAGTCTCTTATTCTTTTCATAGCTTTAGGAAAAGCTTTTGACAATTTTCTTAACCTATATGATTCCTTTAAATAATGAAGTAATTTTTTATTTCAGTGTGATGATGACCCACCCCACCCATATGTGCAAACATTTGTCTTAAAGCCACTTGGGGACTCATTCTTTGTTCAGCATGATTTATTCCGTCTCGGTATCCATGACATTGCTTAAGTACTTTATTAAATCAACGCGAATAAACCCATGCTGTTTCTTGTTAGTTATAAAGGTATATAAGATTAATTACTGCAATCATCGCCTGTGAAATTCTAAAAATTGTATATTTCCTCTGAATTTAGTGTGATATTGGCTTAGATAACCTTAAAGATAATGTAGTCAATGAATGGCGTACTTTTTCAGTTAAATGTATACATTTTGTAATAATAAACAATTAATTTTTTAGTCATTGTTTTCATTTATAATTCATCAAAATATACAATAGGTTGATTATTTGAATTGGATTTAAAATAAATTTGAACAATGTGGGGGTGAATTTTGATGTATAATGAGTTTAGGTCCTATTTGGGAAAATAAAACATATGTAGACGCTAAGACAATCATGTATTAATAAATAGTCAAAAATAACAAACGAACCACTGAAAACAGGTACATTTTACCAATCTCAGAATTCAAGACTTGCTCTTAAAATCCTTAGACGCTACGAACGCTTAACAAGTTACTTGCACTACTACAAATTACACCGAGCCGCGTTCAGCCAAACTCGTCTAAGTGTATGACTAGGATGCAGTGAAACGCTCCATCGCGGGCCAAGAGTCTCTGGCTTTACAAATCCAATACTAATTTTTTTTTCAGAAGGGCACTCACAATAAATACCGCTTCGGAATACTTAACATTCGATGACGTACTCGTCTAACAAATGTATATTAAAGCAATTATCAGATGTTTAATAATATCAAATGTTAAAAACTATTTGATCCTCTAAGACTACGTAGCAGAGATCAAATTAAAATTAAACATGGCAAGACCAAACGGTCAATTTATATGTAATATTTGTACATAGCCATTATAGCCTCTATTGACAGTACTGTTCCATTACTACATATAACACAACCAGTCAGCGTAGCATCTTTCACAACACGAAAACAACTTTGGGATCATACTAACTTAATACTATGTATGAAGGGCGGAAATATATTAGTTTTTATATGAAATAACTACAGTTTTGACAATTGACAATATTCCAAGCCGCACTCATACATAGTAAAATATTAAAACATCAACAGATAACTAACAAAATAACAAGTTTAATAACAATAGAACAGTACCACAATTTACATTCTTACCCAAACGTTAGGCGTTCATCTCATATTTTTAGCCTGCGATTTTTCATTTAGCAAGCGAATCTTAATTTTCAAGGATTTTGGTTTACGATCTTCAGCAAGTTGATATACCATAAGATCCAATTTTAAAGAATTCAAAAATCTCCGTACATCACTTTGAAATTATCTTAACGGCCGTAAATGACATCTTAACAAAAGCATTCTTCGAGATTCCAATCGAATTAATTACATACAATAACAAAAACAGATATTTTTAGAGATAGTAATTAAGTTAATAGCAACTCATTGGATTTCAATTTGTTCAACGAAATAAAAAAAAACAGATTAATTCTACAATAAGTACATATTTTAAAGTAATTTTTGGTTAATATTTTGAGCAACTTGCCGAGATCGTAAGAAGGTGCGGTGGGGTTTAAGCCCCGCCCTTTTTACGTCCGCGTGATCCGACCACGCCTCGCAAAGATCGCATGGCCATGGCGCGGTTGAAGTGACGCTGCGTTTTGTGATCGTCCGCCTCGCCTCCGCTGTCCACTGATGATAGGATCACAAGGAGTACTCCCATCACCTAAACAGTTTAATTAGTTGTTTAGTTGGCGAAGACCATAACTTAATATATATAATAAACCAGTGCGCCCTGACCGTGACTAAATAAATATTTCCACGCTCTAATAGTAACAGGAATTCTTCATTCTTTCTGGATTAATATAGCGACAGGTGAAATAATTTTCAAATCAATTATTTCCGGAGATACATTCCTAAAAATAGGCTCATAACCTCACTTTATTAGATGAGAGGAACTCTACTAGTTCTGAACCATATACATAGTATAAATCTTATTAAAAACATACCAAACAAACAATAATAAGTAAGGTGTACACATGTACTGTGGCTTCAGGTATATTCTCAATATCCTTAAGCGCAGTCAGTGCTGGCTCAAAGTCTGGCCTGAGATCCAGAGCATGCCTTAAGTGAACAGCAGCTTCCTGAAACATGAATACGTCATTTATTTTCAAAGATTGGTGAAATTTAAAAAATCCTCACATTTGCTAATCTGTGTTTATTCGAACTCAGGGTTGGGAGACGGTAATACATATTTAACGTAAATAATTACACCACAATTTAAACATAATTAGGAATAAATGGCTTGCTTATCTATGGAGTCAAGGTTACGCTAGTAATTTTAATATATATAAATTACGTGTCACGTTGTTTGTCCGCTAAGGCCTCCTTAACTACCGAACCGATATCAATCAAATTTGCACACCGTGTGTAGTTTGATCCAACTTAAAAAATAGGATAGCTTACATCTTAATTTATACCCGCAATATTATTTTATTGCAAAATGTTTACTATTTGATAGTCACAATTCTAACAGATGGCACTGTGTTGAAGGTACCAACGTTTCACATAAGCTAAAATTTAATGACATAACCACCAAAAGCATGGCGGTCCCCATGTCGGGTGTTCTCCTACCGTTTCTCTTGAAAAGTTTACTACTATGTAATATAACAAAAATCTTAGCCACAGCATCGCTTGGCCGACTCTGCTAGTAATATATATATTACTCCCTATAAAAATGATTATATTAAAAAAAAATCTTGAAGTAAAACACTTTTTACCTACTTGGATATTGCACCTTCAGAGATAAAACGTCTAACACAAATTTAACTTGCGGTGCAGCCGTGACACCTGATGTATTAGGGTTCGTTACCCTGTAGGATTATTTTACGATGAATTTTCACTGGCCAAAATTTACAGGTTACAAACTTTCATCGAACCCGGCACTTCAAGTGTACGGCAGTAAACCGCGGTATATATAATAACTAAATACCTGATAATGTCCATATGCCTTGAATATCTCTCCAAGGGTAAAGTACTGTTGCCACGCACTGCGATCTGGCGGTTGTACTTCGAGGGAGCGCCGCGTCAAATAGATCGCGTCGTCTAAGTACTGAAGGGTGAACAGAACGCGTCCTAGGTTCAGCAGTACCTAAAACCATACACTATTATTTAAAAATGAATAACAAAATTATTTAGTATTGTTCTTGGTTTACAAGTACTGGCTGCCAGCCATGTCAGTCTCTAGCAGACCATTAATGCTGAAAAGCACTTCGATTTATGTAAATTTTGTAATATACGTAGTCGGTCCCAAAGTTCTGTCATAAATGGAATAATATAAAAAAAAAGTACTGATCAGTTTGTAATGAGTGATATATCAATTCTTAGTAAATAATTTTAAAAAAAGCATAAAAATATTCGAAATAACCTCCCTCATTTAATACAGGCCCTAAGCGTCGCGGCCAGTCGTCTATCGCAGACGCACCATATTCGTGTCCATTTCAGTCACTGGTTTTTAAAGATGACTTCAGATTCTCCAAATTTTCATGAGGTTTATCACAGACCTTCCCTCTCTAAGCCCTTCATAATTTCTGGTCCAAAGGATTAAGGTCCGGACTGGAGGAAGGCCAATCCTCATGTCTAATTAAGACGATGTTTTGACGCTCAAACCAGGCTTTAGTTGTCTTGGCTTTGTATGCAGACGCAGAGTCCTGCTGGAACACGAAGTGATGTCCCAAATAGGGTGCTGAATCTTGACAAGGCGATAAAAACCGTCTCTTGGTACACTTAGCACTGGTTTTGACCCCCTTTTCGAAAAAAATTAACCTCAGTTAGCCCGTAATAGGACACTCCCAACAAACCATTACTGATGATGGATGATGTCCATGTTCACCCTTGGAACTTTATTTTCAGCTTCTTCAGAACTCCTAGCGTACACTGTATAATTATGTTTATTGTACTTCTCTTCAATATCAAAAAATTTTCGTCCGTAAAGAGGATATCACGGTGTCGGTTTTCCCGTACCGCTTAAACAACACCCCGATCTCTTAAGCCTTATTGCTTTTAGACGAGCATTAAGTAAGTGCCCACTCTTTTTTGTATGCTCGTAGACCAAGATCTTCATTTAAAACCTTTTTACTGTTTTCCTACTGACACCCATCTACAAATCCATCAACTTCTGTTTCGACAGACTTTCTTACTATCCGCGCCTTGATAGCTTTGATTACTGCTGGTGTTCTTGCGGAGCGTGGCCACCAGTTCTTTCTTGTCCTCAACACTGGAGACTTCAAGGTACCTATCAATAGTACCGTACACAAACCTAACGTTATATTCAATTTTGGAGCAACTTGAAAATGGTACTCGGCGAGTGTCCAAGGGTGCAACGCAATAACAAATATTCGGTTTACTTTCAATGTCCACTCATGTAAAAATTACGGAAAGTTATTGTTTTTTTTTAAAACATATCAATCAAAATAGAATGCAATAATTTTTTTATAAAATCCTGCTCAAATTAGAAATAATGTGCTAGTGACAGAACTTTGGGACCAACTACGTATATATGGGTTTCAATCCATAAGAAAATGTTTATTTAAAAAATATACTTAGATATCATATGGTTCAGTTGTTCAAACAAAGAGAAATACAAGAAAGTAATCGTAATATACGAAAATTAGATAAATGGTTTTAGACTTGTTTGTGTGTGAAACATTTTCTAACCCTTGAAAAATTTTACTACTGAGCCAATCAAGATAGGAGAGCAACATCAGGGGTTCATGCTACTCCATATTCTAAGGTTACGCGTTGGTGAGCTGAGTTCAAATGAGGAAGAACTTCCATTAACAACGACGAAAAAATCAAAATACGTTTATTCAATTTAGATGCTTCTTAGAGCATGCTTATGAATGTCAACGTTTACAAAATTCACGAAAGAGCAAGACTACGCCATCCGTTCGCAAAACTACCAGGAGGCCTTGTTCTGAGAAGAACGGGCAAGAAACTCAGCAAGTTTGCCCTCCCTTTACATTACAATTATTCAAAGGAAAATGTCATAAACCACAACGTCATTAAAATTCCATAAGTAAAAAAAAATAAAAAATCTGTTCTGTGATTTACCACATTCACCATTACACACATATTCATAACACTTCAAAGATAACAAATCAAATTATAAGAATATAATTAGAACTATTGCCAAGCGTTTTTATCTTCCAGGTAGTCATTGACTGTGTAGTAACCTTTACACATTAAGGTTTTTTTGATGTGTGTTTTGAATCTGTTTAAAGGCAGTTCCAATATTTCACTAGGAATCATGTTATAGCAGCGTATACTTAGGCCCATAAATGAAGTATTTATTTTCTGCAACCTGTAAAAACGAACATCCTCCATATTCACTGGACCTAGCTTCTGGTGATTTCTTCCTATTAACGCGGTTAAAGAAACATCTCAGGAACCATTTGAAGATATTGACGCAGTAGTCGCCGCGGTACACGGTTTTTTAAGGGTTAAGGAGTTTTATAAAGGGCTTGCTTAAGAAAACAAATATATAATCCTAAAAGGTTTACTACGTCGAACAATTTACTATAATTACGTAATTACTTAAAATAACTTTTTACGTAAAACCCTAATAAACTGTAATTATTTATTTTTTGATAATGAAAATAATCCCGTGCGTTTACAACCTTTATGAGGGTTAAATTTTATAGGTTTTGGTCTCAGATTTTGTTGTTGCAGTGTTCACTTGCTAGTTAAGTGTGTACTTGATTATAAGCTATTTTTTTTTTTTTTTAAAAACATACTTCATCGAAATAAATAATTAGTGCCACACGTGTTTTTTTATTTCTATGTGCTTAATATTGGTATTTCTAAAGTAAAAAATCAAGAGTTCTTCAATACATAAATGTCATGGCACAAATAACATACCTCTGCATTATAAGGAGAAACTGCCAATGCTCGTCTAAAACATTCAATTGACAGTCTTGTATCACCTTTGATTCTCCAGAAGTTACCAATCTGATTGTACAATTGCACTGATTTAGGTTTTTCTCTTTTTGCTTTTTTAAGACGCTTCTCAAGTGTATTAATGTCTAACTCGGTTACACCGTTTTTGTATGTTTTTTTCCTTGTAAATATAAGGGCGATCTGTAATTATCACACTCCAATTAATTACATAGTATTAAGGTTTGGTAGCATAGATGGTTCACCTAGATGGGATCCGAACAGAACAGAAATATTTAGATTATTTTATGTTACCTAATTAGTAAATTGTGTACTAATAGCTAAATAAAGATGTCCTTTAATAAAGAATTAAATCACAAATGAGAAACAACATTAACCAGCTGCAGTTCCCAAAGTAAATTAATTATTGGGGAAACAGAATATACAAAGAATTTTAGTAATGTCTATCTCATTCAAGAACAACAGCTTTCTACTGATGATATAATATTTAAAATTGGTTCAGTTGTGCCAGAGACTCCTACATAGCTTGTCTGTTAGCTATAGGTGAGTTTGATTTATTCAAATACTTAATTACTTACTTGAGGTTCAGGTACATTTGGATGTCTATGACGCCTAGCCACTCCAACCAGGTTGTCATAATATGTAAAATTGACTGCTTTTCCACAATCTAAGTATTCATCTTCAGGTTCACCAGTATTGGTGTCTGGTTGATTAATCTCTTCACTATTATCAGAGGCACTTCTGTAAAAAAGAATAGTCTATGGATGTATCTAGTCCAGTCATAATAGTTCATTAAAATCAATGAGAGAAAGCAGTTTTAATTTAATAAAAAACATTTTTTAAAATCATAAACTTTTTTGAAGAGTAACTTTTGATTACATTATTAAATACACCCCACACTCCATGCAAGTCAGTAAAAACAATTACAATTAACAATAAATCATGAGTAAATAGCCCAAAACAAACCAAATACTATTTTTAGTATATTGTGTGCTACATATTAGTGTACCTCTGTTGCTCATACATCTGGCAGTCAGTGCAGAACATATCAAAACTGTGCTTTGTCCAAGTATTGCCATAATATACAGTTGATGTTATTATATTGAAAACAACATCTTCTTCAGTCATTTTAGCTTTTTCAGAGTCATCCTGTGTGCAAATAAAACAATTTCATTATAACTCATATAATATAATATTTTTGTAATAATAATAAAGTGAGTTTGACAATAAAGTTACCTCATTACACACAGAAAATTATAAGTTTGTTAAAATTAAACAGCAAGCCCTTCATTTGTAGCCGTAAGTGCCTTGAATATTGATTATATAAAACACATGAAATTAAACATGACAAACCTGCGATACTGTAGTTCCGTCAATAATTTGACCTTGTTCAGCATCTAATTTCCAAATATTAGAGGTACGGGAGTTAGTGACAATAATTTGAAACGAAAATATGTACAAAACCAAACAGGTCAAATACGGCGATTCTCCCATTTTGACTTGTTTTGTTAAAAGCAAACATGAAAGATATTTTGTTATATAATAATTTGCAATAACTTTCACACACAAATCTTTTTAGGGCACAGTAAGATGAAAAAGCAATAAATAATAATCGAATTGTCCTCTAAATCTTCCGAGTTCCGTCTTTATTTTGACAGATGAAATAAAATCAAAATAATCCATGAAGGCTAAAATTTAGTATTGCCATATCTATGCACTATAATTTTGGGGTCCTATGAACACTCTTTACAGTCAAAGTGGAGAATTAGTGCAAACTAAGTCAAAAATCATCACGATCCAATACGTTTTTTACATACGAACTTGTATTTAACGTTAAATTGTAATTTTGATTCTATCCGCAAGATATTTTGCGAACGATGTGAACCACCATCTTTATAAATAATCTAAAATTTAATTTGTAGACATAACATAAGCTTTAACTTAGATTTTGACATATATGGGATTATGTCTTTTGCTGGCTCTAAAACGTGAAACGATCGTGGAAGGTCACTTCACTTCACTCTATTTATAATGGCGACTTCTGTGTAAATCACAATTCCGCCAATGTCGCGTTCTAAGTATTCACACGGTGAGGATAGATTTGATAGAGTGGAAGGTGATATTCTACATTGTACTATAGGTCGGTTATCGTAAGCTGGCGCGTTCACAGTACTCACACTAATGCAATTTCACTATACAGTATGTTTAAAAATATGACTTTTTTGCCAAGCTATATATTTTAGTCTACTCTGGTTTTAGTAAGGTTGGGTGGGTTGTAAAATAAATAAAAATGTGTCAAATTCATATAAATATTATGTGCATACCAGGGTGGATCCAAAAGTTAAGAACGTAAAAGCGTAGTTTGTGTAAATAATTTTTCATTTTTCGACATAAGCTCCATCTAGTTCAACACACTTCACTTTTACTTCACTAACAATTCTTTCAATACTCCTCTTAGAAACCCCAGTCGCATCTGATGTCAAATTAAAAATAACATTTTTTCATTAAACTGCTTAAAATAAATAAAAACATTGTGCACCATTTCACGAGATTGTCCTGGGGGGTTAGTCAAGATGCCTTAACAGTAGTGTATGTAGAAAGTCGAAAACTAAATTTGTATGGAAATGACAGTTCGTGTCGAAAAGTTTTCATACAAATTTCGTTTCTGACTTTCAACATACACTACTGTTATGGCATCTTGACTAAGGCCCCTGGTAATGTTTGAAAAAAGATCAACATGTACAGTAAAGATCAACATAAACAGTAAAAGCAAAACAATAACTGTCACTTTTATACTCATAAGCTTGACCGAGCGCGAGAGAGACGGACAGACTTTTCATGATGTATTTGTGATTGTATTTCAGTTTGACATCACGCCTCGCGCTTATTCACAGACACTACACAAGCACAAAGTGTAAATGTGTTGAAGCCGCCAGCTTTAAATAACATACCAATACTATTTACCACTACGATTAATAATGTCAATTGTCATTCGACTTGCTTGAAGTAACTTGATAGCATATTTGTTTAGCACAAATAAAGTTTACATTAATAAAAGTATACTCGACTTAGTTTACAAACTCCTTTAGAAATGACCTAGCAAGATGAATAAAAAAGTCAGTGGAAATACTGCTAAAAAAGAGCGGACTGGTGATAATTGCCGCCCATTCAAATTATAAGTATCCCGATTATAAGAAAAATATCTAATTGCCCTACATAATTTTAATAAAACGTTTCTACTATTACAGCTCACCAGATATTAAGTTTAACAGGAATAAGTTTCGAGAGAAGAAGTGTAATTGTATGTAATTTTACTCCTTATAAAATGCAACCTGTCTTTAATGTTCATAAAAATATGTTTAATATTTCAGGGTTTTGTTGAACTCACCATAGTGCCGTTAAAGGATAATTTAAGGTATATTCGTTTAAACGCTAAACAGTGTCGCATATACAGAGTGTGCCTAAATGATCAATATGAAGCAAACTTCCAGTATTTTGATCCTTTCTTGGATATATGTCAAAATGATCCCAATACGTGAGTGCTTTAAAGTGTTGACTATACATTAGATAAAAACTCAATTAAATTCTTACTCATGTATGGATAATTTTAGGAGATCTTTGGAAGTTTTCTCCCAGTTTCATCTATCAGCAGCTCAGAAAATAGACCCTGATCACAATTCTGGTGAGCTTCACATCCAAGTACCAGATGAAGCAGCTCATTTGGTTGGTGAAGGGAGGGGACTCAGAATTGGTATTGAGTTTTCTTTAGAGTCTCCTCAAGGGGGAATGCACTTTGTTGTTCCCGAAGGAGAGAGTACATTGGTTGAGGTATGATTCCATAGAGCTTACTGTTATCTTTTTTTCTACTAATATCTTTTATTCATAATTTTTTATGAGAATCTTGGTAAACATATTTATAATTAATGTGTTTAACAAGAAATGCAACATTAATTTTCTTTTCAATAATGTTGTTTAAATTGATTAATGTAGCTTTTGATAAAATGAGTTCTGTGAATTGTTTTCAGAAATCTGCTCACATGTTTACATACGGCCACTCTGCAAGGCTTTGGTTTCCATGTGTTGACAGCTTTGCTGAGCCATGTACTTGGAAATTAGAATTCACAGTAGATGAGTGTTTAACTGCTGTATCATGCGGGGAGTTACTCGATGTAGTCTATACACCGGATCATAGACGTAAAACATTCCATTATGTAGTTAATACACCTGCTTG
Source organism: Pieris macdunnoughi (assembly GCA_905332375.1). Taxonomy (NCBI): domain Eukaryota; kingdom Metazoa; phylum Arthropoda; class Insecta; order Lepidoptera; family Pieridae; genus Pieris; species Pieris macdunnoughi. Next base: position 3,621,526 of record CAJOBZ010000014.1, on the reverse strand, counting down.
TGCTCCGAATATTGCATTGGCTATTGGGTGAGTCTCTAAATATTTACATAAAAATTATATAGTAAGACTGAACTGGGGAGGTTAAGAGATCATATGGAATTTACTTCTGAGATGTATACTTACTACCAAAGGCCTTTGGTATTCAAGTATGAGAGTACACATATTATCTTTTACAGACCATTTGAAATATATGTGGACCCACACATGAATGAGGTAACACACTACTGCTTACCAAATTTGCTTCAAATATTGAAGAACACGGTGAGATACCTGCATGAGGCATTTGGTTTTTATGAGGAGACATTGTCTACAAGATATCCATATCCTTGCTACAAACAGGTTTTTGTTGATGAGGTTAGTACTAAAATTTTTGTTTTTGTAACTAAAAAAATTATGTATTTTTTTTTTGTAACATAAAAAAAAAAAGGGTGCGTGTACTTATGTACGCGCGTAAGAAGATATACTTCTTTGGCATTATTAAAAATAGTTTTTGATTGCATGCAAATAATTAATTACAATTAAATAATCAAAGACTGGAAAAGGAGTCATTAAAGTCAATAAAGTTCAGTTTACATTTGAAAAATTAATTAAATAAATATTTATTATTATTCTCTTACATTAAACAAATAAAACATATTTATCTTTAAAACATTTTTATTTCATTATACTTTATTTTAAGTGACTCTAATGTCTTCATCAGAATTTCGGTTTGTAATTTTAAATTAATCATTATTGGTTGTGCATCTACGAGGCTTCTCCAAAACTACTTGCTTTCTGCAACAAATAAGAGAATTTAATTTAAGCTCTGTCCATCAAAACTTAAAATTTTATAATTCATATTATAAATTTTTTTAACACATTTATATTAATATAATTATATAAATTGTTAATAATATAATTTGTAGCACATGCTACAGACCTGGATAAACTTTCTTTTATTCCATTAGAGATAGAGATAATTTAAATATAATACCGGTGTCTTCCTTGTAGGTTTCTTTGGAGTTGTTTGGGGATTCTTGTTGTTCAGTTCGACATGATTTTCTTTTAACCTTTCTTTAATCCTACAAAATAATGAAATTGTTAAGTTATGTTGTCACTTTGTGCACACCTTTGTTTGGCTTTTTAGTATTCAAGTTATGTCAAAACTGATTTATTACCTTGTCATTGTTGGCTTTATTTGCTTTTGGGATATCAATTGTTTCCAAAATGATTTTATTTGTAATAACCTGAAATATATAAATAACATCTATTAATTTAAGTATCATGGTGAGTGGTTCGCACTCAGGTATTAAGGTGTATTATACCCACTGTCCATTATAAGTGGGAATGGGCTCACTTCTGCAGACAGAGTTTCGGTACTACAAGTGCAACATGGATGTTTTGAGGTATTACAATATCTCTAACTACCCTGTAGGGGAATAAAGTAATGTTGTAAGCATATGCCTATGCTTGAAAGGTTGAACCTTGAAATCACCATACATCATATTTATAATTAACATTCCTACCTCGACACCATCACAATCAAATTTATTGAAATCTACTTCAAACCATTGTGTCTCGAGAAGGTGATGGTGGCTTTGTTCCACCTCCAGTTTTGATGTTTCACGGCGATAAGATGACAACTCTTTTTGTATTCAATTAGTGCACTTCCACTGATTCATCAATTGTTTTTGTCTCTTTCCTTTATTGCTATTAAATCTGATGTTTTGATTAAATAATTGGTCATTTTTTGAGATGCAGTTTTAAAATTTTACTTCTCTTTATATCGTTCCAACTTCATTTTCTCCATTAGTATTCGTGCTTAAATCTTTGTTCTCAATTATTGATATATAGGGTCGTAGAATATTTCTAAAAAGTTGCTGTAACAAACCAATAAACAAAAGCAATGAATAATGGTTCATGTTTCAGTTTTAATCAACAATAATACTCGATAATACATACGGATAGTTAACCTCAATTGTATTGAAGCACTCAGGAAGGTTAGCACAGTTTTTCACAAATATTTTATATTAATTCACAAATATTTTGTATAATGAAAATAACTAGGTATATAATTATTAATTTTAAACAATAATTAAAACTCCTATATTTGTTTAAAAGGTAAATGTCATTGTCAGATGTCAATTGTCATGGTCATTCAAAATTCTTGTTAAGCTGCTAAGCTAGAATATGCGTGAAGTTAGCTTCACCATATTCTATTTCTTTTACTTGTAGTTTGTCTTATTCCCATCTCGCTCGCGCACGCTATATCACACTGCCAATTTTGTGTCATAGGTGCGCGCGCAATTAAAATTTCACTCTCATCAATTTTTCATAACGCGCCTAAAGAAGTACAACTTCAAAAATTTATTTATATAATCTCATTCGGAAATATTCTAATTATGAAATGAAACATAGACTTTTAATGGCATATTTTATATACATACTTCTTTAAGAAAATTAAAAAATTAAATTAAAGCATTATTCTCCTAACAAAACAATGCTTTAAAATATTTTTGAAGTGAAACTTCTTTATCGAGGTTGGAAAAAAATTTAGTGTAACATTATTTCGTTACGCGTCACATTTTTCGGTTACGCGCCATGTTGCTTTTTGAAGTCAAACTTCTTTATCGGCGTTGGAATGAAACTTCTTTATCGACGTATGGGAGAAATTTTGTAGCAAGTTTGTCGTCACGTTTTTCAATGATAGTAATAAGGTAAAATAGAATATTTGTATTCATGTCTATGATAATAAAAGCCTCTTGTTAAACTTTATCTAATTTAACGAATTTCTCTAAAGTTGCATATAGTAGATCATTTTTCGAAAAATAAGATCATAAAGAACTTTCACTTCTTACGTGTGTACACCTAGTACACGCACAATTTATTTTAATTATTAAAGTACAATGTGTCCCGACCAAGGAGGTTTTACAATTTGTAATTCAATTTAAGTACACATACTCTGTGGTGAGCGCGCTCGCAACGCGCTGCTTCCGAGCCAATAGACCAATAACAGACTTTTTCCATTGGCGCTATTCGTATATGTATGTATTTCGTACATACGAATTTGGGTAATATTTTGTTGGATAAAACTTTAGTAGCAAAAATGTCAAGCAACACCGACGATACTGATTAGAAACACGATTCTGATTACGATGCGCGCGCACACCATCCCAAAAACCGACACCCTGACGTTAGCTATAGTCAACATTTTAGTGTTTTCTATTGTTAGTGTCGTTTTTTCAACAAACGTTGAATAAAATTTTTGAAAAGATTTTTATCTTGTTACGCAAAAGAAGTATAACTTCTAACGCGTTTTTTATGTAGTTAAACATCATCTGTATTTATCTTTCAGACTGAACATGAAGCAACAGCCTACACCACAATGTCAATACTGAGCACTCACTTACTTCATTCGATTGCAATTATTGACCAGACATACATAAGCCGAAAAGCTATGGCTCAAGCTGTAGCCGAACAGTTCTTCGGCTGTTTTATAACTATGCAGAATTGGTCAGATCTGTGGCTTGCAAAAGGTATTCCGGATTACCTATGTGGACTGTACTCGAAGAAGTGTTTTGGAAATAACGAATATAGATATCGGATTCATCAAGAACTCCAAGAGGTAATGTTTTACAATAGCTGAATTCTCTATAATAAATTTTAATTGTCGGATAGAATTGTTGAAAATGTTTGATCAATTTTGGTATCAAGGTGAGATTTTAAATTAATATAGAGTATTAATGGTGTTATTTCTAATTTTTTCTTAATTTGTTTAGTTGTAAAAAATGTATGCCTAGTTTCTAGTTTCTATTTCTCATTGGAAATATGTAAGAAAGGATGTGGTAAGTAACAAGACAGGCAGTTTCATAATTTTAAAATGATTTAATTTAATAATTCAATTATCATTTTATTGATGGGGTTAGTACTACAATATTCTGTATAAGGTCTATCAGCATGATTAAAATAAACATGTGGCACTCGGGGACTTCCGCGGTAAAGCTATTGCATAGCATTTTTATCAACTTAAGCAAATATTATTATTTATTTTGATATTAATTAAATCTACCACTCTACCAGACTCGAACTAAGACGCCTATATAGTCTGTCTCACTCTAACGCGTACCGGCTGCACCGGCCGCGCTTACGCTACGTCACCGATCTCTTCAGAGAGATGTGAATACGCAGTATGCGTTCTGTCCCGCTCTAACGCGTATTGGCCGTACCATTATAACATCGTGTGGTAGGTTTTTTTTATTGATTCGATCGCCGCGCTCAAAGCCCGCGATAAAATCTATGCAATAGCTTAAAAATATATTTAATTAATATTTAATTGAATTAAAAACCCGGTACTATGAGAACATATAAATAATTAGGATGGTACCGGTTGGCCTTATTGCTTTTATGCTTCCAGGCAGTGTAAGGAACAAAAATAATATTGTATGTGTCAAATAACAAGACACTTTCATAAAATGATTTAATTTGATAATTTAATGTGTTATTTTTTAAGGTCGTACAATACGAAGAGCAATATGGTGGTATTGTGCTGGATCCTTGGCAGCCGGCAGCGAGTGGCGCACGCGTCGAATCCAAAGACGTCTTCTACTTCCCCGTCAGGAATGTCAATACTATGTCACCGCATTATACAGAGGTACGACACTACTGCCTTTAAAATTATTGAATACAGCGTTTATGCCTCACATTAAAAAATATATAAATTTCCAAATAATATATATATATATGTATATACGATCTAATAACAAATTTTAATTTTACCTACATTTTTGATACTTCCTTCCATAGGGTAAATGTTTGCGCCCATTCTACTTATTGTTTTGTATATATAGAAATTATATTGTTTAGTTTTTATTTAATAAAAAAGGGTGCGTGTACTTATGTACCGCGTAAAAGTTATACTTCTTTGGCATTATTAAAAATAGTTTTTGATTGCATGCAAATAATTAATTACAATTAAATAATCAAAGACTGGAAAAGAGTCATTAAAGTCAATAAAGTTCAGTTACATTTGAAAAATTAATAATATTTTATTATTTTCTCTATTAAACAAATAAAACACTATTTATCTTTAAAACATTTTTATTTCATTATACTATTTATTTTTAAGTGACTCTAATGTCTTCAAATTTCGGTTTGTAATTTTAAATTAATCATTACTTGGTTGTGCATCTACGAGGCTTCTCCAAAACTACTTGCTTTCTGCAACAAATAAGAGAATATTAATTTAAGCTCTGTCCATGCAAAACTTAAAATTTTTTTAATTCATATTATAAATTTTTAACACATTTATATTATATAATTATATAAATGTGTTAATAATATAATTTGTAGCACATACAGACCTGAAGCAACTTTCTTTTATTCTATTAGAGATAGAGATAATTTAAATATAATACCGTTCTTCCTTGTAGGTTTCTTGGAGTTGTTTGGGGATTCTTTTGTTCAGTTCGAAATGATTTTCTTTAACCTTTCTTTTAATCCTACAAAATAATGAAATTGTTAAGTTATGTTGTCACTGTTGTTTGGCTTTTTTAGTATTCAAGTTATGTCAAAACTGATTTATTACCTTGTCATTGTTGGCTTTATTTGCTTTGGGATATCAATTGTTTCCAAAATATTTTATTTGTAATAACCTGAAATATATAAAAAATCTTTAATTTAAGTATCATGGTGAGTGGTTCGCACTCAGGTAGGTGTATTATACCCACTTCCATTAAAGTGGGAATGGGCTCACTTCTGGCAGGACAGAGTTTCGGTACTACAAGTGCAACATGGATGTTTTGAGGTATTACAATATCTCTAACTACCCTGTAGGGGAATAAAGTAATGTTGTAAGCATATGCCTATGCTTGAAAGTGACTTGAACATCACCAAATCATATTTATAATTAACATTCCTACCTCGACACCATCCAATCAAATTCATTGAAATCTACTTCAAACCATTGTGTCTCGAGAAGGTGATGGTGGCTTTGTTCCACCTCCAGTTTTTGATGTTTCACGGCGATAAGATGACAACTCTTTTTTTGTATTCAATTTAGTGCACTTCCACTGATTCATCAATTGTTTTTTGTCTCTTGTCCTTATATTTGCTAGATTAAATCTGATGTTTTGATAAATAATGTGGTCATTTTTTTGAGATGCAGGTACTTATTAAAATGTTTACTTCTCTGTTATATCGCTCCAAGCCTTCATTTTCTCCTTATTAGTATTCGTGCTTAAATCTTTGTTCTCATATTGATATATAGGGTCGTAGAATATTTCTAAAAAGTTGCTGTAACAAACGCAATAAACAAAACAATGAATAATGGTTCATGTTTCAGTTTTAATCAACAATAATACTCGAATACTCGGATAGTTAACTCAATTTATTGAAACTCAGGAAGGTTAGCACAGTTTTTTCACAAATATTTTATATTATTTCACAAATATTTTGTTAATGAAAACTAGGTATATTTATTAATTTTAAACAATAATTAAAATCCTATATTTGTTTAAAAGGTAAATGTCATTGTCAGATGTCAATTGTCATGGTCATTCAAAATTCTTGTTAGCTGCTAAGCTAGAATATCGTGAATACCCCTATTCTTTCTTTACTTGTAGTTTGTCTTATTCCATCTCCCCGCACCTATTCACACTGCCATTTGTGTCATAGGTGCCAATAAATTTCATCTCTCAATTTTTCATAACGCGCCTAAAGAAGTACAACTTCAAAAAAAATAAGTTTATCTCTGAAATTGTATGTTATACAGTGTAAACATCATGTAATAAATTCATGAAATTTACTATTATCTTATTATATATCATGAAATTTATTTATTATTAATACTTTGATTGGTTCTCCAGAGTATTGTTTCTTTCCATATACCGTCAACTTTTTAACGCTTATAATTTCTCAGTGTTGCCATGTATAATTTACACTGCATATAAGTTTGCTTATTAGTTTGATGATGGAACCGTTTATTTTCAGGTTATGCGTAAAAAGTCCCATTTGGTTCTCCGTATGTTAGAACAAAGGATAGGCCAAGAGTTATTACTGCAGGTTTTTAATAAACAATTGTCGTTGGCGACAAATGCAGCCAATACTAAAATAGGCAGTGGCCTCTGGGGTCACTTGTTGCTATCAACTAATTTGTTCGTGAAAGCAATTTTTACGGTGACCGGTAAAGATATGGCCGTGTTTGTGGACCAATGGGTGAGGACGGGAGGGCATGCCAAGTTTCAGTTGACCTCTGTTTTTAATAGGAAAAGGTATTTATTGCTCAAATTTAAGTTATTTTCTTGGAAAAAAACCAGAAATGTAAATAACAATAATTATTTTAAATCATGTTTTATTTATATATTTAAATATCTGTTGGGTTAACGATATGTTAACAGATGAAATCCAAATTTTTTTAGAAAAAGAAATTAAGTAAAATAAAAATAAAAAAATCCTCTGTTTAGCCATATAATAATCATTTCCTGATGAATATATATATATATTTTAGCACCCCATCCCGGCACTGATGGATAATTTATGTTTAAAATATTTTAGAAAAAAATATAGCCCTTGTTACTCAAGAATTAGGTTGCATACTAATCATGAAAGAATTAACCGGTCCAGTAATTTTTCTGTTTATTAAAAAAAAATACAAATAATTTTTCCGTATTTAATATACAATTATACAACTGATAAAATAATTAATATTTAACAACACACCGCTGGCCATAAACATCCATAAATCCTGGCCATAAATCGATTAAATATCTAACACAGTCAATCACAACTGAGTGAAACAAAACAAGCATTAATAAACATTTAAAAAAGGCTATAAGATAAAAAAATCTTTTCAGAAACACAGTGGAACTAGAAATACGTCAAGACTCCGTACACGAGCGCGGTATACGTAAATATGTCGGTCCGTTGCTCGTGCAGCTACAAGAGTTAGACGGTACATTCAAGCACACATTGCAAATTGAGAATACAGTTGTGAAATCCGATATAACGTGTCACAGTAAGAGTAGGAGAAATAAGAAGAAGAAGATTCCTCTTTGTACCGGGGAGGAGGTCGACATGGATTTGTCAGCAATGGAGTAAGTATTTTTACGATCTTGTCTGTGTAAAATGCTTTATTACGCGAAACAAATCCTTATAATATAAAATTAAACAGTTTAGACTAAATTAGACGTAAAATAATGTTGTGTATTTCAATAGTAAAAAAATATATATTAATTTTTGATCCAGCATTACATTATTTTGATCCTGCATTACATTATTTTGATCCTGCATTACATTATTTTGATCCTGCATTACATTATTTTATCCTGCATTACATTATTTTGATCCTGCATTACATTATTTTGATCCTGCATTACATTATTTTGATCCTGCATTACATTATTTTGATCCTGCATTACATTATTTTATCCTGCATTACATTATTTTGATCCTGCATTACATTATTTTGATCCTGCATTACATTATTTTGATCCTGCATTACATTATTTTGATCCGTCATTACATTATTTTGATCCTGCATTACATTATTTTGATCCTGCATTACATTATTTTGATCCTGCATTACATTATTTTGATCCTGCATTACATTATTTTGATCCTGCATTACATTATTTTGATCCTGCATTACATTATTTTGATCCTGCATTACATTATTTTGATCCTGCATTACATTATTTTGATCCTGCATTACATTATTGAAGTGAAACTTCTTTATCCACGTATGCGAGAAATTTTGTAGCAAATCGTCACGTTTTTCGGTTACGCGCCATGTTGCTTTTTGAAGTCCAACTTCTTTGTCGGCGTTGGAAAAAAAATTACCGTCACATTTTTCGGTTACGCGCCATCTTTTTTATTTATTATTTTCAAAATTCAAAACGTATTAAAAATATAGACAACGGCTGAATGTGTATGCTTTGTTAAATTTAATGTCCAAAATTAATTGGTTGGTCAGCTGATATTCAGTGTGCCAATAAGTGTGATTGTGACATACTGGAGTCATAATTTGAGCTGTCTCTTTCTATCTTAGCCTTTGAAAATCATGACAGCTACAATATATGCTACAAAGGCTTGTCCAACATGCCCACAGATAAATAGAGTATAGCAGGTTCTTCGAGATATTTATGATTATACAGTAAAATCTATAACTTGAACATCAAGTCTCAATTAATAATATACAGAATTTTTCGACTTTTATTATTAATGGAGGTTAAGATTTATTCTTACTAATATTGAGTTAGATAGGTGAAATGAATAAAATTTCATAATAAAGGTACATTCTTCATTACATATTCGAACAGAAGGAACAGAGGGAAGAATATGTTCTAATGTAATTGATGTGTATGTGTGTTAAATTTGTGACGTCATATTTTCTTTTAGGCACACAGTTTTAGAACGTATAAAAAAATAAAAAAAGCGGTCCAATTAAATTTTTCGAGTTATAGAGGGAAAAGATATAACAAAAATTGCAGGGACTAACTGAATGTTTCGACTAATAGAGGGTTGAGGTTTCGAAGAATTGGGGCTTGAAGGAAAGGGGCAACATATTTTTCGAGTGTTAGAGGTTTTCGACTTAAAGAGGTTCTACTTTATGACTACAAATACTTTTTCAGCGACTCCCCAGTGCTATGGATCCGCTTAGATCCCGAGATGTCACTTCTACGTAGCACTGTCATATCGCAGCCGGACTACCAATGGCAGTACCAATTACGTCACGAGCGTGACGTCACGGCACAGAGTGAGGCGATCGACGCCCTTCATAATTACCCAGAGCCAGCTACGAGGATGGCCCTAACTGATGCTATAGAAAATGAACAGACTTTCTATAAGATTAGGTGTAGGGCTGCGCATTGTTTGACAAAGGTATGTTTTTTTTTATACCTCAAAAATGTATAAGATATATTTGCTTCTAACCTAACCCATTATAAAAAAAAATAGGTCAGTTCTAATATTGTTGGAACTGGATCATCATTCACCTAATTATTAATCGAATATTTAGGTTTCAATGCAATGCAATTGCAAAATTTCGTATGTATGTGACTCCACAAATATCTCGGATGATTCTATCTCTCTATCGAGACGATTTTTTATATTAAAATCGGATATATTCCAAATTACGGAACGTCCCAAATTTTATTTTATTCGCGTCAGCACCATTTCTGTATTATATTCGTAGGTACAGATACCGGCAAACATCTTGACCTGCGCAAAAGCGATTTTTAGGTATCACTGGGAGTGAGATATTGACGAGTCGATCGCGTGATTGGTAAATCAGTTGACGTTTGTGTCTCAAGAATTTTGCCGGTATCTGTAATGTTGACACTGTTTTCTAAGTTGAGTTGATATTTGCAAAATACTATTATAAGTTGTAACTCAAAACTCTACCTTAAATAAGCTAATTTGGATATTTGTTTTAAATAATTTGTTTGATGATTTGCTGTTTTAAAAGAGTACCGAGAGTTTTTACGCCGGTTTTTTCTCTCCTAACCCTTTCTTCTTTGCCGATGAGTAGGGATGCCTTCAAATTTAATGACGTGGAATAAGTGATACATGTATCTTATGTTCCATAATAAACATATTTTATTTTTATTTTATTTTATTTTAAGCTAAAAATCTATAACCTACTTAACTAAAATATTTTTTGAGTTATATATTATACGTATAGTGTTAAGTGTTAGTTATATGTTTAAGACTATGACAAAGTATGGACTTTCTCATAGTCTTAAATAAGCTAAATCTCTAAGCCTTTTGCCGAAAATGTATTGCATTTGACATATGAGAGCCTCAATTTTGAATTTTTATTTTGATAAAAAAAACCTTTTTGTTTAGGTGGCAAATGCAATGATAAGCACATGGGCCGGTCCACCCGCGATGCTGACAATATTTCGTAAAATGTTTGGTTCATTCTCAGCACCTCACATCATAAAGCAGAACAATTTTGACAATTTACAACATTATTACTTACAAAAAACCATTCCAGTTGCCATGGCAGGTTAGTGCAGTGTTTTACTTAATTAATTGATAATTTAAGTTAGCCTGTGCCCACATGAGACGATTGTTTGGCCCGGAATTGAACCTAGAATTCCACATCACAACACACGCTATCATTTATTTGATAAGATTAAAAATTAATATGCGAACTGAATAAGTTTTAAGTTCTTCAATTTAAAAGTTTTTAAAGTCGTAATAAGCCTTTAATAATAATAGCTAATTATACAATATGATTCTTATTTTAATCAATTGGCGGGAACACATTTTTTTATGGCTTTGGCACGGTTTGTGCATTAACCAGCGTCAAGTATAAGATTTTTTATAATTCGTGCTTGCCTTAGAAATTCGACCGTGTCCTCCATGTACGGTTTAAGCACTCGCCCGGTACCGCACAACCCTCCTAAAGGCCGAGAACAAATGATTGAATTAAATTAAAACTTGCCCTCGAACCGGGAATCGAACCCGGGCCCCCCCCCCCCCCCGCCCCCAAAAAAAAACCCGGGGGGGTGGGGGCCCCCCAAATAGCTAACTATCAACCCTGCACTTAATAAGACCGGCGGGAACACATTGTGGTGACATTTCAAGATCCACAGACTATGAATTCTCCCGATATGTCATTTCTGCAAATATTATAACAGGCTGCTTATACTTAAAAAAAACGCATTGGAACGCATTTTATTGAATTTAACATTCATTTATCTTTTTAACAATTTTATTTAAAATTATCGACCCGTACTGGCTTCGCACGGGCAACCGTGACCCGTAAACCTTGAAAATATTTATCTAAAACATTCCTTATGAATCATCTTGATATTGGTGAAAACCGTAAGAAATTCCGTGGTTTTTTGAGATTCCGTGAAGTGAGATTTATGCTGTAGTTGTCCTTTTTTGTAAGCATTATTAAGATCTATAATTTTTCCCTAGAACTCAATCACATATCCCTCATAGTTAAGACAGCGTTCGTAAGACTGTTTTTGTTTTTTCTTCAACTGCGATTTCGACTACCACGAAAAAAGTCTTTATATTTTTCTAGTTAATAAATAATCTGTGACTCACATAGATTCCTATTCGTAGTGCAGATTGCTACCACCACCTCACAAACTTGACCTCTTTATAATCTTAATCTTAATATATATAAATTACGTGTCACGTTGTTTGTCCGCTATAGACTCCTAAACTACCGAACCGATATCAATCAAATTTGAACACCGTGTGCAGTTTGATCTAACTTAAAAGATAGGATAGCTTACATCTCAATTTATACCCGCAATATTATTTTATTGCAAATTATTTGTTCATTATTTGATACAATTCTAAGAGATGGCGCTGTGTTAAAAGTACCAACGTTTCACATAAGCTACAATTTAATGGCATAACCATCAAAAAAGCATGGTGATCCCTATGATTGGTGTTCTCCTACCGTTTCCCTTGAATAGTTTACTACTATGTAATATAACAAAAACCTTAGCCACAGCAACGCTTGGCCGAGTCTGCTAGTATTAGTATATATATACACGATTTGACACTATTTTTCCAGGTCTAAGAAATATACACGGCATATGTCCCCCGGAGGTGGTTCGGTTCCTTCTAGATCTGTTCAAATATAACGACAATTCGAAGAACCACTTCTCAGATAACTACTATCGCGCAGCTTTAGTTGACGCGTTGGCTGCTACTATCACTCCAGTCATATCAGTTCTCCAACCGGTAATATTTATTTTCTAAAATAATTAACCTAAGTTTTCTTGAGTTTTTTTCCTTTTTAGTATATTTGTGTTCTTTTTTTATTTTTAAAGGTTTTTTTTGTCTTTTTAAAAATGACGGTTTGGTTCTAGATTCAGAGACGAGACATAACTAAGAACATGAAATTCAACCTTAACTAATTATAAAAATTATAAGATTTAATATGCACTAATTAGGATTTTATGCATACGTGTATTTTTTGGCCTTATGAAAATTGCGCCATCTATGATTAGCTATAGGTAACGAGACATCGTCTATCGTCTCTTTTCATAAAAAAATAATTTATTAGTTATTTACCTATGAGGTTATTAGTTATTTACCTTTGAGGATTAAAGTCTTCTCTTGAGGAGAAGGACATCGCAATAGTGAATCTAAAAAAAGATAATGAGAGGTTAAAGTCTAATGTGGCTGACCTAACGAACCGGCTACTTCTGTTGAACTACATGCCCGGGAGAAAATTGATTAATGGGATCCCTGAGAATAGGTCAGAAAATTTATTTGAAACTGTCCTTCTATAGCCAAGACTGTGGACTGTCCCTCACTCAAGTGTTTCAGCACGTAACAAGGGTTGCTAAAATAACTAGCAGTGATAGGCCTCGGTCCGTGGTAGCCAAGTTATGTACCCGCGTACACTGACTTTGTTCGGCTGCTTGAGCAAATTTAAAGGAAGAATCACAAGAGAAATTAAACTCTATCATCGGTATCGAAGGAACTAAAAACTATTTATCTGAACTCTTACTCATTAACAATGCTCTTTACGGGCCACACCTTGAAAGCAAAAGAGAAGCAGTATAAATTGTATGGGTTCGCAACGACGCGTTTACAAGAAAGAACGAAAACTGCAAGCCTTGCTTAAGATAACGAAACCTTAAATCTTTTAACAAGTTAGTATTTAGATTGTAAGCTTTTGTTGTTCTTTAGTCTAGTAACACACAGATTTTTTTTTTTACGATGCTTGAAATTTTTATCAAAACTACAGGGGTTGAGAACTAAAACGGAAGCTTTCTCAAATATTTGTCAACTTCTAATTACAAGATCATCGCTCTAACTGAAACTTGGCTGAAATCTGGTATTCAAACATGGAATTATTTGACAAAGATACACTGTTTATCGTAGAGATCGTTCAATTCTACCAATACCAAATCGGATGGTGGAGGTGTCATACTGGGAGTCTCCAAAAAATTTGTTCTTTCAGAGTTGAGGCGTGGGAATCGGATGTGGAGGACTTATGGTACCTATAAATTTAATAAAATAATAAAGAAACATTCGATATGTGAATATACCTGCCTCCTCCTGTAAGATTGGGACTTTGACATTTTTTAGACAGCGTCGACAGAGCTTTAATCTTAAGTGATGATGTCAATCTAGGGTTCATTAATTGGAGATCGCTAAATAATGAAGTTTTATAACACCTTGTAATTATAACAATACACTTGGCTTTGCCTTTATTGATTTTATGTCTATGAATAGCCCAAATCAATGTAATAGTATAGGTAATAGTGATGATCGTTTCTTGTATTTAGTATTAAGTAATATGTCTAGTTTAATTATCAGCCCCCTCCGACTCGTTAAGTAAAATATACGCGAATCATCCTAGTTTATTGTTAAGTTTAAATATTCTAAAATATCTTTTTGCGAAGAGAGGTAATACTTAACTAAGTTTTTAAAAAGCTGATGTGTCTATTAAGGGGATCTGAAAACCATGATTGGAATGATAGCCTACGCTCATAAATGTTAATGATATGGCATCTGAGTTCTACAAAATCCTTAACACCTTGTATATTATGTTTTAATTGTATTTTTTACATTTTTTAAATTTTAAATTTCTATTTTTGTTTGTGAAACTTGTGTTTACGTTAATTGTCACACATTTTAGATGTAAGTTTTTGTAAAATAATTAGTAGATTAAGTATTGTGTGTTGTCGTAAGCATAAATAAAATAAATAAATAAAATAAATAAACCTATGTTCAGTTGGAGATTTGTATGCAAGATTTTAAAACATAAAAGTTTTGGTATGCTTTTTTTATTTCAGCTAATTAAAGTACTGGCCCAAATTATCAATATAATTTTGTAATTTTGATGGCAGTTTGTTTATCAGCTTGGATCCCCTTCTACTCTCGCTTTTAATCTGTCAATGTCACTGTCAATGGTACACGTCGCGTTGTTAGCGCAGCGATATTTCGTAGGAACGCATATTCGAAAACTGTACAAGTTTTCAATTTATCCATGGCGCCAAAAACTATTACAAATTCACAAAAACAAATGAATTAAAAATTAAAACACGGTTTGGAATAAAATTTGTTTAAATTTATAATGATATCGCCATAGATGATTAAATCTGTCAATGCTGGTTAGAAAATCTCTAATTACATAGGTATTATTTATTCATATAGGTAATATAAATTTACACCTTTGATCGCGATGGTATTTATTTTAATTACAAGTAAAAACAATAGTTATCTGCATGAATGCGAAAGATGCTCAAAAATTTTTTTCACCTAGATTTTTTTAGTAGAAAAAAATAGATGTTCACAGTTAAAGAGTCTAATAAGCAATTCCGAACCCAATATGGAATCCGGACTTCCTCCAATAGCAGTGATAGTAATGCGTTCAATAATTGTCGCACGCATGACGAAAATTATGACAAACAATTTTTAGTATTGACGCTTAAACACTTGGCTAGCACTGCTCTTGGTGTGTGTTCATATAATGAATTTTGTTATACGCAACTAGCTAATGCTACAGAAAACAATAAACGCTGAACTCTATAACAAAAATGATACAAATTACTTTTAAAATAGTTGTATGAGACTGATTTTATTTACAGGGTGCTCCAATAACTGCTGACTCATTATCAGCGGACACAAAATTAGTTTTAGAAGAAGTAACTCGAGTACTCAACTTGGAGAAAGTGTTGCCATGCTACAAAAATACGGTGTCAGTGAGTTGTCTGCGTGCGATACGTCGTTTGCAGCAGTGTGGCCATTTGCCGAGCATTCCCACTGTTTTTCGTGCATATGCTCAGTATGGACAGTATATTGGTAAGTTTTTTTATTACCTCTACTAAAAATTCCGTCTGTAAACCAACCTAAGTAAGAGTTAGACCAGAAGAAGAGAAGAGTAAGAGTTCAGACTTCTCTTTCGAATTCTTCGCGATTATAACGGATGTAACAGTACTTATCCGGAGCTGGATATTTTCGGTAGTGGGCTGATCTAAAGAAAGCATTGTTAAGTGCCTATATAGTATATCATTTATCATTCATACCTTTACCGGATACAAAGTCATTGGCACATCATTCATACCTAATCCGCTGTGTTGCTAGTATTTTTTTTTCTGCTTAACAAAAATTGCTAGAGTCTGGCTAATGAAAGAAGATAATTGAATTATTTGAAAACTTTCGGATGGCAACACAGAATTTCATTGAATTTCTTAGGATAGTATGATTTATTGTCTTGATATTTCATGCAATTACTTATTTTTATTTCTATTATATATTTCTTCCGAATAGTTAACAGGTATAATAGCCTAAACTTTGTTTTATTGAATGTTTGGATTCTGAATTTGATTGTTCCGAATAAAGTTGTGTTTTATAATAAATAAAGGTCTAATTTTCCATGCAATGCTAGTCATTTTGAGTAATAGTAAAAGACTAAATACGTATAGTATTTAATTTCATAGAAATACAGTTACTATCAATGTAAAAAATAATAAAATAAAATCAAGTATCAAGGAAGTTTAATCCTCAAAATATATCAAACTTTTAGGGATTCCATACTAATTTTTTTTGAATTTGCCGCGCTTTTTCGTTATCTTTCATTAGCCAGACTCTAGTATTTTTCACTTTAGTCACTTTATATATATTTTTATTGTATTATTGTAACATTTATGTGTACCAACATTGTCGTATAATTTAGATAAAAAAGCTTGTTACATATACCGTAGATATAGTATTATGAATGATTTGGTAAACTTCTATAAGTAATAAAAAAATCAACTAATAAAGTAGATTGTATTGTAACATTTTTATTTTTATTCTGTTTTATTACTCTCAATTTACATATTTTAATTTAATATACTATAATTATTTATCAGTGCAGTTTTGATTACTTAAGTTTTCGGTCGCAGCATGTAACCTTTAGATCCTAAAAATCATCGTGAGATAGCGCGGTGAACCCAACTAAAAGATTTATCCCGTTTTCCAATATATTTCAACAATTTTCTTTTTGCAACACATATCTATGCATATAGGAAATATAATCAATAACTGAATCTACCTTAAACGTACTTCTATAGAATCATTTATATTTTTTTATTAGACGTGAGGTTATCGGCATTTGAAGGTCTCGTGGACTTTGTGCGTGTGGATGGAAAGCCGGAGGATCTGTCGAATTTACTGACAGCTGTCGAAAGTGATCCCGATCCGGGAGTAAGGCATGGCTTGGCGAGATTATTGGTTTCGATGCCGCCATTTGAACGTGCACAAAGACATCGCCTTGATACAGAAGCTGTGGTACACAGGTATGGTCCCCTATGTTGAATAAACACTCGCTCGGGTGTGGACATAATACTATAGATTAGACCCCGTTCAAGTATTACGTAACTACTATGGGAATTGGGAAAGGGCTTTGATTTTCTTATTTGTTGATTGACGTAATCACACAAATACAATAATTATTTACTTTTTTACACATATAACTCACACATTGTCTATGCTTGATTTGTATTTTCGAGGATTCCCTCAAAAAATAAAATGGTTATGTACTATTATTTTCGCAAGCTTTTCTTACTTTTCCTGACAAGAGGAGGGGGGGCATAAATTGCAGTTAATCTGCTTACGTATAATACTTGAACGGCCCGTTTCCCCGGAAACGGAACTTCCCCTTTAGGCAATAATCAGTTAGTTAATAGTGCAAATAAGAACAATGGCACAGTTAATTTTGTTTGTTGATGTTAGATGTTGATTGATACCGCCGCCCGTGACACTCATATTGCCAGAAGCCTCGCAAGTGCGTTGCCGGCCTTTTGATAATTGGAAGCTCTTTTCTTAAATTCGAATTGGTTCGGAAATACTTCAGTGGGCAGCTGGTTCCACATACTGGTAGTGCGTAACTACGCGAGTCTAACTAGACTGATAAGGTTATTAAAAATGTCCATACGTCAACCTACTTCATATATGTATACAATTTACGATTAAAATTTAACAGTGAAACACCTTTTAATAGAGCTAAAAAAGAGTTCTCTTCTTCAAAAGCAGGCAACGCATCCTGAATCAAAATTCAAATGTCCATGTATTTTTTACATAGTTTCCTATCAGGCACGCGATCAGGCAGATCTGTGACCGAGAAGCTGGGCAGAAGGGGAGTGTCAAATCACCCCATTCCTATAAAGTCCTTGAGCTCCTTAGCTCGCCTTATAAAAGAAATAACTTCAGAGAGTATGTATATAAAGTGATTTCCAATTCATTAATTTTATTACAGATTATGGAACAATATGAACAGTCATCTCTCAAATGATGCCAGGTTGAGATGTGATTTAGTAGACCTATATTATACTTTATACGGGTTGAAGAGGCCCCTATGTGTTCCCCTACCAGAGATACAGGCTATGATGAAACACATGCATAGCAAAGAGAGGGAGAGAGTCGAGAGAGAAAAAGAAAGAATTGAAAGAGAGAAAGACAAGCAGAGGGAATTGGAACTAAAAGCCGTTATCAAGCAGGAAATTGATGATGTAAGTTTTTGTCATGTCATTGATGGTCTTCTGGACGATTCCTTTCGCCAGATGCTTCTCTTCCGACCTGAAGGAAGGATCCCTTTGATACATTGCCCTTTTTTTGGTATCTCCCTGTTGCCAGTTCTTCTCTTCCGTTCTACGCCCTTGATTTCAGAACTGGCAGTAAATGTAAATATTTCTTTTTTGGCGTTCATAAGTGTACATTGTGTTACCTGCATGAATAATCATTCTGATTTTTGGCCTGAAAGACCTTGACAACTCAGCGCGGGCTGTTTTGGCTTGGCCGGAATGGGCTTTTCCCATGACTAGTGCTAGGGTGTCTCCTGCGAGACTCGGACTCAATAGCCTGAAGGGCAGGACTGAGTGGCTAAGACCGACAAGTTGAATATATCCTCTGTTGGAATTACTTTGATAGCGTATGACGTCATTGCTGTGTCTGTAGCCGTAGATTGTGGATGTTGCTACAGTCTCTTGTCCAATTATTTCGTAGCTATGTAGTAGTGTCCATTGGCGGCGGTATCACTTTACATCAGATGAGCCTCCTGCCCGTTTGCCCCCTGTTTAATAAAAAAAAAGTAAATGACGTTAAAAAATTTTTTTCATTCATTGTCATTAATTGGAAATGAATCCATCGCATCCGGATTGTTGTGTGAAAAAATCCAGAACATAGCAATTTCAAAAACTTAATAATTGTTCAGAATTCTATGTCAGTTTTTGCAATTTGCAATCTTCTAATATATAAAATTCTCGTGTCACAATGTTCGTTCCCATACTCTTCCGTAACGGCTCGACCGATTCCTATGAAATTTTTATGCATAATTTTTTATCATATCTTAATTATGTACTAAGGCCCGTATTCTAGAACGTCAATCAGACTTAAATCTAGTTTCAAGAGCTGTCAAACGTATTGGACGGCGCTCAGGTCGATTGGGAGATTTAAAGTGATTTATATAGTCCTATTAGAATAAACTATTTCATTTCATTTGAATGAGATACAAATGAGAATTAACCTCAATCATTTTTATAGGCATCTGTTTTTAATTATTAATAAGCCCGTTATATTGAAGTGTACCAATTATAGTTTGTTGCATTTGGTCTGGGCTTTCTGTATCTGTTTCCTTCTTTTTTTTCTTAATAGGCAAGTACGTCAGATTTCTGTCTTCTATGCCCCACTCCTAACAATGTTATCCGAAAGTAATTAAATATTCAAACGTACGACAAATTCAAAATTTCCTTTTGTAATGAATGAACGGTTTGAGAACATTTAAGTCACTGTTCTGCAATTTCTAATTTAACTATTTTTTAAATATTTTCCAGACAATAATAAAACGCGAACCGGAAATAATGGATCCATTGCCGCTGGAGTCGGCGAGAGATCTTCCAATACCGGTGTCCAGTATCAAAGAGGAAGACGACAAAGTGGATATAATGAGTATCAATGATGATGCAATGGGATATAAGGTAACAGATTTGGATAATAATACTAAATGTATACTATATATAAAATATATATAAAATTCTCGTGTCACAATGTTCGTTCCCATACTTCTCCGAAACGGCTCGACCGATTCTTATGAAATTTTTTGTCTTTCATTTTTTTGTTTTTATTTTTTTATGATACAGCATACAAAAATACATACAACCCTTTATTTTCACCCTTCTACGATCAACCCCTATTTTTTTATTATAGAAGATAGTTATTTTTATTAAACTAAAAAAATGTTTCCTAGAAATAATATACATGGCAAAACAATATTTGCCGGGTCAGCTAGTATATTATATGTAAAAATTCATTTATGTACATAGTTATCTTTTTTATAATAAGGTTTTTATTAATGAAATATTGCGTAACGCAATAAATTACATCAAATATTAGTGTGTTCTTTAGTTGTCATTATTTGTTTATATAAAGAAGTATTTGATTTCAGGAAGAAAGCAGGCGTGACATGTTATCGGATAACGCAGCCCCACTTCCGGGTATACCCGGGTCATCCGGTCCGATCGGATTCGAACCGGGCATGTTTAGACACGATAAAGACGATCTTGGAGTACCTAAGGTAATATTTACTTTTAAAAATAAATGGTTATTAATGAATCACAGTCACAGACAATATATTAAAAATACATTGAACAAAAATTTCAGACATTTTATAATAAATAATTTTTTTTTTAACACTGTTGGCCTTGTATTGTAACGCTCATACGCACGCTCGCACGTGCGCTCACACGCACGCGTTTAACAGTCGCTTGTATTGTAAACAGCGTTGCCAGATTTTTTTATTGTAAAGGCGGGATTTTGGAACTTTTTGAGTTAAAAAAGCGGGAATCTCTCGTCGATAGCGGGACATAGTAACTAAAGGTGATATTTTAAATCATTTTTACCCTATCGTTAAATACTTGTCTTCTTAATAAAAAAAATAAAATAAACAAAACTAAACCAAAAAAAGTATTCATTAGACAATTATGGCGTTTCAAATAATTGTCAGAACTCTGAGGAATGAGTATATGATATACCTGGTATCTTTTTTTGGTAGCTGTTAAAAGAGCTGGTGCCATTTCTGAGCATGGCAGTGGTGTCTTGAGTTAACCCCAAAAAGCGGGAAAAGTCTGTCCCGCGCGGGGCATTTCATTTTCATTAAAAAATCGGGACGTCCCGCCAAAATCAGGACGTATGGCAACGCTGATTGTAAAGGACACTATAGTGAGGAAACAGTCATGCCTTAGACCCAAAAAGTCTGCGGCGTGTGTAAGGCATAAAAGGCTTTTGTTTTTAGTATGTTACCTACTTATGTAATTGTTACAAAATTTGGTGTTTAAATAATACGCAAACAAAAGACAAATATCAGATACAATAAATTTTGACTACTCATTGGTCTAGTGGTTAGTACCCCTGACTGCGATTCCATGGGTCCCGGGTTCGATCCCCGGCTGAGACGAACATCGATGTGATGAGCATTTGGTGTTGTGCTTAGGTCTTGGGTGTTTAAATATGTATTTATATGTCTATCTATAATATGTATGTATATCCGTTGCCTAGTACCCATAACACAAACTTCACCAGCTTAGCATGGGACTAGGTCAATTGGTGTGAATTGTCTTTAAAAAAAAATGTATGTGGCTCGGTGGTAATATTTCTCACCATGAATTAAGAAGTCAACGAATCACACATTCTTAATAGTAGTTTCATCATAGAGACCAAGCTTTTCTATTATTTTCTATTAATCTTACGCTCTACGAACGAGAGTTTCCACGAACTTATTAGATTTGTTTAATTCAATAAAATCCTTTTCAGGCTAAGAAGAAAAAGAAAGAGAAGAAGAAACATAAGCACAAACATAAACACAAGCATAGTAGCAAAGACAAACTAAAGGAGCACAAAGACAAACTGTCCCGGCCGTCCTCCACAGATGTTCTCAAAATCAAAGAGGAGACGCGAGAGACGCTTAGCTCATTCAGTTCAAGCCAAAGTCCCTCGGAGGATATCTCTATGCCCATGAATCTAAGTTTTTAATTATATGTAAGGATAATAAAGTTTTATAATGACGAGATATTAAATGGTATTTAATTAATGTTGTTTTCTTTAATTATAAAATTAAAAAAAAAATATTTTGCGACTATCTCATAGAAATGTCGTTGTTCCATATTTCTAAGAAACATTTTTTTTGTTCAATACAAATATCTACTATAATAAAAAATAGGGGTTGATCGTAGAGGGGTGACAATTAAGGGTTGTATAGATCTTTGTATGCTGTATCATAAAAAAATAAAAACAAAAAAACATCAAAAAAATTTGTGGTGGACACCCCTTACCACTTAGGGGTTTGAAAGATTGATAGTAGCCGATTCTCAGAGTTACTGAATATGCATAAAAAATTCGTAAGAATCGGTCGAGCCGTTTCAGAGGAGTATGGGAACGAACATTGTGACACGAGAATTTTATATATTGGATAGAAAATAATAAAATTAATATTTCTAATAGTAAGTAATCCTCGTAAACTAAAACTTATATTAAAAGTTTATTCTAATGTTACCCTTCCAGTATAGTTACGGT
Organism: Pieris macdunnoughi; assembly: GCA_905332375.1. Lineage (NCBI taxonomy): Eukaryota > Metazoa > Arthropoda > Insecta > Lepidoptera > Pieridae > Pieris > Pieris macdunnoughi. The sequence goes on along the minus strand of CAJOBZ010000014.1, from coordinate 3,599,014 downwards.
ATCAGTTCTTAAACAACTGAGGTTATGGCCTTAAGAAAATTGTAAATACTGTATATTTAATAATTAAAGACAAATGTCGAATTACAAGAAATTATTTCTTTACTACTATAAGCCATGGGGGTATGGCTTATAGGTTAATGCATAAGGCATATAACACGCTCCGGGGTGCGATCTCTACCGAAGCAAAGTCAACCTGATTTTCTTAAATATCATTTAAACAGACGCTTTACTTCCATATTAAAAAATGTGAGCCGTCGACATTATTTTGTAAAAGTAATATGCAGAAAAGAACAGATTGTGATAGGAACTAAATATGTCATAATGATAAAATAAAATATTACGATTTTTTTTCCAGATAACGATGACTATTTATTCAATAAACATTTATTTTCATTAAATACAAAAATTTCCGAATTTATTACAAATCGTGACTACTTAATTCGTTTATTCAGTGACTTCGAAATACACACACCGTACACACTACTGCATATAGACTGTATATATATTATATATACCATCATATAGCGGCATGTGTCGCCACGCCAGAAATCGGTTTTACGTGCGGCTATAGATGTTTCACATCAATAATTACAGTACATCTTGCTTAATAATTACAGGGCATAATTTTCACTCGTGCTACAAAGTAGCGCGTAGGTATTAATCCACGATAGTTATCATAGTTCAAATATCAGCAAGGTTCAAGGCAATAGTAATTACGTTAACAAAGTAGTTTAATTCATTTATTAGTTTCCAAGTCTCTTGATCAACGTATAACATTAAAATTTAATTCCAGTTACTCATTTCTATTATATGCAGTACAATTTCACACACTGAATGTTTAAAATGCAAGCGACAGAGCGAGAAAAATAAAGGTTACAAGTCGATTGGACCAACGCTTTTTTTAACCCCAGGGGATTTAACTCAGGTTCAATCCGTTTTTAACATACGAGAATCATAATTAGTGCGACGTCCGACTCCTATTACCAAAATTTACTAGATTTTGTCGCTAAGTCTTGTTTCTGAATCTTACAATAAATATCTGAAATGTCTCAGATCCGCGGTGATACTGCAGATCTATAACCACTAAGCATACTTTGCTTTTGTTTTAATTTATTCTGAAATTACATAATTAAACTACTACACTTACGAGCCTTCTGGCATAAAAGTTAAAGCGTCAATTTAAAAAAAAAATGTTAACGGATGAAACGTAATAAGTAATAATAATATTAGCGTCACGAAGATATGCAGCGTTTTTGTCGAAGAAAAGGGAGAGAGTGAAAGAGAATTTATGAAATATTAGTATTCTATATTTTATGCAAAATAATTTATTGAAATCTCAAATTACGAATTGTAAATTAAAATGCGACGTCATTTTACTATCGAAGGAATAAATTTAAAAAATTAAATTTATAATTTGTATTAATTGTCGACACTTAATATTTTAATGACAATTAAATTCATTAAATTCCTAACATATCTTCCTTTTTCCCTCCCTCTAAGTCTCGGAAATCTAAAGTTTTAGGTTTGTATAAATATGAACAAGACTTAAAAATTAGCCTTCCAAAGAAGTTTCACTTCTGACATGTGTACCTACTTTGTACGTACGCACTTTTTTAACTACATATTTAAATTATAGTAAGTGCATATCAACAATGTTTAAATCGTCGAATAGGTAATAGAAAGCTTTCATTTGTTATTATATATATAATGTATCCTAGTTATAATAGCATTACCTTCATTTATGTTTCCTGAAAATAAAAATAGATTTGCTAATACGATTTTGTTCCCCGGGGTAATGTAGGTACTTATTGATAAATAACAAATGAGGTTTGTCTCATTAAAATACCTTAACAGTTTATTATGGATATAAAATATAAACGATGTAATTAGGCTTAATTAAAAATTATATAACATGATAAAAGGAAAAGCTTAATATTTATAAACATTAAATACAACATTCGTAGTCATCATTGTAGGTATTCTGTTGATAAATCTTTATATTGCATTTTATGCAGGCGTTGTTAAGAAAACAAAATAAGAGGCGTCTAATTGTAAATATCTCTAATTCCTAAGATGGATTAATGGAACTGATATATTACAAAATAGTTTATTATCTACATATTACAACTTAATTAAATTAAGAACTTGAATTTAAGTTGTAATTAAAACAATTTTTTTATCCTATTCTCATTTAATAAAAACATAATTTTGGTAATGAGAATAAAGATCTTTAAATATTATCCTAAACATACGAATATGCTTACGGATATTATTATTATTATAAGCATTTAACACTTTATTTATTTATTACTTATTTATTTATTTATTTATTTACACTTCGTTGCAATAAAAATAAAAGAAAAACAAATAACACAATACATAAAAATTATAATGGATGCAACGGGCGGCCTTATCGCTACTAAGCGATCTCTTCCAGGCAACCCTAGTTAAATAGAAAAACTAAAAAAAGAAATTATAGCAAGCATTCATGAAGTTTATAAAAATATGATATGATTCAAGCACCGCGCAAAAAAGGAAAAGTACAATTATCTGTTAACGGGTCTTACGAATACTTTAAGGCTTCAAACATGCCGTATTTATCGTATTTTACGTTTAAATTGGTATTTTCACGAGGATCGCTTGAATTATAAGTAGTGCGTTGCACGAGATACAATAAACATCTCTTGAAGAAAATGATGTTAGAAAATGGAGAGTATGTTTACCTCCATTTTCTACATTGCAGTCGTCGGTGGTCTGGTATGCCTATTTTTTATAAAATTGATTATTTTTACTTTGTTTTTAAATCTATCCAACGTTATATCGATTTAAAGAAAAAAATTTCACCTTGATTTTTCGCGGCAATATAGGGTTAGGGTAGAAGGACTCCTTTCTCCGCAATTAGACTCGTGGTTGGTCCGTTGTGCGTACGAGTCCTGGCTAATTTAGCCAGCCTAGCTCCTTCCAGAAGCACAGAAGTCTCCTGGGCACTTCACAGGCTTCCCGGAGCGACCTCACCGTTCCGAGGATTTTTTCACGTTGATTAGCCACAGCCTCGCATTCCAGGACTACGTGGGTGACTGTTTTCTCTGCGCTGAAACAGCCTCTGCACAGGGGGCTGTCTGTCGCGCCTAGGATAAAAAGATGTTTATTTAGGAGGCAATGACCCGTTATTGTCCCTATCATTATTTTAAGGTTGGTTCTATTTAAGTTAAGTAGTCGCTTTGTCAGTTGCGGGTTTACTGCTGGCAGAGCCACTTTGGACTGTCTGCAGGCCGCACCATGCGACCATCGTTGTTGCTGGAGTTCAGCGGATCTCTGGCGAATCCAGGTTCGCACCAGCGAGAAGGGCAAAGGAAGGAGCGGATACGGGCCAGCAGGCATCATCCCGGAGCCTCTTCTCGCAAGCTCGTCCGCAGCATCATTGCCGAGAGATCCACTGTGTCCCTTAATCCACTGCAAGGTAACCCTATTGGTTCGGGTTATGACCTCCAGTGCTTCATGACACTCCAGTATTAGTTTGCTGTTGGTTTTTTGTTTCCGAGCGCCATCAGCACGGATGCACTGTCGGATACGAATTTAATGCAAAAGTCATTAATCCCTAGCCGCTGCACGGCTCTGGCTGCTTCGGTTAAGGCGACACATTCACATTGAAAGATCGTACTCTGTGTGCCCAAGGGTAGGTGTATGTTGATGTTGAGATCAAGAGAGAATATGCCAGCGCCTGAGCCAGACCCTGTTTTGGATCCATCTGTATATATACGTAGCTCATTTACGGTCGACCGATCATGTTCCTCTTCTCTCAGTTGTATATGATATTTCCTGTTAAATATTAGTTGGTTAGTGATTCTATCACAGGGCGCAGCAATAAGAGGTTGATACTCTATTGCCCTGTTGAGAATCGCTGTGTGTGCACTGTAGTGATTTTTTCCCCATAGATCCAGTACCATAAGCCTGATAGCAGCCAGGGCTGCCTCCTGCTGTATGTGTAGGTCCAGGGGTAAGATCTGCAGGGCCATCTCCATTGCTGCAGTTGGTGTTGTTTTCATGCAACCGCTAGCAGCGGACAAAGCAAGCCTCTGGAAGCGTCCGAGTTTGGTAATTGCCGTTTGAAGTTCTGTTCTGGGCCACCAAACAAGGGCTCCATAGGCTAGCATTGGCCTAATTATGGCAGTGTATATCCATAATGTTATCTTAGGCGATAAGCCCCATTTCACGCCTAGCATCTTTTTGCATTGATAAAAGGCGATCGTTGCTTTGTTTAGTTTGTGTTCTAGATGTTTGTTCCAGAGCAGTTTACTGTCCAAAATCACACCTAGGTACTTGATTTCATTCTTGAGTATGAGTTCAGTGTTGAAGAGTTTCGGAAGTTTGTACGGTCCAAGAACTCTTCGGTTGGTAAAAAGTATTAGTTCTGTTTTTGATGGGTTGACAGATAACTCGTGCTCATTGCACCATCTCTCAATCACTTTGAAAGCTCTTCTCATGAGGTCACATAAGGTGCTTTCAAAGTTCCCAGATATCAAGATAGCTATGTCATCAGCATATCCCACAGTGTAGAGATTGTCAGCGTTGAGTTCTGTGATTAGTTCATTAACCACCAGGTTCCACAGTAGCGGCGATAGAACACCTCCCTGCGGACATCCTCTGCTGACAATGCCTCGTGTTGTGGAGTTTACCGTGAACTGTATAGCTCGTTGTTTTAGCATGTTGTTTATCCATTCTATAAGGGTTGATGGTACTCCACATGACCTTAGTGCTCTGGTTATACTCGTGAAGTTTGTTTTGTCAAAAGCACCTTCGATGTCAATGAATGCACCAAGGGTTGACTGCTTTAACTTCAAGGAGTTGCCAATGCGAGACACGACGTTGTGGAGTGATGAGTCTGTTGATTTGCCCGAGCTATAGGCATGTTGATTAGGGTGTAGGAATTTGGATAGCGATACCCGGCTGCGTATCTCCAGGTCTCCCAGCCTCTCCATCGTTTTTAAGAAGAATGAAGTAAGGCTAATAGGCCTGAAGGACTTCGCTTGGGTATAGTCCTCTTTACCTGGTTTTGGGATGAATAAGATTTTTACTTCTCTCCATTTCAAGGGTATGTATCGGTGGGCTATACAGGCTCGGAAGACAGAGACAAGATAGTCTACTATTAAGTTCCCACTCCATCTTAGTAGTCCTGGGAAGATGCCGTCCAAACCAGCCGCTTTGAATGGAAGGAAGGAGTTGATTGCCCACGTTACTTTTTCATTAGTGATTATTTTGTGCGCTACTTGCCAGTCTGAGCTGTCGGTGGCTCTCTCTGAGTATGGTTGCCAGGCCTGTTCGTTGGCAATTATGCAACCCGGAAAGTGTGTTGCCAGTAGTAGTTCACATGTTTCTGAATCAGTTTTTGTAAATGAATTGTCAGGTTTTTTAAGACAACCGATCGAGTGATTGGGCTCTCTGGAGAGGCATGATTTCACCCTGGTTGCCTGGTTGTTGGTTTCAATACTGGTGCAGAAGTGTCTCCAACACTCCAGCTTCCTAGTACGTAAAAGTTTTTTGAATCGCCTTCTCGCGACCGTGTACTTGTCCCAGTCGGTGGGTAACCGTGTGTTCACTGCTCTATTGAACAGCTTCCTGACCTTCCGTCGGTGTCTCTCCAGTTCGGGGCACCACCAGTTATGTCTCCCTCCCCATCTTGGTATGGTAAGGGGACACGACCGTTCATAGCTTGTCAGGAGTAGGGACGTTAGGTTGTTTACATGTTTGTCTATGTCTTGTATATTTATGGTGGTTGGTATCGATAGTTTGTCTACCTCGGAGCTGATAAGTCTATAAAATTTTACCAAATCGGTTCTCCGCGGTATACGTCTAGGTTGAGGTTTAGGTAGCTCCCCTTTGATTGCAAAGCGGATCCACCTATGATCCGAGCATGATAACTCGTTGGATACGTGCCAGTCCTGTATGTGATCTGACAGACCAGCAGTTACCATTGTTAAATCAATAATAGTTTGCGAACGCGCGTTGATAAAAGTTGGTTTTGAGCCATTGTTAGCCAAGATAAGGTTATTGCTAAGTATAAAATTAAGCATATCCTCACCTCGAGTGTTGGTATTAGCGTTACCCCATAACGTGTGGTGCGCATTGGAGTCCGCCGCGATGATTAGCTCCAGTTTCTCCCTCTCACAGTAGTCAGCCAGAAGGCCGAGTTCTGGAGTGGGCACGTCCTCGTCACCTGGTAAGTAGGCGGACGCCAGGACGACGTCTGGTTGATTGTTTCTGGGTAACCTAATAGCTGTAAGGTTCCTTGAACAGAGTTCGTTTATTAGAAATGCTGGTACATGTTTAGGCAAGATTATGCAAGTTCTAGGGTTACTTACGGAGGTATCCAGTAAAAGTTTACCACCGGTGCTGCCCAGGCCACATATCTTGCCATTCCTGATCCACGGCTCCTGGATCGCGGCGATGGTCTTCGGATTGGTCTCCAGCAGTCTGCGTAGGGAAGCCGACGCTGTCTGACTGTGCTGGAGGTTAGCCTGGATGAGGTCAGTACGGCGATGGGGAGGAGCGCAGACAGCTGTCGCTGAATTCACTCCCCCCGGTCTCCTGAAACAACTCATCATCCGAAGTTAGTTGCACCGGTGACGGTGGATGTGTAGCTACCTCCATAGGGACGTGTGCCCCGGAGACCGAAACTGCCCCCGTCAGAGACGTGGGCAGCCCCGGCCCCGACGGCGCCACCCCCGATGTGCTGGCAGCAGTTGGTGGGGCGTTGGCCACCTGCGAGGGTCCATCTCTATCCAGGATGCGGATATAGATGTTCCCCATCAGGTAGTATAAACGCCGATTATGCTCTTTGATTTTAGAGATCTCAGACTCTGGCACACGAAAGAAGAGGGACACGCCTGTTGGGTCCTGAGTTCTTCGTTCGTGTGTCAGGGTCCAGGATCTGATGTTGAGGTGGCGGTTTTGCCTCGTGATCAGTTTCCTCAGTGTTTCCGTGTTGCCACTGTAGTCTGGTACATGTAGCAGACACGGAATCCTGTTCGGAATCGCCGATTGAGGCCGAACCACCAACCTGGTGTCAGGTACTGGATTTGTGATGACATCACAAGTTCCGGTCAGCCAACCCAGAGTGTAAGTGTCCTCGCACCAAGTTTTGAGGACACCATCCGAGAAATGGGCCTTACCCCGGAACCTGATGTCGTTGGGCTCGGTAGTTAGGGTAGCATCAAGATCCGCCAGGAGCTCATCTTGAATTTTACCCTCGATTTGTAGGCGGATGTTATCCGCCTGTTCTTGTGTCATATCCACGAAAGGCTCAGTCATCACGGCAACACAAAGCTCGTTGGTTTTGTATGATGCTGCCGCTTCCGCGTAACTGGCCGAGGTCCCTGCCACCGTCTGGGGTTTGTTGGGTTTGACCCTTTTACTTTCCCCAGTCGGTGTTACGGTTTCCTCTGGCCGGTCGCGCTTCTGGCCCTTCGTGGATTGGTTTGTTTTGGAACTCTTAAGTCCCTTGCCGCACCCAGAGCAGCTAGGCACGGGCGCAGCAGTGGATCTTTTAGGCTTCGGTGTCCTTTTCCCGTCTCTCAACTGTGGTTACAGCGGGGGCAGTTCCAGGTTTCACAGGTGGCCTCGGAGCGCCGGTGACCAGCTTCTGCTGTTCCGGCGCCCTTAAGGCTCTCCTGTGCCGTCGCCTTTTAGAGTTGCTCACGACCATTTTGAAAGTCGGCTCCTGAATTGCGGTCTTCAGGGCCGACATATCCATGGTCGTGGTTAGTGCACTGGACGTGCCCTCCGTCGCAGCCTCGGTCTGCCGCATCGTTCTTGCCGCGGAAGCACCCCTTCAGACGCAGACAGTGCTGTATCATCGTCCGGAGTTGCTATCTTTGGCTCGACCGACGCAGTCAACCTGGCCGCAGCAGTGGTCACATCCTTGTGCGGTGGTATAAGGGATTCCATCGGATTGGGTACGGGCCGGAGTGCAGCCCGGATTGGTGCAACCCCAGCCGCTGCCCTCTCCTTTGGGGGCCCGGACGCTGCCCGTGAGGGTGCATCCGTGTGTGTGACAGGGGCATCAGAGTATCGCGCCACTGGTGACTTGCACCGCGACACGTCCAAAGACGCAACCCTGGGTTTGTTGGTGTTAGTGATAGTTTTATTAAGTTTTTTTGCCTCTTTATCCATGAGGTGATATGGTTTGTATTCACCATTGGAGCTCTCCACCCGCCACGGAGCCCTCACGTCGGGGACGTCCCTTGCTCAGCAAGCGACGTCAGAGCTACTCCTCCGGTATAGAGTCAGCACGTAGGGAGGCAGACGCATCCGCACGCAGCAAGGAAGTACGGAGCTGTTCACGCCACGAGACTATGACGCAAACTCACCCCGAGTCCCGTACCGCGCCGACGGCCCCCCCCACATCCCGACTCTCGCTCGGCAGCCCGCTTATGGGATGCCACAGCCGGTTGACCGTGGTTAGCTAAACCCCGGCCTCCCGTGTGAGGAGAAATCCAGACCAAAGAGGTGTGTTGTGTGCAGCGCACAACTGTTCCGGCGCACTGCTCCACTCAACCCCCAGGATTCCTTCATCCCCCCGTACGGGTCCCCGCGCACGGCACAAACACGCGGGAGGTCATTTACTGTCCACCGTCCTTCCTTTTTGGACGATGAACTCGCAAGGACATGACCTCTCCATCCCTGCAATGGTTCGCTTGGCGGTTTTAGTTACGTCTAATACATAGGGTATTAGACCAAGAACAGGGTCGGCAACCTCGAGAAGGTTAGTCCACCAAACTTGCTTTGAGGGGATCATAGCGACTTGCGCTACCCCCAAAAGCCACGCCTCCCTACCCATCAGAAGGATGTGGTAGGGTGGGTTTGCACCTATGCTACCATGCAAGCATGTCGTACTGGGAACCGTAGAAGCATAGACCCAAACCCCCCCCTCGCGGCAATATTAAAAAATAGTTCTGTTTAACGTGTTGTATATTTTAATAATGTTAAGTGATAGGAACAAAATATTTAGCTATGTGTAAGCGATGAATCGATTTAAATATCAAATAGCGCGGCAGTCTTTCAAAGTTAACTGCCAAAAGTGTGTAAATGATATAATTAAAATAATTCGTGCACCAGTTTTTTCATTTAATTGATTGAACTATGACGTCAATCAGTCGATAATATTTGTATTTTTTTTAAATTTCAAAATTCAATAAAAAATTACATTGTTTAAGCAGATATTGGAGCCCCTGAACTAAGTCTAGGGAGACATGTACAGGTCTCCCTAGACTTAGTTCAGGGGTCAGGGTACTCCGCTCTTCCAACAGTTTAATGAATTTGTAACTTAACAATTGTTAAATACTATATAAAGAAAAATAGAAAGCTAAGACTTATTACTAATTGTATTTCCGTCCTCTTTTCATTCAATTGTAATGGGAGTCATTTTGCTGCAATATACTTAAGAGACAATGTCAATCTATCGTATTGTTCTGTGTTGTTTCTGGGTGGTCTAATCAAACAATCAACGTACTTACAGTGTTCGGTTGAGAACGCGACGGCTATCGCTGAGTTTGAATCGGGGCGGCCAATGGAGTTGTTTTCTATGTACCAATTTAAGATTCGCACGTTTGGTGAAGGACTGAAGGAAAACACCGTGAGGAAACCGGCAAGCTTGATTCAACGCTGATGACTAAGCTTATTTATCCACTGGACCGTAGCAATGTGTGCTATAGATGCAGAAATTTGCATGTGAGGAAGCACCGTTGTATGATCGAGCGAGAAATTGTCAGTGAATCACGCGTTGGGGGCAAGAAATTGTTATAGTGAGTCCCACAGTCTGTGCGGAAAAGAATTCCCTTCAGAAAAAAGGATGATCAGCCTTCTGTGCCTGACTGCCTACCTATTTAATCATAAACGTTTATTTGCTATTTTAACTACGTATATAGGTATGTTATATATTAAGTCATGTTTTATGTGATGATAAAAATCCAATGGCACCACAATCCTAAATTTTATTTTTTAAAGACGAGCAGGTCAAATAATAATACAATTATTTTTTTTCAAAGCATTTATTCAGTAGGACAAAATTATTTGAACAGCATTCTCCTTAAAGTTAATTATGCTATAATTTAACTACAGTGCTTTAAAATCGTTATTTAAATTATCAACGAATATAATTGCGAATTATATAAGTCACCGTTTCTCTTAATATAAACCACAACTGACACAACGCACTCAACACGTAAACTGGTGTAAATAATTTAATAAATTCGCGTTTATATTGATTTACTTTTAAAAACACTAATTGAAATTGTAATTAACAATGTTTATTTACATAACTCGACATTTCGCTTTATGTCTCTCCATGACACGACTGCTGTATTACTGGATATTTCCAGTTATGTGAACAAATAAATTGTGCGTGTACTAGGTGTACACACGTAAGAAGTGAAACTTCTTTATGATCTTGTTTTTCGAAAAATGATCTACTATATGCAACTTTACAGAAATTCGTTAAATTAGATAAAGTTTAACAAAAGGCTTTTATTATCATAGACATGAATACAAATATTTCATTTTACCTTATTACTACGAAGATTATTATAGAATTTCATTAATTGTAATAGAATTATTACTATCATTGAAAAACGTGACGATTTGCTACAAAATTTCTCCCATACGTCGATAAAGAAGTTTCATTCCAACGCCGATAATGAAGTTTGACTTCAAAAAGCAACATGGCGCGTAACCGAAAAATGTGACGCGTAACGAAAAAATGTTACACTAAATTTTTTTCCAACCTCGATAAAGAAGTTTCACTTCAATAATATTGTTTAATATATCTTTTTCATCAAAACGAGTATTGTAGTGACAAAGATTGTTGTGGTACTGGGAGTAATGGTCACGCGTGGTTATTGTATTTAATACATCTTCAGTGTTTTTATATTCCGGTACCTGTTTATCTGGTTGTGTTACGTTGTATACTATATCAATGTACGCACGAAGGGAATCAGAAATGCAAGCCGTGTATCCATTTTGTTGAAGTTTAGCGTGATTGTATGACGGTGGCTCATGTCCTGGTTTTGTTAATAAAGAAAATATTTCACTGTTATAAAAACTCCCAATAAAAAAAGTTAAGAAAACCCAAAATATCAAAATTATTCTCAGCTTTTTCACTTTAAACCAATTCCTATCGGAATGGCCAAAGAAATAATCAATTAAATGAAGAGGAATTCTACTAGTACGTTTTATCTGAAAGCAGTAGTAACTAATAGCCATGTTAGCACAGTCAAACAAATAAAAGCACATGCAATTAGACTCCAACTCCTCATTCTAAAGATTCTGTAAAATATTTTCCAACGTTTTGGTCCCGAGTTTGGTACCAACAGCTTGATACTTGTATATTTGTAACCAGAAACAAAGTCGTAAATCGATGCTCTTCCTTCTGTAAGAAAAAATCCTCCAAAAACAATATCCGCTTTCCTTTTTTGAAGATAATTTAACATTCCAACAGATGTATAGTTATTCAACACTTCTCCATCGTTAGTATCGTAGTCTTCAAAAGAATATTTTATCTTGACACCAATAACATTTGAAGTCACATTTATGACATATTCTTCTAAATATTGTATGTAATTTATATATGAGTTTTTATTCACAATTTTATTTCCTGTTACCAAAACTGTACAGTTCGTAAAGTCTTTTGATTTGATTTCTGGAAAGATGTCATTGTTAACGCAACTCCCTAGGTATTCAAATTTGAACGACAGTTGCCATCTTTAAGAGGATAAAAAGTCCATGAACCTTGTGTTTTATTTATTTGTGTCAATACAGTTATATTGAAAATGTAATATTCTAATAACTTGCGAAAGATTTGCTTTAATTCAGGATATTGTACTTCAGATGTTGTTACAAACAAAAATTTCGCATTTGGATTCCAATATTTGTTATACAGGGTGGGCCAGAAAGATTTGCGAATTTGAAAAAAAATATAGTAAAAATCTAAATACAATACACATACAATTTTTTATTTCAATTAAAATAGACACCTGGGAAATTTATTTCTTAAAAATAACATCATCCAGGTGTGCACCATTGCGCTGCAAACATTCCCCGAATCTGAACCTCAAATTGGTAATAACTTGCTGGCACATTGCGCAGGGAATAGCTGCCATTTCTTCGCAGATATTGGTCTTCAACTGGTTAATCGTGGCTGGATTATTGGAATAGACTTTACTTTTAAGGTATCCCCACATGAAAAAAGTTTGGTGGCGTTAGATCCGGACTTCTAGGTGGCCATGCAATATGTCACCTCGGCGCGATATCAGTTTTCCAGCAAACATCTCGTTTACGGCCTCCAAAGAGGCATTAGATGTATGGCACGTCGCGCCATCTTGTTGAAACCATGTCGCACGATTATAGGCTTCAAATTGTTGCAGTTGTGGATAGAAAAAATCTTTTAACATGGCTATGTATCGGACTCAATTTACAGTGACAGATTGCCCTTGTTGATTTTCAAAGAAAATTCGGTCAAATTCCGACGTAAAATTGGGTCATTTGGCTTTAATTCCTGCACAAGTTGAACTTTATATGGGTGCAATTTCAGATCTTTCACCAAAATGCGCCGCAAAGATGTTCTGAAGACCACAAGTTCCGCTGATCGTTTGCAAGTCGATAGACCAGGATTACGTTAAACTGAAGCCTTTCGTTCTTGTTGACCTTGGGCGTCCCGCAGGCTTCTGTTTGAGAGTAGAACCAGTAGCTTCGAACTTTCTAACCCACGATCGAATAACATTTTCCTTCGGACACTGATTTAGGTCATGTAATCCAAACTCACGCCGAAATAAACGCCGAACAATAGCTCACGAAACGCCATTTTTGTAATAATGTTAAACGCAGAATGCACGCTGCGCTCCGGTGAAGCGATCCATCGCGACTAAATTTCCGAGAACCGAGCTTCTTAACCCCACCACCCGCGCAGCCCCCTCTCATTAGGTTCAAACGCAAGAGTGTTTTTAAAATCGCACGCCTTTCTGGCCCACCCTGTATCTTAGTTTCCAAATTGAAGGTCCTGTTTTATTTATCTTATAGTAGATAAGATATAAATTGGTATTAAATGGCAATTGGATAGGCTCGTATGGTACAATGACATAATCATAACAGCTGCTATTTATATTAATAAAATTTTGGAAATTTGCATCGGGAACGACGATAGTAATATGAATTCCGCATTGGTGGTCGGTGATTATTTTTTTTACACATTCTGAATTCAAATTATCCTCTACATTATAAACTTTATTAAGAATAGCTGAGCTGTTCACTAAAGATAATACACAATACTGTGCACGATAAAATTGCTCTTTGTTTAGTTTGTTAATAAATAGTGTGATGCAACTGCGGGCGGGGCCGGGCGAGCGTGTGGTGTGCTATCGTCTCGTTCATTCGCCTGAGGTCACTGACCACACTACACGCCGCTCGACACTGCTTCCGCAGCTGCACACTTTTTTCGAAAATAGTCTTTTAATTCTTCGCCTCGTCATCAACATTTTGGTCTTCGGCCGGATCTTTGAACATTTATAGACAATTAGTGAAGTGTGTAATCGTATAAAAGTGATTTGAATCGTGAAGTTTTGTGTGCAAGTGAATATTATAGTGAATCACGCGCACGCCCTTTGTTTCCTTTGTTCTCGGTTCTTATATGTTAGATACTTTTATTGCGGAATGCACAGTGATTTATTTTATAAGTAAATTGCGTATTTTGTGAAATCTAATAGCTATTTAAAATTATTGTTCGTTTCGTTTTATTTAAATAGTTAATTAGTTATTTGTTTCGTTTCATCGAAGTACGTAATATATATACATACCTGTTAAGTGTTAGTGAGGTGATAAATAATTACTTAAATAGTTATGAAATAAATAGCTATTAAATTATTGTTCGTTCGATTCGTTTTAAGTATTTAAATAAAATACTTGTTGAAATAGTTATTTATTTCATACTGGTATTCATTCTTTTTTTGTGATAGTGAACCTACCTACGTTTAAAGTGAATGTTAGTGAGTAATTAATAGTTGTTCGGTTCGTTATATATTTTGTGAAACTATATTTATATAATATTAAAGTGTGTGTTTATGAAAATATTAGTGTGAATAATTTTGTGACTATTTTTACGTTGCGTATTGAAACAAAATAAAATCATAGTGCTCGAGTGCGGTATTATAATTATAAATAATAGTATTTGCTGTTGTGTTAGTACGTAATACGTAAATAATTTTCGTTTTCGTTTCGTAGTAACGAGTTCCTTTCAATAAGTTTTTTTGTGTAGTGAATAAAATTATATTTTTTTCTGCGTTTGGGCGTGGCGTGTGTGTTGAGTGTGAGATTTCTTTTAAATTTATTAATTACTTTTTTTCTCCCAAACATGCCAATTACTAGGTCGCTCAGACGCCAGGCCGTAAAATGTGAATCGGCCCCAGTACTTCCTACACATGAAGACGATAATTTAGCAAATCCGCAAGCGCCAGCTCCTGCATCAATGGCAGCCGTTCATCATCAATCAGAGAAGTCATTACACGAATACCCTAAGGCTCCTTCGGAGAAGCGATCGGTGATGAGCAAGAAGAGTGTGCAGCGGGCAGAGGCTTTAAAAAGATTAGCAGCTGCAAGAATAGAAGAGGCTTGCGCTAAGGCCGCTTTCGCTGAAGCTGAATTAGCGGCTATTGAAGCGCAGGGCAGTGAGCTGGATAGCTTGGCGGAAAATAAAGGCTTCAGAGAGAGAGATAGTTTAGTTAGAGATTGGTTAGATTCAAACGATCATGATGCTCAAACAACTTCGAATCAGCAGCTCGATATTAAGACACTCGTATCTGCGCTTACTGAAGCCGCACGAGCGATGCATAGCCCAAAAACGCTATTCGAATTACCTATTTTTAGCGGGGCAAGTAGTGAGTGGTTAGCGTTTAGAGCAGCATATAATGAAACTAGCAGTAATTTCTCTAAATTGGAAAATTTGGTGCGGCTAAGAAGATGCCTGAAAGGGGCAGCCAAGGAAGCTGCCATTTCTTTGTTTATAGCAGATGTGGACCCTGGAGAGATTTTGTCACTTTTGGAAGCAAGATTTGGACGACCTGATGCATTAGTTATTATGGAGATGGACAAGATTAAACAACTTTCTAAACTTTCTGATAATCCTCGTGATATTTGTATTTTTTCAAGCAAGATAGTCAATATTGTAACAGTCATCAAGGCTTTAAAAAAGGAATGCTACTTATTTAACCCGGAATCTGTGAGAGCTGTTGTGGAGAAGATGACACCGACTTTGAGGTACCGTTGGTATGACTACGCTGCGGGGCGACCTGAGGAAGAGGCGGACTTAGTTAAATTATCTTCTTTCTTTTCCCGCGAGGCGGACCTTTGCAGTCGATATGCTCAGGTTGAAAATGTTCATCACTCATCATCACAAAGAAGACCGTTTGTAACAAATGTGGCATCAACTACTGCAACACCTGGAACGTCCATTACGCCAAAGAAACAGAGCTATGAATGTACTGTCTGTCATCATTTACATCACATAAAAGACTGTAAACAGTTCATGGATTTGGAGAGTAAATGTAGATGGGAGAAGGCTAAAGATTTGAACCTGTGTTTTAGATGTTTAGGACGTCGCAATCATCGTCATAGGTGTTCCTATAAGCCATGTGGGATCGAAGGCTGCAAGGCATCTCATCATTCACTTCTGCATTTTTCAGCGTCTCCCTCAGAGACGCCAGTAGAACCAGCAGGAAAATCAGCTGTTGTAGCTGCGACTCGACAGAAAGTTGGTAGAGCTTTGTTGAAGATTGTGCCAGTAAGATTGAGAGGTCCCAAGGGGACCATGACTACATTTGCATTGCTTGATGAAGGGTCATCGGTCACTCTTATAGAGAAAGAAGTGGCTTCTGAGATTGGACTTACAGGTCCAGAAGAGTCTTTTATTATTGAAGGGGTGGCAGGAGCACGTACGGAGGCTTCCAGTTCAAGGAGAGTGAGTCTCTATATTAATGGTGTTCACATGGATAAGGAGCATAAAATAGAAGCACGAACAATAAATAGTTTGAATCTTAATCACCAATCGGTGGATGCAGATATGATAGAAGGTTGTGATCACCTTCTGGAAATAACCGAGGATCTTACATATGATCGAGGTACACCTACTCTTCTTATTGGCCAGGACAACTGGCATTTGATTATTTCGAGGAAGATAAGAAGTGGTGGGTGCAGAGATCCAGTTGCATCATTAACAGAATTAGGTTGGGTATTGCACGGGCCTACTAAGGGTCCTGGAAAAGTTAGTGTATTAAAGCTGGTAAATCATAATGAAGAAGAAGATGAAAAGAATGAAAATAAATTAGAAGATTTGTTCAAGAAGTTTTTAAGTATAGATTCACTAGGAATCGAACCAAAACGTCAAAAAAATGATCCAGAGGAACGCGCGTTGTCATTATTAAAGAGCTACAGCCACCGTCTTCCTGATGGACGTTTTGAATCGGGGTTGTTGTGGCGCAAAGAAGAACTGAAGTTACCAGAAAATAGAGAGAATGCTTTAAGAAGATTAATAGCGATTGAAAATGAAATTATTTCGTTACAGAAGAAGCTTCCTTTGAGGAGAGACATTCGATTGCGGACTTTAAACGTTATCATGGATAATGAGGGTATAATTCGGTTGAAATCTAGAATCGATGCTGCTCTCTATCTGAACGACGAACAGAACAGCGAAGTCCTCCAATTTTGGATGGTGAACACAGATACACCCGCTTGTTCATCACCTGGTTACACTGTAAAAACAATCATGCAGGACCTGATACGGTGATGAATGAAGTTCGATCTCGTTTCTGGGTGATACGATTGAGAACGGTTACTCGAAGTATTGTGAAGAGTTGTGTCCAATGCAGAATACTACGGGCAAAACCGGCGCAGCCTGCCACTGGTGATCACCCCGGAACAAGGTTGGCCCATTATCAACGCCCATTTTCTTTTGTGGGGTTAGACTATTTTGGCCCTTATAGCGTTACGGTAGGCCGCCACCATGAGAAGAGGTATGTTGCCCTATTTACTTGCCTTACAACTCGGGCTATCCATTTAGAGATTGCAGGGTCATTAAGTACAGATAGCGCAATTATGGCCCCTGCGACGTATGATAGCGAGACGGGGATGCCCCTACAGAAATACACAGCGATAATGGGACGAATCTCCGCGGAGCTGATGCAGAACTAAGGAGGGCAGCGCATAAAATAACAAAAGATGAGGCGGAGGTAAGGGCGATACGATGGCGCTTTATTCCTCCAGGTGCTCCTTTCATGGGAGGAGCTTGGGAGCGAATGGTGCAGTCAGTGAAGAGGGCGCTGGCAGCAACACTAAAGGAACGCCACCCGACAGAAGAGATGTTGCTTACTTTGCTTTTAGAAGCAGAATATGTGGTGAATAATCGACCACTAACTCCTGTATCAACTTCACCAGAGGACATCGAAGCTTTAACACCGTTACACTTCATTCTTGGTGGTCCAGCAAGGGTTCCACAACCCCGGGAGTTTTGCTGACGCTGACTTAAATCACGGGCGAATTTGGCGGCGTACACAACGGCTGGCAGATATGTTTTGGTCACGCTGGACCAAAGAGTATTTATTAAACATTTTACAGTCTCGTCGAGATCCTACAGGTCGAGGGAAGATGCCAGAGCTGGGAGATCTGGTGCTCGTGGTGGACGGATCCCTGCCCAGAAATTCGTGGCCTAGGGGAAGGGTCGTGGCGACTTTCCCGGGCAAAGATGGCGTCCCTGGCGTGGTCGAGGTGCAGACTAAGGCTGGAGTACTTAAGAGGCCAACCAAGAAGATCATCGTGCTGCTGACGGAGAGTGCGCAGGACGCACTGGGGGGAGAATGTGCACGATAAAATTGCTCTTTGTTTAGTTTGTTAATAAATAGTGTGATGCAACTGCGGGGGCGGGGGCCGGGCGAGCGTGTGGTGTGCTATCGTCTCGTTCATTCGCCTGAGGTCACTGACCACACTACACGCCGCTCGACACTGCTTCCGCAGCTGCACACTTTTTTCGAAAATAGTCTTTTAATTCTTCGCCTCGTCATCAACAATACTTTACCAGTATGATCGGAAAAAGAAGCAGCACTGCTTTCATTGAAGCCATTTTTGTACGATTAATTAATCTAGATGCGATACCTTGTTTTATAGTATTGGATATCGTGAAATGTAAGTAACAATTATACACAAACAAATAAGAAACCTGTAGGTAAGTTCGGTAAATATGAGCTGCAATTATGCAGCAATAGTTATAGAAATTACATATTCATTACACCAAATATTACCAAAGCCCAAAGTAAAATTTTAATCAAGATTTGTATGACTGTAATTTATTTGGATCGTGAAACAATACATTACATTTGATTTGTATACGGAATTAATAAAAACAAATATAGATAATTGCAATATTTTTTTCGTTTCGTTTTTTTCATTAACAACATGAGTTATTCAATGAGAGCAGATAGATTTTGATGTTAGTTCACATCTCTACTGTTTGTATTCGATTTAAGAATTTCAACTGCAAATATAAGAAATGAAATAATATAGCCCATAATAAGGACACAGAAAGCTACACGAACATCTGCCAATTTTAAGACTGTATATAATCTGCCTGTAGATAGGTGAACTGTTATTTGTCTTCCTGTTATGTTAGCGAAATATAAATAGAAATAGTGTTGTAACAGGCCACACTCAAAAAAGCGGCTCACTTTTGTTTGAAATACGTCTCTTAGATAAAATCCTTTGCTTGCATATTGTACGTAAACCAAAGAGGGAGAAAATGTCCATGGATGTAAAATTTTATCACTGTCTCTAGATTTGTTTTGATAATACAAATAATAATCATATTCAGTTATTAGAGTAAAGTAGTCGTCTCGCGCCATTATTGTTTCTAAAACATTTTCTATTGTGAAGCAACGATCAGTTTTCTCTCCAGGAAATGACAAATTATAATTGATTATATATTTATCTCTCAAATTATCCGATATACACGGATTGAGTCCCATATTCGCTACAGCTGATACATTTGGGGAATCCATAAGCCGGTGTGTTATAGTAGTAAGCAAACTGTATAAAGAACTACTATAAAAGCTTGTAATTAAAAAGGTGTACCAAACCCAAATGGTCAAAATGATTCTTAGTCTTTTTATTCTGAAGTAAGTATTACCGCCGTGGCCAAAAAAATAATCCAACAGTTCCAATCGAATCTGATTAATTCTTAAACCAAAAATATGACTTATTAGACTTATAGCTAAAACTACAAAAATGTACGAATTTAATATAATTAACCAAGAATCAGATTTAAATGCAGTTAATGCTATTTTCCATAAATGTTGATTTTTACACGGTAATAATGACTTGACCATAATGTAATTTTGAACATAAATAGCGTCGCAAATTATGGTACGTTTGGCATTCAGTAAATATCCACCGATTACCATATCACCCTCTTTATTCTGTAAATATTTCATCGTTCCTGTCATTGTATAATTATGAAGAAGCGTTCCCCCAATTTGTGTATTAAGAAAACGGTATATCAACTTGATCTTAATTTTCTTTGCTATTAAATTTAAAACGTATTGATCGAATGACGTTAAATACTCATCTGAAGATGATCTATGATCTTTAATTAACACATTTACTGTACAGTCTTCGAAATTTGTACGTAAAGTGTTTTCTAAATCATTGCAAGATGTAAGTTTGACTATTTCATCGTACTTATTCCCACAATTTCCCTTTTTCAGTGGATAATATGTAAATGTTACTTGCGTATGATTTTCATTAAGTATTATAAATACGTTAAATAAATTGAATTGTAGCAATTTATCAAAGACCTTTTTTAAATCCAATTTTGTGACTTTATGTGATATGACAATGATGAATTTCGCTCGGGGATTCCACATTTCATCATATATTAACTTCCAATCAGACAAGTCCAGACTTTTTAGATAAATGATATAAATATCTGTTGTTAGGAACCATTCGTTGTGGTCGTAAGATCTTACAACATACGTAACACAATTACTGTTAATTGGAATGTATTTAATGTTGCTAGGTGATAGGACAATGCTTACATGAGATCCACAATCGTTGCTGATTAAATCATTCACGCAGTTATCTGGTTTGTTCGAAATATAATCATTTGCATTAAGTAATAGCTCCAAATCTCCATAGCATGTCACTACACAATATATTAGTAAAATCTGACTCTTCATGACAAAAAAAGTAACGCAATGCTCTCTCAACTTTTCTCCTAAAATATCACCGACAGTCTGAAAATATTCTGAATACAAAATTATGTAAAATAATGACGTGACAATTATTGGAAATGTCACTTGCATGAGCATTAGACGAAAATTAATGATCAAATACGAATACAGTAGTAATTTTTGTATAAGGACTATTATAATGATATGGTTGGATATAAATGACTTTAAAGAAACTATAAAGAATTTTTAGTATAATAATCGCATAAAATATTTAGTAGGTACAGTAGCGAAAAGTGGTTCATGGTTTCGTCGAGTATTGGTGACAGCACTTACAACTCGATGTGTATTTTTTTAAATTTGATAAGTATAAATGTTGTTTTGTTTTTGAATTGTTTGTGTAAAATACGACCATCGTTGTACTATAATTGAGGAACCTTTTAAAATTATGTACACTTTTTTATATTTAATTTCCTTGTTCCTTGTATTAAATGTTCTTACTTAAGATACTATTTAGTTTCAGATACCGCCGAATTATCTTGACACCTGGCCTCGCGGTAACTTCATCATGATTGCACTTCCAAACCAGGACTGTTCCTGGACGGTGAAATTGTTCATGTAAATTTTAGATGCATTGACTCAG
The DNA here is from genome assembly GCA_905332375.1 of Pieris macdunnoughi. Classification (NCBI taxonomy): domain Eukaryota; kingdom Metazoa; phylum Arthropoda; class Insecta; order Lepidoptera; family Pieridae; genus Pieris; species Pieris macdunnoughi. The sequence goes on along the minus strand of CAJOBZ010000014.1, from coordinate 3,578,122 downwards.
AGCAGACCCTTTGAATCAAACTTCCTTAACGGTACTTTCATCATACAGACAAAGGTTTTCTATTAACTTTACCCTTACCTTATCCATATGTCCCTTATTATATGCCCAGGCATCTATGGACTTACACATTTTTTTCAGGCTAAAAAGAAAAAGAGAAGAGAAGAGAAAAAGAGAAGAATAAACATAAGCACAACCATAAACACAAGCATGGTTGCAAAGACAAACTTCAGGAGCACAAAGACAAGCTGTCTAGTCCGTCCTCCACAGATGTTCTCGAAATCAAAGAAGAGACGCGATAGATCTAAGTCCCTCGGAGGATAAGACTATGCCCGTGAATCTAAGTTTATAATTATATTTAAGGAGAATGAAGGGTTATATAATATAATGACGAGATATTAAATAGTGTCCAATTGAAGTAGTTTTCTTTAATTATAAAATATATAAAAAATGTACCAAAAATATTCAGCTCTAATGTTATAGAAAATAATAAAATTATTGTTTCTTAATTCTATAATCGTTAACCATTTTTAAATAATTATTCTCGTAAACTAAAACTTAGATCTTAAATAACTAGGTACCATTTAAAATTTTTTGAAAATGAAAAACGGCTTAATGTAGAAATAGTTTGCCAATACTTTTATTGTTTTTCGAAGTAATCTTTGTTCCTCTCTACATATCGTCGCATTTGATGGAACCAATGAGAAAAGCAGTGGGCCCATTCTTCGTTAGGGGTCTCTTCTATGCCATTTTCGTTCGTTTTCGCCACATCTTCAGGGCTCGTAAAGCAAATACCTCGAAATTTATCTTTAGTTTTGGGCTCGTAGCAATATATCCAGCTTTCATCACCTGTGACGATGTCAAATACAGAATTTGAGTCACCGCCGTTGAACTCATCTAACATTTGGCGACACCAGTCCATGCGAAGCTGTTTCTAGTCGTCGGTTAAAGTATGGGGAATCCATCTGGTACAAAGCTTTCTGATGGCTTAATGTTTGTGTGATATTTTTTGAACTTGACTCATACCAATGCCTAGGCTTGCCCGTATCTGCTGATAGGTCACTCTCTTATCTTCCTCTATCATGCGTCGCACAGCACTGATGTTATCTTCAGTAGTCGCTGTTAAAGAACGTACTTCACGCGGATCATCATTAAGTTTACTACGTCCACGCTTAAACTCGTTAAACCAATTGTAAATAGTGGCACGAGATGGGGCTTCATTAAGAAATGCTAATCGCAGGCTATCATAGCTTTGTTGTTGAGTAAGCCCACAACGAAATTCATAAAAAATCATTGACCGAAAATTTTCAAGCGTTAGACTGGGTTCACACGGCATTGTCCTGCACGTTTTCTTTGTATTCGTTTTTTTAACGTACTTTCACCCGGGTGTTCACACGGTAGATTTTCATTCGTGTAAAATAGCAGTCTTCACACAGGTGTCACAATGAGCGAGTACGAGACAGAGCTATAATTATGTGCCACTTTAAACCGAATACGTTAAAGTTCATTCGATTTGCTCGACAAGTCCGTTGAGTATTCGTTTGAACGTATAAACGAAATAATTAAAAATTAATCAATAATTTATTTGGTTATTGTTACGATTACGACGGCTTTTAATATTCTTCAATAATTGCAGCACTCCCATTTGGAATTCTAGGACTTCGTCATCGTCAAACTTGTCTAGTGATGGTATTATCCCTTTAAAAAATGAAAGATGCCTATTTATTGTTTTAGGTTCATTATTTGAATAAGAATCCATAAATTTCATCATCTTTGCATCTAGAGGATTAACTGCATTTTTCATAGGTCTTTTAGGTATAAATTTAGGTATTGGGCTCATTGTGGCCATATTTACTTGTGTCTGTATAGAGTTTGCTGCCGATGTATCGTTTCCTTCAGAATTGTTTTTCTGGTTTTCAGATTCAGTGTAGTTATTTTTGCTAATAACATTGCTTATTGTCTCTTTAGGTTCTATTACTTTCTTCAGAAAGGATAGTTGTTTGCTATAAACATAAGGCTTTGCCGTTTTGGCGCCACTTCCTGACCTCTTCTGTTCTTGTATTTTTTTATATGATCGATTATAATTATCTCTTATATGAGTCCACCTCTGAATAATCAGTTTCACTGTAAAAGACAAACATGGTTAGTTATACTGAATACTTCAGGGCGAGCACAAAGTGCCAAGACGTTTTTGACTTGACGTTGATAAAATATATAATAGGTACTTGTTAAAATAACTTACCGAATCAATTTGTCGCTATTTTTTTTATCACGTCATGTCACGATCACTTTGGCTCTCTGTCTCACCCTGCTGAATACTTTAAATAATTAAGGGTGTTTTCTCTTTCGGGTATTTAGCATCAGGATGTTCTATGAAAGATTTACACTATGCATATAAAGTTGGAGTATCTACTATAAGTGGGATCATCTGGGATGTTTGCCGGACACTGTGGAATCTTCTTCAGGAAGAATATCTTCAAATGCTTTGTTCAGAAAATGAATGCATGAAAATAGTAGAAGGTTTTGAAAGAAAGACAAATTTCCCTCATTGTCAAGGTGCCATTGACGGGAAACACATAATATTTTTAAAGCCTGCTCATAGTGGATCCATGTACTTTAATTATAAATATTACTTCTTCATTGTGCTACTTGCAGTGATTGATTCTGACTATTATATATGTTGACATAGGATCATACGGTAAACAGTGTGATTCAACCATATCGAAAAACTCCATCTTATGGAAAAAAAAATTATGGTTCGCTGAATATAGCCAAACCAAGACCATTATTAGAAGGTGGACATAGTATGCCTTATGTATTTGTTGGCGATGAGGTTTGCTCTACATAACTTTAACTGAACAAGATCTTTCTCCCAAACCGAGTAGTGGCCGACTTAGGCTTCCGGAAAGTGTAATCAGTGCTTCTGATCCTTAAAATGGAAAGTCTAATCCAGTACACCCATCTCTTACGCGGTGTTTTTATAACAAAAAAAAAAAATTTACTCCTTTGAGGAAAAATCTTCTAAAAAATCTTCAATTACCGCCTTAGAAGGGCAAGAAGATATGTGGAGTGTGCTTTTGGTATCTTAGCAGGAAAATGGAGAATCCTACATAAGGCTAATGATGTTTCACCAAGTCTAATGATAGAAATCGTAAAAGCATGCATAGTATTACACAATTAGGTTCGTGATCATGATGAAGACATGCGTGCGATGCGTGACACAAATTTGAAGAAGTGGAAAATCCTCTACTCTTTGAAAAATCTTCAAATTACGTCAGTTTGAAACGCTCAAGCGAAAAGCGTCAGATCTACTTTTAGTCACTATTTTTTATCAAACGATGGATCTTTCCCATGGCAAAACAAATATATTTATAACTAAGTAAAACATTAATAGAATTAAGTAAAACATGTTTTATTATTACATACTAATAATAAAAAGTACATATGTATGTATACATACCGAAGGCTTGTCTTGTTTTTTCTTCCTTTTTCTCAAAAGTCGGATCAATTACTATCATAATTTCCTTCCAAGCAGCTCGAGTGGAGACGCGATTTTTATAGAGTTCCAGAGTTTTATCCCATAAAACAGGCTTTTGTTCCACTAAAGAAATTATTTTTTCACTATCTATTGAAGAGTCGTCCGCCATTTTGAAATAAACAATACGCTCGACCTCTCCAAAAGACGCTCAGGTACCTACTAAACGCTTGTTCGGTTGCTATGCGATAAAAAACGTGTGAACATCGTGCCGTGTGCACGAGACAGAGCTATATTATGTGCCACTGCAAACCGAATACGTTTAAAGTTCATTCAAGTACGGTTCACAGGTTCATTGTCACGTGTAACAAGAGTTTTAGATTTGCCCCCAATTCACAAATGACAAATGAATGCAATATACTACATTAGGTTACCAAAGAGTTCTAAAATTGAAATTCAAAAATGTTTTCATAAGCAATGTTTCTAACTGACCAATTCTAAACACTTTCAGTGTTACCAACGTATTAAAATGTTATGTTTCCAGTATAGTTAATTATTAGTCCTTAAATAATTAAAGAAATAGAATGTGCAAAATTATTCGGACTTAATTAGTTAAACTACACTTAAAGAGTATTTCATCATGAATAAAAAACAGGTACAGTTATCTCAACATGGTATTTAATTTATAAATATAGACTTGTCACCCTCGAAATTATACACCGTAATAAAAGAAGGGCGGGTCCAAAATCGGCATCATCCACGCCAGATCCTACAGCAAACCACCCTACTCAGATATACCCAGAGAGAGAATATATTGATATAAAATAAAATACAAATAAGTTTTATTTATTTTAATCGCTTCCCACCGCTTTACGCTTTTATCTTTAAACTCTGTTCTGCTTACTGACAACGTACCACTGAAATGCGAGTAAAATTTACGAGTCTATCTGTTGTATATGTTTTACGGTTGTCTCCTGCCTTGCGATTCTGTAACTCACTTTTCGAATTTTCAGCGGTTTTCGCAGCGGCGGTCGCGCTCAAATCAGCCGTGAAGCAGTCATTTTACGATTTGGCATTCTGATAAGGAGGGATCTTGTAGTTTATTGTTTATCAGAATGCCAAATCGCTGTGAAAACCGCTGTGAGAGGTCGAAAAGTGAGTTACAGAATCGCAAGGCTGTTCCGGACAATAGCAAGAAAATATATTTTTAAGTCTAAATTTTTTTTTTGTATATTCTCCATCTGCAATCAGTGCTTTCACTTTTAGCAAATATGTTGGATGCTTATCTCGTTCAGTGTGTCCTCCAGTGAGAACATCTACTCATAATTCTTCACCTTATAGAATGTCTTTTCGCTTAAGGCGTTTAACATAGCTCTGCATCGTGAGCTGTCGTGCAAGTCTAAATAGAAATCAGTTTCCAACTAATAAATAAATCAGTGGCAAAACAACTTTTATAGATCTGGGCCTCAGATTTTTGTATCTTTTTCATGATCATTTGTTACTCTAATAGGCAAGAAGGTGATCAGCCTCCTGTGCCTGACGCCGTCGACTTTTTGGGTCGAAGGTAAGCGGGTTTCCTCACTATTTTTTCCGTCACCGTTCGAGCGAATGTTAAATGCGCACATATAAATATAGTCCATTGGTGCACAGCCGGGGATCGAACCTACGACATCAGGGATGAGAGTCGCACGCTAAACCCACTACGACCACACTATATATATCTCACTCCTAACACTTTGTAACTATCACAGGTCTTAAGAGTTATGCGAATGTTTTGATAGTAAACATGATAATTTACACGTGCTAGAAATATTTCCATACCATTTAAACATAATATCTTATATATGATATGTTTAATACATAGATATTATGTCATATGCAAACGAAGTTTAAACTAAAACATCATACACATACCGTAATTTCTGTTAACGTTACCATTATCTTAGTACTATATTGAAAAAATACGCGTTAAAAATAATTCACGGATATTATTAATACTTTTGACAAGGAAATAGATTAGAGATTATTTTTTCCTAAAATAAAGTTCAAAAAAGAGTCCGACTTTACATGAATTACAATCTAGCATATACAATAATTATGGCTAATAAGCAATAATAATATGTTGATTTAATTTTCTACAACACTAGTGAAGAGCTTAAACTAAGGTAATGTTCACTAAGCAAAGTTTTTCGTAAGGTAAGTCTGAGCAAAGTCCAAGTGCGCACTATAGATCTCACCCTTAGTATTCTATAATGTTTTGACACTTTGATCGTGTGTCCGCGATACCACTTGTTGCACTTATATTCTCTACACTAGGTTTATTAATACAAAAGGTTAAGTTCTCTTTAGGCGTCTTGTTTCTGTTGTATCAAGAAGTTGGACTGCCTCAGCATTCACATGGTTATGATACCCGTTTAAGTGAGCTAAGGTAAACCGTTTCGCCGTATTTAGGAGTGTATCCACATTAAGGCAAGGCTACACGGGCGGTTCTCCCGCCGCGGGAAACCGCTCGACAAAGCTGCCGCAGACCATCAAACTACACGGGATGCGGTTTATCGCTGCCTTTTGTTCATTTCAACATGGATCCGCCAATGATAACTGCGCTTGCAGCTCTCATATTAATAGCGGGAAACCGTCCGTGTAGTTTTAAGCGTCGGTTATCAGCGGCGGTTTGACGCTGCATGCGGCGGTCGTATTTCTCCCGCCTGTGAGCCGCGACGGGAAACCGCGCAGTGTAGTATGCAGCATACAACTTCATATTAAATTGTGTCCAGTGCGGTTCAGAAGCGGTTTTCCGCGGCGGGAGAACCGCCCGTGTAGCCTTGGCCTTTGATTAGATGAAATATTAATAATATTAGATAGATGAAAATTTTCTAGTTAATTGACTGTTATTGTAGTTTCTTTTACTTTGTAATGAAACAGTGTGGAGATATCAGATTTTCGATGAACATTTTATTAAATGAGATTTCACTGCATCACGAAGAAGATTTTAGATAAGAAGAATATTTATATATATATTTAGAAGCTCTAGCTTAAAATTATCATGAGAAGGGGAAGGAATTCAATTTTATAGTACAAGGGGCCAACGGATAGGAGGCTCATCCGATGTACCGCCGCGGCGCTCGAGAAGGTTCGCAAGTGCGTTGCCGGCCTTTTAAGAATTGATACGCTCTGATATCTTAAAATAAAAATAATAAATCCCTAAGTCGAAACGGTTCGGAAATACTTCAGTGGGCAGCTGGTTCCTCATAGTTAGGTAATTATGTGGAATATGGGAAAAGTGTTTTATTTATGCCAAACACAATATTATCGCTTCTATTTCCATGCACTAAGAATATAATTTGCATTTGAGAGCAGAGTTGGCCTAGTGGCTTGAGTGTACGACTCACATTCTTGAGGTGAGGAGATTTTCTTTCTATGTGCGCAATTAGCACTTTCTGCGGCACGTCACAGACCCAAAAATTTATATCATGTCTATGGGCTAGTTGATCTAGTTCTTAGGGTACGAAATTAAACACTCCAATGATGACTTGATTCACTATAATCCACTTCACTGACTTTACATAAACTGTATAATTTCAAACTTGAACAAAGGAATTGCCTGTCGCATGTGTCACAACCTCTTTTATAATCTATTCCCTACTCCGCTCGACCCTCCTACTTCGGGGAGATTTTTGAGTCAATTCGTAAACAACCCAACGAGGAGTAGTAGTAGATTCTCAAGAATTAATTCATAAAAGAAAAAAATTTAATTAAATAAATATTAAAAGCTAACACATGTGTCAGACACAGAAAGCTCACCTACTGGTATATAAAATAATAATCGAAAAAACGGATCTAATCTGAGGTTAAGACAATTTAGAGTTTAGGTTAATAGTATTAAGAATATTTATTATTTTTGGATTAAATTTTTGAAGTATAGATTGATATTTCTTTAGGCGCATGAGGGTACATTTTTTAAAAACGTCACGAAGATGTGCAGCGTTTTTGTCGAAGAAAAGGGAGAGGGTGATTGAGACCGATTGCGAGAGAATGAGAAGGGTGAATTATAGAAATTCTATTTAAAAATCAAAATTTCGTACAGAGAATTTATGAAATATTAGTATTTTATATTTTATGCAAAATAATTTATTGAAATTTCACAGAACGAATTGTAAATTAAAATGCCACGTGTTTTTATTATAGAAGAAATAAATTAATAGAATTAAATTTATTATTTGTATGAATTTTTGACACCAATATTTTAATGACAATTAAATTCTCATTAAATTCCTAACATATCTTCCTTTTTCCCTCCCTCCCTCGGAATCTATAGTTTTAGATTTGTATAAATATGAACAAATTAAAAATTAGTTTGCCAAAGAAGTTTCACTTCTGACATGTGTACTTTGTACGCACGCACTTTTTTTTTATTACTACCGTATAAATCAGAACAATAGTTTTTTAAACAAAGCTTTGGTGGTTTCTTAACAAGCAATATTAATTAGGTCTTCTGCGGCCGTCGAAGCCGATTATACGCAACCTGAGACGACGGCTTCGGATCATATAGCTGACCGTTTGAATTACCTTTGTCCTATTTTATGTATTTTAATCACATTTACTAAAGCCTTATAATAGAAAAGAAAATAAACATTATTTATTTACATTTAACTTATACGAGTATAATATATCAACAATTAGAAAGCATGGCACGTGGATAAACATTCATAATTATTAAATATATTCAAAAATATAATTAAAGACAATTATCGAATTATAGATCTAGGTACATTCTTTATTATTATTAGATTTCACTTAGTAAAAACTTCTTTATTGATTCCAATTTGTGTCTTAAGTATATTTTTTTTATAAAAATAAAGAGTACGTCATAAATCTACTAAATTAAAAAAAAAACATTTAAAAATTAAAAAACTGCATTATTTGCATCCATTTACAAATGAAGGCGTATATATCCCTGGCCCTGGGTTTGATCTCTAGGGAAACAAAAATTGTTTATAGCTTGACTAGCCTGAGTGAACCGGATTGTCCTAAATTAATAATAAAACAGACGCGTTACGGAAGTTTAAATATTTTGCTATTCAGATATGATTCTTATATTCGTTCTTATACAATTGAAAAGTTCACTAAGGTCATACTTTTCACGGGTCCTTTTACAAAGAGAATTTATCAAAGTCCAAATATCAACAAGGTTAAGGTAATATTAATTACGTCAAAAAGTAATTTAACTTCATTTATTAGTCTACAAATCGACGCAAAACATTTTTCATTTCATTTAATGCCACTTACAGATTTCAATTATATGCAGTACAATATCATTCAAACAAGGCTTGGAATGCAAGCGACGTAGTCAGAGAAATAAAGGTGACAATTCGATTGGACTAACGTCTTTTACAAACCTCAGGGCTTATGTCTCAGGTTCAAAACGTTTTAACACACGAGTCAGACTTAGCGCGTAGTCGGAGCGTCTCAGATCCGGCGCAGTTATAACCCTCTTTGCATTAAATATTGCAGATCAATAACCACTAAGCGTACTTTGCTTTTGTTTTATTTATTTTAAAATCTCCGTAATTAAAATACTAACCACACTTACGAGACTTCTGGCAATATCAGGTGAGTCAGCCTGTTTGTCCTTGGTTTGTAAAGTTAACCATTAAAGCTGTTTTTTTTGCTGTGAATCTTAATGAATATTGAATATGTTACAATTACATAACCAATCCGACAAACTTGGTTGACCAAGTTGCAATGCATTGACGTATACGAATACTCAAGTATTTTAATTTTAATTTGGCCGCTCGACTAAAAACTACTACACGTATTCTATTCGAACGATGTATGAGCATAGATCGAAATACTCCCACGGAGCGCTCCTTAACATAAATCTATCGTGACTTTTCTATTGCGCAATAGTTATTACATTTAAAAAATAGTTCGCGCTCGTATTGATATAAGACAAATGAGGTTTGCTTGATTGCGGATTAAAACCTTACCAAAATAATATATATAAACTATATAATTAGGCTTAATTAAAAAAAATATTACACAATATTATGTCAATGAAAGGAAACACTTTATATGCCTAAACAACAAATGCATCATTCGTACACATTGAGTTTGAAAACATTCTCAAGTCATCATTGTAAGTATTCCATTAATAGATCTATATTGTAATATAGTATGCACGCGCTGCAATGTTGAGAAAACAAAATAACAGACTTCGAATTTTAAAACCGTCTTTGTAGATCGATTTATAGAACTGAGACAATGGAAAACACCTTACTTACAAGCACAGTTTATATTTCAGGTTATGGGTTAACATAAATTGTTTGCATGTAAAAAAAATTAAGAGAAAGAAATAGTTCTTTAAACATTATCATTTTCACATACGAAAATGTTTAAGGATATTAGCTATTAATACTTTATTCATTCATTATTGCAACATCAATGAAGATTATAAAAATACGATACGATTCAGGCAACACGCAATAAAGGCAAGTAATATTTTCGGTTAACGGGTCTTATGAGTACTTTAAGGCTTCAAACTTGTCGTATTTATCGTATGTTATGTATAAATTGGTATGTCCACGAGGATCGCTTGAATTATCAGTAGTGCGTTGCACGAGATACAATAAACATCTCTCGAAGAAAATGATGTTAGAAAATGGAGGTAAAAAGCCGCTCAATATTGCAGTGGTCGGTGGTGGTCTGGTATGTCTAATTTTTATGAAATATATAATTATTGAATTTTTTTTTAGATCGTTCCAATTTTATATCAATTTTTTAAATAATTAGTTAACCTTGTATTTTATATTGAATTTCGTGCTTTATTTTAAACTATTCTTGGCCTCGTACTGGACATTTATTATTTAAATATTTTGAAAACAAATGTAGACTGTGTGTTTCAAGGATGATGTGCTAATGGTGAAAAAAGTGTTGAATAAGGTCTAGTATTTTTTAGTTTATTCGGTACAGACACAAATTTACTAATTCTTTCCTCTGTATAATTTTACTGGAGATGAGAACATGTTGATAAACCATTTTTAGCTTGCGCTAGAGATCAAATATAAGTTAAAAATTGTTAATTTTTGCTCAAAATTATCAAAGCTCATAATCGTCATTCAAATTATTTATTAAACTATATTTATGAACTTATATTTTTTATTTTTCTTCGGTTGTTAATTTTTATTAATCTATAAATGACAAGTTCAAAATTTTCCACTGGCACGAAACATTATGAAATAACCAATTCGTATATCGAGTGTCATCATGTCAAGTTTCAAATATATTAAATTCCGCGGAAATTCTTGGATTCAGGTCCTGGAAGACGGACTCAATAAAGTCTAACCTAAATCATGTTTATATAGCTGTATATTTCCTGGTGAATTTTAGTATATTTGCCAATACTCCAGACAAGAGAGCTTTCCACTTTAAACATAAATAATAAATCAATCTACCACTGTTTTGACTTAATACTCATCTATCTCTTTCTATCACAGCCTGAACAGACGGAAAGGGGCGAAAGTTTATTTTAAAAATTGTGCAATTATACTCGTTTAATTGTTATCAGTAAAGAGGTTGTACTATCAAAGACTTTTCTATAATCTCTGGTGGCTTACTCAACATGCCTTAATAGTAGTGTGTCTAGAAAGTCGAAAACTGAATTTGTATGAAAATTTGTCGACACTGTCTTTTTCATACAAATTAAGTTTTCGACTTTCTACATACATATTACGGCATCTTGATTAAAACCCTGGATTGTAATTTTTTTAGACTATGACCAATTTATACTTACTTCCAGGTAGGATCTCTAGAAGCTCTATATTTGGCCAGAAGAGGGCATAATATTACGCTTTACGAATATCGCGAAGGTGAGCAACTTGAATAAAAATGTTACACAATATATTTCCGCACGAGCCATAATAGTTATCTTATCAATTAATTATATTTAACACTAGTTTTAGAGAACAGCTTTTTTATTATCTCTTTTAAAGGAATACTTTAAATATATACGAGGTCTCATCGCGTTTTTATATAAAATTGATTTAATAAACACATATACACTAAATTAATGTTAAAGTTCATTCCGGTGGGTTCAGCAAGAGACGAGTCGATAATGTTCATTTCAAAGAGTAGTATGTTTTTTACCATCCACTTACAAACATTAAACAAATGATGTAGTTTTAAAAGGTTTATTAAAAAGGCTATAAGGAAGTCTCAGAGTAAGAATTAGAGTAGAAACTGACACACAGGAATCATAGTTGAGTCTTGACTATTTCCTTAGTAATTTGTCTAAACCTCGCTTGGAGTAACCAGTTTAGACCCCCAATTTTGCTGTATATTTTATACAGCTCTTGTCTGATGGGAAATAACCCCTTAGTAGATTGGTGTAATGGTCATTGTTTTAACACTGATAAGAACATAGTTAATTTATTGTGAGAAAAAAAACTTGATAAAGATAAAAGCCGTTGCCTGTTTTAACCGACATCAAAAAAATAGGTTATCAGTGATCTGTATGTATGATATTGTTGGATAATATTTAAGTATGCACGTTTGCAAAAATTCCTAACTCATTTATTCGGGGCGGCACAAAGCAATAATGAAACAACGAAAAACCATACCAAAAGTATACAGCATTACTACTTTGGTTTAAACTATAAATATCATAAAATAGATTGGATGTATAAACAATTATTAAGATCTCTGTGAATCAGATTAATCTGTTGTCAGAAGGATTACTACTGTACGAATTTCCACAGACGAATGTACAATTCTGTTTGACCAATCACCTTCAAGCGAAACGCGCGAAATGTTTTCTTTCATTTTTATTTCAATCGTCTTTTGTTTTTATAGTCGCCACACGGAGATAATAGTATTCTATCTATTATAACCCGATCGCAAGGCCGTTGCCAGTCTTTAAAATTAAGCTCTTTTCATGCGGGATCCTATGTCGTTTCGCGTCGGAATTATATTCTGTGGCAGCGGATCCAAAAATTGGCTTTTCGCAGCATTGTTTAAAAAGCGTTCTTATGAAAAGGTATTTATCTAATGGGGAGGCAAAATATTTAGCTAACTATAAGCGACGAATCGCTTTATATCAAATGGCGTGCCACTCTTTGAATTGCCAAAAGTATGTAAATGTCAAAATGATATTATTATTATAATACGGGCACCTGTTTTCTTGATTTGATTGATTGAACTATGACGTAAAGCAGTCGATAATGATATATTTCCGTTCTCTTGTTATCTAATTGTAACGGGACACATTATGCTGCAATATACTCAAGGGTAATGTCAATGTCAATTGTCAATCTATCGTATTGCCCTGCACTGCTTCTTGGTGGTCTAATCAAAGAATCAAAGTATATACAGTGGCTTGAGAGTACGATTATCATCCGTGAGGTGATAGGTTCAAAGCGTGGCTCTGCACTAAGGGATCGTTCAAGTATTACTCCACGCAAGTTTAGGAGATTCTTGACCCCCCCCCCCTTCCCCATGTAACGCGCCGTAACGTTTTTTTTCTGTAATCAATAGTAAAACGTTTCGTGACCACCCAGTGACTCTTTATACCTAAAAGTTACAATTTTGTCGTATAAAGTCTATTATAAATGAAAAAGTACTAATAATTATAAATAACAAATAAATAAATAACGCGTAATTCAATTCCCGCCCCGCATCGTAACGTTCTACATGAGGAATCACTCCCCACCCTAATTTCGTTTCATTACTTGAACGGGTGGAATTATCTTTCTTCGTGAAATATTTATAGGTACATAATTGTATGACAATTCAAAAGTTCAATATACATATTTTTGTGTATGTACCCTATATTATGTTGTAAAATAAAATCGAATACACAAACATTCTGTCTCATTTTGTCGGAAATTATGTACATAAATAAAAATGCTTTAATAAGGGCGTGGTAATAATAGTACACCCTCCATTTAAATAACCTTATTATTTTAATCGGTTTCAGATATACGAAAAACCCCACAAGTCAAGGGTAGATCCATCAACTTAGCATTATCAGTGCGCGGACGCCGAGCGTTAAAGGATGTCGGCCTCGAAGATATTATGGTAAAAGAACATGGTATACCAATGAGTGCTCGAATGATACATAGACCGGATGGATCAACATATTCAATTCCATACGATGCTCGTACAAACCAGGTACTGTGAAGTAATTTGTAAATTTATAGGTACGAAAATATTAGAACCTTTGCCGATTGGCTTGCGACTCTCGTCGTTGTGTTGTTAAAATATTCTTATTTCTTATTATTATTAATATTCTTTCTATGTGCCCATATAATACTAATTTGTACGGTGAAGGAAAGTATTGAGAGGAATTAAGTGCGTAAGACTGAAAATTATATTACTTTATTTATAGATTTCGGATATGTCCGCATTCGCATTGTGTATTAAGACAATATCCAACCTAATATATTTTGGTAAAATGTACATCTTAATATAGTGAGAACAATTTAGTACAAAAATTACATTTTACTTAAAAGGGTTCCCAAATCTAGCAATGCGAATAAACGCATTTTTATTTGTTTTATAATTATTAAATCATATTCAAAATACCATCCGTATCACCTTGCCGTCCGTGAGCGATTCTTAAGGTAATTTCTGCCGCGCTCCATTGCTATGTGGAAACGGAAGTATTTCCGAACCAATTCGACTTAGAAAAAAGCGTACCAATTATTAAAAGGCCGGTAACTCACTCGCGTAAATAAATAAGGTTCTGGATTATATTAATCATCCAGAGCGGTAGATCTCTATGTATTTTTTTATTTCTGCATCTACTTGTTGATTTTGTCATAAGCAGGTCCATTTCACACAAAATAATAATTCATATTAGAAGACATCCTTTATTTAAAATGATTTCTTGAAAAATAAATAATAATTATTTAAATAAATTAGATTAAAGGTTCGTACATAAATTTGAATTAAATTAAGTTTATAATTCCCACGCAAAGTCTACTTACGTCAAATGTATCAATTAATTAAATCTATTACGTCAATAATAAACATATTTTAATGTTACATATTACATAATATGTTAATGTATGATCTGCAGCGCCTTACTTGACAAATAGGCAATTCATCACAATATAAATATTTTCATTGAAATAGTTCCCGAGAATCTAGAACGCAATCAAACAAAGTCTTAAACTTTATAATATTAGTAAACAGTGGCGTAACAATAGGGCGGCCGGGCTGGAAAAATACCACGGGCCCCCGACCCAAGAGGGCCCCTGCTCAAGAGATAATATGTTCTATGGATGAATGTGAAGTCTCCAATACGCAATGGGCTAACGTCGGGACTACAGACCATTCCCTCTCGCCTAAGATAGGAGGCCTATGGCCATTAGTGGGACATATACAACGTGTAATTGAGTACGCTGAAAATCTCGAAGTTTATTCAAACTAAACGTGACGATTTCAGATAGGGTCCCATGAAAAGAATTTGCCACGGGGCCCAGATTGTATAGTTACGCCACTTTTAGTAAAGATATAATAAAAACATTGGTGTAATTCAGAAACTGGTGGAATTACAAGGCACATTTAAGAGTAGAAAAATAGTATAATATTTGAATTTCAAATTGCAACTTTTAGAGATGTTTGTAATTTGGCTATGAGCACTCTCAAATCCTTAGGTTCATATTATTAAATGAAGTCCGTCGGGGTCGAACGTCTGGTTTTTTTCATAATAGTTAATCCTGAGGATGATTAAGTTACAAAAATATGAGATCCAGACCTAAAAAACCACTGCCACTGGCTTTTTTTCAAGTAATGATACTGTCTCTGTGCGTTAACCAACAATTCCTGTGTTCGCAGCGAAATAATAATTGTTTTCGAAAGAAGGTTCATCCCCTACCTTCCTTAAGATGTCAACAAATAAACCCGTGTAAATATACGCTTGGAAGATTCCAAGAAAGAAATTGAGGTATTTAAAGGAGGTTCTTGCCCGGTCTGATAATGGTATCGAAGGGCAATCCAGGGCAGTTAAAAATAATTTGGGAAACATCTGAATAGCGAAATTCTGCATTCAACAACGACAAGAGTGTTTACCTGAGTCAGGCATAAGTCACTTAAACATCAGGCGGGCAGCAACAGGTTAGGTCTTATTGGGGTAGAAAGCAAGTTAAATAAAGAAAAGGCAAATTTACTCGCCAGTATGTTAAAAGTTTTGCTGATTACAATGCGAAAGGCCAGAAAAATAGTGTCTCAGGGATAAAGGACTTGACGACGCAGTTACTGTTGATTTAAATGCCTTGTCGAATAAGGCAAACTGGGAAAAGGGTTTTTTTAGCGTTAAGAAATTGAAAGTGTGCTTGTATTATGCCCGGTTACAATAGCAAAAATTGTGGAAGGAGAGTGCATAATTAGATGGAGTTTGGTGCAGTCGTTCATTTAAAAGCGCTTTTTTCTATAATTCATTTAATGTTTGGAATTGGGGGATACACGGGCGTCTCAATGTGTGAAAAGGCGGAAAAGCGGGACATAAATCTGGATGTGAGGAAGTACCCGCAACGCAACGTGCGTTGTATGTGCGAAAGAAATTGCATCTCTACTGTAAAGACTTGTATGGCGATGCTAATGTAATGAAAGATGGTTGCGGTAGCAATTAGTCACGTGGTCTCTTGGTAGAATGCTAACGCGGGTGGGAGGGGTTTAGTGTGTAGCGCTGTTATAGCCACCCACACTCGCAAACACGGAAATGAAAAAAAAAAGTTGATGAGCCTTATGTGCCTGACGCACACACCGTCCACTTTTTGGGTATAAAGCTTTATATCTATAGTAATTATCGTTATTTAAACACACATTGTTTATTAGCTACATTACCTATATGTTACATGTCGCCCGGATTAATTTTTTGACAAGCAGTCTTCTTTGCCGAATGGAGGTCGTCGATTCGTGGGTTTTAACCTTCACTAAAGGAGCAAGTGTTAATATCCCATATAGAAAGAAAAATTCATAAGTCTTGATACGAACGAAGGGATACATTTAAAGTGATAATAATACAATTATATTTTTCAGAGCATTTATTCAGTAGGACGAAATTATTTGAACAGCATTCTCCTAAAAGGTAATTATCATATAATTTAAATACTACAGTGCTTTTAAAACGTTATTTAAGTGATTAACGAATATAATCGCGAATTTATATAAGTCACCGTTTCTCTTGTAAACCACGACTGCTGTTACGCACGCGAAACGTAAACTTGTGTAAATAATTTAATAAATTCGCGTTTATATTAATTTATTTTTTAAAAACCTAAGAAATGTAGAGTAGTACTGGCGTATCCAGTAAAGTATATAATCTTAAAAATATTTAAATATATAGTAGTGAAAGATATTTAATACAGTTATGCCTAAATATTTCAGAATCCGAGAATTATAAAAATGTGACAAGGAATTTCAATCACAAACTTGTTGAAACAAATTTGCCAAATGGCGAACTATCTTTTATCAAGTAAGTACAATTACAGTGGAATATTAACCGCAAATCCGTAATAATTAACGTAGTATATATGGAGAAAAAACCTAACCGATTAAATTAATTTATTTATGACATTTATTGACATTATATAGGACAGTGAAAAACATTTTTTAGATCTTTGGTATGATTAAATCTTTACTAAATAGCGTAAATGACCGTTAACTCTAAAAAACGTGAAACCCTAAAGTGCCTTAGGTCCGTATTTCAAAACAAATCTATACCACATTCTAAAAAGATCTTTTTTTTGTTTTTTTAAAAAGATATTTCAAAAAACGGGACCTAAATCTTACCTTAGAATATTTAGAAATCAGTGCACTATAACACTGGACACGCAATTTGCTAAAATACTTTACCCTATAATATTAAGTTTATTTGCCTCTTCACAATTTTGCATTTTGTATGAATTATATTTTATTTTAATCCAGTTGCATTAACTTAAACACTAACACATCATTTATATAAAAGCATCCGCATTGCACTGTTTTAAATTACTTGTCTGTCTCTATTCAACATACGTAAAAACAATTTGACTGAAATAGACGAAAGTACATTTGTTAAAAGAGTTTAGTTTAACACATAATCGATTACATTTTAAAAAAAATCGGTTGTCTGTAAAGTCGGTTTACTACATAGTTGAACGTACAACGTCATAAAAAAATATTGATGGGATGGTTGCATTTTTCAAAAAAAAATAAATTTTATTTGTTGAGTTGTAGGATATAGAGAAGGAGGTAAATGGAAATCACAATTGAATTGATCAAGTTACATATTTGTACGCATAAATACAAATGTCAATTTTAAATGGAACGCCTCAGAGCGAGGTAACGACAGGCGAGTAACCCTCAGAGAGAGGTAACCTCAGAGCGAGGTAACCCGCATGAGTCATGTTTTTCGTGTGCAGCGGCTACATTATAAGACGTTGTCACGTCAATATCTTTTTCCGCCATTAACCATTATCATAGTTGGCATGGAAGCCATTGACGCACAACCAAGGATTGAGAAAAGTACTAGCTTTTAGTATATAATATTAATATTGAATTGTTAATCTTGGTGACTCATTCACAAACCCGCATTAACTTATTTCTTTAATTCTATTCAATTTCAGAACGGATACGAAGGAGAAGGTTTCGGTAAAAGCTGATCTAATCATTGGTGCTGACGGGGCATTCTCTACTGTCCGCCGAGCAATGCTTAAACAGCCCTTGTTTGACTTCAGTCAGCAGTACATAGAACACGGTTACTTGGAGTTGTGTATACCGCCCGGTAAAGATGATGGAGTAAGTATATTATTTACATTTTTTGCGCCACAATTATTACCATTAGAAATTATTAAAATAACACATTACAATTCCCTATCACAAAGATAAACGGATATTTAGATTTTAGTTTGGTATAGATTATTTGATATATTATTTATGCTACCAAAACTGATCTAGGCGGTTAAAAACAAAACACAATATTTAAGATGTGTATTTTCCATAAATACATTCGACGAGAAAAACTACCAGAGAAATGAAATAGCCCGTTAAAAGGATACAGAATGATAGTTGGAGGTCGTGTAACGAAAGCACTTTATATTTTTGTTCGGATTGATGAGGCTGTTTTGAACAAACTTTGCTTATCAAGCTGTATATGCGACTATCTTGTATAATACCAGATTCAAATATAGCACTAACTATTCTCTTAAACTTTTCTTTTAAGAAAAAACCTTTGTTTGTGTAAAGAGCGTAAATTATATTGTTTAACATATCTTTTACATAAAAACGAGTATTATAGTGACAAAGATTATTGTGGAACTGGGAGTAATCTGCTATGGTGTAATAGTTTTCACGCGTGGTTATTGTATTTAATACATCTTCAGTGTTTTTACATTCCGGTACCTGTTTATCTGGTTGTGTTACGTTGTATACTATATCAATGTACGCGCGAAGGGAATCAGAAATGCAAGCCGTGTACCCATTTTGCTGAAGTAATTCGCACCTGTACGACTGTGGCTCATAGCCTGGTTTAGTTAATAAAGAAAAGATTTCACTGTTATAAAAACTCCCAATAAAAAAAGTGAAGAAAACCCAAAATATCAAAATTATTCTCAGCTTTTTCACTTTAAACAAATTCCTATCGGAGTGGCCAAAGAAATAATCAATTAAATGAAGAGGGATTCTGCTAGTACGTTTTATCTGAAAGCAGTAGTAACTAATAGCCATTGTTAGCACAGTCATACAAATAAAAGCACATGCAATTAGACTCCAATTCCACATCCTAAAGATTCTGTAAAATATTTTCCAACGTTTTGGTCCCGAGTTAGGTACCAACAGCTTGATACTTGTATATTTGTAACCATAAACAAAGTCGTAAATAGATGCTCTTCCTTCTGTGAGAAAAAATCCTCCAAAAACAATATCCGCTTTCCTTCTTTGAAGATAATTTAACATTCCGACAGATGTATAGTTACTCAACACTTCTCCATCGTTAGTATCGTAGTCTTCAAAAGAATATTTTATCTTGACACCAATAGCTTCTGAAGTCACATTTATTAGATATTTTTCTAAATATTGTATGTAATTGATATATGAGTTTTTATTCACAATTTTATTTCCCGTTACCAAAACTGTACAGTTCGATAAGTCTTTTGCGATGGGAAAGATGTCATTGTTAACGCAACTTCCTAGGTATTCTAATTTATCGTAATTTGAACGACAGTTGCCATCTTTAAGAGGATAAAAAGTCCACGAACCTTGTGTTTTATTTATTTGTGTCAATACAGTTACATTGAAAATGTAATATTCTAATAACTTGCGAAAGATTTGCTTTAATTCAGGATATTGTACTTCAGATGTTGTTACAAACAAAAATTTCGCATTTGGATTCCAATATTTGTAATATCTCAGTTTCCAAATTGAAGGTCCTGTTTTATTTATCTTATAGTAGATAAGATATAAATTGGTATTAAATGGCAATTCGATAGGTTCGTATGTTACAATGACATAATCATAACAGATGCTATTTATATTAATAAAATTTTGGAAATTAGCATCGGGAACGACGATAGTAATATGAGTTCCGCATTGGTGTTCGGTGATTAATTTTTTTACACATTCTGAATTCAAATTATCCTCTCCATTATAAACTTTATCAAGAATAGCTGAGTTGTTCACTAAAGATAATACACAATACTTTACCAGTATGATCGGAAAAAGAAGCAGCACTGCTTTCATTGAACCCATTTTTGTACGATTAATTAATCTAGATACGATACCTTGTTTTATAGTATTGGATATCGTGAAAGGTAAATAACAATTATACATAAACAAATAAGAAACCCGTAGTTAAGTTGGGTAAACATGAGCTGCAATTATACAGCAATAGTTACAGAAATTACATATTAATTACAACAAATGTTACCTAAGTCTAAAGTGAAATTTCAATCAAGATTTGTATGACTGTAATTTATTTGGATCGTGAAACAAGCCACTGACCATGACATTTGAATTTGTAAATAAGTCAACGGAATGAATTAAAACAAATATAGATATTGCAATATTTTCTTGGGCATTACAAGCATGAGTTATTCAATGATTTTTGATGAGATTAACGATTGTATTATGATTTTAATGTTAGTTCACACCAACAACAGATTTAAAAATGTCAATTGCAAATATAATAAATGAAATAATATAGCCCATAATAAGAAACAGAAAGCTACACGAACAACAGCCAATTTCAAGACTGTATATAATCTGCCTGTAGATAGGTGAACTGTTATTTGTCTTCCTGTTATGTTAGCAAAATATAAATAGAAATAGTGTTGTAACAGGCCACACTTAAAAAAGCGGCTCACTTTTGTTTGAAATACGTCTCTTAGATAAAATCCTTTGCTTACATATTGTACGTAAACCAACTAAAATGATACATAATTTTTGTATAAGGACTATTATAACGATATAAAATAAATAAATGAATCAGTGGCGCTATATAAAGAGGTTGCTCTTTAGGTCTTGGCCTCAGATTTCTGAATCTGTTTCATGATCATTTTTAAATCTAATAGGCAAGTAGGTGATCTGCCTCCACACACACGCCGTCAACTTTTTGGGTCTAAGACATGTCGGTTTCCTCACGATGTTTCGTTCACCGTTCGAGCAAATGTTAAATGCGCACAGATAAAGTCCATTGGTGCACAGCCGGGGATAGAACCTACGACCTCAGGTATAAGAGTTGCACGCTGAAGCCACTAGGCCAAACTGCTCTATTATTATAACGATATGGATGTATACTTTATGACTTTAAAGAAATAATTTTTTGTATAATATTTCTTAGTCACATAAAATATTTAGTATGTACACTGTATAGTAGCGAAAAGGACATGGTTTCGTCGAGTCATGTTGACAGCACTTACAACTCGATGTGTATTTTGTAGTTCATGTAGTTGTATTTTTTAATTTGATAGGTATAAATGTTGTTTTGTTTTTGAATTGTTTGTGTAAAATACGACCATAGTTGTACTTTATTAATTTCGATTAAAAACTAATACTAACCTTTTAAAATTCTGCACACTCTTCTTGTTCAGTAAGTCTTACTTTAGATACTTTTTAGTTTCAGATGCCGCCGAATTATCTTCACATCTGGCCTCGCGGTAACTTCATGATGATTGCCCTTCCAAACCAGGACTGTTCCTGGACGGTGACATTGTTCATGCCGTTTGTGAATTTTAGAAGCATTGACTCAGAGAGCAAACTTCTCGAATTCTTTGACAAATACTTCCCGGACTCTGTCCCTTTGATCGGCGAAAAGAAATTGATCCAGGATTATTTTAATGGGTCTCCCTCACCGCTTATTACAGTCAAGGTAAATTACTTTCGATGTTGTAAAGTGGATTTTCTATTTGTTTCATCCTTTCAAGCTTTAATTGAATAAATAGTATTTAGTGTTGCACTTCAACGGACAACCTTGGAGTTACAATGGTCTTCAAGAACCTCAATTAATAGGAGAAAGTTTTATTGCATTCATTAATTTGCTTAGTATAGTCCTAAGTCAAAATATCCACGAAAAGTCTTACGATGCGATGATATATAGCGGAATGTATGTATATATATATATATACCTAAACTATTATTCCGACCGCTTCGGATATATACTACTTCTCGACCAGCTTCTAGCCACTAGGGTGATAGAATGGTTAGACTGGTAAAGGACCTTTAAGTTAGAAGAAAAATGCACCACCATCCCCATAAGTCTACTGTTTTTTCTCCCACGCCATAATGACCTTTTTTCGCTTATTATTTGATAAAATACTTTAAATATAAAGTAGCCAGTGGAATTGGATCACAATATCTTCCCTTGCGTTAATAACAAAAAAATTTCATCCATCTATAGTGATTTTTGGGACAAAACAATTAGTGAATTTTCAAATTTCACCAAAAAATATTAATTAAATCACTTTCATCATTTCGACATCATCTATCGACTCATTGGTCTAGTGGTTAGTACCCCTGACTGCGAATCCATGGGTCCCGGGTTCGATCCCCGGCTGAGACGAACATGGATGTGATGAGCATTTGGTGTTGTGCTTAGGTCTTGGGTGCTTAAATATGTATTTATATGTCTATCTATCTATAATATGTATGTATATCCGTTGCCTAGTACCCACAACACAAGCTTCACTAGCTTAGCATGGGACTACGTCAATTAGTGTGAATTTTCTTTAAAAAAAAACATAATTAATCATAAAAAAAATTCTTAACACAAAATGATTGTTTTTATTGTTTCAGTGCCGTCCGTACCACGTATCAGACAAGGCTCTTATAATAGGTGACGCATCACATGCAGTAGTGCCATTTTATGGCCAGGGCATGAACGCTGGCTTCGAAGACTGCACAATATTGGATCAGCTATTTAAAAAACACAGCGACAACCTCGCTGATATACTACCAGAGTTTTCTAATACAAGATGGAAGGATGCATTTGCAGTTTGCGATCTAGCTATGTACAATTATATCGAGGTAATTTTCGAGGATTTTTAACGTGGCATAGATAAGGTTCAATATGAAGTACGCTGTTCCTATATGCTTCATATTTATGTGTGCATACAATAAAAGCAGAAACACAGTAATACGTATATATCTAAAACTGAGTGCAACGGGCGGCCGTGTCGTTTGTAAGCGTTCCAGGCAACCTTGGCTAGAAGCACAAGGAGTAGTGCAAACAATAAAATCATTCCTATGCAGAAGACAGCGCCATCGACATATTCTATTCCGACCGCCCGAACTAACTAACTTGTTTCTAAAATTGAATCGATACTGGAGGTGTGTGGGGGTGTGAAGTGCTTTCCTTAGTACTTTACACAGCCTCAGTATACATAGAGTCCAATTCCGCAGTCATCTGGAAGGGACTTCCAAAAAGCCGGGTGTTTTGGGTAAGCAGTATTTCACTGAGGTACAACGTATGCAGGTCTACAAAGCTCAAGTACGACCTCATACGTAATACTGCACACATTTCTGGGCTGGTGCTCCTAAATACCAGCTTCCTTCTTTTGACATTTTGACAAACTCTTCGTTGAATTTATCAACGAAGTTTGTCAAATTGTCAATCTCCAATGTATTAATGATCGGCTTGATTCTCTATTTCTACGCAGAGAAATAGAGAATTACGTCTCTATGCGTTTTGTACAAAGTGTAATAATAATAATAATAATTTATTTCTTGCAAGAATATGGTACAAAATGTTAAGGTTATTCTGCCATATATACACACGAGGGCGCGCAAATTTGTCTTAAGGAATTTTACATTATTAGTCAAAGTCAAGTACCTACTATGGAGAGCGTTCTTAAAAGGGGTTTGGATTGATCACTCCCGTCTTGTTTCATCACCGTACGAGCCTTATTAACTCCAAATTTCATCCGCACCACCTTGATGGATGGGATTTCACGGTCCGCTTCTCTAGGCATTTTCTTTTGGGGTCTTCCTTGGGAAATACGACCTCCAACCTCAAAGGCCGGCAATGCACCAACTAAAACGGGAGTTCATAGGCTGCAATGACTGCCGTTTATGGTTGGGACGTAGGCTCCTTTGTCTTCTATCCGATAAAACAAAAGAAAGTGCATTTTAAAGCTTTTATACAGGAATATATTTAAATATTGCATTTCAGATGCGTGATCTCGTAACAAGACCATCGTATAGACTCCGCAAAGCAATGGACGACATGATATTTTGGTTTTTGCCAGATCTATGGGTGCCTCTGTACAACTCTGTTACATTCAGCACAATGCCTTACAGTGATTGCGTCAAGAATCGCCAATGGCAAAATAAGGTATGTATTTCAGTATCCTCTATACAATGTTAGTTTTTGACAGTTCGAGTAAATCATTTTTGAATAATATACGTGGTCCTTTTCCTAACCAGTACGTCATGGAAACATTAACGTATAAGGGGGTAAATGTCTACCATATTTATTTGTAAGTAATTCGCTCTTTCTGTCAAATTGTATTTACGCTGTGGTGAAAAGAGACAAAGAGTACTTCGGTTGGAACGGTGCAATTGGACTGTTTTATTTTTTTTATATATACGGTGTTAAAATAGTCCTCGCCGCAGTTTATCTTCTGTGACAGAAAGCCCTAATTGTATCAAGAGTACGGCGGTCTTTAATTGTTTGAGTTCTATTAGCCTCTAGAAGCCCTAGGCATTATATGGCCCCAAAAATAACTTTTCTTTATACTAAATACTTTAATTGTTGTAATTATTATATACTGTATTTGGTCTCTGACATACGTCTATAGCTATAGAAGTTTATTTTTAATTTTGGCCGATGTTGGAAATCGAACCCAAGGGCCACAAGTGCCATGTACTTAGATATTAATTTGAAATTTTTGTTTCAGGTGTTGGCTGTATCCCTAATGTTTCTTGGTATTCTAACATTCATACTTCTCTGTTTTTATCGGCGATAAATGGCAATAATTATGATTTATAACTTATAATTGTGATATTTTATTATTTGTAATTGTATGTTTGACTTAAAGATGTAAACGTATTTTAATTGTGATTGTGTATTAAAAAAGATGTTAATAACCGATTGTATTTATTTATAGCCTTATAAAATATTATTAGCTCCTTAGGGTACTGCCAAGTTTGCTCTTTAGTTTTGTAAGGAGATATAAAATTCGATTGAAGTAACAATGTGTAACATTTATTTATTACAGGCAAATATCGTGAGAAAACTAGCTTTAGTCAGCATCTATAGAGATTTTCTTATCTATAAATCAAAACTATAATACAAACTATATATTATTATTGTATATTTACAATCCCATAAAAAATAAAACAATCTTTTGTATTATTTCAACTAAAGTATTAATTTATCTTTAACGTATAATTTGACGGAAAGAAACAAAAGAATACTAGTTAAAAAATGCAAGCAATTTTTTCAAATGAAATGGTTAATATAAAAAAAAAATTCAAACATTATACATATATGTATTTTTATTTCTATTTTAAAATACGTATCATTCCAGTATCAATATTTTCTTTTATGCACCACACAGATACAGAGTTCTCTTATATTGCAAATATTTTCGAGATAAAAAACACAAAAAAACTATTCGATGGCAAACTGAGAGGCGTTCCCAGCTCCAAACGAGCCACATTCCGGAAAAAGCGACGAATCGAGTGTTCCGACAAAATTAATTGGACATAAATATTTGACAAAAGGAAAAATACACTATTTTAATTAAAATATATTGCTTTCAAACTATATACGTTTCGTCGCTATATTAATTATGTTCTTTGTCAGATCATTGTTCTTTTCAAGAGCGATTACGAACTGTATCAATGATAATTTTTTTGTCAAAATTTATGCTCATACGACGGAGAACGTTGTGAGGAAATATTCATTAAACATTGTCTTAAATTTAAAAATATACATTTATCACCCACACAGACCAAATAAGACTGTATTTGTTTACTTCCAAACCACGCTAAAGCTTTGTTTTATAGTAATACCTATTGGCTTCCATATATAAAAAGAACAACCAAATACCCACATGGATTGGTCAGCTAAGGTATTTTAATTGGCGGTTTGATCAAAGCATGTACAAAATATCTGCCCGTTAGAACCTCCTAAATATTTGGACGATGTTATTTGCTTTGACAAAGAAAAAGTCTAGTTCTTGACTGAACCCTACTCTTGGTGGCCCATTAAATCGCTTGTACTAAAACTAATTAAGTTATATAAAGGACCTAACCTTACATATTATGAAATTGACGTTTTGTCATAGTACTTTGACCTCAAATATCTTCTCTTTGGTTAGGAATTCCAAATTCAATTTTTTACAGCTGTTTACTCGTGTAAGAGCGCGGCCACACGATGCGGTAATGGTGCGGTGCGGCGTCGGAGCGGTGCCGCATCGTCATCATACATACAAAATACTATACCATGTCACACGACGCCATGCGCCGCCGCGCGGCGTCGCTCCTCAAGCGCGCCGGACTTGCGAGACGAGGCGGGGAGGTGTAAAATATATTGCCACACTGCACCGCAGCGCCCGTGTGGCACCCTATAGCTCGAAGTAATTGCGGTGCCGCACCGCACCGTTACCGCTTCGTGAGGCCGCGCTCTAAAAGGTTTTCGAAAACCATGATTCATTTCATTTTCCCATTTTAACTTTTATTCTTTGCCTCACTCTATATATAAAATGGAAAACAACTTGTGACTTTGTAGTTTCCGATTTTAATGGTGCACTTAATATTTATCAAATGTAACCTTGATACATTGTGTATACAGAGTGATAATTCATAATATCCTCCGTTGTTCCCAGGAAGTATATTAAACATATAAACTATTGTTGAATCAACAGCGATTAAATATTTCAATCATAGCGTAAATCCAAATGGAATCGAATCGAACGACTTCTTTAGTTAATAAGACTATAAGGGCTTCATAATAACGTCATTACAGAAGATGTTGACTGATTGTTTAAAAAATAAGAGATTAATCCGGTTTCCCAGGGAGAACCCACATCTGTTTTAACCGTCCCCTTATACAAATAAACACACTTACCCTAGCATGTGGCGTAAGTTAAAAACAAAAACAGTACTACAAAGTAGTGTTGAAACATTTAATGTATAACCCTAAATAAGAAAATGTGTCTGTTAAAGTTATTAACCTAAGTACGCGCGCATAAGTTCAATGCGGGTTAGTAAGTTCGATTAACGACGACACAATTGGACTGAAAGCACTACAGAGTTACAGACCACTGACAAACTTTTATACTTAAACTTCTTTTGGCGCGTTAGGGTAAAATCATGAGAGTAAATTTTTACGATGCACGCGCATTCCGTCACATAAAACCGACACCATGAAGCTAGCTAAAGTCAATTTTTTTTTTTTTTTTATACAACTATTGATGCTGTATTAGCTTAAACTCACATGTCTACTGAACTCCACCCAATGGACGTGAATTAAATATTAAATATCAATGTGTATAAGTTACATGCTAAAATAAAAAATGTCCATTTCTTTAATTATGTAGATTTTTTTTGTGATATTTAAATAAACTTTATTTAACTAGATTATGCGTTATTATAAAACTTTCAATGTATTAAACACCTTTTTTCTATTGTTAGTGTCTTTTTTCTACAAACGTAGAATACAATTTTTGAAAATATTTTTTATCTTTTTTCACCAAAGAAGTATAACTTCTAACGTGTGTACATAAGTACACACACGTTTGTTTTTCTCGTGTCTTAAAATTACGGAAGATCAGTAGTCATTCTCTGAAGTCTGTTCATTACGAATTGAACGAAGTTTTTTTTTCGTGGAGAAATGCGTTAATATCTTCCCGCGGCACAGTTGCCTCGTGGTGAAGGGTTGTGTGGGACTCGCTGCTGTGCATACCCACTAAACCCTCACGGTGCCACCAGCAATCTCTAGGACACGGTAACAGCGTAGCCTTATCCGCATCCTACCACGCGATCAGCCGTTGAAATCACGTTGCCGTTGAAGTTCTCTATGGCCACGAATGATGTGCCGATGTGAATGGACCTTGGCACAGCAAGGGCCATTCACATCGGCCAGTTACCCCAAACTATAAACCATGGCCCTGTTTGGCATAACTTAATTATACTACAAAATAAAATAAAAATCTTTCTTACTTATATGTTCGATAGGTACGTAGTTCGATTATAATATAGAAAATCGGTTCCTGCCTAGCTTCACTACACATAACAGAGTTCCCATCTTCTATAAGCGTTATCCCAATTTAGACGTAATCAGACGACAAAACCGTTGTGGCTTTCTAGAATGCGCGGGCGGCAAATAAAGATTTTTGTGTGTATCTACTGCTCAGAGCAGTACACAGAGCAGCACATCTGGTGTGAGTTCAGTATATCTTCGCACCCAGTGTAATACGAAAGGCTACTTGCTACCTCCAAAAGACTTCCTATGGTCAAACGCTTGATTATTCAATATGTAATAAATCAGATATAATTTGATATCATTAAGCAAAGTGTAACTTCTTAGAAAACACACATGAGGGCAACTTATGCCTAAATGTTCTCATGATTTATTAGCAGTGTTATGAGCGTTTCGCATGTTCATACATTCATAGCGTTGTGAAAATTGACGAGTTTTTACCAGCGTCATAATGAATCAGATAACGCTACCGAACAGTGAAATAGCGTGGGAGTGGGAATTTTTAAGTGCTAATAGATAGGCTCTAGAATCTAGATGTACCTAGGGCAAAAACAAGTTAGTATCGAGTTTTGAGCTCTGTGGTACGTAATTGTCAAGATTTTAAAGCATTTCAGATGTTTTTATTAATTACTCTAAAGAAGCCATACAAATTATTATTTTTAAATTATGTTAAGTTGCTTTGATAAAAATTAAATAAAACATTCATAACTATAAGAACCCGCCAAAACGCTTGTCTAGGCAAGATGGCCTCGGACCAGTCCCTACGATGATGATGACATTAATTTATCCCTAATGGGAATGGCAAAGGACTTTAGTCCATATCCCAGAATTTAGCCATGTCTTGTTCTTGGTAATAATTGGAGAATTTTAGTAGATTTAAATGCCGAAGCCACGTCTTACGTAACTACTCCTAACTAGGAGTCCCCAGTCCCTACGACTTACCGTGACTGTTAACATGGATACAAACGTCAAATTTTTAAATGAATAAATCAACAATTTATTTTACTCCATAAACCATGTGTTATACAGATTACTATTAATTGCAGATTTTTTCCATACTGTCAAATAGCCTGTTACGTCAAGTACTCGTACGTCAATAATAAAATGTCAGTTTTGACAGCTCCAACGTATCGATTTTACAAACATTTTCTCAACACCTATTTATTCTATTCGAAGGATGGAAGTTCGTGTTTCCGTTTATTTACAAATATGTCCACGAATATTTATCGTTTCTTTTTTATTACTAAAAAAGTGGATTTGAATATGAATTTTCGTTTTGTTCAAGTATTTTATAGTATTTTTGCTATATTGTTATTTTTTTGATATTCAAAGTACTTCTTAGTTAGTTTGTTAGCATTTAGATGTTTTGATGTTAGATTCAACTGAACTATTTCTATATTTTTGTCGCCTTTTCAATAAAGAAACGTGTTTATTCAATAAAAATACCACAGCGTGCCGATGTCTACAGATACAAAATTTACGTATTTCATTTTTACATTTCCAATAAATTCCTTGGTTATTTCACCTCAACATAGGCCGTTCTAAATATAGGAGTTATAAAACTTTGCTATTACCTTTGAGAAGATAGCTTACGGATATAAAATACTTACCGGTAAAGCTATGCTGTAAATCTCTAGAAAGTGTACTAACCCAGTATAAGCCTTGTTCACATTGAATATTATTTTATGTTTCTTTTCCTTACCCTTTAATAAAACATATAGGTACAGATGCATAATTTCCATATGGTATTTGTTTTGCCTTTTTTATGGGACAGGGGGCAAATGAACTTGCGGGCGCAAGGTTGTCAGGTTGAGGCTTTATTTTATAGCCTATGTTACTTGTTATTGTGTAGTTGTGTTGTATGAAGTGTTTGGAAGCCCGAAACTCTCAATGTGGGGCAAATAGATTTCTCATTATTTCTGTCAAAAACCCTCTTATCCTAGACAGATAGCAAGTGATTATCGTTACACGTATTTATTCAAATTAATTAAAGACAGACATTATTGTAGCACGGTACTATTTTATTTAGGTTTTAGAGATTTATAATATTTTTTTTTAAGTAAACAAGGAATCACTAGTAGAAATAGGACTTAAATTTCAGTTATCTTAATTCACCTTATCATAAATAAAATTAATATTGTTTAATTATCATATTTCGTTTTAAAATTGTAATTAACCCTTTTCGTGGCAAGATCCTTTTTTTTAAAAAAAACAAAAAAAAATTTTTTTTTTTTCTTCCCTGCCACCCCCCACCAACCAAAAAAAAAAAAAAACACCTCCCCAAAAAATTTTAAACAAAAAAATCCCCCCCCCTCCCCCCCCCCCCCCCCCCCCCCCCCCCCCCCCCTTCTCTGCTTTTCTTTCCCCCCCCCTTTTTTTTTTTTTGGTGGGTTTTTTTTTTTTTTTTTTTTTTTTTCCCCCCCCCAAAAATTTTTTTCAAAAAATTTTTCTTTAAAAAACCCTCTCTTTTGTTCCAAAAACCTCCTCCTTCACAAACCCCCCCCCCCCCCCAAAACCCCCCCTTCCCCACCCCCCCCCCCCCCCCCCCCCCCCGCCCCCCCCCCCCCCCCCCCTTTCCTCCCCCCCCCCCCCCCCCCCCCCCCCCCCCCCCCCCCCCCCCCCCCCCCCCCCCCCCCCCCCCCCCCCCCCCCCCCCCCCCCCCCCCCCCCCCCCCCCCCCCCCCCCCCCCCCCCCCCCCCCCCCCCCCCCCCCCCCCCCCCCCCCCCCCCCCCCCCCCCCCCCCCCCCCCCCCCCCCCCCCTTTTTCCCCCCCCCCCCCCCCCCCCCCCCCCCCTCCTTTTTTTTTTTTTTTTTTTTTTTTTTCCCTTTTTTCCCCCCCCCCCTCCCCCCCCCCCCCCCCCCCCCCCCCCCCCCCCCCCCCCCCCCCCCCCCCCCCCCCCCCCCCCCCCCCCCCCCCCCCCCCCCCCCCCCCCCCCCCCCCCCCCCCCCCCCCCCCCCCCCCCCCCTTTTTTTCTTTTTTTTTTTTTTCCCCTTTTTCCCCCCCCCCCCCTTTTCCCCCTTTCCCCCCTCTTTTTTTTCTTCCCCCCCCCCCCCCCCCCCCCCCCCCCCCCCCCCCCCCCCCCCCCCCCCCCCCCCCCCCCCCCCCCCCCTTTTTCCTTTTTTTTTTTTCCCCCCCCCCCCCCCCCCCCCCCCCCCCCTCTTTTTTTTTTTCTTTTTTTTTTTTTTTTTTTTTTTTTTTTTCCCCCCCTCCCCCCCCCCCCCCCCCCCCCCCCCCCCCCCCCCCTCCCCCCCCCCCCCCCCCCCACCAAAAACCCCCCCCCCCCCCCCCCCCCCCCCCCCCCCCTTCCTTTTTTTTTTTTTTTTTTTTTTTTTTTTTTTTTTTTTTTTTTTTTTTTTTTTTTTTTTTTTTTTTTTTTTCCCCCCCCCCCCCCCCCCCCCCCCCCCCCCCCCCCCCCCCCCCCCCCCCCCCCCCCCCCCCCCCCCCCCCCCCCCCCCCCTTTTTTTTTTTTTTTTTTTTTTTTTTTTTCCCCCCCCCCCCCCCCCTTTTTTTTTTTTTTCCCCTCCCCCCTTCCTTCCCCCCCCCCCCCCCCCCCCCCTCTTTCTTCCCCCCCCCCCCCCCCCCCCCCCCCCCCCCCCCCCCCCCCCCCCCTTTTTTTTTTTTTTTTTCCCCCCCCCCCACCCCCCCCCCCCCCCCCCCCCCCCCCCCCCCCCCCCCCTTTTTTTTTTTTTTTTTTCCCCCCCCCCCCCTTTTTTTTTTTTTTTTCCCTCCCCTTCCCCCTCCTTTCCCCCCAACAAAAAAAAAAATATCCCCCCCCCCCCCCCCCCCCCCCCCCCCCCCCCCCCCTCCCCCCCTTTTCCTTTTAAATTCGACACCCGTTTTATATGTAATCAGGTTGTAGTAATAAATTATTATCAAGACGTTACCCAATAGTATTTATTCTAGTATACACTTAGGATATTAAGGTTCTAGGTACCGTTAGGCAGCCAGAGGGTAGTGTGTTCTAGACATAACATAAAGGCAGTCGCGTGCGCGTCGCCGCACGAAATGAGATCGCGCAAAGCACGCTCTAAGATACTTGGCACGCGCAAATAGGCTTAAACCTATTGAGCTGTAAGCTAGTAATTTATGTATAGTTATCATGACTTGTTTCTTTTTAACGATGTATATAAATATTTTATGTTATAGATAAAAGAGAAGGGATATGTATTGGTTTCAATTGTGTTCCCGAACGCTTTATGAAGTTTAAGTAACACGCAATAGCAATGGACAGCCTTTGTCAAGTAGTTGAAGGACATTCAACCCAGTAGTTATTTTTTTTTATTACCATACGGTTGAAGGAAACATCGTGAGGAAGGCAATACAAACCCAAAAACTGTCGAACTACTTCTGTACAAAAAAATGATTAGCGAAAGTTTTTTTATGTAACAGGAGACAAACGGGCAAGAGGCTCACCTGATGTTAAGTGATACCGCCGCCCATAGACACTCACATTGCCAGAGAGCTCGCAAGTAAGCTGCTGGCCTTTTAAGAATTAGTACGCTCTTTTATTGAAGGACCCTAAGTCAAATCAGTTTGGAAATACATTGGTACAGCTGGTACAGCCACTTATTGGTAGTGCCCGGTGAAAACTGCCTTAAAAACGCTCAGTTGTGGAACGACGGACGTCTAGGTGATACGGCTTGTATTTGTTCTTTAAATATTTTTCTATAATTTATTAAGAAGCTAATAATTTTACTGTGCCTGTCCATATGTCGCTGGTTATTGGGTTGCTACCGCATGTTATTCACACGTAGAAATAAAAATCCATTGGTGCACAACTGGTATTGAAAGTACAACTTTAGTCTTAATCGTCTCAGGTTCTAATCACTAGGCTAACACTGGTCAATATTACTACATAGCAACGAGTAGTTAGAGAGACAAAGAAAATAGCGTCATTCTAGCGATATCAAAGCTTATCTTTTTCGAAATTCGAAGAAGCGTCGTTCCATTTTTAAAAGTTTATTACATTTCTGCCGGTAAATGGAGCCCGGCGTTGGTAGCTTTAGTTATAGTTTGAAATTCGAATATTAAAAGACCGGAAACAATGGCTACCCCACTGTTCGCATTGCTACTTCATATCCGCGAACTATTCGTTAGTAAACTGGGATTTAATTAAACTGAAATCTGATTACAGAGATGCCAGAAGTGTGGAATGAGGACGAGTTATTGGAAATTTCATTTTTGTTGCCACTGCTATTTTAATTTCGAACATTTCGTAAATAATTATGTAGATTACATGAATATATCACAGACTAAATGAGTTTATGCCGGCTATTTTGTCTATGAAGAATTAATTAAATTGTTGCTTTTTCTTTATTAATTCAATAAGCATGAATTGAAATATAAAATAAATATACGGACAGACATTCAATCGTGAAAAGCATTATTATGGCTTCTTAATTCCTTCTTTACGTTAACCAATAAATAAAAGAGTATAACCTCTATAGGTGGTAAAATTAGAACACTAATTTAAAAAGATGTTTTTTACCTTCAAAATAATACATGACACTTACCAACAAAAATATTAATAAAATAGCAACACCACTCCACAAACAATGATGACAATTTCGTATTGTTATGACCCCTACTATAGAGTAACAAATAGCAAAACTACGTGGCACGTGGCAAAGTATAGTTCCCATAGGAAAGCTTCAACACTTAACTGTTACCCTAACAATAAAATTACTATTATTGTTTACAGTATTATTATCAGAAACAAAAGATGTCTTTTAAGAATCTGTCAAATATGGTTTTTCTTGTATATACGTGATCTGTTTGTTTTGATGAACATACTAATCTCATGAAATACATACATAAATCATTATTTTTGCGTTGTATAGTCCATTTATAGAAGGCGCCTACTGCCTATCACTAGATATTATTATATTATAGGGGGATTATATTAAAGGGGATATTATAGTATTATGTATAAACATAGTTGTTTATGTTTATACATAATACTATAATATCCCCTTTTGTAATTCCTTAGCCCATACAGTAATACTTTCGCCGAAATATAAAGGACAATTATTATTAAATGCACATGTACTCGATATAACACAGCAAGTATGGGAGATTAGCTTAGATATTCCACATTTCTGGAATCTGGTAATAAAATGTTACGAGGTATTTTAGTTTTCCTACATACTTCATATGCTCCGTTAGGTTTGCTACTTGACTGTATATACTGCTTGTAAGCCGGAATTTATTGGTATTTAAATGTGCAGAAATACGCATATTTCTTTAGAGAATGTAGAGAGTGTATAAGTATATTATATATTTTATACAGACGCAGAAATCTATGGCGAATTCTCATAATCTGATTATCATGGTCAGCTGTTGCAAATTATTATGTTCAAATGATTTGTTTTCCTACACTTTCTGACAGTCTGTTATAATTTTGAGAATGAGGCTCTTTCACTTGATCGGCCCATCTTATGGCGAACATTCCCGATCTTCTTTGATCCGATCTAGAACGATCTTTTGACGTCGGTGTGTTACCGATCACGAGCTTCTTTACATTAAAGATGCTAGTTTTAATTTGGAGTTGGGAAAGGATCAACGCATATCGAATACAGTGTAAACTCTATGCTTATAACGACACTCAAGGGCCTGTATATATTTTGACGTTACATGACCTGACGTCTTTTGTTGCACCAGTAATTATGTTGTATTTTTTACTTGTTTTATTCATATCTTGTGATATTAAGGCATCTTCGTGATATAGCACGTAGAAGCAATCCCAGTATGTAAACAATAGAACGGATTTCATAAATGGTGGTTGGTGGGTGTAATGCTATGCTATATAATACCAACCAAAGCCGAGTGAATTCGAAGCTTTAGGGGGTTTGTCGTTAAATCGAGGGACGTTACATGGAGTTAACACTGTATGTACAAAAAAATATTCATTTTTCTGCTAAGAAGTGGAAAATCTGCAGTCCCATAAAACAATATAATGTGGAGTAATATGTAGCTTAAAAAATATCTTATGTAATTAACACTCTGTATTACGTAGATTGTAGAACTAAAATTTATTAAACCATCTTCCGCATCGATCCATATAACGCACCTCAAACAAATTATCCATTATATCAGTCTGGTAAAAAAGCCGTTTAATAATCTTCAATTTCACCATGATAAGCGTTGTAAATTGCAGGTTCAAAGTTTCATATTAAATTCCAACGTTCTATAGTTACTGCAATGAGTCCCTTCAGCTAGTAGCCTGAGGCTTAGTGCAATCTCTGGATACGAGCAGACGTGCTATCATTACAGCTCAGGCCGGTTTCAATTCTGGCCATCTTTTGTTCCTAATTCAACGATTCAAATGACTATGCTGCAGCGTTGCCAGACGTCCCGATTTTGGCGGGACGTCCCGATTTAACTGCTTTCCAAAACGCCTTCTTTTTTAAATGCTACGTAAATTTAATGAAATCAGAGTTACTCATCAAGTTTAATCTGCAGCTATCCTGTGAAGAGTTCTTCGTCTTTTTAAAGAGAAAAATGAATCTTTTAAAGAAGTTATATCTTCATAGAAATATTATGAATAAGTAATTCTTATAAAAATTACTGTCTTATTGTAAGTTGCAATTTGAAACCCTCAATCTTCAGAGTATTGTTTGAAATGCTATATTTTTCTAATACATAAAACTTTTTTTATTTAGATTTTTTTGTTTTTTAATCAGAAGATGAATAAGAACTATTTAATGATAGGTTTAATCTGATTTAAATAAATTTTCTGTAACTATTTTCGCTGTCTATTGTCACAAAAACGTGATTTGAACTCAATTAAAAGCATAAATATTTAAAAACTTCTGATTATTTAAAATTTTTTACTATGTCCCGCTTTCGACAAACGAATCCCGCTTTTTTCACTTTAAAAGTGCCTAAATCCCGACTTGACTAAAAAGAAATCTGGCAACGCTGCTATGCTGTGACATTTTAGGATTGACGTTGGGTTCATTTAGTATACCCAAGTGCTTATAGAATACAAGCCCATGGTAAGACATAACCTGTGAAATGAACCAACGTGAATAACGCTTAGAAGGCTGTCACTATATCAGGAAATAACTCAGATCACTATGCCGTCATTTCTGAGCGGTACAGGTGAGTACGTGAGTGAATAGAATTTCTCAGGTACAAATGAGGAATTATGACTAATTATTAATGTACGGCTTTGTTATAGTGTATATGTTACTGTAAAAGCTCGAACTGCAGTAAATCCTAAGATATTCTTGAAAACCTAAGATCTACCAATTCCTAATGGTAAATGTCCAAAAAGGTTTGCGATTCGAACTCTTACCACCATTCCGTTGGTAAATCTTAGGATTTACATTAATGGCACGGTAAATGTTGAAAAACAAAAAAATGCACCTGCAGATCATCAGGATTACCTTGTAATTATAAGTGCCACTATAGCAATCCGTGTTGTAACAAGTGAAATATTTTTTTTAGGTACCTTATGTAGGTGAGATATTCAGAGATAAACGTTACATGTGTTTTTCAAAATAATTTAAGTAAGTTGGTATTAGTTTGTACTTATTACTATCATATGATACCTTTATAATACTATGTACCTGTTTTGTCTAATAGTTCATTAAACTAAATAATTAAGAATTACACATTGTTTTATTCCTAAAACCAACATCTACCAGCTGACAGTGGTAAAACCTAGCATATACTGAATTCGAATGGCAAAAGCTCGAAAAAATCCTCGTATTTTCAGAAATTCTTACATTTACCAACTCATGTCGGTAAATCCTAAGACTTACACTTAAATCTTAAGATTAACCGTAGTTCGAGCTTTTACAGTAACATATAAATGATTAAAAATAAATGTCGAAAAACCTAGTGCCGTTACTAAAGTGGTGGTGCCGGAAGTCAGTGCAAATTTTTAAGTACTTATAAATATAAGTACCTACTTATAAGTATTAGTAATTATTCAAAGAACTCTTTAACTGATATAAACGAGACTTGAAGCAACTTTTCGAGTACTTTGCGAGATACTTGCACACCACAGTTGCTTAAAAACGAATTTTTGACAGAAGGCGTAGACTAATCAAATTGTCGTTACTAATAATTAAGTAATTTACAAAGATTCAATACATCTTAAGACCTACTGGAAACTGTAATTCAATTAAAATCTCTTTTAAGTCTTAACAATATATTCAAAGTGAAATTTATAATAAAATTAAAACAGTTAAAAGAGATTTATCTGAATTATGACAAATGGAAGTCTAGCAGACATAACGAAGTTATGTAAATTGCACATTTAAATCGAACAAAACGGAGATTTCATGAATAAAGAAATGTTATTATGCAAGCAAGACACGTCTCTGAGACACGCCATTTATGAAGATTTGCATTTTTAAACGTATTGGCTTGCTTTTATAACTTGGGTCACTAGACAGTTATGGGTAAGCATTAAGAGGCAAAACATGTATGCATATATAAATAAAGGTGTTATGTAAAATATTAGACTTTATGTGATATATTAGAATATTAGTACCTAATTAGACTTTTTATAGCCAAATTATATTTCTTTGATTAAAACCTATATTAAACCGGTGAGTCTCCTGCCCGTTTGCCTCTGTATAAAAGAACTCAACAATTTGTTATCTGAGCAGTGTTAGCTATGGCTAGGCGCGGGACTCACACTGTGGTCGTGAGTTCGAACCCTATACAATCTGGATTGTACAATACATACGTATGTGAATTTTTGACAAATAAATACACAGAAATCCGAGGCTAAAATGATAATTTTTGTTTAGGTACCAGTTAATAAGAATTATATCTATCGAGAAATGAGTTCGAGAAATGAGCTGGAAATCCGATGAAAGAGATGCTTTAAAAGTTAGAGTTATCTTTTAGAACTAATTTATTATTTTACGACTTTCATTTTAATGGACCCGAATGGTATTATCAAATATGACTACTGCGCTCTATAATTTATTATTTTAATCGTTTTTAAAGAATTTTTCTATGAGATAGGCGGGGCAAACGACCTAACTACAGCCCATGATAGCCATTTTGTTAGCTGGTGCGTTTCGGGCCTATTAGGAAGAGTAGGAGGAGTACCATCTATATGGGGATGGTACCCTTTTTTTTTAAATATCTGTCAAAAGCAATTACTATTAGTAGTTTTAATATATAATTCTAGTTAAAAAATATTTCTCTTTTAGATTGTATCAATGAATATGTCATATATTTCAGTTGCATAAATTATTATTTTACGAAAACTATGTGGACTTCAAAGCGTTATTTTCTGCATTTTCACAGACTACAACTTTTATTTATAAGTAACTAGATTTATACAGGGACCTACCCAATTAAGTTCATGTTTGTCTTTCTACGATTTTTAAACCATAACAAGAATTCAGTTTAATATATCTCTCTTTCTGAGGTCGGTAGTCGTCGTCGTGGTCATCAGGGTAGCATCTGGAGGAGACTATTTGTCCACCGGCGCAATAGGCGCTGGCCTCTGTCCAGCGGTGTTGAGTTTTGTGGATGATTCATTTAGTGTGGATGATGACAGACACTTTATCGGGCCAATTGGTTGGTGATTGCGTGATCTTTGTGTCAGCCTCACACAAAGCCCTTCCCTGTGTTACCACGCCTCGTTGTCGGCATATACTTTAATATTTATACTTAGGGATAACTTAACGAAGTAATATAAAAGTCAGTGGTGCTACAACCTTTTTAAGTCTGGGCCTCAGATTTCTATCTGCTTCATGATCCTTTGTCAATCAAATGGGCAAGTAGGTGATCAGCCTGTGCCTGACACACGCCGTCAACTTTTTGGGTCTAAGGTACCCGGTTTCCTCACCATGTTTTCCTTCGCTGTTCGAGCGAATGTTAAATGCTCATGTGCTCATAGAAAGAAAGTCTATTGGCCGGGGATCGAACCTACGACCTCAGGAATGAAAGTCATACACTGAAGCCACTAGGCCAACTGCTCTATCATATCAACAAAGTAATATCATTGTAATAATATAATAAACGTTATCACGTCTGTCTATCTCATTATATATGTCAAGAAGTATATTTAATATTCCCTAAGCAAAGACAATATTAAAGATAGCGTTATATGCCTTAAATTCAACTTTATTAGCGTTTGATTACATCATAACTAATAAAATCTTTAAATATATTCCATATAAACGATAAAACTAAGTTGTATGTGTGAAATTCAACTTATAACGGGTCTCTCGCATAAAAGAAGGCGTATCACAACGGGCGATCACATTTTTATTGCTCACGTTTAATTAATTCAATATAAACATTGTCTATTCCGATTGTCATTATTGACTTTATGTAAATAAGGGTTATGGTGCCAGCCGTAATAAAAAGAATATTTGTGAAAGCTGAATGTAGAATCTAAAATTTTATATAGACCCGGCAAACGTTTGTTTTGCCATGTATATTATTTCTAGGAAACATTTTTTTAGTTCAATAAACATAGCTATCTACAATAATAAAAAAATAGAGGTTGATCGTATAGGGGTGAAAATTTAGGGTTGTATGTATTTTTTAATGGCACATCTTAAAAATTAAAATTTCGTCCAAAATAAAAATAAAATGTTAGGGATGGACAACCCTTATCACTTAGGGGTATGAAAAATAGATAGTAGCCGATTCTCAGACCTACTGTAATAATGCATTACTACTATTATACTATTACTAATATGCATATAAAATTTGATAAAAATCGGTCAAGCCGTTTCGGAGGAGTATGGGAACGAACATTGTGACACGAGAATTTTATATATAATACTAGCTGACCCGGCAAACTTCGTACCGCCTAACAGTCAATGAATGTCGTGTTACTTTTTAGCTGAACTAATTTATTAGGCTTTGATGAACGTAAAAAAATGATACAAAATAATATATTTATATAGATAGAAACAAAAAAGTATTTTATTATGATGAATGATGATGAAAACATACATACAGAATGAGAATAAAAATAAAAAAAATAATAAATAATAATTAATTTCTTCAAACTCATGTCAGAAAAAAATGATTGAAAACTATGTTGTGCAGATTGGAAAAAAAATATAAAACTCGGATTAATTCATTAATAGGACTTTCATTCAAGCACTTTGTGGTAAACGACATTCTTTGTTTTTTGGTCAGGCGCAAGAACAAATAAAGCGGATGGTTTGCCGACACGTGAGCATGCCACGTACAATTGACCATGAGAAAAACATGCATTTTCTAGATTGAGGCCACAAATAGTCAAGGATTGGCCCTGTGATTTGTAGATCGTCATGGCGAAGGCAAGACGAATCGGGAATTGAATTCGTTTAAACTCAAAGGGCATATCCGTTGGGATCATCAGAATCCTTGGAATAAGAACTTCGTCATCTTTAAATTTTCCTTTATGTATCGACGCGTGAATCACATTGCTCATCAGTTTTCTTATCACTAAACGCGTTCCATTACACAGTTTTGGTTGGTTTAAATTTCTAAGCATGATGACTACCGAGCCAACTTTAAGTTTTAAATTGTGCGGTGGTAAACCAGGCACATCCAAGGAGTTTAAAAATTCAGTTGGATAATTAGTGGCTTCTTCTTCGTTTGTTACACAGTCGATAGATTTGAATGAATACAGAGTACCTACTATTTGATTTTAAATTATAAAATTGATGTCATCTACATCTTTATTTTTAGCGGCCAAAATTGCTCGCTCACTTAACCATTTAGTATTTTTGTGGTTAGCAATGATATCCGGGAATACTTTGTTGATAAGCTCGTCTTTTGATGATACGAAATTGCAAAAATTTGGAGGAAATGAAATCAAACCGCTCGATTTGTCAACAGGAACACGGCCATTACCGATAGTCAGCAATTGCTTCGAGAAATCATCAGCAGATAGATCGTTCAACAATGCAACTCTCATATTTACAGACAGTTGAAGTTTCTTTACATATCGCCACAGATTTGATGCTTTGAGGCAAGCGTTTATTTCGTCGGCAGCAGTAGATCTTGGAATGACTGGTAGTGTTTGTCGGAAATCGCCAGATAATAAAATCATTGCACCACCAAAACATCTCGAGTCATTGCGCAGATCTTTTAATGTTCGGTCTAGTGCTTCCAATGCGCGTTTGTGCGCCATTGTGCATTCGTCCCATATGATGATTTTTGATGCTACTAAAACTTTGGCCATTGCGGAGTGTTTCGAAATGTTACATGTCGGTTGTTCAGTAGTTTGAAGGTTTAATGGCAATTTTAACGCTGAGTGAGCCGTACGGCATCCGTCTAAGAATGTGGCCGCTATTCCAGAAGAAGCAATTGCTACCGCAATTTCGGATCTCGCACGTACAGTGGCCAAAATCAATGACATGAGGAATGTCTTCCCAGTTCCACCGGGGGCATCCAAAAAAAATAAGCCGCCATTTCCATCATCAATTGCATTAATCAGGGTATCATAGACTTCCCTCTGCTTAGGATTCAACAGAGGTACATTCGTTTGAACTGATTGGATTAGTAAAATAAAGTTGTGGCTTAAAGGTCTCAGCAACCAGGCCATAAGCTCCAAAAAAAAAAAAAAAATAGTTGTTACACTATTTGACAGGATTGGACAACAAATGTTTGACATGTAATAAACAAATCAGCATCTATTGAAATGATTAAGTATTCATTACACATATCGAGTTT
The DNA here is from genome assembly GCA_905332375.1 of Pieris macdunnoughi. Classification (NCBI taxonomy): domain Eukaryota; kingdom Metazoa; phylum Arthropoda; class Insecta; order Lepidoptera; family Pieridae; genus Pieris; species Pieris macdunnoughi. The sequence continues at coordinate 3,536,315 of CAJOBZ010000014.1, read as the reverse complement.
TCATTGTTTTTAAGATGTATTCTGCTATTCGGGACGGAAACAAATCCAACAAATCAAAAACCATGGCAATCGGTCCAGCCGTTCTCGAGTTATAAGTGTTGTAACAAACACGACTTTCTTTATATATATATAGATATAGAGATTTTCATGGCCTTTAAAAAAAATTATATGTACTTATGGTATTACTAAGAATGTTATAATCAGTAGTATTTTCAAGGTTTTATATACTTCTTCTACAGCTTTTGTTTTTCCAGGAATCGTACTCAACTCGAACATGACTGATAAGGGGAATTCTTAATTGAATACCTTCAAATTACCAATAAAAAAAAAATTAATCTCAAGCATTTTATTAAAATTAAACTCTCGGAATTATCGTTTCACGGTAAGCATTGAGTCTTGAAGTAGGTCATTTGGGGAATTGCCAGGACTGGAGCCTAATTCTCGTATTTCAGCAGCAATCAAATTTCATCAACTATTACTTTTTATAAAGAAATTTGCCATTAGGTTTGCCATTAGTTATCATTTCGCCATAAGGTTTAATTTTTCATGTAAAAACCGGTCTTACGGGACGATGCTAAGCCCTTGGATCGTGGCTACACTTAAGCAAATATGAACTTTAAGTGGACATAATAGTGTTTTAATTTAAACCACGCCATTTTAACAATCCTTTACAAATATTAGGAATCGAGAAACTGATCGTACGTTTAACTAAATTTGATAGTTTAACAATTTTCTAATGTGCACCTAAGCTTTATTTATAAAAGTATTTGTAGTTAGAGCAGTGTTGGCCTAGTGGCTTCAGCGTGCAACTGTCATACCTGAGGTCGTAGGTTCGATCCCCGGCTGTGCACCAATGGGCTATCTTTCTATGTGCGCATTTAACATTTGCTCGAACGGTGAAGGAAAACATCGTGAGGAAACCGACATGTGTTAGACCCAAAAAGTCGACGGCGTGTGCCAGGCACTGGAGGCTGATCACCTACTTGCCTATTAGATTTAAAAATGATCATGAAACAGATTCAGAAATCTGAGGCCAAGACCTAAGAGGTTGTAGCGCGACTGATTTTTTGTTTTTTTTTGTAGTTATATTTTGTATGAAGCCCTGTAATCCAAATAAGTTTATCTTTTCGATATCTTTAATTGAAGGAGGTGATCTTGTTTGCCAACACGAAATAATGAATTTACTAGAAAATAATACTATTTAAAAGAAGTACATACTACATAAGTTTAAAACTCGATTTAATATAAAATAAATTGCTTCTAAATTTCTATAATAACAATTAAAATATAGTTTTTCTTCCTATGGTAAACCCTCTCAGCATAATCTAAGAATCTCTTGTAGGAATCCTTTTTTTCAGTCTTCAGATGCTCTCTTGAAAACCTACTACAAGTAGCGGCACGAAACTCTAGCGCTGACCGTTATTGCGCAGAATTAAAAAATAAGGTACCTGAGGGGGGCTAGCGGAATGAAGAGCGTCGATTGGCTCTCCAATCGCATTCCGTCCCCCGCACCGATACGACACATGCGCAGCAATCCCCCCACGTATCGGCCAGCGCTAGACTTACGTGCCGCTGCCTATAACTAAAAAAGAACTGATGCATTAAGCAGGACTCGTAAGTCTTGTAATTTAAAAAATCGTTAGAAAATTGTATGCTCTTTGGCCCATGGGTGGGCTACGACAGCTTACAATGTGATTTCAATATACCTCGAGATCTAAATGAAAAAGGTAATTGTAGGTTTTCCAATATTCATGTTATTTGTCATAACTGGGAAGCCTTAGGCTGCAATTAAATGTAAAAGCCTGATCTTAGAAGATAATTGGTTCGTAAGAAGTAACAATTGTGCCGAAGGCACCGCGGATTATTGTGTTCGACTATTATGAGATAACGGTTGCTTCAGACATTTATTAAAGATTGAAATAAGTTTAAAGATTTAAGTTGGCGTCTAGTAGATAGTATCGGTGACCCCAGAGCTGGTACTTTCCTGGCTCAACGAATAAGTATCGCAATACAAAGAGGAAATGCTGCCAGCGTTAAAGGTACACTGCCACAGGGACCAAACTTTTTAAATTTGTTTTGATTTTCTTTTTAATTATTTTTAAATATGTATTTATATTATTACTTTGTTTAGGTTAAGAAAATTGTAAATACTGTATACTTGATAGTAAATAAACAATTAATTATTAATAATAAAAAATTGAGATTCACCGTATTTTTTATCTTCAGGAATTTTATATTGGTGCGGTGTTGGTATTTCAATGAAGCAACTAATAAAACACTTTTTTAAATGGATTAGAGTTATGTAATTTAAACTTATAATTATTTTACATAATAAAATTTAAAAATTTAAAATTATGTAAAATAATTATAAGTTTAAATTACATAACTCTAATCCGTTTAAAAAAGTGTTTTATTAAATGTGTAAAAGTTATGTCGATAAAAGACAATACTATGTAGCAACTAGTTAAGTAAAATATTATGAATTTTAAATATAATATAATAGAGCTGAAAACCCTATTCGAATTAGATTAAACATTCCTTCAAGAAAAGCGCGTACCATTTATTGAAAAGACGGACACGAATTTGCTAGCCTTCTGGCAACGTGAGTGTTCATGGGCGGCGGTATCACTTAACATCAGGTGAGCCTCTTACCCGTTTGCCTCCTATTACAAAAAAAAACCTTAATATAACTCATTTTTGCTTCCGTCATTATAATCTCACAAATTATGGGGTTCACATTTTTTTTAAAGGCTCATTGTAACATAGTAACACGAGGTTACTATGACCGTCAAAGAAACATTACTTTAAGTTTTTGTTAAACCTAAAAAACACATTAAATATTTACCAAAATAGGAATAAAGACATGTTGTAAATATATAATCGCCGAACTAAATATAGTTGTTAATTAAATGCCTTTTTAGAGAACTTGATGAACAAGCAAAGAAACGCATGTCACCGCAATAGGTCGATAAATGTTCACAGCTTTCTAGCTTCCGAAGACAGGAAGAGAAGTCGTGTGAACATCATTTCGAATTCACTTTCTAGAGCGCATATATATAAAAAGTATATAAAAATATTTTAATTTTAGTTTAATTGTACATTACACATTTCTTGTTTAGTTTTTCGCAATTGATACTTTTCGTACCAAAAAAACATTGGCCAAAAAATCGCCATTGTATAAGGCATAGAAGGAAGTACACAATGTCTGCCCCTATGCCCCATAAGCGGGTACACATATCCTATTCTCGTGTACCCAACATTTAAATAAACACATGAAATTTAATGATTTGTTATTACCACATCGATGTTATTTAATTTGCTTCTTGATGTTATCTTTGATATTTGCATAAAAACGTTCGTGCATAATGAAATAGCATCATAATTGATCAATTTAAGTATTAGAAACAGCAAGGGAATTTTAGTATTTCAAAAACATCATAGCAAAAATTACGTGGCACGAGAATGTAGTCGTATTTTATTCCCATAAGTTCGTTTATAATATTTTTTAGAAAACTGGGCTGGGCTGGGATTGTTGCTTATATTTTAATTTTCTTTTTAAACAAGTACAAGAACACAGAATATTTTAGGCCTTTCCTTCTGTGTGTTTAATTAGGATAAAACTTTGCTTGTTTTTTCATTGGGACTACGGATTATTGATATCTTTTTCCTGCCTTTTTGTTACTAAAACCAGGTCTTATCTAAAATATACTATCCGAAAAAATTCTGTAATATAATATTATTTGTTAATTTTTATAGATTTGGTATATTAATATAGCATTCTAATGGTGAGAGAAATTTTTTGATTAAATTCGGTTAAGTTATTTATAAGTTTCCTCGTTACAGTGATACGAATATTTCCTCTTTATAATATTATTATAAACAAATGCGATTTTCATAAAAATTTATAGAATAAGACTCGTATTTTTGATGAAAAATCATAAGTTGTATGGGTTCAAAGATCGTCCAAGTGTAAAAATTTAAAATGAACAATATTAGACGTCAACAAAATAATTGGTAGCTCATAAACTTTATAATAAAATCAAGTTTTAAAAGAGAAGTCTCGGAACTGGTTTTGGAGCTAATTAAAAAAGCAATTTGCAAGTTATTTATGAGTTATAAAAGAATATAGAGCTTTTGAGTCCACGAAATTATTTTGTTTGTAAAAGATAAATTTCACGAATTTTAAAGATATGGTGAGGCAGTCTTCAAGCTTTCGTTACAGTTATTAGTAGCAATTAATTAAGTAACCTAATTATTAAGTATCTATGTTTAGATTATAGTTCTAAACAAGGGATAAAATATCAAAAAGATTCATGAATGCTGTAGTTTCGGTTAACAGGCTATGAGAATCCTTCAGACCCTACATTACCTTATTTATTTCTTCTATTGGCAACGTCTTTGCTTGCTTTAAATTATCAACTGAAAATGAGTATATATTCGTATTGGATTATCTGGATGTTGTCAAATCTCTAGTAGCCAACTATCTCAGGCGATGAAGGTATAACAAAACAAATTATTTATTAATATAAAATTATACATAATTAATTAACACTTCAAACAAAGTATTTACTTAGGGAGCGTTCAAGTTCGTAACGAGGGGGGGGGGTCCCTTTTGTAAAACGTTACGATACGGGGCGGGGATTGAATTACGTGTTATTGTTAATATTATTATCGACTTTCTAGTACTTTACACCACATAATGGTAACTTTTAGGTATAAAGAGTCACTAGGTGGTCACGAAACGGTTTACTACTTGGGTACAGAAAAACGTTACGGCGCGTTACATGGGGGGGGGGGTGTCAATAATATCCAAAAATTGCGTGACGTAATACTTGAACGCTCCCTTAGATGTTCGATAATTTATATTGTATTGAACTCTGGAAGGTCTTCGTCAAGCTTTCAACTCACCCTTGAAATATCTTTTCCGAGTCTTCCGAGCCGTTTTGTTGTACATTGTAATCTAATTGAATATTAAATTAAAAATACTATTCAATTGATTCATTGAATAAATTCGTAATCAGCTATAAAAGAAATCAAAATGATTTATGAGTTATGACATATCAGGTAGACAATGGTTCACAATTGAAAAACAATTGTTTATTTGTAAGCTGACATGATTTATTGTATATTTGTTGCAAACAATGAAGCGGCTGTTCTAAAGAATTACATCGATATGCGACTTGATTGAATGTTTCTTTATTTCTCAAGACGGGTAAAACATCACAATACAATATTTGCAAAGATTCTAAACCCAAATCATCATTACGAGCGCTAGATTTTCATACAAATAGTATTTTTATTTATACAAAAACGGCCAAAATGTAACATTCTTTCATCTCATTTTATTCCAATTTGTGTAGATTAAGGCAGTGGGGTTCATGTCTAGAGTCGCTAATTAAAGATTTGAGTTGGCCTGGCCTGGTAGTCAGTACCGGTGATTCCAAAGCTGGTGTATACCTCGCTCAAAGAATAAATGCAGCTAGAAAATGCTGCCAGCATTAAAGGTACATGGTCACAGGGACTTAACTTTTTAAATTTTTTATTTATTTTTTTTATTTATTTTTAATTATTATTATGAACAGCTAAGGCTAAGGTAATATTTTAAAATACATCATTTATTTATAGCTTTTATCTTGGCTATTAAATGCAAAATCCGCGTCGGTACTCTTTTATTTCAAAAAACTTAATAATATATCTAAGATGTTCTATTACAAAAACAAAGAGCGCAAGCATTCGTCTTGGCCTCAGATTTGTGCTCACATTTCTGTAAGGCCAAACATCTTTGCTTCACAAACTTTCCTTTAAGCAAAAATAATTTGCGCACACTGATAAAAAAATGGAACAAATCTGGGATCACAAAGCGACATGAGGGCTGCGAGTTGCCAGTTGCAAAAGAGTTGTTGAAAGAATTATAAGATAACCGTAGATTAAATTACAATCAATAACTTCTATTGGTAAATAATAGAATGGTGTGGTATCTTTATAGTTAAATGCTCTAATTGCCATTGACAGTAAAAAGGATTAATAACCAACGGACGTGCTCTGTCCCATAGTTTTTATTGACTTGAGAGTTGTTGAGTATTTTTAAATTGTCTTTTTATTCAACCAATTAAGATAACTCGTACTAATCGAGCTCAATTAATATAAAAGGGCTACTAGGTGATGTCATTATATGGGTCGGGGAACGGACTATGTTATGGTTTGAAGGGCCCTAGAGTAAGATTCAAAAATTAGACTTAGCGCCAACTATGACTCCGTGTGACAAAATCCAATACAGTTTTTATGGAAGGAGTCAATCATCGGACGTCGAAGCAGAATACGAAATTGCAGCCGTATCACCTCGAAGTCCGTCGTTTCACAACTGAGCGTTTCTTAAGGCAATTTTTAAGGCACCCCCACTGAATTTCCGAACCAATTCGACTTAGGGTCCTTCAAGAAAAGAGGGTATTTGGTACCCACCAAATTTTTAAAAGGCCAGCAACGCACTCTCGAACCATCTGCTATTTTGAGAGTCTATGGGCATTTTGACGGTATCACTTAACATCAGGTGAGCTTACTGCCTGTTTGCCCTCTGTTTAAAAAAATAAGCAAATTCTCGTTTCTGAATCTTTTGCCTAGATAACATGATGACAGCCAGCTTTTCTTTATTCATTATCATGTTACCAAGAAACAATTTACTTATGATAGACTATGATAAGATGTGTTATATAAGAACCGCCTTTCAATGTTCATATTCTCATTGTTGCTCCCGCTATTGAATTTTTGTAGTAACATTACTCATTATTTATTATTGTCAAGATGTAGAAATAAAATCTCAGTATTTTATTCTGCTGATTTGACTTACTTGACTTAATGTCCTACGGCGCCTAGATGGGGCAGAGGGTGTCCAGACTGCCTCCATCGCGTCCGGTCTTCAGCCACGAATTTCAGCTCATTCCAAGTCTTTCCGGCTCTCTTGCTTCATCTGCAACTGTCGAGTCCAGGTTTACTTGAGACAGCTACGCTTCCGCTATCCTTGCGGGATCCAAACAAGCGCCTGCTTGGGGATATACTTGGAGTCTCTTCGGTATGTATGGCCTACTAATTTCCACTTGCTTGATCTGCTGGCCAATTGGGGTTTCTCGGCAGCGCTTGCAAAGTTGCTCGTTGGAGTACTCCCCGAGCCAGTAGATACCCAGAATATTTGGAAGACAGCGTTTTACGAAGACTTGGAGCCGATGCGAGATAGTAACTTTTCACCATTTGCACCCATATAGCAGCACATATTTGGCGTTGGATCGAAAAATTTTAACCTTGAGTCGATGCGTCAACAGCCTGACTGGCAAACAGGCTGAAGCAATGCGAAAGTTGCTCGGGCCTTGGCAATGTGTGAAGTAATATCCTCTTCTGTACCTCCAGTTTCAGATACGACGCTACCACTGCTATAGCTGATTTAACTTCTAGTAAAATGAGATTAGAACTAGAAAAATCTATCAATAAAGCTTTTCGGGGATAAATAAAATCTACCTCGATTCGGTCCTGTTTGGGTTGATCGTATGTTCGAAGGATTTCTTAGATGCTAACAAAATGATTGCCGCTTGTTTGTTACTGTTTTAACTCACACAAGCGTTAAATGTAATTAGCGGTACGTTGTTAAATGTGTCCAGAATTACTGATCTGATCCATTTCATAAAATTCAACAATACGATTTGCCTATTTTGTAATTTTAATTTACTACCTACTTATGAAAACAATTTTAAAATACATAAAAGGTTTTTATTTACACTCAGTATAGCTCCGGCTTTCATTTTAATTTTTTAGTACTTACAGTAGACCTTCTCTAAACAATGTCTTGCAAAAAAACAATGATTTAAGATAATCCAGTATGCTTTGCGATCTTCAATTGTAAATATAGGAAACTATATTTTAAAGTGAAACTTTTATTACATCGTCTCAAACTTTTTCGCGTGACGGTCGGCCGTGGAGTAGGGATAAAGTAAACGGCGCTCGTCATAGCAGCCAAGGCCAATATGGCGGCGCCTATAGTTCGCAGCAGCTGACCATGTAGTGTATATGTTACGGGTAATGCTAGAAGGTGGAGTAAACCTAGGTTTACTCGGGTTGACTTAGTATTACCCAAGCTTCTTTGGGTAAAGTCCGAATAATAAGTAAAATAAATTTAAATTCGGGGTTTACCCATGCTCTACTCAACCCAACCTAGGTCTACCCAACTCTGGCTGGGTAATGTTAAAAATTTGTCTAATTAATTAGTGAAATGAAAATCCAAGGCCATTTTAAACATTTATTATCTGAAAAACATACAAACATAAAAATTATTTATTTGAGCAAGATAAACTGCTGTGACATTTTGAGTTGCATAATTTTCCTGCAGCTTTGCATGAACACTTCTTTGTGGCACATTTTGTTTTGCAATTACACCTTTTATAACCCTGGCCTCCTGATAGCGACTGTTCATTTGCAAGCTCTCGTAAACTTTTTTTTCTGGTGATATATTTTCGATATCAATCAGTTTATCATGACACACAGAAAACTGATTCCTTGAGAACATTTCCTCAATAGTACCACGTTCGTTTCCTAGCCTATACAGATCACCAGCTTTTTCTATAACTACCATAAGCACGTTCCGAAACTCGCCTCTTCCTCTATCGACATCTGGTATTTGGACTCTCACCGTATCTCCAACAGAACATGGAGGAAATTTTAAATTAGATAAGGCTTTCATTTTCTTAGCTTGATTTTCTAAGCTCAATCGGGCAGATAATCTATGTTTATTTATATTTTGTTGAGTAGTACAAATTTCACATAAGTTTATTTCTTGTGTACTTGTGCCTGGGTTCATACATCTACTACACTCTAATTCGTCTTTCTTTTTGGCCGTTTCTTCTGAATTTATTTCTAATAAAACGTTCCTTTCACCTTCTTTTGTATTTAAAACTTCTGTTTCGATATCGCTTCTCATCTCCGTGTTCTGTAAGTGGTAATTCTCTGATTCCAGCTCTACATTTAGTAAATCTTCTTGAGATTCTTGTCTAGATTCCGGTCCTTCTTCTTGGGATTCTGGACTAGATTCTGCTTCGGTAGTAAATTCCGTCAACATTTTCTCGAGCTCTTCCTCAGTGTGAATATTGACAATAACTTCTTTTGGAAGAGAAGACGACGCTAAACCCACCTTGACATCACTACCGAACATGGCGGTATAAGGAGCTCGTTTTATTCCATCGTGGAATGCCCTATTTTTCATTAATTGTACGAACTTCAAACCTTCTGACCAACGCTTACAATTTTCGTCGTTCATCCACGTCATAAGCATATTTTGTACGTCTTGATTTGCTCTTTCCACACTACCTTGAGACTGACTATGGCGAGGTTTGCCATGTACTATCTTCAGACCGCTCCACATCGAGCACAACTCTTCTATTACGTGATTTGCAAACTCGCGGCCATTGTCTGATTGAAGAATTGAAGGTGCGCCAAAAATACAAAATATGTCCAAAAGCTTATAAGCAACTTCTACGGCTCGTTTAGATGTTAACGCGCGCAGCTGTACAAACTTTGTCAAATGATCTTGATAGACCATTATGAATTTGAAGTCGCCGTCAGGGTTAGACTGCATGTCAATTAAATCTACTTGACAGCGACTATTCATTTCTGTTGACACCAATGGTTTGACAACAATTCCTTTTTTAGCAGACTTTAACTTTTTTTGGCATGGTTCGCATAGTCGTAAATATAATTTGATTACTTCTTGAGTAATATTTTTATATTTTTTTTTACATTCTTTTTCCATTCGATGTTTTCCTCCATGTCCAACAGCCAAATGAGTTTCATGCAAAATATCGAACATTTCATCATTAGTCACGTAATATTTAATTGTTGTCTCACTTGAAGATAGAGGAGCAATCAGTTTCTCGACGCCACTTACCGAGCACAAATCAAAACGCTTCAATCGCCGGTATTGTAAAGTAGTTTTCGATTTAGCTTCTTTTGCACTTTTTACCGAATTAATTATTTCCAAATACTGTTCGTTACTAAAGTAAAAAGAATTTAATCCTTTCGCTGAGAATAACTCTTGAAATTTTGTATCAAAACGCTCTCGAAAAGAACGTGCACTCTGTTCGGTCGCCATTTTGTCACTAAGCAAGCGGCGGCGTGGCCAGTGTTGCCAACAAGACTAATGCAAAATTTGCTAAACTGTTGTTAAAATTTAGCCAACACATTACCCAGACAGAGTTGGGTAGACCTAGGTGAGCATGGGTAAACCCCGAATTTAAATTTATTTTACTTATTATTCGGACTTTACCCAAGAAGCTTGGGTAATACTAAGTCAACCCGAGTAAACCTAGGTTTACTCCACCTTCTAGCATTACCCGTAACATATAGACTATTATTTAATATGTGTATATACCTAATCTAAATAATTGTTATAAATGTGAGTATATAATCTAAATAATTGTTAAGTATTATGTATGTCGTACTCTCTAAGACACAGAGTTCAATAAAAATATTAATTGGAGACTTAGTCTAATTTTATTATTTCCCATTATCATTCCAATTTTCCAAGTATAAAATTAAGATTGATAAAGCGATTTTTATACCCTTAATGGAATATTATTCCAAAAAATTTTAGTTAAAAGTTTCACTTTTACCGTGGTTTCATAAAACCACACTTTTTTTTAAGCCTTTCTTTTACATACTCGATTGCGGTCTGAGTAACTTATCACAACAATCAATAGCTGTCCATTTGTTTAATGGCCTCCTATAGACGGCCAGAAGCTAAATGTTATCAGCGGATGTCAATCGCAGTACGCTTCAAAAGCAAATGTTTCGATGAACTTCCACACTGCAGTGTATGCTATACAATATTTATCTGTGGTACATTTTGCAAATATTTGAAAGGTTTTACAAATGGTTAGGTTTTGATACAAATAATACTTTTTTATGACGAAATAAATTTTTTATTGAATCGACGTGTTTTGCGACCCACGGTTGTTGAAAACACGAAATATCGGTTTCGTAATGAATTTGTGTCTTTATGTTTATGTTACTCGCTCAAAATAAATTTAATTACAATCTATAAGCTAAAACTACCTAACCTGCATTGAGATCTCCATGATTTGTTGTATCGCTTTGTATATTATAGCTTGAGTAATTCAATAACTGGTTACGATTCATTAAGTCATGTAATTTAAAAAACAACTTCAATTGTATATTCATAGAGATTGAGCTTCAGATTATTTAAGTTTAATGTATTGGAAGAATTAAATATTGTGATCTGTTTCTTTGACTACTTATAAATCTTTTGCAATATTTTTAGGGTTCACTCAGACAGTTTAACAGGAATATCTATAAGATTTAATTAAATTTTATTCCGAATTCTGAATTCGAAGGGATTCTAATTTTTGCTTCATTTGAAAAAAAAAACATAGTCTTCTGATGCTGGAAAGAGTTGCTGAAGAGGTCCCAGTCAGTCTCTAAAAGATCGTCTCACTGGATTCAATATATTCAACAGTATACCCAGGAGACGGCAGAAATCAGAAATGATTGATAGTCATTGGATTAGCACTCCAAGAAGCCATCAATGACTAATCTGCCAAGACCCCGAAACCTGTGATGTTGAGATTTTCTGACCTGTTCACTCGTGTTTTTGGAAAGTATTGTTGATAGCTATTGATTTTTTATATATTGTCCAAAATACTTAATTAAGTAATTTTTTTAATCGTGATTGAATGTTATCAGGAATAGCTTTGACAGTATCCTATCCCTAACTTTTTTACTGATTGGAATTCTAAGGCATTTTTGTTACACCTTCCCTTTTATTTGGGCAATAAAATCGACCGCAAAAGAATAAAATTAGATTAGATTTAAACTGCAGCGAGGGTGGCCCATTATTACTAGTGTTGCCATCCTAAGCAATATAACTCAAAATCTTTGACATCTAGGTAATATTTTTGTTTAACTTTTAAAAAGACAGTGTGGCATTCAGCTAACTTATTTTAAAAATAGGTATATAATTAAAGCAAAATCGAGATGACGAAATAACTTTTTTTTACAAAATATATATGTATACTAGCTGTCCCCGCGAACTTCGTTTCTCCTTAATGCCTAGCCTACCTTTTTAGTACATACCAACATGGAACATTTTGCTGTGCTACCCCAGAGACTGATCGGTTTTCCGAATGAAATCTTTTTAGGTTATTCTGTGAATTTTTCTCTAAATAAACATCAGAGTTCAAGTCTTAAGATTTTATTAACAAATAAAAAATAGGCGATGATTTTATAGGGGAGAAAATTAAGGGTTGTATGCTGTAACATAAAAAAATAAAACCAAAAATTTTTATGTAAAAAATAAAAATACAAAATTAGAGGACCACCCTTAACATTTAGGGGTTTGAAAGATAGATAATAGCCGATTCTCAGACTTACTGAATATACATAAAAAAATTCTTAAGAATCAGTCGAGCCGTTTAGTAGGAGTATGGGAACGAACATTGTGACACGAGAATTTTATATATTAGATATTGCGATGTTTTCTTAATAAACTCCGACTTGCACGTTCTTTACAAATGCACGCGCTTAACTATTTTACTCTTGTTCTATTCTTAAAACTTATTTTTAAAGCAACCTGCCCACTGGCAACTCAGATCGTATATCTCACCCAGCCAATCACCCGTAAGGATGCGAGCAGGTGTGCACACTGAACGGTGGACTATAAAAAAAAACTAAAACCGAGTGGTTATAAATAGCGTCGCCGATGCACGTTACCCTTTGAAGGGTGTTCGGAACATGTCATACAATTCTGTATAAATAATTCTGTATGGCTTTGTTCAAAGAAGATGTTCTTTGCTTATCATTGGCAAAACAAAGGGACGTAAAATAATATTGGTGTATGAAGAATGTTCATACTGTGGTTCATTGTACGTCACTTCGATTATGAGGGATCTTGGAACACAAGGTGTACCATTTTTACTAATTTCTGATAATATATTTAGACGTATTTAGGATTATTTGTCTTATAAGATTATTAGTTTAATTAAAAAAAATATAATAATTTATATGAAATTTAAATGATGTAAGTAATGTAAGTAAAAGTAAAAAATCATTTAATCATATAGGTAACATAATTTACACTTATGACTCGTCAGTAACGAAATACATATTAATGCTTCTAATTTTAAATTTACTGCCAGTTCTCAAGGGCGTAGAACGGGAGAGAAGAACTGGCAATAAACTCTCCGCCACTCTTTTTAATCGCCATTTTTTTACACAACGTTTGTAAGGAGCTGCAACCATTACACCATGTTCCACATGACATATTAAGTAATTAATAATAATAACATAAATTAAAAAAAAAAAGCCTTGTCTCTCTATCAGCAGGAGGCATGGTGAAATAGGAGCACGCACTTACATTCTCGTGGAAACAACACGCAAACACAATATAGTCTAAATAAGAAGAAGAAGTAGGTAAGACCAATAAAGGTAAGCATGGACCAATGCGATAAAGCCGCAAATTCAAATAGACCTCTTTCTTTGATGATATCTGTTTATGACAAGTAGCAGTCATATGATCTGCTACTTCTGCTATATCAACGGCGATTATTAGGTCTAAGAAAAGTTTCCTCACCTTCCTCTTCGAGGTAGTATAAATAGCACACAAAAAAAATGGACCAAACGATCTCATGATCTTCGTGATAATCTTTTAAAAGGTGTACTTTTTCATAGTAGATATAGAAAATACTCAGAACTGTTTTAAAAACTGAATTAAAAATTTCATTTCTCATACTTTCTATTCGCATAGTAAATTGACACATAAGCAGAGAGATTTCACTGTCATGCCAATTTTCGGCCAATCTGTCTCCCAATTCCCACGGTATAGGTGTCATGGCGGATGTTTTGAATCTATGCGATGAATAATTAAATATCAATGCTGTGTTTGGAATGGCACTGAAGGTTGTGTCTAGTAGAGCAGTGTGAGCGTACATACACAACAACACCAAACATGAATCGTACCTAGGATTTTCTATGTAATTAACTTTTTTTTTTTTAAATATAATAGGGGGGCAAACGGGCTTGCGGGACGACCAAAAAGGGCAGTCTACGCAGCCCATAGACACCCATTTTTAGTGGGTGCGTTGCCGGCCTTTGAGGAAGGAGTAGGCTAGCTTTTTGAACATTTGGAGGTCGTATCTCTGAGGGAAGACCCCCCCCGGGAGCCGATTCCACAGTTCGCTAGTTCGCAAAAGAAAATGCCTTGTGAAGCGGACCGTGGAAGACCTCCAACCATCAAGATGATGCTGGTGAAATTTAGAGGTCGTTCGGCTCGTACGGTGTTGAAAAGAGGCAGGAGGGATCAACCTAAACAATTCCGAATACTCTCCGTAATAAGCTTTGTAAAAAACGCAAAGAGACGCAATGTCTCTGCGTAGCGAGAGAGAATCAAGCCGATCAGTAAGACATTGGAGATTGACAATTCGACAAGCCCTTCGCTGAATTTGGTCAAAAGGAAGAAGCTGGTATTTGGGAGCACCGGCCCAGAGATGCGAGCAGTATTCCATATGAGGTCGTACTTGAGCTTTGTAGAGCTGCAACAACACCTGCTCATACGGTGAAGGAAAAATAATGTGACCCAAAAGTATGTGTACTCCATGACCAATTGGAAAAGATTACGAAAGCTTCTAAGCTAGTTTCTCCGCATTTAATCAAAGAAAAGTAAAGTAAATGTAAAAAATCATTTAATCACATAGGTAACATAATGTACACTAATGACTTAATATATATATAAATACATATTAATGCTTCTAATTTTACATTTACTGCCAGTTCTCAAATCAAGGGCGTAGAACGGGAGAGAAGAACTGGCAATAAACTCTCCGCCACTCTTGTTAATCGCCATTTTTTTGTTTTACAAAATGTTTGTAAGGAGCTGCAACCATTACACCATGTCCCATGTGACATTTTAGGTAATTAATAATAATAACATAAATTAAAAACAAAGATTTAGATTTAGTTCGCTGATTTTTACCAGAACTAAAATCACATCAGCGCTTGGTCTACCAAAAACGATTTTTAATTTACCAGTAAAGTAGGAAAAGAATACAAATGTAGTCGGTCACGATGTAATATTGAAATCGTGAGTTCTATAATTACTGTATCTAATCGCGGTGATAATGTCCCGTGGCTATACAATAAATTCGGTGTAATAAAGCGGAACTAAGCTCTTTGACCGAATTAAGCGCGACATTATTAAGATGAGAAATCTCACAAATAATTTAAATTAGCTGATTTATACCAAAGGTTGAATATTACGAAAGGTCACGTTTTATAACTAATTTGCATTCCCAATAATGTATAAAAATTAATACATTAAAAACAAACAAAAATACGGTGGCGCTACAACTTCCTTAGGTCTAGGCCTCAGATTTCTGGATCGGTTTCATTATCATTTTTCAACCTAATAGGCAAGTAGGTGATCAGCCTCCTGTGCCTGACACATGCCGTCGACTGTTTGGGTCTAAGGCAAGCCGGTTTCCTCACGATGTTTTCATTCACCGTTCGAACGAATGTTAAATGCGCACAGAAAGTCCATTGGTGCACAGCCGGGGATCGAACCTACGACCTCAGGGATGAGAGTTGCACGCTGAAGCCACAAGGCCAACACTGTTCAACTAACTAATCTAAAGTTTTTGGGTTGCTCATAAATAAATGGTACAATTAATTTCAGACGGTTGCAATAGACGCACTGAACTCGTACCCATTTTAAAAGTATTGTATGTAATCTTATCTATAAAATTCTCGTGTCACAATGTTAGTTACCATACTCCTCCGAAACGGCTCAACCGATTTTTATCAAATTTTATATATTTAGGTCTGAGAATCGGCTACTATCTATTTTTCATACCCCTAACTGATAGGGGTTGTCCACCCCTAACATTTTATTTTTACTTTTTGGACAATTTTTTTTTATAATGTGCCATTAACAAATACATACAACCCTAAATTTTCACCCCTCTACGATCAACCCCTATTTTTATTATAGTAGATAGTTATTTTTATTGAACTAAAAAAATGATTCCTAGAAATAATGTAGGTACATGGCAAAACAACGTTTGCCGGGTCAGCTAGTTTATTTATATAATCGTTGTAAGCTTTAAGCTTTCAATGTTTTCGTCTATTGACTGTATGAAGTTCTAATGATATGTACTTAAAACACAAAGGCTGAATGCATTATATTTTATCAAAAGTCAAAAGTAAAATTAAAGGAATGCGGGACTTAAAGTCGAAATAACGCAAAACACGTAGAACCTTAGGGTCACTTCGGGAAATACACAAGTGAAATAAGATTTTCTATCTTGAATTCCCCAACCAATATGTCGAGTGAAAATTCCCAGGATGATGAAAAAGTATTTGATTCGGCTAGTATATTTCTTAAAGTTACTTGGGGTTTAGTAATAATTTATTATTGGTCACTGTGTCTTACAAAACTTTACACAACTTAGCAGATAAAAGTTTCAGCCTAATCCAATTTAAATTATTGATTTTTATTAGAAAATTTGATTTGAAAACATTATTGAACGTAATCCGTTAAACATTATTAAACATATTAAGTAAATAGTCACACGCACGTACGCCGTTGATGACATTTTTTCTGATTATATTTATGCTGTTTTTAATTGTTGGCTACATACAAACAAGAAATCCTTTTAGGGGTGCTAGACCCTGAATACGGTTAAAGCGATTCCAGATCGATTTAATTGATTCGCAGCCAATTTATAATCAAAAGGCAACTCCAGCTCTCGCCTATCATAAATAAGTTTTTTCTTTGTACGTATAGTTGATCATTCGTTCTAGGATTAATAAATACTTGGTTTAAATATTAAAGTAATGGTTCTGACTGGTTACAGCGGTGGTTTTCAATTGTTGTTGTAAGATTTACTACTAAAGCATACAATAGTATATTGTAGGACATCGTAAAACGTGGGTATTGGGTAATTCAGGGTCCTTTAAAAACCTCGCATCCTTTCCAAAGCAAAGAATCAAGTGGTCTCGGGAAATTCCCCTTTTAAAACGTCTTCACAACACAATGCTACAAAACGCGTGCTGACACCGTGTTTCCACTTACCCTAATCCTGCTACTCAGTGCCGTCCAGGTGGTGGATGCGAAAATGACACTTATTACTCACGGCATAAGATCCGATTTGGAGCCAGGTGACCACCCCAAAATTGTCTCTATTTAAGCGACATAAACTTGGTGGTTTATGGCTGCGAGTGAAGTGTTCCTAATCTCGGTGTAGTAAGCTATACATTTGCTTGAGATAAGGAAGACAGGTGATCATGATTCTTGGTGAAACGTGCCGGCACATTTCTGCATTTAAATAAAGCGTATGTTAAAACTGAATTTGCCGCTTCGGCTTGTGCAATTTAATTTATTCAATCAGCACGTGACCTTAAGTAAAGTATGCCTATTTCAATCCACTTTAATAAAAGAAGGTTAACGTATATTTAAGTGATATTGTTGGAATTAGATAATATTTGAGTATAAGGTAGGCTTTTACATGGGTTAAATTTCATGAGAAGGTATACACCAAGTCCGAAATATGGAAATGGATAGTCCATACACTCAGTATATATTTTTTTGACTTTCAGAAGTTTACATTGTGTTACCTATATGAATAAATGATTTTCACTTGACTTGACTGGAAGGGATCCTATTCATATTCCCAACAAGGCGCTTGAATGAAACCCACAAGGAAAACGAAAGCATGGTCGTCCCAAGCAAAACCTCGTGCAGTTACAGATGATGCAAAGAGAGCCGGAAAGACTTGGACCGAGGTGAAATACGAGACTCACTGTGGACGCCCTCTGCCCCATCTAGGGGTTATAAATTATAGGATATCAAGTCAAGTACAAATATGACATCAAGTTCGAATGTACGTTTTTGAAAGCTAAAAAATGGTCCTTAATATTATCTTTTAAAGGTAATTTCCAACTTACAATTAACATTCAAACTTACATCAATATCGGTAATTTAATTATTAAATGTTAAAATGTCACTTTATCACAGGCAAAATATATTTAGTTTTCGATAATGTCATTGTATATATATGATATATAAAATACATATTTATTATAGAAAATATAATGATAGTGTAACATACATTCCGTACTACTTACACCCAAGTGATAGATGCGTGGGAAATGCCCCATACTGAAGTAAACAGACAGTTCACCGTAGTAGTAACAATGGCAGGAACTCCATTTATACCAATGTTCCGTCACGGTTTCTAGAGATACTCAGTTACTGATCACTCATTATGGTTGCTATCTTATGGCATAAATGCGTAAAATGATAGTCATTTAAAAGTTCTGCAGATATTCTTTTTTTAGAATGTAGTTTCAATGTGTAAAACATAAGGGATACTTGATTGACCTTGTACAACACCGATGTTATTTGGGTATCATTATGAAAACTAGTTGCGGTTTCAACTGTTTTGCTCGCTATAATTCGTAATAAATTATGCATTGATAAGATTTCATCGAAGAAGAGTTAACCGTGAATATAGACAAATGAATAACAAACTGTCAATTGTCAAATAACCTCACCGTATAATTATGAAAACTACTTGCGTTTTCAACTGTTTTACTCGCAAATATTCGTAATCAAATATCCATAGATTAGATTTCATTGAAGAAGAGTTAACCGTGAATATAGACAAGTGAATAACAAACTGTCAATTGTCAAATAACCTGTCATATTCACGATCCGAATACAAAATAGTAAAGTATTAAAATACAATACTCTGTAAAAGAATAGGTCAAACTAATTAAGTTCTGTTATTCTAAAGCCCTAATAGCAACCTGTAATTATTGTATTAAAACTTTGGCCCCATTTCCTTTCACAATGATTTCATTGTTTGCAATAGAAGACAAGGTCTAGATCAGCTGATATGAAATACAAAAGCCATTACCAGAATAATAATAATTTGATTATTTATTATAACCATTATACACTAACACGAAAAAAGGTAATTAAAGTTAGATTTTACTTGTAATAAGAAGTTTTATAATCCAAGATCCTGTGTAAACAACAATAGGTATCATCACCATAGAATTTTTGTGATCTTTATTTCTTTTCCAGAGCAGTGTGGCCTAGTGGTTCCAGCGTGGGACTCTCATCCATGAGGTCATAGGTTCGATCCTCGGCTGTGCACCAATGGACTTTTTTGTGTGCAGTTAACAGTCTATGTACGTCTATTAAGAAAAATAAATGATCATAGTATCACTCATGGGAAAATAGAATCTGAGGCCTCCGGCCACTCAGCCGAAATTTAACCAATATATTTTATTCATAAAGGTAACATAATGAACACTTACGAACGTCATAAAAAAAAGTATCTAAAATTACATTTACTGCGAGTTCTCAAATAGCGTAGAATGGATGAGAAGAACTTGGAGTATACTATCCTTCACTCTTTTAAATCGGCAAAGTATTATGATGTTTGTTAGCACCTGCAACAATTGCAATAAAGTTACTGAAATTAATTTATCTCTATTCAAAACGAAAATCTCTTAACAAAGTTAAATTGATTCTAAATCTAAGTCAAAATATCGTAATATAATTATCACATGTAATATATGCAAAGCGTTGTTTGATACTTAATCTGGTTCTAATATTAGGAGCCACGCACGCAAACAGCTATGTTATCTATGCTTACCACGCACGATACCATAATCTCATTATATTATTATTAATATACCCGTTTACTTTCGTTCTACAACTGAGCGTTTTTGAGGCAGTTCTTCCCACGCACCACCACTATGTGGAACCAGGTGCCCACTGAAGTACTTCCACCAACAAATTCGACTTAGGATACTTTAAGAAAAGAGAGTATCAATTCTTAAAAGCCGGCAACGCACTTGCGAGTCCTCTGATAATCTGGGTGTCTATAGGCGGCGGTAACATCAGGTGAGCTTCTTGCCCGTTTCTTGTTATATAAAAAAACCCATGGTTAGGACTGAGACCCTAAATATATGCAATATTCTCTCTTTGTCATAAAAATTGTTATGAAGTGTCGGATGAGTACTGTCGACGACTCATTGGTCTAGTGGTTAGTACCCCGACTGCGAATCTGGGCCGCCCCAGGAACATCGAGATGAGTTTGGAAGTCTAGGTCTTGGGTGTTTAAATATGTATTTATATGTCTATCTATGTATAAATGTATGTATATCCGTTGCCTATTCCCATAACACAAGCCACCGCGGGATAGGTCAATTGGTGTGAATTGTTTTAAAAAAAAAAAAAAAAAGTTAGATCTATTTATTATAATTAGGGCGAAAATATTTAGAATATCTGTTTAGCTTATGTAAATTTTAATTTATAAGTCATAATTTAAACTAACTAACTGGTCTAACTTAAATCGTGTCCTTTTCATTGTCAACAAATGTTTTAATTGCTTTGTCTTGTTCCGTTCTTAAGGTCTAAGTAATTGTGTATTATATATAGTTTTGCACCTCTTTCACCTCATTTAATTATTATTTTTCCTCTCACTGAAAGAGATCGCTCAAAAGCGATAAGGCCAGTTGACATACTATTTATTAATTACTTTAAATTGTACTGTATTTCCTGCAACGAAGTGGAAATAAATAAATATAATAATTTAGATTATCTTACCTATAATCAATCTGTTCGTAAGCAAATCTGTTATTAGTTATTTATAATGAAAACGTGGCAAAGAGACTTCGTCTACATAATAATGTAGACTTGTTTGATACCTTTATAAATAGATAATTCCTTTGAACGAATGCGGTGATTATAAAACCCTCCGTTATAGAAATGTTGTATTGAACGAAAATATCTTATACCAAGAATTATCAATTGTGTCCAGAAATAGAATTTTCTCTGACATTGAATGTTGATTGTATTGTTTCTTCAAATATTAAAAATAAATATCGTAATATATATTTATTACTTGCGTATCTTGGGTTTGATTTCACTAGGCAATAATTATTTTTGGAAAAACAAAGACAATATGTTTACTCGTATAATGTTAGTTTGAATACAAAATTATGAGTATAAATTTAACTAATTTTAAACTCAATCTTGGCTTTTGATACGAACGTGAGTAAACAAAATTATTTCAAAGGGTCACGTTGTAATCAGGATTATAGATAAACAAGGCAGTAATAAGTTAAAAGTCTACATTCTGGATATATATGCACGTCCTTAAAGTTGACAGTCGCACGCATAACCACTAAGCCAACACCTCAATAACCAATATAAAAATGAAACGAAAGAACGAAGATCCACAAATTTTTAATAAAACCTTTCGAAATTAGACGACTATGAACAAACCAGATTCCAGCAGGTGCATCGTAAATAATCAGCGGTAATTTCATTACCGTACTTGTAAAAACTGGCCAGCATCGTGGGAAGAACGCTGTACCGTTTCAAGTAAGTTGTACCAGATGTGAATGCTATAATAAGACCCCTTGCTAGATAAGGATATGTGTGTCTTACGGTTTGAAGCTTTTAATATGTTAAAAGCTTATCAAGAGCTTACCAAATAGGTAACGATTAGTCAACTGACTGACACGCCAAGCCGCATTTGTGGCTTTGATCACAACGTGTATTAAAAATGTCAGTCCCCAAATAACAGGATAAATATAGATACTTTGAGTAGATTTATTTGCAACTGATTGAGCGTCTGTGCAGTTATCGCAGTTGAATATTTTTAGACACATTATGGAAATATAATAGTTAAGTTACTCGGGCATATGCCGCCTACGGATGAAAGTTTTAAAAGGTCCATTAGTAGATAATACAAATTTTACTCTTCATATAATTAATATAGATTATAAATGAACAGACCCTAAAATATGAATTTAAAATTAATTGTACTAGTTGACACGGCGATATCGCAATTTAACTAAACTATTGAAATAATATAGCGTACCACTACCTTAAAGGCCGGCAACGCACTTGCAAATCTCCTGGTGTTGCAAACACGGCGCTCAGCGCTCTTTACTTTAACTGCACGTATACACGTGGGACAAACGGCCAGGAGGTTCATCTGATGTTATGTAATACCGCCCATGGACAGTATCAATGCCAGAGGGCTCGCCAGTGCGTTGCCGGCATTTTAAGAACTGGTACGCTCTTTTTTTGAAGTCGACCCTAACGTTGTACCGCCTAACATGACAGTAACGAAACCCATATCAAATAATTTTTTTACGGCAATTATTCCTTGAAAATATTTCCAGCGGTTTTCGAGTTATAAGTGTTCGAACAAAACCGACTTTGTTTTGTATTTTAAGATTGCTCTAGTACGGAAAAATATAATTAATATAATAATAATCTTGACGCTTGTATTTTCTTGTAGTACAGGGTACTCGATACTTATACATAAATGTGATAATAATTCATACAAGAAATCGATTTTGCAAAATAAATAACTTTGACAAGTGAACAGTAACCGGTGGCGCAAGTAAGCTTGATGGACGATGAGCTGGCTGAGTTTAAACACAGTATAAATTGAACAGTTGCGATCGTAAATCGCAAACACCTTTGTATTTCGTAATTAATACAACAATATTCGCTGTTTTATACACAACTTCCTTAAGACCACTATATCATATATTATTACTTTCACATTTTAACTACAATCAAATTTGCTGTTTTTGATTACTATTTTATAGATAAAGAAGCGATGATTAAGCAGCTCGTTTCAATAAGTAATTTTTAAATCCAATTTTACTGTAGTTCTTTTTAATTATAAATGGTGTGTTAAGAAAATATAAAAACCTACTTAACCCAAATTAAATTAAAAAACTGGCAGATGCTCGTTTAATATAATTATGCATTAGAGTATTGGTATAAAATGACTTCAAAGGTTATTTCGACACCCTAAGATTGTTATTTATATTACGCAGGAGGCTCACCTGATGTTAAGTCATACCGCCGCCCATGGACACTCACATTGCCAGAAGGCTCTCAAGTGCGTCGCCGGACTTTTAAAAATTGGTATATGGTTTTGAAAGACACTAAGTCAAATTGGTTTGGATATTTCAGTGCGTATCTGGGTCCACATAGTGGTGGTGCACGGCAAAAATTGTTTTCAAAAACGCTCTTTTGTGATATGACGGAGGTAGATATGATAGAGATAGAGAATATCACCTTATAAATATATATGTATATAATTACCGTGATTTATGTGACGTTTATTTTTATTATTGTCGTGTTACTGTTAGTTAACATGTGTTTTAATTGCTTTGTTTTGTTCGATAAGATTTGTCTAAATAACTATATGTCTTGTATATTTTTGCATTTCTTGCGCGTACCGTATCTAATTTAATATGTTTTTCTCACAGTGGTTGCCTGGAAGAGATCGCTCGAAAGCGATAAGGCAGCCAGTTGACCTCCTTTTTATTTAATTATGTCAATTGTATTACATTTCTGTACATGCAACGGAGTGTTAATAAATAAATTAAATAAATATAATATACCTTAAAAACATGTATTTTTGGAAGAAATATTTAATTTCTAATCTTCTGTTAATTTTTGAAGTCAGTTACTGTTTGAACTATGCTGTGCTCTAACTAGTTTTAACTCTACCTAGTTGAACTAGTTTTAATGCCGTAGTAATTGATGTGCTAAGTTTATACGTAGTATTTAAAATGGTGTTAAGGAATTTTATGACCGTATTTTATTCTACGCAAATTTATTTAATTAATCATAAATAGAAATTTAATAAAAATTTGAATGTCGTGTAGTTTTGTGTATGAAAAAAAATCCTTAAAATCATATGGAAAGCTGATCCATGTATATTTAGAATTATTTATTAATAAAGTAGCTTTAATTAGCTTTTCCATAAAACCAGTAGCGCTACAGATACCAGCAAACTTCTTGAGCATTAAACAAGGGAGTGGGGGAACGTTTGCGCATCGTACAAGCAAAAAAAAGTGTCTTACTATTTTATTTAATTGTAGAATACTTTTTACGTAGATAACTTTTAAAAATAGTTAGTTTGAATTTTTATAGATTGTTAGTGTATATCAGATATTTTTGTGAGTTGTTAAATATAATTTTACTACCTTCTAAACTATGATAACAAGACCTAAAATCGATTCTGCGCAAGGACATTCAATGTTCAAGATGTTTGCCGGTATCTGTACAACATTTTAGGTCTTCTGATCTGCTTCGTGATTTGTTTATTCTAATAGGCCGCCTTCAGTCCCTGACACGCCGTCGACTTTTTATGAAGAGTCTTGATTTCAGCATGCTCGCTTTCCTCACGATGTTTTTCTACATCGCACGGGAGTTAGATGCGCACATAGAAAGTCTATTGTTGCTCAGCCAGTATCATACCTACTTTAGGTTTGAGAGTCGCACACGGAACCCCTGATCTTAATACAATTCATATTGTGGCTTCCCAACGAGCATAAATCCTCGTAACAGTGAGGTCGCGTCGTGAAGCCTGCAAAGTGACGAGGAGACTTATCTGCTTCTGGAAGGAGCTAAGTCTCCTGGAGGCTGGCTTAGTTAGCCAGGACTTCCAGCACAGCTTTGGAGCGTCTAAGTGCGGAAATTGAGTCCACCACACCCTTTATATTAAATATATATAAAGCAGGGTCCACACTATGCCGGGGTAGGCCGGGCGGGCTGACCCGGGCGGCCTAAGCCGCGTTGATGTGGACGCCCCGGGCGGCTTTGCCGGGTTAGAAAATGCCGGCCCGGGCCGTGCCGATCCCAACCCGCATAAAGTAGGTACAGATCAAAGGAAGCCGAGCCGAGCCGAACAAAAATATTGAATGGGGACGTGCCGAGCGCCCCGAGCGGCTTCAGTTACAATTAAACCTCCGACCGAAGTAGACGAATTATTTTATTTTCGATTCGATTCAGTTTGTTTAAGTAGGGTTTTTTATTGTTCATTTTAAGTACTCTTCAACTAAATCACCAGTCTTGGTGTTGAAACTAAATAATATAGGTAGAAATAGCCCGGTTGGCTTCGTTTTCAGTGTGGACGTCGTGCCGGCCCGAACGTACCCGCCCGGCTTAGCCCACCCGGGTCAACCCGCCCGGCCTACCGCGGCATAGTGTGGACCCTGCTTAAGAATGATCAATGAATCTTAGAACTTAGAATTTATTATAAATATAAAGATTATAGGTATTTTGTTTTTGGTTGATTTTTTTGTAAAAATTGCTAACTCTATATTTATGTTTGAATGTGTATTCCGTTTTTGGCTTTTGTGTATAATTTAATTGTTTGGACATTGTTTAGTGAGTAGCTGTAGGAATACTGTTGAGCAAATAAATAAATTAAATACGGATCATATTCGGTATTGTGAGTTACATAATATGCAGGAATGGGAAACGTTGATTGAATAAATATAGTTTATTTTAAAGTTTACCTCGTTTTTAAATATTTGATGAATATTTTTTCCTTTCTGTGCTTTGATTATACGGGACATTGATCGACATCGTAAAGGGACTGCGAAATGCGCATTGCTGTTGAGTGTTGACAACTAAAAGCGCGACTCTTTTTACTACAAAATGAAGTATTATACGTTGTATTCTATTTAAAATATGGTATATTTTTATTATAATTAGTTAGATTAACATGTTTGTTTGAAAATTATTTTTAATTAAATCTGGATCAACACATGCCGATCACGTTCATTCTCGTCCGATCCCATACTTTAAATATTTTTTACTAGTAGACTCGGCCAAGCGTTGCTGTGGCTAAGATTTTTGTTATATTACATAGTAGTAAACTATTCAAGAGAAACGGCAGGAGAACACCAATCCACCATGCTTTTTTGGTGGTTATGCCATTAAATTGTAGCTTATGTGAAACGTTGGTATTTATTTTGATAAGGATCAATACCTAGGTACGAATAAAAAGCCTTTTCTAGCGGTGGTATTTTAATAAAAAAATAATAATAAAAGGACGCTTATTGTGACGTAACTATAAAAGATAGAGACATGCTGTCGCGACGCGTCTTAATACATCATTTTGTTCTATCATTAATAGTTTTCGCAGCACACGCGATTGAAGGAAGTTTTTTGTTTATTTTTTTACACCTTGGGTTAGTTTATTCAAGTTCTAGTAAGCATCCCTTTTTTTGCAATAAAACATAGCCTATGTCACTTGGGAATAGTGTAGCTTGCCAACGGTGCATTTTTTTTTGAAATCGGTCCAGTAGTTTCTGAGCCTATTCATTTCAAACAAACAAAAAATCAAATCTTTCCTCTTTATAATATGCTTATAGATAAATTTTAGATTTGCCCGGAACTCGACTATAAATAGAACATATTGATTTTCATTTAATTATATTTTACCAGTTGAAACAGAACGTACGATCCAAGCTAAACGTCTATGCATATAGTATTTTAGTCTAACACTAATGAACTAAGA
Organism: Pieris macdunnoughi; assembly: GCA_905332375.1. Lineage (NCBI taxonomy): Eukaryota > Metazoa > Arthropoda > Insecta > Lepidoptera > Pieridae > Pieris > Pieris macdunnoughi. The sequence goes on along the minus strand of CAJOBZ010000014.1, from coordinate 3,509,907 downwards.
TTTATGCGGGTAGTTCTGTACCTATTTATCAACAAACAATTTTTAAGTCGTAATTTATTCGTAAGGATTATAATTCTATAGGCTCCGGTGAAAGTTAATTTACTAATACTGACACAATTAGCCTACATTTAAAACTCTTTAATGGTCATTAGCAAACATAAATTTGATAACACTCGGACACCGTTTTACACCAGTTGATTACTCTAAACAAAAACATGGTCTCATGGGGACTTTCTACATGAGGGAACCCGGTCTAATAAGGGGACTTGCTAGCAAATTTAAAGCGCGTTAATTTATGTTATTATGCTATAAACAAAATATCATTAAAAGATTAACCATTTAGAATGTATTCTGCATTAAGAATTAAAATATATTTTTAACGTAATGCAGTAATAGTAATTAATACTGGTACTTAAAGGCGACTGGTACAAAGACACAAAGACTGGTACTCATAGTACTATTCAACATTAACATTACAAGTTTTATCTTGAGATCCAAATTTCTATACATCATTTATGACTCCAGAATGGAACGGTTTTGATGAGTTTTATTTTGTTCGATTTGTATTCGTTTAGCAGAATAATTACAAAATTTACGTTCTGGAAATTGAATTGTAAACATTACTGTAGTGAGCATCAGATTTGAAATTTTCTTTATCATTTTCCCAAAGTCTTTATTGATATTTGTTTTATCGACAACATTTTATTGTTCACTATATAATTGTAATGAATGATAGTGCATAAAAAACGTTCGTAATTGTTAGGGCAAGGTTTACAAAACAATCAGTTTTTTGTTATTTAATCTAATAATGTGAAGTGTGTGAATAGTCCATTTATTAAGTAAGACTATAAACTAAGGCCAATTTAACGCATTAAAAGTCAAAGTCAAAGTGATACCTGTATCTTATGTTCCATAATAAACATAAAGTCAAAATCAATAAATTCATTTAGGTAACATAATATACACTTATAAACATCAATAAAGAAATATGTACATATTAAATGCTAAATGCTTCTAATTTTACATTTACTGCCAGTTCTCAAATTAAAAAGGGCGTAAAACGGACGCGAAGAACAGGCAATAAACTCTTCGCGACTCTTTTTAATCGCCAAGTTTTTTGTTTTACACAATGTTTGTAAGTCGCTGCAACCATTAAACCATGTTCCACATGACATCTTCCAACGTCCTACTCGCCATATTTTAGGGAGAGAGACAACCCGACGCATGGACGCCGCAACAAGCAATGACATTGCTAGTAATGCATGCAAACATGCTAGTAAATAATAATTAATTAATAAGTTAATGTACTAACTACTATCTTAAACTAGTTCCAAAATGAGATAACAATCTCATGTGCCAATTAGCCCCTAATGGGCGGGTCGATTTGCAGAATTCGCAGAATTTTTGATAAAGTCACATCTTGAGAGAAATAAATTTAATTAAAATTCCATTCACAGATCGCGGTCAAAACTAAATGGAGCCGAAATATTTACTAAATAGTAGCCAGAATCCGGGCACGAATGGAATGTATTAATTATATTAATTGATCAACATTTTTACATATATCTAAGCATCGGGAAATTATTTGTTAATATTTATTGACTTATATATAAATTAAATGTAATTTTTGTTGTAAATTTTGTTCTGTTTTAATTGATGATAGCAGCATAGATTATAGAAGCAAGATAGGAGTAGTGTTGGCCTAGCGACTCTTGTCCCTGAGGTTGTAGGTTTGATCCCCAACTATGCACCAAAAGACTTCCTGTCTATGTGTGCATTTACAAAACGCTTAGTAATAAAAGGGCCTAACTCATTTTTGGTAATTGAGAGTTAAAAGCTTAGGGCAAAGAATTAAATTCTCTAGCGGTTAGCTATGAGAGAGAAAGAAGAGGACAATTATAATTCGGTAAACATATTTGTGCCTCTCTCACACCTCTACCACACATCCCCCGATATTACTGCTACAAGTTACTAATTAGTTAAAGTATCTATATTTAAAGAACTTAACTGTTCACTCATTGCACAATTCCTGTTTGTTAACAAAAACAAAAAATTAAATGAGTTTTGTAACATCAGTTTAGAATTCTAAAGAACAATCCGTGTTTGAATCGATATCTAATATATAAAATTCTCGTGTCGCGGTGTTTGTAGTTAAACTCCTCCGAAACGGCTAGACCGATTCTCATGAAATTTTGTGTGCATATTGGGTATGTCTGAGAATCGGCATCACGGCTTCACCTTCCTAAATGTTAAGGGTAGTCCACCCCTAATATTTTTTTTTAATTTTTAGATAAATTTTTATTTTTTTTATGATACAACATTAAAAAATACATACAACCCCTTATTTTCACCCATCTACGATCAACCCCTATATTTTATTATAAATGATATACATGGCAAAACGACGTTTGCCAGGTCAGCTAGTAGTATATAAAATACTAGCGGCCCGCCCTGGCTTCGCACAGATGCAATGTTAAATATTGGGACTTAACTCGGGGAATTCTGGTTACGGGGAACGAAAGAGGGGCGTGTTTCGGGGTTTAAAATAAGAATTGTGGCAATTTTTAAATTGGTTGATATTTTTTTGTTTGGTTTGTTTTTTTCTTTCTGTATCTTTGAGCACACTCAAAGTGCTATAGAGAGAACCGCGGCCTCCGACGCGCTGCGTCCCGCTATTTTAAAATTTGTAATATGAGTTTTCTGTAGAACTTTTCAATGTGTGCAATACTTTGAAAATTATTTTGATAAATCTCGTAGGGTTCGCAATGTAAGCGGAAAAAAGTAATTATTTACGATTTACGACATCACATTAGAAACCTCAAAAATAACAGTATTTCTCCATCCATATTTAATGGATGTTATTATACATATAAACCTTCCTCTTCAATCACTCTATCTATTAAAAAAACCGCATCAAAATCCGTTGCGCAGTTTTAAAGATTTAAGCATACATAGGGACAGAGAAAGCGACTTTGTTTTATACTATGTAGTGATAGTTAATTTGTAAGACTTACATTTAATAGATCCCTATATTGCCAAAAACTGATCTGGTTACAAGGAATTATTCCTGACTGATTCCTGTATTCACATTTTTGTATTATACATTTATAAAAATTGAAATTAATTTTCAAAGCTCACACAGTTCCATAATCAGGACTTTAATAAAAGCATCTTTTTCAAAAAAACAAGCCGGAGTGGAACTAATCACAATCTTTAAATGCGATTTCCCAAAATTCTTCTTTTTCGAATTACTGAGGGTTCGAAAAGCCTGATCACATACACATGTGTCGTCTTAAGAAAAATAAAATATCACATACAAAAATACATGAAACTAATCAATTTAAAAATTAAATTAGGTTTTACCCGGCCCACAACAAATTTAAATATTTGAATTTAAATCGAGGTATTAAACGTCATTAAGTTTTATTGTCACACGCACGTAGTAAAATATGTCTATGTGAAAATGTAACAAATATCAATATTATATCTACATACATACAATTCTCGTATCACAATGTTTGTAAATAACTCCTCAGAAATGACCGATTTTTACCGACCGATAAGTCTGATAGGTCGAAACCTATTCTTTATACCCAAAAATGATAGGCTATAAAACATCGAAAGCAACGGAGGGATCCAAGTCCAATGTGAAACAAGCTCTCAACTTTCCAGTTGATTTGAGGATTCCTCCTCAAAGCAAAAGGAAAAGCCGCCAACCAGGCAACGAAGCATCATGGAATGAGGTGGGATGAAGTTAAAAGAGTTGCCCAATACCGATGAAGCTGATGGCATCTGCACCACCTGGGGGACATAGGATCTTTATTCATATAAGTCAAGTGATCATGGTTTTTTATTGACATTCAAAATACTCGTACATAATAATTTAATTATCTCTTTTATACCACCGACCCTCATTATTTAATATTATCACTGTAAAAAAAATTATATGACAAAACAACGTTTTCTAAGCCAGCTAGTATATTATAAAATCAGGTTGAAAAATGTCGAAGAAGTCGAACATTACAGAACAATTCAGTAAATTTTATGCAAAAATAATATCATAATAATCCTTAGTATTGTAACACCTATAAACGGAATGTATAAGAAGTACCTAGAGTATTTAATTACAAGGTTATTTACTTACGATGGTATATGATAAAAGCAATTAAATTTTTGAGGAATTTGAAAATTTTAATAATTTTTAGGTTATAATTTTGATACCTTTAAACGGAATGTATAGTAGTAAGATTATTTGTTTACAATGCCAATAATTACTTAACCAGATAGTATGACAATAAAATCATAATTCAAGATCTTGAGGAAGTCGAACATTTTAAACACCTTAATTGGGTAATTTATAGGTAAAAATGCTATCATTAGGATTTCATTAACTTAAAACCGAATGTATATGTACCTAAATTATTTGTTAAAAGCATTACTTACGAAACATGCCTTCCAACCTCAATCAATTAATAACGTCCAATGACATCACCCGTTTATGACGAAGATAATTAAAATTTTTCCAGAGCAATCCATATTGGGAACAATTGTATTAATATCAAGAAAAGAGGGTCCAAACAATTCAGTCGTTATTAATTATGATACAAAAAGGTTACGACGGTATTTCGATATGTACTTGGTAAAGCGATTGTCAGTTGTTTTGTACTTTCTCTCTGTATAATGTCCTACATACGAGACGGGAATATTTTTATGAACTTTGACGGGACTGCGTTGGTTCTTTGTAAAATGTCGTAGATATTTCTCATTTTATATGGCAATTAAAGTCTACAATAAATTACCAAAAGAATTAAAAGATCTTCCGTCTAGATTCTTTAAAAAGCGACTTAGTGAATTGCTTTTGGATAAAGTTTACTATTCAATAAATGATTATTTGCATGAAACACCGTAAATGATATAAAGTTAATGATGAAATGTATATAATATAATAGGCTGGATAATATAGGAATTGGCTTTGAATAATATTGTAAAATTCTTTGGGACGAATTTGCGCGCCATCGTGTGTGGCAGAATATGCGAACGATTTATGATTGTATCACCTTAGCATTTGTACCATATTCTTGCAATAAATAAATTATTATTATTATTTTTCATGAAGACAAAAACAATGAAAAAAATCAGTTGTCTGTAATGTCGGTTTACTGACTGCATTTTTCAAAAGAAAATTTTAATTTTATTTGTTTGATAGATATTTTGTATGGATATAGAGGAGGTAAATGGAAATCACAATTGAATTGATCGATTACAATATAATCGATATATACTTTATATACAATAAAGATGTCTAACGCTGCCGAACGCGGACCGGCCGATTGTTCCTCTTTGTCGCTCGTTCCGCGCTCTCGCTTGCACTTCAAGCCTTAAATGGAACGCCGCATGCGTCATGTTTTTTCGTGCGTGCAGCCGGCTCCATCGAATTATAAGACGTTGTCACGTCAAAAACAAGAATAAGAAAATAAACAACTTTTTGTATAAAAATATTTAACTACTTTTGTAGTCTAGAATAGAACGCCTGGAAGAATGAATGAATGGACTGGGTTAGTCGCTTTGGCCGACTCAGGCCGATCAGAGTATAAAATTGTAATTCTGGGTTTGACATTAATTCACAATGACCAAAGCATGTACAATGGCTCAGTCCAATTATCCTGATGCGCTCAATTGGATACTCTTGATTACTTAAATCGTCTTAAATGGACCATGACGCGTGTCACAGTTTGGGAATGCGATAGTTTCCCACCAGAATAACGTGACCCTGCTCGCTTGGAGATTAGTATACTGGCTGAGATCCAATTAACTGGTACAACTATGGCAACTTGGATATCAAAGTAAGCAAAATAAAGCGTTTAGTTTTAGAGTATATCTAGTCTTATAGAAGCAATTTAATTTTACTAAATCTTGTGTAATGAGAGCTAATATAACACGAGAGTATTCAAAAACCTCTTGGTACAAACCTATGGTAATTTATATAGTACTAGTGGACCCCACAGACGTTGTCCTGCATGATATTTAAAGCGATTAGGATATTAAGCAAAGTCATCTGCCGGGCTGATTTGTGAATCTAAACCATTCCCAGATCCCCTTGAACACACACAAAAAATTTCATCAAAATCGGTCCAGTCGTTCAGGAGGAGTTCAGTCACATACACACGCACAGAAGAAATATATATATTAAGATTTGAAATGAAATGAAATGAAATGAAATGAAATAGTTTATTCTTGCAAGTAGGACTATATAAATCACTTTTACAATGTCATCCTAAACTAGATGAAGTCGACATTTCCTAACTGACTGCCCTGAGAAGAAATGTCGAAACAAACTCGGGGTCTTAGTCTCTTTTATAGTCCAGATAATACAATAATAAATTAATAAATTGGTGTAAACAAATGCAGAGTATTTACTGGACTGGTCTTTGGAAGAAAGAACCAGATCGATCTGAGCAAGCCTGTGCCAGCAGACGGCAAGCATGCCCCGAATAGCTCATGCAGCTCAACCATTTTTGAGGGAGCTGCACAACCCGGTACACAGCAATACCGCCAGTGGCACCATAAAAATATGTGGGGCAACAACTCACTCAGATCGCCAGCCCAAAATAACTATATACTAAAATGTATCAAATTATAAATCAAGCAAAAGAGTTTATGATATACCCGCATAATGTTTACACTTACAATGGATACAAAATGTATTTTTAAGTAACATTAATTCAAAATTCAAGCATTTAGTATGCTTCCCTCGGTTGGATATTTTTTAATATATTGGAAATAAATGTAGGCTTTCCCATTCAGGTATAATTAAGCATTCTAGTAGTGAATTTATTTGATACAAAAATATAAATCATTCCGGTTTTTTGTTTTTTTAGTTTAATTTTTTTTTTTACTGCGCGAGTTAAACATATTCATATTTAATATAGTATAGAAATTAGGCGTCACGTTGTTTGTCCGTTATGGACTCCTAAACTACTTAACCGATTTCAATCAAATTTGCACACCTGTGCACTTTGATCTAACTTAAAAGATAGGATAGCTAAATAATTCTACTGTACGTGTGTATGTCACTAAACTTCTCTTAAACCTCTCGATTTGAATGTTTTTTTTTGTATGCGTTTCGATGGAGCCCTGGATGGTTTAGATTCACAAATCAGCTCGGCAGATGGCGCTGCAGTCGGTACTTTCATACTTTGTTTAATATTCTAATCGCTTGAAATATCACGCAGGACAACGTCAATCAGATCCGCTAGTTATATTTAAAGGCCGGTTATAGACTTGCAAGCCTTTTGGCAGTTTGAGTGTCCATGTGAGTATCACATAACATCAGGTCAGCCTACTGACCGTTTGCCCAGTTATATAAAAAATATATATCAGTATAAAAATCGTTAATTTATGACAAAATTTGTTTTGCTGTAAAACATAGGAAATATCCCGGGCAAACCTTGCGATTTTTTAACCCACCAGAATAGGAAATATCACAGGACAGGTCCCACGTCATAACAGACGCGTTTAAATTTAGTCTAATTATTGTTTAGATACAATATATCATTATTTTTTTTATATCTGCCCTCTTAACTTAAGTTTATATAAACAATATTAACTATCTGACAGCGGTCCCACGAAGTGGATTTCCATTATTATGATTTCCATAATGAACGTAGGCGGCGTGTCAAACGAAATGTCCACCCACCATAGATATAATAGTATGAGCACAGAACACCAAAAACCACATCTGCTGACATCACAGACTATAAGCATAGTTTATAGATCGTAAATTGACATAAGACCCCGCGCGTTGATATCTACTTTACATTTTGAACGAATGACATTTCGTCGAATTGGATTTTTGGATTAAAATAATAAGGTTAGGGTTAATATCGTATTCGATTACGGTTTATGTGTTCTTTTGTTGAAATTGAGAATTTTGTATAAATATATAAATTGTAATTTAACAAAATTCAAATAGTGTTTCTGTAATACTAGACGGTCGCAGTTAATACGTCAAGTTAGAATTTAATTTTATAAGATTATGGGACAAATAAAACATAATAAATGCATAGTGTGTTTAGGTTACCGCAAGTTTTGAGGCCTAAACAAATATAATAACGGAACAATTTATCTATTATGAGGAAATAATCTGTGGGAAATATTTTGGTAGGAATATTTTGCGATAAAATAAACAAAGTTTATTGATAACACTTTGTCATATCGTTTGATAGTTTTAAGTTAAAATTCAGCACAATTCTACACTTAGCGCAAAGTGCGTCAAAAATGTATCGAATGCTGACCTATGGGTTTTTTTCAAGTCTCGTTACTAAATATATACAACGCTTCAGTACTTTCGAAAAATCTGGTGGTAATAAATGTTTTTATTGATTTACTTCTAACGAAGTAGATTAGATAGATATTATGCCTATGGTATAAAAAATAGATTTTCTAATAATAAACCCTAATTCACTGGGTTGCGAACCCTTAGCCCAAAACAATCCCTGGGTTTTTTCCCCCCCCCCCCCCCGTTTTTCCCCCCCCCTGACTGCGAACCGCGTTAGCCGGGACAAACAATAGTTTGTTCCATAAAGGGAATATTAATTTATGAGATATAGATAGAAAAAGGAAACTTAATAATGTCTATCTGTATGACTAGTCGCTAGTGTACGGAATTTTGAGAGAATGCTTAATAATTTCTGTATAGGTCGCTAGAAACGTACGGCACTTTCATGGCCTATTTAAATACCTATTCAAAACAGGTATAAACAAGTTTGAGAAAGCAATATTGCGAAGATAAGAAACTTCCGCGTTCGACGATCATTTCAAATTGATAAGAAAACTGCAAACAAGTCCAAGATATTGCTATCAGTCATTGCTTCCAGTTATTTTATGTTTATGAGTACATCAAATGTGAATCCAATCGAATCTTCTAAAAGGTTGGAAAACATTTTATTTTCACTAGCTTTTGATAGTGTTTTGTTTTTATGTTTACGAACTAATCTTTGTCTAAGATTTATATGTTTTCTAACTGTGGGCATGGGTTATTTATTTTATTTACTGATATTAATAAACATATTTACCCAAAATTTAAGATTTAGTTATTATAAAATACTAAAAAAATATTATTAACTTTACCACACTGATAATGAAAATTGATAATATATTACACAAAATTAATGGCTGCCGATGTGATATATTAAATACAGAAAATGATGACTTTCAAGGAAGGAAGGTCTCACCTCATTTCTGGGAAACAAGAAATATATTATAAAGCGTAGGTATAGATAAAATATATTTTTTTTAATCTTTCTTATTTATTTACAAAAAATTTGTACACAACCTTGTTCTTATGCCGTAGTGAGCAGGGAAGTGGGCAGGACGAGTGTGTAAACGCGATACTTTAATACATATATCGCGCTTTACATATTTATTTATCATATCGCATACCTATTTACGCTCACTACGGCTGAATGTAAATGCGGCATTACAGGTGACCCTAAATCAACAAAAACAATTCAATCAAAAATTCACACACGAAATGGCGCTAACAACTAATAGAACTTTTGTCAGCTCATTCACGCCCTGGTCCCAAATTATTTTCCAAATAAAATGAAGAAAAAAAAAACAGTCGAGTTTTGCAATCAATGATTTATTGTGAAGTAGTTTATTTTAGTATTTAACAAATATATCAAAATAAATGTTGTTTACTAGTCGGAATTTAAAAAAAAATGTTTTCCGAAGTCACTACTGTGGATCTTTCTTCTGCCTCGAAGCTACGCGCCGGTTTCCCTCCCCTAAATCTGGGCCTGCCACCTGTGAAAACAAGACGGAGAGTTTACTGCCAGCCCTGCGATTCTGTAACTCACTTTTCGAACTCACACAGCGGTTTTTGTCATCAGCGGTCGCTCTGAAATCAGTCGTCAAGCTGTCATTTTATGATTTGGCATTCTTAAAAGGTGGGAGCTTGTAGTTTATTGTTTATTAGAGAAAGTGAGTTACAGAATCGCAGGGCAGTTCTTCTCGTCCAATCTCTGCACTTGATTTGAGAACTGTGTGTTAAGCATGATAATGAAATTTAGGAGCATTATTTTTGTTTTATTTGTGTATAAGTGTACATTGTGTTATCCAAATAAATTACATATTGATTTTAACTCATCACAATTGCAGTTAAACTCCAAACCACTAAGAATATACCTCATTTAAGCAAGGTTAATCTTTGAGGTCAAGCAGATGTTTCAGTATTAGATTTGGCCATATGTTGACCCCATTTAGCTTATATAGTTCGTGCACAAACTGAGATTCACATATGACATCACTGATTCACATTTGTTATCAGCTATTTTGTAATTCGTAATTAGAAAATTCTGAGAAGTCTGTCAAAGAAAAGTTTGTTAGTCGTGTCTTATTTTGTATTATACTTTATATGGACGTAGTTACGAAAAATCACATTAGTTCGTTCAAAACTTTAGTTGCTGTACTTATAATAAGAGCAGTGTTGGCCTAGTGGCTTTAGCGTGCCACTCTCATCCCTGAGGTCGTAGATTCGATCCCCGGCTGTGCACCAATGGACTTTCTTTCTATGTGCGCATTTAACATTTGTTCGAACTGTGAAGGAAAACATCGTGAGGAAACCGACATGTCTTAGACCGAAAACGTCGACGTAGTGTCAGGCACAGGAGGCTGATCACCAACTTGCCTAGTAGATTAATAAATGATCATAAAACAGATACAGAAATCTGAGGCCCAGACCTAAAAAGGCGACACTGATTTATTATTTTATAACTTATAATATTCCGTTATAAAAGGTCGTGAACGGACTTAAACGGGTGTCTATGTCGTTTTACATTGTTATTACTAGGTTATTTTCCTTACAAAATCGTGTTTTATTAATAGTTATGTTTTACACCAAATGCTATATATAACCATAAATAATAAACAACTAGTGAATATATATATTCTATATAGGTTTTTAAGGAAATAACAAAAAGGTTAGTCGACATCACAGGAGACCGAAGAGCTGGCAGCTACCTCGGACAAAGATTTAGTCTGGCTATTCAAAGGGGGAACGCTGCCAGTATCTTCGGAACTTGCCTAAAGGGATTAGACATAGACATAGACATAAATGGATTACTATTAATAATATATTTTAGTTATTATATTTTAAGGTTAGTTATTTAATTTTATATTTATTTGATTATTCTTAGTTATTGTTTTTTGTTATTAATATAATTTATTTAAAAAAAGACATAAAGTTTTACTAGTGAAAAATGAATATTATTAGATACAAACACCAAAGAGCGTTATAGAATAATTCTCCATTATTCTAGAAAATTATCCAGCATTTATAAAAACTTTTTCAATTGAAAACTATTCTAATCAAGAGAAAAATGAGAATATGAGTTCGTTAGATGTTGATTTAGTTCCACATTTCCATATTAATTTTAACGAGAAAGCGGGAGCAAAGCCGTAATCTCTGGAATTTAACCAATCGTAATTGACACAGTTATGCAGTAGCAGTTGGTACTTAAGGAAGTTATTCTCCACATTATTTTAGTCCAGTGGCTATAATGGCAAGACCCAATACTTATGTCGTGTGATCCAACCCCGATCGTGCACCTATGGATTTGTCAATTTATGCATGCGTAAAAAAATCGGTAGAATAACTTCCTTAAGTACGAATATGCCAAAAAAAATTCGCGTTTTCGAAATAGTTTCACGCAAAACCAAACATACAAGCAATATTTCTTATAAAACTGAACTCTGAACTAAATTTTCAATAGAAGCTTAGTTTCATTGGTTACGATTCCTGAATTTCGGGATTAAATGGCGAGTGTGGTATTGGCATGTGTAGAGGCTTGAGAGTGATGTTACACGAAGATATTGAATATGTATGACCTTGGTTTGGGTTAGACAGCAGGCAAGAAGTGATTGATGAGCGAACATGTTGCTGACTATACCTGGTGAATTAGGAAGAAATGTTTTAAAATGTATGTCAAAGTCAAAGTCAAAGTCAAATCGTTTATTTCAATTAGACCATCTAAAATGGCACTTTTGAACGTCAAAAAAAAAAAATATAAAGATGATTCTAGTTGCCCCTTCCAAAAGGTAGTTTCGTGTGGAGAAGAATGGGCAAGAAACTCCACACTTACTCTTTTAAAATAGGTTTACAATATTTTGTTACATTTGTTAAATAATTATATGTGAAGACAATGTACTCTTAGAATAAACTACTATACTAAAAAAGTTAGTATACATGTTCCTCACATATTTACAAATATCGAAACCTTAGAATATTAACATTAAAGAGTAATACAAATATTAAAAAAACACAACAAAACAGTGTGTGAGATACAAAAAAAAAAAATACATTTGTAGCATTATATAAATTAAAAAAAATAAATAATAATAACAAAAATATGTTAAAGCAAAAAATCAGCAACCAATTTGATTTTGTCCAGGCTATAGAGCCAATCATAGGATTGTCCTATGGAGCAGTTATGTTACTGTTAATTTAAGTAATGGCCAGTTTTAGTTATTTTTTATATAGCTTAATTTTACTTTTTTTAATAACTTTTACTATTGTCATAATCTGCAACCTGCAGAAGTCTCTGACGGGCGCAGTTTTTCAATTGACTGTGACAGATCCTTAGGCTGGCATTGCCGAAAACAATTATTGTCATAAGGCATAAAAGATTGGTTTCTAATCTGCCCTGAAAAATTCAAGTCAAAGAGAAGCAAAAACTACACGTCTTCCCTATGCTCTATAGGGGACATTTACAATCCGTGTATAATTAGTATTGTAAATGCTGTGAATAATCAAGGAATGTTTAAATAAATAAACAAATTCCACCCGTATCACCTCGACGTCCGTCGTCCCACAACTGAGCGTTTTTAAGGCAGTTTTTGCCGCGCACCACAACTATGTGGAACTAGCTGCCCACTGAAGTATTTCCGAACCAATTCGACTTAGGGTTCTTCAACAAAAGAGCCTATGAATACTAAAGCCAGCAACGCAGTCGCGAGCCCTCTGGCATTGAGAGTGTCCATGGGCAAAAAATAAAATTTTTGGTATCACTGAGCCTCCTGCCCGTTTGCCCCTGTACTATAAAAAAAATGTTTTCGATGTCTAAAAATAATAAGAGCAATACTCGCCCTAAAATTAATTAAATCCGGTTGAACAATTATTTTTTACTGTTTGGTAATATTTAAATGTATATATGTGAGCATTCTAATGGTGATAGAATCTCTGAAATTGGTACAGTATTTTTTAAATTTATTCGTTACAAAAAGCTTTCCCCTCTGCAACATTACTATAGATAAAACCATCATAAAGTTAATAAGTGATACAAAGTAAGTTTTGGTTTACTGCGGAGTTTGGTCCGACTTATTTCAGAAATGTGCTTCAATTTGCAAATGCAGTGCGTTTGTAGACCGCGAGTGGATTAGATAAGTGTAGGTTTACTTTTTGATACTCTGTGTATTTAAGAGATTAGTCTATGTTTGTTGGGAACAAATTGAATAACTCATATTACGTTATGGAGTTATTCATAATAATAATGATAATTTATTTGTAAGAATATGGTAAAAAATGGTATAAAAACAATCTAAAATTCGCATATCCTGCCACACATAATGTCGTGCAAATTGGTCTTAAAAGATACAATAGAAGTTACAATTACATTATGATTCATTATAGTCAATTCTTATATTATTTTATCACTACATCATCACATTATAAAAATATATTATTACGTTATCAAATTAATATTAATTATAATGTTTCACGCAAAATAATCATTAATAGGATAATACTTTTTTTAAAGTAGTCAAAAATCAAAATCAAAAAGGTGAGTTTTAAAAAGTCAAGTTTTGGCGTCGGGACATGACGACCCCATCGCCCACTGGTGAAATAACCTGTGACAGAGGTTATTTCATCAGCGCAATCAGTCAACCCCTTCCTAGTGGGAGTGCCATGCTGTTGCCTTCGGGCTTCAGCCAAATGGGCAGGCACGACCGGGGCAGTACCACTGTCTCTCAGAAAACCGGCGTGAAGTGATGCAATAAGTTCACCTTATTGTACTCGCGTTTCGTGCGGTGAGAGAGACTCCGGAGCCCACCCCCCTCCCCATGAAATATGAAGGTGCAGAAAAAGAGAATCTACCCCAGGGGGTACCACACGCGCTCGCGGTGGAGAATCCCCCTCTGGGCGTCCAACACCGGGACATTCAGCACCCGGTGGTGGACGCACAGGCTGCCCTTCGTATTCTGGGGGGCAATTCTGCGCTCAACATCAAAAACAGTTATCGTTCTCGGGGCAAACGGAGCAACTCAACAAAGGCACCCCCGTCCACGCTCGCTGTGGACTTCACAAATGTTAGGGGGCTCAATTCTAATATCAACGCAGTCCACTACCATTTAGAGACTGCGAAGCCGGCCTTGCTCTTTCTTACCGAGACTCAGATTTCCTCCCCGGCTGATACTTCCTACCTCTCCTACCCGGGGTACAAATTGGAACATTCATTTGTGCCGCGGGCGGGAGTTTGCGTGTACGTCAGAGAGGATATCTGTTCTCGTCGCCTCGGGACGCTTGAAGGAAGGGACCTATCTAACCTCTGGCTGCGCGTAGACTGCGATGACCATCCGCGACTCTATGCATGCCTGTATAGGTCCCATAGCGGAAATACCGAAACTGACCGACTCATTGAGCACATCCAAATGGCTACAGATTCCCTGCTCGAAAGGGTTCCTACCGCTGAAATCGTGATACTTGGCGATTTTAACGCCCACCATGCCGATTGGCTCGGCTCAGAAACCACCGATCATGCGGGAAGATCCTTTCACGACTTTGCTTTGGCTTATGACTTGACGCAAATGGTCCCTGCGATTACGCGAATACCAGATGTGGATGGTCATAAACCCTCTTTGTTGGACCTTCTGCTGACTTCACATCCGGAGAACTACCAAGTCTCTGTTGAACCGCCATAGGGTTCATCAGATCATTGTGTGGTCCGGAGCATTGTGCCGTTCACGCGCCCTCTTCGGCCTAGCTTCACGGGCTGTCGCCGCGTGTGGCACTATAAGTCAGCAGATTGGGATGGGATGCGGTCTTTTTTGCGTCCTACCCTTGGGGGCCCATTTGCTTTTCGTCGAGTACTCCAGATGCCGTCACTGACTCTGACGCCGAGGTGGTCCTGCAGGGTATGGAACTCTTTATTCCATTCTCTGCGGTGCCGGTCGGTGGCAAGTCCCAGCCTTGGTTTAGGCGTTCCTGCAAAGCGGCTTTGCGCCGTAAGCGTGAATGCTTTAAAGCCTGGGCAGAAGCGGTGACATCCTGTGATGTGACTATCGGCGAACGTAAAAAAGCATACAATTCAGCCTCCAGGTCCTTCAAGCGAGAAATCGCTAAAGCAAAGTCAGAGCACATTGCCAGATTTGGTGAGAAATTGGCCCACCTCCCTTCGGGAACTCGAGCCTTCTGGTCTCTTGCCAAAGCTGTCCAAGGGAATTTCTGTCAGCCCTCAATTCCACCACTGCATAGGGAGGATGACTCACTTGCCCATACCGCGAAAGAGAAGGCCGATCTTCTAGGCTGTCTCTTTGCGTCGAACTCCACTTTGGATGATTAAGGGAAGGAACCACCGACATTATTGCGGTGTGATACTACGATGCCCGAAGTTATATTCCGGCAACGTGCTATCCGTAAAGCTTTGTCTTCCTTGGACATCCATAAGTCGAGCGGGCCTGATGGCATCCCTCCAATTGTGCTGCGTACTTGTGCTCCTGAGTTGGCTCCGGTCCTAACGCGCCTTTTCCGGTACCTTTACACGCTCGGCACTGTTCCGAAGTGCTGGAAGATCGCTTCGATACATCCGATCCCTAAAAAGGCGATCGCTCTGATCCGTCCAACTATCGCCCAATAGCTATAACCTCCTTGTTCTCCAAAATAATGGAAACCATTATTAACAGCCAGCTCTTGAGGTATCTAGAGGGCCACCAGCTGATTAGCGATTCTCAGTACGGCTTCCGTCGTGGTCGCTCGGCTGGTGACCTCCTTGTATACCTTACACATAGGTGGGCAGAGGCAATTGAGTCCAAGGGGGAGGCGCTGGCGGTAAGTTTGGACATAGCGAAAGCCTTCGATCGGGTGTGGCACAGAGCACTGCTCTCGAAGCTTCCAGCCTATGGGCTCCCTGAGAAATTATGCAACTGGATTTCCAGCTTTCTCGCTGATCGGAGCATCAAAGTCGTCATCGACGGAGCATCCTCCGACCTGAAACCTGTGAATGCTGGTGTCCCACAAGGCTGTGTCCTATCCCCGACCCTGTTTATTCTGCATATCAATGATATGTTGCAGCTTAGCAACATTCATTGCTATGCGGACGACAGCACTGGGGATACTTTTTACACTGGCCGGGCAGGTATCTCTCGGGCTGTTGTCGATGAGTACCGGAACAAACTTGTGTCTGAAGTCGAAACTCTTCTACGTGGAGTCTCGGACTGGGGTAGACTAAATCTAGTCCAATTTAACCCCAAGAAGACACAAGTATGCGCGTTTTCCGCTAAAAAAACTCCCTTTGTCGCTACTCCCCTCTTTGAAGACACTCTCCTTAAAGCCTCAGCTAGCATCGGAATACTGGGCGTTGACATATCGAATAACGTTCAGTTTCGCGGTCATCTGGAAGGAAAGGCTAAATTAGCCTCCAAAAAGCTTGGTGTGCTCAGCAAGGCGAGACGGTACTTCACTCCGGGCCACCGCTTGCAACTATATAAAGCGCAAATTCGGCCCCATATGGAGTACTGCTCTCACCTCTGGGCGGGAGCTCCCCAGTACCAGCTCCTTCCACTTGACCGTATTCAACGAAGAGCGGTTCGAATCGTCGACGACCAGTCACTTTCCGTGCGGCTTGATCCCTTGGCGTTGCGTAGAGATGTGGGATCTCTCTGCATCTTCTACCGCATTTACCATGGAGAGTGTTCAGAGGAGTTGTTCGGTCTAATACCTGCAGCTGAGTTTCATCATCGGACGTCAAGGCAAAATACAAAATACCATCCGTATCACCTCGACGTCCGTCGTTCCACAACAGAGCGTTTTCTAAGGCAGTTTTTGCCGCGCACCACCACTATGTGGAACCAGCTGCCCACAGAAGTATTTCCGAACCAATTCGACTTAGGGTCCTTCAAGAAAAGAGCGTACCAATTCCTGAAAGGCCGGCAACGCACTTGCGAGCCTTCTGGCATTGTGAGTGTCCATGGGCGGCGGTATCACTTAACATCAGGTGAGCCTCCTGCCCGTTTGCCTCCTATTACATAAAAAAAAAAAAAAAAGTCAAGTAGGAAGATCTTTGAATGTTTTTGGTAAATTATTACAAACCTTGATTGCCACACAAAAGGTTTTCCTATACAATTCTAGATTAATTTTTGGCATAGCCAATTTCTCCCCATGTCTACTTCGACAGTTGTCCATATCCGTTTCAGTAAAGTGATTTTTCAACGCAGTTTTAAAATAATTATGTGCTATATTATTGCGAAAAGGCATCATCATATTAATTTCGACTTCTTAGTATAAGTACTAATAAAAAAATTATCAAATTATATTTCAATATTGCGTAAGATGTTTTTTATCTTTTTTGCTTTTGTAGGATGAATTCATTGAAATAATCGTAATACAGACCTAGATAAACATTGTTTTTGAGAGAAAGAAACACTTATTCCCGCACACTAAATATTAACAATAATACAAAAAATATATTGAAGTGCGCACTGTCCATTTGTGCTTAAACTTGCAGTTAAAATACTTTTAATTGTTTCGCATATAGTGTAATAATTATGAATAGATAAAGGTATTCTATATTGATTTTCTTTTGAACATTCTAGATATGTTTTAGCAATTTGTTCGTATAAAATTTTGAACACATAGATAGATCTAATGGCTAATCAATTAATTGTAATTAATGTCTGTAAAAGCAAAGACAAATAGTAGCGGAAACAAAGGAAAGGCATCCTGCATCTTGTTCACATGAGAACACGTGTTCCCTGTTCCCAGTGGTCGTCAGACATGCGGGTGTATTCAAGCTAAACCCCAACATATTACCTCAGGCGGTTATAGGAATTATATCAGCGCAATAAAGCCTATTATAGTCTGAAACTGTTTTTTCATTCTTTCACTGCCCGCAACGAATAAAGAGAATAATGGTTTATAAGTTCTTATAGTGATCTGAAGAATCGTGAATCGGTCTTTGAACTATGACTCCCGTATGTCTAAATCCAATACAT
The DNA here is from genome assembly GCA_905332375.1 of Pieris macdunnoughi. NCBI lineage: Eukaryota > Metazoa > Arthropoda > Insecta > Lepidoptera > Pieridae > Pieris > Pieris macdunnoughi. The sequence goes on along the minus strand of CAJOBZ010000014.1, from coordinate 3,491,640 downwards.
TCTTCAGACTTAACGCTCGGTCGTCTCTGAATCTTGCTCCAATTACACCGTTTTAAATTAAGTACTCATCTGTCTCTATTCATCACAGGGGAAACATAATTTGACAGTGAGAAACGTACGCTTTAAACGACTGCAAATTACAGATTTCGTTTTTATGATGAGAATTTTTAGTTAATCTTGCTTTATATTTAAGCAATGAAAACAATGTTACATTGCTGAAAGGACTACTATGTGGTGGAGGGTTATGTGGTAATCTTTACTGTGTATACGCACTAAATCCTTCGGCACCACCAGCAATCTCCCGAGGCAGGACACAGTAAGTCACGGGCCTCAACGACCTTGGCGCAGCAAGGACCATACAATGACACTGGATTGTACAGTTGGGGAATGTCAAGTGTAATGCTTGCAATGATGAATTAGCTGTTGCTTCGCTGAAGCGTCTGCGTGCCCAGTATTCTAAAGAGCGTCGCGCGGTTATGCTGAAGTCTCCTATAGCGACGCGGAAGGCCTACTATTTGCGTTTTGCGAACGCCTGATGGACTGAATGTTTTTGCAACACAGAAATAAAACTTAAGTCTTGTAGAGAAAAAGCAGAAATAATAATTAAAATGCCAAACACGTTTACTGTCCCATACTTTCTCCGACAACGGTGTAAGCACAATACATACGAGTATAATGTTTCTATCTATTAATTTATATCACTATTGTTTTTAAGGTTAAAATTTTAAGTTATGAATTATCATATCCTTTTTTAGTATGCTTTGTAAATAAATAAATTATCAAACGTATTGTTAAAATTAATTACATTAAAACAATGACGGAACTTCACTCTGTGCCATTGCTTTAACCGTATAAATACCTAACCTCATAACCGTACGAAGAGCGATTCGAATCGTCAACAACAAGCACTTTTCAAGCGTTGCGTAGAGATCTGGAGTATCAGCTGTGCATCTCCTACCTCAATTACACACAAAAAAAAGAAAAAGAATAATCTCCGTCGGATATTGTAGTAACATTAATTGTTTAAAAAGCTATAGAAGATATCTTTTCACCATATCAGCTTTAACAGATTATTAATTTGACATTGATCTCACATATCCAACCCTTTCAAAGGACGTAAAACTACGTGTCAATATGATAAAATAGGTGTAGCTTGTTATCTTCAAGATGGCTTGTTATCCGTAAAATACGATGGATTTTCAATACACTGTCATAATGCTATTTCATCGTTATTGGTCTAGAGCAGTGTTTCCCAAACTTTTTTGTGCCATGCCCCACCTTACCTTACCATGCATTTGGTGTCGTTTGTCCCAGGGCTGAGCCAGGGCGCCTGCTGATTCGTCGCCTGCGACTGCGACTCGCGCCGCACCGCTGTCGTTGCTCCTCGGCGAGAAACGATCACGTAGTGCCTAGTTAGATACTTAGTTAGGACTTTTATGAACCTGTAACAATATTAAGAGGCGCAACCTGACCTAGGACCTGGAAAATATCACTAAAAACTATATACACTTTCGCGATAATAGATTAAGACATTATTACCCAATTACGTCATATGTTTGAGGAAGAAATCACTAGAAAATTGTTAACGAAACCATTTTCAAAATATAATGTAGTCATATGTTAATTGAGGAAGAAATCTTTACTTTTTTTTTTTTTTTTTTTTTTTGAGAAAGGAATCTCGCTGTTAAGCCCTTTAGGGCTTTGCCAGCCCCGCCCCGGGGTTTTTTTGGGGGGGGCCCCCCCCCCCGAAGACCATTTTCCCGGGAAAATATAATGGTGAGACTCGAACTCAGTCTGGAATTCAAATTCTAAATAATTTTAATTAAAAAAAATCTATATTACTAATTTAGTGACATCCTTGCGCTTGCTGCACTGAGATTTTATATTGGTTTACAATTTGGTTAACTTCTGTCTTAAGTCTCCACATTGTGTTATATCCAGCTGATTTCGATTGCCCTTCTTAACAATCAAATTGCCCTCCTGTGGGGCGTGGGCCCCATGTTGGGAAACACTGGTCTGGAGATTATACCACAAGCTTTACTATAGGTTTTTATATTACGAAACGACTTTATAATAATATTTCTAAGTAATATTGTATGTTGATTTAAGACCGAAATTCTTTGATTAATATTATGGTATACATTATCACAGTGCTTGCTACTCCGAAATGGCTTAAACGATTTTAATAGATTTTTTCTGTATTTTCGGGACGTAAATTTTGTTTTTTTGGACAATTAAAAAAAATATGGTTTAACGATACAAAGAAGGTTTATTTTAGATCTTTCTACCAACCCCCACTTTTAAAAACGGTATTAGTATTGTAGTAATCATTGTAATATGGTAAAACAGCGTTTATTGGGTCATCTATTATAAAGATAGCTGATAGATCATATTAAGACCTTCAGTTATAGATATTGGTGTGTGGATTTCAACACTGAGATCTTCAAATTATAAGTGTGAACCAGTTTCTGTGCGCCCATTTAATACTTGCTCATGCAGTATGGATGGTCATCGGATAATTCAAATCATTCATTCAGGATTATTATTATGTTTGTTTTATTAGCTCAGGATCGGTTCATGATACTGGTACACTGTTGCAGAGGCTAAGCCAAGTGAACACAGTTTTTTTGGGTCTTGTAGAAATTTGCGGTTTATTCTTGGCGTATTTAATACTGCTTCTTGAAAGATGATATAAATGGATTTCGGGTGGTCTAACAATTTGATAGATTCGTGTAACTGTTTTGGGATTATAAGAAAAAACATAGGAATACTTTGTAAGAGTCCACAACTTTATTATTATGTAAGGATTAGATGTATAATCCGAGACAAAGGCCGTTGACGTCATCTATCCTCGCTTGATCCATAAAGGGAACGAAGTTAGGTTCGGGAAAGTGGACAGTTCGTAACTCAATTTACGGAAGTTATTTGCGCCGAAGTGAACATTATCTAGTTGGTCGCGACAGTCATGTACGTATAAATTGGCAATTTCGAGTTACATCACCCACTCATATACACTTGTAGCTTTTCTAAGAACTTGGCATAAAGTATTTGTTACAATTACAATACAATATATAATGTATTGCAGCTTAGCCTCAGATTGCATCCGTTTCTTTGATCATACTTATTTCATAGACAAGTAGGCCTGACATGTCATCGATTTTATTGAACTAGTATTTTTTTTGATATTTTTACTTGCAATTTTGACTTTCAAATGCGCCATTTTAATAAGCTTAATAGAAATAAATGATTTGACTTTTGACTTCCACTATTATTGAAGCAAAATTGTTTTACTATTTTGACATTTTGTTTTTGCTTAAAGTAAACTTAAATTATAGTGAGATACTCTTGCAACATTACATACTATTATCATAATGTTGCTTATTCTACTATTATTTTTTGACATAGACATAACATTTATTACTAACAAAACACACACACAGAAACACACAAAATAACAATAATCAAAAAAAAAAAAGAAAGAGAGATAACAATTTTTTTTATTTTAAAGAACAAGGTACGTTTTAAGAGTGTGTACCGTGGTTGTAATTGGCCCTGGCTAGGAGTCCCAGTTCCACAGCGCTGGTCATTCTGCCAGAGACCACAACAGCTAGTTTGCGCCTCAGTCGCAAAAGAAAAATAATATAATAATACTAATACTTAGTAGATTTCTTTTTGTAAAAGTTAATAGTATAAGTAATGAAGTCTTGTGTGTAGGTATATATAGTCAATACAATTAAATTTAAAATTAGCAAAAAGAATAATTAAGTTTAATAATTAGTTAATAGATAAATAAATATTTTTGGGTGGATTAAAAACTAGATTTACAATTTAATACGTTCTCTTATTAGGTAAGATAAATTAAAAGAGATGGTAACTATAGTAGTCAAAAATCTAATATAGTCTTGCCTCCAAACTAAGCTTTACACAGATTAATAAACGTGTAACGGCTACAATTATGAACTTAATTATAAATCGATGAATGCTTTACAACTTTTAATTAATTCAATTAATTGAATCCATTCATTCGTTGTATTTAATGATATAATAGATTTTTAAATTGTAACTGCGTGCCGACTCATGGATATCACGCTGAGACATTTTTAAAAGTATTCATTTGAGTTAGCCACTTGCTAAGCTTAGATAATGAACACCTTTTTTATATTCGAGTTGGAAATGCATTTGCGCATCCATGCCCTTAAATAAGCAGGGGTATGTGACTCGACCTACACCAGAATCTCTGCTATTAGGAGACTGGGTGAGCAATACTCACTAAAGCCACCTCGAGTAGTTCCTACGAAGCCGCATTACAGCTCCGGGTTCGCCCTCGCATTCTACCAGCAACCTCAACGGAATGTTAAACTCAAAAACCTCAGGTGCAGTTCACACTACATAGGAGGTAGGAGATGACATCTTCTGATATTTACACAGCGTCTTGTACCTCTAGGATTCGTCCTAAAACGCTCCCTCTCTCGTTCTGCTGTCTCCTTCTGTAAGGTTATGAACCCCTACATAGGGGTTTGATTTCTGGTAAATGATACCAAGTTAAGTTAATGGGATGTCATTGGGTCGCTTTGTCTATGTTATGATGTAAATACTTAAACAAAAATATCCTTAGATGTAAAAAGTAGATCGTAGATCTTTGAATTGGACTTTAGCATTTTTAATGCCTAGTTTAATAGCACCAAAACTGAAACTGGTTCGATGTCTAGCGATAAAAAATGCCGAGTTGTTTGGTACAGTAGGCAGGTTAAGAATCTTCTATACATTGAAAATAAACTTGATTTAAATCTTTAGTTATTTCAGTCTTATGAAAGCTTCAAATTTATTAAATCATTACGTTTTATTGCAACATCAGAATAGTTTATAGTGTGTACTAAATAACAACAACGTAATCATTTATGTCGGCCGATTTCCTTCCAATCAAAGTTTAAGTAGATCGCTAACGAATTCGAAAGGCCATAAACAAAATCTTTTATTGCTCCATCGGTTTTATATTTGTGAAACAAAAAAGCTCTGAGATTTTATATTCGAACTTTAGAATATACATGAAAGTAACGTTCCTTTTTTAAAAATTACCATTTCTTGAGAAATATAGTCATTTAATTTACCGAGTGAATAGCAAGAGTTGTGGCCGTTTTTGACTTGAGCTGCTGGTAAAATGTACTTTTCATATCTGTGCAAATTTTTGTGGCTGAAGTGGCTTAGTGGTCAAACCTAAAGTGTGCGTTCTAGTTTCGATTGTGTACCCATAGACTTGCAAGGACACTAGCATACGATTCGACACAGAAGACAAATATGAATGCTGATAAAAAAATACCACGGATTTTTTTTTAATGGCCATGGCACGATTTGTGCAAAAGCCAGCGTCAAGTATAAGATTTTTTATAATTCATGCTTGTCTTTAGAAGTTCGACCGTGTCCTCCATGTACGGTTTAAGCACTCGCCCGGTACCGGACAACCCTCCCAAAGGCCGAGCACAAATTTAAATTAAATTAAAACTTGCCCTCGAACCGGGAATCGAACCCGGTACCCCTCACCTAGCTGCCACTTAATAAGACCGCTAGGCTATGAGGCCCCAATTGAATTTTTTAACAAAATAATTCCATGTATCAATTACCCCATAATTCCTACGAGACGAATATTTTACCTAGGGTCGTCAATGGCCGTGAACAGCCGCGTCATAATACGGCTTTTTAATAATATTTACTTATTCGCAGCCAATACAACATAGTTTTAATAAACTAATCTATATAGCAATAATGTAAGAAAATATTAATTAATCATATCAAACTGTATGTAGCAGTAATTCGCTGACCGGGAAAAGCACTCAAAATGTCAAGTAAACAATATATATATGCTACAATACCTACTTCAGTATCACATTTCAAGGATCGTCATGTTCGCTTAAATGTCATTGCTTGTGGCGGCGTCCATGCGTCGGGTTGCCTCTCTCCCTAAAATATGGCGAGGGGGCCGATGGCTGGCCATGCGTCATGCTCGTGAACGGGTGCTGCTTGTGGTGACTGGTCGTACTTGAATTCGTGTATGCGGTGATGTAAGTTATTTCGACTATGTGTTTGCATGTTGTTCCCACGAGAATGTAAGTACGTGCTCCTATTTCACCATTCCTCCTGCTGATAGAGGACAAGTCTTTGTTTTTTTTTAATTCATGCTATCATTATTAATTACTTGATATGTCATGTGGAACATTGTGTAATGGTTGCAGCTCCTTACAAACGTTGTGTAAAAAAAATGGCGATTAAAAAGAGTGGCGGAGAGTTTATTGCCAGTTCTTCTCTTCCGTTCTACGCCCTTAAATTGAGAACTGGCAGTAAATGTAAAATTAGAAGCATTAATATATATTTCTTTACTGACGAGTCATAAGTGTACATTATGTTACCTATATGATTAAATGATTATTTTTTCCCAAATAACGGCAATATCCAGTATATATATCTCCCTAAGATTCTATACCAAGGGGTGACAAAGTGGTATAATTGGGGAAATTCCTTTTAAAATAAGTTTGTTTTTTATGTGTGATAGTATAAATATAATGTTTATTTTAAGTTAAGTAGTATTTTTATTATAATTTTTGTTTTTTACGTAGATAAAATAAGTTTTTGTAAGTATTTATATAATAAATATTTAATAGTTAATATTAATTTATGATTTTTCTATTAATATTAAAATAAGTTATATTTTGTTGTTATTAGTTAGTGGGGTATTTAAATAGATGGGGAATTTAAAATTGTAAATAAATTTGTATGAAAATATTTTGTAAAATGTATTTTATACAAATTAAGTTTTCCATTTAATAAAATAATAATAAGGATCTTATAAACCCTCTTAGGTAGGAAAGATTGTGTTAGTTCTAATTGTAATATTTGCATTAATTTGTCCTGTGTTGTATCATTTATGTATGTATATTAATACCTATTTTTATTATCTTTATTAAGGTTGATTTTGATGCCTGTAAATGTTTGAATAATTTACAATCCATAAATAGTAGTTCCTTGAAGTAGTTTTGAACAAAGGTTTCGACTCTATCCCATGTTTAAATAATAAAACAACAAAATGAGAGACGCCAAAACCACAATTTATACTGCACAAAATAAAAGTGCTAATCCAAAGATTAAAAATGTGATTTAAATTTAAGATACCTAACTAATTAAATTTTGGTTTTTTAAGAAAATATGTAATTTTTGTTACTATAATTAAAGTATTTTATTTTTGTTTAATAGAAGTTAAATCTTTATTTTTGTGTTTAATTTCATTGTAATAAATGAATTTTGATTTATATGTGTTGTTTTAATCAGTAGGAACTACCCACAGCGTACAAGGTACCCTCAACACTTACGAAGGTGCCCCTTGATGGGGTAGATTCGTACGTTTTCCAGATTTAGTTTAAATCATAATTATGGTTGAAAATCAGATGAAATCATTTGTATTTACTTATATGAATCTCAGATAGTTAGACTATAAATTTAAGTTGAGATGATCGATTCATGGAAAAATAAAATAATAAAAAAATTAAATGTGAAAACCGTACGAAGGGTCCCGACCTTCCCTACATGTATTGCAGTACTTTGTCTAAGTCGCCGCAAACTTCTAGAGGTAATTGGTTTGTATTAGGGCAAGGCCGGGGTCATTACGCTACACGATAATGTGAAAAGCGTCTGGAAAAAGGAAAAACATGTTAGCTGATTTTAATGGTAGAAATAAATATTACTCTAATGTTACTTCTAGAACGTATAAATTGCCTTAGTAAATACATAAACAGTTCCTCAGTTATATGATTGTTAACGAAATTTTAAGTTATTTCGAGAAGAACTTTTTTGTATGCATGTTGTGTTCATAGAAGACAGATATTCGTGTTGTTTATGTTCTGTGTATAAATAAATGTATATTTAAACGAGTGTAAGTCCAGAGGTTGAACGTGTCTTCTTACCTTTAGGTCATTCGTTCAAACATCGTCTGTGCATCACTCTCTTTCTGAACTGTCACTTAACATAGCTTTTGGACAAAAATTTACGTCTGTACGTGTGTCAGCCTCGAGTCTTATCTCTAACGAAGCCTTTAAAAGAAAAACATAAATCTAAAGTCAAGATACAATAAAGGGTTGTTGCTCCACTGGATTATCTCCCAACAAGAAAACGTTTGCAATATACACGACTTCAATACTGACATTTCTATCGAAATTTACATTACATTGAAAACTAATCGCATATAAAAAGTTCTATTGAATTTAGAAAACAAAAGACCAACTTCTCAATGATCCTCAAACAAAAAAGGAATCACAGACCATTTAAGCAAACATTTGTGTCTAATAAATTAACAATCGCGCTGTCTCAATCTCACCATTAACCGATTAGATATCGAATAGATGCATCGATTCATTTGGATAATCGGAATCCCGAGCGGCGATAAACCCACGATTCTTTATAACCTTTCACATCGATCATTTTTAACTCCAACTAATTAATTCGATAGCGGCCCCAGTTTTATATGATACCAATTAGTGGAAATATAGCTTTAATTTAATATTTTAGCTATTAATTTTACTACAAACGATGTGTTACGAACACATCGTTCCAAAATGCACAAGAGAATTTTGTTTTTGATTTCACTAATAGGTTGTACAAAAATACCGCTGCATATTTATGATTTATTTTATTGAGGTGTTATTTAATAGGCTTCAGAGATTTTACACATTACATTATGTTAACAATAACACAAGTAATCGCGTATTAACGCTCTTAAAGTTGTTTTTCTTAATAATAAGAGCTGGCCAAGTGGGATTGTATACAATGGCAAACTAACGTTTGACAACTGACTGGATTTTGGTAAGTAGTATCTATGTGCGATATAGAAAAAGACCTTCTCAGGGCCTCAGATTTCTGAATCTGTTTCAAGATCATTTGTCAATCTAGCAAGTAGGTGATCCGCCTCCAGTACCTGACACATCGTCGACTTTTTAGATGTAAAGCAAGCCGGCTTCCCCACGACGTTTTCCTTCACTTCACTAGAAAGAAAGTCCATTGGTGCCAACCAGAGATTGAACCTACGACCTCAGGGAAGAGAGTCGCACTGAAGCCACTAGGCCAATACTTCTCCAATCCTGTGGCCAATCGATGTGTATTATATACCTAATGCTTAATCTTAAGTAAAACAATAATGTATCTAATGAAAATTTGTCTAAAAATTTATACTGTATTTAAACGTTGCTTTATATTAAGATAAATTTAGTGATATAACCAATATTTTATTTGAAGCCCCTAGCACCTTTCAAATTCCAATACGATTCAAGCACTTTATCATTTTATGCGGGAGCAATATTTCAGTGCTTAACCATACTTAATGGTCTGTTCTGGGTTTAATATAGCATAAAAATCCATCAATTTACCCATATATGACAAGTGAATTTAGTATTAAATAATTTTGTCTTGAAAACCTTTTTATAAACAATCTGTTGACAAAAAGTTTATACATGCCAGTGTAGCTATTCTAGATTTGAAAGTTCATACATATTTTTCTGTGCATTTAGGAATCTTTTATTCATACCGACACAATCGAATACTGAAATTTAGTAGGCATAAATGACATAACATACAAAATTTAATTCTATATAGAAGTCACGTACATTGGAAGCCTTAGAATGAGATACAAATTCAGCAGCCAGGGGCAGTGCGATGTCGTTTAAACCAAGTCGTGACTGACCACGCCTTGATAAGCCAACCGTTTTGCACCAGCCTGAATTGTTAAGCAACCCATACAATATATCAGAGACTGTTTTGTATAATAAAGAAGATAAGTTTGTTAAATTTTTGAATAATTAAGGCCCTTAATACGAATTCCTTCAACATCATGCGTAATATTGGGTGAACTACCTCCTATAAAAAATCTTTGATTGTGTCCAATTAATACATATTTAATTAACTTAATCGGATTCTATAGAAAACAGTCGTAATTTCTACAAATATCTTTTTGGTGTTTTTTATAAACAGTTTAAACCCTATTTTAATATAATTATAATGTGATTTATAATTAATTAGCGTCGTAACTCAGTTAATAATGAACACGATGCCTGAAAACTGATCCTGTAGGAATAATAATTGTTTTACGTTGATTGATCTGATATTATTACATTTTAATTTGATTGAAGACCAGCAATACACATATACAGTAATACACCAGCCCTAGTTACGGTTTTACTCGCGTTTATTTGGTATAGCCTATTTATTATATCTCCATGGGTAAACGATTTATTTAAATATTTCTCTAGTCGAACTTCCTAAGATTTTCCAAACAATACTAAAAGTATTTAGGTTTATAACTAGCTGACCGGGCAAACGTCGTTTTGCCATATATATGATTTATAATAAAAAATTAGGGGTTGATCGTAGAGGGGTGAAAGTTAGGGGTTTGTATGTATTTTTTAATGCTGTATCATAAAAAAAATAAAAACAGAAAAAAATATCTAAAAATAAAAAAAAATATTAAGGGGCATGAAAAATAGATGTTGTCCGATTCTCAGACATACCCAATATGCACACAAAATTTCATGAGAATCGGTCGAGCCGTTTTGGAGGAGTATGGCAAGGAAAACTGTGACACGAGAATTTTATATATTAGATATTAGTATTGATTTATAATAAGAATATAATATTATTTTATTTTCGGGCATTGTTCAGACATTGGACGGATACTTCTAGCACACGCTTACAAAGTATTTAATATATCTATTAACACTTCTTAGTACACAGAAAACATAAAACACGAGAGTAAATCAATAAATATAAGCGATGTTTGCCAGGTGGCTCAGTATTGTAAAAATGAAAAAGTGAAGTAAACTTAATGTTCTAGTATTTGAAATAATAGTTCAGTAATTAGTAGAGTGAAACGGGTGTGTCCGAAATTGCTCTTAATCTAGGTTACAGAGCAAGTATTAACCACTTGAACTGGTTTTAATGAAACTCAGGATTGGCGAGTGGGCGTGGGCGCAATATTCGATGAATCACAATGCGAATATGACCTTTTGTTGGCTCCTGCTCTAATGAAAAATGTTGCAACGATTCGTGCGACTCGCTTAAGAACTGAAATTTTCATGCGAATCATAACGAATTAAATTCTATTTGAGTGTGGTTTATACTTATTATGCTCTACCGTCTACGCATTACTATGAGTATTAAAGTAAGCGTGGCCGTCCCAAGCAAACCTGGCGACGAACAGTGGCAGCTAAAGCAAAGAGAAAAGACTTGGAGCGAGGTAAATTCGAAGCTCGAGACCAAATGCGATGGAGACTGACTATGGACGCCCCTTGCCTCATCCGGGGGTCATATTTACAAATTCGATTCTATTTTGTTTCGTGCTGGTTTGCGAGTACATACGGTATAGTTTAGAGGGCCTTCGCTTCACTGAACTGAATATCGTGTTGGTATAATTAAATAATTAAATAGACATGTATAATTTACAGACCAAGAATAATGAATAGATAATAGAAGAGGATTGATACTAAGTGTTACAACTCAAGTATTTATGTAAACACTTTTAAGGAGGGCAAGAATCAGAATAAAATTTTAGGCGCCAAAAACAAACCACTTCAATTGCTCTAATAGACCACAAGCCCATGAACAAAAAATACCTGTGAAATGACCCAACGTGAATTACGCTTAGAAGGCTGTTACTATATCTGAAAATAGCTCTGAGCACTATGCCGTCATTTCTGAGCGGTACATGTGAGTACGTGAGTGAATGGACTTTCTCAGGTACAATTGGGAAATTTCAACTAACTATTAATGTACGGCTTTGTTATAAGTGTATAGATGATTAAAAATAAATGTCGAAAAACCTAGTGCCGTACTAAAGTGATGGTGCCGGAAGTCGGTGCAAATTTTTAATTCGACGACAGTTGCAGAAGCAATATAGGCCATTTATTACTGTACGGCATTTGTGTGATTCCTTTTGGACACATATACAGATACTTTACCCATAAACGCCGTACATATTTCCAGCGGGCGATTGGCATCATAAAAGTAGGGGTGTTTTTTTTTTAAATTTAAGCCGGTTCGATTTCCAGACGAGGCAAGTAATTTTAAAAAAATCTTTGAATGCAGAATTACTAACTTTTAAAAATAACATAAAGTCTTCTTTTAGTAAAATGCCCTATCTACGATATTTAAGGTACTTTCCCTTCATGTCCCATAACTTTGGGACGCCCTGTATTATATTTTTATTTTTGTTAAAAATATTTTTCCTTTACCTCTCTCTGCTGGTACGATAAGGCTGTAAATATACTTTACAGCCTTATGGTAGTATACTCAGATACGTACAGTTATTAATGACCTTAAGGGACACCTCAAACGTCGTCGAAGTTTTTATCAGCTGTAAAGAATAATCTGGAGTAAAATGTACGGCATCTGGTTTTTTTTGTTTATTTATATTTGTTACATATAAAATAACAATAATCTTTGAAAATATTACTCCCCATATTACTCTAGGAGCATTTGAAAAGTCATCTAAATTTCGGAAATTTCATATATTTTGTATCATAATATTTTTATTTGTTACCATTTATAATGAACGGCTATAAGGTACAACGGTAATATTTAGTAACATTATGTAAAAAAACAAGTTGCCGTACATTATTCTCTGATCTTACAGCAGTAAGAACTTGGTAAATCCTGAAATTTCGATAAATATTTATTTACACAAATATTAACTATAAGTTTTGGACGGCATAATTATAAAACATTATTGTCCGTGTTAAATAATATTTTGAACATGTTGCCGTACATTTTACAATGACCTTAGGGTATATGGGTGTAGGGGTAGGGTTCCGACCCTTGGCTTTCGACCGCTCCGCTGGAAATATGTACGGCGTTTACGGGTAAAGTATCTGTATATGTGTCCAAAAGGAATCACACAAATGCCGTACAGTAATAAATGACCTATATTGCTTCTGCAACTGTCGTCGAATTAAAAATTTGCACCGACTTCCGGCACCATCACTTTAGTACGGCACTAGGTTTTTCGACATTTATTTTTAATCATCTATACACTTATAACAAAGCCGTACATTAATAATTAGTCGAAATTCCCCAATTGTACCTGAGAAAGTCCATTCACTCACGTACTCACATGTACCGCTGAGAAATGACGGCATAGTGCTCAGAGCTATTTTCAGATATAGTAACAGCCTTCTAAGCGTAATTCACGTTGGGTCATTTCACAGGTATTTTTTGTTCATGGGCTTGTGGTCTATAAAGTTTTTCCTCTCCGACCACAGTTTAAATAATCTATACCTCCACACATTCATAATTTGATCGTAAAAGGTTACGCTTAAACTGTTGAATTATAATCTAATGGCTGGGCTTGTAATGCCGCTGGCGACACCCATCAACGAATGGGTTGATTGACGCAACTATTCATTATAGTTTTTATCAAACTGATACAATAATGGTGGTAACAACAACCTTAAAATTTGTATGGCATTTTAACATCTATTTACTAGCCATTATAGTCGGGTTTTGTGTGACATTAATACTATAGGGTGACACCTATGAGTGTTTCTCTGTTGTTCATTTAAATATACAAGTGAGGTCATTATTACGGTTAGAATTTTTGTCGTACTAATAGTTATCAAAAAGAGCAGTGTTGGCCTAGCGACTTCAGCGTGCGACTCTCATCCCTGAGGTCGTGTGTTCGATCCCCGGCTGTGCACCAATGGACTTTCTTTCTATGTGCGCATTTAACATTCGTTCGAACGGTGAAGGAAAACATCGTGAGGAAACCCGGCTTGCATTAGACCCAAAAAGTCGACGGCGTGTGTCAGGTACAGGAGGCTGATCACTTACTTGCCTATAAGACAAAAAAACAAAATCAGATCATGAACCAGATTCAGAAATCTGAGGCCAGACCTAAAAAGGTTAAAGCGCCACGGATTTATTTTTTATTAATAGTTATCAAAATTGCAACTGTCGTTAGTAAAAAAATAAGTCATTCAATCATCTTCAATATATTTAATTCACTGAAAACTTTTACTAAAAAAAACCACCCTCTCATAATGAAGTTATGCTTGAACTTTACACTGGAAAAAGCAATTTTTTGTGATATTCCCTATATAGAGTCGCTAATGTAATTGGTGATAGAAAACATAATATTGCATAGAAAATCGTGTTTGAGGTATTAATATTTCCACTTGGATACGCTTGCGTTACGTGGGAAACTGTTTCCTTTGTTCATTCACAATGCTTTTAGCGTTGCTAATAAACAATTCATAGATTTTTTTGTTTAATTATCTCTTACATGGACACTTGGATCGATCAGTTTCGTGGTGGGTTCATGAAAAAATCTAAAAGTTATAAAAATTACTTAAAACTCATAATCACAAATACACATAAAAAGAGATACTACTACTACTAAGATGCTTCTATGCTAAGCGCAGCACTCAGCCATGAGCGATGTAAGACCCATTATGGGCAGGTACCTACGCTACGTAAAACGCTACTTATGAATAATACGTACGGGATCAAGATAATACCTTTTTAATAACATTCTAAAGAAAATTGATTATCAAACAAAATACCATTCATACATACTTCTATATTTTAGATTGGTCGTGTATAGAAGTCGACGTAAATATGATTTCACAATAATAAAATATTAATATGATATGAATGAAAAAAAATTAAAGAGTATAATATATAATATTACATTATATCATAATTATCGCGTTCCAATTACATCGAATTTTTACATTTAAATATTTACAAAGAATGGGTTTTCAATACATCGGTTAAAAATTCCCAAAACCAGGAAGTAATTAGAGTTTCTTATATTTGTTGAACTTAGTAGACAATTGCATTGGTTACTTACAGTAAAAGGCCCGCGACGCACTCGAAAGTGTCTGGGAGTAGCAGGGTTCTAGCTCTTTATAAATGACCAACAAAAGTTACTAATAGTAAAATACCAGTTAAAACATGACCTAATTATTAATATCGTTGAACGATTCGTAATTTTAGTTTTAGCAAATCATTCACTTGATTAACTTGAATGTTTGAAAGATTAGATCAATAGACACGATTTATAACAGTACAACAATAATTATAATATTAATTGAACCATTATCAAGATATTATGGCGCCTTAAAGTTATAAATACAGTTATTAGGTAACGGATTTGTGAAACTTGAACCATAAATAGAAAACGAGGTGTAATAGAATTGTTAAATGTAGGTGTAAAATTAAATGGCGTCTCGTAAATATCTACTTTTCTTAATAACGTCTATTAAGGGGGCCTCATAGCCTACCGGTCTTATTAAGTGGCAGCTAGGTGAGTGGTACCGGGTTCGATTCCCGGTTCGAGGGCAGGTTTTAATTTAATTTAAATTTGTTCTCGGCCTTTGGGAGGGTTGTGCGGTACCGGGCGAGTGATTAAACCGTACATGGAGGACACGGTCGAATTTCTAAAGACAAGCATGAATCATTAAAAAATACTATACTTGACGCTGGCTAATGCACAAATCGTGCCAGAGCCATTAATAAAAAAAAACATCTATTAAGCATTTTTTTTTTCGACTTCAAAAAATCTCGATCGGTCTACAATTTAACGTGTATTTTTTTCAAAAATCAATACTATATACTATAAGTGACTACAATTGTCAATCTCATTACAAAGTAAAACCTGGCCTAATTCGCTATAGATGACGCAAGTAATACGTGTAATTTTTTCCATTTTATCCACAAAACAATTAACCTAGTAGCCTCCTAACCCTTTGAAACATTCATATATTTAGGTAAGAAAATTGTTTCTTCAAATTATTGAAGTTATATTTCTTTAGGCGCGTTATAAAAAATTGATGAGAGTGAAATTTTACGATGCGCGCGCACCGTGACACAAAATTATCAGTATGAAGTTGCCCACTAACGAATTCTTTTTAAACCAGCCGGGCGCCGTGCGTGCGCGAGCGAGATGGGAATAAGACAATCTACAAGTAAAAAGAAATAGAATATGCGTGAAGTTAGCAGTTATGCCAAGAATTTTGGGTTTAATTATTTTTTCAAAGAAATTTAGCAATGCTTTTTCACAAAGACCTATTGTTACTTAGTTAAAAGGTTATGAAACATACCTAGTTATTTAACTGAATGAATAATATAATAAATAATAATAATTATTATTATTAATATTAATTAATAATTGAATAATATACTAAATATTACGCCCCATGGACACTGGCACTGCCAGAAGCCTGGCAAGCGCGCTGCCGCCCTTTTAAGAATTGGTACGCTCTTTTCTCGTAGGAATCTAAGTCGAATTGGTTCGGAAATAATTCGGTATCACTTACCATCAGGTGAGCCTCCTGCCCGTTTGCCTCCTGTTACATAAAAAAGTAATCCCTATTTTTTTGTGAATGTAGGTAATATAACCTGAGTCAGTCAGTGAAGATGCAGCTGTTTAATGATGAAAGAATTTTTGGAATCGGTCAAGTAGTTTTTGTGTGAAAACATTTCAAACATAAATTCAAACGATTCCTCTTTATAGTATTAGTATAGATTATAACATAACGCGTGCAATATATAAGGTTAATAACGTATTAAATAATCCGCCGCAATAAAATGAACTTGTTAAAGATATAATTGGTTGCAGGAAATGAAACTTGTCTCTGTCGCTTCACATTTGATAAGTGTCTGGTCACTTAGAATGTGGCCAGGTGTTCTTGAACAAGTTTACTGAACTCAATTTTAGCACTCCATTAAATTATTCAGCTTTCAAATTCGAGTTTAATTATGTAATCATGCTTGAATTTGCAGATAATAAAATATTTAATTGAATATCAACATACTAAAGAAAATATATTAATTTGTTTTTATTCAATAAATATTCAATAAAAAAATCTAGTAGTAGATAAATTGGATGCTAAAATCGCGTATATCTGTTGACGGGGTTTTTAAGTTGGTCCATAATCGTTAACTACAAATTTTTAGCTGATTTCTCCCGTAACTAGATGAACAGTCCTACACCATTAGCTATAATCTCGGCAACTCGGACTCGCGCTTCTACCATATAAAAAAAACAGTGGCGCTACAAACTCTTTAGGTCTTGGCCTCAGATTCCTGAATCTGTTTCATGATCATTTTTAAATCTAATAGGCAAATAAGTGATCAGCCTCCTGTGCCTGACACACGGCGACGACTTTTTGGGTCTAAAACATGTCGGTTTCCTCACAATTTTTTCCTTCACCGTTCGAGCAAAAGGTTAAATGCGCACATAGAAAGAAAGTCCATTGGTGCACAGCCGGGGATCGAACCTACTAACTCAAGTATGAGAGTCGTACGCTGATGCCACTAGGCCAACACTGCTCTACCATATGCCGACAACGAATTATCTCACATTTCGGCCATACAATGCGACGACGATGAGAACTTGGAGAAACTGATCGTGATTGGTAACAGAAGGAAATAGATCATGTGGCCGCTCACCAACCAAATTTCACAACCAGAGAACCACCAACCAACACTATCATAACAGAGGCGCTGCACAGAAACTGGTGGAAACAGATAGTCCGCTCCAGATCCTTTCTTGCTGACCACGACGCTCTGACATGAGCTACCGACTAAAGAGAGAGAGAGAGAGGTATAATCTAATAAACGACTTTGAATTCGAACTTGGCCATAGAATACAAATTTTATTAATAATAACCTATAAAATATATCACTGAAACAATTGAGAATTAAGTAATGACAGCAAACCACAGTGTTCATTCATTATTAATCGATCATTCGATTAATTCATTATTGAATGCCTTCTTGTCCTTTATCATTGAATGAATTTAATGATAAATGTAGCCTGCCTTTATTTGAACCGAACAGAACTCAGCGGGACTCTAATTGATTAATTGTTTTAACGAATCGTTATTTGTGTGAACAACGCAAAGTACTAATTATGCTTAGAAAGATTATTTATTATAATTGTTTAACTTTAAAATATTGTTGAATTTATTACAAGTTTCTTAATGATTTATAAAAATCTCAGTTTGTCACGCCATTTTGATCTGATTCCGACGACAGACTATTTCTGTCTTTTGTCTTTGTCAAACCATATTATCGCTAGTGTTCTTCTATCTCTTAATAGTAAAGGGTTCTTCAAGAATATTTGCTTTTGCTGTTCTGCGGACTCCAGAAACTCGTGGACTGAATTTGACTTGGGAACATAGGAGCTGACTCCGTGGTTGGTAATGGAGGTATCAGAT
This sequence comes from Pieris macdunnoughi, assembly GCA_905332375.1. Taxonomy (NCBI): domain Eukaryota; kingdom Metazoa; phylum Arthropoda; class Insecta; order Lepidoptera; family Pieridae; genus Pieris; species Pieris macdunnoughi. The sequence goes on along the minus strand of CAJOBZ010000014.1, from coordinate 3,473,392 downwards.
TATTTAGAGAGAGGTAGTCCTGTAAAAAAATTAGTATATTAAATATTTGATTTTTAAACTGTATTTTTGTTACATTATAAGTTATTTTTTTTTTTTTTTTTTCCCGCCCCCCAAAACCCCTGGAAAAAAAAAGCAAAAGAAAAAAAAGGGCTCCCCCCTTTTTTTTTTTTTTTTTTTTTTTTTTTTTTTGTTACATTGTAAGTTATTTTCATTTAACTTGTATTGAAAATAGAAGCATAAACATTACTCTTAATAAATTACATGTAATCTTGCAAGTTATTATGTATTCGTCAAATTGGCAGATAACATTTCAAAGACTGCACAAAGAAGTCAAAAATCATCATGTCCTCAAATCAAGGGCGTAGAACCGAAGAGAAGAACTGGCAATAAACTCTCCACAACTCTTTTTAATCGCCAAGTTTTTTGTTTTACACAACGTTTGTAAGGAGCTGCAACCATTACACCATGTTCCACATGACATCTTAATAAATAATCATAAAATAAATTAAAAACTATTTGTCTTCTATCAGTAGGAGGCATGGTGAAATAGGAGCACGCACTTAAATTTTCGTGGTATTATACTTCTACGCACAAATCAAAGGAATTATATATAAGCAACTACATAAGTATTTCCTATACAATTCAATTGTTAAGAAAGCACAAGAAAACAGAATAAAAACTAACGAACAATGAACATTCTAAAGATTTATGAGAGCGAGAGAACTGTCGGCAGTTAAAATGGTTAGTAGTTATCTAATGCAAAGTAGTTGGATAAACCGCTCTACAAATATATGTGTGCAGGTGACGAGGGCCACACACGGAGTTTGAATTTTAATGGTCTGTGCAAATGTACTTGTTTAGAAAATAAATGTGATCTTATCGTTTAGCTAGCTTGTTAATATTAAGCATAGGTATATTATGACTACAAGCCATATAATATAATGTGGTGTACAATTTAGTACATTTAACTTAGCAAGTATAATAAATATAGTAGTACATTAAGAATATGATTATTACAATTACAACAAATGTTTGCAAAAACCATAGACAATTTTAATTTATGCGCAATTTTTTGAAGTTATACTTCTTTAGGGGCGTTATGCAAAATTTATGAGAGTGAAATTTTACGATGCGCGCGCACCGTTACACAAAATTATCAGTATGAAGTTGCCCACTAACGAATTCTTTTTAAACCAGCCGGGCGCCGAGCGTGCGCGAGCGAGATGGGAATAAGACAGTCTACAAGTAAAAAGAAATAGAATATGCATGAAGTTAGCAGCTATGCCAAGAATTTTGAATGACCATAATGACCTTTGTAGTACCTTTTAAACAAATAAAGGAGTTTTAATTATTTTTTTCAAAGAAATTTAGGAATACTTTTTTACAAAGACCTATTGTTACTTAGTTAAAAGGTTATGAAACATATCTAGTTATTAAATTGAATGAATAATATAATAAAATAATAATAATTATTATTATTAATATTAATTATTAATTGAGTAATATACTAAATATTATTAAATTATTAACTTTAAATATTTATTATTAATTATTTAACATTAATAAAAATAAAGAAAGCCAAAGAAGTATAGCTTCTTACGCGCGTACATAAGTACACGCACCCTGTGCGACTTCCAACAAGGTTGCGTTAAACGTTTAACGCTCATGGGGAGGGGTAATAGAAAGAGAGTTAATGCTTCCTATTTTCATTTCCACATTACGAAGTTCTTTTCAATGATCTAGTAATACTATAGACTTAAAGGAAACAATTTTTTATCGGATTGAAGGTATGTGTTTATGTATAAAGTATTGAATGTCAATGGCTCACGGTGTCCTCTATTTTCGTGGATTTCTGCCAAAACTCTCCATCTTTTAGTCGATACCAACTCCGGGGAAATAAATACAGATAATACAACTTTTTCTACAGCTGTGATACTTTTTGACATTCAACACCTTTTGTGTTCAGTCACCGTGACCACGCACGCTGTAATGAACGCGAAACGTCGGTTAAATTTAAAATTAAGTAAAATAATTGTAAATTTACAATACATAAATACATAACTTCAATTCGGTAAAAAATTGTTTCCTTTAAATGTGTAAAGTTTTGTCAATAAAAGACAATACTATAGACTCTATTATAATAGTGATTCATTTATAAATGTAATTCATAGTCATTATTGTCATAAAAAGCAATGTATTAAAACAATTTTTTTTATGTAATAGGAGGCAAACGGGCAGGAGGCTCACCTGATGTTAAGTGATAGCACCGCCCATGGGCACTCACACTGCCAGAAGGCTCGCAAGTGCGTTGCCGGCCTTTCAAGAGTTGGTACGCTCTTTTCTTAAAGGACCCTAAGTCGAATTGGTAGGAAATACTTCAGTGGGCAAGTTCCACATATTGGTGGTCCTACTTTCTTAGTAATAACAATTAGAAATGGATAAATTGAAAACTAAAATAAATTTAAAAGTTGGTTCCTCTGGTTCTTATAATGGTATTTCATGATTTTTCCTATAAATGTCCGTATTGAGACTGTAAAATCTAAGGTTCAAATACAACATTTAGCGGTTCTTGTGGTAAACGTATTACCCTTTTATGAAATCATAAAACGCCCGCAGGATATTTTAATATGTTGACCTCTTAGTGGTCTCAAGAGGAAGCTAAATAGATGCGGTTAAAGAGAAAAACATTAAAATAATATTGCCCGAACAAGTACTGTGGTAAGCAAAGGTACCATTAAGAACGTTTCCTTTGCAGTTTGAGATCGGGCAATTTGTGGCTAAGCTGTTTAAATGTATAAATGTAAGAAATGTTGTATTAGGTTTAGATAACAAGTCGTTATTACTACGAGTAGTTGATTTTTGAAACAAAGAATGATATTTCTATGTAACTTACTAATACACGAAAGAGATGCTTTTTTGAGTGATGAATTTCCCAACGTGGGGCCCATGCTCCACAGGGGAGGCAATTTGATTGTTAGGAGCGCTATTCGAACATTTATTAAAAATTAATAATTCCGAATGGAATTTGAATTTCAGTTTTTCATGTTTTGAAAATTTACTTATTGTGTTTCGTTCGTCCTAATAATTTCTTCCTAGTAAAACCTAGATATTATTTAAGTTTCTTAAGCGAACAATTAAATCTTTTAATATTAAAAATTATTAGAAAAGCTTAGGTTGGAAAGCACTGCTGTTATGTATCTATTATTATCACCCCGACGTCCGTCATTCCACAACTGCCTTGCGATTCTGTAACTCACTTTTCGAACTCACACAGCGGTTTTCGCTCTCCCGGGAGTTACAGAATCGCAAGGCTGAGCGTTTTCCAAGGCAGTTTCTGTCACGTACCACCACTATGTAGAGCCAGCTGCCCACTGAATTATTTCAGAACCAATTTAACTTAGGGTCCTTCAATAAAATAGCGTACCAATTCTTAAAACGCCGGCAGCGCACTTGCGTCGGTATCACTTAACACCAGATGAGCATCCTGCCCGTTTGCCCACTATTCTATATAAACAAAAAAAATGTCAGGAATGCTCGGTTATAACGTTTAAATAAAGTTATCCTCGTAATTATTCATATCGTTATCTTTGTTTGGATAAACGCGGTAATCTGAGAAACCTGGTTTGCATTTTTTTTTAAACATTCAGTTGGCTGGTCTATCCAAAAAGGCTGATCATATTACTGCGAGTGAAACGCGTCGGTCATTAATTAAACATTTCCATAGGTAAAAAAGGTTATTGATAAAAAAATAGAACCTGTTTAATGCTATAAAGAAAATAATAACAAGTAAGTAAAATTTAAAATTAATGTTTAAAGTTTAGAAACAAAACTACGATTGAATAAACTAAGCCAAATCACAGACGGTCAGGCACAGGGGACCACAGTTGTAACTATCTTCCTCACACAAACGAATTCCGTGGCTTGGATGTCAAGAGTGCCTGTGGGTTGGCACATAACTGTGATTGCATTTCCCGGCAGAATGCAACTAGATATTATAATTCTCGCCACAATAACTGCAGAACTAATCCTTTGCAAAAGTTCGCTTAATATTTACTACCTAACATAATTTAGATGTACATTTTGATATTAAACGTCGTCTGTTATGTAAAACTTTATTAAAACCGATACATAACAATTAAATATACAGTATTTACAAAAAAAATCGCCTTGTAGATAGTACTGGTGACCCCAGAGCTGCCTTGCGATTCTGTAACTCACTTTTCGAACTCACACAGCGGTTTTCGCATCGGCGGTCGCTCTCAAATCAGTCGTGAAGCAGTCATTTTATGATTTGGCATTCTAATAAACAATAAACTACAAGCTCCCACCTTTTCAGAATGCCAAATCATAAAATGACTGCTTCACGACTGATTTGAGAGTGACCGCCGATGCGAAAACCGCTGTGTGAGTTCGAGGCTGATACATTCCTCGCTCAACGAATAAGTATCGCAATAACGACGCAAAACTTTTTACATTTGTTTCAAATTTTGTTTTTATTATTTTTATTCGAGTTAAAATATGTAATTATAACAATTTACATGAGTTAAAGTCCAATCCAGTAATTAAATCTTCAACAGTCCTTTTCAGATTCTCAGAATTACTGAATATGCATAAAAAATTTCATAAGAATCGGTCGAGCCGTTTCGGAGGAGTATAGGAACGAATATTGTCACCCAAAAATTTTATATATTAGATATACTTCGATTTGGCATGTGTTACATATGGGAGTCTTATGGCTAAGTTTCGACTCTGAATTACTTACCGTTAATGTTATTTGAAAGTATGTGTATATTCATTTCAATCGTTGACGAAGTAGAACATATTGAAAATATTAATGATAACCATAATTATCTCGATATAAAATCTACAAGTACTTTCACAACCAGCTTTCTCTGAGTTTAATATCGTTAATGCAGGTGCAACTAGTCCATAGTGACATATTAATAAATTACTTTATAATAACTAGATAAATTAAATACATAGGAAGCAGTTTAATTGAAAATTCATGAAACGTCCGGTAGTATGAGATTAAATTAAGCGTACTAAATTTTAAATCTTCGTACGATGAAGTACTGTTAGGAATAAGCTATGCCGCAAAAAACTTAATCAATATTTTGTCTGTTTTATTTTACTGCGATGAAAAGACAGATCAGTTCTTTAGATAAAACATTATTGATGAATTATAATACATATTTTATTTATTGAAAAATTATCTTCTGAGGTATTATTTAAACATTATTTATTTTATATAAAACTTGGGGCCTATTATGTTAACGATGATAAGGCCCGTTTTGATCTGGTATATTTTCGTTTTGTTATTTCTATTTCATGCTTAGTTATTAAGTTGCGATGGCCATGTGCGTTTTAACTTAAGGCCTGTATTCACTTTGATTAGTGATTAGGGCAGGTTATTAGTGGTGTGTAGTGCAAGTAGTTTCCAATTCTTGTTTAGTGGCTCTGTTAAGTAAATTCAGTTGTCGATAGCTGTCGGTCGATCAGCAAGTTTGGACGAACATCGAGAAACACACTTGCAATTGGAAGAAGAAATGAAAGAAGTATTAAACGCGGTGCTATCTGAAACCGAAGAAGATTTGGAAGCTGTAGTTGCAAGACCAAGAAAATTATGGCTTCGAAAATGGATTAATACCAGACCCATTCATGACGCAAGCTACCTATTCTAAGGCTGCACTAGGTACGACGGAATATTACTTTGCTCTCAGGTTGACCGAAGGGTCCTGCTGCCTGTCCAGACGTGTTTTGGCTCGCAGCGCGAGTGAAGGGCAAGGGAGGGCGCACGCGACGTCACTACTCGCAGTCCACTCGCAAAAAAATAGAATACGCTTCTAATCACTTTACTACGCAGCCTATTAATCACCTGTACTAATCAGTCGCTGTCAACATTTGTTTTCTCCTAATCACTATTCACCTGCACTAATCACTAATCAAAGTGAATACAGGCCTTAAGCGGTAGTAGCATTGAAGAATTAGAATCAGTCTTTTTAAGCAAAAATACTGTTTCGTCTCTTTCTGTCAATTTGTATCTACGCTATGATGAAAAGAGATAGATGAACCTTACAGCAGGGCAATTAGACTATATATTGTATGAATGAGGGTGTTAATTTTAGTAAGTCAATAAAATATATTTCTGTTCTGTCCGCCTCTTGGGTATAGAGATAAGCCGCCATGGCCGAGGTATGCAGAAATTACAGGTATGTAATATTTAAAACAAACAAAGTACACTAAGTAAGTTATACTTAAAGTTCGGAAATCCTAAAGTCCGGAAATGTGTAGTGTACACAATTTTTGAATTAAAAAAAATCAGATTTCTCTTAAAACTTTCAGGAAAATTAATTAGACCACTCCTTCGCACCTTCGTGAAACAATTTGTACTTTAATGACAGTTAAACTACTCATAGAAAAGCTTCAATTATTGTCGTAAAAGGCAGTTGAAACGAGCCGTCAACTCGTTATTTTTTTACTACACCTTTAATAGTATAATCATTAGAACTGGTGCAGGTGCGGCTGACTTTGATTTTTTGTTTGACGTGTCTATGGAGTTGCTTTAAACTGTAATCATAAATGCATAGGCACGCAATTTCTGATATTTTCAATTATTTCCGTAGAATTATTTAAAAACACAATAGCGCTACTTAGCGTTCTGCGACTTATCTCAGATTTCCGTATATGTGTTTAGATCCCACGAGAATGTAAGTGCGTGCTCCTATTTTACCATGCCTCTTGCTGATAGAGGACACATCTTTGTTTTTAATTTATATTATTATTATTAATTACTTAAAATGTCATGTGGAACATGTTGTAATGGTTGCAGCTCCTTACAAATATCGTGTAACAAAAAAAACTTGGCGATTTAAAAGAGTGGCGGAGAGTTTATTGCCAGTTCTTCTCTTCCGTTCTACGCCGTACGCGTTCTTGCGAACTGGCAGTAAATGTAAAATTTGAAGGATTTAAAATGTATTTCTTTTTTGACGTTCATAAGTGTACCTATATGAACAAATGATTTTGATTTGATTTGACAATTTTTTTTATGTCATGATTTGTGCCTGAAACCCGCCGTCGTTATACTCATGATTGTTTCCTTATGACAAAGAATTAATTGCGTCTTATATGCGGAGGAGCATAGCAAGCAAACGAACACACGACTTCAGGGTTGGTGCACTTCAATTGCTATAATATCAACAGAAATAAATTTCGCCTCATTGCTGTTCATTTATAAATGAAGTAATAACTTGTCTCCAATTTCCGAGCACTAAGATTCTATTACTACCTACGCTTTTACCATTTAGGATTTTATGAGCAGCTAAAGGATAATGGCGGCTTTAACATCGTAAATGTGTTTTATATATCGGAGTAGGTAAAATTTTTGTACCGTAAGTAGAAAAAGCCTGGTTTTATGAAGTCCCGGACACGTGACAGACACATTTCACAGTTTTATGAATCATTTCTCAATGCAATTTGGGGTCTAATATGCAAGTGATGTTTCATCATCATGGTCGAGCGCAAACCTCCAGCTTATCCAGCTGTTTTGTGCTGGACCTGTAATTTAGTAATTTCTAAGCGGATAAATAACATTTACAGACATAGTCATTCAAAGTAAGATCTGTTGTTGATTAAAAACTTCTAGACCGTTTACTTAAACAATACGAAATTCCACTCGTTCCACAACTTAGCATTTTTTAAGACAATTTCTGCCGCACACCACGACTATGAGGAACCAGCAGCCCACTGAAGTATTTCCGAACAACTTCGACTTAGGGTCCTTCAAGAAAGCGTACCAATTCTTAAAAGGCAGGCAACGCACTCGCGAGCCATCTGGCATTGAGATTATCCACGGGCGGCGGCATCACTTCACATCAGGTGAGCCTCCTGCCCGTTTGCCCCCTGTTCTATATAACAAAACTTACCTATACGTTACAACAAATATGATAAAGTCTTAATAATAAATTATTAATATTAAGACGGTAGATTTTTCAATAACCGTCGCACTGGATTACAATAAAATCGATGCAACTAAGAATTTCCGAAATAGTTGAGAAGCCGAATTCATATCAAATTCTGGTTATCCACAGTATGCCTGGGCAAGCTGCATACTATTCGAAACTTTGAAATAGTTCTCTTAGCTTTGAATATTATGGTATTTAATCTGAAATATACAATGGTGCTAAGTCCAATACTAGAGTACATTTGTATAGTATATTAGTCAAATTAATAAACGAATAATTAGCTATAAGAATGTTCCGTCACCTCTATTTACTTTATAGTAGTTACGCTATTATTAGCTACTTAAGTTTGGACGTAAATATATGTTCGATAAAGTTCTATTTAACATCTAAAATACGCACCGTAATTATTGCAGCACATAAAAGTAAAAATGCAAACATTCAGAACAGATTAAAGAAATATCGTAGTATGTGTTTTATTCATAAATCTATACTATTAACATATTTTCTTCCAATACCGAGTGGCTTAATACTCCAGTCAAATTACGAAATAAATAAACATGAGCGAACACAGTTTGGGGATTTTGAGGATCGATAGGGGGGTGTATTCTGAGCATAAATTCCAATTTGAGGGGTTGTACTGAGGTCAGCTTAAGGTCATTTCGATGGAAACGCGTTTAATTCGATATCTCGAGAATGGTTAGTGTTAGGCGAAAAATTGTAGAGACCTTTTCTTTTTCTAACTAAATTTACTAACTTTTTTATCTGAAACTTTTTTTTATAACATTAATATTTTTCAAGTTATTACTCCCTCGGCAAAAATTTTACTTTTTTTTTCATTTTTCGTCGTTTTCTCCCCAACCATTCAATTTTATTAAATTTTACCGATCATCGAAGTGTAGATCTTTTAATTATGAACAATTTTGTACTTGAGCTTTTTTCCGTAATGCCAATACCTTCGGAGTTATAGATTACTTTACCGAGCGAAATCCGCGCCACTGTCGCAATATAAAAAGGTCAATCGATTAAACTATTTAAAAATTAGGTACTTAATTTGGGTTAATTTGGGTAAGAAGTAAATTAACAATTAAAACTGTTTCACAACATTTATTGATAGAAAAATAGGTTATAAAATTCGGAATATTAAGCACCCGAGGTCGATGGAAGTGATGCGTGAATATTCGTGGTCCTGACGGTATCGGGGCACACGTCGTCCTCGTCCATTGCGTCAAGATCATCATCGTCGATAACGTTCGCGACATTCGAACAATAGTTCTCTTGGCAATTGGTGCAAATCACTGAGCAAAAGAGGCCGGCCTTTCTGCATCCGCACGCTTTGCCGCATTTGGTTTTGCATTTGCACGCAATCAATCTCATTAAATTATCCGGAGCTGGTTTCAATGACATCGCTATCGGCTGCAAACCACGGGGGGTGCGACGCCAGCCCCATTCCTCGGGTTCCAGATAATTTTCCAGCCAGTATTGAACTTGGTAGAAACACCTAAACGAGTGGAAAAATGCCGCATCAGAGGTAGGAGGAAGGGATTCTAATTTAACCCTCCCACTGCCTGCCATTTTTTTATATCCCTTATATCGGAGCTCGTTGAGATTGGTACAATTCATGTCACCTGCCTTGCGATACAAATTCAAAATGAATTGTTCGCCGTTTGAAGCGATAGTTGTTTTAGTTGTTTTTTTTGTTTTTTTAATCACCCCCCCCCCCCCCCGCCGCCTCCCCCCCCCCTATGTCTGATTTGATTAGAACCGTTTTCAGTAGTGAGATGAATCTGGTCTTATTGCTCTCGTTGCCTAAAAACTTATCTTGAGTTGTGGTGAGGGTCATACTGTCGGTGAAAATGATATCCACACACGGCTTCAATTGGGATCGGCGCAGTCGTTCGGCAAATTTGGTGCCAAAGTTGGAAATATCTTCGGGATAGCCATCGAATACAATAACTACGTCTGTACCGTAGTGTTTTTTTATGTATGCTACGTATTTCAAATTACATAGGTGAACGGTTCTCACAATAATTAGGGTTAAGAATGTGCCGAGGCGATTTTTACGGCAGGAACCAGTCTATACTTACTTTATGCCGTGGCGCATTCCTCCCCGTGTGATAATACGACCTCGGATAGGGAGAAGAAGGAGCAGAAGCATATTGGTTTCATACATTTATATGATTAGAAACAAATGATTAGAAACAAATTTTCATGTTGTGTCCCGTGTCGCAAACACGTTCTGTCTAATCATATTATATTAAATTCTGCTTCTGGCGCGTCACGACACGCCACGTAAGTCGATAAGTGTTTCCGACTACTTAAAGTGTCTGTGGATACACGTTGCTAAAATACGGATTTCGCTCGGTAAAGTATTATAATCCAAAGGTATTGGCATTACGGAAATAAAAGCAAAAATTGTTCATAATTAAAAGTCTATTTCCCCATGATCAGTAAAATTTAACAGATTGGGAGAAGAGAAAAATGGAAAAAAAGTAAAATTTTTGCCTTGCGGTAGTATGTGTTTTATTCTGTTATAAAAAAGGTTTTGATTTAAAATTTTTTTTTTTTTTTTTGGGGGGAGAGGGGGGTCTATTAAAAATATTTTCTCCTAAACACTAACCATTCTCGAGATATCGAATTAAACGCGTTTTCACCCTCAAAGCTGAGGTCATGCACATTTAAATCCCCCTCCCTTCCCCCAAACCCAACGTCGATTCACGGCATGTTTATTAACCCGTTTAGCCATATTTGACTGGACTATAAGCGTACTCTCAAAGCTGAGGTCATGCAGTCGATTCACGGCTATAGGTTTTTCTGTGTTACGAAAAATTGCTCCCGCGATGAACCTAGAACTGTAAACAATTTGCTCACAATTTAAGTTCTATAGTTCTCTCAAAAAAAAATATCAAAAATCATTTAAACACATTGTACACTTATGATCGTCAAAAAAAATGTATATGAAATGATTCTAACTTTACATTTAGTGCCAATTTTTAAATCAAGGGCGTAGAACGGAAGAGAAGAACTGGCAATAAACTCTCCGCCACTCTTTTTAATCGCCATGTTTTTATTTTCACAACGTTTGTAAGGAGCAACCATTACACCATTGTTCCACATGACATCTTAAGTAATTAATAATAATAACATAAATTAAAAACAAAGACTTGTCCTCTATCAGCAGGAGGCATGGTGAAATAGGAGCACGCACTTACATTCTCGTGGAAACAACACGCAAACACATAGTCGAAATAACTAACATCACCGCATACACGAATTTAAGTACGACCAGTCACCACAAGTAGCACCCGTTCACGAGTATGACGCATGGCCAGCCATCGGCCTCCTCGCCATATTTTAGGGAGAAAGACAACCCAACGCATGGACGCCTCTCACAATTTAAGTTCTGTTATATACATAGTTCTATCTACGCCTGAATACACTTACTACTGAATATACTTAAAGCAATTCTCATCTGACCAAGTAAACACCTGCATCGGGAATTGTTAAATCGGTTCGTGACTGGTTGCATTCGTTCAAGAGATAGCTGATTATGATAACGAGATACCTAATAACGGTTCCGCTACAGATTTCGTTTTGCAATACTGCGATATTAACTATCAAATGCTTGGACGTTGATAATTTGTTCACAAACTTGTTTTACAAAGTAATTTACTCTCGCAATAAGTACTTTAAGCACGTGCATTTTGACTTATATATTATTTAGTATTGTCTTTTATTGACATAAGTTTCACACATAGAAAAACCCTTTTTTACCGGAATGAAGTTATGTATTATAAATTTAAAATTATGTAAAATAATTGTGAATTTATAATACATAACTTCAATGTTTTTCTATTATTTAGTATTAGTAATCATAACAATCAAATATACAGTATTTACAATTTTCTTAACCTACATAGTAATAATACAAATAATTAAAATTAATTTAAACAAATTTAATAAGTTTGGTCCCTGTGGCAGGTGTACCTTTAACGCCGGCAGCATGGCCTCGCTGTATTGCGATACTTATTCGTTAAGCGCGAAAAGCACCACCTCTGGGGTCACCGATACTATCTACCAGGTACAAACTTAAATCTTTAATTAACGCCTGTGCACTTGAACCCCACGGCTCAAGAGTCTCTACTCCAAAGGGAACAAAATCGAAATTGGAGGAACTCCTCAATTTTTATTATATTTAAGTCGTAGTAGCATATTCAGAAGTAGCGAACAGTAGCTTTTTCGATCTACTTTATTGGATTGACCGGATCGATCGGAGCAATCGGATTGGTTCTATTTGGGACATCTGCACCGAATGGCGAACGGCAGAACCCCAAGATCCTTCCTGAACTCACAACCTAGTGGCAAGAGAAGACCTGATAGACCGAGACTGCGTTGGTGGGATGGAGTTGTCAAGGAACTCGAATCAATAGGGGTTCGAAGTTGGACGCAAGAAGCACTAAAAAGGTGTACTAGTACTTGAGGCTAAGGCCCACAAGGGGCTGTAAAACCATTTATGTTGATGATGGTGATTAGGTCGACCGGCGAAAATTATATTCTTCTCCTAAGAAGATATAAATCGCAGGAACATTGTGTTCGGGAAAAAACTTCACAAATAAACAAGGAACTTTGGGTGAGAATAGGTACTGTATTAATGTAACAGGCGGAGAACTTTTGGTTAAAGATTGAAACAAAAAAAATGTTATTTGACTACTTACATAAAAATGTATATTTTGTGTGGTAAAATTATTTTATTTATTTATTAATACTTCGTTGCAATGACATAATAAAATTGACGAAATGAAATGAAAAGGAGGGCAACTGGCGGCCTCATCGCTTTCGAGCGATCTCTTCCACGCATCCACTGTTGAAAAAAAAAATTTGATAAAGTTAGCAAGAAGTGCAAAATACATAATACATATATTAATTTACACAAAACTAAAACAGGTACAAAAAAAACTAAACTAAAAAAGGACACATGACAAATAAAAAGTGCACATGAATCACGACAATTTTAGATCAGTCTCACGTCAGTTAGTACGAAAGTTAGGGATTAGCTTAATATTGTAAAGGTTATACCTGTAATGTCTATTAGTGTGTAATACATATAAAAAATACTTGACAGGATGTGAGGGGTCGCACAATAGTGCTCTAATAGTTGTATACGGGGTCTTTCAAAGGATAACTCATCATGTCACGTTCAGCATGATACTAAAATATGTACTTAACTAGCCATACAAAAGAATCTCAATAGCATACATTAAAATAAGCTTAGTGCACGTGTCTCTAGTAAACAAAATATATAAGTTTATGAGTAAATAAATCAGCAAGCTCACCCTGAAACGTCAAGAGCTAGTTCACTGCTATATTTAATAGTTAAATATACAGAAAAACCTTTAAAGTTGTTGAAAATTGATGTTATTAATGTTAACTCAAGCAAAGCAAAGCGTTGATTTTGCAGAATGGGAATTTTTGTATCACGAGAAAATGTTAATGCATCGGGATCGGTATCGCTATCGCTATTGGAAGTTACGTTACCAGAGTTTATTGTTGTAACGATGTTCCTCCAATCCTTGGATAAACTTTTGCAACCAGGCTACTCCAGATTCCTTACAAGGTTCAAAAATGTAGACAATTAATGAAGTTATACTGCTTTTGGCGCGTTAGGGAAAAATGATGAGAATAAATTTTTACTATGCGCGCGCACACCGTCACAAAAAACCGACCCCCTGAAGTTAGCATAGTCAACATTTTAAAATGAAAAATGTCCATTTCTTTAATTATGTATCTAGAAATAATTATTTTTAAATGTAAATAAACTTTATTTAACTAAATAATGTGTTATAATAAAACTTTCAATTTATTGTTAGTTTAAGTTTTTCTACAAACGTAGAATAAGGCGAAAGATAAAATTTTTTAAAAAGTTGATGAATGAGGCGTTTACATAAGTACACACACATGTTTTTTAATGATCAAAACCTCAGTCTATCTGTTTGTAGTATGTAAGTAGGTCTTGTACATCTAAATATGAAACAAGGTTTTTATAACATAGATACTGTGGTAACAGCTACCTCGGCCAATTTATAAGCTTTTAAACGAAAATACGAATTTTGTTACCGTAAAAAACGATAAATGTTTATTGACGCCATTTTCATATTCCAATATATCTTAATGTGATCTTAGGTCCGTATAAAACACAAACTTTGGGCACTGTCAAATTTCGTAAAATAATGTAAAGAAAAAGTTATTTGACAATTCATAAGACTTGACAATCCAGAATACAGTTTTTTTTTGGAGTTTATGGCCTGGTATCTAGACCTTTAGGCCAAAGAATACAGATTATACAACTGCCTAAACAGAATAGGATAACAAATGCCACAGATTACAGTTAAACGTACGTATATATAGGAATACTCAGGGCACTCCTTTTCATGTAACAGCTGTTGTCAGTATGCAAATTGTTTAGTAGTTGTCTGAATAACAAATCTGCATTAAATGTTATCATATTCTATGAACTCCTTTCACTTCACCGGACAATAACTGGTATTACGTGTCCAAGGGTGCGGTTGCCGTGAGGTCACTATGGTTATCTATTATCTATGAATATAATAGGTGTGCGTGCTTGCAGATTGTTTAAAAGTAGGTGATATAACGAACTCGTAAAAGGTTTTTATTTCCCACGTTACAAAAGTATTTTAGTTATTCAGGAATTATATCTATAGACAAAAATATTGTAATATATTTCATTTATTTCTTAAGGTATTGTAGAAATAATACTACTCAGGGATAAAGTAGCATTCTAATAGGGATTTTTTTAAATCCAGTTGGTTTTGACAATACAAAAACATTTTAAGCTTTTACAATATTAGCGGATACGTAAGACAATTAATCCAACACAGATTTAATGCTATGCTTACCTTAATCTGTAACAACTAATCGGGCTCTAACTTCCGTAAGTTGCTGCAGTCTTAAAATATATAAATAAAAGTAGTTTTTATTTATTAAAGCATATTAAATACATAAAAACACACAGAGCGCTCCCGTTTAATAATAGGCTGTACCTAAAAAGAAATAGGGCTGTTGTCGTAGGTCAGACCGTAAGGACTGACTTCGCCAGACGCAATATGCAAGCAGACTTTATATAATATAATAAATTAAACATCTACCCGCTCACCGTCTACAATGCAAAGATACGAGTAAAGGATTGGCTTCTGAACATACCTTGCGCAGTGTTAGAGATGCTTCTGAAACCTAGTATGTAGTTTCACACTTTTTCATTCACTCACTGACTCACTCACTCGCTTACACATTTGCACCTACACACTCACTCATGCACTCAGGCGTGTTGATAATAGTTGTAAAGTAAATTAAATAAAACATGTTATTAGATTTTATATAAATATATCTTAAGGAATTATATTTAACTTTGTTAAGGAAAAGTTGGGAACCCTGACAGGTATTGCTTACTTAAAAGGGTTCCCAAATCTTCACACATTGTAGTGCATATCTACTTGAAATGAATAAAGACATTTTTTTATATTAAAAAGATGTAATTATATAGTATATAATAGAATTAAGATTACTTTGTTCTTTTATATAAAAATACTTTTTATTTTTGAAGTTATACTTCTTTAGGCGCGTTATGAAAAATTTATGAGAGTGAAATTTTACAATGCGCGCGCACCTGTGACACAAAATTAGGAGTGTGATATTAGCGTGCGCGAGCGAGATAGGAATAAGACAATCTACAAGTAAAAAGAAATAGAATATGCGTGAAGTTCGTATGCCAACAATTTTGAATGACCATATTGACATTTGTCATTTACCTTTTAAACAAATAAAGGAGTTTTAATTATTTTTTCAAAGAAATTTAGCAATGCTTTTTGAATTATATATAATCAGAAGTGATTTAAATTGAATATTTAAACCAATACTTATTAATATTTGTGAAAAAACTGTGCTCATCAACCTTCCTAAGTGCTTCATTACAATTGAGGTTAACTATCAGTTTGTATTATTATTATCGAGTAATGTTTTGATTAAAAAAATTACCACATTGTTTAATCAAAACATGTAATTTTTCTCTAGCAAATATAAGGACAAGAGACAAAAAACAATTGATGAATCAGTGTAAGTGCACTAAATTGAATACAAAAAAAGAGTTGTCATCTTATCGCTGTGAAACATCAAAAACTGGAGGTGGAACAAAGCCAACTATTTTTAATAATGCCAAAGAAGTATAACTTCTTACGCGCGTACATAAGTACACGCACCCTTTTTTTTGTTATATTATTAATTTTGTAATGAAAAAACATGTGACGAAATTCTAGGCTCGATCTATTAATATATGTAAAGTTCTATTTTAAACAGAATGGAAAACGAGGTCAGCTAACGAGGTAATTATTGAGATTATGTTCGTATTTGGTGGCGAGGTATGAGAGTTTTGAAGCGGGAATACTTTTTTATCTGCGAGAGTGCTTGTGCATTTTATTTTTAGCCGAGAACACGTCTTGTTTATGTGACAGATATAATAATAAAACAGTGGCGCTACAACCCTATATGGGTCTTGGAGACTAAAAAAATAAAATACATCAATAGCGCTACAAACTTTTTAGGCCTCAGATTTCTGAATCTGTTTCAGTATCATTTGTCAATCTGATAGGCATGTTGCTGATCAGACACACGCCGTCGACTTTTTGGGTCTAAGGCATGCTGGTTTCTTCACGACGTTCTCCTTCACCGTACGAGCGAATGTTAAATGCGCTCATAGAAAGAATGTTTCACAGCCGGGGGGATCGAATCTATGACCTCGGGGATGAGAGTCGCACGCTGAAGCTACTAGGCCAACACTGCTCAGGTCTGCATGGTGCGTATTAAATACGTTTTTCGCCTTAGATTTCATTTGTTTTTTGATCTTTATTACGTGTTTTGAGTCATAGACCTGTCCTACCGTTTGTAGGCTTCACTATACAGTTTAATAACATATCGATACAAAAAAAATTTGTTCACAACCGAGATTTGAACGCACTTAATGTCTGACGATGAATCAACAAGACCTCCTCAGTTCATATACACGTAATATTAAAAATTGGAAGTGATTTAAACAATTTAAAAAGTATTTTTTAAGGTAACTTCTATGTCAAACAAAATCAAAATGAGGTCACTGGAGCGTGCAAGCGTTACTAATTAAAAACAATATTTTATTTAGGTTTTATAAACTTATTAGTAATTTTGTGTTAGTTAATGACATATAAAATCAATTAAGATAATTTTTATGTTTTACCTAGCGCCTTTATTAGATCAATTGTTTTGGATTTATCTTTGCAAATCGCCACTTTTCTAAAATTAAGAAAGCCTGAGTGAGCAACATGTACAGACTTGGCTCGTAGTCATGCTATTCATCTCCTACAAATCAGTTTATTTTTATAATTTACTAACTCTTAACTAACTTCGTAACTCCATATTCTGACGTTAATCTATCAAGATCTCATAACACATTAAAAGTGTTTCAATCACTCACACACATATCATAAAATTTAAAAAATACTGTTCAATTAATTATTTAAATAATTATCCAATTTTGTGCAGTCGTTCGGAATCGAATTTCCGCGATTTTTTATAAGATATTTTTATTATATTTTTATTTAATAGATATTTTTATTATAACTTTTGTTGAGTGTAATTTATGACCCGCCCGATTGCGACATTTGCTTTCTTTACGCTTATTTAAATGGAGCATAGAAAAAACAACAATAAAGTTTAGACTTACTATAACAAATCCTGCAACATTAAGTAAAATCACAAATAGTCTACCGTATACAATATCTAGCGTTACATCAAAACCAGAGCGAGAATATAACTAACAAGATTCAAACATAGCGTTTTGGATAAAGCTCTATAAGTGGAGTTCGACAAGGGTAATTCCCAACTTGAAAGAAGAATAAATACCCTTTGTAACCGACTACCCAATTATTTGAAGATCCTCTTACGAAGAGAGCGAATGGGTACCGTGTAGTATAATTTGCTAGTTGCAATTTCTGTATAGGACTGCTTTTGTTAAAGAAACAGTTCGTTTATACGAATATTAATAATATTATAATATACAGGTACTCTTACCTTTAGCAGGCATCAGTCTCACAGAAACTAGCATTTACCCTAAACAGAAGTAAGACAATTATTTATTTATAATAGTATATACTGTCACTTGTTTATGTACTAAGTTTTTGTGAGAAATGAATAAAGATTATTATTATTATTATTCTATGCTAATATTATAAAGAGGAAATATTTAAAACTTACACCATTATATAACAAATACGTATTTTCTATTTTTATTTGAGAAATAATCCTGCCGTGCAATCTAGAGTTGTATAAATACAAAACAACATCACATACAGGTCCAAATTAAATCCCCCATTTCTAAAGTAGGTTAATTTGTATATAAAATTTGTTTACAGTTTTTTTGTTTGGACTAATACAGTCAATCATAGTCTTTTACATTTTAAACCCTAATGCAAAGTGCAACAATGGAGTTTCTGTCCATGTGCGCATTTAACATTCGTTCGAACGAATGAAGGAAAACATCGTTAGGAAACCAGCTTGCCTGAGACCCGACGACGTGTGTCAGGTCACAGGAGATTGACAAATGATCAAGAAACAGATACATAACGTCATAGTCATAGAATAGTGACGGATCTGACAAATAGTAAACTTTATAGGGCAGCCATTTCACAATAATATAATCATGTTAGTTTTTGTCATAACTATTTTAATTCATGATCTGTTATTATAAAAATTGGCATACAAGCAAACTAAAGGGTTTGTTTTGAAACAAAATAAAAATAATAACATTAAATTACACAGTTTTCTAGAAAAATCACATGTTTCTATCAAATCCGTCACTTAACCGATTGATTAATTTGAAATTTAAAACACATAGATTTTTTTATTTAGCCGTAAGATTTAGTCAACGTAGTATCCAAACATGATAAAAAGAGATTTTGGATTTTTTTCAAATCCGACATTGTTCTGCGATCCTAACGATAAATCTGAGGCTAAAAAAAGGTTGTAGTGACCCACTGGTTTTTGAAGTGAAAACTTCTTTAGCGGCGTTGTACACTCTTTTGGAATGGGTAAAAAAATTTAAACTCGCGTCAGGACACATGACCTTCGTAAGACATTCATTGAAATTCGTAAGACGGATGGAGAGTAGACAGCTGGCGCGGCGTATTTAATGTAATATAAATTGTCAGTTTGTGTACGATAGCGCAATAAATAAATATTGTATTCTACCACATAAATGATGGTACTTTTATACTGATAATTAAAGCAATTCGTGCAAAATTATTCCCTAACCATTCCAAAATATCAAAAATGCACAACGTTAATATTCAAGTTTTCACTTATGCCGGAGTGCAAACCGTAGTTTTTTTTTAAATCTAGCACGGACGCTAAAATCGACAGTAGATTGTATTAAAGCTATTTATAACTCTGAAATCCATAGATTAACGACGGCGCGGTGTAATGGTTTAATTAAGCTGGAAGCGGCCTAAATAGATTTTACACAATGACGACCATTACCTTATTTTAATTAACCTTTAATCATAAAATTATTAGACTAAGATAGAAATTTCATTATTTTCTTACCTTCCCAAATGATAAGCAATTTGTTTAGCTTGTGTGTCCAAACTTTCGTGGGTTCTAACTCCCGCTATATCACATCGACATCCGTCGTTCCACAAGCGATTCTAAAGCAGTGTTTGCACTTTGTGGAGCCAGCTGCCCACTGAAGTATTTCCGAACCAATTTGACTTAGGGTCCTTCAAGAAAAGAGCGCACCAATTCAGATCATATATATAAAATAAGGTGATATTCTCTATCTCTATCATATCGACGTCCGTCATTTCACAAAAGAGTGTTTTTAAAGGTAATTTTTGCCGTGCACCACTACTATATGGAACCAGATGCGCACTGAAATATCCGAACCACTTCCATCAAGAACTACATACCAATTTTTAAAAGGCCGGCAAGGCATTTGCGAGCCTTCTGGCAACGTGAGTGTCCATGGGCGGCGTAATCACTTAACATCAGATGAGCCTCCTGCCCGTTTGTTATAAAGCACTTTTATACACTAAGATAAGATTAAGATTGGACTTACCGTTAACTCGACTCCCGTAAGTCAAAAATATGTTTAATTTTGACATACGAGAGTCATAGTTCGCGCTTGACATAAGTCTCCTTTCGTGCAGCGTGCTCCTATTTCACCATGCCTCCTGCTGATAGAGGACAAGTCTTTGTTTTTTAATTTATGTTATTATTATTTATTACTTAAGATGCCATGTGGAACATGGTGTAATGGTTGCAGCTCCTTACAAACGTTGTGTAAAAAAAAACTTGGCGATTAAAAAGAGTGGAGGAGAGAACCTTGATTTGAGAACTTGCACTAAATGTAAAATTAGAAGCATTTCATATACATTTATTTTTTTGACGTTCATAAGTGTACATTGTGTTACCTATAATATGATTAAATGATTTTTTACTTTACTTCCTGAACCTCACCCTAAATCGCCGCCAGTATGACAGACACAGACGAAAGATCAAACAGTATAAAATATATTTTTTTATCTCTAGATGGCCGTAAGTAACTTACTATTATATGACTGCATTAACGCGCTTTAGACAGTTCTACAGATAGTTTATAATACTTAATAGTTTAATATAATACCTAAAAAACACTTATTTACGAGTAATATATAACCAAGTGGTTTTAATTACAAACAAAAAACACATATTTGATACGATACGGTATCAAATTTATTATCTTATTAGCATTTCTCATTTCTATTGGACAATTAGGCTCTCAGTTCAGTTCAGATCTCAGTTCTATTGAACAAGTAGGGTTGCAGAGAACAAAGAAATGCGTTTTTAAAATAAGTGGTCCGGTGATCTTGATTGCTTAATTATGTTAAGCACCATTAGTGAACCAGTTGGAATTGATAGTTATATGATATGGCATTCAAATGTGCCACACAGCGAGATTTAGAACACCTAGTAGACTGTTTTAATAGATAAACAGTATTGATACACAGACGCAAATTTTCTTGTGTCTGCCCTTCGTTGTGAGGTTTATGGATTATATATATCTTATAATTTTAATGAGCAGTGTTAGCCTAGTGGCTTCAGCGTGTGACTCTCATCCCTGAGGTCGTAGGTTCGATCCCCGGCTGTGCACCAATGGGCTTTTATTTCTATATGCACATTTAACATTCGCTTGAACGGTGAAGGAAATCATCGTGAGGAAACCGGCTTGCCTTAGATACAAAAAAAGTCGACGGCGTGCGTCAGGCACAGGAGGCTGTTCACCTACTTGCAACTAACAAATGATCATGAAACAGATAATTTTATAATTTTAATAATTCTAAATTTAAATTATTAGTTACCTGTCAAATAATGATCCACATACATGAGTACTAAGAATACATATTAGAAAATAATATTTGCGCCGATTGATTTTTAAAATTCACATGTGTACATATATATATTACATGTATAAAGCTGACGGGTCAGATTTACATACAATATTAGTAATTTTGTCAAGTCATGTAGCATTATTTCAACAAACTAGTTCGTATCTAGTACGCACATCGCACCTTCGCTGCAACTGTTGGTTAAAGAGAATCTGAATCACCTTTTCTTGAGAAAAATAGTCTAGTCTAGAAACTTACTTCTTCGACAATATTTAACGGCTTTTGTAAAGTTCGTGCCAAAGGACTGGACACCTAGGTTGACGATCTAAAGTCTAAACATTCCTTAAAAAATGGTAATTACGTAAAATGACGATGCGTTTAATAATCGATTAGGATTCGTTTGCATCGCTTCCGGACCCGCCACCGTGAATCGAATGGACCATATCAATTCGGCTAATTAATCATTTAACACTTTTTATAGAGATTTCACGCGGAATCGAGCAGCTTATTCTTAATTAGCTCTTATTAATGCACAGTGAGTAAGCTCTTTTACGAAGGATTTTGTTAAACTTTTTGTTGAACGTCAACGTATCTGAGCTTTCGTTTAAGTTTTATGAAATATAATTTGAGGTTAAAAAATAGGGAGGATGGAAGCTGGAGAGTCAGGTAACGTGGACTTGATAGGCGAACCCCACATAGTTAGTACAAAGCCCAAAAAGCCGTATCTCGGTATACCGATCGGCCGACAACCTGTCGGCAGGCCCAGGTATCGCTGAAAAGACGCCGTGAAGAAGGACCTAAGCAAGCTCCAATTGCCCAATTCGCGGTAGCGCGCATTCGGAAGAATTCTCTAGTTTAGAAGCCCGAGGCTCACTTTGGGTCGCTGCTCCAGAGTAGTAATAGCAGTAGTGCGTATAAACATTGTTTATATTTGAGTTTGATACATACAATAATATTAAAAATATATATTTTTTCACCTTAACAATCTCGCTTACGTCTTACAACTTGTGCTATTATTCTGAAATATCGATTGACGGATCATGTTATACTAATAAATACAATACGCATACGCTGATATCTATACAATTGTCATATTCGAATTTGGAATTCTGTGAGCTATTGCATTGAACTAATGACCCTGTTACTGTCCGCACGTTCCCAGAATATATCACATCAGCCTGTTCAAACAGCTGACTGTGCCAGTTCTACAGTATTCTATAAACTACAATGTGATGGGTTTGCATAGATACTAAATGACCTTTTGATTGTAGAATAATAGATAATAAATTTCGTGGTAACAGCAGTTGTTTATCAGAAGGGATTCAGGTAGAT
The DNA here is from genome assembly GCA_905332375.1 of Pieris macdunnoughi. NCBI lineage: Eukaryota > Metazoa > Arthropoda > Insecta > Lepidoptera > Pieridae > Pieris > Pieris macdunnoughi. The sequence continues at coordinate 3,450,639 of CAJOBZ010000014.1, read as the reverse complement.
GTCTCGAGTTCGAATACCATGAATAAAAAACGAAATAATCTGTTAAATACAGACAATAATATTGCTTGCGTAGTGACTTGTTATTTTTTAGGACTTATTATTAATAATTACTGTATTGGGTATTAAAACAAAATCATCAGTTCTATATTGTTTATTTCATAAACAAATCATAACAATATCATAACATTTGACTTTAAGTAAACTTCTAAAAATATATGCACGATATAAAACAATTAATATCTACAAGAATGTAATCTAATATCACAGATTAAATTTTACAAAGATAAAAATACAAATGGTACAGATTGAAATAAAATAAGCTTCAATTAATAAATACACAAGAAAGATTAATATAAATCAGAAAAATAATATCATATGTACGTTTATTTTACTTCAAAATGCGAAATTAGCTTGAATTTTATACACCAATATATCTCTTACAATTTATCACAACCTAAAGCTTCATAAGTAACTATTTGTATAATTACTTTATACAAATAGTTACTTACGCCATAGAGAGCATTACAAAATTGTGATATTTTGATTATTTACGAAATTTCAATAAAATATTTCTATATTCAAAGCTTTGTGTATTCGAAAATGATTTGAAACATTCGGATTCACTTTAACAAGTGTATTGCATTCGATTTTTGAATTGCACACATTTAAATTTAGAACATTAACAGTAAAAGCACCATATTTAACAATGCACAAAGAAAACTTTGACAGAAATAGTCGCAATTATTATCCAAGTAATAAAATTGTCGCAAATGCTACCTCGGGCAAAACTTGAAATGAGGGAAAAGAAAACAGTGTAGAGACAGGAACCTGCAACAAAACAAAAGTTTAAATTCTCAACTACGACGGTCGCATTTCGAAAGAAATTCATAGTCTTGGAATTGAATAAACACTAGTTCGGATTAACTTTATTTTGTCCATTTTATTGCTCGGGGTATAAGTTCACCTGTTCCATGCTGTTGTAATATAATTCTAACGCATTGCTTTTATAAGTTAGATGTATAATTCAATGTTCATGTATGTTTTCGTAGGACAAGATTAATATTGTATACTGATTTAATAAATTAGTGTAACATGGTAATTACGCTTGGCACACTGATACAATGGTATAAGAAAAATAAAATACAATATTAATTGTGACAAGCAAATATAAGCAAACATAAGAAACACGAAGAGATTAAAAAAAATAACCAAAAAAATCTAATTATAAACACTAAACGAAAATTGATTTTAAGGTGTGGCAACTATCGATATAGACCTAGCTTGTTTATCAGAATGTAGTCTGGATACCAGATAGTTGAGGCCAAAATGCGTTCTTCTGAAAGGTAGGACAAATGGGATGATGGGTTACCTAGTATCTGACATTAAAGCCGAACGTCCACCGCCGGCTAAACTAAGTTAGTTTAGCTGAGCTCGCATAGTTGAGCCAGTTTTTCATACATGTGCGTCCACCGCAAACTATGCCAGCTAAGCTGCCGAAATGCCGTACGATAGTTGTGCGGCCGATCCGTAACTAACTGAGCTAAACTAAGCGCCTCTCACCCCCTTGCCTCACCCCTGTGACGCCTGTCGACATTGTTGTGACAGTAGGTAACTCATCAAACTGTTGTCTAGATACACGATAGTAAATCTTAAAATTTTCGTCGTCTAGTTCATTAAACAAAGTGTCAAATTCGCTACTTGTTTTCCAGGACTGATACTGGATAAGTCATATCCTCTAAAGTCTCGTCATTGCTCGTGTCGTCTTCTAACTCGACGTTCTGGCACAAACTGGCCATCACTACGGTGTTTTAGCTTATTTATTGGTGGACGGACAACGTAGTTCTAGTTTAGCTTAGCTTAGTTCACTGACGTTCGGCTTAAAATATTTACTGAATTAAATACGTCAATTGTTTTATTTGTGACATGTGAATAATTATAAATTAAGCCTGTCCAACGAGCATAATTAAAGGTCGTATTAAGTGCGTTAATTTGAATAGTATTATTTGCTTGACTTGTGGTCAAGTTTTGTTTTGTTTGTAATAACATAAAATTTCAATTCCGTGTACCCAATAGATATCCCAGACAGCCCATCCTTCCTTTTATCCCTCCTTTCCGGAGAACGCGTTTTGGCCGAAATTCACCGATGTCCAGATTGAGCTTCTATTAAACGTGCTGGATCTGGACATCCATAGTTGCTCACCTCAGACTTTGAGAGCGATTTTCGTTTAGTGTTTGTTTAAATTTTATTATTGTTTTGATTAATTAATTTTATTACTTCTTGTATGCTATGTTTGCCAGTAAGTGTTTGACACATTGAAAACTGTATTTTATTTTTCTTCTGTCAATGTATTAATGTGCCAAGCGTTGGCAAGCTTTTATAAATAAATAAATAAATAAATAAACGAGCCTACCGAAGAGCCATACACTACTGACATAAAGTACTGCAGCCCATGGACACGCGATAGCCGATGCGTTGCCGTCCTATAAATTTACTATTTGTAAATATTTTACTCACCTAGTTGGATCATATCTAGTGTCAAATCCAGGAACATTGACGACGTTCCATTCTTCTTTAATCTTCGAATAACTAAAAGAGATCTGGTCTCTGAAGGTCTCCGGTGGCAGTAGCTTCATCTGTTCAAGGTGTGAATGAAACTCTGGTACTAGAGTTAGGTTTTTCTTCATCAGATGTTCTATTAGAAAAAAACGCATATGATCAGTACGTTTGTCTGACTTTTCATTATACCGTATATGAGACATAAATACGGTCCAATGTCATTGGTAATTTTACTTGAACTAAGCTTCTAAGCTTTGATCTCTATCATTAACAAACCATGGAATATGATTTAAAGAAAACTTTTTAACCGGATTAAAGTTATGGGTAAAGGTTATGTCAATAAAAGACAATACTATGGAATATGATTGTAAGAAATTTGCTAACGCTTGCAGTGCCAGCTTTTTGTTTGACATTTTAATCCATCATACATATTTACATACCGAAACCTTTTTTGACACTATGTACGAGTATATATTAAATAGGTAGTTACAAAACCTACAACAATTAATAATTAACTATACCTAGAGTCGTTTATTAACGGTCACTTAAGGCATATTTTTTTAAACAAGATCAGTCTTTAAATTTCGTGTATATAATTACTTAATCTACTATAACAGATAATTTAATGGACAACTCAGAGTACGTTTGATCATTGGTGTCTATTAATTAGGCAATACACAGAGGCGGTAATCGCAAGAGTAAGCAAATCTATTAATTAACTGACAAACATAGAAAACACTTACCTATAATAAAGCCTACAGATACATCATCAGGCAATCTGATTCCTTCGCAGATGCTGATAAATCTTCCACCACTAAAACAAAGGAATTATAATAAAACAATTGAATTAAATTATACTAAACTAGCTGCCTCCACGAGCTTCGTTCCGCCTTAATATGACTTTTTTTCTTAGTCTACCATTAGTAACTTCATAGCAACATATTTTGTGATTTTTTTTATTTACACATATGATGTATTAATATTTAATTTTAATTTTTTTTTTCAATGATAAAGATACCGGCAAACTTCTTGAGCATTAAACAAGGGAGTGGGGGAAAGTGCGCATCGCGGGACACAAACGTCAACTGATTTGCCAATCACGCGATCGACACGTCACTCTCGCGCCGCCGCGCACCACCGCCCTCCGCCCCAGTGATACCTAAATATTGCTTCTGCGCAGGCAAGGACATTTGTTCAAGATGTTTGCCGGTATTTGTACCTTATTGCAAATTCACTTTTACGAGTCTAAAGTACCGAATGTTGTCCCGAGTATGGTGCAAGTCTACTTCGTTTTTTTTTTTAATTTGGAGTGTGAATGTTGCCATTTAATACTATCATAAACGTGCCATAAGCATTCAGTGTTATAAGTATTTCACCGAACCTAAGTCATACAAATATATTGTACTTATAAAAAAGTAAAAAAAAAATCATTAAACAAAAGAGTAAAATAAGATTATAACAAAAATTATTATTATCTATGACAAAATTTGTTGCCATAATCTAGTTATCTTTCAGCCATATGAACACATTCGTTAGTTAGATAATTTTTTTTTTTCATATTCATTTCGGTTTAAAAATAAAAAAGAGTTGTTAATTTTTCTTACAAAACGTAGGCGGCCAAAAACAAAAAAGGAACTCACCTTGCTACAGGTAACATTTTCAATGCTAAGCTCCGACTGATACAAAATCCAGCACCTCCGGTGGCAAACCAAAATGAGAACATTAGCTGTAACAAATAGCACAGACTAAGAAAAAAATATTCTTTTGCCATATCTGTGAAATTTTGAACGGTGACATTCCCTTGTTAGTAGTACCGCAATCCCATATAGGGCTGATACATCTGCGTGTATGTCATTAATATTTTTTTAAACGGGTGTAAAGATGTATGCCAGCCAACAATCTACTTTGCACTAAATGTTTTGAGGCATAGAATAGACTGCATGGGTCTACCTCCGGAATGGTTAGACTGTATGTGCCTGAAAATAATTCAGATTCCGGAGGCTTGCCCTGGTGTCAGAGTAGGGATCTTTGTTTTGGGAACACTGATAGATGAATGTATGTATATTTTTTTACAGCACAAATAATTTTTTTTAGTAGGTACAGTCAAAACCGTTTACGACGACATCGTTTAGAACAACATACCGGTTATATTGACCAAAATCAAAGGTCCCGGCGGGTTAAAGTATTAGGTACTTAATAACAACTTCATCGGCTGTTACGACTATCGGTTTTTACGCCCAATTATGAGTAGTACCTTCGATCATCGATGTCGTTATAATAGATTTTGACTGTAGTTTCAGTTAGGCTATATATTATAATTATACTAGCTGACCCGGCAAACGTTGTTTTGCCATGTATATTATTTTGAGGAAACATTTTTTTAGTTCAATAAAAATAACTATCTACTATAATAAAAAATAGGCCTTGATCGTAAAGAGGTGAAAATTAAGGGTTGTATGTATTTTTGTTGTCTACATTTTTTTGGGGTGGACACCACTTATCACTTAGGGGTATGAAAGATAGATAGTAGCCGATTCTCAGACTTACTGAATATGCATAAAAAATGTCATAAGAATCAATCGAGCCCTTTCGAAGGAGTATGGTAACAAACATTGTGACACGAGAATTTTATATATTAGATTATATATTGCTTGTATAGTTTAGTTACCTTATTAGTTGGCTTCTTAAATATCTTGACTGGTTCGTAAACAGATGTTCTACCCAGATACCAGTCCTCTTTGTGGTTATAAGTCTGGAGTACGCTGACAAGTCGTGGCACATTCACATAATTGTCGTCGTCGAAATGACAAAACCACCTAAAACAAAGAAATTAAGTATTAATTACTATCTGATCGTGTTAGCTTTGTACGCGAAGCTACATCGCGTATATCAATGCATTTTTTTAAAGTGCGCAATTGACGTTTGCTCGTACGCTTACGAAAAATATAATGCCTGTAACCCAAAAACCGTCGAAGTACAGCACGAAAGGCTGATAACTAATTGCTAATTAATCAGAAACAGATACAGAAATCTGAGGACCAGGTGTATTCTTTATTTGTCTGTCTTAATTATAGTGTGAAAATCCTGTCACTCAGGGATAATGTTCTGCTAGTAAGACTTTCTAAAATATACAATTCCATAGACCCTACAATCAACACACACAGTTTTTAATATAAGAAGATTTACACTCTATTCAACATTTTGAAATCAGTAATTATTTAAACAGTTTTAAATGTGAGCTAACCTATTGTTGGTTCACTATTGCCTCGAATTAAACACCTGTCGCCCTTAAAAGGGCAATAAGGCAGACACATTTTTACATCTGTATCACTGATAATTTTTAACTTAAAAAAAAATAAAGGAGGATCAAATCGTCGTGTTTGTGTGTATTTTCAAGCAATATGTCATATAAGGGTTTTCTAATCAGATAGAAAACTCTTTGCATAATAAAATGTGGATGTCTAGATCGGTAGCACATCTATTGTCTATCGAAATCGATACATTATGGCTTGTCTCTGACTAATAACTATCCTATCCCGTATATAAATAAATTAATTACCATTTCATATATTTAATTCTCTATGAAATACAAGATCAAGAATTATTGAATTTCGGAGTCGATTCTATTTTTAAAAGAATTTATTAAGGCATTCCCATCCTTGCTTGCTTTTCTTGAACGAGTACAATTGCTAATACATTTTACACCAGTAATAAGTTGACCAGTTTCACATTTAATAATGTTTAGTTTGCTCACGTATAATTAACATTCCAGCGACTCCATATTTTACGACACCACTTATTACCGCTTGTAAAAAGGCTATATTAAATTGCAAGTCGCAGTTTCCTTCGGGTTACGGGTGGTAGTAATTATTCCTGTATAATTTACTGACATTACGATCGACGTTAATAACAGGAGCTTAGACTAAGTTGCGCGGTACGACAACATATACGTACAATGCGAAGTGGCAGGCCTACTCTGTAACCTTAACGACGAGTTATACTCCTCCCTCATAGGCCGGCAAGGCATTAACTAAGATGGGTGTCCGTAGGCTGCCCTTTTTGGGCGTCCCTTAGGCTGGTTTACAAAAAAAACTAAACATTTTCGAAATAACTATATCTAGTTTTAGATCATAATAATTGTATAAATTATTGCCAATTATTATAATAAACCTATATATAACGAAATTGAAGCATCTACATTCGGTAATTTATGTAATTTTTTTTTATTTATCTAATAGGAGGCAAACGGGCAGGAGGCTCACCTGATGTTAAGTGATACCCACTGCCAGAAGGCTTGCAAGTGAGTTGCCGGCCTTTCAAGAATTGGTACGCTCTTTTCTTGAAGGACCCTAAGTCGAATTGGTTCGGAAATACTTCAGTGGGCAGCTGGTTCCACAAAGTGGTGGTGCGCGGCAAAAGATGCCTAATATCAATCGTGTTTCAATTTTAAATAGTATTTGTATTAACAAGTCTGTGATTTAGAAGATATTAACAGGAGCCAATTTTTAGATATGGCTATTTGTAATTTTTATTTATAATTAAGTTTATAGAAATAAAGTACGTAGTACATAGTTTTTCTGCCCACCAGGTCGAACAAATTTACTTATTTATCAATGATAATATTGTCTTTATGAACATACAACATTTAATAGAAGTCAATCGTTGAAAGTATCGCTTTACGCAATAGTCCTGCTTGAAACAATATACTTGTATAGTTACGATAGGAGCGCAGGTGTCCAAAGTTACAATCGCCTTATCTTTAAAGTGTTCTCTCATTTTGCAGTACATGAGATTTTTCCCATTGTAACTAACACACTACTGTATCATCTTCTAATTGTTTCTTATAACTCACCGGTCTGAGTTCTTGGTAGTATATTACATAAATCCATGAAGAAATGCAGCAGTACTTTTCGATAATTAAATTACACGTTATTAGGTTACTTATGTGTCTATTCTGAATATTAAAAATAATTTTACAATCTCCGTTGCCTAATTAGTTATGTATGAAGTACTTACGGAGACTATAGTGGTTTGGGGATGGCAACTGAGATTAATCACCCAAATATTTGTCACGACGGTGATTTGTGATTCGTATATCTTAATAATATATATTTCTTCTGTGCGTGTGTATGTGACTGAACTCCTCTCAAACGACTGGACCGATTTTGATGAAATTTTTTGTGTGTGTTCAAGGGGATCTGGGAATGGTTTATATTCACAAATCAGCCCGGCAGATGGCACTGCAGTCGGTACTTTCATACTTTGCTTAATATCCTAATCGCTTTAAATATCATGCAGGACAACGTCTGTGGGGTCCACTAGTAGATTATAGTACTATACACGCGTTCATACATTTAGGGTCTGTTTCACAATGTATGGATAAAGTACCAAATAGCTATGCAACACAAATTATTTGGAAGATAAATTGTGCTATTTGACACTTCATCGGACTCATAGCTTATGATGGACTTTATGTGACGAATAGCGCTATCTGACAATCGTGAAACGCAACAATAGTGTTTATCCTACCAATAAGTAATAAATAGCTAATTTGGAACTTATGTAGAACTTATCCGTACATTGTGAAACCGACCCTTATTCTTTTAAGATACTATTCGTAGTATATAAGTGTATAATTAAATAAAAAACAATCTTTCACAGTTATCCCACAAACATGACGCTACAACCTATAAGTTCTGGGCCTCTTTTGGTGATCATTTGTTTTGTCTAATAGGCTGGTAGGCGATAAACTGTCCTGACACACACAGGCGACATTTTGGGTCTAGAGCATGCCGGTTTTCTCAAGATGTTTTCTGTTACTGTACGAGCAAGTGTTCAATGCGCATATACATAGGACCTTGAGGCTGAGTCGTACGGAGAAAGCCAACACTGCACAAGCTTCATCCCTTAGTAACGTAGGTTATATTTATTTTTAAAATATTTTAAAGTCCAACTGCGCGAAACCGGGATAGACCACTTTACTATATAAATTTTAAGAAAAAGCTAGTATGTCGATATCGAGGTGAATTACTTATTAGGTTTATAGTGTTCTCAGTTTTTACATTTTACCGTTCGTACTCTTTAGCAATTAATATTTTTATCGGAATGTCCGTCTTATTAGATATATGAATACCTTGACTAAAGTAGGTAAAACATGGTTTAGCTACACAAACAAGGAGCTGATGTTGTAACAGCTCGTTAAGATATGACAATTTTTTGGTGTCGTTTCTTTATAAATTCCATAGTTATACCAAAGTTATATGAACAAATATTGCATGATTGTGATATGTTGTATGGTCTGTATTTAGAAATAAATCTGGTTTTTATCTAATACTACTTGAAAGAGGAGACTTAGTGGTTAAGCGTGACTCTCAACCGTATGGTTATGCATTCAAATTCAGACTGTAGCATAATGAATGTTACTATGCGGGCTGTTCGGGGTATTTGTTGTGTTTCTCCGAGGGAGTCGGTACGGAATAAGTTTAAGGAATTAAATATTATGACACTATCTGGTCAATATATTCTTGAAGCCTTGTTGTATGTCCAAAAAAATATAAACGATTTTAAAACAAATGGTGACTTTCACCAGTATAATACGCGAAATAGAACTAATTTGAGTGTACGACCAACCAGGCTCCAAAAGATAAACCACTCCTTATATGGAAATTGTATTCGTTTTTACAACAAGCTCCCAAGCGAAATTAGAGAATTATCACTAAATAAATTCAAAGCCCTCGTTAAACGAAAATTAATCAACAAAGCTTTTTATAAATTTGAGGACTACTTAAATGATCCTAATCCTTGGGATTGAATTGCTCCAGTTCAAACAATTTGTATGACAATACTTGGCGATTAAAAAGAGTGGCGGAAAGTTTCTTGCCAGTTCTTCTTACCCGCTCTACGCCCTTGACTTGCGAACTGGTAGTAAATGTAAATTTACGATTAATTTAACTTGACGATTCAAAAGTGTACTTGGTTACCTACTTGAATAAAGATATTTTGAGTTTGAGTTTGAGTTTGAGTATGTGTCTTATAAAGGGTTATAGCGTTATATATTTAAATTGTGCATTAAAACTCATGTTGGGGTATAGATAGAAGATATTAACGTAGTTTAAAGTCCGGCAACGCACTCGCGAGGCATCTGGCATTGTGTCCACTTCAGATGAGCCTCCTGCCCGTTTGTCCTCAGCTCTATATAAAAAAGGCATGTCGGAAATATCCGGGCATGCAGCGAAATACGCGTCTTAGAATGAATGAGAAAAAAAATATACATTTTGTTTGGACAACATAAACATACTTCATACTTTCATATACAATGGGCGTGTTCGGCCGAAGTAAGTACTTACTAAATTTAGTAAGTCACTTACTATGCTTACAAAATTTTCGGCCGGGACACAAAATAAGTGCTAACGCAGTAAGTATGGCTTAATATACGACGCCATTTTGCTTATTGTTGATGTAAACAAAACGGACAATAAAATATCCAATAAAATATTTCTCATAAAATTATCCATTTGAAACTATTCACAGGTATTAAATTATATTCCTAAATTTAGTACTGTCAATTATATTCAGTCTATGAGGTTATGTACGGGATATGACATAAACCGGTGTTTTGTGTTATGTTAATAAGCCAGTAAGTCTGTCCTGGCCGAAAAGCGCTACAGTCAGCTTGTAAGACTTTAATTTTTTTATGCTTACTGGCTTACTAAGTTTAGTAAGTACTTACTTCGGCCGAACACGCCCAATTTTTTTTAGTATGAGACAGAAATAGTTTTTATAATACTCGTACCTCTAGCATTTCAGAATGAATTCCTAACTTAAAAAGGCACAGCGAATTCAAATTACGAACGTTCACGAGACGTCAGAATATACGAAGTTCGCAAGTAATGCACTGTATGCACGTAAACTGCAAGGTGACATAAATATCCAACTGGGAATGTCGGATGTATCCCCAGTACGCTTTCCCGAATACCACTCATAAAGTAACATTAAATACATTTTACTACTTAAACTGCACCTGAGGTTGGATTTGAATAGCTTAACTGGCAGCGTTTGCATAACGTAATAATTAATTACTACCTTACTTCTTTCTAAAAATCACTTAATATTTCTCTCTCTACTAGCATACATTCTAGGAGTACGATATATATAAAGAGTTATTGTTAGTTATTGTTAGATTGGACAATTCACACCAATTGACCTAGTCCCATGCTAAGCTGGTGAAGCTTGTGTTATGGGTACTAGGCAACGGATATACATACATATTATAGATAGATAGACATATTTAAACACCCAAGACCTAAGCACAACACCAAATGCTGATCACATCGATGTTTGTCTCAGCCGGGGATTTAACCCGGGACCCATGGATTCGCAGTCAGGGGTACTAACCACTAGACCATAGAGTACGCGATTCCACGTAGTCTATGTATCCAAACGTTTGATTTCCTGGTTGTGAGGCACCGAAGGCTGATCACCTACTGCCTATGAAATTAAATGAAGACGCCGGAATGTGTCATAACTCGATGACCCCGAGAACTCCCCAAACATGTATCCAATATTAAAAATCATATATCAGAGAAATTGCAGCGTTTGCTTTTAAAACTTTATATAAACAGTGTTGAAAATTAATCTTATGTTTGAGTTTCTCCAGTGTTGATAGGAAACTGTAGACGTTGAGTGATTTTTTAATGCGGTAACACTACTCTAAAAGTGAAAATGTCATTAAAGTAAATGAAACACTTTCTGTGTTGTTTATATTTTATGATACGCGTTTGTATAAGACCTATTCAAATGCTGCATTCACTTGGGATAATTTCGCTCCATTTCAAGATTCTAGGCACCAGAGACCGACGAAGAACGTTATACAAATCCAACTCGCACATATATTAACTTTAAACTTAATGATCACGTTCATAATCGGAAGCTTGCATTTAATTTTGGAACGTTTTCTGCTAAGACCAGTACTTATTACTTACTATATGCAATTATAGTATAGTCTTTTATTGACATAACTTTTAGACATATAAAAACACTTTTTTAACGGATTTGAAGTTATGTTTTATTATAAATTTTACATAATTTTAAATTTAACCGACGTTTCGCGTGCTTTACAGCGTGCGTGGTTACGGTGACTGAAGACAAAAGGTGTTGATTGTCAATCACAGCTGTAGAAAAAGTTGTGTTATCTGTATTTATTTCACCGGAGTTGGTATCGACTAAAAGATGGAGGGTTTTGGCAGAAATGGCTCACGGTGTCCTCTATTTTCGCGGATTGTTTATCTTGAGATTTTAATTTGGATATTATTGATCTGTTGATCAATAGCCGTCTTCTCTATTGATTGGTGTTTTTTGATTTCAATGGCTTCACGTACCAATCTTGGGAAGAATCTTTTTTCTTTCGCAAGTACTTTCGGTTGGTCAAAGCGTATGTAGTGATTGGGCCTATCTATTGTGTGTTCACACTGCTGATTTTGTATACATGCTGATATGACATAGACGACACACAGCAAGCGTAACGTCGGTTAAATTTAAAATTATGCAAAATAATTGTAAATTTATAATAAAACATAACTTCAAATCCGTTAAAAAAGTGTTTTTCTATGTATGCAATTATATCACATCAAGTTAGACATATGTTGTCGCTGACTTTTTGTAACCATTATCAAGCAATCCATTCTCTATACCTCAATCATATATCTCTCATCATTAAGGCACCGTTTGTAAGAAACGTTTTCGTTCGACCGTTTCTTCTCAGGCTTAACGTGCAAATCCGAATATCACGAGAAAGTCCTTAATACTTTTAATATATTTTCTATGACAGTCACAAGTAACGTGGTATTGGTAAAAACCAGTACAGTCACAAGATCACACAACAACCTCCCAAGCATCAAATCTTAATAATATTAGTATAGACAATATATTTGAAACTCGTCGAGCGTGAAAATCTTAAAATTCCCCAAATTTTTACAAATTTAAAATCGTGAGCAATTTAATTCTTTTCTATTGAAATTCCATGACAATAAAGGGCCGAAGAGGCTCGACAGAAAGGTAAAGAATCATAAAACTGCTAATGGAAAAATTCTGTTTGACGCGTGTCAAAATGTGTCAAAAGAATTATACCGTGGTGTGAACCACTTATCTGTTAATAAAATGATTATTGTGTTTATTGGTCATTTATTAAGTGGATTTCTTTTGTCACGTATAATAATATGTGCTGTAAAATGAAGGGATTAATATTTGCAAGGAAATAATTGTTTCAGTCTTGTATGAAAAGTTCCTTCTGCTCTGTTTTTTTTACCTCTCTGATAAAGGTGCCGGGTGCCCGTAGAGGTTTGCTAGGTATGAGGAACTTCTAGAAAAGTGTTCTTTCGTTTTTATGAGTCATTAAACCTGCACAACTTATTTGATACAAAATTTTTGACCGTGGATGTTTTTAGAGGTAGTCTTTTCTACGACCCGTAGAAAGGACGACTTTGTTTTCGATATTCTAATTTCAAATTTGAATCATTAATATTCGAAATTTAAATAGGTGTACTAGTTAAAATGAAACAAATTACTTTCGAACGTGAAGTTAGTCATCAGTTATATCTGTCCCGAATGGTACAGTTAAAGAATATTCTATTTACAAAAGAGGATCTATTTACAAATCCAAATAATTAGTTGACATAAAGTTGACGATGCTACTACGCAAACAGTTCTGTGGGAAGAATAACAAGAGTCTAACAAAAACATAGGTCGGTGCTATGCAAACGCGTGAAAATAGTTGTGCGCCCAAAATAATATTGGATTTGCTCTCAAAAACCCATTAACTATCTATTTGAATATAGAGTGGACCTCCACAGTGACGTTGGCTGGACATTGACGATGACTGAGCACACAGGTACCATTTAATGCGTCGCTAAACATATTAGTATAACTCAATTTAGGTAATGGCTTTGTGCGCTACCGTTAGGCATTTTGCGGCACAAAGCAGGTCTTTAATTTTATAATATCGATTTTTGTGATATATATTTGTCTATAAGGGGGAGTGTCTTTTTGTATGTATATTTAAATTTGCAACTTACGCGAAAAAGTACGTGATAGGAAAATGTTCAGTGATTTTTTTGGTTGTTACATTTTTAATGTTTCTCATATATTTGCGTCAAAATTGAATAAGAATAAAAACTTGCAAGTGATGGTTTAATTGAAATGTTGACTTTTTATTAAAACCAGCCGTCTCTTTCTATCAAATTGTATCAACGATGTGTTGGAAAGAGAAAGATCAGTGCTTTTGTCCAAACTGTCATAGTATTTCTAAATGATAAACTACATGAGATTATTCGATATTTTAACGTGAAATCGTCACGTCACGTAACGTCACATATACAATAAATATTTAATTCATAGATTCCCGATGAGATAATGATTACGAATGAAACGGTAATTGAACCGAATCAAATCATGTGGGTAATTTTGACACATTATGAACAACAAAATCCACTTTAAATAAAAATATACTGTCACAAGGTACAAGGGCGTGGAAAGGACGAAAAGAACTGGCAAAAACTCTCCACCATTTCCTTTAATTGGCAAGTATTTTGATTCACAAGATGCTTGTACAGAACTGGAACCATTACATCTTACTCCCCATGTAGACGAAATATCACGCAAACAGGAACTTCGGGATATGCCCGTAAGTAGGTAGCGCTCAGTTGCTCTTCACTGAAGTATTTCCGAACCAATTTGACTTATGGGCCTTCAAGAAAAGAGCGTATCAACTCTTTGTGTGACTCTTCCACGGGTGATTATTATCGGTTGCATTGCTTTTGTTATTAAATTATATATGTTTTAAGGAATTTATAATTAAGTTTGTTTTGGAAGAGCTGGGACCCTAGCTAGAGCAAGAACCCTGAGACAGGTATTTTTTTACACAAAAGGATTCCCAAATCTTACACATTGAATTGCATATAATGAATAAACACATTATTATATTTTTTTATTAATTATAACATCAAATAAGCCTTCCACCCATTTGCCCCGTTATAAAATAAGTTGCTATATATATAAAATATGATTTATACACACAAATAGAAGAAAATATTAACATTGATATTATCATTAGGAACAAACAAAACCGCTCATTATTTATACAGTGAGGCTTCTCAAAACAGAAGTTAAGAGCGTCTTGTTTTTACTTGAAATAAAAAAGCGTAGCTCGAGTGTTTGTCAAGAAAATATTTTCACTTTAAAGTGTGTTTTTAAATGAATTAAAGCTGGAAACGAGGTTTTAATACACCAGTGACTGATTTTATTTCTGAATACATTAACGCGTCGAAATGTAAAACAGTTTTGACGCTTTGGAGACATGAATATTTGATTTTTTTTATAATTCGGTGGACGTGTACAGTAATAAGTACAGTAACTCTTTGTTTTTAATTTATGTTATTATTATCAATTACTTAAGATGTCATGTGGAACATGGTTTAATGGTTGCAGCTCCTTACAAACGTTGTGAAAAAAAAAACGGCGATTAAAAAGAGTGGCGGAGAGTTTATTGCCAGTTCTTCTCTTCCGTTCTACGCCCTTGATTTGAGAACTGGCACTAAATGTAAAATTAGAAGCATTAATATTATGTATTTCTTTACTGACAAGTCATAAGTGTACAATGTGTTACCCATATGATTAAATAATCATTTAATTTGAATTTTGAATAAAATATTAAAATATGCTTTACTAATGTGAATTGACAACTGATGATATAGCCTATATACCTTATGTTCAAATTACTCCTCTACTCCTTCATTTAAGAATAAGTTAAAACTCTTAATGTCTTAAGCCTTGTATCTTCCTTGTTTTTTTTTAAAGCTGCTAGTTTAGTGTTAAATTTTGTGCTGTCATGTTTTAATTTGTATTGTAATTTTTATCAGTGAAACTTTTGTCCAACGTGTCTATTTATTTTATGTTTTACATTTATTTTATTTTTTCTGTATAGAGATGTATCTGTTTAGTTTCCTTAATAACTAAATAAATAAATATATTACAATTTAGTCCTACTTACCAAATGATACCGCGATACGTTTATGATTCACACCAATTCACACCAATTCACACCAATTGACCTATTCCCATGTTAAGCTGGTGAAGCTTGTGTTATGGGTACTAGGCAACAGATATACATACATATTATAGATAGATAGACATATAAATACATATTTAAACACCCAAGACCTAAGCACAACACCAAATGCTCATCACATCGATGTTCGTCTCAGCCGGGGATCGAACCCGGGATCCGTGGGGATTCGCAGTCAGGGGTACTAACCACTAGACCAATGAGTCGTCATAAATGATAATGAAAATATATATATATATGTATAATTTGAACTTTGGATTAGTTTTCTATGTAGAAAAACTGTATCAAAACAATTACAATAGCAGTGTTATATGTAATAGTGGTAGTGTTAATCGATTAAACACATATGCTAGAATCAAAATGTCATATATACAAACGATTATTTATTTTGCTTTGTATAAGCGGTTATAACACAAATGATAAAGTATGATTTATGCCGTGTGTAAAACAAAATATTACATTTTAATAGCCGTGTACAGTATAATTACACTTGTGATTAATTGCATCCGCTTTGCAAGCAATAGTCTGATTGAGTTTTAATTGCTTCCATTTTGGTGTTTTAATAGAAAGCTTTGACTTATTCATAATATTATAAGAAAATAACTCCCCGCGTAAATGCGATAAACTCAAGAATGCTATTACTACTATTCGTACTAATGAATCCTTAGAAATGTTTAAGTTTATAATTAACTAGCGGACCCGACAGACGTTGTCCTGTCTTATAGGCCTTAATATCCTATGAATATTGATTTCAAATTGGTATAATTAATTAAAAACTATTTCAGAAACAAGTGTTTATTATTCTAATGCTTTATGTTATACAACATTCTTTGTTTGTTTTTCTGGCTCGCATATTATTATATTATCAATATAATAACACCGATCAAAGCATTTATTTTAAACGATATTCATTTTTCTTACATCCTCTTTGACGATATTTGCTGCACGCTTTCTGTCAAACGCCATAAGGTTACATCAAAAAGTTCGAATTGTATGGTGGTTAAGTATTCTTAAATTTTCTAATTTTCCGCGCAATTTTTTTCTCTTTTTCTTTTATAAGAACCTTCTCCTGACAGTTACAAACACAACAAAAAAAAATCCAGACAAATCGGTCAAGCCGTTTTCATGTTATGTCGTGACAACGGAAAACGGGTTTCATTTATATATATATAGATTATGGACCCCACAGACGTTGTCCTGCATGATATTTCAACCGATTAAGATATTAAACAAAGTATGAAAGTACCGACTGCAGCGCCATCTGTCGGGCTGATTTGTGAATCTAAACCATTCCCAGATCCCCTTGAACACACACAAAAATTTCATCAAAATTGGTCCAGTCGTTTAGGAGGAGTTCAGTCACATACACACGCACAGAAGAAATATATATATAGATTATGGTTTTATATGAAAGTAACGATTATTGTTAAAGAGGTCGCAAAAAGTCCAAAATTCACGGAATTCACGCGGCCGGAAGCAAGTTCGTGTATGTAAACAAGTAAGTTCTAAAGGCCATTTTATCGGTCTAATTATTTTTTAGGGAATTGAATTTTACTCTAAACATATAATAAACCAAGCGCTAGACCATTAAGCCACAAGGGATATATTTTTGTAAAATCGTTTACAATCGTATATGATATACTTTTAAATTAAGATCCGCTAAGGGCCCATGACCTGCCGTCTCATACAAACCTATCAGTGGCGCTACAACCTATTTTAGGTCTGGGGCTCAGATTTCTGTATCGGTTTCATGATTTGTTAATCTAACAGGCAAGTAGATGACCAGCCACCTATGCCTGATGCACGCCGTGGACTTTTTGGGTGTTGGGTCGTATGTATGCCCGGTTTCCTCACGATGTTTTCCTTCACCGTTTGAGCGAATGTTAAATGCGCAAATAGAAAGAAAGTCCATTGGTGCACAGCCGGGGAATCGAACCTTCGTCCTCAAGGATGAGGCGCACACTGGTGAAGCCACTAGGCCAACACTGCTCACAACACCCTTTACTTTGTAATAATCAAGTAACCATTAGCTTTAAAGGCAGAATGATTACGTTTAAATGGTACTTACTTTTTACCGCTCTCCAGAAAACGGTCATATTCCACGGACATTTTGCAGCATAGGTGTTTTCGCTGATGTGACGCCGAGCAATTGGTGTTTACCATGTGGCCGTCTGCAATGATACCAAACAATTATGATCATTATTCCCAAGCCGTAACACCGAGTTTGCTGTGAGGCTAAGGGTGTTTGTGCAAAATTTGATTTAAGAATTTCCCAACCAGTACAACGTTCATACGAAATATCATCGAAACTTTTCGTTTGAAATTGCTTGGTGCACTAACGGGGGATAGTTTGTGGATTAATTCTTGAAAACTGCAGTAATTGATTTTACTTACTTGTTTGGTTTTGGTGTTGACGATTGTCTGTGTCCGTGAAAAACCATATCTGTAAGAGAAACAGATCGTAAGATGAATAAAAATTTTACAAGATTTAGCTATGTTTAAGGAACGACTGTTTTTTGTTTCAATCAAAGGCATTTAAGTATCTTTTAAAACTCTTCTGTATAATCATTTCTTAACCTTATCCTATCCTGATCAATCGTGACTTTATAATTTTAAGTTTTTAGTCTGTTATTAATATTATTTTTTTGTATTACTTTAGATTAAGGTAATATATATATATATATATATATATATATATATATATATATATATATATATATATATAAATATATATAGTATATATATTTTATATAACATTTGGTTCTGCACTTTCGAACGCATCATGTTTCTTTTTTTTTCTCTTTAACTAGGGTTGCCTGGAAGACATCGCTTATTAGCGATAAGGCGCCGTTGCATCCCTTATAATTTTTATGTATTGTGTTTCTTTTTTTTTGCAACGAAGTGTAAATAAATAATAAATAAAAATAAAAACTAGAAAATAATTGTTTGCTGGTATAGGCCGTCGCTGATCTTTATTTGAACCAAATTCCATTTTTAAAAATTAATCATCTCAACTACGACGTAGAATCATTAAATGAGAAACTCATTAGAAAGATTAATACAGTAATGTAACAATGAGTTTTTAAACTATAACTGGGTATTTAAAGATCATGTACATATCGACTGTCGGAGTGTAACGTAGAAATCTTGAGCTTTTTGTAGGTGAATTTGAAACTAAACGATAGATAGCTTAATTAGGTTGACAATGGATGATTCCGAATACTTCGACTTCGACGTCGTATTAACGTTTAGGAATGCTTATATTTATTTGAGTACTACTTCACATATTATACAATTTTCTACAGTGTATGTATACACAGTTACAACGCTGGCGACCCAAAGTGAACTTTGGACTCCGAAACGAGACAATTAAGGTGACAATTTGCAAAAAAAATATTATTTTACAATTACACAAAAGAGCAGACACAAATTTGAAACTTAACTGAGAGTTCGTTTTGAATTTTCTGAGGTATACATTTAATTGTGTTAGTATTCAAGTTAGATATTTATATTTTCTATCAAGTGATATGTGATATGACGACGTACCTTAATATAGTAAATGTAAAATAAGAGGCATTTAATATGTATTTTTCTATTGAAGTTCATAAGTGTACATTGTGTTACCTAATTTGAATTTGAATTCTGTTTTGACAAAGAGTTGTTTAAACATATGTTATGATTTAACATTGTAGAACTGAGTACAACATTGGTTTCTCTATCTAAAATATACGCATCGTTAATAATAATATAGTTTTTGTTTTAATACCGGTATGGTAACCAAAACTATGTTTTTTTTCTGTTCAAGTATTACGTAACGAATTTTGGGGGGGTTGTCTTTTTGCAAAACGTTACGATGCGGGGCGATAATTAGCGTATTTAATTTATTTTCGACTTTCCAGTACTTTACACCGCATAATGGTAACTTTTAGGTAGAAAAAGTCATTACGTGGTCACGAAACGTTTTACTATACTTGGGTACAGAAAAACATTACGGTACGTTACATGCGGGGGGGGGGGATCCAATAATCTCCAAAAATTGCGTGACTTAATACTTGAACGCCCCCTTATTAATAAATATATAATCCTAATAATGTATGGACATTACGTTGAATAGCCACTGATAAGCTCGATAGTATGAATGTTAATTACAGTTTACCATTAATGTTTGAAGTTTCAACAGTCGTCAGAAAAATTTAAATTTTGTATTGTGATACAAAAATAACAATGAAACTACAATACAATGTAATTAATGTACCAAGTTCATTGATAAGAAAACAATCGTGTTTATACAGAATTAACAGCGGTTAAATGGAATAACATTGCCATTACATTAGCATTTGGGGCGGAAAGCCGTGCCTAGATGACGGAATTGTGATACACGGAACATTGTGAACTTTAGTTCTGATAAATTGAATCTACAGAAAATATCTTTTTTTTTAAATAGAACAGGGGGCAAACGGGCAGGAGGCTCACCTGATGTTAAGTGATACCGCCGCCCATGGAGACTCTCAATGCCATAGGGCTCGCGAGTGCGTTGCCGGCCTTTTAAGAATTGGTACGCTCTTTTCTGGAAGGACCCTAAGTCGAAATGGTTCGGAAATACTTCATTGGGCAGCTGGTTCCACAAAGTGGTGGTGCGCGGCAAAATTAATCTTTGTTTTTCATTAAACTCATATTTGGTTTCTGTAGTATGGGAATATGTCTATCAACTAGAACACTGCCAAGAATTAAACCCAGGACCTCTGGATTATACTACAGTATTATATGGAATAGAAGATCTTTAAATAGAAATAATAATATTATATAGTTTTACAATAAAATAAAATAATGTATCTATAGTATTGTCTTTGTCTGTTAATAGTTTGTCTTTGATTAACATAACTTTTATTCATTTAATAAAACACTATTTTGACCGGATTGAAGTTATGTATTATTATAAATTTACAACTATTTAACATAATTTTAAATTTATCCGACGTTTCGCGTGGCTACGCACCGTGACCACGCACGCTGTAAAGCACATGTAAAGCACATGTTAAATAGTTGTAAATTTATAATAATACATAACTTCAATCCGGTCAAAATAGTGTTTTATTAATGTATCTATATTGACCAAAAATTTGGGTATATCTATTTTCTATGCTATAATCTTAAAAATACCTAAAACGGATTTTAAAAATAGAATGTTTTACCTCACACGACAGCAAAAGTGCTTCTAGCTAATCTATCGCAAATATCGGCCACGCCCGGTTACCTCATAGATCACACTTCAACAGAGCTGATAAATCACAAAGGGTCAATTTCGTCATGGAAACGTGAGCCCTTTACCAGGTTGGACCTAAAGAACCAAAGCGAGCTCTAATTAATTTCGTAATTCTAGTTTCGGCATGTAGCCTAAAATTTAAATTTCTTTGAACAAAGAGAATTACTATTTTTACACAGCTGCCTTAAAGCTTTAATCAAGTATAACGTGTCGATTTATAAATACTTTTTCAGATACTAAGAAGTTTCAGTAGAAATTACTTAAACCTTCCAATTACTAACCACTACAGTAAAGGTCGAGATAAGTAAAATGTTTAATAATTTAGTTTCATTTTTACGCGCGCAGTACCTCTGCGTTTTACCTACCTTAAAACAAATCATATTATTATTATCGATGTGTATATTTTAGATAGAAAACCCAATGTTGTACACAGTACTATAATATAAATCATTACATATGCTTAAACAACTCTTTGTCAAAGAATAACTAATAAATAATAATTAAGAATACATCGTCAAGGGACTTCACTTGATAGAAAATAAAATATTTTAACTGCTGCACAATAAGAAATAAAATGTTTTTTTTAAATGTTATGTAGTAAATGTTTAAATTAAGAACATGATTAGGTTTGAGATTTTGAGAAACGTAATATAGTGCAAGTAATAAAAATGTATGTCAACGAGAATTTATAGAATTCTATCACGGACTAGTTTCGCATTAGTACGGATTTAGTTAAGCTTTCTTGAAACGCTGATCATGCAAGAGCGATAAGCTCTTAACAAAACAAAAGCTCCGGTTACGAAAGTTTGTGTCAATAAATGCGTTCTTAGAACCTCGCCTTAAAAATTCAAATGGTCGTGATAAGCTTCAGGAAATGCGATATGCGGAAACAAGATCTGTCAACGAACCGTAATTTATGGCGTGAGGTTAAATATTCTGTGGGCGACGAGAGTAGTTTGTTTTTAGGAAATTTATGCCCAAGATTAGCAGGTTTGTGGGCAAGTTGTATAATGTTTTATAGACGAATAAAGATTAGAAGAAAAGATTAATTAAAATTCTGTAACTCACAGTTAATTAGTATAACCAAAGATTGTGGTATGTACATATAATTTTGTTAGACTATGTGAAAACCATAATATGGATTTTGAATATATTATTCGTAGTTTTTGATCTTTAGAAGATAAAACGAATTTAAATTTATAATTTCGTGGAAACGTTGAATAACTAAAATAGCCCATAAATCAAAGATTCGAGAGGTTGCCACAAAAAGGGCGAAAGCGGGGCAACAATCCGGTCACGTGTCGAGCGCGCGCTGTGCCACGCGCTGCGCCGGCGCACAATGGAAGCTATGTTGCTCCTTCAAGGATTAACGGTCGATTATGCACGCTCCAGATTCAGGAAATGGGTGAAGCACGACTTTGGTTTCCCTATTCAATACCAGTAATACTTAAATAGACCAGAGTTGCAGTAGTAAAATATAGGGGCAGAGTTTGAATACGTTCGGAAATAATTCTGATTTTTATCTTGAATATGTATGTAAGAGAATTACACTATTTTGAATAAGTACATGTCATTTACTTGTAAATAGTTAAATAAGTTGAAATTCATAAACATTAACAAATAATAGTTATAATAATTGTTTAATGGTAATTAAAAACCTAAAAATATAAATATTTGTAATTGATTAGATTATAAACCGTTTGGTTATTCTGATTTATCGTTCCAATTACAAATATTTAATCAGCCTACAAAACTACCTAATAAATAACGCCCGTTACACGAAGAATATCGAGGTAGCTAGCAACCAAATTTGTAATTCAACAAGCGGTCGATAATAAAATAAAACAGTCAGAGTCAAAGTTCATATTCACGTGAGAGTTATTTTATTAAGAAAACGAAAATACGATTAAACAAGCCTCCCACTGGGAGACGAATGTATACAGCGAACATTTTTCCGTAATAACGTTGTTTCTGTCACAGTCGTACATGTCTCGCGTGAATAATGGGTTCATCTTCATATTAAGTCCAAGAAACTTGTTTGTTGGGTTCACGAGCCGGTAAATCGGAGAATCTGCCGCACACGAATCCTTTTGCAGGAATTAAATTGCTTTAAATTAGACGTCTCGGGAAATTACTCTTACTGTATACAGTAGTAGCGATACAGATGTTCTTAAATAGATTGTTGCCATGTGTGTATAATGTAATTTATGAATATGTAGGCAAATAGTACAGTCACGGCCAATGTCTGCTGAGTTCTAGGCTCAAAGCTAATTATACTTATAAAAATTTAAACAAAATAAATAACAGACGTTAAAAGATTTATTAATAGGGGACAAACGGGCAGGAGGTTCAACTGATGTTAAGTGATGCCCGCCCATGGACACTCTCAATGACAGAGTGCTCGCCTCATGTAGACTAGAATTGATAAGCTACTTAATAGTACCTAAAAAAAAATGTTTTTTAAGAATAGGTCTTAAGTCTGTATGTCTTTGACCATAAAAATTAAAAAGAACAATATCTAGTTATATTTTTAAGACACGAAGATTTTATTACCCTTACCCAAATGTTAATATGTAAATCACAAAGTGGTCTAAACAGTAACGTCAATGGGCAGTTTTAGAAATAAATGCTAATTGAGAAATCAAGTTTTAAAGTAATTTTGGCAGATGATACGAGGAATTCGAGAACTTGAGAACAGGTTTATCAACCCTCGGCAGATGGACACGATAAATTGTATAAAATTAAGATGTTTTGCGAAAACCGTTGAGTTTCTTATTTTGTCAGAAGTCAACAAATGTGAAATATAAGTCATAACCGCCATATTAGCTTGGATTGAACTATACATTGATTTAATATTAAATATTTTCAGATCAGAAGTCGTAAATAATTGTAATGTATGATATTAATGTTTTATTTTAATTTTAATATTATTAATATTTGTCCTATAGTTACGTTATGAATTACACTATAATAGAACATCTAAGTAACTACAAGATTTTAAAATAAATAAAAACAAACTTTAGTTTTTGATAACAAACAAAATCTTGTTAAAACAAATATCTAATTAGCACTAATGATATACAAACAAAATCAAATCAGCTGATTTCTGTGTCGAATAATTTGTAACTTTTCTAATTTGAATATGAATAAATTACAGTAAATGAAATTCTATTTCGAACTTACCTGTTGTTTAGCCAACTGGAACCACGTCTTAAGAATAATTGGCAGTCTTGTATACTGATAATGTTTTGTAGTCTTTACACTAATAAATACATCACTTAAAGTTATATTATTATTCAGTTCACTTTCATACAAAGTGGTCTTTGTAACAGGTTCAATAGATAGGACAGCGACTTGCACAGATGCTCGATTGTCTTGAAAATTAAAGTTCACTCCGCTTTGATAAACAAGCAAACTGCTGTAACCCAAAACAATGAGCACAGCCGCAGCCTTAATCAGCCTGCGTCCACCCATGCCAGAGCCGGCAGGCGCCACGCCGATGTCTTCCAGAATGTCTTAGTTCCTTAATCATCTGCACTACATAATCAAAACATTGTTGCTAACGACAACACAACTTATAACCGCCCGTTCTTATCAAAGAACGGTTACAAACTAAATAAAAATGTAGCACGGACAGCGAATACGCCCGCGCTTTGCTGCCCCACCATGTGTTGAACTAAGCACGCACGATTGTTGTATCTCGCTCGCTCTAGTACGGACTACGGCCTACCTGCGCGTGCGCCTGTGCAACGCCGGCAGCGCCACTCGTGTCAATGGCTCAAGTAATTGTTGCTTTCATCGATGGCTGCATCTTTTTACAATTTTATGCATGTCGTAAACCCACTGTTGTGGAAACATAATTCTTGAGTCTTGACTTTCGAAGCTTTTAACGACTACGTATTATCTTACGCAATTAAGGTTAGTATCGACGCGTATTCCTTCGAATTATGGTTACTTTTACTTGAATTATTGAATTGTTACTCACCTAGATTCATAAACTGCGCCTGACTTGGTTACAATTTTATGTTAGGGTAACTAACATGATTCTAAAACGTATAATCTGCTAATATGTATTTATATATATATATATACTTTACATTAAAATAATAACAAAGGCTATCAGATACTACATAAATTTATATTTAAATACATTATATTTTTTATAATATCCTTTCATTATTGCAATAAGAATTTTAAATGAATATTTAATTTAAGTAAAATTTTATTGATATCTAAAGTAACAGGGCTAACGGTAGATTGTGCGATTTAACTGGTCAGTTGGCACAAGTGACCGTGGGTGGTAAATTGTAATGGAATTAAAGCTAGTCATTCCGGCATTAAATTCAAATCAGTGGATATAATAGCGGATAATTGTCGTTAAATTGGCTTTGAGTAATTATGAAACCCACGATTTCTATAACGATTTAAATTTGCTATATCATCAAAGATTTTAGACTAAATCTTTGAAATATTTCTGAATAAATCTAAAGAGGCTAACCTTCCAATGAATCTAGCTTCATTTTACTCAAGCGCAGTTGTAACATTCGCATATTAAAGGTGGTTTTAATTATTATCTGTCTTTTTTTTATTTTTTTTTTATTTATGGCTCTGGCACGATTTGTGCATTAGCCAGCGTCAAGTATAGGACTTTTTATAATTCGTGCTCGTCTTTTAGAAATTCGACAGTGCCCTTTATGTACAGTTTAAGCACTCGCCCGGTACCGCACAACCCTCCCAAAGGCCGAGAACAAATTTAAATTAAATTAAAACTTGCCCTCGAGCCGGGAATCGAACCCGGTACCCCTCACCTAGCTGCCACTTAATAAGACCGCTAGGCTATGAGGCCCCCATTTTATCTGTCTTTGAGATTATATAGAGTTGGCCTAGTGGCTTCAGCGTGCGACTCTCATCCCTGAGGTCGTAGGTTCGATCCCCGGCTGTGCAACAATGGAATTTGTTTATGTGCGCATTTAACATTTGCTCGAACGGTTAAGGAAAACATCGTAAGGAAACCGACATGTCTTACACCCAAAAAGTCGACGGCGTGTGTCAGGCACTGAAGGCTGATCACCTACTTGCCTATGAGATTTAAAAATGATCATGAAACAGATTCAGAAATCTGAGGCCAAAACTTAAAGTGGTTGTAGGACCACTGATTTATTTTATCTATTTGAGATATATATTAATTCAGGTGACTACGATTTAGAGCGTACATATACTTGAAAGGCCGGCAACGCAGACGCGAGCCCTCTGACATTGAGAGTATCCATGGGCGGGGCGGTGTCAGGTTCAGGTTTTATAGCCCTCTGCGCGTTTTCCCTCTGTTCTATAAAATATATATATTACTAGCTGACCTAGCAAACGTCGTTTTGCCATGTATAATAAAAAATAGGGGTTGGTCGTAGAGGGGTGAAATTTAGGGGTTGTATGTATTTGCTGTATCATAAAAAAATAAAATCAAAAAAAATATCTAAAAATTAAAAAATTATAATTTAGGGGTGGACTACCCTTAACATTTAGGGAGATGAAAAATAGAAGTTGTCCGATTCTCAGACATACCCAATATGCATACAAAATTTCATGAGAATCTGTCAAGCCGTTTCGGAGGAGTTTAACTACAAACACCGCGACACGAGAATCTTATATATTAGATTGTTCTTGAAGAAAAGTTCGTTCAAACAACGGGAATTGTTAAAACTGTAATACAAGTTTTTCATAATCTTGAGTTTGGGGTCATGACGAAAACCATGTGTTTGTTTTATTTAAATTATATCGCTTTATTAAGTGCATCCTATTAATTTCAACTACCAAGTATAAACAAAATGGTGCCAAATTAAACATTAAATAGTCTTAAGTAGTCCGCCCACACCGTTTTTTCTGGTAAATCAAGTTTTGGTTGCGTAGGTTTGGATTAAATTGCGGGTGTTACAATATACAATTTCTAGTTTTTTGAAAGTTGAAAAATTACTTTTATTATTGGGTTGTAGTGTTCATTATATCTTAAAGAGTAGGACAAAGGGAGCGTTCAAGTATTACATCACGCAATTTTTGGAGATAATTGACACCCCGTGTAACGCACCGTAACATTTTTCAGTACCCAAGTATGGTAAAACGTTTCGTGACCACCTAGTGACTCTTTATTTCTTGAAGTTACCATTATGTGGTGTAAAGTACTGGAAAGTCGAAAATAATATTAACAATAACACGTAATTAAATCCCCGCCCCGCATCGTAACGTTTTACAAATGGACCCCCCCAAATTCGTTACGCAATACTTTAACGCTCCCAAAATCATATTTAGGTTTATTGACGTTTATCCTTTTTTTAAAGGTTAGATAATTAATATTAATGCATCCAGTTACAAGATTCGTTGATAATTGCGTTCAATTTTCCTGTAATAGTATTTACGTTTAACTCTATATATTAAACCATGACCAAACAATACATTTCATATTTCACTACCTTTCTACATGGATATTTCGCTTATTAGCAGGAAGGTCGCCCGATAACGAAATATACCGGGCGTCCCAAGACTATGGGACATCAAGGGAAAGTACATTTAATGTCGTAGATAGGGTATTTTGCTGAAAGAAGATAATTTTATTTTGAAAATTAAGTATAGTAAAAAAACACCCCTTTTTTGATGCCAATCGAAAGAATGGACAAAAAATAATAATTTTTCTTAAGTAACATAGTATTTTGAATAAAGGATCAACGTGAAATGATTAATCAAATTAAAAACATACATGAAAGTGCCAAAGTCAATAAAGTCGCATTTGAGTCGGTTTGATTGACACGACACAAGTAATTTTGTCAAATCATTGAATGCAGTAATGCAGTATTGAGTGCAATACGTATACTTTTCAAAATAAAATAGTTATCTTTCAGCAAAATACCCTATCTACGATATTTGTAATAATAATTAGTTGCGCTACAACCTCTCTTAGGTCTGGGCCTCAGATTTCTGAATCTGTTTCAAGATCATTTCACAGCCTGACCGTCGACTTTTTGTGTCTAAGACATGTCAGTTTCCTCACGATGTTTTCCTTCACCGTTCGAGCGAATGTTAGATGCGCACATAGAACAAAATTCCATTGGTGCACAGCCGGGGATCGAACCTACGACCTCAGGGATGAGAGTCGCACGCTGAAGCCACTAGACCAACACTGCATCCTTGATGTATAATTATAATTCCCTTATAGGACTAATATATAGGCATTGTTTAAAGTGATCTCATCAATTTAAACCTGTAAAAGCAGGTGAAGGTAATAATAAAATACATACGAGTTTGCATATTGGCTTTTATTGCATTCCGAAATCGCTGGACTTTTAATTATAGTATATCGCGTTGTAAATTGATTTTACATTCCAATAACACAATTTGTTAATTTAAGCATTGATGTTAAAACCATAATATACTCGCAAATCTACATCCGAACTTCAAACATATTCTGTACCATATTAATTATAATTGGTAAGATTTGTACAATTACAGTGCTTCATACTAGGTTTTTTTATATTGGACATATATTACATTTATATTTGAAGACACTTCAATATAGTTGAATTAATCGGTGGAAGTAGATGATAAGCATCACACACATTGGGGACCATCTTGTTATCTGTACTTTTGGGTTTATTACATTATGTTTTCTTCGCTAATACAAATGAATGGTAATTGCGCACATAGAAAAATGAACTATAGCTCAGTTCAGGATATCAGGGAGTAAAAATCACACTATCAGATGAAACATTCACTGAGAATTTATGAAAATCACGCCACCGTCGAACGCTGTAACTGCATTAGAGTCCATCTACCAAAAATCTTCGCAGGCGTTTTCGGCACGGGTGCAATCCACACAGTATGATAATATTATTTTGTTGTTTTGAATACATTTTGTTTACTTTTAGGATGTACTCAGAGCAATGAGAAGTAAATGGTTAGAACCAGTACGCATTCCCACGATTGTGGCTGGCGTGTGCTATCCTCATTAGCTTTGCTTCCGCAGCTTACGATTTGATTGCAGTGAGTGCACTCATATATCTTTTAGAATCGCATTGGTTGGGATTGTTTAAATGTCGTACTCATATTATACCCGATTAATGAACGATGACTCATCAAAGGATGCCGTATTTTTTGCGTATAAGTAATATATATAATATCGTAGGTACTAATCGAAAAGTATGGGTATGGTATCACAATCCTTACGACATATTTCATAAGAGCTGTATATATGTGTAGCGATAGAGCAAAGGCAAACAAAAACAAAATAACTCCTGGAAAAAGATAGTGAGTGTTGCCATAGTTACTGTACGAGTAAAGGTAAAGGCTGTTTTAGTTTTAGGAAATCCCCACGCTTATAAAACTAAGAAAGCCGGAGTGAGGAAAATGTACAGCCTTGGCTCGTACAGTTACCATTATATAGTATATATACTCGTATGTATAAAATAAACGGACATGTATGGTATCAGGTAGCTTCAATCCAGGACTAGCGATCTCTCCCGCCTTCACACGGCTGGACATTTGTCTTATATAATATATATTCTATAGCCTATGTTCATGTAGGAAGTTTACGGTGGAAGAATTTTTCAAATTGGTCCAGTAGTTTTGGGACCCAATCATTGCAAGTGAACGATCAAATTTTTTCTCTTTGAAATAATAGTGTAGATATTTTTAGTAGTAAAAAAAATAATAAAGCATTAATTTTTAACAAATGCAAACAAGTTTACTAAAAAAAAAATTGTTACCAACTGCAAAATATTATGATCCATTTGGGGCTTACAATTTTTTTTATAAATGCATAAAACTACAAATTTTCTATAACTATTAATTTGTATAAAACCATACGAGAAATATTGTAAAAGCTTATACAGTTTAGTAGTGCAAGGTGAATTTTATACGCCTACATCTCCCTTCTTTTGTTAACGGTGAAGATATTAGGTGGATTCCATATTCGGATTTATCATAAAGTTTACGACTAAATAGCGGACGTCGGCTGCGAACCGGTTGATTCGATTCGGTTTAATAATAATTATAACGAACGAAATCGGATTTAATATGAAAGCTTACATAAAGTTCTCTCTGGAATATTACAATAATTAATTCTGTTAGTGCCGTAAATAAAGTGTAGGAAGCGTAAGAAATGGTATGAACTGTTTTATCGTTATTTAATTTAATTGTATTAAACACGCTAATTTAATTTACCTATGTACTTTTCAATAATATTTCATACTTTTACCAACTACTATGAAAGTATAATGACAAAGCGATGATGAAGATGCCGGTAGCGATTCGTGACTAAGACTCTTGGTAGAATGCTTACATGACCCCGAGTTTCCCCATTCGTTTCTATGATTTGAATGGGTTTAGTGGGTAGCGCCGTAGTGAGTCCCACATTTACACATCCATATTTGTAAAAAATATCAGTTAAACGTATTAAAATATGTACTATATATAGTAAATATTAGTAAATTATATATAGTAAATATAGTAAAATACATATTAGAGACGAAATAGGTACATATTTTATAATAATATTCCGTTTATTTGATCGTTTTTATTTCATAAACCAGTAGTTGATCAGCCTTCTGTCTAACATGGCGATTTTTGGATTTGAGATATACCGGTTTCGATACGACGTTTTCCATCACGAAGATGCATATCCAAAAAGTCCATTGGTTAGAACCAGTCAAGCCGAACCGAACAAGGTCGGGGAAGAATGGGAACCTACGACCTCTGAGATTTACATATTTTTTATCGTTCTTTTTAAAAACAATAACAAAAGACCATTTTATTATTTACACTATCGATGTATATTGTTGTATTTATTTTTCCTAAATTATCTTGCAATAAACTTTTTCCACTATTTATAGTGCAACATGTTCAATCTACAAACAATACGATGTCTACATTCCCGAATTTTCCTACGCCGCTAAGCGATTTCGATTTCGAATCGATCTCGATTTCTCGGCTTCAACTACTGGAGCCTTCGGGCCAATCAGGAAGAGCACAACATCCTTCCACCACAGTACCAATATTATACAGTTGAGTTTGTTTGGTTAGGAAGCAGTTCAAATTAAATAATTTCTGTATTGGATAGAACTTTTATCAAGGCTATATTACACTTTGTCAGCCCTAATAGTAGTAGAGACTGAAACCAAAATGTTGCAAAAATATGAACAAATTGTTCCGTTGAAACAAACCGTTGCGTGCACACACGACTTAAAGTTTACTAAAAAAGTCCTTGACGGAAAAGCTTTTATACTTGAATGGACTATATATGTCACTAGTAGACTCGGCCATGCGTTGCTGTGGCTAAGATTTTTGTTATATTACATAGTAGTAAATTATTCAAGAGAAGCGGCAGGAGAACACCAATCCACCATGCTTTTTTGGTGGTTATGCCATTAAATTGTAGCTTATGTGAAACGTTGGTATTTATTTTGATAAGGATCAATACCTAAAGATAAAGAGCCTTTTCTAGCGGTGGTATTTTAATAAAAAAATTAATAAAAGGACGCTTATTGTGACGTAACTATAAAAGATAGAGACATGCTGTCGCGACATTTTTTATAGATAGTGATGTGTCCTGAAAAATTGTAATACATCATTTTGTTCTATCATTAATAGTTTTAGCAGTGCACGCGATTGAAGGAAGTTTTTTGTTTATTTTTTTACACCTTGGGTTTATTCAAGTTTTAGTAAGCATCCCTAATTTTTTTGAAAATGAAACATAGGTAGCCTATGTCACTCGGGAATAGTGTAGCTTGCCAACGGTGACAGAATTTTTGATATCGGTCCAGTAGTTTCGGAGCCTATTCATTTCAAACAAACAAAAAATCAAACATTTCCTCATTATAATATTAGTATAGACAAACGTATGACATAATTGTTCATTATTCGCGTGTGATATGCACGGGAACATTTTTTCTGAAGCTTTCTATAAGTCCAACCAACGTAAGCCAATAAAAAAAGGTCCTTACATATGAAATTGGCGTTTTGTATGGGAGGAACAAAAAGTCGAATATTTTTAAATATAATATATTTAATTAATCAAAGTATGAACCATTGTTTTCTATGCAATTTTGCCATCTCATAGGTAGTTCATTGATCCCTTTACTAAAAAAAACAGTGGGACGGGAATCAATAAAATCTGTGAAGGCGATTTGGACTGCCCCATCAGAGTTAAATTTTTTCCCTTGCAAGAAGTTGTCCAAATTTCGAAAAAAATGGTAATCTGTTGGAGCAAGGTCCGGGGAGTACGGAGGATGTCTTAGACATTCCAATTAAAGCTGTTCTAATTTGGTAGCCGTCTGTTGTTCAGTGTGTGGTCTAGCGTTGTCGTGAAGTAGCAGTGGCGTGGAGCGATTGACCAGCCTAGGTTGTTTAGCCGCTAGCTTTTCCGACAATAGACATCAGCCGTAATAGTCTGGCCAGATTTGAGAAAACTGTAATGAACAATACCGGCACTAGTCCACTAAACGCTTACAAGAAACTTTTTTGGGGTTAATTTTCGCTTGGGGCAGGATTTGGCTGGCTGGCCAGGATCCAACCATTGCGCTGAGCGCTTCCGATTATCGTAAAGAATCCATTTTTCATCACAGGTAATGATTCGGTTTAAAATACCTTCATTATTGTGCCGGTTCAGTAATGTAACGCAGCAGTCGACGCGCGTTTGCCGGTTTGCTTCAGTCAATTAGTGAGGTACCCATCTTTCAAGCTTTTAAATCTTCCCAATTTGCTTCAAGTGAATTAAAACAGTTTTATCACTAACACCGCAGCCTGCAGCTAACTCGGACGTGGTTTGCGATGGATCCGCAACTACAATAGCCTTCAATACTTCATTATCAACTTAGGTCTCAGGCCGTCCACGGGGCTTGTTCTGCAGGTCGAAATTTCCAGAACGAAAACGTTGAAACCAAAAACGAACTGTGTTTTCTTTTGCAACATGACCGCCATACACATCATTCACCCTTCGAGTCGTTTCCGCAGCACTAGTGCCACGGCGGAACTCGTTCTCGTAAATAATGCGATACTTTAAGTTTTCCATTTTGTAAAATGAGTGACGCAAACAGAAAAAAACAGAAGAAAAAAAAACAAATGAATGACGGTAATCGAAGCTCAAATACATGAGTAAATAGCTGTACAAATTTGACTTTGGAATTCCTTACCAAAGAGGAGAACATCGTGATTAAAGTGGCCAGTACGAAATACGCCAATTTCATATATAAGGACCTAATATTAAGGCATTCCGTCACCTATTGTGCGTCCAACGAACTCTTCAGTAGTCGCAGTCTCGCTCGAGTGGGTAAATCCGTCTCAAAGTATGGTTTTCGGTGTCGGAAACATCGTATTATTGGATTAAGCGGTACATTACACCAGCCATTTATCGGCACTTGCGCCAATTTAGTGATTGGTGACGTCCGCTTGCGATGCTCTATTATCCAATTTGTATGGATTTGTGTCATTGATCGTTTTCATATTTTGTATTTATTGTTTCCTAGATCTGACTTTAAATATAATAGTATAAAAGTATATTTAAATCTATAATAACAATTTATAAAATTTCTTCACTTGATTATTAAAAATAAAAAAAATGCAATGCACTACAAAGACTTACTGTAATTAGTGCTTTGCTTACAGCTTTCTCTCAAGAGATATCAACGTATCAGCAGAAATCAATCAACAGTTGTAAATAAAAAAATGTGTTTATTCATTATAATTTGTAATATTTAGAAACCCTTTTAAGTAAAGAAATAAAAGGGTTCCCAGCTCTTCCATAACAAACTAACAATTAATAGTAAGTGCATGAGTGAGTGTGTGGGTGCATGTGAGTGAGTGAGTGCGTGAGTGAGTGAGTGAGTGAGTTTGCGAGTGTAATTTTATTAGGTCCAAACTTTTTTTAAAAAAATTTATGATTTCAATGACGAAAATAGAATTCACCTTTAGTTATTTCAATAATAATACAGAGTCGATTTCTCTATTCAACGTATAAATTTGCAAACATGCCTGATACAAGATTAAAAAGTACATAACATGCAAATCCTCGACCAACTCGTTATATCGATAATGACGTCATTACCTTGCTCGATAGTGAGCATTACGTTGTATAATGATCCTCTTAATGTACAGTTAACAAAAACGTTTCGTTGATAACACATAGAAAGATCCTACATCCTACAAATAAACTAATAGGTGTTTTTTTTATAGAACAGGGAGCAAACGGGCTCATCTAGTGTTAGGTGATAATGCCCATGGACACTCAATGCCAGAGGTGTCGCGAGTGCGTTGCCGTACTTAAATGCATGTTTGCATGCAATGCTTGTTTAATGCAAGGTTTTGATAGAGCCAAACAAATGCTGCTAAGAGCTCGGTAGAATACGTCTTGAATAGCTTCTGAATAGCGATTGAATAGGCATGAATGAAGTACATATTACATGCCTCTTTCCGAAGCAGGTCGTACACATACAGTCCATCTAGAATAAGAAAATGCGTATTTTGTATACTTAATCTACCTATATTACTTGATATATGGAAAAGAATTTAACTGTATAAATACATATGTAACTATATTTATGTAATTTTTTTGTAATACTATTTCTTTATATTAAAATTAAATTACTAATGTTGAATACGTATTAAAATAGATTAATTTTACTTTTTTACGGTAGAATATTTACAAGTATTTATTTATCCATAAAGTCAAAAATCAAAAGTAAAAAATCATTTATTCATGTAGGTAGCACAATGTAAACTTAGGAACGTCAAAAAAGAAATATACATTAAATGCTAAATGCTTCTAATTTTACATTTACTGCCAGTTCTCAAATCTCATAGGTATTTCTATACAATTTTTTATAAGGTTTTTAGTGTTATTTTATTTTTGTTTTATGTTGGTATGTTCATAACTGTTAATCTCATTACGGCTAATATTTTTCAAACGATAATAGGCCTAATTAGATTAGGAAGATAATGCTAAGTGCCGTGAACGTGTAAAGGGCAAGTGATGTTTTATACAAACAGAAATTATTTTATGTATTAAAAATCGTTATCACCGCAGAATAGGAAATTCCATCCGTATCACCTCGAAGTCCGTCGTTCCACAACTGAGCCTTTCCTCAGGCAGCTTTTGCCGCGCACTACCACTATGTGGAAGCAGCTTCCCACTGAAGTATTTCCGAACCAATTCGACTTAGAGTCCATCAAGAAATACCACCAACGTACCACCAGAGTAGCAATTTTTAAAAGGCCGGCAACGCACTTGGGTGCCTTTGTGCAATATGAGTGTATGCTATGTGTGAGGTATCACTTATGTCAAAAAAAAATCGCTGACAAATGAACTGAGAAATCTTAAGATTAAAATCGGCACTTAATCAAATCAAATAATATTCTCACACATTAAACATTACACGGCTGAAGATTTATATCGTGTGACAAAAGACAGCAGGATCCGCTCGTTGCCGGCAGATCCTAGGGTTTGCCTGTGCTGATTTACAGCCAGCTCTTCAGCATTTTCTTCTATTTAAATTGTTTAAAAATTTACAAAAGCAGAACCTGCGAAAATTATTAATATTTTTAAATGTATTTAATTATATAAGAAACAGCAACAACAACCAAAAAACTTCTTGAAGAAATGAATTTACTATAGGCGGGTGGCGACCGTGCATTAAAATCCAAACAGGGATTTACTGTATGAGAATAATTACTCTATCTAAGAAGCTGAATGAAGAATAAGTTTCTATTAGTTTACTAATAGAACACGCGAATGTCAAAATTCAATAAGTTTTTGAGACACGGGAGTCACACTTCACTAAGTCTGACTTCAGAATATCAAATATATGCGTCAAGTACGTTAAATCTGTATTATTTAGTATACATAAATACGTACATTACCTTACAGTACTAAGCCAGTACAATAATGTCGAAAAAATATTAAAAAATACATACACAATATCGCTACTGTGAACTCACTCTGAGCATATTATTTACATAAAGAGAGAAATCCTGATTTGAGATTTCAACATTTAATTTGGTTTTGCATTTTCAAAATAATTATAACATAACTAGCTGACCTGGCAAACGTCGTTTTGCCATGTATATCATTTATAATAAAAAAATAGGGGTTGATCGTAGAGGGGTGAAATTTAGGGGTTGTATGTATTTTTTAATGCTGTATCATAAAAAAATAAAAACAAAAAAAATATCTAAAAATTAAAAAATTATAATTTAGGGATGGACTACCCGTAACATTTAAGGCTCCCACACAAAACTGCGAATTCGCATCGCATCGCAAATATCTGCGAATTCGCACGAACGCAACGCAAGAATTTCCGATCTGCTTCGCATCGCACATTCCTGCGATTTTACGTCATCCTTGGTGACACCATTTTAGTCCGCTCTGAGACAGCTTTAGAGAAAAATGGCGGAATATGATATAGATTTTTTAATATCTTTAATTGAGGAGCGTCCCGTCCTTTGGTCCTGACCTGATAGTCAGTCCCAGCATTTCCAAAGGCATAACAGGAATTCTTCCTTTGTACGATCGTTTTTGAAGGCATGGTGATAATATACTCAAAACATCTTCAAATGAAGATAATATGCTCATTCTAAAATAATAAAAAAATTTATCTTCTTCAGTTCTCAACGCATAGTACTTTTGAATAAAATAGTTCCCATCAGAGTTCATAATCGTAATGAATGGATGAACCCAGAATCTTCTTTTTATTTTATATCTATTTAACAATAACAGCAGTGCAATAATCTTTTTGCGATCTATCTTACGCTTCTTAAAAACACGTTCAGTACGGCTGACTTCGAAGGAATGGTCGCCCTACCAAACGGTTTGACGCACTAAATCGTATCGCAGAAATTCGCATCGCATCGCAGTTTTGTGTGGGAGCCCTTAGGGGGATGAAGAATAGATGTTGTCCGATTCTCAGACATACCCAATATGCACACAAAATTTCATGAGAATCGGTCAAGCCGTTTCGGAGGAGTTTAACTACAAACACCGCGACACGAGAATTTTATATATTAGACTAGCAGACCGGCCAAGCGTTGCTGTGGCTAAGGTTTTTGTTATACATAGTAGCAAACTATTCAAGGGAAACGGTAGGAGAACACCAGTCATGGGGACCACCATGCTTTTTTGGTGGTTATGCCATTAAATTGTAGCTTATGTAAAACGTTGGTACTTTCAACACAGCGCCATCTGTTAGAATTGTGACTATCAAATAATAAACACATATTTTGCAATAAAATAATATTGCGGGTATAAATTGAGATGTAAGCTATCCTATCTTTTAAGTTGGATTAAACTACACACGGTGTGCAAATTTGATTGATATCGGTTAAGTAGTTTAGGAGTCCATAGCAGACAAACAACGTGACATGTAATTTATATATACATACTAGTAGACTCGGCCAAGCGTTGCTCTGGCTAAGATTTTTGTTATATTACATAGTAGTAAACTATTCAAGGGAAACGGTAGGAGAACTTATGTGAAAGGTAGATGACAGCTTATGTGAAACGTTCATAATTTTAACACAGCGCCATCTGTTAGAATTGTATCAAATAATAAACAAATATTTTGCAATAAATTAAAATTGCGACTATAATTTGAGATATATTAAGATTAAGATATAGGTCAGTCAATAATTTTTTTTGCAATCTCTAGCCAAGTTACTTTACGCACCCACATGATACAATTAAAAAAACCGATACTCTAAAGACATCATAAATGATTTCTTTTTATTTCTATAATATAATATATCAATCGTCATTAGTAGACTGTACTATAGATAAGAAACCTTTCATATGCCTTCAATTAATTATAAAACCGAGGCGTGATTTTCAAAGGTACTCAAAAACATTAAATCAATACCCGTCATTCATGCTTAGGTCATTAAAATGATATCGTAAACATCTAAGAAATAACAATCCCTAATCTCGATTTAACCGAATTATCTACATTCGTTTGATACGCCACTAAATCCATTAAACACGACTGGGGAGACGATAATGCGACATTAGGCTGACAATTGGTATGTCCGGACTGTGGGTATTAAATTAAGTGCACTGATGTTATAACAACAAACAGAGATTACGTATTTATTTACACTTTATTACCTTATACAAAAACATACATATAAAAAATTAAATTAAAAAGCAGTTACATAAGTTATGAGGCAACGGGCGGCCTTATCGCTAACAAGCGATTTCTTCCAGGCAACCCTTATAAGGAACAATAAAAAAGAAACACCTACAAGAAGTGTATATTAACAAAAAAATTACTCAAAATAACACGTAACTATAACTAAATAAAATAAAGTAAATTCTTAAAAAAAATAAAAAATATGTATAAACAAAAATTTAAATGCCAATCAATAGGCTAACTGGGTCACAGTAATTAATATATGTAAGCTAATTACGAGACAGAAAAAAATGATGAAAAAGAAGCTTTTTAAATAAATTTAAATACTGAGCTCGTCTAATATTATTAAATCAATAATAAATAACAATTTTCAAAAGTTCGCCTAAGCTTAGGCCACTAAAAGCTCAACTCAATGAATTAAGAACTTACACCTAAACTATTTATTAAACATGTAAGTTCGTAATAGATCTAATCGGAAACTTAAAAGTCTTACACGGCAGTACAATTGATATTAGTTTTAATAGATGTGGTAATTTGCACCATTATGATTAACTATCATACGAGATAACTTAATTGAATCTGAATATTTTTAAATGTTTTACTAGCGGGGCAACTGAAGCAGCTAAATATGTTCACATTAAACCTTGGAAAAGTAGGCTTACATCAAAATTATAAGTTTCCATACAATTTTATTCATACAAATGGAATCTTACATACCTTTAACACATTTTAATCAAAT
Organism: Pieris macdunnoughi; assembly: GCA_905332375.1. Taxonomy (NCBI): domain Eukaryota; kingdom Metazoa; phylum Arthropoda; class Insecta; order Lepidoptera; family Pieridae; genus Pieris; species Pieris macdunnoughi. Next base: position 3,411,810 of record CAJOBZ010000014.1, on the reverse strand, counting down.
GTTGTCAATGTTTCTTACCCCCGAAGCTAAGCGTTAAATCAGACAAGTTGTTTTATATATTACTAGCCGTTTCCCAATACGTTTTACGTCCGTTTTACAATAGGAAATAAACAAAATTTTGTTTCATTATTATTATTTTTTCATATTTTTATTATTCTTCTTTTTAACTTCCCGCTAAGAAAATTGAAAATTTTTGAAAATCAAGTTTAACAGATGTTGACGTTTTGAGGTTCTAGGAAGCCTCCCCGAATGTTTCCGCGGTGAAGTCGGTATGTATAAATTTTCATAAAAGTAAAACAGCAATAAAAAATGAAGGGACGTTGGAATTTAAAAAATAAATAGCCATAAACCATCCAGGAAAAAAATCGCATCGAATGGCAGTAGTCATCAGTTTCATGACGATAGGTACTATCAGTGGTTTAGGCGTGAAGGAGCCTCAAACGAAGACCATTTTTCTTATATATATATAGATAGAAGATAGATAGATTGTGTAAACAATTTGAGCTTTAATTGTATTAGATTCATATTAATTGTTAGCCTGGCGAGGGATGACGTTAACGGGTTTCCAGCTGAGTTATAAGTTACTCAAGTAAAATCAATTATGCCGTGATCAACAGAGCTTTACTGACCCAAGATTTATCTAAATATTATACCCGTAGCTATGGCATAGAGTTAGGATAAATTGTATTCTTTTCGTGTGATAATATGGTAAGAAATAAATTGAATAAAGCATTTTTTTGAGCTATTGAACACGATAAACTCAAAATTCACCAAACGGATTTTGGTAAGTTATCAATTGAGCAATGTTGGCCGTCGTCAGATTATTATCAAGTATTTGCAACAACAATAAAACAGTAATTTTACGTTAAACTATTATGAACCACGAATGGACATTCTTCCTTCTTCAAGAATAACCTATCTATTGATAAAAAAAATCTGTGGCGCTACAACCTCTTGTCTGGGCGTCAGATTTCTGAAACTGTTTGATGATCGTTTTTCAATCTAATAAATAAGTAGGTGATCAGCCTCCTGTGCCTGGCACACGCCGTTGACTTGGGTCTAAGACATACGTCGGTTTCCTCACGATGTTTTCCTTCACCGTTCGCGCGAAAGTTAAATGCGCACATAGAAAAAAAGTCCATTGGTGCACAGCCGGGGATCGAACTTACGATGAGAGTCGCACGCTGAAGCCACTAGGCCAACACTACTCATATATCTAGACATTACTTGAAAAATAATTCTAATAGCATAGAAATCTAATTAATACCATGTTTTTATACAACTAGTATACTTGGAAAGAAAATCTTTATATTTTGCATATCACAGGATATAAATAACTATACAGCGAAGAAACTTTACGGAAAATAAATGGAAGTTGGGATGACTGATCGCCTGTCTGGTCGAGCAGTAATTGATACGAAGTTAAAATCAGACTGAAAATGCATTCGAATTTTATTTCCATACAAAATTGTACGTCTCAACGCGGTAGACATTAATGGTACATATATGTATATATATACTCACTATAAGAATAAGAGTATTCTATTTAATTATCTATAAAGAGAACACTGTTTAATTCCCGATTTGGTAACGATTTATTAAAGAAATCGATTGATAGAATTAAGTACTGCTCGTGTAAGTACGTTTACATATACATACTTTAAAGTTATAGTCTACCTTCTCGAACTAATTCTATACAAAACTTTAAAGGTAATTATGACCTTGAGAAGTGGTGATGGAGACGGCTCGTAAAAACATAATGGACGGCTTTCTGGACGGTCAGGTTAGTTCCCAAAAAAACTTTCAAATACAGAAAAGACTTTCGGCTTGTACAGATACGGATATTGAAGTTCTTTGAGCAAATCTCAAGGAATGAATTAGAGAAGCTTGTTACCCGAGGCTATGTGGAAGGGAAACGTGCGGCCTATATTCAACGCGTTGGACTGATTTAATTAGTGCAACATCTGGCCAAAGTGGAGATCTAGAGTGACCCGATCACGGCCATTCGATTAAAAAGATTTTTTAAAATGTAATATGAGGCAAACGGGAAGGAGGCTCATCTGATGTTAAGTGATACCACCGCTCACCGGACACTCACATTGTCAGAAGGCTCGCAAGTGCGTTGCCGGCCTTTTAGGAATTGGTACACTTACTTACTTTACCACTTTTACTTTAGACCTAACATTGCATACAACTTGAATTGTATCTACGGACGGCTCTTTGCTATACCCGTACCATCCTTTAGGCCGTTTCTCCACTGCTCCGGTCCGGCAAACGTTAATTACCGATCCGATTTAGAAACTCACAACAGTACTTACGTGCTTCTCCACTACTCCGGCATCCGGTTTTTAACGAGCCAATAACTTGCTAGATTGGAACGCGGTGTTTTATCGGTCCAAGTATATCCAAGTATCCAAGAGGTCATAAATTATTATTCACAGGTTTATTTAAAGTTTCTTTAATTTGAAAGAATCTGGATAACCTGGACCAAACCAAATTATGTTTATATATATTTATATTATTAGTTAACTATTTATTAAGTAGATTTTAATATTTTAAGATAGACAATATAAAAAAGTAATAAACTTGCCAGGGCAATAAAATATTCAGAATTTAGAACGTTTTATTAATAAAATAAAGTATTTGGGTTTTAGTTAATATAAGTGTTGCATGATAATTATACAAGTATCGATTATTGTCGGATCGGATATAGTGGAGAAGTGCAATCCGGCCTTCCGATATTTTTCTCATGACTCATTCCGGTATCCGACGCCGGACCGGAGCAGTGGAGAAAGGCCGGGTTCTCACTATGCCGGACCGGCAGATATCCCGGTCCGGTAAAATTGCCGGAACGCCTAGTGGCTGTACAAATTGTATGAAGCTATTCACATTATCCCGAGTCCTGCTTTTTCGCCGAGCCCGCCATTTTTACCGAGCGTTTTGTCACTACAAAATGCCGATAAAATCACCGGACCGGAGTAATGTGAACCAGTTCCGGCGCGTGTTCCCTGCCCCGCCCGTCACGGTGCTACCCGCACTTCATTCGACTCGCATTTTCTGAGTACAGTAGACGTGTAGCATGATGAACGACATTCAAATAGAAACTTTAATTAAATAATTGAAGAACTTTGCTCCATCACTTCTAAGTTCACCGATCAATGTTTCAAATGTCCCAAGTGAAAATCTTTCCCGTAAAATAGGATGTACCTAATACTTTCTTCTTTTATTTTGCCTTCTGTACCACCACCACCACAACACAACAATTTCGTCGTCCATTGTGGGCACTGGTCCAAATTCAACTGAGTTGCTTGTCCGATTTTCTTGTGGGGTCCGGTGTAATGTGAACACTCTGTCCGGTGTCCGGTTTCCGGCAGATCTGCCGGTCTGGCATAGTGGGAACCCGGCAAAAGGGCCTTAAAGTTTAATATATAATAAATCAAATTTTATTCGTATACAGGATACTGTGACTAAAGCGCTATTTGAATAACCTTATAATAAATAATTCCATTAACGAAGCCAAGAGTTATTGCTTACCGGCGTAAAATTGATTCTTGTACAGAAGATGTATGAGCCAATCGATTCTACTTAGGTGTAATAAAATTTAATTACCGCAAGCCTCAGCCGATGTATGGTGTCAGCTAATACGTTATTTATCGGACGACCCGGGGTTTGGAATATATAATACAAGGTTATAGAGAATTGCTAACTTCAATAATTAATTATGATTTACGGCACATTTAAAAAATTCTTAATTTAATTTAGCTTTAAGTTTACAGATATTAGCGCGAGTTTATTACTAGAGTTCCGCTGAACGGAACTAAAAAGTCCTAGAAACGTTGAGATTTGTAATTTATAATCGCGTTAATATTCGTTACTACAGTTTAACTTAATTATATTAGGTTCTACAATCTACTAAACATACAAATGTTTTTTACACACAACTTTATTAAACATACATTTATTTATTTATGTATTTACACTTCGTTACATTAATAGAAAAACAAATAACATAATACATAAAAAAAAATATAAGTGATGGAAAGGGCGGCCTTATCGCTAACAAGCGATCTCTTTCAGGTAACCCCAGTAAGGAAAAATCCTGAAAAAAGAAATATGATGAGTAAAATGCAAGAAGTGCACAACCAATCTTATAAAAAAATTATAGAAATACCAGCCTTAATTTAAAATAATACAAAAAATATTTACTAAAATAAACAAAAAACTGAAAAGATAATTAATTTAAATAATATATATAATTTAATATATATTATTTATTAATATAATCTTATCATATCTTTTAAAATCACCTAACCTACAATATCAATCTATAGCTTTAAAATAACACTAGTTTTTGCTAGACAATTAATTTATTATGGCGTTGAAGAATGCAATCTTCGGTAGATCTGTCGGCGAAAGCACTTCTTTGGTGACAGTGGGGTTGGATTGTTATCAAACTATGTGTAACTAAATGTGTATTACTTATTACACATAACTAATAATTTCTACTAAGCATGTAGTAGAGCTCTTTTGTTTTGACCTATAAAAAAACAATGATAAAATTTAAAATAAATATATTTAATAAGGGATTTCGTATTACTTTAACCGTTAATCCATGTTTGATGAATTACAGGTTTTCGGGTGGCAGCTTTAGGTGATAAATAATACCGAGGAGACGAATTAGAAATCTCATTTATTCGTTACTGATTTATAGACGCCTGTTCATTTTATACATTTACAAACTGTATTAAATATTAGAGTGATTGCTATAATATTTTAAGGGGCGCAAAAAGTTCTAACATTAACTTCTATAGTATAAGAGGTATTCTTAATAGTCCCATGATTGCCTTAGATAAGGAAAACATTTTATCGCCCAGGAACTCAATTTGTGACGTGTTTACATTGAAGTAAATTAAGTTTGTATAGGGAAGTGATTTATAATGTACTTGGCAATCGCCTTCGTATTCTATATGTTAGAAGAATTATAAATAAAAGAAAAAAATCGCTTTTTTTCTTAAATCGAGAAATAAAAGACGGAAATTGATTTGAGGGACTAACACACTGAGAGTTAATAATCACATAATATGTTAACCGTGCTTTAGGTCATATTAAAAAAAGTCCTTATTTCATTATTATTTCTGACTACAATAGATAATTGTCCTAGAAATTATAATGACGCGTATATTTCTACATAAGAAAATGTCTTTTTAATGCTTGAGTGAATTCTCCATCCCGTCTCATTTTCTTATAGAAAGGGAAAATCCCTTGGTTCATTGATGAAGCCTTTTTTGCATTATTATATAAAGTTATGTAAAATACGTATTTGTTGTTCTAATTTGAATGAAACGGATTTTTCAGTATTCACAAAAACTCGAATGAAGAGGTTTCATAATTCACGCAAAATTAATTATTGCTAGTAAAAAAGTGCGTGCGTACAAAGTACAGGTGTCAGAAGTGGAACTTCTTTGGCAAACTATTTTTTAAGTCTTCTTCATATTTATACAAATCTAAAACTTTACATTTCCCAGACTTAGAGGGAGGGAAAAAGGAAGAGTGTGATGTTAGTAATTTAATAAATTAAATTATCATTAAAATATTGTGTCGAAAATGATTACAAATTATAAATTTATTTCTTCGATAATAAACAAAACGTGGCATTTTATTTTACAATTCGTCATTTGAGATTTCAATAAAATAATTTTGCATAAAATGTATTATAATATTCTCTTTACGAATTTTAATTTTAAAAATAGAATTTCTATAAGGTAATTCACCCTTCTCACTCTCTCTCAATCGCTCTCTCCCTTTTCTTCGACAAAATCGCTGCACGTATTATTATTATTGCGTATCATCCCTCAAATTTAGCCTCATACGCCAAAAAAAGTTTCACTTCAAAAACAAAAGCTTTTTGCTTGTTAAAATAGGCTGGCTGTAAAAAAAAGCTTATTATAGTTACGTGCAGTAAAGACTAAAAACTAAGTGTAGCCGCAATATTTCACCCTAATAGCGTAAAGGTCGCACAGCAGTCTAAGCTGTTTAGTGCCAGTAAACGGTGCAATTGGAACAGTCTTACTGCAAGGCGGTCAGTCGGCTTAACTTGTTTTTGTTACGACCGATTAACCCATATTGTATTTCGTGACGTCACTTTTCGTCCTCGATTTTTCTATCAAGCGAGGCTTCGGATCCGATTGTGTCCCGCGCGTAGCAAAATAAGCCGCGCATGCGTCAAAGTTGCGCCAATTTCGCACGCAGCGGCCTCTAGCGCCGTTTGCAGTCTAGTTAAACCACGTCGGGGGTATGTCGCCTCGCGGGACGTTGCTATTCGCGGGAGATGTCAAATTTGATATGGATCAGTACGATGTGATGCGCGATTAGGGATATTAATATAACCTCTGCTTAGTATTGTCTGTAGGTTAGATTATTGTGTTCATTTAGGATGTAGGGACGTTTTAGGGGCTTGAATGTCTAGGTGTTGAGTGGCTGAGTGCGGTCCGACGCGGTTATATTGTGTAGCCTGCATAACCTTGACATCAATTTCCCGCGCTAGAACGCAGACTTATCCAACACTCCTCTCAAAATTGCAGCGTGGAAACTGTTATATTTAAAATATTTTAGACGTAAAATGACTTTTAGATTTTAATTAAAGTCGTGAAGTTAAATGGTGGTTATCAAAATGATTCGATTTAAAGGTAAGTTTATCTTATATAATTCATGTGTTATTTTCCCAAATATGAAAAAATTTTTGTTAATTTATTCTATGTAAATTTGAAAGTTGTAGATTTATTAATTGGACCTTTTTTTTCTACTTAAAGTATTACTAATAAACCCATAAGGTGTAAAGGTCAAGTTTAAACAATAATTTAATCAATTTGTAATAATAGATATTTGTTAATTTTAATTGTATTGTTTTTCTGGAGCAGTGGCACTTAGCATTACGCCATAATGCTAAGTGCTAATCATGATAGTCACGTTTGAAATCCAACTAAAATGGTTGATCTTTTCTTCTGTACCCTATAAAAACTTAATCGTATGATAATAGAAACTGGCTTGTCTTAGGGTAAGATTCACAATCGATACTTAGTGTTAAGTATTACTTCCGTATGTCAAATCTAAAACGTTTTTCATACATACGACAGTAACACTAAGCGATAAGTATTGACTCTGAATCTGAGGGTCAAATCCAAATGATTGAACAATGTTCGATAGAACATGTCTAATCTCTAAATCATAGACTCGGGAAAAATTTAATAACAATATTCATTTCATTTTCATTTTATTTCATTCAGACGTCTGTCTTGCGACCATCGCAAGGCAGATATTATTAATTGCTTAAAATAGCATCTTTTTACCATACCATAATCTTACTACCATATAATTTTTTTTGTGCAATTGGAAGGGCGATTCCTCGTATTTTAATTTAGAACCAGTCACATTGATTCCTATTATATATAATTAGTAGCTGATCCGGCAAACGTAGTTTTGCCATGTATATCATTTATAATAAAAAATAGGGGTTGATCGTAGAAGGGTGAAAATTAGGGGTTGTGTGTATTTTTAATGCTGTATCATAAAAACAAAATTAATTATCTAAAAATTAAAAAAAAATTAGGGATGGACTACCCTTAACATTTAGGGGGCTGAAAAATAGATGTTGTCCGATTCTCAGACATACCCAATATGCACACAAAATTTCATGAGAATCGGTCAAGCCGTTTCGGAGGAGTTTAACTACAAACACCGCGACACGAGAATTTTATATACTCGTATTAGATTTTATGTATTGATATTTTCACCTGAACTACTCTTATTATATTTATTATCTATAAAACCGTTTATTTATCAGATTTTTGTAATTTATTAATATAAATTAAATATTGGATAAAAGTATTTCCAGATTGTGTTTATATTATACATGTTACCGTACCGTAAACCTAAGCGCGTAAAAATATATTTCGATTTCTTATATTAGGTAGAAATTTGTAACTTCAAGACACTGAACATTTTGCCATATGTCCTAATGACTTTTACTAAAAAACTAATTCAGTTTCACTACTCATATCAAACTTCTGCATAGTGTTAGCATTAAAATTCAATTACAAATCCAAAATCCGTGGCGAACACATGCAAGAGAACACTTAGCTTTGCCGCTGGGGCAATTTACTTAAGTATAGAAGAACATTAACTATCAGACCCTGCGGTAAACTTTAAACTACCCAATACATTGTTAAACGAGTTGGGACTTACCCTCTTATTCATAAAAGCTATGTCAGCTATTAAATTATTTTCAACAGATTTGTTAAAGTCAAAGTCAAAAATCGTTTAAACATATAGGTAACCCATTGTACACTTATGAACGTCAAAAAATGGAATGTATATGAAATGCTTCTAACTTTACATTTAGTGCAAGTTCTCAAATCAAGGGCTTAGAACGTAAGAGAAGAACTGGCAATAAACTCTCCGCCACTCTTTTAAATCGCCATGTTTTTTTACACAACGTTTGTAAGGAGCTGCAACCATTACACCATGTTCCACATGACATCTTAAGTAATTAATAATAATAACATAAATTCTTGTCCTCTATCAGCAGGAGGCATGGTGAAATAGGAGCACGCACTTACATTCTCGTGGGAACAACACGCAAGACATAGTCGAAATAACTAACATCACCGCATACACGAATTCAAGTACGACCAGTCACCACAAGTAGCACCCGTTCACGGGTATGACGCATGGCCAGCCATCGGCCCCTCGTTAATACGCACCATATTCAACCATTATCCAAATAATATTTCTTTTCTGGTTTCCTTACGATGTTTACCATACCAAGAAACGTACTCTGAACCTGCTGTATACACCTGGGTTTCGAACCACAAACACAGGGTTGGGAGCCTTATCGCTATAAAAGCTAGTAGCCCGATTTTATATTATACATTAGAGCACAATGGAAATAATAAGTTCTCTTTGTTTCAACCTAGGTTGTGGCAATTTAATTTAAACCTTTAGAATACAATAAGAATTAATATAATATATACACAATTCATGTTTACGTAGTTTGCAAAGGTTGTGTCTTTAAGGAAATTGTCAAAAGGAGTTTTCGTCTTTATGTCTTGTACATATGTATGTATTTTAATTATTTTAGCCACTTTAATTCCTTACTATTTACATATAAAATAGGTGTTTTGTGTTATTTAGTACGGATCTCTTTCGGGTACATGTGACCTCCTGATCTTCCCATTAGGTACTTTTATTCCTTGGTTATTCTTTCTTTACATAAGATTTTTTGAAGTTATACTTCTTTAGGCGCGTTATGAAAAATTTATGAGAGTGAAATTTTACGATGCGCGCGCACCTGTGACACAAAATTGGGAGTGTGATTATAGCGTGCGCAATCTACAAGTAAAGAAATAGAATATGCGTGAAGCTAACTTCACGCATATTCTATTTCTTAGCTTAGCAGCTTAACAAGAATTTTGAATGACCATGACAATTGACATCTGACAATGACATTAACCTTTTAAACAAATATAGGAGTTTGAATTATTGTTTAAAATAAAAGATTATATAAGTACCTAGTTGTTTTCAATGTTCATTATACAAGTGCGAATTTTATATGTGCGTCTGAATTATAATCAGAAGTGATTTAAATTGAATATCTAAATCAATACTAATTAATATGATAAAATATTTGTGAAAAAACTGTGCCAAACTTCCTGAGTGCTTCAATACAATTGAGGTTAACTATCCGTATGTATTATCGAGTATTATTGTTGATTAAAACTGAAACATGAACCATTATTCATTGCTTTTGTTTATTGCGTTTGTTACAGCAACTTTTTAGAAATATTCTACGACCCTATATATCAATAATTGAGAACAAAGATTTAAGCACGAATACTAATAAGGAGAAAATGAAGGCTTGGAGCGATATTACAGAGAAGTAAACATTTTAATAAGTACCTGTATCTCAAAAAAATGATTACATTATTTAATCAAAACATGTAATTTTTCAGATTTAATCTAGCAAATATAAGGACAAGAGACAAAAAACAATTGATGAATCAGTGGAAGTGCACTAAATTGAATACAAAAAAAGAGTTGTCATCTTATCGCCGTGAAACATCAAAAACTAGAGGTTGAACAAAGCCACCATCACCTTCTCCAGACACAATGGATATGGCAGAGATGATACCGCAACGGTTTGAAGTAGATTTCAATGAATTTGATTGTGATGGTGTCGAGGTAGGAATGTTAATTATAAATATGATGGTGATGTTCAAGGTTCAACCTCTCAAGCATAGGCACATACTTTATTCCCCTACAGGGTAGTTAGAGATATTGTAATACCTCAAAACATCCATGTTGCTCTTGTAGTACCGAAACTCTGTCCAGCCAGATGTGAGCCCATTCCCACTTATAATGGACAGTGGGTATAATACATCTTAATACCTGAGTGCGAACCACTCACCATGATACTTAAATTAATAGTTGTTATTTATATATTTCAGGATATTACAAATAAAATCATTTTGGAAACAATTGCTATCCCAAAAGCAAATAAAGCCAACAATGACAAGGTAATAAATCAGTTTTGACATAACTTGAATACTAAAAAAGCCAAACAAAGGTGTGCACAACAGTGACAACATAACTTAACAATTTCATTATTTTGTAGGATTAAAGAAAGGTTAAAGAAAATCATGTCGAACTGAACAACAAGAATCCCCAAACAACTCAAAAGAAACCTACAAGGAAGACACCGGTATTATATTTAAATTATCTCTATCTCTAAATAGAATAAAAGAAAGTTGCTATCCAGGTCTGTAGCATGTGCTACAAATTATATTATTAACACATTTATATAATTATATTAATATAAATGTGTTAAAAAATTTATAATATGAATTATAAAAAATTTTAAGTTTTGCATGGACAGAGCTTAAATTAATATTCTCTTATTTGTTGCAGAAAGCAAGTAGTTTTGGAGAAGCCTCGTAGATGCACAACCAAGTAATGATTAATTTAAAATTACAAACCGAAATTCTGATGAAGACATTAGTCACTTAAAAATAAATAGTATAATGAAATAAAAATGTTTTAAAGATAAATAGTGTTTTATTTGTTTAATGTAAGAGAATAATAATAAATATTTATTTAATTAATTTTTCAAATGTAAACTGAACTTTATTGACTTTAATGACTCCTTTTCCAGTCTTTGATTATTTAATTGTAATTAATTATTTGCATGCAATCAAAAACTATTTTTAATAATGCCAAAGAAGTATAACTTCTTACGCGCGTACATAAGTACACGCACCCTTTTTTTAATTATATCGACAGATAAATATGATATTGGGAAAGTATTTTAAAGCACCGCCTTCTGTGGCTAATACACATCGACGATTTTTGGACCTAAGACAGGCCCAGTGTTTTCCTTTATTGTTCGAGCTTCAAATTCACATAGAAAAAAATAATAATATCAATAGTAAGAAAAAATATACTCTTAACTATATTCTGAATTCAAATTGTGTTCTTCGTTTGACAAACTTATATATATGAGCTGATGCATCTAAAATTATTCCTTTCCTACGAAACGAAAACTATAATTTATAGTGCTATTTTATTAACTTTTCTATAGTTGAGTGTGAATTTTGACTTCAAAAGCCGGGCGAAAATATTGTAACATATTAAGCATAATGCTATATTAAGTTTACGCTATGCAGTACAAATTGCATTAGCAAAATTGCATTTTATTTTTCACAAATAATTCTAAACCTCGAAATGAAATTATATATTGTTGTCTGAATCAAAGAGGTCGTACACCTTATGTCTGGTTCCCCGACCCGGTTCACCTTTACAACCTTTAGAGAGTGAAGAATGAAGACCTGTCATTAGAATTATTTAAAAAATATAATATTTTCGTAAAATTAATGTTCGCAACGTTGTACATTAATTTCTCTTTTTACTTTTCACTGTTGACAATACATACATTTTTGTATTCTCGTAAATTGTAAAATCTTTATTATTTCGTCTTACAGTGCATGCAAATACATTTTATAAAATAATATGCTTTCATTTTTAAGTTATAATAATTTTAGATACTAGTAATATAATATATATTTTCTATAATTTAACGATTTATTATATACCTTATAATATTTCTGCATCAGCCATATGTATTTGTATCAGTCTTTTTTTCCTGACACACGTCGTCGATTATTTAGCTCTAAAGCCGGTTACCTCATGGTTTCCTTCATCATACGAGCTATTAACCACTAGGCCAATACTGCTTTTTAACTCAAACGATCATTACTGTTAAAATATGTTGCCTCAGTTTAGTTGAGATTTTGGCATAAAAGAGTTAAAGACACCCGAATAAATAGGATTTTTTAACGTATCATAGTCAATATTCAGCCGTAATATATCTTAAACTGTAAAATGTATATAATTAAATGACGATTTATGTAGAATAAATCGATTTTTTTAATCCATCTGCAATCAGCCTCAGATTACATGAAATTATGGCATTTAATTAATTCCGTAATCCGTATCAGACTGCGGCAAGTTTCGCCCTTTTCATCCGATACACACAGTCCGTCGTTTCCAAGAGGCCCGAACCTCTAGACGTGTTGCTGAAGTCTCCTTTTGTATCGTACGGTTGATCTTTTAATGTCTTCCTCGACAGTGGCAATTCCCAAATATTTATGGATTTCAGCATTTCGCGTTAACCATGGCGCACCATTTGAAACAGATTTACAAATTCTTGACCTGTTGTCTTAGCGTCTACGTAGAAAAAGAGCCACAAAATTTACTATGCTGTATCTCAAAGGATAATACATAGATATATAGACCTTTTACATACGCAGATTGAAATTGAGGAGGCTGGGGTAAAAGTACTACGTACGTGCGTCCAGTTAGCCCCTTCGAGCACGACCGTCATTAAGCGGCTGTTCAATTTGTACAAGGGCCGTCTCTTAAACAAGCACTTTTTGCACCTTTTCCCCTCTAACAAAGAAAATGGAATATTATCTAAGCTTTTGAATTTAAAACGTTTCTTTTTTTCCATTAAAAAGGGTCAGCCTTATCGTGTTTTATTTCGCATTTAATTATAATACGTTTGCCAAGATTTCAGATCTTTTTATTCAACTGTTGTATCGAAATGTCCAAATAATAGTTTAGAACGTATAATTTCAATATTTCAATTAAAACTTGTTCATAAAGTTAAAATAACTTATTATTTATTTATAAATCTCAATGTATCTTATTATAGCTAATATAGGAATAATTTAAAAATTATAATTCGGATATTTTGGGGTATTTTGAGTTTAGAAAGTGTGATTATAACTTTACGTATAAAATATATCAAAAGAATAATTTTGTATTAAATAAATCTATATCAAATCAATGGCACTACAACCTTTTTAGGTCTGGACCTCAGATTTCTGTATCTGTTTCGTGATCATTTGTCAATCTAAGAGGCAAGTAGATGATCAGCCTTTTGTGCCTGACGCACGCCGTTGACTTTTTATAAATCAATCTATATATTAAGACATAATATCTTATGATTGATGATGTTTTTTTAAATTTTTTTAAAAAAATTTTATAGAAAAATCTGTGAAAGCACCACAGTTAAATTTCCGAACTTACATAGAAAAATCAAACTAAATTATCGTTCTTTCGTTGGGTCTTGCGATGTCAATACGTTTCAGCTTATGCGGTCATGGTACGAAGAAATGCTATTGACTTTAGGAACCTAAACTCATCAGCATCTCAACTGAATTGTTTCAAGAAAGCTCATGGTAGGTCCTCTGTACTTTGTTAAAAGTTATGTTACTGAATCAATATAACTTTAAAAAAATCAGTGGCGCTACAACCTCTTTAGGTCTTGGCCTCAGATTTCTGAATCTGTTTCATGATAATTTTTCAATCTAATAGTAGGTGATCAGCCTCCAGTGCCTGACACACGCCGTCGACTTTTTGGGTCTAAGACATGTCGGTTTCCTCACCTTTCCTTCACCGTTCGAGCAAATGTTAAATGCGATAAGAAAGAAAGTCCATTGGTGCACACCCGGGGATCGAACCTACGACCTCAGGTATGAGAGTGGCACGCTGAAGCCACTAGGCCAACACTGCTCAATATAACATAATGAAAAAAAAATGTTTAAAAACATAAAAAAACGTGTCGGCTATTTCAAGATTTGAAGCTAGATACCAGGGTAATAGCAAACTCCAAAGATTTCAATGGAAAAATGGCGCGCCGCCTCTCAAGGTTAAACAAAACCTGACTCACGCTGAAAGTCCTGAATGACGTGAATCGCGTGATGAAATATGAAGTGAGACATTTTGTATTCATTGCTCGCGGTGTCAAGTGACAAGAGGTAATGTTTTAAGTGAAATATAATGAGAACCTTAATTACAGAAAGCAGGAAGATTTTTGAATTTTATATTTTAATATTACGTGTTATAACAACGTAGTGTTTTTTTATATCTTCTAGTTAGCTTAAAAATGTAATATCGTCTTCCTTCAAGAAAAGAGCGTACCAATTCTTGAAAGGCCGGTAACGCACTCGCGAGCCCTCTGGCATTGAGAGTGTCCATGGGCGGCGGTATCACTTAACATCAGATGAGCCTCCTTCCCGTTTGCCCCCTGTTCTATAAAAAAAAAAAAAAATAAAATTAACAATTTATATATTTATCTCTCAAGCGTAGTTTTTAATAATAACTTAAACATGTTGTTCGCGTAATAATCTCTGACAGTAAATTTTGTTTTTAATTATAATTTGATAAAAGATTTCATACTAAGGTATTTTATCACTGTTAGGTAAATTTATGTTTAAGAACAAAACCAGCCTACACACTATGCCAGAAAATCTTTGTTTATTTTCGTCATTTATCATCTTGCGGAGGCTACAATCTTTTGTAACAGGAGACCATAAAAACACGAAAGCTTGCCAGGCGCAATAAAAGTGTTTTATTGAAGGAATTATCTGCACATGTTCAGAGTTGGAATATGTTCTCAATCTTATGAAAACTTTGCATCTTTATTAAATATCAGAATGCTTAGAAGTATTTCATAAATTAAAAAAAAAAAAACTAACATTAAACATCCTCAGCCTATATTTCTTCTTAATCCGTTAGAGAAATAAAATACATTTATATAATTATAAAGTGATTGGAGAAAATATATAGTTAGTGAATTAATTTTACGGTTTTTATTAAAAGCACTTCTTATATGTAAAATATTTCACTGTATTTAGGGGCAGCGAAGAATCGTTGCAGCCTTGCGATTCTGTAACTCACTTTTCGAGCTCACACAGCGGTTTCCACAGCGGCGGTCGCGCTCAAATCAGCCGTGAAGCAGTCATTTTATGATTTGGCATTCTGATAAGAAGGAAGCTTGTAGTTTATTGTTTATCAGAATGCCAAATCGTAAAATTACTGCTTTACGACTGATTTGAGCGCGACCGCAATGCTGCGCAAGAATTGCAAGGCTGGGGTCTTTTCTTGTCACCAAAATAACTGGAGGCTACAGAAAGGCTTTCTTTTTATCATAAGTTAGTAATAAAAACGTGATAGAATTAAATAAGTATTATTAAGTAACTTAAAAATAACTTAACATTATTATTAACTTTTTTATATTAATACGTATTTTTTTCCATTCACAATTTTGCATTTTACAAGTTAACATATTCTGTATTCTATATCATATACCATGTCGAGAGAGGCTGGTGGCTGTAATAGGAATATAGAAGTCTTGTGGTACACATAGGTCACCAGCCTTCCATCGCAGATTATATACTACGACTAAACTAAGGCAAAAATGTAACTAAAGCATGAGTGGTTGTAGGTGCGCATATATGTGCGGGTAAATTAAACGTGCCTGAAAGCGTGCTGCGTGAAAGAACTTAATTTAAAATTGCTTTAAATGGCTATCTATAGATACCAAATTTTCTGTTATAACATTATCAAAGATTTTAATTTAATTTAAAAACGCAATTGTACAATACTTTATGACTTTATCCTTTGATTAATAAAACAAATTTTTTTCTTCTTAATAATTAAGTGAGGGCCAGCGGTGGATTCCAAAAAAAAACAAAATATATTAAAATTACTTTAATTAATTATTACTTTTACAACAATGACTTAACTAAATACAACTATTTAATCGGCCCGATATTAGGTGAACGACAAATAATCTATATTATAAACGTAACTAGTTGAGAATTGACCGGTCCGATATGAGGTATCCGATCAAAAGCTGCTGGTCTTTTTTTTTTTTTTTGAAAGGGATCTCGCTGTTGGCCTTTAGGGCCTTGACAGCTCAGCTCGGGCTGTTTTGGCGAGCGTAGCAGGGTGTCTCCTGAGAGACTCGAACCTCGGCTTGGGCCGTCACGGGGTGGTCAATCGCCTGAAGGGCAGGACGGAAACTCACTGGAGTGAGCGAAGTGCGAAGTAAAGGTCCTCGCCTTCCCCGGTGAAGGCGGTTTTTAACCCTAATCTGTGTCTGAATACTTTGATTGTTATTTTTGGCCGCGCGGGCGGCTTTTAATTTATTGTTTGCTACGGTAATTGGATCATCCGGATCCGTTAGTGTGTGTCGGGGCCTCCTATGGCTCTTTTTTGTCGGCGGGAAGGGATAATAGTTGATGCTTTTACGCACCAAAGGGTTGGGATGGTGTTTAGCCTTGTCGAAGTGGCGTGCGGACGCCAACTTCATTCATTGGGCTATGGTAGGGAGCTCCAGGTCGTGGTGGAGATCGACGTTTCTCACATAGAGGGGCGCCCCGGTCGCAACTCTCATGAATCGCATCTGAAGCGCCTGTAGCCGGTGGATAAGGGAGGGGGCACAATGCGCAAATACTACGCTAGCGTAAGTCATGCACGGTCGGATGCAGCTGCTGGTCTCTGTTGTCCGTATCCTTATATAACGTAGTTGCGTAAGAGGGGTACTGGTATTAGTTACGCGGGGCAAAGGGAGTGCGATGGATATGTAACATAATAGAAAACAAAAATATTTATTTTAGTTTAGTATACGTTATACAAGGCCGCCGTCAATTAATAACACACATTTCGTAAAACTCTCATCATGGCAACAAAACAGAAAATAATATATTATTGAACGTTTCTGTAATAAAAAGCGCCCTTCTTTAATTTCAATATACGTATATAGAGCCTTAATGCTCATACAATTGGACTCATAATTTGTTCTTGAAAGGTATAAAATATTACTTCCATTCAAAGACTCGCAATATATAACTTGGGACAAGGAAAATCCCTCGAGCGTAATAATTTAGAAGCTCTTCCAACACTTCTAAAATTTGAGGATCTGACTCTAAGCGCCAATAATCACTTCTTCAAGCTGAAACTACTCTTAAGGGATCCTTTGAATATTAAAGGGCGAACCCTTAAACTGACCACTTCCTAAATGTTATATTGAAGCTGTAAAGCCACACCTTATTAGCTTCGACATCAATGTCATTTAAATAAAACTTCTTTAATTGTATTTTATTTTATTGTTTTTTTTTTTGTATTTTTTTTATTTTATTGTATTTTATTTTATTTTGTTGTTGTTCTTTTTCTTTTATTCATAGATTCTCTACCTCTTAGTTAAAGTAAGTAAATTCACTTAAAATTGTATGTTTATGTCCGTTAAAATATTTAGTAGGTACTGTAATGTAAAAGTTTATCTTATAGGATTTTATATTTCTTTTAGGAGTCAGAAGAAAATTATTTTTCTACCTCGTAATTAGGTAGGTACTACTTATATATATTAATTATTGTGACTCAGTTAACCTTTTGATTGGCATTTAGATCTTTGTTTATACATATTTTTATTTATTAATATTTTTATTTTTTCTTTAGATTTTACTTTAGTTATAGTTACGTGTTATTTTGATAATTCTTTATGCACTTCTTGTACTTAACCCTCTGTAGGTGTTTCTTTTTTATTGTTCCACATTAGGGTTGCCTGGAAGAAATCGCTGGTTAGCGATAAGGCCGCCCGTTGCCTTATAACTTATGTAACCTGATTTTTTTTTTTATGTGTATGTTTTTGTAAAGGGTAATAAAGTATAAATAGATATATAAGATTATTTAATTATTCACCACTTTTATACAGAGGTAACATAAATCTTTCAATTTAATAATAACAACATTTTATTCATGACTGAAATAGTTATGACAAAATTGAAAATAACATCTCACGACGTACATTTTAATATATGCTAGACATTAACTGTGGCTAAGTCAAACTTATTTATGTGAAAGATTTAGAAAATACTAATATATTTAGTAAACATCTTATGTATAGTCAGTTACTGCGCTGCTCTTTTGTGTCTTAAACGAAACTCACCTACACAGACAACGCTTTTTAATTACAAAAACTGGTACCACGACAATTTACGTTTGTTAATACGTGAGTTGAATACAATGATTCTTTTACAATTCCTTAGTTTATTTTCTTATTTATTAACGGCGTGTCGTGAAATTCCAATTACATTCCGGGTTCTACGATGCTTATTTATTTTATACGTGCAAAGTATAGGCAATCAACAAAGCATAATAATAGCGTATGTTCATGAAAAAAATGTTTTATACTTCTTGCATTATTTTATTAATATATTTTTAACAGTTTTGTGCGGTTGAAATAATAAGTAAATTAAAATTCACCATATAAAACAAAAGTGTTGATAAATGATGTAATACTAATAAAACAATGATATTAACTGCTATTTCTGTTGGTTAAAGCTGTAGAGAGTTCCTACGAATGAGTTTCATGTCCTCACTTCCACAATTTCGACAAGTGCGGCACTGATAATACTTGCTTGAGCAGAAATATACAGCTTGCTAATGCTGTTTTTATTTATTAAAAAAGGCAAATATATTATGCTAACTACAACATATAAACAACCGAAATAGATTTAACACAATTTGTTTTAACAAGTTTCAAGAAAATTTCGATTCAATTTATCCCGAAAATGTTTTTCATTTTCTTGTTAACCTTTTCGTAGAACGCGTTGGCTAGCTTTATTTAGGAATGCAATAAAGCTACAAGATTTGTTTTTTGACCCCATGTGGGCGAGACGGCGGGGTTATGAAAATTCTACGCTTATAATTGCTAGATTTTCTGTTATATGTTCATGTATGTTGACTTACGTGGATGGTAAATGTAACCTGGCTTCTTGACTGTTGAGAACTGAATATATACTTTAACAAACTGGTAAAATAAAATCTTATATATAAAATTCTCGTGTCACAATGTTAGTTACCATACTCCTCCGAAACGGCTTGACCGATTTTTATCAAATTTTATATGCATATTCAGTAGGTCTGTGAATCGGCTACTATCTATCTTTCAACCCTCTAAGTGGTAAGGGGTGTCCACCCCAATTTTTTTTTTATTCTTTAGAATTTTTTATGATACAGCATACAAAAATACATACAAACCTTAATTGTCACCCCTATACGATCAACCCCTATCCTTTATAATAGTAGATAGTTATTTTTATTGAACTAAAAAAATGTTTCCTATAAATAATATACATGGCAAAACGACGTTTGCCGGGTCAGCTAGTTAATATATAATTAGGTGTTCTATTGGTAGAATCATTGACATCTGACCGATGACATCTGTAAAACTGACTTTGACATTGCCTATACATCATTTTGACGCTTCGTGCACAGATATTCTTTGTGACCATGTAGAGAGATTAATTAAATTTAAAACTTAATAATAAATAAATCAGACGATTTAAAAAAAAAAAAACAAACTAAAAAAAATATTTAAAGAAAAGATATTAGAAAACACGCTCCAATTTGCATCCTAAAAGGAAGAAATATAAAATGGAAGGGTCTATTCAAGCTTCCGTAGATGAACATGGATGACCTAAAACTCACATTTTGTAAGAGCTTACGGACACCAGAAGATAATATCTTAAAAGGTATGTTCATCTTTGAACAAAGCATTTAAAAACGGAACTAGCCTAACGTGGAAATACTTTCATCTAAAAGCTCAATTGTGAAGATAATAAGCACATCAAAGAGTTTTCTTATAAATTATTCTAGTATAAATTGCTCTTAACAAGCTCTGAATAATACAATACAAACTATTATCTAATATATAAAATTCTCGTGTCGTGGTGTTTGTGGTTAAACTCCTCCGAAACGGCTTGACCGATTCTCATGAAATTTTGTGTGCATATTGGGTATAACTGAGAATCGGACAATATCTATTTTTCATCCCCCTTAATGTTAAGGGTAGTCCACCCCTAATTTTTTTTTTAATTTTTAGATATTTTTTTTTATGATACAGCGTTAAAAAATACATAAACCCCTAATTTTCACCCCTCTACGATCAACCCCTATTTTTTATTATAAATGATAAACATGGCAAAACGACGTTTACCGGATCAGCTAGTATTATTATATATTCAGATACTGCTTTGTATTCCTTGTAATTCAGGAAATTTCCTTTTTCAGACTTAGGACTAAGTATGATTCCAGTAGATCAAATCCTATGCGGTTTTCACAAACGGAAGTAATACTTAGTCATAGTTAACTTCTAGGATATAATAAAAGTCAAGTACTTAACGAATCATCTAAAAAAACACGCTTCAAATTGATGTAATTAATATTTTTGCCAGGTTTATGTTTTAATTTCGTGAAACGGTTTCATTTAAATACTTTTAAAATGAGTCCCTAGATCATCTATATAATTCGCGTGCTTAATTTAAATTTAACAAAGTCCTTTGTGAACAATTCCAATGTCCATTTAACTTTAAACCCAATATTTACAGGCTCGTAGACTAAAGTTGTAATTCCCGATGGCACAAAGCGATTGTTCCCAAATCTAATTTCTATAGTATCGGGGCCTTGTATGAGACAATTGTATTGTTATTTACTGGATTAGTTTTCAAACTATTTTTGTTAAGTAATTAGAATGATTCGGAGGAAGATGGCAAAATATATTTACTTACTCATAGGATAATTAGATATAATTAAGATGATTAGGTACAGTTTATTAATAATAAGAAATGTATATTGTATACCTAGTGTATTATATAAGTGTCTCAGGAAATAAATTAAAGCTCAAAATAAAACTAATATTTTGTTATGTGATTGCATACAAATAGTAAGATATGTAGTTTTTTATCAATAAATTAAACTAGTTATAATTAAACTATTATATTATATTAAAAGCAAACTTGGCCACGACGGCCTGCCATTGATTGAGACTTCCTGCACATAGAGTCAAACCCCAGACAAGGGGTTTGAACGAACGACGATGTCATGATACACATTGGTCTTTATTTACCATGAATAATAGGAAATAAGGTTTATTATAATTGTCCTTAAATACCCCTTGTCACTGTTATTTCATTATTGAAAGGGACTTTCTAAGTCATTGTAATTCAATACTGAAACCCCATCATTACGCGTTTGATGGCAAAACTAATTAATCGCTTCATTAGCAATTAATGTAGTAAATTTTAATTATACAAATAGTCTGGACTATACGATTTTGTAAAGAATTAATAACTGTCTTATTAATAAAAAAGTAATCAATTTCTAATAGAAAAATAAGTTGAAGTTAGGTATCTTTATAAACCCTTTAAAATATTATTGAATTATTTTAAGTGGAACAGCCCGCGCCACGCTTTTGAAGTTGGGTATAGTTTAATGTTTTAATTAGTATCCTTTGAAATACACATTACTTTTATTATATAAACGGTGTTGTTTATTAAAAGATGATTTTTTGAGGTAAGTACATTCAGAGAATTCATCCATCAATGTGGCTAGTTTCTAGTGAAATGTTGCAAAATTGTAAATTATGTAATTTACAATATGTATATTGTATATCTAATATATATTAATTGTATATCGTCGCTTAGCTAACAATACCGCACAAGTCATATTTTAGCCAAATGACGTTTTTTACACCATTCGATAGATTACTTTCCCGCGCGTCTAATGAGCTCTCGCTAGAGGTAATATCGTCCAATAAGAGCGCGTTATTCAAAAACTAGTAACACAACACAACTCATTGGCTGCGCTAACACCGCGCAAGTCATCATAACGCCATAGTAATTTGGCCGTGCCACGTCGCACCTTATAAGATCGTTTGTCGTTTTTATAAAAGCGGATTTTTTGTAACGGACTGGCCCCACTGATGTAGTTTAAAGGTAAGGTAACTTAAATAAAACATAGTATTCATATTTTATCTATTAAAATACGTCATACGATTGCATTTAAAAACATGAATACTTAAGCGGTGTTGGAATGAACAGTTTCGTTGAGTTAGGCGGTTTTCTCTTTGCTTGGTTTCGATGTCTGAATGACTTACAATGTACTTCTGTGTTGAGTTTCTGACTGCTGTGTGGTATTCATCGATATAATTAGCGATTTTTACGCAGATTTTTTAATGATTTCTATATCGTAATTATATTATATTTTACTTCAGAACACGAAAATGGACAAAATGGTCGATAATGATACCACGCCTGATGACTTTTCAAGAGTTGACGCTCAATGTAAAAGTTATTACTTTGCGTGACTTACAAAAGAGACATAGAGAAAAAATGTTATTAAATACATTGGGTATTAAATAATGGTTTGTCCGATACTGGTTGATAACGACAGATTGTGCTATGCCACCGCCTTCTGAGATTTCTCGGAATGTAGATTGCTCCAAAAAGAACTCTGATGGTCACGAGCGTCTACAGCAATTTTTAGATAACCTGCCGAAGATGCCATCGTCTACTGTCGAGCAAACTCATCCAGACGATACCTAGAACCAGTATTTCATACCATGGCACAATTATACAAAGAATACGTCAGTAAATGCGAATTAGATTCCTTAAAATGTCTTAGTCGTAGGGTTTTTGACAATGTATTCTTAAAACAGAATCTTAGTCTGTTTCATCCCAAAAAAGATCAATGCGATGTATGCTGTGGTCATTAAGTTGGAAATATAAACGATACTGAAATTGCAATACATCGCGATAGGAAAGACAAAGCTAGAAAAGAAAAAGACACTGACAAAAAATTGGCAATAGAAGGAAAAACGTGTCATGTATTTACGCAAGATGTTCAATCAGTAAAATTAGCTCCCTACCTTCAGGTTAGTGCCATATACTACAAGACATTTTATCTGTTCACAATTTTACCATGTATAATTTGTCAACACGTGAAGCTTGCTGCTACTGGTTCGATGAATCAAATGGCTCCCTTGAAGCTTCTGTTTTCGCATCGTGCATTGTGGATCAACTACAGATAATTTTAAATAGAAAATTACTACCGGTAATATTGTATTCTGATGGCTGCTGTGCACAAAATCGAAATTCCATCTTAAGCAATGCTCTTCTGCGTTTATCCATCGATAAAAAAGTTAAAATAACTCAACAAATCTTAGAAAAAGGTCACACGCAGATGGAATGCGACTCTGTGCACAGAGCCATCGAATGTAGATTAAAGGGAAAAGAAATTTACCTTCCTTCCCAGTATGCGAATATAACAAAGACAGCTAGAGATAACCCAATGCCATATGAGTCTCGATTATTAGAATTCTCTTTTTTTACCAATTTCAGTAAGGATTTAATTTACAAAACCATTCGTCCGGGCAGAAAATCCACTATTACCGATTTAAGGGTATTAAAATATAAACCAGATGGAACTATTTGGTATAGCTTAAACTTTGACGAACCTTTGCAGCCGTTGCCTCAGCGTCCAATGAAAATTACCAATGTTAAACCTTTAGAAGAGCTGCCGAAATTATTTTCTGAAAGACTGCCAATTTCCCAAAGAAAATATAAGGATCTCCAAGATTTAAAGGCAGTGATACCTTCGAACTGCCACGCATATTATGATGAGTTACCTTATAAAAATTAAATATTTTTCATTATTAGATCCATAAACATTTTGTATTATTTTTAGAAGTAGGTTAAGTATTCGAAGTGTTCTTATTGTCTTGTATTGTTTGTGTTAAATGTACCATTTAATTAAAGTTTTTGAGAGTTTAGAATTATTAGAAGTCATGGAAAAAATTACCTAAATTACAAAGCAGTGGTTTGCTCTGGTTTCCATTGTAACTTAGATAATTTTATTGATCTCAGTAGGTAAGTAGTTGATCTCGTCAAACAGTACAGTCGTAAAAGTCAATGAGTTCCTATAATATATTATAATATTAGCGAACCCGGCAAGGGTTGTCCTGTTGGAATAAGAAAATAAAACGGCAAAGAAATGTGTTTTTTTTGATAAAAAGCTAATTTAGCAATCTTTTTTTATTTTATTGAAGTTAATAATTAGTTTTATAAAACTGTTTTTGAAAAATGTTTTTATTTTGATAGTTTTTCATAGAAAGATTTTCTATGAAAGACTTATAGAGCGTAAAAATAAAAGGTAAAAACACCGCGTAAGTCTTTATTTTGTTAGAGTAAAACTGCTCAAGTCTTGAAAATTACCTAATAAGACGATATTTCTTTTATTTGTTTTTATAGTTATCATGCTTAACTAAATACAATATATTAAAATTTTTATCATGCATGTATTGTACAAAATGTTAAAGTAATACAGTTTTTTGTCTCTCCTGAAAACTAAGCAAATCTGACTTATGCGGTATTGTTAGCTAAGCGACGATATCTAATATATATATAAATTCTCGTGTCACAATGTTCCCATACTCCTCCGAAACGGCTCGACCGCTTCTTATAAATTTTTTTATGCATAATAAGTAAGTCTGAGAATCGGCTACTAATTCTCTTTCAAACCCCTAAGTGATAAGGGGTGTCCACCCCAAAAAAAATTGTTTTTATTTTTTTATGATAAAATACTTATATTAAGTTCCCCTTATTTTCATCTACCCTCTACGATCAATCCCAATTTTTTATTTGTTAGTTAAGAACTTATAAACTCTGAGGTTTATTTAGACAAAAATTACAGAAAAACCTAAAAAGTTTTCATTCCGGAAAACCGAACAGTCTCTGGGGTAGCAAGCATAATGTTCCATGTTGGTGGTATGTAGGTACTAAAAAGGTAAAGGAGAAAGGAAGTTCGCGGGGCAGCTAGTAATATATATAATACAGTATGTATAATGTACAGTGTACGAGTACATACCGATAGTGACAGCCGTTTTCATACATATCAAAATCAATGGCGCTACTGTTTCGTGATCAGTTGCTTTTTCTGATAGGCAAGAAGATAATCAGCCTTATGTCTGTGTCTGTGCCCGACACACGCCCCCGACTCTATGGGTCTAGGCATGGTTCCTCACGGTTTCACCGTACGAACAACGTTTGTGCACTCCCGGGGAACTTACGACATCAGGGATGAAAGTCGCACGCTGAAGCCACAAGGCCAATACTGCTCTATTCATTTCATGCATATCATTATCGCTATGTCTTACCATTTATCGTACTAATAAAGAGATCTGTCCTAATCTATAGGTAGAGAATATTACCCATGTTCTAATTTTAATTTTAGTCATAAGGAGAGAGTTTACTTAATTTTCATAGTAGAATAACTCTATTCTGATAAAAGATCTGTTTAAAGATAATTCACCAATACATACATTTAAAAACAACGCTTATTAATTTAACAGAAACTAACCCTCACTAGAAAACATTTTATTAATCTGAGAACGAAATGATCTCAAAGAATATGGTCTATATATGGTCCTCATATGTCTTTATATGTTCGTTGTTACACTGGTTTTTAAGACACATTCACCACCATTATGATGAACCTAGTAGTAACCGTCAAGTATTTTCGAACCAAATTGACGGACTTTTATAAAAAGAGAGTAAAGGTTGAATGGGTCCCACCAATTCTGGCAGCATAACTGTTCACATCAACCTACAACCCATTTGTCCCCTATTCTATAAAAAAATCTTGAGGAACAATAGATGTATCTATGTAATTAAAATACCAATTAATTCTACTCATTTAAGTAAGCATGGTTCAGAGAAAGACAGTATAGTGGTTGACGTATTTGAATCTCTTAAGTGCGTAATATGTGACGATATACTCGTAATATCAACAAATAATACTGGTTTGAATAATTTCAAAACATACTTATGTTATATGATATGATAACTTTATCACGTTACAATAACTGTCAGATAATATTAAATAACTAAGACCCGAATAGGCTGACAGATGCCGAGTCGAGAAGGGATGACATTTCCGTTCTGTCACCTCGACAAATATAGTGGAAAATTGGGAATCTCTGTATTACGTGATAAAGTTCATAAAATATATTAAATCTGTCAGATCTGAAGGGTTTATTAAATTGTCCCTTGACTCATACCAAAGAATGCTTTATATTTAATACCTTTTACACCTTTTAAATCGGTATTTATATAACTACTTAATAACATTAGACGATGAAATGGTCCACTCTAGGAACCGACCATGTTTGTCTATTATTTGTTAAAACTTAACCAATTATAACAAGTCGTAGAAAAGCTCTTCCGTTTAACCTCATATATTTACTTTGTGAGCCTAGAGCTAACTCATTACCGTGTACTGAACATAACTTAGCTGCAGGAAAGTTAAAAGTAATATATGTGAAAGAAAAATCTAGAAAACAATTACTGTACATTCGTCGCCTATATTTAAGGATAAAGTAAACAAGTTTCATGAGTTGTCAAAATTAATTACTCCATGAAGTTTTTCATGATGTGCATTGTTATATCACGAGATAGGTTTAGTATTTAGGATGTGGCATCATCATTATCAGTCTCTTTCTTTGGTCCATTTCTGGACGTAGGTCTCCTCCATTTTCTTCCAGTACGCCCTGCACTGGTAACTCTGTATCCACTGAGCCAACAGGAGCCAACCTCCTTGAAGATTTCCGCGGTCCATCTAGTCGGTGGGCTGCGCGGTCTTTTGCCGAGCCGATATCGCTATTGGAAGTCAGCGATTAAATCTTTGGAGATTCGATCCGCCCGTAAAATAATTTCTCAAGATACCATTTTTATTTGTTGCTAACATTGTAAAACAATATTAAACGTAAATCCATTCCAGACGTTTTGCAAGAGAACATTTTGTAATATTTCAATTAATACATTCGTTTATTTTAATACCCAAATAGGTACAAATAAAGTTCTGAAATTAATCACGATTTGAAATAATTTTGTCATGATATTGGCTCTGATTAATAGGTATGATACTGACTGTTTAATTAATTAATATACTTTTGTATTTTATATTCATCAAATTATTTATCTAGATGGGATTCTAAATTTTGGCTGTATGTGTGTAAATAACACTTATAGAAGAAAAATACGGTAAAAAAAAAGAAATTGCGATGTGTAGGCTCAGAATTTAATTCCGTAGACCTTTTTTAATTCTGTATCTGTATAAAGTGTGAATAAAGATTAGAAGAATAAAGAAAATGATTAAGGTATAGGATACGGACATTTGAAACAAGATCAAAGCGCCTACTGGATATATTTTTGTGTAAGCTCAATATTAGGAATTTTTCTTTTTTGACTTTTAAACAGAAATTTCGGAGTTATTGGTGGCCAAATTGGTTAGAACGTAAATATTATTTGGTCGAAAGCGCTTTATAATTTTCAGAACCCCGGTCCCTTCGTTGATCAATACCCAGACCTGATTATGTTTCCCTTCCAGTGCTTGCGCAAATTTAATACAGAGGAATAGGTATATTTAGGTAATTGTATGATATTTTAAAATTTAAATTTTTGTACAATTAAAAATGTATCAGTAGTCATTTGCAAAAGATATTCATTTGGCTGTTGCTTTTACGGTTTTTATTTAAGACATCATGAAATATAACGATCAAGCCTTATTTTAAGTAAGTTAAAGTAATTCAAGCCTAACCTAATTTACTAGATTTTGTTCCCTTCGGTGTAGAGACTCCTGAAGTCAAGTCAAGTTCAAGTGCACAGGCAAGGTAATTAAAGATTTAAGTTTGTACCTGGTAGATAGTACCATTGACTCCAGAGCTGGTGCTTTTTGCACTCAACGAATAAGTATCGCAACACAGCGAGGAAATGCTGCCAGCGTTAGAGGTACACTGCCACAGGGACCAAACTTTTTAAATTTGTTTTAGTTTTCTTTTTAATTATTAGGTTAAGGAAATTGTGAATACTTTATATTTGATTGTTATGATTACTAATAAATAAATATAAGGGATTTACTAATAAGGATATTTAATATAAGAAAGGTGTCCACTACACTACTTACAGTCTCTAATAAATGAAGATACTCTGTTCTTGTGTTATATTTTTTCACTTACCATTGTTTAGCACTTAAGACTAACGCGCACTAACACTAATTCACTAGTTCGATTGGTTTAGTCCTTTTCAGTCTTCTTACTAGGCCCTTGGTGTCAAGGAGTTGAATAGCCTCGACATTCACGTGATGGTGAAGCCTATGTACGCGGGCTCCAGCAGGCTTTTTTATTATTGCGGCGTCGTTCATACATTAAGGTTCCGATGGAGGTCGTTACTAAGAATGTACCAGGAAGCATTGATTATTTCCCTGAAGCTTTGATTTATATTTCGTTAGACAACTATCAAAATTCATTCAAAAACAAACTACTTTTTCGATGGTTTTGCCGTTTAGAAATTCTCTATCCTTCGCTTTTCTCAGGGCATTAGGGACGTTGAGACCCATATTTGATTTCGTTGGGCAGACCAATGTATAGGTTTCTGCCAACACTTCTTGCAGTTTGTGGATACTATCTAGTTCTCTATTTTTCGGTATAATTGGGAAACGAAGAAGAAACAAATTGTTTGATATGATTTTGTCTTTGTTAATGCGAGTAGTACATATTTAAACGAAACTTAAATTTCGACTTAATTTTCGAACGTTTCGACTGCTGTTCAGCAATCGTGGTCAGTGAAAGACTGATCTCTTCTTTGATTGAGTCAGAAGTTTTTTGTTACTGTTATGGAAAATTATAATTATTTAATATAACTTTTACACACTATATAGACGAAATAAGAGACATCTCGATAAACAATCGACTGAGAATTTTATAATGAAAACATTGCAATTTAAAACGAATTGTTTTGCTGTTATTATCCTAGCAAAACAATGGTACCAAATGATTCTATAGAAACGTGAAAATTGAAAAATGCCTTGAAAATATTCAGTGAACTTGCGAACATTATTTTTTGAGTTTAATTTAAATATAAGTCATAAAACCGTGACATACAAACTATCAGCAATGCAGATAGTTTGTATATGTATACACTATTTTAGACCACAATATAGGGCCTCAATGGCAAAGTGGTTGATGACTATATCCATCTTGTTCTGGTTCTCCTGGGTTCGATTCCGAATAGTAATTTCAGGTTTGTAAGCAAAACAAATGTAAATTCATTTATATACAAATGAATTATTATAAACTATGTATATGAACACTATTAAAAGAAAATAGAAATGTTCTAAATTTACATTTACTCCAAGTCCTATAGGGCGTAGCGCGGCTATAAAGAACTGGCAAGAATGTCTTCGCCATTCAAGGTATTCAAGGAGAAATTCAATTTGTCTTAAAATCTTCTATTATATATAATTAAATTCTAGTTTTTACGTAAAACAACAGAATAACATCTAACTAATAAACAGATTAAACATTTAATTTGTTACGGGCATTTGGATAATTCATATTTAAACGGAATCTACTATTTACATTCTAGTGTTGACGACGACACTTCTTAACTAACTTTTTTATAAATGGTTACACAGCATGACACACATTCTAAACTTGTCCTATGCTCAAACCAAAGGTATTCTTCTTGTGCAAAAGTAGTTTAATTATGAAATTGTAAGTGTTATTTTATACGTAAAATCATTAATATATCTAATGGAAGAGGCTACCTCCCCACGACTCAGGGAATTTATTTTTATTGTGTAATAAAGTCATTTCAATGTACTATGACTTTATCCGAAGAACTGATTATTAATTTTTAATCGCCTCTTGTGCTATACCCAGTTCTGTAAAGCTGAAACCAAATTGTTTACAAGCATAAAAGTGAGAAAATATAGTATAGGAAAAAAAAATGCTGTGTAACGTAAATAGAAAAGGTCAATCGAATCGACCTTATAATTCTTTTTAATTAGTACGAAGGTTATCTTTCATTAATGAGAAATAAATATGGCCTCGATATTTTCCCGAGATAAACACTAAGTCAAGTGTTTCTTTCTATTCTTGATTCTATTCTTGATTTCTATTCTTGATTCGCGTATCTATACTTTCATCAAGTAACACAGTTAGTCATATTTATTTACTCTTAGATATAATCGCGTATGATTTGAAATATTTGTTAAATAAAGCCATGAATTAATAAATGAGACATTGGTTGATTGGTGGTGGAATAAAATATAATAAAAAGTTTTTATTAAAATAAGTAAATACCAAAAAGCAGTATTTTTTTAATTTTATTTTAAATTTAGTTTGCGTGGTTAATACAACAGGAATTAAAGCCTATACTATAAGTATATTATACTAGCTGATTCGGCAAACGTCGTTTTGCCATGTTTATCATTTATAATAAAAAATAGGGGTTGATCGTAGAGGGGCGAAAATTAGGGGTTATATGTATTTTTTAATGCTGTATCATAAAAAAATTAAAATATTTTTTTTTATCTAAAAATTAAAAAAATAAATAGGGGTGGACTACCCTTAACATTTAGGGGGATGAAAAATAGATGTTGTCCGATTCTCAGTTATACCCAATATGCACACAAAATTTAATGAGAATCGGTCAAGCCGTTTTGGAGGAGTTTAACCACAAACTCCGCGACACAAGGATTTTATATATAACATTAAGTTAAATGTATTGTTACGAGCTAGGGGATCGGATAGAAAACGCTGTAGATTTCTTCAAGGGTTTATTTCCAACTAAATCTACGAGTAATTTGTTTACACTAAAAACTGGAAATTACGCACGAAAATTCACTAAATACACACACGAAATACTGTCACTAATTACTTTAATTACACGCACTTCACACAGTACTTTATCACTTGTCTTCACTATATTCGCACTTTGTCACTTCGGTGTTTATCGCTTGATATCGCATTTAAAACTGAACTAACTGGTCGCGTTTCGGCTTGCTTATATATCACTGGGAATAGTCTTTAACGACGTTCGAGAACTCTCTAGGCGGGCGCGATACCGAGTAGCGATCGCACAATTCTAGAACGTGCGTACTAGCTATCTCTTTCGCACATTGCTCCGTCCTTGTCGTACGGCGTTCTAGAGTGCTCGGTCTAGCTTCGAAGGTTCCGATCTTCCATCTCTCTCTCGTATCATTCCGTCCTTGTCCCACACCTAGAAAATTCGGTCTAGAATATTCCTTCATCAAAGGAGTATAACTAGGCCTGAAAACGCCTGAAAACGGGTTTCCTGAAAAGTGTACCACTCGACTACACTTGTTCTGAAAATGTTTCAGCCTCCTGAAAACTAGGGTAACATTCTGTAAATTACGATTTTCTAATATGTGATTGACCCTCCCCTGAAACGGTCAGAAATCACATTTCAGCCTGCTGAAAACTTCTCTAAGGGCCGGTTTTTTGATCCGTAGTTAACTCAACTATTGGTAAAAAATCGTTACTATTAGTTAAATATCAGGAAAATGCGTTTTTTGATCCGTGGTAAGAGCATCCAATGGTAAAATATCTAACCATTAGTCAAAAAAGTTAACTACTCAGTATCGGAGGGTTAAAAAGATGGCCGCTGGTAATTTATATACTAACAGCTGTTTGTCACAGAAATCAAACTATGATAAATACGTTTATTACTATCTAATGATGAATTTAAACATATTGAGATACTTTAATTAATGAGACGATGAAGAAGGCGATAATATTATATGAGAATGTGTTAATGAGTGACCAAAAATATTTAGGCAATGTCATCCGCCATTAGAAACCTGGGATGATGTAGATTTTTGTCACTGTTACCCCCTATCGAAGGGAACAGTGCTCTGGATTGTTACTGAAATTGGGAATGATCTTAAACTGCCAATGAACAAGAGTATATATAGACAGCAGCTCATACCAACCTATTTTGCTTCATTACTAACTACAGAACCGCAGCAGTATATAATTAAGTATATTACTAATTCATTATGTGTTTTATTGCCTATAATATTAACTTATAATTATTATAATTAAATAAAATACAAGAACAAGAGTATATATAGACAGCAGCTCATACAAACCTATTTTTGCTTCATTACTAGCTACAGAACCGCAGCAGTATATAATTAAGTATATTACTAATTCATTATGTGTTTTATTCCCTATAATATTAACTTATAATTATTATAAGTTAATATTATAGGCAATAGAATACATAATGAATTAGAGTTAATATTATTTATATATTACTAATAATATTAACTTATAATTATTATAAGTACATACAAGTATGTACTTATACTAAAAACTACAGCTACACATTAGTTAGGGACCTATGATATTCTTTAGGGCTTTTATTACATTTGTGAGTTAGCATCTATCTACTTTATTACAAGAATTTATAAATAAAACATTTGACTTGATTAATAAACTGTTTAATTATAACTTAAATACAAACCATTTTTATTAAAAAAACATTACAAAATTTACATGAAACCCTAAAGTAGCAATTAAATATTTTCTAATTGTTTCTTCTTGCATTTCACCTCAATTTTATGCAACTCTTTTTGCTGCTACATATATTTATTGTGCCTTTCTTCCATCTGCTGCATCACTTTTTGGTGCACCTCCTCTTTATGCAGTATGAATTTTTGGTGGGCCTCTCATTGGTGCAGCAAATGTTTTTGATGCTCTTCCTAAGCATAATTGAACAAATCATCCTCTCTTATTTGTCTTTGTTTCTAAACTCTTTTTTTTATCCGTGTGGATCATAATCCGCTTCCTTGTTTCCAAAGGGTTAAAAGATTTTTTCCTTTTGTTGTAGGACACAGCTATACAAGAATAAATATAAAAATGTGCCTACACCTTCATTAAATGTATATTAAATTTAACACTTCGGTGTCTAGACCCATCTGAGTTGAAAACGTCACAGAGATTTCCAAGCTGCATCTTTTTGTACATTGCTGCAGTGATCAGTTGTTTGCAGGTTACGACTGTGTAATCCTTGAGAAGCATCACCAGTTTGGCAGTTTCTTTTTTGGCGAAGTTAGCAGTATGGTCCCTTTAACAAAACATAAATGTATTACTTTCTATTACGAAACACAAGATAAACCGGAATAAATAACACGAAAATATGTTTGAACTTACTTATTTGACCGTTGGCTGTTTGCGGACATCGTTATTTATATATTGAAGTATCGTAAAAAGTGTAAACCGTATTAAATCACAGAAAAACAACTTTATTTATATCGTGTTATTTAGATTAATTTGACACTTCAAACTCTTCAAAGCGCAAATAACGAATGAAGATGGCAAAAATGGATTTCATTCACTCAATATGTCTAGTGTTGTCATACAAAATAAATGATCCCCACAAAAAAGAACCACATTTTTTGGGATGTCATTGCTCATTGCACTGGCAACAAATTGACAAATTGTTAACTTTAACTATAGTTAAAAAAGGCATTGAAAAACGCATTTACGATTTTACCAATGGTTATTCATTTAACTATAGTTAATGTAACAAATGGTAAAACCATTTTTTACTACGGATCAAAAAACTGGCCCTAAGTAGTGGAAAAATCTAAAAACATTGAAGTCGACCCGTCTTCGTAACAGTATGTTTAAATCCAAACACCACTATTGGTTAGGCATAGGAGTCATCGACAACTGAGGTCGTGTTTTCACACCACAGTCCTGGCTGGCCATTAAGAAGAAAAAAATCGAGAAATATATATACAGATTGAGACTAAGACGACAGCTTGTCACTGGTGATGTTTCTGTTTGATTATATGAAGCTGTCTTACACTTGTAGCTTGACATATACTTACACAGAGATGTGTGACAGTTTTATCTTGATGTATGCATAAATTAACAGCTAACACAATAGATACAGCTCAATCCAATACAAGCAGAAAAGGTGTCGTCGGATAGAACGGAAGAAGATTGATTACAGTTTCCGTGAACAGTCCATTTTAACTCTCCGAGTTTTTCAGAGGAAAAGATATAATTTGCTTTTGAATCCTGGATAATGGAGATTGCTTCAATAGAACTCTTCATGTTTTAAAAGTTTCAGAAGACAGTTTTCAACTGCGTTTACTTATAATCATTGTATGTGATTTTGTAGGTATAACAATTTTTTGGGTTTCTCTGATCAATTTTGGTATCCAAACGTTTTTTTAGATGGAGCTTAAATTTGATTTTTGATTAGAATAACTGAACATCTGACAGACCGATATGCGAGATAGAGTTCTCGAAGTCACAAATTAAATCATTTCAATTAACATGTAAAATTACATTCGCTCGCTTCGCGTACATTGCTTCAGTTATATTATAGAATATTTAAGTGCTTTTAGCAACTAATAGCCATTAACATATTCTATTTATTCGTTTTTTGTGAAACAAATTCAACAGCAAGAAATAGATTTTTCCTCAATGTATTTGCAGAATAACTTGTAATTTGAAACGAGACCAAAACAAAAGACGATAATCATAGGGCTGTTTCAATTCATTTCCTTAATTAATTAAAAGTATTTTTAGAATCTCTTAGTTACTTATCTTGTTATTCTTTATATAATTAACAAAAAGCGAAAGGGGTTGTATATATTTTACTCTTCAAATTTAGTGTCTTTCCGATGACGCACCTATTTATACTTTATGCAATTATAAATATGCTATCCGTTCCATATTTAACACAATTGTGCGTTATTTATGTAAAATAAAAAAAAAGAATAAAGTATATAAAAAAACGACAGGTTGCACTCCCGGAGTGCCGGCTGAAGTGAAAACTTGAATATTAACGTTGTGCATTTTTGATATTTTGGAATGGTTAGGGAATAATTTTGCACGAATTGCTTTATCAGTATAAAAGTACTATAATTTATGTGGTACAATACAATATTTATTTATTGCGCTATCGTACACAAACATGACAATTTATATTACATTAAATACGTCACGCCAGCTGTCTACTCTCCATCCGTCGTCAGTCTGACCAAATCGTAAATAATAAAAAAATAAAGCTTTAGACGTTTCGCAAAATTAAACGATATAAAATGATATATTGACTTAAGGTCCAATTCCACATGCATCAATGTATCTGAGGAAAGAAAGAAATTAATTAAAACCGTAACTATATAGCACGAAGTTTCATAATTCTTAAAACATCCGTCTTACGAATTTGTCCTGACGCGAGTTTAACATTTTTTACCCATTCCAAAATAAGTGTACAACGCCGCTAAAGAAGTTTTCAATTCAAAAAAACTTAATGATAAAAAGAACAACAAATAGTCTACTATTGAAATAAAATTAGCATAATCTTAACAAAACTTAAATAAATAAAGGCCACGAAGATTTCCAGACTCCAATATATGTCGTGATTTACACCATAAATATTGTTATTGCTATCACCATATAGATAGAAGCTGAAAAAAAAACATTACCGTAAAAATTCAAATCTAAACCCTTAATTAATAATAAAAGAACTTAGCCTTTAAAAAGTTACACAAATTCCAAAATTTAATTTCACAAAAAATAAAAAAACCAGAACTTCCAATACACGTCAATCACAGTTTGTACCAATCTTTTATTCTATACCCTCAACCTATTAATAACACACTGTTGAATTTGGGTAAACACGCAAAAACGGCCATCTAAATAATTATACATCAAGCTTTTTAAAATTCCATAAGTATTCTTGTTTAATTTCCTGGTTATATTAATAATATGAATTGTATTTATTGCCAAAAACAGATTACATAACAATTACGTAGTTCCTGATGGTTTGATAACTGTATTTCAGGAGCCTGTGACTTCCCAGTTATATAAACAGTTACATGTATGCCTAGTTTAATTATATATATAGGAAGGGCACTTATATATATAGCACAGAAATATACACACATACAGACAATGAAATGTGCTCTTTTTAATGTAGTAATTTTAAGACGTCCAGTAATGCACTGGTTTATTTATTTATTACCATAATATACAAAATCATACATATAAAAAAAACTAAAAAAAATCAGGTTGCATAAGTTATTAGACAACGGGCCGCCTTATAGCTAACAAGAGATTTCTTTCAGGCAACCCTAATATAAAACAATAAAAAAAAGAAACACCTACAGAGGATAAAGTCCAAGAAGTGTATAATTAATTAACAACAAAAAAAACTCCAAATAACATGTAATTATAACTAAAATTAAATAAAATAAAATCTACAGAAGAACTATAAACGTGAAAGCTAATCCAAAGGTTAATTGAGTCACAATTAATATATATAAGTAGTAGCTAATTACAAGGCAGAAGAAAAAAAATCAAAAAGATTTTTAAATAAATTTAAAGACTGAGCTCGTCTGATATCAATTGGTAAGGAATTCTATAGCAGGATACTTTGCGCAGTGAAAGAGGAGTGATATAATTCAGTTTTATGAGTAGGAGTTTCAAGAATTAGATTGTCTAAGGAACGCAAATCAAATTATTGAATTTAGTATAGTGTGAGCCTTCAACTGGCCTAATCAAACTTACCTTTTGTTACAGATATAACTCCATTAGCTGTCAATCTAATAATCATCGTATTACTGCATTTAACCGATTGCGACGTGGTATCCGAAACCCCGAGCGCAAAGGATACCCGATACATTCCTGAACCGGAACTACTTCCGGTCCTACATAACAACGACTCTAGATGTAGAATATCGGAGTACCAATGCACCAATAAGAAATGTGTACCCATTAACCGATTTTGTGATGGAAGTAATGATTGTGGCGACGCATCGGATGAACCAAGGCATTGTACACGTAAGTACTGTATTACAATGTTTTATGCTTCTCATTGGATAAACTTGAGGTTACTTTGCGTACAGGTCAAAAAATAATGTTGGAGAAACTGTATCTGGTTTTTCGTATTTCTGATAACGTTAGTGGGAAAAAAGGAGGTTTTAATAAAAATTAATCTAGATTTCGGCTTAGCTTGGTATTCTGGCTGTTTACGAGATAGGGTTATAAGGTTTACGATGTATGTAGTTTTAATTAAATTTAAATTTGATTATTTGGTAATCCTACTAATATTATAAACGCGAAATTTTGTAAGTATAGATGGATGTTTGTTAATCTTTCACGTAAAAACTACTGAATGGATTGTAATGAACCTTTACAGTAATATAGCTTATACATCAGAATAACATATATGCTACTGATGTTGCGTGAATTGTCCAAAATTTCAAGTAAGTAGGAAAAAATCTAACATCTGCGAGCTATTCTGGCGTGCGCTGCCAAATCCGCTAGAGTTACACATATATAATGTATGATGGAATGTATATCTTAAATAGTCAATATCTTTAGTAGGTTTTTTCTACGCCACGCTAATATAAGCTACTCGAAACACCAATACTGCGCAGACGAAGTCCGGACACCAGTTAATATATATATATACTTACGTTCAAAAAAGAAAATATGAAATTTCGTATTACTGAAAAAATGCCAAAAACAATATCCGACATCCGGCAGTCAGTAAACTCTTAGGTTAATTTTTTGTTATCTTTATCTATGTAAACTTATTTATTACAGATATTATAAAAGCATTATATTTGTACTCGCCGTCCGCACCTATTATCGCGGCCCCAATATGTGGCTTAGTTTGTATAACTTGTTTATTTTCTGATGTATGGCCTTGTGGTTAAAAATAAATACCCCTTATTTTGGTTTATATTAATTCTGAAGTGTTAATATATTCATTACGCTCAATATTCACATGAATTAAACCGTCTCCCTCACTCAGCTGACAGACGTGCAGAAATTTAAACGAAATAAACTACTACACTATTGCAATGTTAATTTCAGAGGAGTTTTCCTTATATAATTTAATTATTCATGTTTTACACGCTTTATTAAGGCATTTAACGAACGTTAAATTACTTTTTGAAAAAGCGGTTGTCTGTAAAGTCGGTTTCCTGGCGATAGTTGAACGTGACGACGTCATAGGAAAATAGTAATGGAATGGTTGCTTTTTTTTAAAGAAAATTTTAATTTTTGTTGTTTGATAGATATTTTGTATGGATATAGAGAAGGAGGTTAATGGAAATCACAATTGAATTGATCAAGTTACATTTGTTTGTGCGCATAAATACAATTATGTCAATTTTTTAACAAACGAACGCTGCCGATCGCGGATACCGATTGTGCCTCTTTGTCGCTCGTTCCGCGCTCTCGCTTGCACTTCAAGCCTTAATGGTAGGGGAGCCCAAGAGGGGATTTCGGGATTTACTAAAGCGCGGCAGATTAATATATAGGGGGATACCTTGTACCCGGTTAAGTACCTCCACAAAATATGAGGCCCATATATAAGGCCGCCCGTGAAGGAGACAGGGTCAGATTAGTAAAAAAAAATTGACCATCAGAAATTCCCGAGCGCGTCAGATTAAGGTAGGGTGAGTTAATTACATCCTAAAAAGTGTATATTCCACTAATCTGACAATTTGAAAGTGATGTAAAAAAAGGGGAGGGCAACAAAGTTGTAAAAAAAAAACGTCATCTCGACCTTCTCGAGCGTAGCTAATTTTTTTTTTATTATGAAGGAAATAATTCAAGAATAATGAAAAATATATAATCTGACGATTTCCACAAGCCGAAATAACAAAAATTCGTCGATAAAGTTAAATGCGTGCAGCTGCGTGATGCCTACATTTCCTTAAACCGATCGGAATCTACTAAACGGCGTT
Source organism: Pieris macdunnoughi (assembly GCA_905332375.1). Lineage (NCBI taxonomy): Eukaryota > Metazoa > Arthropoda > Insecta > Lepidoptera > Pieridae > Pieris > Pieris macdunnoughi. The sequence goes on along the minus strand of CAJOBZ010000014.1, from coordinate 3,372,984 downwards.
CTAAATATTTCCCTCAAAATTACATTTCCTGTGAATTTGAACCGATTCGGACCGATAGATTTTGAGAAATTTTGAAAAATCTTAAAAAAATAAGAAATATTTTTTTTAAAGTGGTTTCTTTATCGATCAACTTCAAAAACTAATCCGCCTTTGAGCTTGAAAAACTACGTCGATCGCCACCAAGCTGGTCAAAAGCGGTTGATTCGTTCGAGAGATATCGTGAACGAAAGAAACCCGAAAAAGTGTTTTTTCGGGATTACTCCGAAATTTGTGGTTCGATCAATTAAAATTGCAAAATTACTTATGAGGATGATAAAACTGCGTCGAATGCCGCCAACCGCGTGAAAATTGCTTGATCCATTCAAAAGTTATTGCGGTTTGAAAATTCCAAAAATAGTGTTCTATGAAACTTCTATCAGACTTTCGAGCTGGGAGAGCTCAAATGCATAGAAATATTATTTCTTTGAACTCAGCGAGCTCAAAATATCAATTTTAAGCGCCCAGGAATGGAATTAGCGGGAAGTTGCAGGGATGGCCCTTTAGGTGAACCGTTTTTCTAAATTTTTTTTTGTCAGATCAGGCGAATCCCTCTAGATAATCGTCAGATTATGAGACAGTACGTTTAGAACATAAAGATGAACCACATATATCTTAATCTGACGCGCTTGAGTATTTCAAAATTGCGATTTTTTTTGCAAATTATGAAAATGGCCGTGGGTTTGCGTCCCATCAAAATCGTCAGATTAGTGAATGAGAGCTTTTTTTGGTGCACTTAACACTCCCTTAGAAAATCTGACGCGCTCGATAATTTTTATTTTTTTTCATTTTCAACCCTTAAATACAACCACCCGCATCATGCAAACGATCAGATTAACATACGTACATTATTAAAAATACGTAGGGCATTGATGCTATCAATATCTGACGCGCTCGAGGATGTCCATGCAACAGTTTTTTTTACATATTTAATAATCTATAGCCGCTTCCCCCACCGATGAAAAGGTATATATCATATAACATTTTTTTCTTCTTATTATCTAAGCTTTGCATCCCAATAGGTCTCTACGACGCTCGAGTAAATCCCCATTTAGCATCGTGGGCTCCCCTACCTTAAATGGAACGCCTCAGAGCGAGGTAACGCGGCATGTGTCATGACACATGCCGGGCCTTTTTGTGCATGCAGCCGGCTCCATCGAATTATAAGACGTTGTCACGTCAAAAATGTTTTATTCTAATAATTATTATTTTCGTGACACATTATAATTAATATTAATTTGATAACAATTTGATGATGTAGTAATAAAATGATTGACTATTATGATATAACTTATAATGTATGTAACTTCTACGTAAAACTCCTTTTAAGACAAATTTACACGCCGGTATGTGTGGCAGAATATGCTAATATATAAGTGAATATTAAAACTTTGGATTCAACCACCATAACATTTTTGTAGCATATTCTTGCAAATGTATATTAATTATTATTATTAATAAATCCAAGTACCCAATCATGGAGTAGGGTGATAATATTAAAGTTTTTATATTACACACACTTAGAAGTCCGGTAGATAGATATAATTCGGCTTGAAATCCTTGAACGCTGACCTATGAAACACAATAGAAATATCCGCGACACGATTTATTCATGCATGACTTTCCGATTGAAACGGATTGGATTTTTGGGTTTTTCACATTTTTAATTGACAAATTGTAACGGAGCGGTTCTCTCCATTTTTGATTTTCTAAAACAAAAGTGTGGAATTGTCAGTTAGATGTTGTAATAGAGTATTTGTCGTCCAGTTAAGATATATTTAATGATTTTTGCCAAAATAGAGTACACATATTATGTAGCGATATCTACAATCTACAGCTACCATAACTACGATGACGTCAAACACTGAAACTGCGTTAACAAAGTTATATCGACCGCTAAGGATCTATAAAACTTCTCAACCTTAGCCACTGTAGCCTTCAGCCCTGCGATTCTGTAACTCACTTTTCGAACTCACACATCGGTTTTCGCATCGGCGGTCGCTCTCAAATCAGTCGTGAAGCAGTCATTTTATGATTTGGCATTCTGAAAAGGTGGGAGCTCGTAGTTTATTGTTTATCAGAATGCCAAATCATAAAATGACTGCTTCACGACTGATTTGAGAGCGACCGCCGATGCGAAAACCGCTATGTGAGTTCGAAAAGTGAGTTACAGAATCGCAGGGCAGGTCGAACAGTCTGTGATCAAGGACATTATTCTTCTTCCACAAATAAAATGTCTTGGCATTTCTACGCCTGTTTTATTATATTTTTGTATGTTACACAGTAGAACACAACCACGTTTAAACGCACGACTAAAGAATTCTACTGCGTATTTAACCTTATTTTATGAGAATAATCAGATATTTGTAATAGAAAGTAACTATAAATTAACGTCTCTCATGTATCTTAAAAGCGATTAAATGGTCATACATCTTCGAACCATTATTCTCCAAAGGTTCTCATTACCTTTAGCTCTAGAAAGGTATGAACCGTTGCACAGGGGAATTGGACAGTTTTCAGTTGTAAAATAAGCTTATTGAGTATAAATAATATATATAGACAGCTTTCGTCACGGTTTGTCTAGCTCTTCAGGTATATTTCTTATAATGTCCAATCCCTAGGTCTGAGTACTAGTTAAGAAGGTATTCCATTAGGAATTTCATGTAAAACCCGTAGCAAAGTTTTCAGTTAAGTTTAGGTCAAAAGAAAACCCAGATCAAAAACAAGTAGCTGTCAGATCCTATTAAAACGAGGTTGACATAAAAATAGCAATGCATTTCAAGCAAATGTATTTATTGCTTAATTTGACTAACTACTTAGTTATGGAGCTTATAATTTACTACTTTTTTTTTTATTGAGAAAAAGCTTGCCAACGCTCGGCACACTGACACATTAGTAAAAACAAACACAAAATACAATTTTTAATGTGACAAGGCACTTAAAGGCAAACATGACATACATTTAGAGATCATAACCTATTATTAAACAAAACAAACATTACAAAAAAAACAATTACTCTAACAAAGAAAAACACACACAAAAACAAACAAACAATTACACTAATCAAAAAAAAAAATTCAAATTACAGAAAACTAAACAAAAATCCATTTTATAGTGTGAGGGGACTATGTATATCCAGACCTAGCTCGCTTATAAGAATGCTACTTATATATATGTGTACATGATTACAAGCTACACTAAAAGTATTTTTTTTACTAGAACTATTACTTACGATTAAAAAAACCAATAAACCCTGACACTGACAACCAACAAAACAAAATTAGATGATTATATTCAAGATAAGAATGCTTGGAAACATGCTGGTCCTGCTCCATAGGACAATCCTATGATTGGCTCTATAGCCTGGACAAAATCAAATTGGTTGCTGATTTTTTGGTTTAACATATTTTTGTTATTATAATTTTTTTTTTAAATTTATATAATGCTACAAATGTAATTTTTTTTTTTTGTATCTCACACACTGTTTTGTTGTGTTTTTTTAATATTTTTATTACTCTTTAATGTTAATATTCTAAGGTTTCGATATTTGTAAATATGTGAGGAACATGTATACTAACTTTTTTAGTATTGTAGTTTATTCTAAGAGTACATTGTCTTCACATATAATTATTTAACAAATGTAACAAAATATTGTAAACCTATTTTAAAAGAGTAAGTGTGGAGTTTCTTGCCCATTCTTCTCCACACGAAACTATCTTTTGGAAGGGGCAACTAGAATCATCTTTATATTTAATAAAAGTGCCATTTTAGATGGTCTAATTGAAATAAACGATTTGACTTTGACTTTGACTTTGAACAATAAATTATCTAACTGGGGCGTCCATTCCAGGCTTCACGTTTATGTTGTAATAATTCTTGTTTTTACCTCACTTTTAATATCTGTACGAGCCAAGGCTGTAAATTTTGCTCACTCAGCCTGAGTTCTAAGTTTAATAAGCGTGGCAAATTTTATCGGAGTTACGCCTAGAGAGTATAGCCAGACGAAGGCACTATCTTCAACTGTTACGTTGCATTCATTCGTTACATAGTAATTAACATTTCATTATTTCGCTTATATTCTATATTTGTACGTGAGAAGTTATATACAGTTAAACTAAAATCCTCTATTATTTAGACCACTCCGATGTTGGAACCGTACAATATAATTTATTAAAATATATTGTAAACGGATATCAAACCAAAATATGATCAATGTTTCATATTAAAAATTGAATTTTTATACTCCAATCGAATAAATGTTATCGGAAATTGGAATTGAAATCGAATTGCATGCAATGCGCTCGCATATGCAAACTCGATTATGCAGCTTAACGAGGTGAATAGACTGGTCATACTATTGACACTGAATGAATTATGCAACTACTTGCCGTGGATCTAGTTGAAAGGTTTTAGGAATATCTCAATTTAAAATAACATAGGCTCTAGAATGTTATTCCAACTTCACATTCGTATGTTTAAGAATTAACTAAAAGCAAAGGTCAAAATCAAGAAAGGTTCTAAAGTTACATTTACTACTACTTCAAAATCAAGGTTGTCAAAGGCGAGAAGATAAAAAGGGGCAGGCGAGAAGAACTGGCAAGAAACTTACCGCCACTCTTTTTGATGATAAACATCCAATTAAGTAATAATAATAATTACTAACGGCTCCAAGTCTTCGTCAACCGTCTTCGCTATATTCTGGGTATCCACTGGCCCGAGAAGATCTTCTAAGTGATCACTAACTAGCAACTTTAGGAGCGCTGCCGAGAAACACTGATTAGCCAGCCAACGACGCAAGTGGAAATAGATAGACCACTAAGAGATGCCAATTATATCCCCAAGCAGGTGCTTGATTGGAACACACAAGGAAAACGAAAGCGTGGCCGTTAAAGGCTATCAAAAGATTAGGCAAAGAGAGCCGGAAAGACTTGGAGCGAGGTGAAATACGAGGCGAACGCCTTGGAGACTCACTCTGGACGCCCAGGTCTAGGGACATGAAATCAAGTCAATTAAGTAGTGAATTTTGGGATGTATGAGGACGGTGGGTGTCTCTAGTGTGAGGACTAGCGTTTGAATACCTAGCATAATATTTTGTTACTTTTAAATAAAAGAAAATCTAGGTAGAGCATCAATTAAACTGGACAATTAAATACAACCACTATTGCGTAATTGGATACTAGACGTATTACATTTCAATACATTGTTATTGATTGCGCTACTTTGGAGATGTTTGACGGTGATAGAAGACTCATACCCGTGTTCCTACGTTGAGACAAATAGGGTTTTCTTTCTTTGTGCGTAATTGGCCCTTATGGCGAAAATATTTTGAGATAACCATTATTTCTTAGAATCGATAACGAGTCGGGCGTAGAAAGTTCATCTATCAGCCTGTCAACAAAAATCACAAAACTATTGGAGTTGTCACATAGGGTTTATACATTGTTTCGATTCCACTGATTATTTTTTGTACAGGTAAGGAAACCCAGAGTAGGTATCGTAACTCGACGTCCGTCGTTCCACAACCGAGTGTTTTAATGGCAGTTTTTACCGCGCACCACCACTAAGTGGACCAGCTGCCCACTGAAGTATTTTCGAACCAATTTGGCTTCAATAAAAGAGTACCTATTCTTAAAAGGCCGGCAACGCACTCCTGAGCCCTCTGGCATTGAGATTGTCCATGGGCGGCGGTATCACTTAACATCAGGTGAGACTCCTGGCCATTTGCCCCGATCTATAAAAAAAAAGGTAAAATTTTGCAGTTAATACTAGCTTTTGGGATTTCGTGTATGAAAGAATTATTGCGACCTCGTCAAAAACAACACGTGTATAATATAAGGAATATATTTGAATTAGGAATTGCTAAAAGCGGTTGTGTTTTTAATAATGTAAGGATAGGTATATTATTGTCATCAATGTTGGTTACTTATTACAAACTCATATATGATATAATCAAAAAGGGTTTTTTTGCCTTTGTGGATTCTGAGGTTATTAAGATTTAATGACATCGGTCAGATGCCATAATAAAGCAAAAATAGCATCTATTTCCGTCGTTGTTAGACAAATAGTCCTTTGCAAACTGTGCAAAGTGTTTCGATGTTGCGTAAGTGTTTGTCGTAAACAGTGTAATGAAACGTGGTACGAGTAATTAACTGTATATTTGTTTACGAAGTACGATTACCGTTGTTGTAATTACAAACGTTGAACAATCGCGTACTTGTAATATAGGTGTTTTTAATAAGCCCACTGTCGTAGCGAGATAGCAGGTTATTAATAGAAAAACGTTTTACTCTGCTTTTTCTTAAAGGTTTAATACATTATGACTGCACCAATACATTTAAAGATTTAGTCTTGGATGTAATTCTAGAGATCCGAAAGATTACACATAATTCGTAATAATTTTATAAGGACTTAGTAAATAAATTTATTCAGTTCTATTCCAATTCTAAATCAATACGATAATGTCGAAAAAAATAAAATATATAATAATATGTCCTAGCGCTTTAAGGCTTTTTAAAGAAATATCAAAAAGGTTAGTCGACATCACAGGATACCGAAGATCTGGCAGCTACCTCGGACAAAGAATTAGTCTAGCGATTCAAAGGGGGAACGCTGCCAGTATCGGAACCTTGCCTAAAGGGAGTCCTTTTAATATTATATTTTAGTTTATGTTAAGGTTAGTTATTTATTTCAATGTATATTATTTTATTATTATGTTTTTTTTTTGTATTATACAATTGTATAATAATATTATATACATAAGATACTCAATATCGCTACTGTGAACTCACTCTGCGAACAATTAAAGATGTCGATAGTGTCGAAGACTGCATTCAGTAGCCGTATTCTTCTTTGTTAACGGGGACCTATGAAACAGACTCAAAATAACTTTATTCATATAGGTAACCAAGTACACTTATGAACGTTAACAGAAAAAATGTAGAATTGTTTCTAAATTAACATTTAATACCAGTTCGCAAGTCAAGGGCGTAGAACGGGCAAGAAGAACTGGCAAGAAACTCTCCGCCACTCTTTTTAATCACCAAGTTTTGAGTCATACAAATTGTTTGAACTGGAGCAAATCAATCTCAAGGATCATTTAAATAATCGTCAAATTTATAAAAAGCTTTATTGGTTAATTTACTTTTAACGAGAGTTTTGAATTTACTCAGTGATAATTCTCTAACTTCGCTTGGGAGTTTGTTGTAAAAACGAACACAATTTCCGAATAAAGAGTGGTTTATCTTCTGGAGCCTGGTTGGTCGAGTATTGTGCTGGTGAAACTGGTTCTGGCCCTTGGTACCGCAAATAACATTAGCCTTCAGCGTTGCACATATCCTCTAGGTACAATGGAACCTAGTTTTTTATGAACACTTACTTGGGTTGCTTACCTCCCCCCGCAAGACTTTAAGTATATAGTAGGCCAACTATAAGCCTTCTTTTTCTCATACGTATATATTATTATACGTATACACATACATAAATATGTTGTAAATACGTCAGTTAAAAGTAGGTACTCATATCTTAAATAGGACAGTTTTCCGAATGGTATTCATGTCTTTTGTTGGGACAAATATTTCATAAATTTTCTTAACAGACTACCTTGGCAAATATAACTTAACTTACATTTCCTTCAATAAAAGCTTCATCCACGAGCGACAATTTTTATTATCTCGTACAAAGGAAAATTATATTACTCCTATTCGAAATTCTTTGAAACCGGAATATGAATTGTCTTTTAAAATATCTAGGTTCTTACAGCTACATTCCAGGTATTAATATCACTTATAAGCAAACATGGTATACTGTGGATTAGAAAATTTGAAAGCTTATTACCGATTTCGGTCTGGTCAACATTCAAAATAGCAATAGTTACAATAGAGTCCGCGGTTTTACCCACATTAATCCGACCGTATGCGATCGTATATAATATTGTCTTTTATTGACATAACTTTTACACATTTAATAAAACAATTTTTTACCGGATTGAAGTTATGCTACTCCACAAAATATTTACAATTCGGGGCAGCATTAGAAGCAGTTATGGAAATTATTGCTTTAAACCAAATAATTCATAATATTAGTAACTATACTCGTATTATACGAGTACATTAGAAGTCGTGAGAAATACGAAATAATTTCGGGTTCTATATCCAAATCCGGAAGTGATATTGTTTATATGCCAAATCAATTTATTATATATTCCTAAATCAATCAGTCAATTTACAACATACAAAAAACAGTGGAGCTACAACCCCTAGTCTTGGCCATAGATTGATCTATTTCGTAAGTATCATATCTTATAGGTGATCAGCCTTTTGTATCCGTCAACATTTAGGTGTGTAGCATGCGTGTGTGTGTTAAATGTGCACATACAGATAAATATAAAGGACATTTATCTCTATGTGCACATGTAACACACACAAACAAACACTAAGGCTGCAAAACCGAGGCACGAACCTAAAACCTTAGTGAACTAAAAATGGCCTTACTGAAAATCTGTGCAGGAGTCACAGGGTTATCCCGGGATCCACTGCATACTATGTTATTATATTATGTTACTAGTGGACCCCACAGACGTTGTCCTGCATGATATTTAAAGCGATTAGGATATTAAGCAAAGTATGAAAGTACCGACTGCAGCGCCATCTGCCGGGCTAATGTGTGTAATGGTGAATGTGGTAAATCACAGAACTGATTTTTTTTTTTTTTTACTTATGTAATTTTAATGACGTTGTGGTTTATGACATTTTCCTTTGAATAATTGTAATGTAAAGGGAGGGCAAACTTGCTGAGTTTCTTGTCCGTTCTTCTCAGAACAAGGCCTCCTGGTAGTTTTGCGAACGGATGGCGTAGTCTTGCTCTTTCGTGAATTTTGTAAACGTTGTTGACATTCATAAGCATGCTCTAAGAAGCATCTAAATTGAATAAACGTATTTTGATTTTGATAATTTGTGAATCTAAACCATTCCCAGATCCCCTTGAACACACACAAAAAATTTCATCAAAATCGGTCCAGTCGTTTGAGAGGAGTTCAGTCACATACACACGCACAGAAGAAATATATATATTAAGATTAGATGACATATTTGTTTATAAAGTAAAAGACTAAATCTTACTTCATATAATAGTATTATCTGGACGTGTCGAATAAATTTGTCATGTCAATACCTATAGTATTGGGTATTATTATCGACTTCAATTAAATCTAATAAATTGTAATAATTATTTATATTTAACTGTTTTAATATCGCATAAGGCTAGATACAGAACTAGCCATTAAGCTGATGATTAAATCGGTACCGTCAAGATTGTGTTACGAAAGTTTGCGCCAGTTGCACTTAAATGGTCCAAAGTTTCGCTTCCCTGAAACATTATTTATCGTTGACTACAACTTATATTACCTACCTGCCTACCTGCTTTCTTAAAAAGACAGATAGCTGTTTCGCTATCATATTTTATAGAGATGACAGCCAAGAATTTGGCTAGACCCCTTGCTTCTATTGAGCAAGCATTAGATTATAAGACCTTGGAAGAAATTCCAAATAATATTTATTTAAATTAGATAATAGGACAACAGAGCACCACTCTTGCAATAATAAGGTAAGTATATTATGTGATAAAATTCATTCCCAAAAAATTATTGTGGTTCATCAAAATATACAGGGGATGAAAAATAAAGAATTAGAAATTGAACTATTCTTGAATAGTCAAAAAATAGACTTTTTGTGCATAACAGAGCACTGGTTAAAAAAATATGAAGTTTTGTTTAATTTTTGTAACCACAGGGTTGGTAGTGTGTTTTGCAGAGAAAATGCAATTCATGGTGGCTCATTAATCCTAATAAGTAAAAAACTTAAATGCAAAGAAAGAAAGGATATTATCAGCCTCTCTGTAGAACTAACTATTGAAATCTCCTGTGTGGAACTGGAGCAATTCATTGTTGTATGTCTATATTGTCCTCCATCAGCTGTCTATAATAATGTTGAAAATGTATTAGAGGAGATATTGTGTAAATTAGTAAAGTGTAATAAAGGGCTAATTGTGTGTGGGGACTTTAATGTCAATTTACTTTGTCATTCTAATTCAAGTGTACGCATACTTAGTCTTTTTCGTTCATACAATTTAATAAATCAATTTCATTCACCCACAAGAATAACAGCTAGCACCGCAACTTGTTTAGATAATATATATAGTGACATAGCCCCTTTGAATGTTTGTATTTTCAATAGATTTAAATCTGATCACACTGGTCAATGGTTTGAATTCCAATTAAGGAAACAAAAAACATGTAAAAAGAAGAAAATTGTGATAACTCCTATTACAAATGACCGTTTGGACAGATTTAGAGAAGCATTGGTCTATAGAATGCCATTTCTGTGTGGCAACTCATCCCCTAATAATTTATACAATACTTTTTTTGGATCATTTATTGATGAATTCAAGAAAGTATTTACTCAAAAGACTTTATTGGTCTCTGAGAAAACAAGTTTCTGTGACTGGGCAAATGAGGAGTTACACAGGAAAAGGTTAAAATTATATGAAATCTATGACGAAATGCAATATAACACTAGTGTGGAATTTAGGGAATATGTTAGGTTGTATTCAAATAATTTCAAAAAAGATTGCAAAACTGCAAAGTCTCAATATTTAAGTTCAAAAATAAAAAATAGCATGGATAAAGTAAAAGCTACCTGGAAAATAATAAATGAAGAATCAGGTAAAACGTCTGACAAACGAACTGATTATATGTTCAAAGTTAAAGGGAAGTTAATAAAATCTGACCCAGAGGTAGCTTCTTCTTTTGAAGAGTTCTTTACAAATGTACCACTAAATACGACCAAGTCCCTAGATTCTTCACCTGCTGCTGCGATCTCATTGCTAGAAAAATGTGTACCTGAATGTAATATTAAATTTCAGTTTAAACATATAACTTGTAATGATATCGTTAAAACTTTTAAGCTTATTAATTTAAAAAAAAGTAAAGATATATGGGGTATGTCAACAGTCATTTTAAATTCCGTTATTAATGTAATAAGCTCTGAATTGTCTATAATTTTTAACAGATGTATCGATTGTGGAGTCTTTCCGGACGAAATGAAATTAAGTAAGATTACACCGTTGTTCAAGGCCGGTAGTGAGTCTGATCCGTCAAACTTCAGACCTGTTTCCGTGCTCCCTGCGTTGAGCAAAGTTTTTGAAAAGATAATGCTAGACCAGCTTTCTTTACATTTTAATAAAAATAAACTCTTACATAATAAACAGTATGGTTTCACTAAGGGTCGCTCCACAATCGATGCCGGTGTGAAGTTGATTTCGGACATATTTAACGCCTGGGAAGAATCATATGATGGAGTCGGCGTCTTTTGTGACCTGTCAAAGGCCTTTGACTGTGTTCATCCTGATATACTCGTTGGAAAGCTTCAACACTATGGCGTTGATGGCAAAGCTTCCAGCCTGATGAATTCATATTTAAAGGGAAGGATCCAAAGAGTTCATGTCAATGGAGTCACCTCTCCGGGTTCGCAGGTATCAATGGGCGTCCCCCAAGGATCGATTCTCGGGCCTTTCTTATTTCTGATTTACATAAATGACCTCCCATTCTTTGTCAACGAAGTTCATGAGATGGTATTGTTTGCTGATGACACTTCACTTCTATTTAAAGTGAATAGGAATAACGTATTATTGGACGATGTAAACAATTCTATCTCTCGTATAGTTAACTGGTTTAATGTAAATAACTTATTGCTTAATGAGAATAAAACAAAATGTATTAGATTTACAACTACTAGCGTAAAGCGAGATATTGGTAACCTGAAAATTAAGGACAGTGAACTAAACTTTGTTGACAAAACTGTTTTTCTAGGCATAACAATAGATAGTAAACTCCAATGGGGCCCACACATAGAGACTCTTTCGAATAGGCTGAGCTCTGCAGCATATGCAGTAAAGAAAATCCGACAGTTTACTGATGAGGACACGGCTAAAATTGTGTACCATAGCTACTTTCATAGCGTTATGTCGTACGGCATTTTACTGTGGGGTGCTGCTGCAGAGGTTCAATCCATATTTGTGCTGCAGAAGCGGGCTGTTCGGGGTATTTGTTGTGTTTCTCCGAGGGAGTCGGTACGGAATAAGTTTAAGGAATTAAATATTATGACACTATCTGGTCAATATATTCTTGAAGCCTTGTTGTATGTCCAAAAAAATATAAACGATTTTAAAACAAATGGTGACTTTCACCAGTATAATACGCGAAATAGAACTAATTTGAGTGTACGACCAACCAGGCTCCAAAAGATAAACCACTCCTTATATGGAAATTGTATTCGTTTTTACAACAAGCTCCCAAGCGAAATTAGAGAATTATCACTAAATAAATTCAAAGCCCTCGTTAAACGAAAATTAATCAACAAAGCTTTTTATAAATTTGAGGACTACTTAAATGATCCTAATCCTTGGGATTGAATTGCTCCAGTTCAAACAATTTGTATGACAATACTTGGCGATTAAAAAGAGTGGCGGAAAGTTTCTTGCCAGTTCTTCTTACCCGCTCTACGCCCTTGACTTGCGAACTGGTAGTAAATGTAAATTTACGATTAATTTAACTTGACGATTCAAAAGTGTACTTGGTTACCTACTTGAATAAAGATATTTTGAGTTTGAGTTTGAGTATTCACCGTATACTTTGAAATATAACACGGTACTTTGCATAACGTAGTTTCTTCAAGTTATAAAGATTAAAGCTAAGAAAGTGTGTCGGTAAGTCACAAACTATGCTACATAGAAACCATGCCTTGTTTATTTTAACCTCTGAGATAAGTATCTTCTATAATATGTCTTGAAGTGAGGCATGGTTCATCGCATAGGAGAATGGAGATTTTATTGAATTCGGACGACCTTCCGTATACATTATATATCTATTAACCCAAAGTATTTTGTTGGAATTTGGATAATTTATACATAGACACAACATTTATAACTAACAAAACACACACACAGAAACACACAAATTAACAATAATCAAAAGATATAATGAATGAGAATAACATTTTCTTTTAAAGAACAAGGTACGTTTTAATTGTGTATTGCGTGTGTGCTGTGGTTGTTTGTGCACAATTGTCCCTTTGTATGTTTGATATGTCCGTCATAAGCCGCGGTATTTGGTGTAACGTAGTTTCTGTGTATGTATAATGGCAAAAGGGGTTGATTTTGGTCTATACCAAATAAATAATTATAATAATAATAATATAATGCGTCTATACGCAAAGATCTCAAAATGCCAATTTTATGGGAACCTGACAGGTAACATTAGATATGAAATATTAATATGGGAAATATCCCTTAATAATAATTTCACACTAATTCAGAAAAAATTAAAATGAAATGAATTCAAGCATAATTTAAAAGGGATATAACTCGACTAATCCTTGTTAGAACCAATAATGGACGTTCCAACTCTTGTGAATTATTGATAGATTTTAAATTAATTCACCTATAATTATAATGGTAAAGTTTATTTTCAGCTATACAATATTGCATTTTAAATGCCTAAGCCAAAACCTATATTTACTGATTTTGAAATATACATTCAAATCATTTTAAACCGTAATATAAATTGTCTATTAACTCCAATCAATTCAACACATGTCACCGGTAATCTACCTACGGCAACTTCCTTGTTAACAAATGAAACAATGCATTGTAACTAGAAGCGCTTGATTGGATTTCGAGCCTCCGGCGCAAACTTATCTAGTGCAAACTTCAAGTTGAAATAGGTCAACAAATAAGATTTCATCGAGGAAACTAAATAAGTTTAACCCTTTTCAAAGATAGTAAAAGATGTGCTTTTATTATTTAATTTTATTTGTTTGTGTTGCATAAGAATTTCGATGTATGAGGCACAGAAAACTTATTATAGTTATAGTTATTAATGAAACAGACGTATAAATGTGATAATAATCCAATGCCGATACAACTTAGCGATTATTTGGAATCGTAATTGTAGATATAAACTTAACACAAATACATCAATATTGATTTCCGTATATTGAAAAACAGTATCTTGATTGACCCATGATTGAGGCGTGGAGTAGTGACTATTATGTGTCCGTTTATCTTTTCAATATTGTATTTATTTTAGGCAAAATACTGAGCCATCTACTATAACGAAACATTTTAGGTCTTGGGGTATTCGCCAGTTGCGGTCTTTAACCACTAAAACACAGACACAAATGTCTATTTAAAATTCAGTTTCATTAATTAATAATCAATATTAGGTTGCATGGTCACAGACTAAAATATTATTGCAGTAATAAGTGCGAAGTCGTTCACAAAATACATTTTCAGAAACCGATTTTCAAAGTCAAAATCATTCAAGAACCACTAAAACAGAGACACAAATGTCCATGTAAATATTCAGTTTCAATCATTAATATTAAAATTAGGTTGCATGGTCACATACTATATTATTATTGCAGTAATAAGTACGAAATACATTTTCAGAACCCGCTTTTCAAAGTCAAAATCATTCAAACGTATCTAATTGTATTAATTCCAAACATTATTGTTCCCTTTGAGCAAAATATGTCTCGAGTAATGCGAATGGCACTTGGAAAGGATAAGATCGCCTTGAGTGGCTTTTTACGCCATCTATAAAAATAAAGTGGTGTAGAACAGGTCGGATACAATTCTTTCTCTTGATTACAGCTTTATTAAAGCTGGCCGATCGTAAAAGTGTTTTACGATGTTGGATAAAGGTTAGATTCGTTATTGGAAAAATAAAGAAATTTTATTTTTAAATCAAAAGTCTATAATTTTATTATGTTGCTTGATAGCGATGCCATACTTAAATATATTTGAATGGAACACATTTAAATGGAGTTGTGATTGTTATCATATAAGAATGATGAATAGCTGCCCACTGAAGTACTGGGTCGGTAACGCACTTGCTAGCCTTCTGGCAATGCGAGTCTCCATGGGCGGCGGTATCACTTAACATCAGATGAGCCTCCTACCCGTTTGCCTCCTATTACATAAAAAACATGCAAAAGTAAAGACCCGATTTGGTTCAGCTATACAATTTTTTCTAAATTAGGAAACTTTTTAAAATGTATATTTGTGCCATTAAATTTCGTACCATTAGGATTTAAAGATGATGTCTTTTAAATGGTGACCTCCAGAGTTGATGCACATTTGAGCCCTATTTATGACATTTTGCACAACTTGCCGTTATACTTCCTGTGATATGTTCCTTATTTCTTGATGAATGTTTTCTTTTAGTCTGTGGCTTGTTCACGTACACCCGAGATTTCAAAGAACCCCAAAGAAAGAAGTCTGGACTCGTCAGATCGGGTGATCTTGCAGGAAATCGTCGACGAAATTCACGTTGTGTTTCTATCACTGATGAATTATTCCGTAAGAACATTGACACGATTATTCCACGTTCTTGGGGAGTAAAACGGTCCATGTTTATTTTCAGTGTATTTTACATTTGTCCACTACACAATTTTCAATAGCAGAATTAAAACTATGTCATATAAAAAAAATTAACAAATTTTCTTTAGTGCCAGTACTTTTGCGCCACCCGTTATAGAAATAGATTTTATAAAAAAGTGCGTGCGTACAAAGTACACATGTCAGAAGTGAAACTTCTTTGGTTAAGTAATTTATAAGTCTTGTTCATATTTATACAAATCTAAAACTTTAGAGTTCCGAGACTTAGAGAGAGGGAAAAAGGAAGATATGTTAGGAATTTAATGAATTTAATCGTCATTAAAATATTAAAAGTGTCGAAAATTAATACAAATTATAAATTTAATTTTTTAATTTATTTCTTCGATAACTAAAACATGTAAAAAATAATGAGATTTCAATTTTGCATAATATGATAATTCATAAATTATCTTTACAAAATTTTAATTTTAAAAATAGAATTTCATTCTCTCTCAATCGGTCTCAATCTTATATTATTATTATTGCGTTTCATACGTAAAAAATTACCCTCAGAAGTTTCACTTAAAAAAATACATTTTCAACACAAGTGTTAGTTTGGCAGTTTCTACCTTTTGGCACGCTGAATGCTTTATGAATTTTAATGTCTGACGAATATTTTTTCCTTACAATAGACGAACGTTTTTATTAAAAGTTGGTTGTTTGTAGTTCAATCATTATGATATAATCCCTATTTAGAAAATTAAAAATTAGAACTTTACATTGAAGAGTGTTCAGAGGAGTTGTTCGGATAAATAATTCGTTGTTCGGATTCTATGTGTGGCTGAGTTTCATCATCGACGAGGCTGAATACGAAATTCCTCCCGTATCACCTCGACGTCAGTTGTTCCACAAATGAGCGTTATTTAAGGCAGTTTTTGCCATGCACCACCGCTATGTTGAACTAAACTATTTATCAACAGTATTTGTACACATACTTATCGCTAGAAAGTCCGTGCAAACCATGGCAGAAAGAAAAATTATGTACCTAGATTATCACCTCGGGGTCGGTCGATGTCCTACACTACCCGTTGAAGTATTTCGGAAATAATTCAACTTGAGTCATTCAAAAAGAGCGTACCAATTTGATGGGCAACAGCATCACTTAGCATCAGGTAAACCTCAGTTTACATACAATAAGTTTTAGAAAAAAATACAAAAATTGAGAGTTTTATTTTACCTTACTACGCAAAGAAAGCTATCAGCACCCGTTTATTAATAATGAAAACGTTAAGCCATTACAACGGCTGTTATAACTCATAATGGATATAATCGTTGGGATCTTGGCGACTCGCCCGACACTGCAACTTTGCAGATTCATTCTTTAGTATTTTCCAACATCGACTTAAATAACTTGAAAATGCTCTCGATTTAAGTTATACAATCTAGTGATAGTGTATTTTTGAAAATTGTTTTACCTAGTTTTCAGTTTATGCAAATTTCTTCAAGATAATATTAAAATCATAGTAGACAATTTTTTACAATAGTGTATTGTAAATAGTAGTAGAAAAATAGTAGGTATATTACTATAATATGTAGGTATATATATTAAGCCAGCCTCGAGAACAACAGATATTAAAGGATTATTTCAATTTGTTACGATAATATAGGAATAGTTAAAATGTTACTTGCCTCTAAAACCGATCATAAAGCTAAAGAAAGATATAACATCTTCCGTATATTGTGGCTTTTATGACCTAGTTGGGTCTATTACATAATAAACCTTATTTAAAGACATACAATGTTAGAACATTTTGTTCTAATAAAATAACGTAAGATAATTAAACAAGCGAACTTAGCTCATTATTAGCTTCAGATATTTTACCGTATTTGTAAAATACTTTATGCAGTTTTGAGTAATCTTGGGAGATTACTCTACTCGGCACATGTCCTATATACTTTTAAGTATATATATGTATATGCAAACAGATTGTTCGGTGTTGGCAAAAATAATAAATAATAATAGATAATTATTTATTTAAACTACAACGGTCTAAACTAGTGGGGTGAGATGAGATTCTGATAGGAGTCGCGCCCGGTACGACGTTTGATCGCGAACTAACTTAAATGAATATAAAAAAATATAATGAAAATGAATACACTAGCAAATCGTATTACATGGTATCATTTACATTGCAAATACCTTTTGTTGTAAGCCGTACACAGATAGACGTTTAAATATTTTGTGTACTCATCACACTCTTTTAAACATACGAATATTTTTTAAATTATCTTTATTGCATTAATTTAAGTATACATCATGCTTGAATAAACATTATATGATTCTGAATGAGTTATTAAAAATATATCGGTATTAAAATCGGAAACAGAGATGAGGGCTCACAAATAACAATGGGACCTGAGCGTTGTTGATTATTTGGACAATATCTTGATGTTGTTTGAGTAAAGAAACAACTTTTTTAATTGAAGAACAATGTATATGACGGAGAAGTATTTAAGAGAAAAGGAAGGACAAGACCTGACGGAGTAGGACCTAGGATTTAAACGGAAAAAGAACTGTTTGACAATGCATACTCTGAAGGCTGAAATATGCTGGATATACCATAAGAGGAGCAGATAAATGGAGCAAAATTGTGACACTATGGCAACCATGAGGCCATAAAAGAAACAGAGGTAGGCAATTTAAAAGGTGGGCCGATGATCATGGAAATGTCTGAAAAGACTAAGACCTGGACGAGATTGGTATAGAAAATGGAGGACAATAGGGCAGTCCTTTGCCCTTAGGCACACAGAATCGGTTATCGTAGATTAATAATAATAATAGTTATAACGTATATATTTTGTATTTCCGATATAAGGCTATAAATAAATAAATAAAATACTGAAGGCATAGGAACTCATTATAACAAAGCAGGAAACGAGAAGCTAAACAATTACTAGAAGCACGGCCTGAATATTAGCAACAACAGAACGTTAAGGTAAATTATAAAAACATTGTGACGTAAAATAGGACTAAACGAACGCCAGTCGTAGGTGCGTTTGTCAAATAATATTAATTCTCTAAGTTTCAAGTGTTGAAAGTAATAACTACTTCTGATAATAAGAATTCATAATATAACATACATTTACACGGCTTCAGTTTATTAGTAATCATAACATTCAGATATACACTATTTACAATTTTCTTAACCTACTTAGTAATAAAAAAAGTAAATATAAAGAAAGGACTTATTTATATTACTATCGTACAATGAATTGTCGTTAATTTATAGATCTGGTAATATTGGCAAACATAATAAACCACCAGTATTAACAGAGTTTTAAGCTACGGTTTCCTAGAAAAGCGGTGTCGTTAACTAACGGAAAGCTAACGGTTAGCTTAAGTAATACGCATACGAATTGAAAAGAAAATTCTTACTTTGAAATATACGAACTTCGGATTCCAACAACTCCGAATTCGTATGATTACAAGGCGCCCTTTGACAATGTTGTAATTTTTTACCTTTATACATACGAAAGAAGATTATAATTACGTAATCCAAATTGAAATGAAAATCCTTACTTTGAAGTATATGAATTTTGGATTCCAACAAGTCTGAATGATTACAAAGCGTCCTTTGACAATATTGTACTGTTTTACCAATTTTCTTTTTTTAACAAATTTTGTTTTTGTTTCGATAAGTAACGCGATATACAAACGCAAATACACAAAACTTATTACAATCAAGAATGAAAAACACTAAACTTTCTTGTGACACTAGGTACCTACCTATAGATACTAGTTTTCTCTATAAAGCAGTGCTGCAGTTTCAAAGCGTATAGTGTATTTAAAATATAATCTAAAAAGTCAATTAAATTCAGTATATCATATAAGTCCATGTAGTGGTATTCAAAGCGGTCACACAGCTAGTAAGATCTCTGATTCTGTTATACTGTTTTGACCTTATTCTCATTGAAAACTTAAAAAAACAACGTTATTGAAAAACTCTTTTTTAACGGATTAGAAGTTATGTTTTATTATCGATAATTGTATTTTACAATATTTGTGAAGTCACCGTGACCACGCAAGCTGTAAAGCACGCGAAACGTCGGTTAAATTTAAAATTATGTAAAAATAATTGTAAATTTATAATAAAACATCACTTCAAATCCGTTAAAAAAGTGTTTTTCGATGTCTAAAAGTTATGTCAATAAAAGACAATACTATGAACAACGATATTAGTAATATCGTTGTTCATATATACATACATTTGCGTATGAATATCGATATTACATACGCAAATGTACCTATATGCGCTATTTCTCGAGTTCATATGAACGCAATAAAGATCAAACCAAGGCTACGAGTGTGACGGAATTTAGTTAGTGTGCTACGAAAAGACTACGAGGCTTCTACGAAATACAAATTATACGAGAGAACTACCTATTTAGTTTTTTGTATGAACTTTGTGTCATTAGACCTGTTTTCTTATTATAATTTTAAAAAAATGAAGAACTGTCTTTATTTGTTTGTTTCTAATGAATAAAAAACTATACTATATGAAGTTTTAAATTAATTTACATATAGGACGGCACATGTTGGGTTGCGAACCCATCAGAGCGAGAAGAATACTTTAATGTATAAGAGTAACGGTTTTATTTTATTAAAAATAATATTAGCAATAAAATTTCATGGATCATATCGTAAATATTTTATTTTGAATATTTGAATATTTTTGTATTGAGGCAATATGTTTGAGTTATATTTGCATTTTTGAATGTTATACACAAGTCATAAGTCATAAGTCATAAGTCAAAAATCATTTATTCATATAGGTAACACAAGGTACAGTTGCGAAGGTCAAAAAAGAAATATACATTAAATGCTTCTATTTTTACATTTACTGCCAGTTCTCAAGAAGAGAAGAGAAGAACTGGCAATAACACTCTATACTTTATTCGTATAATACAAGGAAAAGAGAACCAATAAAAAAAGATTTTCCTCCTAGTTGTTCTTCAGGTCACGAAGGCCCTAATTAGATTATTATAGACCGACTGCGCGGAAAACAAGTGCGATCCTTTTGCCTGTTCAATCCAATTACTCTCGCGGATTTGAACCTATGACCTGGTTTCCGTAAACGGGTATAGAAATACTTTGAAAGTTGTTCATAGATCATTTGTATAGGGGGACTTACGTCCGGCCAATTAGCTCGCTCTAGCAAATAATTGACAATCACCTGCCGTAACGTTGAGTAGAACATTAATAGCTCGTAATATGGAAATGTAAACAGGAATGCCATGATTTTGGTATTAAAAACACACCTCTAGTATGTTATTGATTAATTTCGACTCATTGGTCTAGTGCTACCCCTGACTGCGAATCCATGGGTCCCGGGATCGATCCCCGGCTGAGACAAACATCGATGTGATGAGTATTTGGTGTTGTGCTTAGGTCTTGGGTGTTTAAATATGTATTGATATGTCTATATATCTATAATATGTATGTATATCCGTTGCCTAGTAAAAAAAAACTATTTTAATAATCTTAGTGTTGTGCGTGAACACCGCGCTGCAAAAATAGTCATCCATGTTAAATTACTTTCAACAGTATGTGTGTAGTGATCTTTTAACAAACATATCAAATTTTATAAAGTAACTACGCAGAGAGCTGCGAAGTTCGTTGTTTAATACGGCTTCCGTTTATTATTAAATGATGATCCTTAGTTACATAACCACAAGGGAAGTTCTAAGCGTGGTTTAATAGAGCAAAGATAAATAGAATCCAGTTTATTACCTTTAAGAATATTAATTTGCTTTTCATACAAACTTTCGGTTATAATAAATTGTGCTCTGTCCAAGTTATTCATTGAATTCTTGGAAAGAAATACAACTTTAATTTTCTATATTTGTCGCAATTTGTTCACATAGATTTTCAGTCACATAATCTGCCTTTGAGGGAGCAGTGGTACTATCTCTGATAGAAGACCTGGGAATGTGTTGCCGGCCTTTGTTAAAGATACCAATATATTTATGCAAGCTATAAATAAACATACTCGCGTAGTATGTCACCCTTGAACAAATTGTGCTTATCATTCTCATGCTAAATTGAAATAAACAATTATGTAACTAACATTAAAATAATGTCTAAGCTGGCTTCAAAATTACTACGTAAATCGTGTATATAAAATCAAATTTCTCTGTATAATAATTAATGGGAGCTGCAGCTAAATTTCATCATCGGGCGTTAAGACAGAATTCGAAACTCCACCCGTTTCCCCTCGACGTCTGACGTTCTACAAACGAGGGTTCTTAAGCCATTATTCCGCTCTTTACTACTATGTTGAACCAGCTGCCCACGGAAGTATTTCTGATCCAATTCGACTTAGGATTCTTCAAGAAAAAAACGTACCGATTAAAGACCTGCAATGCACTTCGTCGAGCGGGGTTGTCACTCAACATCAGATGAGCTTCCTCCTCGTTGGCTGTTTTATACAAAACAACTTCCAAGATTTTATTTAAAATTAAAATTATATTGACTTTTTCAAAGAATTCACTTGTTTTTAGTAATTAAAGTTGTACAAATTCAATGCCTGTTATATGATTTGCATAATTGTTATCAGATACTCAAGTTGAGAATAATAGTTAAAAATAAACCATACCATTCTATTTTCGTATCTAGGTCAACGATTTATAAGATGAGAACAGTTCTTATGTTAAGCACTATCTATCTTCATTTTTCATGGGACATTTAAACTTTCATAACGGTATGATATGATTTGTAACAAAATTAAAATTGTTTTTTTTATTAAGGACCGATCTGGTCGCCAAACTCCAAAAAAGTACATTGTTTCTTTCCATTTTTCGTCATCATTTCTTGAAGTAGGGCGAATGGAAAAATTATCTGGTGGAGTTGAGTAGTTTATGTATCCATTTTGAAAGAGCGATGCACAATTTAAATAACTTCACTTGATAGAAAATTTTTGACACTTTGAATTCATTTTATGACGAAAATGTATGTGAAACATTATTTTGAAATTTACACGATATATTTTCACGATATATCACTTGGATCCATTTCAGAAAAAAAATATCACATTGATTTAATGTTTGACACAACTAATTGTTATTACGGGCCGGCGCGCCTCAGTACTCCAGCTCTCCACTGCGCCCCGCAGTCCACCCCGAGACACTGACAGCAATTCGTGCTGGGATAGGGCCTTACGGTTTTCCGCTTATATAGATGTTTTTAACACCCATGTTAATCCAACATAAGTATGTTGTAATGTAATTTAAAAATGTGTATGCATTATATATATTTTTTTAATTCGTTATACCACAACCATACAGCTGGAAAAACTTTCTTCAGATTTATTTAAATATGTAAAGCCTTCAAGTGATTACACAAACTCAATAAAAACTTAAAGTGGAATGTCTGAGGACTCTATTTTAAAAATAATTTCATCCTTTTCTATCAAATTGTATTTATGCTATGCTGAAAAGGGACAAATAAATACGTTGAAACTGTGCTATTAAACTGACTTAGTTTTTTTTATGAATGGAGAGGTATACTTACAAAGTAATTAACATTATTGCTCACCCAAATATATAAAGCAAAATTAAGTGTTATTTTAAATTCCAGATACAGTTCGATACCCATCCATTTCGTTTCGATTTTTAGGTTTAATGTTTATTAAACTGATACAGGAAATTTCCAAACATTAAATACTACTCATAATATCAAATCTCTGTTATTAGTTTTAATTATTATTGCAACCATTTTCATTTATGCATACACAAATTTAACTACTCATTTTGTGAAATGTACGCTCATTAACGACATTTACATTTTTGTTAACTACATTTGTTTTAAAACTATTAAGCATTTTTAAATAAATAATAATAAATAAATTGTTTATTTGCAACGAAAGTGGTATATTTAAGTCCATTAATTATAAAAATCCACACAATCAGCTATATAAAATAGACATGCAATTGTCATATTAATTTTCATTAAGTTATATAATAAGTATATTTATAATTTTTGTGATTATTTTTCCGACCCAAATATCGACCAATAGAATTGCACCATTCGACGTCACGTGGTACAACCTACATGGTATTATACTGATAATTTTTTGAAAATTTTCTCTGGTAGTTGCTTCAAGAAAAGTATTAAGTAGTTGTTTTATTCATTATGAAATTCTTATTTGTTAACTGTACATTTCGTCTCATGGTGCAATTCTATTGGCCGACATTTGGGTCGGAAAAAGAATACCACACGAGCTTCAAAATTATCTGGCATTTCCCTCAAGGTTCCCTGCAAACAAATAAAGTCGTCAAGTTTTTCAGACTTTAAAAACCTGAAAAACTTGACTCCTTCATTTGTTTGCAACGAACCTATCGGGAAATACCCGATAATTTTGAAGCTCTTGTGGTATTATAAGTGAAACTTATGGTCTAAATACTCGCCCACGCTATAAAGGCACCTTGCCTTTAAAAATTTAATCACCTTCCCTTTGAAAGCATTACACGTGATCTATAACTTCTATGAAGGTGATTAAATAGTTTGATAGCCATGGCGTAACATTTTAACAATACATCGTGGTGCAGTTACAGTACAGTTTCTTTAAATGTTTTGAACAATTTTGGATACTTATTATAGTTAGATTTAACTAGTCCGTATTATTTCTTAATTTCTTACAAATAAGTGAAGCATAACAATCTAGTTAATTTTTATTATAATGTAATTATACAATTAGCGTTAATTCGGTTTTTCGAAGTCTACTCAATGCACTATGCATATCAAAAATAATTGTTCAATTTGAACCCGTACGCATGTTCATACTAACCAACAGACGCTTCAGATATCATAATAATAATAAAATCTATAGCATTTATTATATATATTCATTTAAAAATTATTTTAACATTCTTTTTATAATTAAAATTTTAATGAAGTTCCTCTCATTCTTAGAAACATAATTGTCTTCTGTACTCGTTCATTTTGAAAGTGAGGACATATACAGAGCAAAACAATTTGAAGTTAAAAGTTAACTTACTAAACGTAGCATTAAAATGTTACGAATAAACAAAGAATGTTAATGGAAAATTCCGAAACAGCAAAAAACAATGCATATGCTCTACTTTTGAACAAATTTAAAAGCATGGCTTAGAAACACGCCGAGCTTTCAAATATATTACACGTTAAAATGCATTTAGTTTTCGTTCCACTTTGTTCACTGTCTCGATGACATTAAGTGTAAGGTTATAATATTTATTTATCAATAAAGAAAAAAAAACACCACAAATACAAGGTATATAAAAGAAAATATATACTAGTTATTAAAGTATTTTTAAATTGTTTTACTGATAACTTTTTTTTTAAATAAAAGGCACGAAGCGGTTCGATGCTCATGTTGCACCTTCCGTCGCGAGGTGTTTAGGCCCGTCCGTGACGTATGCCCCCTTCGGGTGTTGTGTTCGCTCGCGCCCTGCTCTTACAGGACGGTATGGGTGCGGGCTTTTTGGCCCTTGGTGAGGGCTGCAGCGCGGAGACAGATAGTTCGACTCGCAACGCGCAGTCGGTAATAGGCACGAATATTGAAAGACGATTTATAGTACATACGCAAAAAAACAAAACAATAACATCAACGATTTTAAAAGGCGCTTGAAATCAGTAGGGTTCAAACAAATCAAGTTAGAACTAAGAAGAACAAGTAAGAACTCACAGTCACACTCTGTTCGTAGTTGTGAGCTTGAATTGAAAGAATATACAAAAAAATGTTTTTATTTAGTAGCAAAATTTTTGTAATTAGACGCGTTGATTTAGTAAATAAAAATAAGGATAAGTTTATATAGAACTAGCTGACCCGGCAAACGTCGTTTTGCCATGTATCTTATTTCTAGTAAACATTTTTTTAGTTCAATAAAAATAACTATCTACTATTTATAATAAAAAATAGGGGTTGATCGTAGAGGGGTGATAATTAAGGGTTGTATGTATTTTTGTATGCTGTATCATAAAAAAATATTTTTTTTGTCTTAAACATAAATATAAATTTAGGGGTGGGACCACCCTTAACATTAAGGGGGATGAAAAATAGATGTTGTCCGATTCTCAGAATTATTGAATATGCATAAAAAATTCTTAAGAATCGGTTGAGCCGTTTCTGAGAAGTATTGGAACGAACATTGTGACAAGAGATTTATATATTAGGTCCTTACATATGAAATTGGCGTATTTCGTACTGGCCACTTTAATCACGATGTTCTCCTCTTTGGTAAGGAATTCGAAATTGAAATTTGTACAACTATTTACTCATGTATTTGTGCTTCGATTACCGTCATTCACTTGTTTTTTTCTTCTGTTTTTTTCTGTTTGCGTCACTCATTTTACAAAATGGAAAACTTAAAGTACCGCATTATTTACGAGTACGAGTTCCGCCGTGGCATTAGTGCTACGGAAACGACTCGAAGGGTGAATGATGTGTATGGCGGTCATGTTGCAAAAGAAAACACAGTTCGTTTTTGGTTCCAACATTTTCGTTCTGGAAATTTCGACCTGCAGTACAAGCCCCGTGGACGGCCTGAGACCCAAGTTGATAATGAAGTATTGAAGGCTATTGAGGAAGCGGATCCATCGCAAACCACGTCCGAGTTAGCTGCAGGCTGTGGTGTTAGTGATAAAACTGTTTTAATTCACTTGAAGCAAATTGGAAATATAAAAAGCTTGAAAGATAGGTACCTCACGAATTGACTGAAGCAAACCGGCAAACGCGCGTCGACTGCTGCGTTACATTACTGAACCGGCACAATAATGAAGGTATTTTAAACCGAATGAGAAATGGAAACCTGTGATGAAAAATGGATTCCTTACGATAATCGGAAGCGCTCAGCGCAATGGTTGGATCCTGGCCAGCCAGCCAAATCCAGCCCCAAGCGAAAATTAACCCCAAAAAAGTTACTTGTAAGCGTTTGGTGGACTAGTGCCGGTATTGTTAATTGCAGTTTTCTCAAATCTGGCCAGACTATTACGGCTGATGTCTATTGTCAGCAATTGCAAACCATGATGGAAAAGCTAGCGGCTAAACAACCTAGGCTGGTCAATCGCTCCACGCCACTGCTACTTCACGACAACGCTAGACCATACACTGCACAACAGACGGCTACCAAATTAGAAGAGCTTCAATTGGAATGTCTAAGACATCCTCCGTACTCCCCGGACCTTGCTCCAACAGATTACCATTTTTTTCGAAATTTGGACAACTTCTTGCAAGGGAAAAAAATTAACTCTGATGGGGCAGTCCAAATCGCCTTCACAGATTTTATTGATTTCCGTCCGACTGGTTTTTTTTTAGTAAAGGGATCAATGAACTACCTATGAGATGGCAAAAGTACATAGAAAACAATGGTTCATACTTTGATTAATTAAATATATTATATTTAAAAATATTCGACTTTTTGTTCCTCCCATACAAAACGCCAATTTCATATGTAAGGACCTAATATTAGATGAGACTGTCAGATAAGGCATAAATATCAGTTCAATAAATGTCTGAATAAAATCATTGAAACAGCGTAGCTTGAATTAAAAGTAAATCATACAAAATCTTGTCACGTTCTGTAGAAAATAATTTCTTTGTGTTGTTATGTATTTTGCTCTGGTTCGATTTTAATTTCTTATAATAATTTACATTATGATTTGTCATCGTATATTCTAGTAATTTTCTTTAAGGAAACTTTTGAATATAACTCGAAGGCAACAGACAACCACAAAGTACTTAAAAGTTTTTTAAACCTCAGCATTCGTCGTTCAATTTTCAACAACTTCTTCAACTTAGTACAAGTTAAATTGAATGATATACAATGAGAGTAATATAATGATGATAATGTAACGCGAAAACTTTTATTTTCGAACAATTCTATTAAAATTTTATTCCATTTGACAATTGACATACGTGGCATTTCACGAACAATTAATTATTTTTTATATAATAGGGGGCAAACGAGCTTGACCAAAAAGGGCAGTCTTCGCTCTCCATAGACACCCATTTTTAGTGGGTTGCCGGCCTTTGAGGGAGGAGTACACTCGATTTTTAAACATTTGGAGGTCGTATCTCTGAGGGAAGACCCCCACTCGTCGATTCCACAGAAATGTTAGTCAGATGACGGTTTAGAAGTTACATAATTCCGTTATTCTCGTTTTACGATAATATACGTTTTAATATACTATAAAATATAATCCTACTATTCTTTTATATGGAAGTACATGGTGCAATAGTTGCAGCTCCTTACAATCGTCGTGTAAAAAAAAACTTGGCGTTTAAAATGAGTGGCGGAGAGTTTATTGCCAGTTCTTCTCTTCCGTTCTACGCCCTTGATTTAAGAACTGGCAGTAAATGTAAAATTAGAAGCATTTAATGTATATTTCTTTTTTGAAGTTCATAAGTGTACATTGTGTTGATTATGACTTAAATGATACTATAAATGATTTTTGAGTTTTGACTTTGACTTTAAAATCTTCAAACTCAAAACAACTTTATTCATATAGGTAAACAAGTACACTTATGAACTTCGACAGAAAAGATGTTAAATTGATTCTAAATTTACACTTTTTGACTTTTTGGGTCTAAGGTGTCACGATGTTTTCCATCACCGTTCGAGCGAATATTAAATGTGCACATAGGAAGAAAGTCCATCGGTGCACAGCCGGTGATCGAACCGACGACCTTCGGGATGAGAGTCGCACGCTGAAGCCACTAGGAAAACACTGCTCTATCTTATATTCATATTATTACATATTAAACCTTTCTCTTGCATCATTCTGTCAATTAAAGACCTAACGACGAGATATTAATACCTAAGACCTAAGGCTAGTTAACAGCTTATAATACGGCCTACATCTTGACCCCACGTCAAAAAGCTGCCTTTATAATGGTTATGCCTTATTTTAGGTATTCCAACTATTTTTCATCCCTAAATATGGCTACAAAATTAATATTCACTACAAACCGAACAGCGGCGTACAAATCTGCAAACAATTTGACGGGTTCATTCAATATTCGGGCTCCAGGTATTATTCTATTTGCATTTCGGAGAACACTTTTGGTCAGTCGGATTGTCATATTTGTACAATTTCCACTCACTTATCCAGTTGAATATTCAAAGCTATTACTATAGCGGAAGTACCAGCTTGTCCGTCAGATTTGAAGGGTATAATAATAATCCATTGGCGCAACCCTATATGAGTCTTATACTGGATGTGCATTTTTGATCATTTTTATTTTTTAGACAGTAGTCTAGACATAGTATTGTCTTTGATTAACATAACTTTTATTCATTTAATAAAACACTATTTTGACCGGATTGAAGTTATGTATTATTATAAATTTACAACTATTTAACATAATTTTAAATTTATCCGACGTTTCGCGTGCTTTACAGCGTGCGTGGTCACGGTGACTCTTCAATCCGGTCAAAATAGTAGTCTAGACATGATTCGTCTATTTCACCGCACGAGCAAGTCTTCGTAGAAATTTTTTGGCGCGTTAGGGAAAAATGATGAGAGTAAATTTTTGCGATGCGCGCGCTCACCGTCAAAAAAAACCGACACCCTCGCACCGTCACAAAAAACCCTGATGTTAGCATAGTCAACATTTTAAAATAAAAAATGTCAATTTCTTTAATTATGTAAAAAATTTTTTTTTTGATATTTAAATAAACTTTATTCAACTAAATGATGCATTATAATAAAACTTCCAATGTATTAAATACCTTTTTTCTATTGTTAGTGTCGTTTTTTCTACAAATGTAGAATAAGGCGAAAGATAAAAAATTAAAAGAAATTTTTTATCGTGTTACGCCAAAGAAGTATAACATCTTACGCGTGTACTGTACACACACACGTTTTTTTTAATATTAAAATATGGTTTAATACTTACGTCTCCGTTGGTGTAGCGACCCTAAAGAACCTCCGAAATCAGAGAACGCAACTTTTAGCTCGCGTAGGTCCTTTTCTATAAAGTCCTTCCAGCGATAACTAAAGAAGCCGGACGGTATTGCAAGATACACTTTTTTGTTATACCGAGCATCTCCCATTTCCAGATGACGAGTCGAACTGAATTTCTTACTTCACCTATCAGGTCCATCCTCACTCTGTCGGTGTGGAATCGTGAGCGGAATAGTGGAGTACAAATTTAAAATAATAATATCAAATATATAAAACTCTCGTGTCACAACGATCGTTCCCATACGAAAACGGCTCTACCGATTCTCATGAAATTTTTTATGCATATTCAGTAACTCTGAGAATAGGCTACTATTTCTCTTTCAAACCTCTCAGTGATAAGGGATGTCTTTTAATTTTTTTTGGATAAGATTTTTATTTTTTATTATTTAATTATGTGGCATTAAAAAATACATACAACCCTTAATTTTCACCCCTCTACGATTAACCTCTATTTTTATTTTAGTAGATAGATAGATAACTAAACAATTTTTCCTAGAAATAATATACATGGCAAAACAACGTTTGCCGGGTCAGCTACTATCTGATAAAAATATGCTAAAAAGCTAAATTGGACGCGTTATATTCTGAAATACGAATAGTACTACATAGTTCTATTTCAAAGCAGTTTCTTGGAAAGCGTAATATATTTCACATACTGTTTGTGAAAACTTGTGCACTTAAAAGGTAATATAGTGGGTAGTGAAAGCAAAGCGTTTGGTTGAAAGCTTTTCCTAATTCACCAAAAGGGTCTGCAAGGTGACTTGCGTAACGTTTCCTTTCATTCATTCAAAATGACATAAATTCGTTATTTTTGTACAGAAATTAGGTGAAAATATAATTGTACTATTTATGTTACGAATTGAACAAATTCTCTTTTTTACAACTCTCATATTAATCCGTCTATAGTTGTCACTGTGATTAAAATAAAAAAATGTGTTCGTGTACTAGGTGTACACACGTAAGAAGTGAAACTTATATAAAACCTTTGTTGTACGCAGAGCCATAATTGGTTTGTTTTAAGTTTAGAGGTCCGAAACTATTTCTTTAAACACAGTAAATTTTGATACACTGCCTAGCATACAATTTACAAATTAATTGCTGTAAATTGCGATTAGCAAATTTCAAGTCGAAAATGTAATCCGTTGTCAAAATTCAAAGTAAAAAACATACTATATGTCATATTTTAACGCCGATAAAGAAGTTTGACTTCGAAAATGTAATCCGTTGTCAAACTTCAAAGTCAAAAACATACTATATGTCATATTTTAACGCCGATAAAGAAGTTTGACTTCAAAAAGCAACATGGCGCGTAACGGAAAAATGTGACGCGTAACGCAAAAATGTTACACTAAATTTTTTTCCAACCCCGATAAAGAAGTTTCACTTCAAAAATGGTAGATACAGCCTTGCGATTCTGTAACTCACTTTTCGAACTCTTACAGCGGCGGTCGCGCTCAAATCAGTCGTGAAGCAGTCATTTTTCGGTTTGGCATTCTGATAAACAATAAACTACAAGCTCCCTCCTTATCTGACTAGGCTGATCAATAATATTCTGTAAGTCTAGCTTCCTAATAAACAATTGAAGATATGAGTATAAAAATCTCTATGAAGACAAGTTATATATCAAGATTGAATATTTTTCTTACATTAAAGCATTGGCAACCGTCTTTAGCCACAACTTCTGGTTAAATTTAACAGTACGTTTGTTTGAAAAGGATTCTTGTTTTAATCCTAATTAAATCCGGAAAACAAAACAGGGTTCCTTGTTTACCCTTTCCCTTTGAACAAACATACGCTTAGGCTAAAGTTATCATAAAACATTTCAAATTCAAATTCAGGTTATTTGGATACTCTTGCATTGGAAGTTAATATTTTTTTTAATTTATAAAAATAAAATAATTGAAGTAATAAAATAATGTATTGTGGTATTAATTAAGTCCCGGGATACCATTCTATTTTATTGCGCGCCAATCAATGACCTAATCTGAACTGCATTGCCAGTTTATACCACGACTTCAAATAAACTGACCGACTGTTCAAATAGATCGTTTTAATAAAGCTCAAAGCCTATACAATATTGGTTTGGCTTGTAAATATTTTGTGTTACATAATGAACATGTAGAATGCAAACGAAATTATAATATTAAAATTATTTTTTTGACGTAAGTTTAGGTATTATATGTTCAGAAAATAATTAAATCTACTTAATTTTTCTCATCTGTATAATATTCAGGACCTCTATTATTATAAAATGAGTAACGCTGAACAACATAGTGTACAAGCCAAGGATGTATATATTTTAAGTTCATATTGAAAAACACACAAGAAAGTTGAATATAGAGAATTAATAAAACTTGACTTAAGTTTGAAACTTACCATACAATTTCGAAGTCAATTATTTGCTACTACTATTTAAAGTACAACTAATAATTGAATCAGGTTATTGGCTATTTTAACAGTGTTTTTAACAAAAGACTACATCAATTGTTTATTGTTATTATTACGTATATAAAAAGATAAATCTTTTGTTCGGTTAAGAATACTGTTTACGGAACAACAATCTTCAAGTCAAACACAATAGTTCATGTTTGACATGCCGCAATTTCCCTCCTCGTTGAAAAATAAGGTCATTGCGTTTTTGAGGATTGTCTATTTAGTTCGTTTATTTAATGTTTGATTGAATATAGTTTACTATAATACTGACTTATGAGCATACCTTACGCAGAGTTAGAGATGCTTTTGAGACCTAGTACTCGTATGTAGTTACACACTTTATTTGCACACACACACTCACTCATGCACTCAGGCGTGTTGATAATAGTTGAAAAATCAAAAATATATAAATATATTTTAAGGAATTTAAGTTTGTTATGGAAGAGCTGGGAACCCTGACCAGGTATCTTACTGAAAAGGGTTCCCAAATCTTACACATTGTTATGCATATGTACTTAAAATGAATGAATACATTTTTATTTATATTATTTATATATAATCGTATTTTATTACAGTAAGAATCAACTCGGTTGCAAAGAAGTCGTAAAAAGACGTATTTAGATCAGATTAACATCGATTGTGAAAAGGTTTTGGTTTGTTAGTGAGTGTACAACTTATGTATTCTTCCTCGCCTTACATATGACAAACATGGGAACGAAAGAACGAAACATTGTAGGTGTGAAAAGTATTGATAATTTGCTATTTATGCATGTAAAAGACTGAAATGGCATTGGGTGAGACGAGAGACCAGGTAAGAGAAGAAATGGAAAAATTAACAAAGAATGGTACAAAATATAAAAGGACAAATCAAGATGGCTTCATGGAGGAGGCCGAGAGACAAACTGATTAGTGGTGATAATAGTAAATAATGTAAATAAACAGTTAATAGTACGTTATATAACAGTAATGCGAACTAGTTTTTAAAACTTTCTATCAACTAGAACTAAAAATATAACCCAAATCAAAACAAAAACCATTGTACAAAAACACTTGATAAAGGGCCGTGGCACAAAAACACGATATCAGAAATGAGAGCAACAATTTTTCACTAGTACCGAAATGCATCAACTGAAGAGCACTCAACACGCCAAGAATCTACGCGCAATCCAGCAATGCACAAAATGTTGACTCAACTTTCTATACATTTTATGCTTAACAGGCGTCTTGACTTTATTTGAACCTATCATGAACTTCCGTTCCGATTACAGATATAATAAGATAAAAGATCAGTCTCAGTACTTACTAAACTAAGTGCAAATAGTGAAATTTATATGCAGACAAACGGTTGAGTCACTTAGATATCCCTGCCGCCCATGGTCACCTAGAACTACATATATATAGTAGCGATCTAATTTAACTATCTCAGATTTATCACACGCAATTAATTTAATTTATTTTGTGCCAAGTGTGCGCTCAAACCAATGATTTGGTTAGGCAGTAATGGTAACTTTTATAACTTTAACAAGCTGCTGTGGTCTCTGGCATAATGGCCAGCACTGTGGACCGTTCTGCTCCTCAGCATAATGCTGAGCCAGGGCCAATTACAGCCACAGCACACACGCATTACACACTTGGAACGAACCGACTGGGAAAAAGGATTTTTTTTTTTTTTCAAATTGTTTTTGATACTCTCTTTTTTTTTTCTCTTTGATTATTGTTACTTTGTGTGTTTATGTGTGTGTGTTTTTGTTCTTAATAAATGTTATGTCTATGTCTGTATAGATAACTCTAAAAATATTTTGATAAATGCCGCGCCAGCGTTAGAACTCACTATAAATCCATTAAATGCCTAATACACGAATCGAAGAAGATCCGAACGTTTAATAAATATAAGGCCATGATTGATGTTATGTATTGGAAATGGATGAATTTGGAAATTTACTGTTCGCTTATCTTTCATAATTCAACCAAACCTCTAAGGACATCATAAAAAAATAAATCAGTGGCGCTACAACCTCTTTTAGGCCTTGGCCTCAGATTTCTGAATCTGTTTCATGATCATTTTTAAATCTTATAAGCAAGTAGGTGAACAGCCTCCAATGCCTGACACACGCCGTCGACTTTTTGGGTCTAAGACATGTCGGTTTCCTTCACCGTTCGAGCAAATGTTAAATGCGCACATAGAAAGAAAGTCCATTAGTGCACAGCTGGGGATCGAACCTACGACCTCAGGTATGAGAGTCGCACGCTGAAGCCACTAGGCCAACTCTGCTAAGGATATCATACGAATTACAAATACGATTTAAAACCTTTTTGTTTTGAATAGTAGTGGTGGGATGCCTTTACCAAAGCCTGCTAGAACCCTATTGACATCTACACTAAGCTGTGGCCAGTCAATATAAGCCTTTCCTAGAGGAAGGCTAAAGCCGCTGTCAGTATACCTACAATCTACGGCTCCAATCAGTACGATGGCGTTACACACTTAATCGCACTAACAAAGTGTCTTCTGACTGTGTTCGGTTAGTCAGTGGTACGACTGGTTGAGGATTCTCTCTTTAGATTGAAGAAACTCCACACCTACCTCCCTCTACATACTATATAACCTGACACTATGACCAAATTAACGCGGGTGACATCGATGCATACAGTTAGTACACATGTTCAAGACTACTGGCCAGTTATACATTGCAATCAAAGAGAAAGCTTTCAGGTTTCAAAGTGTTCGTATTGTTTGTGGATCCGCTTTGAACAGCGAATACATTGCGGTACTTCTGCGCTTTGATGTATCGAGGTTTGCGTCTAAAGTTTTAAAGCTACGGCAGATAAACTAAAAATATTGATTTGCCTCTGGAAACAGAAAACGTAACGTAAAAATTGTAAATAATATTTAGTAACGTGAGAAACCTACCAGGGATACATTTTTATTCGTTTACTTTATATTACTTTACTTTATATACTACTAGCGACCCACCCCGGCTTCGCACGGGTGCAATGCTGATACTCAATTCAAAGTGCTCTGTAATATCTTCGAAAATATTCATTTAAATGATATCCTGTAAAGGGGCATATAGATCTATATTAAATCAATAATGTATTTAAGGTATTTAATTGGATGAGGATTAATGCTTTATTGGTTAAAATCGCTTCGAAAATTAGCCATTATTTGTCGTAAAAAGTAAATGACAAAAAAATGCTATTTGGGAAATTCATAAGAGATTAAGAAATAATAATAATAATAATTATAATAATTTTTTTTATTAATCAGACAAATACAGTCCATCGATTGATTAGTGAGTTAGTAACAATAATAATACCATCGCGGAGTTTTCTGTAGAACTTTTCAATGTGTACATTACTTAGTACATTATTTTGATAAATCTCGTAGGGTTCAGCCTGCGTTTGCAATATAAGCGGAAAATTTGTAATTATTTACGACATCACATTAGAAACCTCAAAATAACAATATTTCTCCACTATTTAATGGATATTATTATAGATATAAACCTTCCCCTTCAATCACTCTATCTATTAAAATAACCGCATCAAAATCCGTTGCGTAGTTTTAAAGATTTAAGCATACATAGGGATATAAGGACAGAAAAAGCGACATTGTTTTATACTATGTAGTGATTTTATATTTGTACCACCACCACACACTATGTGGATCTAGCTGTCCACTGAAGTATTTCCGAACCAATTCGACTTAGGGTCCTTCAAGAAAAGAGCGTACCAATTCTTAAAAGGCCGGCAACGCACTTGCGAGCCTTCTGACAATGAGTGTCCATGAAAGACGGTATCACTTAACATCAGGAGAGCCCGCTGCCCGTTTGCCTCCTATTAAAGAAAATGAATAAGAAATTACTATTTCTTCGGTTTTATTACGCACCCTTGTTAGACAAATCAAATAATTTAGCTAATATGTTTACAGTTTCAACCAATTTTGTTACCAGTTTTAAACATTTTTACTATCTTGGCTGGCAATTTTAGAATTGTTTTCTATAGATAAATCCACAGTGTTTTATATGAAAACAGGTGCTCGAGGGTATTCAAAGATATCAATCAGATCAAAGATCACCTGGACTACATTGGAAAACAGATTGCTCAAGTAGCTACTTTATTCCATTGTATTTTAAGCGTTGATCCATTGAAACCAGTTTTAAATGGGATTTGATCAATCAATAATATTTTGCTTTATTCTGTGGATCAAGTTAGCGTTCCATTATGTTCGTATATAAAAATATAATACAATTTATTTTCGATTTCAGTTTAAATAAATGATAACTTTAATTTGTAGTTCCACCCTTACCTTCCCGTCTGGTTTTAAACACTCGCCGCTCACCACCACTTTATGAAACCAGCTCCAATTCCTGATATTTTTGAACCGTTACGACTTAAAGGCCTTCTAAAGAAAAGCGTACCCCTACCTTAAAGGTCGGCAACGCAATTGTAAACCTCCTGATGCTGCAGGTGTCCATGGGCGGCAAAGTTAAGTGTTAAGTTAACCGCCTACTCGTTTGCCTTCTGGCCCATAAAAAAAACCATAAATAAACGGCGGTATCACTTAACATCAGTTATTAAATAAAACAATGTACCAAGCTTAATGAAATATAAATATTTATTGTTCAATATACCCTTTCTGAGATAATCACCGCTAAATTCCGTTTTATTTACATTTAAATTAGGTTCGTGAGTAGGCATACGTTAATATAATGAGAGCATTAATAATAATTGCCCGCAAACAAAACGGAAATTTGAATTACCAAAGTAAGCATCGTACAATATCTTACAATTATTAATTGTAATTACACAATAATAATGGAGACGATAAGAAAAGAGGAGAAATAAATTATGTTTTATGTAATAATATAGGTGTGATTTGTGTTTTTGTTTGTTTGTATCGAGTACTCAATAACTACTGGACCGATTAATAAATAATCACACTAATGCTGCAATATCTCTGAGTAACATGGGCCTCATTTATTTCCAGAATATAAAATAAATATTCAGCCGTGCGAAGCCGCCGGTATCTTATATTTCAGGAAAACCTTTTCACAAGTATAAATCGTAATTAATAATAATAACATTAAACATGACGTTTGTTAGCATACTTTTATTAGTCATTTTAAATTATTTATTTTATAATTTTAAATCGCATTGTTATAGTGTAATTATTAAAAGATAAAAATAAACACAAAAATGACAAAGATAAAGATTTTAAAAATTAAATTAGTAGCTATTAAAGTTTATTATTAGAGTTAGTAAACTTATAATGTTTTAAGGGCTTTATTGCTCTTGAGGCTGAATTGGAATTAGAATGGCATTGCTAAGAAATACTTTTTGCATTTTGTGTAATATTTATTATTTGTCATTAATATATTCACCATTTTTCCTTCTAAATAATGGCTGCATATATGTATTTAATTAACATAGCATTTTACTCAAGTGTTTCCCATATACATGTTTAAATGTGTTCTATAAATTATCATTATCCTTTTGTCGTGAGCTGTTAGCTGGTATTGCGTAGAAGAGAATTGCCTTAACAATGAAGCATTTGTTGGGCAATTTTTGTCAACATGCGCATTGCGCAGTTAAGACACTATTATATTATAAATTATCAAAACCAGTTATGCCTTCTAACAATGGTTCTTTTAACAAACAAACCTCAAAGCTCTTTACACTGTAAATGTATGCCACCTTAATTAGCAGCTATCGCAATTACAAAAGCTGCTTTAGGATAAGAAGCGCATTCTTTGCATGTGCGTTTCAAATTATTTGATGCTAATTGCATTTTGAATACACAAAGATAAAAAAAGAAGGATAAATGAAAGATATGAACAATATGTAGGACAAATATATTCTGTTTCACTCATTTGCCTCATAATCATATGAGACCACAACAGCTAGTTAGCGCCTCAATAGTAAAAAATAGAAAAAATATGTAAAAATAATATATTTTCAACAAAAGAATGTAAGAATAAACAAATACAGTTTAGTCGTTAGATCACCTTTTGCATTATAAAATTTGCATTCTAACAAAAACATTGTATTAAAATATTCCCACAAAATCTTAGCATACTTTAAACAATGTTATATAAATGTTGTCAGTATTCCGACCATGTAATGCCTCAAAAGCATTACATGCTCCAAAGACACGTATTTATTGTTTGGGCAATCAACTTGAAAGCTCCATGTAGACGGAAACTTTGGGTACAACTTTCGCCTGCATTGATGTAGGAACTTGTTTCTACAAATATAATGTTTAATGCTTTGTACTTAATTAAACGCGGTGAATTCAACGATTTGGATTAATACTTTGACAAGATGTAAGTTGAATTTAGAATAGTATAAGATCCCGATATACAACCACCTTCACCGAGATGCTTATTTAAAGTATGTTTAATTAATATTTAAAAAAAAAATATTTTTTTATAATTTGCATGTAGTAAATTTTTTAATTTTTTTCAATCAATATTTTTAATCAGGTTAGTATTATATATGTATCACTATAACTTTCTTTTTTTACTAAAGATGTATATATACTTTAGTGTCACATAAAAAATATACACATAAATAATTAATTGATTAAAAACAACCTAACGTTTGCATATTCTATGGGTCTCATACTTTCGATTGGTATAGAATTTATCTAATAATCATACCGGTGAAATGTTTAAAAAAATATATTTTTTTTAATATTAATTAAAATACTCTGGACTGAAATTTGCTAGGCAACCCATATGGATTATATTTATTGACATATTAAATTAAATATAAAATACGTTTCATTAAATAAACATCTC
This sequence comes from Pieris macdunnoughi, assembly GCA_905332375.1. NCBI lineage: Eukaryota > Metazoa > Arthropoda > Insecta > Lepidoptera > Pieridae > Pieris > Pieris macdunnoughi. Next base: position 3,334,278 of record CAJOBZ010000014.1, on the reverse strand, counting down.
GGTGAAGGTCGTTATAAATCGGGATCTTAGACCAGAATGGATTTAATTAATTTACAGCACGTTCAAGGTTGAAGCCTGTATATACATTGGGAGTTTATGATATAATCCTTACACATTATAAAAATTTCCTCCGGCCATTTTTGTCTGTATATATGAGCACAATAAACGCAATACCGATAAGTACTTAGTTTTTTTTTTTTTTTTTTTTTTTTTTGAGAAAGGAATCTCGCTGTTGGCCTTTAGGGCCTTGACAGCTCAGCTCGGGCTGTTTTGGCGAGCGTAGCTCGACCAGAATGAGCGTTTTTCCCGCGACTAGCGCAAGGGCGTCTCCTGTGAGACTCGAACCTCGGCTTGGGCCGTCACGGGGTGGTCAATCGCCTGAAGGGCAGGACGGAAACTCACTGGAGTGAGCGAAGTGCGAAATAAAGGTCCTCGCCTTCCCCGGTGAAGGCGGTTTTTAACCCTAATCTGTGTCTGAATACTTTGATTGTTATTATTTGCCGCGCGGGCGGCTTTTAATTTATTGTTTGCTACAGTAATTGGATCATCCGGATCCGTTAGTGTGTGTCGGGGCCTCCTATGACATTTTTTAGCCGGCGGGAAAGGATAATAGTTGATGCTTTTACGCACCAAAGGGTTGGGATGGTGTTTAGCCTTGTCGAAGTGGCGTGCGGACGCCAACTTCATCCATTGGGCTATGGTAGGGAGCTCCAGGTCGTGGTGGAGATCGACGTTTCTCACATAGAGGGGCGCCCCGGTCGCAACTCTCATGAATCGCATCTGAAGCGCCTGTAGCCGGTGGATGTAGGAGGGGGCACAGTGCGCAAATACTACGCTAGCGTATGTCATGCACGGTCGGATGCAGGCCTTGTACAAAGTCACCTTATGTCTAAGGGACATGTTACTCCTTTTGTTTAGGAGGAAATAGAGGCGAGAGAGGACGAAAGAGGCCTTCTTGCGAACGGCGGCTACATGCTTACGGAAAGACATGTCGCTATCGAGCGTTACTCCTAGATATTTGACGGATTTTTGCCACGGGATGGCTTGCCCGTATAGGGTTACCTCTTTTTTGAGGCGGAATTTTTCCCGAGAAAGAGCGTTCGCACCGGGGTTACCCCTGGCAAGGAGAACTGCGACGCTTTTCTCGGGATTTATTTGGAGGCCCCATTTCCGAAACCATTCGCCTAGCGACGTGATAGCGGTCTGGAGTCTATCCACGATGACACCTCTGTCCTTGTGAGTGGTATAGAGAGCGGTGTCATCAGCATAGAGGGCTAGTTCCACGTTAGGAGCCCTAGGAATGTCGCCTGTAAACAGCGTGAAAAGAAGGGGCGAGAGGACCGAGCCTTGAGGGACTCCGGCCATGATGGGTCTAGGGGACGATAACGTCCCTTCAACACGATAGCGCATAGAGCGGTCGGACAAGAAGTCGTGTATTATACGCACGAGTCTTAATGGCACTTGAAGGTGGTAGAGCTTGTAAACCAAGCCGTTGTGCCAGACCTTGTCGAAAGCCTTCGCTATGTCTAAGAAGAGCGCACCCGTGGCTCTTGGTCTCGTGGTGCTGTTATTCAGCCCGGAAAGGATGTGCTCCGTGATTCGATGGACTTGGTGGACGCACGAGTGGCCTGGTCTAAAGCCAAACTGCTCATCGGGAATGAGCCCCTTTTCTAGGGCAAAGTCTAGGAGGCGCTTTTTAACTACCTTCTCGAATAGCTTGCTTAGCGTGTTGAGAAGGCTGATAGGGCGGTAACTGGTGGGATTGTTACGGGGCTTGCCTGGTTTGTGAATACCAATTACAATAGCCTCTTTCCACTGCGCCGGGAAGGTGCAGTTTTCGAGAAGGCAATTGAATATGGCCACTAGTAAGCATATCAGATGGGGCGGGAGGCATCGTAAGACCTTGTTTGAGATGGCGTCGAGACCTGGTGATTTACGAGGCAGTGAACCCTTGATTAGAGTTTTGACCTCGGCGATCGACGTAGGAGGGAGCGGCTCGGGAGGGAGGGGCAGTGCGACTATGCGTTGGACTTCGCGGTTCACGTGCTCAACGTGCGCCGGGTCGCTATGGTCGAGATAAGGCGTGCACTGCTCTACTAGGTTTACGGCTAAGCACTCGGCTTTTTCGTCGTCATCGAATGCGTCAGGTTGATTTGGACGTTTTAGCGGGGGCATGGAGGCCACCGTGTCGGTTTTTAGGGAACGCGCGAGAGACCAATAGGCCGTGTGCGAAGGTGACAATTCGCTGGTAAGACGGTCCCAGCGTTCGTTTCTAATTTCCCGTATGCGCTCTTTAACTCGGCGCTGCGCGGCGCGGAGTGCTCTACGGTTATCATCGGTCGGTGCCCTAGCGAAGGCGCGAGTCGCCGCGTTCTTCTCGGTCAGTAAGCGCCTTGCGTCCGGGGGAAGCTCCCAACGTTGAGCGAACTCATCTGGGACCTTCCGGGACGATTCGGCGACCTTGGTCTGAATGTGATATGTGACCGAGGAGAGCGCGTCTAACGCGTGAGCGGACGAGACTAAATTGTCGGGGATGTTATTAAGGTCAGAGACTTCGACGGGCTTGAGGGCCTCGTCTAGTTTCTGCCAGTCGACAATGGACTTGTACCTCTTCTCTTGGGTGTTAGGAGGGCCGAATTCAAAATGAACCGGGAAGTGGTCAGAGTCTAATTCGTGTAGCACCTCTATGCTTCGCGGCTGTAGTGCCACGTTGCGTAGAATCGCCACGTCTAGAACGTCCGTTGAGAGAAGACCGTTACAATTTATACCGCGACGAGTCGGATGAATGGGGGCAATGACATTAAAATCGAGTACGTCAATAAGCCTGCTGAGGGCTCGCCCATTAGGGTTTTGTTTTGAGCTATTCCAGTCCCCGTGTTTGCTATTCAGGTCCCCGGCCAGTAAGACCGAGGGGCCCAGTGCAAACAGGGTCCTAAGATCGCTCTCTAATATGTCCTTAGTGGGAGGGAGGTACACCGATGCGATGATAATCGGCTGATGACCGGTCATAGCCACGCGTAACACAGAGCACTCTATGTTGATTAGGGAGGGCGGGTCTAGCGGCGAGCAGTGAAGCGCACGTCTATAATAAATGAGCGTACCGCCTTTCGCCGTAGGTCGGTCGTTTCGCACCGCGACGTAGTTCGCGAATCTAGGTGCGCGAACGCTGGGCTTTAGGAACGTTTCCTGTACTAGGAAAATATCAATTGGGTGGCGAACGAGGAAATCCCGAATTAAATCTGACTGTGGCTTGAAACCGTTCGCGTTGAAAGTCACTACGGACAGTGATCGAGCCTTGACCCTAGACGTGGTCGTAGCTATTGCGGTGCGTTAGAGTTTACGAATTGCCGCACGGATTTAAGGAGCAGGGCGTGCTCGGTTATTACCTCCACCTTGGTGGACGCAGTTTTAGCGGATTTAAAGGCTTCCGCGAATGCGACGAGTGCGTCCAAGTCTATAGCGTCTATTACGCTAATCGCGAGATTAAAGGCGTCGCGGACGTTGCCTGATTCCTCAGATGCCTTCACGGGAGGGCTGAGGGCTTTAGTGGGAGGGCTCGCATTTGATGGGGGCCTCTCTTTTAAGATAGGGGTTGACGCAGGGACCTGGGAAGGCGCTGCGGTTGCGGGTTTAGATGGCAGAGGCGGGAAAGCTTCTGTCGTGAGTTGGGGAGGGCCCTCCGTAACGGGGGGCTTGGCCCAGGGACTGATTTCGGGAGGCGGGGCCGGCACGTATGTGGGCTTTGCTCCCGTGCCACGACGGGCCGCATCGCGTCCCACCATGCGCCTAGCCGGCGGCTTTTGCGCCTTTGGGGCTCTAGGACAACCGCGATAATTCGCAGGGTGTCCATGTTGCCCGCAAAGCACACATGCCGGCGGCTCGGCACATGGAAGAGTGCGCTTGCAGTCCGATGTGCCATGGTCGCCTAAACACTTGACGCACCGCGCCCTAGCAAAACAGTTACGGGCTGCGTGCCCGTAGAGTTGGCAGCGATGACACTGCCGTGTGAAGGAATGTTTGAGGGGAGTTTCAACCCTCAACCCCGAGAGCTTACAACACTCCCTAAGGTTAAAAATCTTTTTCCCGCTCGGAGTAGGGTCTAGGACTACTAGTACCATATCGTACTCTTCTTTGGTGGTGCGGTTTAACATACGGAATACATCCCTTACGGGGTATCCCTGTTCGGTCAAATCTAATTGGACGATCCCGGAGTCTATTTCCTTCGGGATGCCCTTAATGACTACCCTAAGGACGCGTTCCTCGGGCAGGGGGAAAGTATGACCACCGATACCTTCGGAGCGAAGGTAAGAGGTAAGGAACCGGTGGTGCTCAGGTGAGGACACCTGTATGCAAATGTTATCCCTCAACGTACGGGCTTTATAACTAATCGACTTAGTGTCGAGAAGCTTTGAGAGGGTGGGCCATACGCCCTTGTCCCTAACATAGACGGGCGGGGGGGTTTTGATGCGATCCGCCGCGGGGGCGGAGGGCGCAGGTTTGTCCGATAATAACGAACTTAAGTCCCTCTTCGGAGGGTTTGTCGGCTGTGTAGGCCTTTTCGCGGGTGGACCACCGTTGGCCGAACGCTTTTTCTTACGTCCGACGGTTTGGAATCCGTCGGATTCCGAGGATGAAGATAATACGGCTTCGTCAACCGTTTCCGCCGGAGCGGATTGGGCCGACATTGCCGACAAAGGACGCGCTAGATCCGTCTCCCCATCGCTTGCGCTTCCCACTTCAGGGAGTGGTGAGCGCGAGCGCGAGCGAGCACGGGATTGGTCGGTTAGTAAATTGCTATTATTGCGCGGTGCCTTCGCGGAGGCATTTTTTCTCGTCTTACGCGGCGACGGAGACGGCGAACGGGGTGAGTCAGTGCACTCTGACTCGTAAAAGCTTTAATAGCGTCAGGAAAACGCTCTTTTAAAAATGAAAATATTTTATTTAGATCGGGCGGTTGAACCTCGGACGCCATCCTGTAGGCGGGAAGCCAGACAGTTTGGCGGCGAGTGTGTACCTACGTCTAACGAGTGAGTACCTAAGCTGTGGTTTGCCCTAATATGTATGTGTCTCCGCTGGTGATAGCGGAGGTGAGGTTTGTCACAGACCTAACCAGCCCGCAGGAGTTTGGGTAAATAGAGCCCCTGCGGATGTGACAGGACCCGTCCAACAGTGGACCTGATTGAAGCCGGTTTCAAGAGAGTAGTTGGCGTGCCTACTCCCTAATAAGTGCCTACTAAGAGGCCCGGCTGCGCACAGGACTTGGAGGAAGCGGAGGGGCTGATTCGCGCCTTGAAAAGGCACGGTGTATGCACCCCGGACAAAACACCCGCACAAGGCGTTAACCGTTCGATAACCGTTTGGCACCGTTAGGTGGCTATCGGACGGCCGCAGGTAAACCCGCGCTCATAAATTGCAGCCTTCAAACGCGATGTCCAATCACCGAAGACGCAAGCGACCAATGAGAGGGCAGCGGGCAGCAAGGGCAGCGGTCGGACAGCGCGTGCGCACTGTACAGCGGCAAGCGGCGATGACTCACAGCGAGTGAGCGAGATGGCAGCAGGATGGCGCAGGAGCAGACGTCCGCACAGGTCGGCAGTCGATCGATAAGTACTTAGACTCACGATGAAGGCTTAAATATACAATACTGTTAGCGGTCTAACGCCATTTTGTAGCAGAAACCTATATAAAGCGTGGCAACACCGGCGTTGACTCACTTTTATTTCGAGACTTCGTGCGGAACGGACTTGTTACTAACCTAACCTCAGTAGATTTTAAAAGTCTGAAGTACCTACACGTTCTAATCTTTTGTGTTTCCTAATAATACAATTATTTTACGTAAATATAAATTAAATATAACGATGTCATTTATAGATTGAAATGTAGAACGAAAATATAAATAAATGAAAAACACCGATTTTAAGATTTCCAGGAACGAGTGCAGAAGTTAAATAATGCCTAGAAAGCGCGATCTGAGTATTCTCGTACTTATTTGAACGGCAATCGTAGGAACAAGTGTGAAATGATTTCTTTTATATTGATTGTCATTTTTCAAAGAGTGATAGTACGAATAATTAACATTTAATAATACTAATAACCATGCAATCACTATTTTAATTACCGTTGAATAGCCTTTAGTTTATAGATCTAGCAATATGGGCAAATAAAAATCAATAAAAAAATCAGTGGCGCTCAACCTCTTTAGGTCTTGGCCTCAGATTTCTGAATCTTTTTCATGATCATTTTTAAATCTAATAGGCAAGTAGGTGATCGATTTCCTCACGATGTTTTCCTTCACCGTTCGAGCGAATGTTAAATGCGCACATAGACAGACAGTCATTGGTGCACAGCCGGGAATCGAACCTACGACCTTAGGTATGAGAGTCGCACGATGAAGCCACTAGGCCAACACTGCTCTATTGGCAAATAAATTAAATCAAATAACCGTTCTGGTCTGATTTGACGTTGACGTTAATTTACAACCTCTGTCATTTATTTATTTATTTATTTCCATATAATTATTCTACCTTTACAGTGATAACTAATTCGATAGAACAAAAGAATATTTTACCCACACCAATTAACCTAAATACAAAACATTAACAGAAATATATTTATGTGCCTAAATCTTATAACTAATAATATAGGAAGCAACTATTGTGAACTCAGCCAGTGTACAAACAAATAAGTCTACCTTAATAGAAATCTTATTTATTATGTGTATTGCTCGCGTGAGTGGTGCTTCGCTAACCAAGTTGGAATGTGCGCGCGGTACATCCAAAAGTTGAGACTTCCGCCTCAGGTTTCTACTTGGTACCCGTAGACTCAGTCTCTCCATTATGTCCGGATTATGAACCCGACCCGTAAGTATATATAAGTATAGTCATATTTGACAATGACAGCTGACAGTAACGCCATTGTTCCAACATGTATAAAAGTAGCGTAATTTTTTAAATAAATATATAAAATCCATACTTTTACATTATGAGCATCAGTATATAAATTACATCATACGTCTTGGTTGCTCGTTTGCTTTCACAGTAGAAATTTTCCCTGAAAATATGTATAAATTCAAGCCTGGACGAAAGTGGAGACATACTTCACGTGGAATGTGTGTGAGAGCTAACAAATGCGAGGTATTTTCTGGTGTATGTGGAACGATCCTTTGTTTATATATGTATGTGGGCGAGTGCCAACCCTGACCGGGATTGTTGGTGGTAACTTAAATATTGTAATTACTAGGAAATGTCATAAAACACTTGAAAACTTGAGGTAGGACGGTCGAGTCAGTGTAGGGAATATAAAAGAAGTTGTGGCATATGCGCACGCACAGGCAATACTTTTGTTTCATTTAAAATTTATACAGTTTATGTAAAGTCAGTGAAGTGAATTATAGTGCATCAAGTCATACTTGGAATGTTTAATTTCAACCCTAAGAACTAGATCAACTAGCTCTTTTAATACAGTTAATTCATTCGAGTTTGCGATACTAAAAAACAATTATTTGAGGGTATTCAAATTTTTCGTAGATGAGGGTAGATGACACGGCGAAATAATCTTAGTACTTTTTTAATTAATTCGCTAATTTTTAATAAAGTGTATTTGTGAGGAGACTAAATCGCTAAGTACATTCTAGGCGAATCTAACTTTTTTCTATTGTCCTATTCTTTTTCTCACACACATATTTGTATGGTTATTATTTAGGGGTAATACTAAACTAGAGTTAGGCTACCATTGTGAGATCAGGGTAGATAGATAGAACCCAGTAGAAATATTGTAATGAAATAACGTACCAAACCGTCCTGTGATCCATATTTTAATGACATAAAATAAATTTAGACCGACTTTAAATACGTAAATACTATTTAATAAGGTATCTTTATTATGTATGATTAAAATGTGTCAACGCCCTCATCTAAAAATACGACCATCTCGTCATATCTTTTCTGTTTTTACAAATCAAACGTTCTAAAAACGTTTCACGCCGTTGTATTATATTAGAACCCTGATAGATCGTCATGAGTTTTATTCGATCTACCTCACAGTATTACTCGGGAGTCGGGAATTCTACTTTGTATTCACCTTGTGTTAGCGAAGGTGTTTTAACTTGCATAATTTAGTGCTTGAAGAAAGCTTTGAAAGTTTTATGGGCTTTGCGGATTTCTAGTGGTCTTACATGTGTCTTTGTGGTTAGTGTTTTATCCCTTCCTGTTTGGTATGGTACTCGAATCATTGTGGTTAATAAAAGATCGGCAACGCACTTACTAACATGGGTGTCCAACTGCCTATTTTGGCTCGTTTTTCCCCATATTTTTACAATGATAGCAGTAATATTATATCTTTAGATGCCTGTACAATACTGCATATTGTAGTTATATCACTAATGGAGATACTCGCTGCTTTTACGAATCGAATGACTCGAAAGTTGCCTAGTTAAACCGCAGTAATAATACTCGTACATTTACTAGTTCTGACCAGATGCCTTAACATCTAAGCATCCACAAAATGTGAATTCTTCTCGCCTGCGATATAAAGAATTGCACATACTCGTATCACAGCTTGCAACATACAATTTTGCACTCCTCACTACGTTAATAAAGAAACGCAATACGCGTTGAAGATGAAATCTTTTTTGGTTATTAACTCAATATTTACTAAGTTCTCGTATTTCTATTCAGGATGCAACCGGACGTATTATGGAGATATAGGCAGAACCTACGAGCTGGAGCTTCACCGACCGCGGCAGGACCTGGTGCCTTATGTCTGCCTCATCACTGTCACTGCTGCTGGAGGTATACATGGAGATCTTATACAGGTATGTGTCTATTCATCATAAGCTTATTAGAGAAAGCCAGAGTGTAGAGGTATGCTTTTAGACGCAATAGAAGACATTTAAATTACTATATATAATACATATATAATTTAAAGTTTTTGTAATTTTTTGTGAGCGTTCTATATAATAGTAAAAGGATTAAATTAAGAAAATGTCGATAAAACTTAAAATGATTTAGTAAATTGTACCAAACATAAAATAAAACTTTCATTACTTCGTACAAAAAGTTCATGCTGATGAAGAAAAGCAGCGATTACATACAAAAAACATAGAAATGAGACATTCATCTAATTGCTGTATAAAACCAAAATACACATACATGTAAATAAATGTGGTAAATCAAAAGTCCTGAATGGAGCGACCGAATAAAATATTCCTCACGTTGAAAACAAAAATCGTCAAAGCGAGCAACGAAATATGAACGAAAAACGTGCCTTTTCACGCGATGGAATATGAAAAATGATCTGTCGCGTTACCCAGATGGAGTTTTGAACCTTGACTCGTTTTGTTTGAGCTCAGAATTCCGGTACACTACTCAAATGCCTACGCAGAGTTAAATTTAAATTTATATTGTACGGATTTTCATCATGAGTACCTGCTCCATATTAAAACGTTTACAACAAAGAACGGATCCTCAATACTAAATTCTGAGATATTTTGTTTTATATTATATTTATTTTGATATCAAAAAATCTTTTTAATCTATTTTTCTAATTAAGTCATTGCTGATCCTTAATTTCTAAAGATTTTATATTATATTGAGAAGTATGCGTTACTTTCTTGAGCTATAACCGAGAAATAAAATCTTACAAACTGCGAAGAAATTGCGAAGTAAGTTTAAGGAGTTTTTTCTTATATTAATAGTTTATATTATATTTAATATATGTTAATATATTAACGCTAATAAGATTAAGAAAATCGCTGTTTAGTATTTAGTTCGCCAATGACTTTCACCACTCAACTAAAGAAATAAAAAAATAAGTATTTTCTTTTAAGTAAACTTGCGAGCCTTCTGGAAATGTGAGTGTCCATGGGCGGTATCGCTTAAAATCAGGTGAGCTACCTGCCCGTTTGCCTCCTATTACATAGTAAATTCTTAAGAAAAAAGTGCGTGCGTACAAAGTACACATATCAGAAGTGAAACTTCTTTGCCAAAATAATTTTCAAGTCTTGTTTATATTTTTGCAAATCTAAAACTTTGATTTCCGAGACTCAGAGGTAGGAAAACGAAGATACGTTAGGAATTTAATTATCATTAAAATATTTAGTGTCGAAAATTAATACAAATTTACAATTTTTTTTTATTTATTGTTTCGATACTAAAAACACGTGGCATTTTAATTTACAATTCGAGATTTCAATAAATTATTTTGCATTTTTTTTTTATAGAACAGGGGGCAAACGGGCAGGAGGCTCACCTGATGTTAAGTGATACCGCCGCCCATGAACACTCGCAATGCCAGAGGGCTCGCGAGTGCGTTGCCGGACTTTTAAGAATTGGTACGCTCTTTTCTTGAAGGACCCTAAGTCAAATTGGTTCGGAAATACCTCAGTGGGCAGCTGGTTCCACAAAGTGGTGGTGCGCGGCAAAAACTGCCTTGAAAAATATTAAATACTAATATTTCATAAATTCTCTTTACAAATTTTTTAAAGATAGAATTTCTATAAGGTAATTTGTCCTTCTCACTCTCTCTCAATCGCACTCTCCCTTTTCTTCGACAAAAACGCTGCACATCTTCGTGACGCTAATATCATTATTATTGCGTTTCATCCGTAAAAATTTTACCCTCATACGTTCACCCAAATTCGTTTTTCATTTAGAATACCAGAAATAGTATATTGCATAAAAAGGAATAAATTCTTATGCGACCATAAATATTCTGAACTCAGTTATTGAGAAAAGTTATATCTCATTTCATTTAAATATCTGGGCTAGACTGAAGGTAGAATTTTATTAAAATTTCACCTGGGAACTACGACGATAAATAATAAAATATTTTCAAGTATAAAACTTATTAGAGGTGCGAAATAAAGAATAGTTCAAACTTAAGTCTGTTCCGGACAGTTGTCAGCTTTAGTGACTTTTCATTGCAACTTGATAAGTAAAATATTGATTTATGTATGTCGGAGATTCAACGCGATTAATAATTAAAAAGTTGGTATCACTACCGTCGTCCGACATTATTACTTAATATTTAAACACAGTCAGTGCGCACGTCCGGCGCAGGCGCTGATCGGAAAGCAACTCTAGCACTTCAAAACCGATTCTACGCACTACTGACAGCTTGACTTTGACAATTGACACATTGACACTTTACAACCTGTAAGATGTCTATGATATTGCGTGGTGTTGCCATTGTAATCAAACAAATTACACCGTGTTCTATTATAACGTAATCTCTGACATGTATAATGTATATTAATTTGGTGATGTAAGAATGTAGTTTAAAACGTACGTGACGTAGTTATAATATAAAGAAATAATTATGCGGTAATTATGTTAAATAGTTATTTATATAATAAAGATTCTGTTCTTCTTGCCATGTGCCCCGAAAAGTGGAGCAACAAAATATTAAACTTAGGCCAAAGGTACAATAAATGCAAAAGAGGAAGACAATTTGTTAGTGTGTGTGTGAGTGGCACAGTGCAGAGATAAGTGACGGGTGTGTGGCCTTAGCCAATAAAGGGCACACAGATATCTAGAAATGAATCAGATGGTAGAAATATAAATGTATTTAAATGAAAAGTATCTGAAATAAAAGGCTTTTTTATTATTATTATAAAATTTATCAAGTTATCTAAGAGTTATATATATATCTAAATTGTTATATATTATGATGAATTGCCATTGTTTCTATCAAAATACGCAAAAATATATATAATTCCGTATTTACCATATTCGTGCCTATAAAGGATTATTATTATTATCATTAACAATGCTGATGACTTATACAAATATTTTTTCTAGTAAGATTAATTAATTCTTATTTAAATTTCTTACAATGGAGTTCCTACGTCTAGTCTTTAATATGTTCTATATTCAAAAGTATAGTCTAATCTTTGAATCGTTTTTCTATAATCTATTTAGTGGTAAAGGTTCTCGATGAAAGTGTACACAGTTTTAATTAAAGCATAGATCTGTTACGTTAATATAAAAAAATATGATACGAAGGCTAACCAGTATAGGGAATAGCTTTAAGGCAGCTACCGCAGCCCATGGTTACCCATACTATTGGGTGGGTGGAGCACAATGCTTTATGTGTAATTTTTTATTTTTGATAGAGTATTATATATGAGACAACTTTATATTGGAACATTCTGCTCCTAAGCATAATGCGGAGCCAGGGCCAATTACAGCCACAGCACACACGCATTACACACATGAAACGAACCGAATGGGAAAAGGGATTTTTTTTATATCTGTCATTATATGTTTTTTTTTCTTTGATTATTGTTATTTTGTGTGTTTTTGTAAGTAATAAATGTTATGTCTATGTCTAAATTTAAAGTGACTACAATATAAAATAATTTTTTCCTTATCTTTTTTTACCAGTTGACATATTTTATTGTATTTTTAAAGTGGCATGACTGTCAATTAATTATGTTGTCTATGAAAACAAATGAGAAAGGTTTACGGCTGGAATGAGAATTACAATAGGGATCTTGTTCGTTCTCGGCCTCAATTTATCAGGAATAGCCGATCGATATATGGCTCTGAGGAAAACGTTACACAAATAGAATCTACTATGAATTTCATTATTATCTAATGTTAAACTTTTTGATTGATTTTCAAGCTACTATTGCGATAAAAACAAATTGAATGGCTCAATTTTTTTTTTATTAATCGAAAAATAAAATAAAAATAATAAAATAACTTAGTTTAATATCAAGTATAAATGCCAAGTATTAATATACTGTTGATAATATATATCAGCTGACGTCGCATTGCAGCTCTAAATTAACTTAATAACGTTTGAGATTTAAATGAAAATTTTATTAAAAAAGTGATCAGCTAACAATTCTATGTTTATGTAAATATTTTATAAATCTGCATTTATATTCGTCTAAGAAATTTAATTTTCCTGTGATATCTGCCTTAATAATATTAGGTATTACATATAAACCAATTTCATTTATTTACCCGTTAAGTTTGATATAGATGTATGCTACACCTAGTCACAATTTTATTGTTATACATCTTTACAAAAAATCCATCTAAATATATACATAATATATAATATTACTATATTGTAATAAATATTGTAATTATTTTAATAGTTACAAAAATATACTTCCATTTGAAGTTATAGTTTAAAGTTTACTTTAAAATGCAAGTAGTAAATATCTATAATTATAATTTTAAAACAATTTTAATACAGTTTACCGTTAACGAGTGTTCTTTTGATTAAACTGCCGCTCTACGCTATATTGTAGCAAATGCTACGCCGTAGCAGAATATGTTTAATATAAACAGTCTGTGGATAGCAATATCCGCTGTAAATCCTTGGAGAGTCCATTTAAAACCTTTTAAATGAAAAGTGAAATCATCCATACCGCAGTCGATAAACTGACGATGAATATTTTCAAAAGAATATTACAGCCTCCGTTTAATATTATATTTCTGATTGAAAAAAATGTCACAGTCATTAATTACTAAAAGACGTATTAAGGGCTCTGCATTAAGAGTTATGTTAGTAATTATGTAAAGATTTTTTGTACCTAGAGATAGATCCGTTAGAAAGGTATCTGATGGCGCTGGTATTTATTTTAATAATAAAAAAATTGCTAGATGACTACGAAAGATTCTCAAAAAAGAATACTATTTAAAAAAATAGATAGAAAGAAAGTAAAAGGACTCACTATGAGTATTAAATGTCCCACAATCGAGCATGTTCACGTGTAATTTAGTTACAACTCAAAAAATGGGTGTTCAGAGTGAAAGGGTTGCTAATTGACAATGTTGAATGCAATATGAATTCCGATGAGAGAGTTCCTCCAATACAACCTGTAGTGGTAGTTAATGCGTGCAATAATTGTTGCACGCCCGACGAAAGTTATGGCAAAAAAGGGTAGATTGGTAATTTTAAGGTACCTAAATATTTTTTTGGTAAAAAAACAGGTAGGATCTTATTATATTTTTAAATTAATAACCTTGTCATTTACTAATTTTTAAATTACTAATTTTGTAAATTACAAATTTTTTAAATTACAAATTTCTAAATTACTAGTTTTTAAATTAATAATTTTTATTTTACAATTTTCAACTAATCTGACTTTTATTATTTTCGAATAACAATTCGTATCATCCAAATTTTTAGCGTAACCAGTCTCCCTCTTTAATCAATCTTCAACTAATTTACAATGAATGTTCTACTGCGGCTAGAACACCGTACTTTACATATGTTTTTAACTAGCTGTGCTCAACGGGTCATTCCGTGGTGCGTCGTGGTCGTAGCGCGAGAAATGGATTATCCAACACAATGTTTTCAATTGCAACCATTAGTTCCCTAAATTACGGGTTAAGAGGAAGTGTTCATCATTGATTAGTTGATCTATCATTACGAATAACTTATACGACAGCTAACAGAAGCTTTATATATTTTTTAAAAGAAGTCAGAATTAATGTTATTAACTTAGAATTCAAGTAAACTCGGTCAAATACGCCCGTATCGCTTTAGTTACTTCATGCTTCATTACCGTCGGGTTTAATTTCAAAAGTCGTTTGTAAAAAGAACTCCGCCATTTAATTTGCATATAATTATACCGCCCATTTCTTATCGGGTTTGTTTTTCAAGATGCAATTGGTTTTGATCCTTTTGTAGCGAAGTATTTTATGTAATATGATCTCAAGTAATTCTTCGTGAGGCACATCCATACAAGTATCTGTCTTTACTGATATCAAATAATAATTTTTAAATTCAAAAGGTTTAATTACAAAGAAATATTATTCTAATCGCCAATCTATATTGTCATTACTTGAGGAATAAATAATAAGTTATTACCTACTTTTATAATCTTTAAAATAACAGTAGGTATAGTCAACACGTATAAAGCAAATTTGTGGTTGGTTAATAATTTATCTAACTAGTTCTGTGTAAAGAAATTGACATATTAATCTGCTGAATAGTCATTACCAAATGGCATACCATCGGTGCGTGAAGACAAAAATTATTTCCGGTCACTGCGCTGTACGGCCGAGGCGTCTGACCTGTTTTCACCACAGTATAGAAATATTCAGGCTGTATTGCAACCATAGATTGCTATACAAACGCTCGGTCATTCAACAACACCAACGTTACTATGTCTACTTGAGGCTTGTTCTGAATACAAACGGATAAATTGAGAAATGTAACTTGTCAGCCAAACTTTAAGGTTCAATCTTGAATCACTTCTAAGCATAATCAATAATCATGTAACTATTACAGAAAAATATATTTTAAGCAATTATATAATTATTATATGGTAAAAATAAAAATGTGTTTATTTATTATAACAATGCAATACAATGTGTAAGATTTTGGGAAGGGTTCCCAGTTCTTCAATAACAAACTTAATAAATATATTTTTTCGATTACATTTTTGTTATTTTTTTAAACTGTTTAGAATAACTTGTCCCATTTTTTTAACAAAAAGCATTACTGTAGCATTAGTGTAGGAGTAACTGCGTGCATTTGAGTGAATGAATGAGTGTGTGGATGCTGGTGAGCGATTGAGTGGAGGTACGTTATATATCTTGATTGGGAAATCAAACTTTATAATGGCCTTTGTTAAGAATCTCTGAAAATAAATTATATGAAACTTACCATTGGCAAATAAGTGATAATATTGAAGTATATAAGATCATGGATATGCCATGGAGTTATGGTTCCACCCAATCCAAAATGGGTATGATTTCTGGCAAAGCAAATACCGATACATCATTCGCCAATTAGTATTTTAGAGATGATAAAAATCACATTAAAGATACGATTAATTCTTATTTTGTAATATAAAATTTTCTTATTTCATATTTGATTCTGCGCTTTACACTAATTGTTCCATTATTTTTCCTTTCAATTATTTACCAAGACGGATTATTACGGTAAAACAAAAGACAAAACAATGGTGCGTTCCGTTTAATCCCGTTTGGTTTTGCAGAATCTATAGTCCAACACACGATACGTCATTGATACCTCCATGTCTCCCAATATAATTCGTCTGTTATCTGTTGCTTTACGTTTTCACACCCAAAGATCATTTATTAGTTAGTATTCCTGTTGCAACGCGCAAATTTTCTCTGTTTTATGCTATTTTATGTATACAATAAAGTGTCAAAAGTTTAATATAAATAAATTAAAAAATCAGTGGCGCTACAACCTTTTATTCTTTTGATAATCCAAAAGTAAAGTAGGTGATAATCCTTCTGTGCCTGATGCACGCTGTCGGCTTTTGGGTCTAAGGCAAGCCGGTTCTCTCACGATGTTTTCCTTCACCGTTCGAGCGAATGTTAAATGCGTACATAGAAAAAAAGTCCATTGGTGCACAGCCGAGCTCAAACCTACGACCTCAGAGATGAGAGTCGCACGCTGAAGCTACTAAGCCAACACTGCTCGATAAAAAATTTAATAAATATAACAATAAAATAGCAGCTAGGTGAGGGGTACCGGGTTCGATTCCCGGTTCGAGGGCAAGTTTTAATTTAATTTAAATTTGTTCTCGGCCTTTGGTAGGGTTGTGCGGTACCGGCGAGTGCTTAAACCGTACATGGAGGACACGGTCGAATTTCTAAGGCAAGCACGAATTATAAAAATCTTATACTTGACGCTGGCAAATGCACAAACCGTGCCAGAGCCATTAAAAAATATATAGAACAAACTGTAATTTCTGGTACTAACCTCATTTAATACGATATAAAAACGATGTAATATGAGTACAAGTCGCCAAACCACGGTAGTTGGCACGCAATTGCATTTAAACTGCATTCCAATAGTAAGTTTCTGATTTATGTTAAGGGCTTTGTTAAGGGCCCAAAGGGCGTTTCTTGGAAAAGCAGGAATGGCTTTTGTTACAAACTATTTTAGAGTAGGAATTTAGTAAAAAGAAATAAATAAAACAGCTGAGTTAGGCAATGATGCGGACCGCTATAATTCTTAATACAGACAGGGACGATACAATTATTATTACAGACTACACTGACAGATATAGACTACATAATGTTAAGTGATTGCGTTCAGTTTAACAGCTTTTGATAATAAAACAATTCTTTACCGGATTGAAGTTATGTATTTACAATTATTATTCATAATTTTATGAATTTGCAAAAATAGAGGACACCGTGAGCCATTTCTGCCAAAACCCTCCATCTTTTAGTCGATACCAACTCCGGGGAAATAAATACAGATAATACAACTTTTAGTATTGTCTTTTATTGACATAACCTTTACACATTTAAAGAAAAAACTTTTTAACCGGATTAAAGTTAAAAAATTGTCAAACACCTGGGATCCAATAATATCCAAATTAAAACCTCAAGAAAAACAATCCGCGAAAATAGAGGACACCGTGAGCCATTTTTGCCAAAACCCTCCATCTTTTAGTCGATACCAACTCCGGGGAAATAAATACAGATAATGCAACTTTCTCTACTGCTGTGATACTTTTTGACATCCAACACCTTTTGTCTTCAGTCACCGTGACCACGCACGCTATAAAGCACGCGAAACGTCGGTTAAATTTAAAATTATGTTAAATAATTGTAAATTTATAATAATACATAACTTTAATCCGGTTAAAAAGTTTTTTCTTTAAATACAACTTTTTCTACAGCTGTGATACTTTTTGACATTCAACACCTTTTGTCTTCAGTCACCGTGACCACGCACGCTGTAAAGCACGCGAAACGTCGGTTAAATTTAAAATGATGAAAAATAATTGTAAATACATAACTTCAATCCGGTAAAGAATTGTTTTATTATAAAATGTGTGAAAGTTAGGTCAGTAAAAGAAAATACTAGGAATGGCTTTTTTAGAGGTTTTAACATTTTCAAATGGTACAATAGAACTTTGCTGCAGATCAGATATTTTCTAAACAATCTCGCTATCAGTAATAGTTGAGTTATTAATTCAAAGTACAAGACGTAATTTATACGAATCGTTTATAAAAAGGTTAAGCGTGATTCTTAAAATCTGTGCTGTGAATCTGTAGTCGATATGAAGAAGTAAGAAGTGTGCTTAAATATTGTTTTAAGAGAAAAAAGGTGATGCTCCAGATTTATATTTCCAGAAGACTTCCTAATTGTCTATCGAATAATCCTAAGTACCTTAGCGAATGTTTATCCTCTATTCGTGTAAGCGAGAAGCTAATAATGCATCTGAAATCTGATTCCAGCTGGTTGCGTGTTGTGGTATAAGCCGCTTTTCCGATACAACGATTGGGTATTCGATATTCCATTTTCAAATTTATTTTTATTTATATCATATGTAGAGCACGAAGCAGTGTTGACTATAGTTTAGCGTTCTATTATTGTATGCTAATTTAAGTTACGCAGCGTTGGTCTAGTCACTAGTGTATTGGCCTTGGCTGTGTACCAATGGACTTTCTATCTCTATATGCATTTAACACTCGCTTGTGCGGTGAAGGAAAACATCGTAAGGAAACCGGCACAAAACTAAAAAGGCGAGTGTGTCAAGCACAAAAGGCCGGTCACTTACTTGCCTATTAGTAAAACATGAAAACTAAATAGAATCGAAACATACACAGAAGAAGTCTTTGACTCTGAGGTTTATCTTAGTTTGTTCCTCTGTTTTTAAGAAAACATTAAACAACAAGATTCAACCAATAACGTGTATAACGCTCGTGATGTTAGCGCAACTGCTTATATGTCTAATAATAATAATCAAATAATACTATGGGAGTATTGCTCTTTGATCGAATGTTGTAGTATTTTTGCAGACAATTCCAACCTTTTTCAGTTTTTTGAATATTTCTGTTTATTCACGATATTTACATTCGTTTTTCGAGAAAGTATTAATTGAGATAATTCAATAGCTGTTCGACCTCAGTGTTGAGGGCCGCTATTATGTAATAAAAAATAGTCAAAAGTTTATGATCTGCACCTTATGAACATAAATGCTTAGAAGATATCCAGCTATGATGCAAGTATCATTATTCTGCTCCCAGTTCAAATATCAAGCGGTATTGTGAAAATACTGGCTCTCGATTTCAGTCGAATCGAGCTCCATTAGTGCGAGCGTTGAAGCCGAAAATTACGATCGAATTCTCCAAAACCTATATACATAAACCTGATTTTATATTCCTTCAACGAAAATTTTAGGTTGAAAAAAAAAGACTGCTATCATAGATATAAAAGGGGTTCACTTGGAATTAACTTAATTATATGAAAATAAGCTATCAAAAGGGTCTGTACGGATGCATCATAAGTAATGTATGATAATAATTATTTTAAAAAATTACATCAATTAGCTTAATATATAGCACTTATAGACGCCAAAACCTTGGTAACCGGAAAGGTGAAGTTTTTAATAATTTAGTGTTCTCAGCGAAAAAAGTATAATCGCTTCTGCTTACGTTAATGTATATATATACAGGGTGGCCAAAAAGTCGTGGATCAAACGCAAATAGGGGATAGATGAGGTCATCAGCTGCCAAAAATTGTTCTACGGGAGGTCTCTAAGCTCAACCCCTGCAGAGTTATAATTTATTTTGTGTTTTATAATAAAATTGACTATTTTTTACTAATTCTTATTGAAATTCGAAAAAAAATACATCCTGTATCTTTTTCATAATATCCACTAGATTGGTACTGATGAGTTCTTGCGTTAGACATACTATTTATAGTTGTTTATTGAGTGTATTGAAGATAATATTAAGTTATACGATATACATTTTTTTCAAATCAAAACTTTTTGTTTACTTCGGACCCCACTGTGAAAAAAAGAATTACTCTACCGAAAAGTGCCCTGTATTACAAGTTTTGGCGCATTTAATAGGAATTCTGAAAAGGTAATACAGGGTCACTTTTCGGTAGAGTATTTTTTTTAGCCTATGTGTTATTCTGATGTATAAGCTATATTATTGTAAAGTTTCATTACAATCCATTCGGTAGTTTTGAAAGAGTAACAAACATCCATACATACTTACAAACGTTCGCGTTTATAATATTAGTAGGATTACCATACATTTTTGTATAAAATTAAAATTATTTATATTGACAGGATTTAATTACCTTTATTAAAACATAACACAATGATTTCTGAATTCTTTTATATTCCGATTAAAGATAAACGCCCATATTCATAAAATGAGTCACGCTATATTGTTTTAACATACAATCATAAGACCAGTATTTTAGTTATATGTAAGAAAACTTATGTATTCGCTTAATGAGGTGATCCGAATCTAATTTCTCAGTTTCTAATAAATGCATCAGTCAATGCACATAAATATATGGCCTCCCTTCACCAAGTAATCAATTAGGTCAGTACTAAGACAGAAACCATAAAAGATTGGTTGGAGAAAAATTACTTCGTTACGTCAATAAACTCCAGTAAAAGTATAAAGAAACGAATCCAAACAGGCGTCCTCATTGCAATAATTTTGTACGAATTTCGTTTTTGCAGTATTTGTATTTTATTATTAAACTAGCTGACCCAACTAACTTCGGCCCGCCTAACAGTCTAATAATATCGTGTTAACTTTAAACTTAATTTAGAATTTCATTAAGATAATAACATTAATACAACTTTTTTTTGCAAATACAGAAATGTTTTATTGCTTGCACTGTTAAATCACTTTCTGATACAACATTTTTTGATGAGGTAATCTTCGATCAAGACCAAAGCCTGGTTATGCATCTCCTCATTCACTTCAAGATCGGAATTTCTTGAACTGACACGAATTCGATGTAAAATGGTGCGTAATTTTGTCAACAGATGCCACCACTTGGTGTTTGAATTCGTAAAATTAATTTAATTATTTATTGTTATTCGATAACTTATCCGATATTTTATTACTTATTATGCTATTCGGAGCGGAGAAGAATTCACCAAAAAAGAGATGACTAACATTGGTCCAGCCGATCTTGAGTTATAAATGGTGTACCTAACACGACTTTGTTTTATATATTTAGATATTAGCTGTATATTTTCAGCGAGAAAAGTGTAGTTTTAATCGTCAAGCCAAGTCACATCAATACTTTTTCTATATAAGGAATGGAATCGGCTTCCTGTGCCTGGGTCTAAGGCAAGCTGGTTTCCTCACGATGTTTTCCTATACCGTTCAGCAAATGTTCAATGCGCACATAGAAAGAAAGTCCATTGGTGCACAACCGGGGATCGAACCTACGACCTAAGGGATGAGAGTCGCACGCTGAAGCCACTAACACTGCTCTAAGCATATAGTTAGGGACTATGTTGATTTGAAGAAATTATTGTCTAAGTTAATCACACTTAATAAAAATCAGGACATGTTATTGAACCTGAATTACATCATCTTCATTTGTACTTCGTCACAACCGTTCAAAATGTCTACCTATTTTGGATCCGTTTCTTTAATGTCCCGAGTAATACACGAAGTTGTTCCGAGTAAGTAAATATGAAATAGTTTTGTACAAATATTTTTGTTCCTTTAGCCGCGATTGATATAAGGAAAAATAAATATTGGTTTATACTTCTAACAGAATTAAATTCCCTCGGGTTTGTATTTGCTATACGATCATTGTCGTAGTACTATAGTAAGATATATTTAATTTTTCTCTATTCAGTGGTCGGTACTATTGAACTAGGATTAATGATAAATTTCTGTGACTCCGCGCAAATTATATATAATACGAAAATGTTGGAGAGACTGGACACTCCGCCACCACTCTCGTCGAGTAAGCTGCTCGCAATTTCTAGCAGTACTGCGATCATTTTGCACCCTCATTAATAATGCATCTAAGTCTACTATTTCATCGTACACTGGCTGAAATTATAAGGGTAATTAAACATGTTATTCATGATTAGTCTCCTTTTAGATTAGGCTCCTTTTTCTAGTTCTTTTACGGGTATCATATTTTTAGTTTAATTTTTTTTGTAAAACTAACTTTTAAGTAAAAAAATTCCATGTCATAACAATTAAGTAGCTATAAAAATTGAAATTAAGGAAATAAATATCATATTTTAATTACTTTGTTTCGTTACGTAAATATTGCTTGACACAGAAAACAACATGAAATAGAAAATCCCTCATGCTAATGGTGATACCTTATCAATACGATTCAGCGTATCGATAGAAGGGACAAAATATATTAAAATGAATTTTATATAATTGTTTAGGACATATAATTAAAATAAAGCTTATTACATCTTAGATACAATAGAAGACCCATCAATCAACTGTCAAAACGTGTTGCCATTCATGTGTTATAATACTTAACAAACATTAACCGTCATGATGATTTGATCGTTATGATTACTATATTCAAAAATATTTATTATTTTTAATATCGTACACATATAAAGACCATCAAAAGAGCAAGAGCATCTAATTTTAATCATACAAGGTAATAAATACCAAGTGATAAAAACATTTGAAACTAGCGGACCCGATAGGCGTTCTGTATACATGTCAACAAAATAAAAATCAAAAACAAACGGTAGATTCGACTATTTAGATTTGAATGCTAAATAGTCGAATCTACTACCGACTTAAGAGGAGCTTAATTACAAACACAGGTACTGAAGATTTATATGTTAATAATGAGATTAACTTTATAAAGAAAGCCGTTCGCGTTAAGTACATAATATTTTCAAGGTTATCTATTAGGGCCGGTGTGAATTCAGGGCCCGTTTTTATCTAAGCACACTCGATTACACAAACATTTATTATTGCTCATATTTTCCAGAGTAAATGGCTTTACGAAAATCTTGTTTTGTTGAGCACCTATTATCCGTTTGCGCTTCAGTGGGCTAATATTAAAACCTTTTGTATTAATATTTTGAATTCTTTATTTATTTTACATTGTTTATATTCCAGCATTGTTAACCTGTGGTTTTTTAGCATTGCTCATAAGAATTATTTTACTTACTTTTAGTACGAACTGTCTTTCGTTGAATTACCAATGCCTCGAAAGTAATTGCTTTATTAAGTATATTTTCTAAAACGTCAATTAAACTTACATCCAGTAATAATCTTTGGGTCACGCTTCAAAACATATTTTGGATAGTTGAGTTGATACTCTAACGCGTCTTTGTATTGGTAAAATCAATTTGATTTTTACCTATAATTTAGTGAGAATAAAACAACAGACGAAACGATTGTGCGAGGGCGTTTATCTATAAACATAATTAAAAGTACTCATGCCTTATTAGGCGGACTTAAATGAAACACAGTTACCAAAATTATATACAAAAATGTATTTACACTTAAATAAAATTAAACACAGCTTTACGTTTATTTATTACAAAATATTCCGTTCCGTAATCACATAAGCGTATTAAAAAGGTTCGCTGATTTCCGACAGACCCTTAAGGTTTTCCCTAACCTTCTTCGTTACGTCACGTGCCATATCATTGTTGGATATCATCCACGTTGTTCCGTTGTCCGCGCGCTGAATTACTTCAATTATACCGTTAACTGCTGATTCTACTCTGAAAAATTAACGATATTATTACATTTATGTGCTTCTAAATGATAGTCTTTGTGCCTGTAAAGTTTTCATATTACGTAATTTTACTCGGCGCGTAGTTACGACATCAGCGCTACGGGTATTCAAATAACTGCATCGAACTTGGTGTTCAATGTTAGTTTACGTAATTAGAGTTCTATTTCTGTCTTATAGTAAAGATTTGCAACAACCAGTTCGTTAAGAACTGACTTAAAACTAAGGGTAGGCCTGTTAAGCGCCTAACAATTTCTTCCTTCTAATTACACGATTCAAGAAGCTTGAGGCAAAGAAAAAACAAATCACTTTTGTTTAACAATTAACTTTGCAAACATTGCTAACTTTTCTTACAATTTGTAAGTCTTGCACGCCGACCTTTAAGCCTAGGACCATGTTTATATATTAAATATGTATAAGCAATTTAAACCTACGCGTTTGAAGTACAGAAATATAGAGACATAAAGAGGAAAATTGAAATTTGCCCGTTTACGCCTCATGTGTTATGCATGAGTGACTTAAACGTGTGTTGTCATTTGTCAAAATAATTCCCCTATTTTCTGGCTCTTTGAGGAGTCATATTTATGTTACGTGATGCAAACCCAGGATGTCTGTGTGTACAGTAACCATGTACCCAATTATTTTAGTGCGACGTGTTCAGAGTCCAGTTTTAGTCACTTTTATTATGGATTTGTTTATTTAATTTTATATATTGGATTTTGTTATGAATATATTTCGTATTTAGATAAATATTTTTCTTATTTGGATCTAAGGGTACCAAAAAATCTAAATTTGTCACACATTGAAGGTACTACATTCCTAAAGTCGTTGGACCGTTTATGGAGGTACTTAACATATCCCAGTTCTAGATGGTGAAATTCCTTGTAATAATTTGTATAATAGATATGTTAGTTGTTTTCTATAGTCTTGTCACAAAAAAGTATGGTTAACATTTTTGGAGTGAAAAAATCCGAAAAGTCGAAAGGTACGAACCTACAAGTGAAACAAATTTTTACAATTCCAATACATAAATATAATAATATAAACACTAAACTGCTTAAGTAATATGTCATATTCTTAATCGAAATGTAGATGAATCGTAAATCCAAGCAAAATCAAGAAGAAAAATCTTTTTCAAAGATTACTTCGACTTTTGCTCTCATTTCCTCCGGGGCGAGTATTTTCAAGTCATAACAAATTACCTTTGAGGCTCTGAAGTTAGTCCGTGAGCGTCTTTTGCGAAGTTGTTTAAGTTTCTCTTGTGTAGCAGCGCCGTGTCCGTCGGTCCGAGGCAAACTGTGATTATACGTACTTTCATTCCAGATTCATTACCCTGAAAATGAATTGAACATTTTCGTCAAAGTTTTGGCTTAATGAGTTCACTGGAATTGTATGTTTACTAAGTCTCGAGGTTCTCATAAAAATGCGCATTCAGTCAACACTTCTTGGTATATGTCTCAAAAATTTATTTAAAGTAAGAAGTGTGAGTGAGTCTAATCTAAAATATCTGAGCATCGGGGATATGAATAAAAAATAAAAAAACAAACGTCTAGTATTACTATGTGGGTTAAGAAAATTGTCAATACTGTATGGTTGTTTTGTTTAGTTCTCGAGCGAATGTTAATTTAATTAACATTCGCTCGATCGGTGAAGGAAAACATCGTAAGCAAACCGGCATACCTTAGACACAAAAAGTCGACGGCGTGCGTCAGGCACAGGAAGCTGATCACCTACTTTCCTATTAGATTAACAAATGATCATAAAACAGATACAGAAATCTGAGGCCCAGACCTAAAAATACTGTAGCGCCACTGATTTATTTTTTTGATTTCATATATTGTGTTGACTTATTATTATTAAACCAGTCAGTGAGTTTCTAAAATATTAGTAATAATCAATCTTTGCCTTTACCGCTAGAAAATTAGTAAATTGCAACACCGCGGCTTTTGTAGCATTGTACACAGAGAGAGAGGATGGTTTAAAAGCATGCGAGGATGATACGTTTATTACGGCCCCGCCGCTGCCTTCCACGTCCGCCCTCATTATGCTTAAAGCCTTCAATGTACTCGTTACAGTACCGCACTGAAAAAAGTTAAAAGGAATTAAAATGAGCTTTACAATGCCTTTTTAGCCGGAATAAGTATGATGGAGAAGTTTAGTATGGTTAGGGATTAATTGCATTTTGATTTTATTACGAGTACCGTACTCCCTTGATTTGGGAACTGGTAGATATTCCGCTTTTAAATATTGACGTTTATATTGTTCATTGTTACCAATATAATTAAATAAAACTTAATTTGATTTGATATTCTTTCTTATTCGTCTAAGTTAAGTAAATAATTCGACATGGAAAACGCAGTTTTTTTTCGATTTGTTTATTATTATCATATGTAGCTTTGCAATAATACCGGGTTTTTATTACATTTTACGTATTCCTTTGAATATTTAATCTAGACTAAATTATTGAATTATTGATTAGACTTAACATTTAAATCTTCTAAAACTCAGTTGGGTTCTGATTTCAGTTTATATCAAAATTCAAAATCATTTATTCATATAGGTAACACAATGTACACTTATGAACGTCAAAAAATTTAACATTTACTGCCAGTTCTCAAATCAAGGGCGTACAACGAAAGAGAAGAACTGGCAATAAACTCTCCGCCACTCTTTTTAATCTCCAAGTTTTTTGTTTTACACAACGTTTGTAAGGAGCTGCAACCATTACACCATGTTCCACATGACATCTTAAGTAATTAATAATAATAAAATATATTAAAAACAAAGATTTGTCCTCTTTCAGCAGGAGGCATGGTGAAATAGGTGCAGTCACTTACATTCTCGTGGGAACAACACGCAAATGCATAGTCGAAATAACTAACATCACCGCATACCCGAACTCAAGTACGACCTATCACCACAAAGCACCCGTTCACGAGCACGACGCATGGCCAGCCATCGGCCTCCTCGCCATATTTTAGGGAGAGAAATCAATCTTTAACAATATTTAAATAAATGTTGTATATGTTACAAATACACGATATACCTTTGTGAAAACCTATTCTTAATATATTAGTAAAGCAATTAAAATCCCACACTTACAAAATTAACATCAATCATCTCTCTGCACATTTCATTATCTCCTACAATCCCAGCATTATTCACGACGACATCCAGCCTCCTATATTTATCGAAAACTTGTTTATATGCCTCACTGAGTTCTCCTTCCTTAGTGATGTCACATTGTATGAACTTCGCTCTTAAAGCTCCAAACTTATTTAGAAGTTCGTTCTCTAAAGCGGCACCCTCTCTCACCGCAACATCAAGAAACGCGACATGCTGTAACCATTTAAAGTTACTGGCATTAAGTCAATATAATATATGTTATGTAATTAATTTGATATATGTTAAATGTGGGTTATCTTGTGTGTGAAAATTATCATGACTAAATCCGGGCTAATGTTCAAATATTTTTGTATCTGCAATTGGGATTTAGCGTCTGTATAAGATTATCAAAATTTCTTGAAATAACGAACACGTCAAGTTGTTAATTAATTGGTACTTATAATATGTTGAAAAACATAATATGGTGATTGCTTTCAAGGCTTAGTGGTTAACATATGCCTGGAAGTCGTTGGTTCAATACCCGGCAAGACAATAATTGTTTCAGATTACAAAAGCTGACCAACCTACCTTATATATAAAATCGTGTTTTATACATTTACTATATAACTGTATAGTAAATGTATAAAACTCGATTTTATAACATATTGGAGGTGAAGTTCAAAAAATTTTAGATATCAATTATAATAAAATCTATTTCACAAAGGTAATATAATATTTCCGCGAAATAAGTTGTAGTAAATTTCGTTCTAGACATTCGTCAAATTACCTTTGTAATGTGCGGTTACTGTGTCGTTGTTATTGTTAAAACAGTGAAACAATCGTATGCGTTTGCTCTTCAGTCTAATTAGTAAATTACTATTAGGTAAATTTACTTATTTATTACCTATTTACATTAACTACGATTGCTTTTTCCGGGGCAAGCAATATTATTTACAATACTCTTACCCTATATAGTAAACTATAACTATTTTATTAAATAATAATACAAAATGGATACCTAATTTGTAGAAAAATTTCTTCTCAATTTATATTGATTTCACGCTGTAATATTATATATAAGAAACCTGATTTCTTATCTTACTTCTTTTCGAATTTTCCTTGTGCGGATTTTCACCAACAAATCTAGCTTAACGAAGCCCAATAATGAAATCCTACGTGATTTGGCGAATGTCCCGTTTTGGGGAGGATTTCGATTGCTTTTTAGAATCTTCAGAATATTACAGTGGAAAATTAGTCTCTACAATAGAGAATAATTCTAATCAAATGTGGAAATGGTTTTTTATTCTTTCGTAATATTGCATTTCCAACGTTTATAAATTAGCTTTTAAATAGCTTTAATAAAAATTAATGAATAATGTATAAATTGACCCTTGATAACAACCAATCTACTCTACTAGTGGTTTTTGTGATTACTATTCATATGAAATGGTCTAATCTATATAAATAAAAATACAGTCAAAATATTTGGTCGTAAAAACCGATAGGCGTAAGAACCGATGACGTTGTTATTAAGTACCTAATACATAGTTTTACCCGCTCGGACCTTTGATTTTGGTCAAAATAACCGGTACCTATGTTATTCTAAACGATGTCGCCGTAAACGGTTTTGACTGTATATAGAAAAATATGTTGCTAAGCGCAGAACTCGAAGACGCCTGGACAATTAGAATATGCTTTTTTCATTTATTCCTTGAACTCTGGGGAAGGTGTTTATGGAGAGCAAAATAGTAGGTTCGGGAAAGGCGAACAGTCTCTATGGAGTAGAAAATGTTCTAATATTAGTATGCAGCTACTAATAAGGTAGACTAAAAATCATATTAAGGTGATGAAGTCCAGGACAGCTATTCAATAATTTATTTATTCTTGAATAAATAATCAATTTATTCTATTGTTTATTCTTGAAATGTTAATATCTATTATATGTAATGTTTGATAGCTAATATTAAAATTTATCTACACCAAAAAATCATTCCTTAGGTAATAAATAACATTAAATATATATAAATAGCTTCCATACTTAGTAGCTTAGGCTGTGCATTTGAATCACTAAGGACCAACAATTGACTGTATACGGACACTTCCGTCGTAGGAAACTGGGTTTAATTGCATTTCTTATAGACATAATTGAAGTTCGATATATTGCAACATGTGGTGTTAAACCATAGTAGAGATTGATAAATGTTCGTAGCTTACATATGTTATTTAAAGTGAATTATAGATTAGATACTTGAACCGCAACTATTAAAAGATGTAAGATAAAAGAAATTATCAGTCTTTATAGTAATATCTTGTTGCAGGGGTTTAAGCAACTCTTAGATGTTCAAAAAATCTGTGGAAATTACAGAAGTACTAGAAAAGGTTTAGGTTCAAAGACTTAGCACTGCGATTCCAATTTTCCTGTCAAAATCCAATACTTGTTTGTGGGTTGACATATGGGAGTCATACTTAACTCTCGACTTTGAATCTTTTCCTTAGTATACTGGTGTTACAGTAATAAAAAAAATTGAGGCACTGAACAACTGAAGACTGTTAAATTAAGATAATCAATAAAAAGATAGACATTTCCTTTTAAAAAGTTTGATTACTACAATTTACACGCAGTTAATTCTATTGCCACATCTTTAATTTTTTTTCTTAATATTTATACATACCGCTGCATTCCTAGCTAGCAGTTCACGCACTAATCCAGCACCAACTCCAGCTGCACCACCCGTGACTAAAACTACTTTATTATCCACACTCCAAACCATATCGTATAAAACAATGCCACGAAATAAATCCGTATTTATTTTATCAATATTTATCTACTGATAAAGACGTTTGCCCTTCAACGTTACCTAGCAACCAATTAATAAGGTATTCTGGTTCTATATGTATAACATTTATTAAGGCTTTTTAATAATTTACTTCAAACATGATGGTCGTTATCTCAAAATATACGAGATTGATTTGTATGAATTAAAATAAATTTGCTTATAATCTTGCAAAACATGAGCCAAAACTGGCGTACAAATTGGTTTCTTTGTTAAACTAAAATATGTATTAATTGATATATAATTGTTAAATTCGTTTGTCCACTTGAATTCGTGTATATTATTTACACATTTATACATTTTAACCCTTTATTCTGTTCTTACGTTTATGTGTGTGCTCCTATTTCGAAATGCATCGATGTTTTGCGAAATAGGAGCACGCACATAAGCGATTGTTATTTTCTTATTATGACTCATTGTTTTGTTATCATGTGGAATGCTACACTTGTTCAATCATACCAACAAATTTCTTACAAATATAAACCGAAAAATTGAGAATCAAAAAAAGCGGCGTATAGTTCCTTGCCAGTTCTCACCCGTTCTACACTCTTAATTTGGGAACTGGTAGTAAATGTTAATTTAGATCTACCTATTATTAAATTTCCGTTCATAAGTGTACATTACCTTTATCTAAATAAATGAATTTTATTTGCCCAGCGAGGTATTTCTGTCTTCACAAAAGAGAAATATTTCAACAGAATATTTTGCTCGATAGATAAGGTATTAAAATTTCAAAACTTTGTAAAGTACTTTTGACCGCTGCGGGCAATCGCTCATTTCAACTTGAGAAGTTTGATCTCAACATTTTCAATATTAAATGCGACCTTGCCATTCAGCTTTTTCGAATGACACAGATATTCTCTAAATAGACGAATTGTTCACTAGCTGGAAATAGTTTATATCGATATATCATCACTGATGTTTGCACGTTGTTAAAATGAAAAGATAATATAATGTTCAGTACGCATTGATACCTATATTATGCTTTATAGACAAATAGTGTTGGTCTAGTGGCATCAACGTACTAGTACTCTTATCAGGTCAGATAAGAGTACTAGTACGTTGATGCCACTAAGTACGAACTCCGGCTGTTCCGACTTTATATCTGCGAAATTAACACTGAACGGTGAAGGAAAACATAGTGAGGAAACCGGCATTACATAGACCAGAAAAGTCGACGGCGTATGTCAAGCATTCTGTGCTGATCACTTACCCTTCTAATAGGTAGGTAAGGCCCAGACCTTATACGTTGTAACGCCCATGTCGTACAAGTGTCGGGATGTTTTTCGCCGTACTGAAGTGCCTTATAAAAAAAAGTGCGTGCGTACAAAGTACATATGGCAGAAGTGAAACTTCTTTGGCAAACTAATTTTTAAGTCTTGTTCATATTTATACAAATCTTAAACTTTAGATTTTCGAGACTTAGTGGGAAATAAGGAAGATATGTTACGAATTTAATTGTTATTAAAATATTAAACGTGTCGAAAATTAATACAAATTATAAATTTCTTTTTTTGAATTTATTTCTTCGTTAATAAAAACACGTGGCATTTTAATTTACAAGTCCTCATTTGAGATTTCATTAAATTATTTTGCATAAAATATAGAATACTTACTAATATTTCATAAATTCTCTTTACAAAATTTTAATTTCAAAAATAGAATTTCTATAAGGGAATTCGCCCTTCTCACTCCCTCTCAATCGGTCTTTATAGCTATCTCCTTTTTTTCGACAAAAACGCCGCAATTCGTGACGTTTTCGTGATAATTTACCCTCATGCGCCTAAAGAGGTTTCACTTCAAAAATAAAATAAAAATAATCTTTATTCCAGTTACTACACTACACTAAACTAAACTAAGTCCATGTCATTATGTTTTGTATTAGTACTCGACCTCCGACGGAGTGAAAGCTTCCTCCAAATTCTTCCTCTTGTCTCTATTCCTCGCGTCAATTTTCCAATTTTGTTGGTGGTAGTCGCTGAGCCCCACGGTGACCGGTATTTTCTTTCGTGGTTGCATTTGAGTGAATTATGTTGAATATGAAGTGCCTAATAAAAAATCCTTTGGTGCATACATTTCAAATGCACATTCTAAAGGTATTTATTCGTTATATATGAATTGTCAGACAGTAAAACGTGTACTCGGTTGAATGATGCAAAAAGAACACTTTTATCAAAGTTAGAACGGAGACATATTTGCCTATGCCTCAAAGGGAGTGTTTGAGATCCTCGCCAGTTTTGTATGACGAATTTTTAGTTTTATTTGGTTACTTTTAGTATGAACAAGAAGAAGAATGATATTTTTTAACCAACTTCAAAAAAATTCTGTCGAGTTCAATATTTGAGTATGACGATCCATTTACACCAAGCACGTTTGGTGAATTTTGTGTGTCTACAAATTTCACGGAAACTAAAATTCATCAAAAGTCAAAAATCATTTATTCATGTAGGTAACACAATGTACACTTATGAACGTCAAAAAATAAATATACATTAAATGATTCTTATTTTACATTTATTAATAACTTTGCTACTAGCAAAACAACAGGCGTCAATTGCGTTACTCAGACAGGACTTAATATGGCGTATTCGTTTTTCTACTTTGAAATAAAACATCAAATTGTGGAGATGACTCGGTTGAATTTCCACTGAAGTTTCCCTTTGTTTTCGTTATACTATTCTCTTCCCCACATTCCATGTTAATAAAGAAAAGTATTCGCGACACGAATTAAAATAAAATCTAGGACTGTTTCAGCATTTTTAATGGTCTTTGTATTCTTGACACATTTGTGTAATTTCGCACGGTTTTTCGGTTGCAAGGTTAGTTTGGCTTGTTAATTAGGCAGGGAAGTAATGAACTAGGGCCGTTCAAGTATTACGTAAGCACTATAGGGCGAGGGGGGTATTTGATTTTCTTATTTGGTGATTATGTCAAGAGTAATTCTGTATTTATTTCCACATATTACCCACACATTGTCTATGCTTTAAAACGAAAAGCATTTTAGAGAAATCCTTCAAAAAATGTATATAGTACGTTTTTGTGCTTTTATTTTGGAGAGCTTTGCTTACTTTTGCTGATAAGGGGAAGGGGGGAATTAATTGCAGTAAATCTGCTTACGTAATAATTAAACGGGGCCGTTACAAAAATTAGATTCACGTTAAGCGCCTAGTAATTTGGATTTAGAAACACGGAGCTCATCCGAAACTAACTTGTTGTGACCTTGATAAAGAATGAAAGATTTATTTAATTATTTTTAAAATAAAATCTGGTATTTTTTAAACAGGGTTAACGGACAGGAGGCTCATCTCTTAAAGAATATATTAGACCTATAAACTGCCGACGTGTAAGGCACAGGAGCATCACACAGTAATAGTAGTAATGCTTGTCTAAAAAGAACATATATAACAAAGTACTAGCTTGTATTTTTACAAAAAATCGTCCATGTGAGATACACATTAATGCCGTGTGCGAACTACAAATAAATGATCAAATTAAAATACATTTCAAAATTTGTTTTGTATCGAATATGAACATAACGCTACACAGGTTGTGAACGATATCAAGCGAAGTGTATGTACGTGATACTTTCCGCCATTTCCCTTCCGGTTGTACGGAAAATACAATTTTAAGAGACTTTCTCGAGAGACAGTATCGGCCTTGCGAGTGTCAACTTCTTAACATTGTGATATCGAAATACTTATTTCGTAACTTGGATTCAGATTTTTAAGAAATATACACTTTCATTTAAAATATTTTACTCATAAATCAATGCTTAAATGTAACACTAGCCGTAACGTTTACATTTAAGTCGTACACTTAACTATTAAGGCAACACTTAGACTTAATTTATTCCTCCAAATCAAACCCGAGACTTAGCAAAGTGAATTATGTACGTCAAAACGTATGGTATTTTGACGGGAGCAATAGCATAATTGACTTTCAAAACTCATCCCTCATGATCTTAGATATAGAAAATTAAATTTCCAACACACAAATATTTATAAAATTCTTAACCTGCGTAATAATAATAAAAAAATGTGAGCCGTCACGGGACGCCTGGCAGATGTGAAACATCGACAATTATTTCAAATCGTGACTACTTAATTCGTTTAATCAGTGACTTCGAAATACACACACCGTACACACTACTGCATATAGACTGTATATATATACCATGATATAGCGTGGCGTCGCCACGGCATGCGTCGCCACGCCAAAAATCGGTTTTACGTACGGCTATAGATGTTTCACATCAAAACAGGCAAATACATATAGTATAGCCAAAGAGATTTTATTAAAAGTTCATACATAGTATAATGCGAAAAGACTTTTTCCCCAACCTAATATGTATACCTTAGAATAGCGTGGCGACCCGTCGCCACGGCAAGCGTCGCCACGCCAACAAATCGGTTTACAAGTGAGCCTTTAGATTTTTCACATCAATAATTAAAAGTTAATAAGTAGAAAATTTAAACTAAATTTAAAATGTTTAGTCCCCGTGGCAGTGTACCTATAATGCAATAGTTTTTGTTCAATCTGCTACCAAAATAGAAAACAGTTGAACTGTAAAAGCGTAACACTAGAATTTATTATGGATTTCCATAACATTACTCCAAAGGGTTTCTTTTTCGTTTCCTTGCGCGAATATCAGAATTAAACAATATCAAAAATGAAAAGGCACTCACTCATGACACGCTTCGGAGCGTATAACAATAAAATACGTCTTGTATTACGTTGGCCTATATCAGAGCCCGCCTTGCATTTACATTGCCAAGGGCGTCGAGTGTCGGGTCTTTGATGAAATTTAAATGTGGTGGTGTCAGCCAAAATAAGATGTGGTGTTTCAATTTGCAGCTCAAACGAATGTGGGGCGCCTTGAATTTTAAATGACGTTAAATTTACTTTACGCCGAGTGTTTATATGCGTAATCGTTAACTTAGAAAGCTCAAATGAATATGGGTAATACGAATAAAGAAATAGTTTTATTATTATAGTAATTTTTTTTAAAGTTATATTGTCAATACATCTATATTTTGTTACAATGACATTTTAATAATAAAACAGATATAAATTTGAAGTGACATGAAAATGGTAGAATTGTAGTTGCACATTTCGGGATTCCTATTATTCCTTTTAACTTTTAGTAACTAAAGGTAATAAAACCAGATACCAACATTTTATATCTTCTGTTCACTATCTCTCATCAATACACTCTTAATTTAGACTCCTTAAGAACACACTTAAAGCAACTCCGCACTTCTAAATTATATTAAAAACCTGAAAACACTTGCACAAAATGCGTTAAAATTAATTTAAACTTTCGTTTGCAACTCGGCATAGGGAGAGCTTTATTAAAAACTTTCAAAGTTAATTATAGGAGTGCAGCAAAGTGCTGAGATGGAATGGATGTAGTTGCCGTGTTAACACTTTGAGAAACTTTTACTGCTTTTGTGAAAAATCCTGCACTAACATTTTAGTTTACAATATGAAGTTGTGAGTCTAGACAAAAACGCATTCGGTTAAGTGTTGCACTTAGTCGAATGCGTTTAGCAAAGTAAATTAAAGTTGAAAAAACAGTATTAAAGATAATAAGTTTATGTATCAAAAACATCTGGCAACAATCAAAGTTTTAAAATTTCAAACATTTATATGCAACTAGCTGTTCCCTGCCACGCTTCGATGTGGGACATTGTGATTGAATGGTTGAGAAATGAGAAACAAAACAAAGAAAACATTTCATATAAGTTTAATTGCAATAGTTGTGTAAAAATATAAAAACAATCCTTGATGCGGATTATATATCATGCTGAAATTTCAGCTCGATCGGTGCAGAACTTTTTGAGTTTTTGAAGCGTACACAAAGCAATATAATATTTTTATATACAGTGTAAAAGCTTTATAACGTCCATAACGTAAATTGAGTTCAATTTATTTGGTTTAACCCAATACCCATACATTAATTATTCCCTTCCTATAATGAAACCTCTCTATAACGAGTAAAATGGTCGGTCCCTTGAAGTTCGTTATAAAGAGTTTACACTGAATATAGAAACAATATCTTAGCTAACAATAGGTTTTTTTCACAGATTCTATTTGACAGCTTCACACTCGGTCGCTTCACATCGTTTACGGAAGATGGATGCCCAGATGGCTACATGCAGATACAAGAAGCCAGTAGACCCCAAGTGGGAGGCTCATGGTGCGGGACATCCTGGGGTCCATCAATTTACTACAGTGAAACAAAATCAATAACTCTTATAATTCGGCTTCTACACCTCTCCAAAGAACAAAACAACTACAACTTTGACTTCCGAATGGCATACAAAGTTTTAAGGAAGGAGTACGCGACAGTTCGGTATGGAGGGATGCCTCCCTCAGGTGAGTCACAGACAACTTGGAAAACATAATGTCACGATAAGATAATACGTAGATGTCAAAGTTTTGTAAACAATATACTTCAGTTCTCAAAGCACCCCACCGATCATAACGTTCACGTTGTATATCCAAACATGAACTGTTAAATCTTAATATAATTATCTACTTGCCAGTACATTAAACTAAACAAATTGTTTCATGTCATTTAATGTGCGAACTACTGCTATTTATTATCGCCCTATCATTGTCGACTATCTACAATATTTATTGTTTAACTTGTTGTTACTCAATCTGGTATACTATGTAATACTAGTGTTATGTTCCTAGCAATTACACTATTGCAGTTCGTGTTAATTTTTAATCTTGAACAAAGTTAAGAAAGCTTACATTTTAAATCACACAGATACAGGAATTAGTATTAGATATATTATTCATCGTGAGATATGATAGCCAAGGGTTATATATCATATCTATTTCCATTTCAGAGCGACCCTTTTTCAAAATAAGACCCATGCCATATCCCGTAAACATAACGCGTGGAGAAGATACGAACATCGCGAGGCCAACTAAAGCCCGCGAGTATTACCTCGGGGATTTGATTTCTGGGACTTATTGCTCGAGAATCTTCAGTGACTGCGATCGTAAAAACTGTAGGTTACAATCACCAAATTTCCCTGGAGTTTATCCGAGAAATTTGACGTGCTACTACGCGGTACGACAGCACGAAGTACCTCAGGGGAAACATGCCCTTATTGTGGTTAAGCAACCAAATGGGCAGCTGATTTCGATAAGAAGTCAGAAAGCGTTGTATGCGACTAACCAACAAGAGCGGGGTAACAGTGGACGAGAGTTAAAATTTTGGGAGCAATGTGATGAAGTTCAAGATTATGTGACCGTGTATGATGGCTACACGACGAGGGATCCAGTAATTTTAAGGTTTTGCGGAGGAGGAGTATCAGTTCCGGAAGCAATATCGAGTGGTCCTGAGTTATTAGTAGAATTCACTACGTCACCTTTTGGAACCTTTTTGCAACCGGCAACTGCTCAATCTTTGCATGGATTTCAATTAGAAGTTGAGGTAAGAACATATTTTTAATTATTTAAAATTCCTTTTTCAAAGTAACACAAATATTTTAACATACATCTAAAGTTATATAATAAACGTGATAGGAAGTTTGTTTTTTACACTATCGATTATTAAATATCAAGCCAGCCTTGCGATTCTGTAACTCACTTTTCGAACTCACACAGCGGTTTTCGCATCGGCGGTCGCTCTCAAGTCAGTCGTGTTTCGAGTATTTAGAATGGTTTCTAAATACTCGACTGCTATGGAAGATCTTATCAAGATCTCCACACATGCAGCACAATGCTTTGAGCTTGAAAACTCAAGCCAGTCTGTACAGGTGCCATCACCAGTATGTAGGGTTAATAACATTTCAAAGCTAAATTTAATGTACTGTGACCAAATAGACCATCAAATGAGCCAATTTTTAAATAAGGAACAAAATATTATAAGCAGCTGTTACCCAAATGCTACTTTTAAATATATTATAAAGAACATTGTAAGAGAGACTTCCAGTAAAGCGGATAATCTAATTATATTTATAGGCAATAGAGGTAATCTAAACAAAAAGGAGCTTATTAGCTGCTATGAAAAATTGTGCCTACTTAATACTAAAATTCTAATTATGTTTACATTCCCTTATAGTAAACACTTTAGTCAGCATGAAAATAATGCGAGACATATTTTAAATCAGACAATGCACACATTAACATTGTACAATAAAAACTTTACACTAATTGATACCAATAGGTACATTAGTTGTAATAATTTTTTTTTGACAAAGGATAGATATAATCTACCTACATATTTTAAAAGACAGATAGCTGATTCGCTATCATATTTATTGTATATAACAGCCAAGAATTTGGCTAGACAACCTGCTTCTATTGAGCAGGTTTTAGTAAGACCTTGGAAGATATTCCAAGAAATAGTATATCTAATTTAAATTAGACACTTAGACAACAGAGAGTCTCTCTGGCCTAGAATTAGAAAGTAAGCTAAGTAAATTTAAGAACAATACTATCAATCTGGTTCACCAAAATATACAAGGCATGAAAAGTAAATTACTAGAAATTGAGTTGTTTTTGAGCAGTGAAAATGTTGACATACTGTGTATTACAGAACACTGGTTAAAGACATGTGAACTTATGTTAAATTTTTGTAATCATTAGATTGGTAGTTCGTTCTGCAGAGGAAATGCAATACACGGTGGCTCATTAATATTGCTTAGTAAAAAAATAAAATTTAAAGAAAGGAAGGACATAGTGAGCCTCTCTGTGGAACGCCTTATAGAAGTATCTTGTGTGGAGCTGGAGCAATTTATCATTGTTAGTTTGTATAGCCCTCCTTCAGCTCAATATGATAGTTTAGAAAAAAATATTGGAGCAGGTTCTGTACAAATTGCAAAAATCCAAGAAAAAATTGATCGTTAGTGGAGACTTTAATGTAAATTTGCTTGACAACTGTAGTTCAAGTAAACGTTTGCTAAATCTGTTTAAATCATATAATTTAATTAATACTTTTATTGTACCAACTAGGGTAACAGCCACCACGGCAACATGTATTAACAATATCTATAGTAATATAGTTCCTCTCAACGCCTGTATTATCAACAAACTTACATCTGACCACTCTGGTCAATTGTTTGAATTTGAAATACTAAAATGTAAAGATCAAAAAAAGAAAATATGCACAATTCCTTTAACAGAGGATCGGTTAGATTTAGGAAAAATTTGATATTTAAAATGCCTTTTTTGCGTAGTAACCAATGCCCTAATAATTTATATAGCACATTCTTTGATTCATTTATTGGTGAATTCAAAAATGTGTTCACTCCAAAGACTTTTTTGGTCTCGGAGAAACCTACCTTTTGTTACTGGGCAACTCCGGAGCTACACAAAAAAAGGCTAAAATTGTATGAGTTGTATGATGAAAAACAGTATAATGACAGTGAAGAATTTAAAACTTATGTTAGGATATTCTCAAAAAGTTTTAGGCAAGAGTGTAGAATCGCTAAGGCGAAACACTTAAGTCTTAGAATAAACAACAGCTCTGATAAGATAAAGGCTACTTGGAAAATTATAAACGAGGAGACTGGAAGAACCTCCAGAAAGGATACTGAATTTAAAGTAAACATAAACGGCAAAGTAATTAGTTCCGACTTCGAAGTAGCCTCTGCATTTGAAGAGTTTTTTACTAACATTCCTTTAAATACAACCAGCGTTTTGAATTCTTCACCATCAGCCACCCTTTTATTATTGAAAAAGAATGTTCCTGTATGCAATCATAAGTTTGTATTTAGCCGCATTAGCTGCAATGACATTATAAAAACATTTAAACAGCTAAAAATAAAAAAAATAAAGATCTTTGGGGTGTATCTGTTTTCATTTTACAATCAGTTATCAATACTATCAGTTCAGAGTTGGCTATAATATTTAATGAATGTATAGATTGTGGAGTCTTTCCAGACCAGATGAAGATAAGTAAAATCACACCGTTATTCAAAACGGGCAGCACTTCGGACCCCACAAATTTTAGACCCATATCTGTGCTGCCGGCTTTGAGTAAAATCTTTGAAAAAATCATTCTTGAACAATTATTGATACATTTTAATAATAATAAAATTATGCATAGCCAGCAGTATGGTTTTACAAGAGGTCGCTCCACAGCAGATGCTGGCATTCAATTAATTTCCGAGATTTTAAATGCTTGGGAAAATTCTCATGATGCCATTGGAGTTTTTTGCGACTTATCAAAGGCTTTTGACTGTGTCCATCACGAAATCCTAATCAAGAAACTTCAACACTATGGCATTGGCGAAAAAGCGCTAAATCTTGTGGAATCATACCTGAGCGATAGAATTCAAAAGGTAAATGTAAATGGAGCTATATCACAGGGATCCTCTATTACTATGGGAGTACCGCAAGGCTCCATACTTGGTCCCTTCTTATTCCTCGTCTATATAAATGACCTGCCATTTCTTGTAAAGGAGCTTCACGAGATAGTACTGTTTGCTGATGACACTTCGCTTTTATTTAAAGTGAAACGACAAAATCCATCACTTGATAACGTAAACAGTGCCATCTCCAGTGTAGTTCACTGGTTTAATACAAATAATCTTAAGTTAAACGAAAAGAAGACAAAATGTGTTAAATTTGTAACTACAAATGTAAAAAGTAGTCATTCTCAAATAATAATTAAAGACGAGGAAATAGACTTTGTTGATAATGCGGTGTTCTTGGGAATTACTTTAGATAGTAAACTCCAGTGGGGCCGACACATAGAAGGTCTTTCGAATAGGCTAAGTTCCGCAGCGTTCGCAGTAAAAAAGATACGCGATCTTACGGATGAGAACACAGCAAAGCTTGTTTATTTCAGCTATTTTCATCGTATTATGTCATATGGTGTTATTTTGTGTGGTAATGCAGCTGACATTAAATCGATATTTGTAGTGCAAAAGCGGGCTATAAGAGCGATCTGTGGGTTGTCCCCACGGGAGTCGGTCCGAAGCAAATTTAAGGAATTACATATTTTGACTCTGGCAAGTCAATACATTTATGAGAATATTTTGTATGTGCGGAAAAATATAGATATCTTTAAAAAGAATAGTAGCTTCCATAATTATAGTACTCGTAATAAAGACAAAATTAGCGCACCAACCAGAAGGCTGC
The DNA here is from genome assembly GCA_905332375.1 of Pieris macdunnoughi. Lineage (NCBI taxonomy): Eukaryota > Metazoa > Arthropoda > Insecta > Lepidoptera > Pieridae > Pieris > Pieris macdunnoughi. The sequence continues at coordinate 3,293,761 of CAJOBZ010000014.1, read as the reverse complement.
ATAAAACGAGTAATTCTTTCCAAGGCAATTGTATACGTTTTTTCAATAAAATCCCTAGTGAGATACAAGAGTTGTCAATAAATAAATTTAAGTCGTACATTAAAGTAAAACTGCTTGCTAAGGCCTATTATAATATAAATGAATATTTAAACGATCCTAGTGCTTGGATATAAGTTGCTCCAGTATAAATAGGTAACGCGACTGAATCTCTCGGCTGCATTTCCAGACTCTGGGGCGATCGTCAACATCCACGACTGTTTTAATGTAAAGTGGGAACAAACCGTGATCCATGTGGTATCCAATTATTTCAGTATTATTATTATTTTCTTATGTAGCCAAGTCCACATTTCAAGGATCGTCATGCTCGCTTAAATGTCATTGCTTGTGGCGGCGTCCATGCGTCGGGTTGTCTCTCTCCCTAAAATATGGCGAGGGGGCCGATGGCTGGCCATGCGTCATACTCGTGAACGGGTGCTACTTGTGGTGACTGGTCGCACTTGAATTCGTGTATGCGGTGATGTTAATTATTTCGACTATGTGTTTGCGTGTTGTTCCCACGAGAATGTAAGTGCGTGCTCCTATTTCACCATGCCTCCTGCTGATAGGGGACAAGTCTTTGTTTTTATTTATGTTATTATTATTAATTACTTAAAATGTCATGTGGAACATGATGTAATGGTTGCAGCTCCTTACAAACGTTGTGTAAAAAAAAAAAAAAAACATGGCGATTAAAAAGAGTGGCGGAGAGTTTATTGCCAGTTCTTCTCTTCCGTTCTACGCCCTTGATTTGAGAACTGGCAGTAAATGTAAAATTAGAAGCATTAATATTTATTTCTTTAATGACGAATCACAAGTGTACATTGTGTTACCTACGTGAATAAATGATTTTTGAATTTGAATTTGAAGCAGTCATTTCATGATTTAGCATTCTGATAAACAATAAACTACAAGCTCCCACCTTTTATGGTTTGGCATTCTGATAAAAAATAAACTACAAGCTCCCACCTTTTCAGAATGCCAAATAATAAAATGACTGCTTCACGACTGATTTGAGAGCGACCGCCGATGCGAAAACCGCTGTGTGAGTTCCAAAAGTGAGCTACAGAATCGCATGGCTGTTGGTAATGCCTATAACACAAACATCGTAATAAATCAACAAAGAATAAGCTTTCTTGTAAAAATTATGAATCCAACATTATTTTTTTAATTAAACGAACAGGGTTGTAAAAGCAGTTAATAAATCTATAAAAGCACTCGTTTACCTTGAATGTCATATAAATATACATATTTGAGTTATTTGAAATACCAGATATACAAAGTTTTCTTTTGTGTTCAGTATTGTTTGAGACGATCTATAATAGGAGGCGAAATAATGTAAACGTTGTTGGTTTCCTCAATAAACTTTTGATGTTTGAACATTCGCCTCCGCATTTTTACCTTGTTTGATAAGTTACCCTTAATGTAATTTCAGATCGCATAGTAACTGAGGAATTGGCTTATTCTGGTTATAATGTATTCTGCCTAGTTATTTTAAGCTGTAGTTTTTGTTTGGCGCCCGGTGTATGTACTTTACAATACATATATACTTTTGGACAAAATGATCCTTAACCTTTCGAAGGTTTCGACACGGTTTAAGGGAAACTGTTGTCCACATTGAGCAGATGGGGCTGTTGGGCTTTAGTGGGTAGGGGACCATCACACTTTAAGAAGTTACCCCGGCGCGGATCTGTTAATTGATTTCTCAATAATAATAAAAAATTGCTAATTATTTGGGCACATATTGTGCTAGTCCAAGCGATCTTCTCTTTTTTCATCCACATAGTTTGACTAAGAGTTTGTGAAGTAAGGACTTGAATTAATGGGATCCTATAGCTTGAAACGATATTATCTGGACTTGGCATTATTTTACACAACCATTTTGCTGGAAATTTCCCACAATATCTAAACAAGATTGTTCAGTGTATGTTTTAGTTGATATTTATCACAGAAATTTCCTGATTTTACGTATGTCCTAACTGATTAATTAACACTAGAACACTCAGAGTGATTTTACCTCATATGTCATGTCCTTATGTACATATGCCATAAAATTTATATTATACCATGAAAGTATACCTACTGGACTAATAAAGCTCGAGATTTTAATATTAAATCCAGTACAATGCCAAGTTTTGCATAAACGCCAGAATTTCTATTAACCAATACGTTAACCGCAGTGGGTTAGCAGCTAATAATGCTTTGAGTTCCCGTGCAATTACGATAAGTCTTTGGTAAACGTTGACCTAAAATTATTCATATATTAAAGGCATTTAGTATAATAATGTTGCGTATTTTTTTTCTTTTACACATACTGTATGATTTTCTAGTACTAGATTAACTAGTAGAGGATTCATTAACAAGTTGTTAATGAGTCCAATTATAAAACACAATAATAGTTTTAAATTGAAAGATAGATCACTTATTTGCCTTTGAAAAAAATTCAATAGTAGGTAGTAGTAGTTACATCCCCAAACAAAAATTTTGTGCGTGTAATCTTTAAGCGCGATTGAAGTAAAACTTCTTTGGCGTTGACGGCATATATCACTGAAATGATTAAATATTAACTTAAATAATAAATATCATATTATAACTTATTTAACGAAGGTTAGGTCAGCACATGTCAATATAACCTTGTTATTGAATATTATAGAATGTCGCAATCGTCAGAAAATTTATTATTAATTTACTTATTTTAAAAGTAATAAATCAAAAGGTATATTTTGAGATTTTCAAAAAACTTTGCAATTTAATTTTTTTTTTAAACTGTTGAATTTTTTTAATTCACTTTGCTATTGTCTTATACAATGTTGTTAGATTTTTAGGATAATTAATTTGGTTTTAATTTACTTATTCCAAAATGGTAAAATACGAAATTAAGCGAAAAAACCTTGGGAACCTTCCCTCTTTAGTGGAATTTTAATTTGGACACATGTTACTAGTATGGATTTTCATTTTCATTTTAAATATATATATATACTAATAATAGACATACATACATTACAAGAATTAGGATCAAATAAAACGAGTGAATGCTATCCTGAATAAGCACTACCAAGAAACTGACTTAAATCAGTTCAAATAATGCACTACTAGATGGCGCTGACGGGCTTATAAAACGCGCTGTCGTTGTTATTTTTAAATAGCGGAAACTACACAGACTATAGTAAGCGTTACTTCCGTCAGAAACAATCTTAGTTACTCCCTAGTCGCACCTAAAGAAGTTTTACTTCAAAATTCTTAGTAAATGTAACATAATACGGGTTTATAGGCTATGGATTCGACAAATCTTATCTCTTTTGAAGATTTTATCATTATGAAAATGTCTTTATATTAGTTATAAGTTGAATGATGAGTAAGCTCTAAAAGAACAATCTTATAACGATAAGATCTTTCTAATTAAATTATACTTAAGATTGTTATACCCATTCTCTTTGAGGCAAATCTGCCGTCTCAGTTGGAAATATTACAATTTCAAAGAAATTTAATTGAATTCTACAGAGCTCTATTAGTCTATTGTCTATTGAGGATTTAATAGATTTGTCCATTTACAATAATTGTGGCATTTAATGTATGTTAAGTTAATCTTGCAAAATCATATTAATATGGATAAAAAATATGGTTTTACTAATATTTCCAAACTGGTTGAGATAAAAAGTTTGGTATATGTTTTTCACGTACTTTGTTATTTGAACTCAAGTTACCATTGCATAGCCACGGCTGTATTGAACTCTAACAGTAAATTCGGTGGGCTATTCAATCTACATTATTTTTTATCACATCATCTATCAATACATGCGTTCATTCGCATTTGCATACACCAAGATCGATCTCAAACCCAAAAGTTAAAATATTATTTAGTCATTTAGGTAACTTAATAAACACTAATGAATGAATGTCACTAAAAAAATAATACATCTACCATTGAGAACTAGACGAAGGACGAAGAACGAACGATAAGAACTGGCAACAAACTCTTTATTCTTTTAAATGGTTCTCATCAAATACAGTTAATTATATAAAAACATTTAAAAAAAGAGCAAATGTTTGTTTCGAAATAGTAGAATGCAATTACATTACTAAAAGAACAACGCAAACGCGTAGTATGAATCAAGGCTGAAAATAATTAATACAAACAAAACCAAATGCAAGACTCTGTATACATTTAAAATTCACTCGCGTTAAACAATAAATCAAGGCATACCATGCTCTGTTTGGGTCTACGCCAAAGTGTAATTAGCAGAGCTCGTACGGCCAGTTATTATAATGGAGCATTCACTATTCTCCACAGCAGTTTGCATTGTTTCAACTTATCAAATTAGGCCGCGGCCTCAAACCATTTTTTCTCGCCAGGACTTTTTACCTTTTCATAATCTTACCTGAATGTAAATTATGTTTGCCGTAATCGTATTAAATTTTTCGTTTCCTTTATTAAACAACGAATATTACTGGCTTCATCTGCAGTCTACTGCAGAATTTTTTATGCCAAATATAATGGAAAAGTTATCGTAATATTCGAAATTACTTTGACGTTTGTTAGTGTCAAATAGTATAGTGGAAAACTTTATTTATTATGTTCCCCTTCCTGGAAATCTATTCTACATATTTTCTAGAGATATATAGATATATACGCCATGGTGTGAAGATACTGATTAGTATTTTTGTAAAAACAGTGCAATTATATTGATGTATTTTATATATGATGGCTAGCTGAATAAAAAGATGTAGTTATTTTTGAGTGACCTAATTAATACAATTGTTCAAATAATTATAAACGTGATTTAGGTTGTGTTTTAATTTGCTAGATTTTTGTAAATAACTTTTACCAACCATTCCACACCACAAACCATTCTATTTTAACGGTCAACTATTTAAGTTCCTGATACTTTATGATATTAAAATTAATATAATGCTAATGAGCTAATTATAACCCACTTATTACAGCCATTTTAAGCGAAATCATCGTATTAAAATCTGGGTTACAACTCTTAATACCTCTTGACCCTCTCCTTAGCGTATCTCGTCTTGAATGCGCAAAGTATTATCTAAAATCAATCTTATAAAAATTCCCATCACAAACAAATGTGAGAATCGGAAAACATTTCGCAATCCAAACGTACTACAATCATTGAATGAAATTGATATTAGCATAATAAAACCTTTTAGGTTAGATTCGTCGATCAACAATCGCCGACCTACGCAAAAAATAAGCGGGCTTGTGAGTTTTGGATAAGAGGGACTGGCCGAGGTGTGTTGGAGCACCCTCAACACTCTTTACCGCCGAACACAACGTGTCTATATCATATGCAGGGAATCGATACTTCTGGTCCTTCGGGCAAGAATATATTTTATCGACGACAATTTTCAGCTCCGAGATTTCGTGTCTGGTTCTCAGTATTAAAATTTTATGTGACGAACGCTCTCAATCCGAATTTGCCTGAAGATGAGTACTGCGGAAGCCATTTGAATATATGGGATGGACCCATGAGAATATCGCCTGGCTGCAGCGATATTTTTTGGTATGATATTGCTATTATGATCTTATTTACTACCTTTCTTTATTGTAATTCGCTTTGATATTTTATCACAAATTCAATTCAAAATCATTTATTCATATAGGTCACACAATGTACACTTATTAACGTCAAAAAAAGATATACATATTAAATGCTTCTAACTTTATATTTACTGCCAGTTCTCAAATCAAGGGCTATAGGAAGAGAAGAACTGGCAATAGCCTCTCCGCTACTCTTTTTAATCTCCAAGTTTTTTTGCTTTACATAATGTTTGTAAGGAGCTGCAACTATTACACCATGTTCCAAATGATATCTTAAGTAATTAATAGTTAATTAATAATAATAAATAAATTTAAAACAAAGATTTGTCCTCTATCAGCAGGAGGCATGGTAAAATAGGTGCATGCACTTACATTCTCGTGGGAACAACACGCAAAATATAAATAAAATTATCAATAATAATTAATAAAGAGCTAACATTGTTATTAGCAAAGCGTTCGTTTTGTATTTTGAATAATATATCATAATTCGGCGTTAAATTAACACACTACAATATGTAAAGTTCAACCTAATTTAAATATTTATTTTTAAAAGACATCGAAATACTTCGTCTAACGAATGGGGTTTGTATTTATAGTGACAAGGACCGCTCAGTACAAATGTCTAGAGCCACCTCACCACAGTCGGTGATAGTGGGTCGTCCTCCCACAAATGCCACTTTAGTTGCGAGATTCTGCCGTGAGAGGGCGCCAAGAACGTGTGAACATGCGTTACTTAGAAGGTCGAGGGCCTGTGCTCGAACTGAAAGTTTTTTATCAAAAGGCGATTCTCTAACTTTAGAACTGAAATTGACGCAAGGGACCGCTCTGAAGTGAGTTTTAACTTTCTAATTTACTTACACGTTTTATATTACTTACAAACTTATGGTCGCTCTTATTCCTACTAAATGACTTGTCTTTTGTTTTATACACTTTCTTTTTTCGAAATTAGTAAGTTTTGTTTCATAAGAATATCTGGTAGAAATATTAATTAGGCCTTATTAAATCATCGAAGACTGTAAATAATTGAAATGCCACGAAATATATAAGTTAAGCTTTTCATTGCGGTAAAGATTTATTATAGGCTGGCTAATTTTTATGTGTATTATTTCAGACCAGTTTTCTTCAAAGCATTATACGAGTTCGTTGACCTGCACCAAGATGGAGAGCAATGGGGTCACGGTCCTTGTTCTAGGAGGTTTTCTTCTCGTTCTTTTCCCGAAGCACCACCGGACCCACCAGTAACATTTTCATCACCAAGAGATGTTTTTCTCTATGGGAGGGGAGGAAATCGTAATATCAGGTATTGTATAAATTTGTTATCTAAAATAAGTTGCGCCAGTTGATTTTATTTAATTTCAAATTCTGTTTTGTACAGTCGTAGTTACTTCAAGTAGAAGTTATAAAAACTATTAAAACAAAATAAGCTTCCACAACTGATCGTTTTAAAGGCAGTTTTTGCCAGTTTTTGAACCAGCTGCAAAACTGATATATTTCCGTACTAATTCGACTTAGGGTCTTTCAAGAAAAGAGGGTACCTACCAATTCTTAAAAAGTCGGCAACACACTTGCGAGCCCTCTGGCAATGTGCGTGTCTATAGGGCGGCGATATCACCTAAAATAATCCAATATTTTAGAATGTTGGAAAACGTTATTACAATTAGGAAATTATCATTATTATCATCATTAATTATTAATGTGTTTATTTACAGGCTTTCCAATTTAAGTGCTTAAAACTGAAGTAGGCTCGAAACTCGGCCTTAAGTTCTTATTGATGTTTTGTTAGTTTTCACCATCTATTTTAAAGTCATGCACAATCTTAAAAGTTGTGTAATTTTAAGCGTCTTTCAACAGCTGCACTTACCGATTTGAAGCTAACCCTGGCGAGGTCGTACGGCTGAAGATATGGAGCGTCCGAAGTGGCGGAAGACTATGCAGATCTGTGCATTCTGCTCACTCTCCGTGGTTCAGATGTGGTGGCGAGGTCACGGCGGCTGTTAGAGTATTCGACCGACCTTGGAAGGATAGTGGGCCTGGGGTTCTACGGGATTGTTTATGCAGGTAAAACAAAAAAGTATCGTAATTATTTCTAGAATACGATCAAAAGTATTTAGTAGCTTCAGCCCTGCGATTCTGTAACTCACTTTTCGAACTCACACATCGGTTTTCGCATCGGCGGTCGCTCTCAAATCAGTCGTGAAGCAGTAAACAATAAACTACAAGCTCCCACCTTTTCAGAATGCGTAATCATAAAATGACTGCTTCACGACTGATTTGAGAGCGACCGCCGATGCGAAAACCGCTGTGTGAGTTCGAAAAGTGAGTTACAGAATCGCAGGGCAGTAATCGTGCCCCGTAACATATATCAGTACATTAATGATTACTTTTCTTATAGCTTTTACGTGTTTATTGTCTGCTTTTTTTGCTACACGAATCGAATCCTAGCACGTAGCAACATAATCAAACTTTGCGGTTAACCTTAAACTACTCCTGCGCCCTAATGTCTATAGTCAACTATCTTTTCTATTACCTACTGAGCTGTTAAATGTTTTAATTATAGCAGATGTACCTTCCTTTATATTATACTAGCAGACCGGCCAAGCGTTGCTGTGGCTAAGGTTTATGTTATATTTATTACATAGTAGCAAACTATTCAAGGGAAACGGAACACCAGTCATGGGGACCACCATGCTTTATTGGTGGTTATGCCATTAAATTGTAGCTTATGTGAAACGTTGGTACTTTCAACACAGCACCATCTGTTAGAATTGTGACTATCAATATAAACAAATATTTTGCAATAAAATAATATTTCGGGTATAAATTGAGATGTAAGCTATCCTATCTTTTAAGTTGGATCAAACTACACACGTTGTGCTAATTTGATTGATATCGGTTCGGTAGTTTAAGAGTCCATAGCGGACAAACAACGTGACACGTAATTTATATATATGTATTAAGATTTGTGATGAAATACTTTTCGAGACATTTTATGTAGAATTGAACCTAAAACTATTTCCGGCAAAATAATCATTGTTTCTTCTCAGTAATAATTATAAATAATCCATGCTAATTGTTATAATAAGTAACTAATTAAAAGGTGATTAAATAGTTTGATAGCCATGGCGTTAATTGTTGTTTTAATTTTTAAATACATCGTTGTGCTATGTGCTGGTACCCACAGGCGTGTTAGTTTCCTTGGTAGATACATCTTTAAATGTCAAGTACATTACTTGGTGCTCTCAAAATACCGAGTTCGTAAATAGTCTACAGGGGACCTCATAGCCTAGCGGTCTTATTAAGTGGCAGCTAGGTGAGGGGTACCGGGTTCGATTCCCGGTTCGAGGGCAAGTTTTAATTTAATTTAAATTTGTTCTCGGCCTTTGGGAGGGTTGTGACCGCACAACCGGGCACTCGCCCGGTACCGACCGGGCGAGTGCCTAAAACCGTACATGGAGGACATGGTCGAATTTCTAAGGCAAAAAGCACGAATTATAAAAATCTTATACTTGCGTTGGCTAATGCACAAACCGTGCCAGAGCCATAAATAAAAAAAATAAAAAATAGTCTACAGCTTACAAGGGGTCTAACCCCCGGTTGTAAAGCCAGCACTAAATATAAAAATTCAAACTTCTTTCGTTAATCCTGTGATACAAATATTTCAGTGATGTATTTGACTACGAATTTACATCGACATCAACTGTGGCTGAGTTGAAATTTGACGTTGTGAATATGACAGCAATGGATGACTTCCGGTCTTTTGGATTTGAGGCTTCAGTAGAGTTTGTGAGGGTCGAATCCCATTGTGAAGACACACACAGAGTCCATGGACCGAGTGGAGAGTTACTTTTGTATTCTTCTATTATGGGTATGGTAAGTACAAATTGTTTATATTTTCTTTTCTAAAATTTGCAATTCAACTGGTTCAGGCGTAGACATCAAATTACCATTTATTTAGACGGCGAACAGAAAATAAATTCCCCCTCTTTATTTTTAACTAACTCAACTTCGCTGACTATGCGACCCAAAAAGTGTCTTGGCCTCTAAAATTAGAATCTTCCAGCGATCTCTGTCATTTGCCACCTCCCTTCAATTACTAGCTTTCAGCTGCAGAATGTCCCCTTCCACTCTGCATAACCTAGGTCGGTAATGCAGGCCGGCCTAGGTAATGTTCGGCTGGGCAACTATTCTAGTTTTTCGGGCTCTCCATGACCCGTCCTCCCTTGTTGTCGGCTCCAGGATTTTACTCGGTACTTTGCGTTCCACCAGTAACTTCTGCTCCTCTTTTATGGTTAACGTCCAAGCCTCACATCCATACATTAAGTCTTTCCCTATAACAGTATTGTATATTAAAATTTAACGGATATAAGCCCATATTTATAACAGTATTCACATGGCTCGTTTTTACATTTATATTATTTACAAACTAGACGTATTGATTGTTTAAATCAAATCAATTCTTAACTATTTCATTATTGAAATATTATCGTATTAGCGCCATCTATTGTCAAAAGTATTTACTGGATTCTTACAAAAATAAAAGCATAATTTTGTTCTGAATATCTCTTAGGTTTTAATTTGTTACTAACCCGATCCATATTATAGATATTGCAGACATCTATTAAAGATTAGACATTTTGAGTTATAATAGCCTCGCAATAGTGTAGGACATCGTTTCTGATGCGGGGTCGCGACCCTTGGGGGGGTCGAGTTTTAAAAGGGGGTCTATTCTTCTGTTACTTCTGTTGAAATATAATAAATACAAACTACATATAGGTATAAATGATTCGGTTATTAAAGGAATTAATAATTATAGTGTAGTGTTATAAAACTAAATTATAATTATACAGTGACGGGGTTGCAAGACTGTTTCACTTAACTTTCTGGCTTTTTCGTGGGTCGCGACATTAAAATGCTTGAGAAACAATGGTGTGGGAAATCTCTTTTTGTTGGAAGTTTGATGATGCTTATTACAATATTTATACTTCCAGGATCATTGTGACCAGCGTCCTTGGTTGATTGATCCATCACCTGGTCGCTACCTCTACTTGAGGATTGAAGGCAGTATCATCAAAGAACCAGACTTGGATAACTTCACTCTTCTCAATAATATAACGGTCGCTCCAGATCTGCGGCATATGTGCCGCACGCAGAACCGAATAGCAGTGTATACTGGAGGCCTATCGCCGGTTTACATTTGTCCACTGCCGCCCCATAGACAGGTATGAATCTTTTAACACATTTACGTGTAATGCAGATTTCGATAATTTTCCATAGTGAATATTTTCTTCTGTGTACTCACTGATGCCAACTTGGGGGTTTTCCCCCCAAATTAAGGTAAAATATATATTTATATATTTTTGGGTTTTTGTAAAAAGTCAACCGACTTTATACAAGATTTTTTTTTTCTTCTGAAGTGGCTATTTGACACCTTCTTCATTCCTTGTAGCTTGTCTTTGTAGCTTGCTACATGTACAAAAGTTATTAATTTTAAATTGTTACATACAAGATTTTATTGTTAAAATTATATAAAGCAAGTGGTAACATTAATTTAACAAATGGTTGACGTCCAATATAACCTGGATTTTAAATTTAATAAATAAATTTATATTTCTATATGTGCCAAATTATAGAAAGCCAAGTTATTTTTACTAACTTTAACTTACGAAAAACATTTTATTCCAGGAAGAGCAAAGCGTGGAAATTTTCTCCGATGGTTGGATTAAAGAAGTGGACCCTCTAGCAAAGCATGTGTTAGCCCCTCCGCCATCACCGGACCATTTTGACCTGGATTGGCCCAGATCCCTCTCCGTTGAGCTGATGGGCGTTGAGAGTGGATCCTACTTTGTGACATGGCTGGAATTGTCTAGGAGGTATGATTCAATGTTCTTTATGTCATCTTATCATAAATCAAATAGAAAATGAATTTAGGCTCTAGATCAGTGTTTATCGTGGGGCCCACGCCCCAGGGGGGGCAATTTCCTCGTTAAGGGGGGCAAACGCAATCAGCTGGATTTAACACAACGTGGAGACTTGAGACTGCTCACCAAATTGGAACCTAATATAAAATCTCTGTACAGCCAGCATCACTGCTCTTTGCTCTCACTTAATTAATATAGAAAAATCTTCATTAAAATTATTTGGAATTTGAATTTCAGTTCATTTATAATTACGGCCGATAGAGGGCCCGTTTTGATACGTATTATTTTGACCCAAACGTAGCGAAATTTTACAATATCTAGATTGTTTAAATTAATATATATTTAAAGCAAAAAAAATATCTAGAGATAATTTCGTTTATTTAATATATAAAACTGTTTTGTAATTGTATAACTACATTCTAGATTCTAGAATATCACTTGATTTTGAATATATTTTCCAGACAACCAACCGAACACGGTGGAGTGTTCGCGCTGTCGGGTGACTGTCGCTACCGCTGCCCATCTATAGATGCGTGCATATCCCCTGCTCTATGGTGCGACGGTATTAGCCAATGCCCTGACGGAGCTGATGAGCGCCTTACACAATGTTCCTCCTTTATGAACGCTCCTTTCCATTACCTAACAGGGCTGATAGCGTTCATCGCTTGTATCGCCTTCATTGTGGTGAGTTTTACTGTACGCATTAGGACATTTGTTACTGAGATTATAGTATATATATTTTTAAAGAAATTATAATTTTAGTTGTATGCCGGTTTTTTTTTGATATTCACTTCCCTTACCGGTATATGCCTTTTTTATAGAACATCTGACAAACGAACAAGAGGCTAAACTGATGTTAAGTGAGACTTAACGTCCGCCATTTACACCCTCATTGCCAGAGGGCTCACGAGTACGTTGCCGGCCTTTAAAACGCCTTTTGGCCGGCCTACCTCCTTACTGACAAATAGGATTCTGCGTCTCCAGAACTAACGTGAACATTTAAACAACCTCATAACTGTCCCATAATATTTAATTTAAAAACTTATATTTTTCAGGTCGCAGCAACTCGAAGTTGTCGGCGGCGCCGTTCAGCGCTCCAGCAGCGCCTCAAAAGTTTCTCCTCGGACACAGCAATTTTCGATGAGAAAGAAGTGATTTGCTGACCAAGCGAAGACTCCGTGCGATATGTGGAAGTAGACAGGGTCACTACGGTGTGACTCTCCACGCGCGGAGTCTGGATTTTTCCTTGTTAAAGACGCAATGACGTCACCGGGTCAATGACACGACGGGCATTGAACTCGAATTGAGATTGAATAGTTTTAAAGCGAGCCTTCGGACCAAAGTGATACCGATTGGTCAGGATACTTTATATATCGTGGTAATCTGATTTTACATGACAGATTCTCCTATATTAGCTCTCATACAAAAAATTCTACATTAAAACGTTCACCTTAATTTAAAGATTTCATCAAATTTTAAGATATATACTGCAAAACTTTTGTCTATGGGAAATCAAAATTATCTTGCGTGATCTTTTGGGGTTGTTGGTTATATTCGTTTTAATGCTTTTAATTGATCATTAGATGACGAAAACAAATCAATATTTTGTATGGAGCTTTTGGATTAACAATATTGACAGATCTGCTTTGAGACAGGAATGTGAAAGGAAATCATGAATTATCAGAATACCATTATATTAAATTCGAATTATTTTGAGGCATTTAAGTTTTTGGTTGACTGATTTATGTAATCATAATGAACGCACAATTTTTTTACCTGACTCGATCGGTTCAAGAATGTACGAGATGTTTGTTGTATTATTCTCTTGTAAATAATTTCGTTGGATTGTTCGTTATAGATTAAAATATCGTGTGGCAATAATTCAATTGTATCAAAATCGAAGCCTGTGTTCCCTAAATTCGTATACGTGATACAATACTGCCATTTATGAAGTTCGTATACTTTAACTGTAATTTTAACCGAAAAAGTTTACAGTTTTTTGATTACCAAAAATGAGTCTATTGACGTGTTTTATTTGTTTAAGGGTGCGTTTCACTAACACTAATCACGATTAGGCGAGGTTTTTGAATTATTAAAATTTACTAACTTTTAAAAAGTTGGTGCCCGTTGATGCAACGCACCAATGTTTCATTTAAATATATTTAAATGTTAAAACACTGCGAAAATAGTGTTGTTATCTTCTAGTATTGTCATCGGCCATGTAAAAGCGTCAGGGTAACGCTCGATACAGATTATCTGCAGGCGTTAGCGTCGTCGTAAAAATCAGTGAAACGCACCCAAAAAGATACAATGACATGATTTTCCATCAACCATCAGCGAAAAAATGTGTTCAGTGTTGTCTATATCCAAAATTAAGGCACGTAAAAGCAAAATGGAAGATTCATGTCAGTGACCTCATAAGCAATTTATAAATATCCTACTGTAAATAAAATTAAAACTAATTCATATCTTAAAGTATTAAAGTGATATAAATTTGTTTCCCAAGGAAATTATTGAGATTTGTTATATCGAGTTAACTATTAGTAACTTGTAGTGATATTGATAATGACCTCGTAATGGTTAGGATATTATAAAAATAGATTTGACCCGACGATACGTGTGACAGTCTTTGATTATTAACAAATTATTATTAATAATTGTATTTCCTAAGGTCGATAGTGATCGATAATCGCGTCTAGCGGCGAAATTGCTCTAACTACTCTGCGCTGCGTCAAAAATGTTTCAATTTTGTTACTATTAATTACGATTCCAATTTCGTGAGTAAATTGTCAAATATCAAATTTTGACTTAAGATTCCTATCTAAATATATTATAAAATGGTTATTAACATTAAAATTCGATAAATTAAACCTGTCGATATTAATCTTTACTTTAAAATCACAAATTAATGTAAATATAAAATAGATAATTAGTAAATAATTGACAGATTAATTACAAAATATATAAATCGTAAACTAGTAGGCAACTCACGCCAGTTAAATTTTTTGAACGTTTTACGTTAATAGTACAAACTTTTAACGTAAATAGTTTTTTTACGTTAATAGTACAAACTTTTAACGTAAATAGTTTTTTTACGTTAATAGTACAAACTTTTAACGTAAATAGTTTTTTTTACGTTAATAGTACAAAACGCTGTTTTTACGCTTAAATTGCGCTTTGGTAGAAGAACATTAAGTTTAAGTAATGTAATAGATCAATACTAATTGGATTATCTAAAAGTTAACCATGGTAAGGCCATGAATGAACAAATTGAGAAGAAGTATTTAATCAAATATAATATCAAAGACTGTCATTAATCTGAAAACAATTATGAACTTAAAATATAAGAAAATACTGAATATATTTTCACTAAGATTGACAGTTAATAGACTAACGTTATTTCGTAAGGATTATATGAATTAAACATACAAACTACCAATACTACTAGATATATGTTTAAGGTACGTTTATTGAAATAGAGACAGTTTATTTTCTTTTATCATCTCATCGTCATATTTCTATCAGACCTTATAAAATCACATTATAAGGTAAAATTTAGGATTCGAGATTTAGCTTAGTCAAATCTACGAATTGGTTCTTCTTTTATAATAATAATATTTATAAAGCTTTTATTCATCCAAATCTTATTGACATACATTGACAAAAATTATGTCAATCGCGGCCGCTGGCCTGGAAGGATTCCTCCAACCTTTTCCACCATATTTAATTTTGTGCCATCGTCATCCCATTTTCCAGCTACCCTTTCGATCCCGACGGCCAATTGCTCTATTAGTACGCCCTATTTTCTTTTGTTCCAGTCCATTCGGTTACTGTTTTAGACCATCTGACATCTGTACGGGCTACGTCTTCTTATAAAATTAAAGTCTCGCATGTTACTCTTTATTTTTGCTGCATCAGAAGATTCAATACTTACTATCATCTACGACCTTGAGATACATATGGTATCAATGAATCTTTTGTGCTTATAAGCATATTGTTAATCAAGCCATGTTCGTATGTCGTATTTCAAAATTGTAAGAACAATTTAACATTGTCTCATCAGATTTAAGGTTTATATGACAGTCTGTTCTTAGTGAATGTGTATACAGTATTATAATTATCGTTATAAAGTTTAGTTTATATAAACAATTTGTTTTGTTTCAGCTGCCCTCTCAATAGCTTACATATAAATGGTCTATTCAAACTATTAACATAGGTTATGGATATTTTGGGATTGATCTCATTGTGCGAATCTCGAGTATTATCTCGCAGTGTTAGAATGCTCAATTAAAAATACATCGGTTTGTTTTTTAATTGAACATTTTAACAATAATAATTTTCTACATGGGAATGACCCTTATACACGAATCCACTTCCATACAAATTTGATTGCCGTAAGTGGATCCCGCCGGATAGTGTCCTAGATCAGTTAAATCGTAGCAAATCTAGAAGTAAGATATTGAGATCGGCCGTGCTAGTGTTACGATAATGTAGAAATTTATCGTCTTCCATAATGTACGGATTCCGGTATAATTTTATGTTCAACATGAATGAAGTTTCAATTTGGAAGTTACAAATCAGGTGTTAGCCTGGAAGACAATAATGAGGTAAGCAGATATAATTTCACATTCACTGGTTATGAAAAGTTATGATGATATAAGAAGTTTTCAAATAAAATTATTTATTGCATGAACTGCTTTGTTTGATTTACATGAACGTTGTTGAAAATATTTTACAAAGCCCTTTACTAAAAAATTAGTTAGTAAAACTAAATATTAATAAAACAAACTATTAAGATATGGTTGTAAAATAATTCAAACAAATAGAAGATTTAATCCTCAGGAAGAGAAAGAAATAAAAAAGACTGTGTGTGTCAGCTACGACGCACGATTGGAGTTTACTCCTTACGAACGATAATTATGATATATATCGAATAGAAAAAAAAGGGTAAATGAACGCATCTGCTAAAATGATAAGAGAAACAAACATATGTCTGTAATTATTCGGATTATTTATATTACTTCAATAAAGCGTATTACATAAAGTATGTTACAAAACAATATAAATAATAATAATAATAGTACATAAAATTTCTGTGACCAAAGTTACCTTTATAGCAAGAGAAGAATAAGAATGAACAATATTTTAGTTTTAATTTCACTGACCATTACTATTGACAAAACTCTATGGCACGCTAGACAATCTACTTTTATTTTTTACACCTGTCAACACTGACAATGTTGTAACGTGGCTGTCGAAACGTGAATTCAAAATAGAAAAGTCTGTGTAATGTTCCATCTCATTCTTTTACACGTTCAATCCTACAGATATATATGTTTGTCTCTTTCTACATAACGCCTCAACTTTTCGTGTTACACTTGATTTTACTCCTCATAAAATTTCCGTACCGGGCCTTATAACTCAAATCGTTTCTTAAGGAGTAAACTCCAAAAAAAACGTGTGTGTACTTATGTACACGCGTTAGAAGTTATAACGGGTGTCTCAGTAAGAGTGCACTTTTTCATTTTAAAATAAAAACAAGTATTTTATGACAGAGTGGTGATATTTTTATTGTATTGTAAAGAAGACATGTTCCGATTGAGTATGGAATAAAATATCCGGCAAATGACCCCCACGGCTCCGATGTCAAGGCATTACTCTTTTCATAAAATTTTCCATGAGTTTTGCACAGAGATGTGGCTGTATCTCACCGATGACTCGTAGGATTTCCAAAATCCGCACCAGACAGTCACTCGTTGTGGGTACATTTGTTATGCATTGCATGAGGATTTTCTGAGTCCCAAATTCGACAATTTTGTGTATTCACAAAGCCATTCATATGGAAATGCGCTTCATCGGAAAAAATGACTTTTTTCGAAAAATTGGCATCGACTTCACTTTGCTCCATTACCCGTTGAACGAATTGCCGGCGCTTTCCGTGGTCTGCTGGTTTGAAATCCTGAGTTAACTGAATCTTGTACGCATGAAGGTGGAGGTCTTTAGTCAAAATTCGCTTCTTAGTGCTTCGTGAAGTTGTTAAGAACGATGTGGAATTGATGTTTTCGGGATTTCGGTGACACTTTCGTTTACAGCAGCAATGTTTTCAAAAGACCGACGGGTACGTTGACGCAATGTATTCTTATCATCCATAATTGACCCAGTTTCTTCAAATTTTTTGACCACTCTTCGAATGGTTGACATTAGGTGCACATTCTCAGCTGAAAATTTGGCGAAATTTGCGAGCGGTTTCAGCGTAACTATCCCCATTTTTGTTATGAGTTTTCAAAATTATAACGCGTTGTTCTTTCGAAAAGCGCTCCATTTTTAATAATCGGAATAAACCGAGGTGACGGCTATCAAATTGCCACATGCATGAAAAAAAAATATATTCCAATTTTAAAAAGTGCACTCTTACTGAGACACCCTATACTTCTTTGTTGTAACAAGATAAAAATCTTTTCAATAAAAGGTTTTCTTCGTTTGTAGAAAAAACGACACGAAATAGAAAACACTAAAATGTTAACTTATAGCTAACTTCAGGGTATCGGTTTTTTGTTTTGCTATTAATAAAAAATGACGTTTTGTTAAAAAGAAGTGCATTAGTCCCCTCACTAGGATTGCCGTATAGTGGGCTAGTCTCTTCCTTTTGACGTGACATGACATAATTTCTACACTATCACTTACATTTTTTAATTAATCTATTGTTGCACATTAAGCATTTTTTCCGTTTCAGCATAGAACATTTTGAGAAGATGTTATTTAATATTGTTATTGAATGTTTAAAGTTTTGAATTGTTAGAAAAAGCGTTGAGCGAAGGAAGTGCGTTTTTGGGTAGCTTATTTATAGGTTTGCGTTGTATGATGGGGTACGGTTGGTATTTGTGAGTATGATGACAAAAACACAAATAAAAGTATGTACACTAGAGTTTAGCTATACCTTGGCGATGGAGTCGCGCTCAGCTATTGCTTCATCAACGACAACGATTAGGTGCCGGCTTACAGCGCTCCCCCTAGTCACAACATCAGAGAAACAGTACATTTTAACCATTTATCTATTTAATTATCAATAAGGAAACATTACAGACACATCACAAATGCAAGATATGTTAAAGAAAAATACAGGTTATAATTATAGAAGCCCTTAAATTGTTATACAAATAAGGTTTTTAAAAGAGTATGATTAACATAACATTTACATAAATATAATATTAAATAAAGAAAGCACAAGTAGAAAACGTAATGTTTAGTCTTAGTAAGGGTCTGTTTCACAATGTACGGATAAGTTCTACATAAGTTCCAAATTAGCTATTTATTACTTATTGGTAGGATAAACACTATTGTTGCGTTTCACGACTGTCAGATAGCGCTATTCGTCACATAAAGTCCATAAGTTATGAGTCCGATGAAGTGTCAAATAGCACAATTTATCTTCTAAATAATTTATGTGTTGCATAGCTATTTGGTACTTTATCCATACATTGTGAAACAGACCCTAAATATAGTCAACTAATTCAATATGCTTTTGGATAAATTTGCGTAGCTATCTTTGACAGTCTGCGTAATATTTTCTGCTGGTTTTCCCGAAGTAATCAGCCAGGTGTCTCCACTTTGGCCTTCTTCAATCGCAACAAGCAATCCTTTAACAGCATCATCAACCCTGGAATAAGATTAATGTATTTCTGTGAATAGTAAATCTTCCTTTGTACGAAGGTAACAAAAGTATTACACGTCGTGTAAAATAACTTTCAACTGTGAATCATACTGTTATATAAACCAATGTAATTTGTTAAATGAACAAAATATATACAAAAAAGTAAATAAAGTTATTGAATATTATTTTCCTAAACTAACAGTATTATTATATAATACACAGAAACGATTTCAAATATATAACAAAATTGTAAAATCAGTGGCTCAATTTATGTATCTGTTTCATCATCATTTTTGTGTCTAAAGCAAGCCGGTCTGCTCACGGTGTTTTCCTTAGAAAGAAAAAAAAAGTCTATTGGCGCACAGACGGGCTCAAAGATACGACCTCAGTGATGAGAGTAGCACGCTGAAGCCACTGGGCCAACACTGCTCTATCGCATACAACTGAACTAATTAAACAGTGTAAAAATCAGTAACTTCAAAACGAAACTCGATATATAATCAAAACTATATTTTAGTTCATTTCAAAATACACTTTAACACGTTTGCTGCATTACGAGATCTATCAGATCTCTTGCAGGACTTTTGTATTGTGCGTTGAGCATAATCGTGTTTTTTCACTCCTTGCGGGAGGATCTAACTTGTAAAGTTCTTTAAGTATGAGCAGGACAAATATACATATTTGCTTCTTACTTAAAGCTGAGTTAAAGGACATTAAAAAATAAATTAGAGATGGATTAGGTCCCTAACGCACAGTACTTTAATTGTTTTAATTCCTTGCGTTAGGAGATATGTCGGTACTCGTAAAATCGTACGCCTCGTAGACGCAAGAGAGGGACTCTTTTTAGTGTTGTTCAGAATCGACATGGGAAGTCCATAAAAATGTTGGAAAATGTCCAAATTTGCCCCCCATTGGCTGATAATTACAGTGATTCTGATTATGAAATATTTGACGTACCTACAAAGACAACGATGAACCTTTTTCGTTGGAGCACACGCATTTAAACAGCACTGACGCTGCTAAAAAATCTAAACGAATTGTTATACTTTTGCGCGTAATGTGCAAGCAATCTATGTGCTTACCATGTTTTAATGAAAAACACTTTGCATAATTAATAAAACTTTTAGAATCGATAACTGAGATATTATTTTATTCCCATCACTACTTACTACACATATTGAACTATCTTCGGTTGCGGTACGAGATACAATCGATATCTATTTTTTTTTTGGTATTTGTAGTTTATTCAAATGTCGTAACTGCGTGCGAACCTAGCAAAATATAAAGCTATCTTTCACCCACAAAAACTTCAAAATATATGTCTTTTTTTTTGAAGATATAAATTATTTTCAAAACTGTATTTTTAGGAGACTGATTAGATCTCAAACGCACCAAAGGATAGGCTTGTTTAGAGATCTTTTAGGTCTCCAAAGCACCAGCTGAAAGTTCTTTGAAAATGATGGCGCAGTGAACGTGTTAACAATTCAGAAGATTGGTGAAACAGTGGTCATGCAAATTATTTGGTAATTTTATTGTCAGTAAATTAAAAGGATAACATTAACCATAATCAAAAAATAACGCAACACGATGATTCGTTCATTTGCGTTTTCCTGCTTGTAACATAAAACCTTTATACGGTTAATAATTATAAGTAATGCGTTCATATCTCGTTTTACCAACTTAACGATATACAATGAATATCGCTGTACATTGATAACATGCAAATAATTATTACTGAATAACAAACATTCGATCAATGTCTTATAATGTTTAAGCAATTACAAAGTAGTGTATATGTGCAGCCAACTAGCTTAATTAGCAGTTCAATTAACAGTCTAGCCGTTTAACTAAATGGAGCCGTTTAAGTAGCGGCCTGAAAGAAGTTCAGAAAATTGATCAAACAGCTAGGCAAATGACTTGGATCGACGACGTTTCATTACTTGCCTAGCCTGTTGACTGTTAATTTAAATTTTATTCCACTTTCTGCCACTCTCAAACTCGAAACGAATCTCTTCAAACTTTCAATATGGCGTCGGCAAACCACAACTTTGATGATGTTTTCCAAAGTTTCATGAAAAACATCAAGTACAATGGAAGAGTGTAGTGACAATAATAATGTGAATTTGACTCAATCAATTTAATTTAAAAAGGAACATTTTTTACGTGATATGTTTAATCTTTTCAATTTCTGCCAAATAATGACTCTATCGTACGAATGACCTAAGCATTAGCCAGCCAGTTTCTTAAATGTTGTAACAAACGCCACGGCTGAATATCTAATAAATAGCCGCAAGTTAAACAGCTAGGCTGTTAATTGAACGGCTGATTAAGTTTTCATTTAACAGCCTAGCCTAGCTATTAAGGTTGCGACATATATATCTTTATTTAATAAAATCTAATTCTAATCTATCTTCCTTCTAATTACAATTTTTAAACATTCTTTGGAGGTTTTAGTGAAGAGCTTAGTCTTTTTTATAAACATTTTACAGGTACTCAAAAAGTGAGTGACGTCTTTCAACAGTTTGTTTTTTAATTTTATGGCCTGGTACCACTTAAGTTTTATTTTTTGTCACAAATTTTCAATTTCTACATGTAATTTCACATGTTATTCTAACGTTCCACTAGTTTTCTTAAATCTTCCCCACGGTATTTATAACGCATTTATATAATGCACTATATCACTTCTTGTTTTTGCACAAATCACACAACTGGCGGCGGGAGGGATCACTAACTTCCAATATTTCACCTGCCAATAGTAGTCTATTAAAAATGAAAATTTGGTTTTGGCATTTAAAAAAGATATGTTTCATATCTGCGATCTCGTTATTACAGAAAGAGAAAAGAGAATAATAATATATAATACTAGCTGACCCGGCAAACGTTTATTTTGCCATGTATATTATTTCTAGGAAACAGTTTTTTAGTTCAATAATAATGAGTGGTTGCCTGGAAGAGATCGCTCGAAAGCGATAAGGCCGCCAGTTGCTCTCCTTTTAATTTAATTATATCAATTGTACTATATTCATACATAAAGGCAACGAAGTGTTAATAAATAAATAAATAAATAACGATCTACAATAATAAAAAATAGGGGTGAAAATTGAGGGTTGTATGTATTTTTGTATGCTGTATCATAAAAAAATAAAAACAAAACATAAATAATTCAGTTTAGGGGTGGATCACCCTTAACATTTAGGGGGATGAAAAAGATGATGACCGATTCCCAGACTTAAGGAATATGCATAAAAAATTTCATAAGAATCGGTCGAGCCGTTTCGGAGGAGTATGGGAACGAACATTGTGAACACACGAGAATTTTATATACATATTTGATTATATAATATTTTATTTTATTTATTTATACTTCATTGCCATAATTGTACATCTAGAAAAAAACCAAAAAGTAAGTATGTTACATATGTTATTAGGCAACTGGCGGCCTTATCGCTAACAAGCGATTTCTTCCAGGCAACCCTAAAATGGAACAATAGAAAAAAAGAAACACCTACAGACGGTAAAGTACAAGATATGCATAATTAATTAACAAAAAGATACTAAAAATAACATGTATTAAATTAAATTATTAATAAAAATAACATAATATTGAGTTTAGCAAGGTCTTTCAACAGTTATTTCATAAACTTACCCTTGTTTAGGCATTCTAGATAGTGCCTGTGGTATTATATTTTCTATTACATCATCTATGGCACCGACGTGGCCATTGATTAAGTTTGTGTCTGTGGTTCCGAAGCAAAGTGCGACAACGCGCACTCCTGTTCTACTGTATGTTTGTTCGGCCTGTAATTGAAAGAGGGTATAACTAAATCTTATAAATAAAATAAATCAGTGGCGCTACAACCTCTATAGGTCTGGGCCTCAGATTTCTGAATCGGTTTCATAATCAATTTTCAATCTGATAGGCAAGTAGCTGATCGGCCTCCTGTGCCTGACACACGCCGTCGACTTTTTGGGTCTAAGACAACTTGGTTTAATCACGATGTTTTTTTTTACCGTTCGAGCGAATGTTAAATGCTCACACAGAAAGAAACTCCATTGGTGCACTGTGATCGAACCTACGACCTCACGGATAAGAGTCGCACGCTGAAGCCACTAGGTCAACACTGCTCAAATTAATCTTATATTTGTAATAAATGAGAAATGTGTGTGTAATGTATATGCTCGCTAATAATAATGGTGGTTAAGAGTTCATTCACTGTTAATAGAATAGTGGTAATAGTAATAAAATGGGTAATTACACGCAACGATATTAATTGGTAATTATGCACTTTATAAAAAAGAATATCTCAATCTAAATGATACATCTATCGGAGTTTGAAACCAACATAGTGTTGAGAGCATACATTAATTAAACTCGCTGAAATACAAATTCTATATAATAATTAAAAATAAATATTCTATATTTAATGAAACTAATTTACATATGTAAAAACTATTTACAATAATCGTTTGGATAAATGAAAAACTGTTTGGTCCCTGTGGCAGTGTACCTTTAATGCTGGCAGCATTTCCTTGTTGTATTGCGTTACTTATTCGTTGAGCAAGGAAATTACATGCGGTAATATTACTGGTGAACCAACAGCTTGTAATATGATACGTAGTACATAGGTACATATGTACCAGGCACCAATTTATATCTTTAATTAGCGCATGTGCACTTGAAGAGTATCTTCTCCAAAGCTTGGAACAAAATCAAAGTTGCTTTAAAGACCAATATTTTGCCTTTTACGAGTATTATTTTTGCCCTGCGACCGCGTTTTTTTTGTGTTTTGTTCATTTGTTATGGAAAACTATAGCTTAGATATTATTATGGAATAATTATGCTCAATGTTCATCAACTTACGCCCAGACAGTTACTAAATTGTAACACTGCTGATTTTGCTGCACTGTATACCGGAAGCAAGGAAGATTGCATCAGACCAACTATAGATGAGATGTTCACTATGGTGCCTCCTTTCCCTCCATTGTCCTTGCGCATGAGGTTGTAAGCTTTTAGTGAACTTCTAATTAGTGAAGTCTAAAAAATATATTTTACAATTAATATGTAATGTAAGCTGTGATAATATGTAATCGGAAGCGACGCGAAATTTAAAAAAAATCAATACATTTGAAGCTGGTGTCTTCTACATGTGACAAAGACGGTTTGCACTATTGTCTACATATACCCGTGTATATAAACAATATTGTAAGTCAGTTAAAATACTAAAAACTCTTTACTTTTCTTTAAAGAAAAGTAATTCATGAAGTAGGGGCTCCCTGTTTCATGAATTACTTTTTTCCAAGTATGGGTACAAGCGTTAGATCAATTTTGACACAACCATATTTCTGTCCTGAATAAAGTTTTATTTATTATTTTATTTAAATTGACTGTGAAATATATCAAGCCCATTGAATTGATATAGACGTAGCCTAAGCTGGATTCAAAAATATTATTTGTTTATCTCTGTTATAAGATTTTATTCTCAAACTAAACCGCATAAAATGAAAATGTGAGTATTTTATAATAATGGTTTTAGCTGGTATATTAACTTATGGTTTTCTTCGGTTCCCGAAATAATAATCACTGTTTCCTGTTGATAGGCATATATAAAATTACAGCAGTTATGGTTTTAATGGCTTGCATAATGCTTACGTATTATGCTTGAAGGACAAAAACAAATGATAAATTTTACAACAAACAATAAAAAATAATTTATGCCTTTTCATGAAGCAAATTAAATTGCATGTTTCATTATATAAAATATTCTATTCGTTGAAATTTCACTATACAATTTTTACCACATCGTATTTATAACAAGAAATATCTAAATTATTCAGGAACAAATCCTAGATGATATATATATATATATATATCATCTAAGATTTAAGACGCATTTAATTATTATTGTATTTCAAATTTAATGTTGAATGACAATTGACTTCAACCCAAAAATCTCTTAACGCTAAACGTCATGAGAGATACATAAATTCTACTTTAATAATTGTGACAATTAAACGCATCAGTGACCGGTGTTTGTAACCTAGTGGTAAGTGTAAGACGTCTAACTTGAGCCTAGAGGTCGAAAATACCGTAAACTTGACGTCCAAGTCTTAATAAGACTTGTTTGGAATTCAACTTCGATTACCAAAGAAACAACGTTTTTGCTTTTATGTTATTTTATAAACTTACGGACCCGACAGGCAATGTACACACGTCTTAAATACAAAATAATAATCTAATTGTAAACATAAACCATTCTCGAATCCAAAAAAAAACAATTTGACACCTTTTTTTTTATCTACAAACACGCGAACCGAAGATTTACATATAATTTTTAATTTTTAAACACAAAAGAGATCAAATGTTTTGAAGCTAGAAAGGAATTGTATTGAAAAATCAAACTTTTGGTTTTTTTATTGTGTATTATGCATGTTTCCCACCGTTTAAACTTTCCCTGAATATATCAATGAAATATATCAAGATCAAAATTAGCCAAATCGGTCTAAATCGGTCGGAATATATATAAATATCGCTCTATATCACACTGAAGCCGCTAAAAGCTATGAAAATCAGATACTTACAACATTAACTTCTAATGCTTTCAAATAGAAATCGGGTCCGTCATTCATAATACCAGCATTGTTGATTACAACGTCAATGTAACCAAATTGTTTAATAGTTGCATCGAAGGCTGCATCCAACTCAGCTGTTGTAACATCGCATTTATGAAACTTCGCTATATCAGATCCATATTTGCAATTTATTTCCGCTTCTAGTGCATTTCCATTTTTCACATCAATATCCAAAATTGCTATGTGCTGAAAAATTATTCACCAATAAATATTATGTAAATATAATAATAATATAATACTTAATGTAGGTAGTGTTTATAAAGTGCTTATTATGCGTTTTTTGAATCTAATAAAAGATAACTTTAGCTAAACTAAATATTTATTTATCTATTTATTTACACTTCGTTGCATTACATTATAAAAATGTAAGATAATTAATATAAAGGAGGGCAACTGGCGGCCTTGTCGCTTTCGAGCGATCTCTTCCAGGCAACCACTGTGAGAAAAGAAAAAAATGTATTAAATTAGATGAGGTAGGCAAAAAGTGCAAAAATACATATTAGTAAGAAAAATAGAAACTGAACTAAACAAGTGCACATCAATCATAATGAATTAATATAAGATCTTTCTCACGTCAGTTAGTAGTTAGTACGAAAGTTAGGCATACGATGTGGACAGGTAATGTTTGTACAGAAGAAATTTAAAGGAAGATAGAGATAAATATTGTATACAGGCTTACAGTAATAATGTAATTACACTTTTACTTGCTGTGTACAACGACAAAAATCTAAATAGATCTAACAATTTTGCTTCTAAAAATACAATAGATACACAAACTTCCTTTACAATAGTTATCATCCGATTTATCTATGAAGAGGGATCATTCCTATATTAATAACTAACTGCAACTCTTCCAAATATTTAAATTCTGGTACCTTTGCCCCTTTCTCTGCTAAGCCACGAGCGACGCCTTCGCCGATTCCCGCCGCTGCGCCAGTTACCAAAAATATTTTATCTTTCACATCAAACATGACTGCACCGTGCCACTAATAACAAGCGACTGATTCAATGCAGCTTATGCTTGAATTTATTTAAATTAATTCTTATCTACGTCGTTTTTGAACTCCTATTTATCAAATCGGGCAATCCTTTTTGACTTTGCGTTGTGTTTGAATAATTTATATTACCCTTTGTTATACGGTATGACAAACAGTCTTATCTATAAACAATAGTGGCGGAGAATTAGCAGCCAGATGTTCTCGTACTTTGATTTGAGAAAATACCCTATTGGGAGCCTTTTGAAGTGTCAAAAGCCACCGTATTATATTCTCGTCCTGGAACGAAAATAAAATTCTAATTATAAACCTAAATTGTTCAGCATTTCAATTGGGTAATTTCAATAAAGCTCATGGAAGACTTCCTATACTGTGTACTATACATGCAAAATATGAATAATTTGATTTGTCAAATTATATTTTGTTAAATAGCAATGGATAATCAATCACCTAACGGAGATCCCATTCCATTCAACTCAATTAACGAATTAGGTACATTATTGGATATTAGGTTAATATATTCGTAATGGATTTCGTAATCATAAACATTGTGGAATCAAAAAAAATGCCTAAATAAAGGAACAAAATATTTTTAACAAAACACACGATCAACATTCGCGAATTCACTTTCACATGACCTAGGTCAATAAACAGTTTCTACAACATCCGTTTCCGCTAAATGTGATTAACGTAAATGAATTCAATATAAAATTACGAATAATTTAGACAATTGCATTTATTACGTAATGGGTATACAGATTTTATGTACTTTTTAATACTGCCTTGCGATTCTGTAACTCACTTTTCGAACTCACACAGCGGTTTTCGCATCGGCGGTCGCTCTCAAATCAGTCGTGAAGCAGTCATTTTATGATTTGGCCTTCTAAAAAGGTGAGAGCTTGTAGTTTATTGTTTATCAGAATGCCAAATCATAAAATGACTGCTTCACGACTGATTTGAGAGCGACCGCCGATGCGAAAACCGCTGTGTGAGTTCGAAAAGTGAGTTACAGAATCGCAGGGCTGTATGGTATGTGATATAATAGTACCTATACCATGGATCGGACTCATTGATAATTTTTCTTTATTTACGTGGTCGATACTTTCCTTCGCCGTACCAGTATAGTTTAATTGCGTGTATAATAATAATAATGATTATATATTAAAATTACTGAACAGATTATATAACTTAAATGTCTGATTATAACTAGTACATTCGCATGACATTTAGTTTTCGAAAAATTGCACATACCTACAGGTAAAACTGATAACTTTCTAATAAAAGTCGGTTAAAAGCTGTAAATGCACGATTTTTTTACCGGTATTTTATTCCGTAAACAAAGTCCTATGCTTTTATCTATAGTCAAGTCTCAAAACGCTATTAAAGGTGTTTTATTTGAGTCTAGCTGTAATACTGCTTATAGTGCGTTAAACTCGGTATTGATGGAGTTCTTGGAGGTTGATTAACAACCAGCGGCCCACTGAAGTATTTCGGAACCAATTTAACTTAGGTTCCTTCATGAAAATAGCGTACCAATTCTCAAAAGGCTGGCAACGCACTCGCAAGCCCTCTTACTTTGAGAGTGTCCATGTATCACTAAATAGGTGAGCCTCCTGCCCGTTTGCCCCCCGCTCTATAAAAAAAAAAGTTATATGTGTATGTTGTTAACTAAAAAGGCTTACATCCTTCATTGGAAGACCATCCCAGAAGGAACATTATACAAACTTCATACACTCTTATAAAATTCAAAATAAAACTGCCTAAACATTGTCAACTGGTTGATAGTGATAGCAATATCATTATAGCAATATACCAGATTATTGGCTGACCCGGCAACGCTGTTTTGCCGTCAAGAAAATTAAAAGTTAGGGACGTTTATTTTTTAATGGCAAATTATAAATAAAATACACAAAATGTATATTTTATGTATAATTGGTCACTCAGGGGTACAAAAATAGTTTACGGCATATTTGCAGATTCATTTATTAGGTCCTTACATATGAAATTGGCGTTTTACGTTTTGGCCACTTTGACCTCAAATATCTCCTCTTTGGTTAAGAATTCCAAATTAAAATTTGTACAGCTATTTACTCATGTATTTGTGCTTCGATGACCGTCACTCATTTGTTTTTTTCTTCTGTTTTTTTCTGTTTGCGTCACTCATTTTACAAAATGGAAAACTTAAAGTATCGCATTATTTACGAGTACGAGTTCCGCCGTGGCACTAGTGCTGCGGAAACGACTCGAAGGGTGAATGATGTGTATGGCGGGCATGTTGCAAAAGAAAACACAGTTCGTTTTTGGTTCCAACGTTTTCGTTCTGGAAATTTCGACCTGCAGAACAAGCCCCGTGGACGGCCTGAGACCCAAGTTGATAATTAAGTATTGAAGGCTATTGTGGAAGCGGATCCATTGCAAACCACGTCCGAGTTAGCTGCAGGCTGCGGTGTTTTCCTCACGAATTGACTGAAGCAAACCGGCAAACGCGCGTCGACTGCTGCGTTACATTACTGAACCGGCACAATAATGAAGGTATTTTAAACCGAATCATTATCTGTGATGAAAAATGGATTCTTTACGAAGCGCTCAGCGCAATGGTTGGATCCTGGCCAGCCAGCCAAATCCTGCCCCAAGCGAAAATTAACCCCAAAAAAGTTACTTGTAAGCGTTTGGTGGACTAGTGCCGGTATTGTTCTTTGCAGTTTTCTCAAATGACAAATCTGGCCAGACTATTACGGCTGATGTCTATTGTCAGCAATTGCAAACCATGATGGAAAAGCTAGCGGCTAAACAACCTAGGCTGGTCAATCGCTCCACGCCACTGCTACTTCACGACAACGCTAGACCACACACTGCACAACAGACGGCTACCAAATTAGAAGAGCTTCAATTGGAATGTCTAAAATATCCTCCGTACTCCCCGTACCTTGCTCCAACAGATTACCATTTTTTTCGAAATTTGGACAACTTCTTGCAAGGGAAAAAATTTAACTCTGATGGGGCAGTCCAAATCGCCTTCACAGATTTTATTGATTCCCGTCCGACTGGTTTTTTTAGTAAAGGGATCAATGAACTACCTATGAGATGGCAAAAGTGCATAGAAAACAATGGTTCATACTTTGATTAATTAAATATATTATATTTAAAAATATTCGACTTTTTGTTCCTTCCATACAAAACGCCAATTTCATATGTAAGGGCCTAATATTTACAGCATAAGTACTAAACCACATTAAACCACTACCAAATTGTATTACTACTTAAAGATACGGTGGAGTAAGGCTATACTCACTGGTACACGAGAAATTATACATAGATACTCATCTGTTTTATGATTATGTATGTAGTTCCATACATTAGATAAATACATGCCTAACAAAATTACCCATTTGAGGTATTTCATCAATTAGATCGTGCCAAAATTACATTGGAAAGCAATATACTATACGTATCTTTCTAAAAACAAACTCTGTAAAATTCCTTTAATAATTAATAATTCCAAGATATGGGATCGCACACTTTTAGAAAATTAGTTTTTGAATTATGAGGCCTACTGCTCCATGAAGAAAAAAAAACAGTTTTACATAAATTAAGTTATTTTATCATAACGTTCTTATCAAACGTCGTACTCTATTGAAGTATGAACAGTTTAAAGTACAATGCAACACAGATATCAACAAAATTACTCATTTAAGAATTGTTACGAGATTTATCGAATGAAACTATCATGATCATAGCAAAGTTTAAATAGTAGAAAATGAAATGTGTTAAGTTCTTATTTTAATTCAATAGATGTAATATGCAAGGAGAGAGGAATTTACCTTTTTTTACTCGAATATTAAATAATAAAATACTTAAAAACTTAAGCAAATTGTTATATACAAAGAGAGTATGCGAATGGGTCCCGTACGTCAAAATTGCATTGAATTTTGACATATAGGAAGTAGTCTTAGTTCGTTCTAAGTGGCGCGTCTGAATCTCACCTTTAGCGTACTTGCATTGGACGGTAACAAGTGATCCCATCAAGTGGATCAGGGCGGCGTAAGAAGAAACCGCGACGGCACGTTCCTTTCGATTGTCATTGGACAACAGTCTCTCTAGTCCAACAGGGGTTGACGGGCGACATGATACCTTACAATATTACGTCCATCTGATAAAAGATATTTTTATTTTGAGAATAACCACTTACACTGTTTTACAAATTCATATATTTTATTTTGCGCGAAGCGCTTTATGCCTCACCCAATCGAAGGCTTTCGCTATATCCAAACTAACTATCTATCTGTCGATGGGCGGCGGTATCCCTTAACATCTGGTGAGTCTCCTAGCTGCTTGACCCATTGCTTAAAAAAAATTATAATTATGTATATTACCTGTAAATTTTCTAAGCGAACGAACGAATAAGAATTTGTTAATAGACAATAGTTATTCTATATTTAGGTCGTGTCCTTATCAGTTAACAAAAGTATCAAGTATTAAATAAGCTTAATCTAACAATTATAAAGCATAATATCTTTTGAAAAGTGAGTCTATGATTTTACATTACTAAATACTTTAACTTCATTTAACCTGTGTTAAATACGAAAAATGAAGAAAAAACTAAATTCACAAAAAAATGGATGAAGGCGGTAAAGTTTGATTTAGAGTCAAAATTGTCCTGCAGCTTAAGTATCGCGGTTTCAATATCAAGTTTCGTATAACATAATTTTCACAGCGCATAAATTAATTTATTATATAACTTACTTACAATAAAGAACTACATCAATTATATGTTAAAGTTAAGTTAGGGTTAAGATATTGTACCCGATATTTACTTATTTAGTAAGGTAGCTTATAAAGAGATTGTAGGAAAATCGACTTGGATTGCTAAATATTTTTGGCAAGTAAAACAAAACATATTACTTCTAAAAATAGCTCGTGATATGTATACGATAAAACCACATGATTTTATGCTCCGCTTACTTATGCTGTATGAAGTCCTTTGATATTGCAGAATCTTTCCACCACTTTCAATATAAATAATATTTGTTGGCGCCTGCAAATAATTATCGATATAATTTTTTTTTAGTGTTTCCCGTTTTCTAGTATGGCGAAGAAACTTGGTCTGTGCGAGCATCCGAAAGGAGAAGGATAGATGACCTTAAAATGTGGTGTCGGATGCAGTTGCTCAGGATTCCCTGGACAGTGAAAAGGACGAATTTGTCAATTTCAGGCAACCAACAACAGCAACAAATCGTTTTTTTCAGTGTTTAGTGTCAAGGACCCTGAGCTTTTTTGGACGTATAGCGGACGACGGGAGAATGGAAGGCAATAACCCTGAGACCCCGATCCCCTACTCGCTGGTCCGATCAAGCTAAGGTCCGTACAGGCCTTAGTACACACGCGGTAGGTCTTGCCAAAGACCAGAAGGATTGGACCATGATATGCAATACTGTTAGTACACTTGTAGCAATAAAGACTCGAACAAGGATACAATTTTTGTATAGTAAAATAAAATTACACAGGCGTTATACAGAAATTTGAAAAACGCTTTGTTAGCCCCGTGTTCTATACAAAATATCTCCGACTTAAGTAAATAAAGTAACGTCAAAAGTTTAATGATAATAGTACCACGAGAATGTAAGTGCGTGCTCCTATTTCACAATGCCTCCTGCTGATAGAGGACAAATCTTTGTTTTTGCTATTATTATTAATTACTTAAGATGTCATGTGGAACATGGTGCAATGGTTGCAGCTCCTTACAAACGTTGTGTAAAACAAAAAACTTGGCGATTAAAAAGAGTGGCGGAGAGTTTATTGCCTATTCTTCTCTTCCGATCTACGCCCTTGATTTGAGAACTGGCAGTAAATGTAAAATTAGAAGCATTTGATGTATATTTCTTTTCTGACTTTCATAGGTGTACATTGTGTTACCTACATGAATATATACTGCTCAAAACAATTACGGGAACAAAACTTTAAAGTAGAACTAAACTTTTTACTTAAGGTTTTAATTATTACTGGCCACTAGATAATGTTAAGGCATTGTCGAAGAAATTAAAAAACAAAAGAGCATCGGCGTTTTGGTTAGTAGTCCTATAATAAAGTGGCAGTGTGTCTAGAAACACCTAAAAACAAAGTGACGTCTTTGAATTTTCATTACTTTCTAATCACAGAAAACACATTTTAAGTAGTATTTTTCAATCTTTTGAGTATTAATAGAAATTGAAGTGAGCCTTTTGAGTATTGTTATTCATTGAAGCGAGTGAGTTTAGGACATAATGACAGATCTGACTGAATTGCATGTCTCCCGAGCTATCGCTTTGCTTGAAGAGGGTCGAACTATGCGTTATGTAGGAAATGATCTAGGAGTAGCCCCTTCTGTTATCTACAGACTTTGGAAGCGATACCGTGACCACCACAACTGCAAGAGATCTACAAAATACACTAAGGACGGCTACTGGTGTAGAAATTTCCGACCAGACGGTAAGAAATAGGTTGTTGGAAGCTAATTTGAGATCACGCCGACCAGTTCGGGCTGTGCGTCTAACAATTCAACATAGACAAGCTCGCCGACAGTTCGCGCAAAATCACGCTAATTTGCAACTTCGACATTGGAGGCCAGTGCTTTTTACTGACGAATCACGATTCCGTCTAACACGTTGCGATGGTCGTCTCCGTGTTTACAGACGCCCAGGCGAGCGATACAGTGCAGCAGCAGTCCAGGAATATGACAAATTTGGATGTGGCTCTGTGATGGTTTGGGGCGGAGTTAGTTTGGACGAGCGCACAGATCTCGTCGTTGTTCCCGGGCGCTTGTGTGCTCAAACTTACATTGAAAATGTGCTCGAAGATCATGTTTGGCCCGCAGCATATGGTATGGGTCCAGATTTTATTTTAATGCAAGATAATGCCAGGCCGCATACTGCAGCCATCATGTCAGATTACTTACGACAGCAGGAAATCCGTGTAATGGAGTGGCCTTCCATGAGCCCTGACCTAAATCCAATTGAACACATTTGGACTTGCTTGACAGGCGCATCCGGAAGCGTCCGATTGCACCTCAAACACTGCATCAGCTCACTGAAGCGTTGATTGAAGAATGGGATCGAATTCCACAAGAAGATATTCGGAGGATCATACGAAGCATGCCGCGTCGTTGTCAAGCCGTGATTAGGGCTCATGGAGGCCACACACGTTACTGAAAGTCACTAAAGACGAATATTCAAACGATATAAGAATATTTCTTTGATGGACCTTTTTTTATCACCAATTAGTTTTTCGTCTACAATGCACATTTTAATTTTTTTTATTAAAAAAAATTAAAATTGAATTTTTTTTTTAATTGTAGTAATTAACAAATTAACAAGGTAAAAAATAGCGTACAAGTTAATTTAAATCTAATTTTAGTTTAAGCAATAGAAAGGAGAAAAATCTTGTTCCACTAATTGTTTTGAGCAGTATATTATGATTTTTGACTTTGAGTATTTATAAATAGATAAAAAATTGCAAATACTTTGGTGATAAAAATATTTTTATCAACCGTCAAGGTCAAGGCAATAAGATTTACGGTGATAAAATAGAATTATAATTTTCATAAAATATTTATATTTTAACAAAGAAAATAAAATAGTCTCAAACATGGAAAAACTTAATTCTCTGTATTTTTTGATATTTTTGCCGTGGATTAGCCACAAGTCTTTTGTGAAGGCGGTGAAACTGCGCTTCCGCGTGCTTGCGCTACGGATGGCGGACTTCACGCGGAGACTGTGGGGCTGGCTGGCATATCGACTGAACGGGCTGTACACTTAAAGCCCTCTGCTATTCAAGGGAGTAGCGAGCCCCCTACCCACTAAAAACACCTCAGGTGGCTTATCTGCTACCTACCTCTGCTCATTGGGGATCTGAAAGCATCAGTCAGGTTTCAGTGAGTAGAGTCCCACATAATCCCTGCACAAGCAAAATGCCAAGTGATATGCGTAACAGCATTCCCTGACGTTCCCCAACCCAAGGGACTAACAACTAGAAATAACAATTGCATTATCCTGTAAAATTTCAAAAAAATTTTTAACTTTGAACTAAAGTAATAAAACAATAATAGTACAATTACGAAGTCGTATCAAACAGTTACGACGCCTTAATACAATTCTCCAGAATACCTACAAATATTGGGTAAAATGCGAAAGAAAATCTGTCTGCAGGTCGCTAACTTTCACGCTAAAACCACTGCAACGATTTAAATAAAATTTGGTATAGAGATCCAATTTACCTCGGAAACAAACCTACCCTTTTGGTAACAAAAAAGATTTTTTGTAAGTTCATCATCGTTAAAATTAATCTCATAATAATTAAAAATGCTGTCCTAAGCAACTATACCACGCGGACAAAGTAGTGGGAACTAGTATTCATATGTACTTAATAATCACTGTAGGTATTTTTTTGCAATAAATTGGTTCGTAATTACAATAAGAGTCCGGTGTAACATCTGATATATATTTTCAGATATATATATATATATATCAGATGTTTCATTTTCCAAAGATTTGTCCTCTATCAGCAGGAGGCATGGTGAAATAGGAGCACACACTTACATTCTCATGTGTTCAACATAAGTGAACTATACTAATAAAAAAATTATAGAGTAACAATTACGAAAACGTATCAAACAGCAACGATGTCGTCGTAAAAATTTTTAGAATACCTACAAAAATTGGGCAAAATGCGAAAGAAAATTTAAATAAAATTGTGTATAGAGACCTTGGAAGCAAAGGTTACTATTTATGGTAAAAAAATAAAAGTATATCTCCTAAAAAAATAAAAATGCTGTCCAAACTATACCACACGGACAAAGTCGCCGTCTACTAGTGTTCATATAATAATCACTTTATGTATTTTAGTTTAATATTATTTCATAGAATGATTTGCAATAAATTGTTACTTACATCGGACTTTATCGATATTAAAATATATTATATCAGACGTTAATATTTTCCGAAAGAATAAGACGTGTTTTAATAATGTACAATTTAAACGATAAAATTGTTTTTGTCACTGGTGGTGCGACTGGTATTGGAGCTACGGTTGTTAAATTATTCCTCGAAGAAGGGGCTAAGGTGTGTGTTTTAACGCGTTATAGTTTTTACGTCATAACTTATTTGTCTATTTTAATCGAAACATTCACAAAAAATTGTTTATTAAAAATAAAACCCAATTCTATTTCAATTACAAGACCTTTCATACAAGCTTAAAATTTTTAAATAAATTAATTCTTGCATTATAGTTTCAGGGATTATAGTTTTAGATTTCCTATATTCATTTTTATTTATTAGTAAAATATTTTTTTGCAAACCTTTAAACATTTTAGCACGTCACCATAACAGATGTAAACGTGAACGCGGGAAAACAATTGGAAAAAGAATTGGAAACAAAATTCAAAGGACGCGTTAAATTTGTCAAATGTGATGTCAGGAATGATGAAGAACTATTTGATATCTATAAGACAATCATTCATGACCATGGGTTTATAGATGTTGTGATAAATAATGCGGGTATAATGAATGATAGTCCTGATGTATATAGGACAGCGCTCAATGTCAATATTGTGAGTATAACTAGTCTGGCCATAAATACTGTTACATAAAAACTTTTCTTAGATAGATCAAGAATGCCCAACAGACCTAAATGATATTATATTTTAATAACAAAAAACAATTCTTTTCTGAGGAATACTGGAATGCCAAATCAACAAGTTATAGAAATCTTTTCATCAACGATGAATTTATTTAAATTTGTAATTAATTGTAACTAAACTAAACTAAAGTCCTCAACAACTTAAATGTATACCATATATATGTGATTTTTCAGAATGCCTTAATAACAAATACGTTAAAGGCTAGAGAACTCATGCGCACGGACCGTTCAGGCAGAGGTGGGATAATTATGAACATATCTTCCATTGCGGCATTAATTCAGAATCCAGTCCTACCCGTCTACTGTGCAACTAAAAGCGCAGTCCTGCAATTTAGTATTTGCATCGGAGTAAGTTCTTAAAGCTGTTGTTAGTGTTTTCTAAGAGCAGCGCAGTGTTGGCTTCAGCCCTGAGGTCATAGGTTTGATTTCCGGCTGTGCACCATTGGACTTTATTTCTATGGTCGCATATTAGATTGACAAATGTTCGTGAAACAGATACAGAAAAATGTAGTTTCTAAACGACTCGTAGAAGTTCGCGACCCGACCCTGGTGTGATTATCTCCGCGCAGATTAACAAGAGCTACAATCTTAAAAGAGGCATGTCAAAAATCAACATGGTTATCATAACATAGACACAGAAAAATGATACCGATCGACTCAATTAAGTTTTAGGCGTAATTTAAACGTTGTTATTAATAGGAAATAGTTCCGGTCAAATATTGGCCTTTGTTAAATCGATTAAAATTACATTTCCTTTTATAATATTTCTGAAATTTATAAAAATGTGAAATTTTTAGTTTATAAAATTGATCATCAAATCGACATTACAAAATTGTGCTTTTCGACAGCATACAAATACTCTAAAAATATATAAATCCCATCAAATGTCGCTAAAATTCAAAATATTCCCTCGTTTTTTCTAAAAACGCAGATTTATCCTGGCCTGACAGTCATGACCAGTATGCTATTTAATACTAAATCGAGTCTTCGAATAATTTGTAATTATGGGAAAAATTTAAACGATGCATTGGTAATCTTTAAATGAAGTCGATGAAAATTATAACTAAATATATTTAGTTTTAAAAGTAAATTACATTAATTTTAGGGAAAAACACATTTAATTTATCATTATCAAAAATACACATTATCGTACCAGATATGTAAAGTTTTTATTAAGTAACCGGTATGTTATCAGCGGTAACGTGTTTGATAACTGAAATGACCTCATACAAACAAATTGAGAAAAATTGATGAATTAACACAATTGCAAATTCATTCATACTAGACATCGGTGAAAAACGTCAACGCCGCGCATTGGCGTGCTTGTTCGGTAGGATTTATTAAAATTAATACGCACGCATAAGATATCGCCACCTGCGCGTTGGCAAGTTACGTAACCAATTTCGGCAATATCGACAAATCGACCGAGAGGTCAAAATGGTAAGTACGGCAGGGCAGGGGATGGACCGCGCTGGGTATTTTTCCTATTACTAGATAGATATTTTCCTTTCTTTTCGCATAACAGCGTTACACAAAACGGCAGTCTCTTGTGAAAATTGTCAATGGGATCTATTAATTGTATTTTTACTACTACTAATAGTCTTGATTTTCTTTCTTTATTATAGATCAGTAGCGCTGCAACCTTTTTAGGTCTGGGCCTCAGATTTATGTATCCGTTACATGATCATTTGTCAATTTAAAAAACAAGTAGGTGATCAGCCTCCTATGCCTGACATATGCTGTCGACATTTTGGGTCTATGGGCAACCCGGTTTCCTCACGATGTTTTTCTTCACCGTTCAAGCGAATGTTAAATGCGCACATTTAGATGGACACTTCTTTAAGGTTTCTCATTATAAAAGTACAACAGTTTACGCCCAAGTGCATGAATGAAGAGCCTCTATGAGATTACTACTCTCTCTATGTATCTACTTAATATGAATTTCTTGACAAACCATTGGCACTAACTTCAAGCCTCTCAGCATTTCTATATCCAATACGCGATGATTTTTTGTTTCTCAACAGGTGAGCTTTCTGTGCCTGACATACGTCTTCGATTTATAGGTAAAGGCTTGCTGGTATAATATCCTCACGATATTTTCCTTCACAAGCAATTGCTCCTTGCACACATAGAAAAAAAAAAATTTTTCCTGCACAGCCTTTATTCAAAGGGTTGTCAGAGATGAGAGGCGCACGCTTAAGAGTCTAAACCAACATTGCTCATACAATTTATTATCTAACGTCTCATTCGTTACAGGCTCAAGAAAACTATGAGAAAACTGGTGTTAAGGTGATGACCATGTGCTTCGGTCCTACGGACACAAGTCTACTGAGTAAAGAGAAAATGAAACCGTTTGACGAAGAATTGACGGACGAACTATATGACTCCATTAATCTATTTCCTCTTCAAAGGTGACTAAGCTTAAACTTTATCATTTCAATTGTAATTAGATTGTATTCTTTAAATCTATCAGTATATTATTATTTCTACTACTAGTGTTTCTACTAAGTTTTCTAGTGGAAAACATTGTTTTGTCTGTATGAACCTATGTACATTACAGATACAATAACATGTTAATCATGTGGTAATATCTAGAACAACTTAACGAAATTTGTTATTGACATATAGGTTAGGTTCGAAGCAATATTTCAGTCTTGCTTTAGCGAAATCATAACCTTTATCTTACTTTGTAACTGTCAATAGCGACAGCGATATCTCGACTATTTCGTATGCATTAATATATAGGTTTAAAATAAATAATTCCTTTTTAGTGCCAATTCTGCA
This sequence comes from Pieris macdunnoughi, assembly GCA_905332375.1. Lineage (NCBI taxonomy): Eukaryota > Metazoa > Arthropoda > Insecta > Lepidoptera > Pieridae > Pieris > Pieris macdunnoughi. The sequence continues at coordinate 3,254,521 of CAJOBZ010000014.1, read as the reverse complement.
GCAACGGGTTTGATAGAGGCTTGCAAGCGCGGTGACAGTGGGAGCGTTTGGCTAGTCATTAACAATAAACCCGTTGAAGACATTACTCCAGTTGTGAAAAAAGCATATGGCTTGCTCACTAGTCTTGTTATATAGATGTTATTTATGATTGCGGTTGTTATGAATCTATATGTATCCATACTGAGAACCCTAAACACTTTATATATTTATTATATTTGTGAATGTATATAAATAATAAATACTTACCTACCAAAGCAAGATTTTTATTACATTTACCGTAACCAGCAGATAAAATCTATTAGCCGAGTTTTGAACGGACGACCTCAGAGTTGACAATCGTAAGCTTGCGATTGTCAACAAATTAATGAACAAAATGAATATAGATGGCAAAATTGTAATATACATTTGACTATGTAACTGCGAATTGAAGATTTATTTTGTTTAAGATTTAAGTAATAGAATAGTATGTATAAGTACGTTGTACTAGCCTTAAAGTTAAGTTGGGGTTAAGACATTGCACCCAATATTGAAAGATACTATAGGAAAAATATCGCCTTGGATTGCTACAACTTTTCTATGCTAATATTATAAAGAGGAAAGATTTGATTTTTTGTTTGTTTGAAATGAATAGGCTCCAAAACTACTGGACCGATTTCAAAAACTCTTTCACCGTTGGCAAGCTACACTATTCCCGAGTGACATAGGGATGCTTACTAAAACTTGAATAATCTAACCCAAGGTGTAAAAAATTAATCAAAAAACTTCCTTCAATCGCGTGCGCTGCGAAAACTATTAATGATAGAACAAAATGATGTATTACAATTTTTCAAGACACATCACTATCTATAAAAAATGTCACGACAGCATGTCTCTATCTTTTATAGTTACGTCACATAAGCGTCCTTTTATTAATTTTTTTTTTATTAAAATACCAACGCTAGAAAAGGCTCTTTATTCGTACCTAGGTATTGATCCTTATCAAAATAAATACCAACGTTTCACATAAGCTACAATTTAATGGCATAACCACCAAAAAAGCATGGTGGATTGGTGTTCTCCTGCCGTTTCTCTTGAATAGTTTACTACAAGGTAATATAACAAAAATCTTAGCCACAGCAACGCTTGGCCGAGTCTACTAGTTAGGAAAGTAAAACTAAACATATTCTCTCAAAAAAGAAACAGTAAAGTCGTATATATAATTATATATTACCTCTTCTTCGCAGTATTAATTAGCTCTTCGTACGTATACGTCGACTAGCTGCATCCACATGGTTTTATCCTCCGCTTACTTATGCTATATGAAGTCCTTTGATATTGCATAATCTTTCAATAGGAATGATATTTGTTGACGCCTGCAAATAATTATCGATATACAATTTTTAATGTAAAACTGAAAAAATATTGGTTGATACATTAGTGGTTCCCATTTTCTTAAATGGCGAAGAAACTTGGACTGTGCGAGCATGCGAAAGGAGGAGGTTAAATGTCTGTGAATGTCTGTGAATGAATTTGTCAATTCTCAGGCAACCAACAACAGCGACACCGTTTTTTTCAGTGTTTAGTGTCAAGGACCCTGAGCTTCTTTGGACGTGTAGCTCGCAGTCTTGGCGAAGCTTGTGGTGACCGGGAGAATGGAAGGCAATAACCCTGAGACCCCGATCCCCTACTCGCTGGACCAACCAAGTTAAGGGCCTTACAAGCCTTAGTACACGCGGCACAGGCGGTAAGTCTTGTTAAAGACTAGGGGGATTGCAATACCAACACCATCACCAACACCTTAAGTAATGAAGAACTCGACTAAAATAGAATAAAATTATTGTATAGTACAATAAATTACACAGGCGTTATACAAAAATTTGAAAAACGCTTTGATAGGTCTGAAGAATTTGTATTGAATTTGTGAAGAAATTAAATATGCCTTTAAAACAGTTGGTCCGAGAGCTGGCACCAATTTTTGGGCAGGTATTTGAGGCAAGCTGAAAACTTGTCACATACCTCTCCTATTATATTCCAACACGGAATTGCAGACCTGGCTGGTGAGCAGCGGGGCTAAATCAACCCCTACATTTTTTTAAATATTAATTTTTTTTCCCCAAAAATATATTTGAGGCAATACGCAATTTATAAACTAGAAACCTCATAGGTTATTGTAAGTCACGTGGCCTCGCTAAAGCCAATAGTAACGCGGCAAGCAAGAACGAAGACAGCTGTCGATATGCGCTCTCTCTCACACTACAGCTTGTCTATAGTAGTACAGGCCCGTACCCATCCATTATTTGTTTGATCGCCTGGCAGGTAGAAAGCCCTACCAAAATGATCTGTGTTTTTGGGAATTTTATTTTATAGTTATAAATAACACTCCATTAAAATTTCAAGCTGCCTCAAAAACATTTTTTATAATTTTTTGAAAAAATATTTGCACGCGTCTGGTAATGTTATTATTAAGTATATGTATTTATTAAGTATTACACTGCAACATATATAAATTGCGTATTGCCTCAAATATATTTTTGGGGAAAAAAAATTAATATTTAAAAAAATGTAGGGGTTGATTTAGCCCCGCTGCTCACCAGCCAGGTCTGCAATTCCGTGTTGGAATATAATAGGAGAGGTATGTGACAAGTTTTCAGCTTGCCTCAAATACCTGCCCAAAAATTGGTGCCAGCTCTCCTACTAAGTGTTGGTGGCTTGGCGTGATTTTTTCAACTCTGCACCAATGGCTTTTTGGAGGCAGATTCAGGAACCTATACAGGTTTTTGTTTTAAATATTTATTCCTTTTTTGGCTATATATTGTTATTATTTTATAACTAGCTGTAGGGATACTAATATAAGATTCAGAAACGAGACTTCAAAGAATCTGACTCCCGTACGTCAAAAATGTATTGGATATTGGGATCTCACCCTAAAATATAGACATAGACATAGACATAACATTTATTACAAACGAAAACACACACACATAAACACACAAAATAACAATACTTAAAGAAAACAATAAAATAAGACATCAAAAACAATAAAAATTAAAATTAAAAAATTCCCTTTTGCCATTCGGTTCGCTTCCAGTGTGCAATGTGTGTGTACTGTGGTTGTAATTGGCCCTGGCTCAGCATTATGCTGAGGAGCAAAAAGTTCCACAGCGCTGGTCATTCTGCCAGAGACCACAGCAGCTAGTTTGCGCCTCTAATAAAATAAAATAAATAATAATAATACCAAGTAGAAAATAATAATAATAATATTAAAGTAAGAAGTGTGAGTAATGAAGGTCGTGTGTAACGGTGTTACATAATAAATAAAATAAAATAAAAAGTTAATATTATAAACAAATATATTCATAGTACTGATGTGGCAACCTTGGGGATCTTATGGTACAAAAACAAAACATTTCAGTCGGGACCGCTATTGGACGGCTATCCTGTCCGTTTGCCTCGTGTTCTATAAAAAACATCTCCGACTTAAGTAAATAAAGTAACCTCAAAAGTTAAATTTTAACAGTATTTAACAATAGATAAAAAATTGTAAACACTAGTGATAAAAATATTGTTGTTATATATATATTAATCAAGGTCAAATAAGACTAACGGTGATAAAATAGAATTACAATTTTCATAAAAACTTAAATATTTTATCAAAGAAAATAAAATAGTCTCAAACATTGGAAAACTTAGTCATAGATATTTTTTGGCCTGGATTGGCTACACACCCAAAGCCCTCTGCTATTCAGAGGAGTAGCAGCTTGTCTTGTTCACTTGTTTTAATTGCTTTGCTTTGCTCCATTAGTTTTGTTGGAAATTAATATGCCTTATGTATTTTTGCATTTTTTTTGTTCTGTCAGTGGTTGCCTAGAACAGATTACTCGAAAGCGATAAGGCCGTCAGTTGCCCTCTTTTTCATTTAATTATGTCAATAGTATTTCTGTACATGCAACAAAGTGTTAATAAATAAATAAAAAATCACTAAGAGTACAGCTTGCTTTCCGGGTACAACTAACAGAATCAAAATCATTTATTTATATAGGTAACATAATGTAATGTATGTGTGTAGGAGTAAATGCTTCTAATTTTACATTTACTGCCAGTTCTCAAATCAAGGACGTAGAACGGAAAAGAAGAACTGGCAATATACTCTCTGCCACTCTTTTTAATCGCCAAGTTTTTTGTTTTACACAATGTTTGAAAGGAGCTGCAACCATAACACCATGTTCCACATGACATATTAAGTAATAAATAATAATAAAATAAATTAAAAACAAAGATTTGTCCTCTATCAGCAGGAGGCATGGTGAAATAGGAGCACGCACTTACATTCTCGTGGGAACAACATAAGTGAACTATACTAATAAAAAAAATATAGAGTAACAATTACGAAAACGTATCAAACAGCAACGATGTCGTGGTAAAAATTTTTAGAATACCTACAAAAATTGGGCAAAATACGATAATAAATAATTTAAAGAAAATTTAGTATAGAGACCTTGGAAGCAAAAGTTACTGTTTATGGTAAAAAAAATAAAACTATATCTCCTAAAAAAATAAAAATGCCAAACTATAACTCAAAAGGCTCACTTCAATTTCTATTAATACTCAAAATATTGAAAAAAACTACTTAAAATGTGTTTTCTGTGATTAGAAAGTAATGAAAATTCAAAGACGTCACTTTGTTTTTCGTCTACAATGCACATTTTAATTTTTTTTAATAAAAAAAATACAAATTGAATTTTTTTATTAATTGTAGTAATTAATAAATTAACAAGGTAAAAAATAGCGTACAAGTTAATTTAAATCTAATTTTAGTTTAAGCAATAGAAAGGAGAAAAATCTTGTTCCGCTAATTGTTTTGAGTAGTATATAATAATCACTTTATGTATTTTAGTTTAATATTATTAAATAGAATGATTTGCAATAAATTGTTACTTACATCGGACTTTATCGATATTAAAATATATTATATCAGACGTTAATATTTTCCGAAAGAATAAGACGTGTTTTAATAATGTACAATTTAAACGATAAAATTGTTTTTGTCACTGGAGGTGCGACTGGTATCGGAGCTATAGCTGTTAAATTATTTCTCGAAGAAGGCGCTAAGGTGTGTGTTTTAACGCGTTTTAGTTTTTACGTTTTAATTTATTTGTCTATTTTTAAATAATAAACAGTTCCCAGTTTAAACGAAAAAATCACAAACAGTTTTAACTAATAAAATAAAAATAAAATCCAATTCCATTTCAATTACCGGCAAAACGTTGCGGAATATACAGACACAGAAAGAAGCCTGGCGACGTATTTGTCTACACACATACAGCCTATAATAGAGTTTCTCCTATACCTAATCCTTTTTACTTTGTAGTTAATTATTTTTTGCAAACCTTTATACATTTTAGCACGTCACCATAACAGATGTAGACGTGAACGCGGGAAAACAATTGGAAAAAGAATTGGAAACAAAATTCAAAGGACGCGTTAAATTTGTCAAATGTGATGTCAGGAATGATGAAGAACTATTTGATATCTATAAGACAATCATTGATGACCATGGGTTTATAGATGTTGTGATAAATAATGCGGGTATAATGAATGATAGTCCTGATGTATATAGGAAAGCGCTCAATGTCAATATTGTGAGTACCTATAGTTTGATTTAGATAAATTATATCAGAATCTTTAAATATCAACTATAAAAGTAATTATCTGTTAAATTCAAGTAAAATTAAAATTATTCCCGACTTTGAATTAGCGCTAATCATAAGGAATTTATCTAAGATTGTGTGTTGGTCACTATAGATTATTGGATCGTGAAAGAGTCCCAAATACACAAAACGGAGTGTAAATTTTAAAAACATAGATCAAGAATACCCAACAGACCCAAATGTTGTTGTGTTATATTTTAACAACAAAAATCAATTCTTTTCTGAGGAATACTTTTTGGAATGCCAAATCTTTTTTAGCTTGTTTCATCAACTTATTTAAATTTCGAATTAATTGTAACTGTTAGATGAATCTGAGTGCTCAAGTTCCCAACAACTTGAATGTATACCTACTATATTTTTTTGGTTTTTCAGAATGCCTTAATAACAAGTACGCTACGCGCTAGAGATCTCATGCGCACGGACCGTTCAGGAAGAGGCGGGATAATTATGAACATATCTTCAATTGCGGCATTAATGCAGAATCGATTCCTGCCCGTCTACTTTGCAACTAAAAGCGCAGTACTGCAATTTAGTATTTGCATTGGTGTAAGTTCTTACAACTTTTGCTATTTTAATGGACTTTAGAAAATATGGTTCTTTCGTCAGAATTTGTTGAGCTTTTGTTGTTTCACTCTTATTTTGTGGAGTGAAATAAAAATGTGGTAATAATTTAATATGAATTTTCTAAGATCAGCGCAGTGTTGGCCCAGTGGCTTCAGCGTGCGATTCTCACCCCTGAGGTCGTAGGTTCGATTTTCAGCTGTACACCAATGGACTTTATTTCTATGTGCCAATTTAATATTCGCTCGAATGGTGAAGAAAAACATCGTAAGGAAACCGGCTTGCCTTAGACCCAAATTCGGCGGCGATACGGCAATACGGCGTGTGTCAGGCACAGGAGGCTGTTTATCTACTTGCCTATTAGATTGACAAATGATCATGAAACAGAATCTGAGGCCCAAACCTAAAAAGTTTGTAGCGCCACCGATTTATTTTATTTTATGTATTTTCTAAACGACTCGTAGAAGTTACTAACAGTAGAAGAACCCTGGCTACTTATCTCTGCGCAGATTAACAAAAGCAACTATCTTAAAAGGGGCATGTCAAATGCCAACATCGTTATCATAACATGGAAAATGATACCGATCGACTTAAGCACGAGTTTAAAAAAATGAATATAAGAGATATGTGTTACTCAAATAAGTATTAGGTGCAATTAAATCGTTATTATAATAGGAATAAGTTCAGGTCAACTAATAGCCATTTTTAAGTTGATTAAAATTTCCTTTTAAAATATTTTCAAAATTTTATTAATTTATAAAATTGTAATTAGGGGTATGGTTATCGTCATCCAATCAAAATCACGTAATTGTGCTTTTCGACAGCATCCAAATACTCAACATCCAAATATCTATATCGCGCATCGATAAATATCTAAATATCGGTAAAAGTCAAAGAATTCTCGATTTCTCTAAAAGATCGCGGATTTATCCTGGCCTAATGGTCATGACCAGTATGCTCTTTATTCTAAATCAAGAGTCTTCGAATAATTTGTAATTGTGGGAAATATTGAAAAGATGAATTGATAATCCTATCTTTAATTAATTGAAGTCGATGAAAATCATAACTAAACATAATATTTACTTTTAAAAGTAAAATTCTTTTAAATAAATTCTTTAAATTTAAGGGAAAAACTCATTTACCTTATTGTAAAGAATAAATTAACAAAAATTAACAGTATTGTATCAAATATGTTCAATGTTTATTAAGTAACCGGTTATCTTCGGTATTTGATAACTGAACTGAACAAAACAATTTCATGCAGGCATTGCGTTAGTGTTCTGGATACGATGAGGTTCCTTATATATAAAAATATGTATCTTCAGACATCTTCCAATATCTACGTTTACCTATTAGTCTTGCTTTTCTTTCACTATTATGGATAGATCAGTAGCACTACAACCTTTTTAGGTTCGGACCTCAGATTTCTGTGATGTTAAGTAGGTGATCAGCCTCCTGTGCCTGGGTGGATCTAAGGCAAGCCGGTTTCCTCAGTTATGTTTTCCTTCACCGTTGGAGCGAATGTTAAATGGGCATGAAAAGAGAAATTCCATTGGTGCACAGCCGGGGATCGAACCTATCGTAGGTTCAGGGATGAGAGTCACACGCTGAAGTCTAACACTGCTACATATATCTATTATACAAACCGTTTATACATACATAAATCAAGTGACACTACAACTACATTATGGGTTTTGGCCTCCTCCACAGTAATCGTCCACTGGTATCAATCCTTTGCGACTTTCTTCCAGTTCGTAAACTTTCAAATCACTCTTAAGTAATCTTTGAGTCAACCTTTCCATCTTTTCCTTGGTCTCTCTCTATTGAAAGAAAGCTAAAATCCCTATTACCTTACTGTCAAATATTTTTTATCCAAATGATGAACCACGATGATCTTTAGATGGACACTGGACATGGACTGGAAGTGCATGAAGTTCCATTACGAGATTAATACCATGTACCCACTTAATATGAATTTCTTGATATCTTCATATTAACCGCAACAATAATGTTGCAATAACTAACCAGTGGCACTAACTTTAAGTCTTAGTCTCAGATTTATATATCCAATCCGCGATGCTTTCTTGTTTCTTAACAGGTGTGCTTTCTCTGCCTGACATACGCCGTCGATTTTTACGTGAAGGCATGCTGGTTTCCTCACTATATATTCCTTCAGAAAGAAAAGTCTTTTCCTGCAAAGCCGATATTCAAAAAGTTCTCAGAGTGGCGCACATTCAAGAGTCTAAAATCAAAATCAACACTGCTCATACAATGTAATCTAACGTCTGTCCCGTTACAGGCACAAGAAAACTATGAGAAAACTGGTGTGAAGGTGATGACTATGTGCTACGGTGCTACAGACACAAGTCTACTGAGTAAAGAGAAAATGAAACCTTTTGACGAAGAATTGACAGACGAACTATATGACTGCATTAAACAATTTCCTCTTCAAAGGTGAATTGAATTAGATTGTATTATTTAAATCTATCAGCATATTATTCTTTCTACTACTACTGTACTTCTAATAAGTTTTCTAGTAGAAAACATTGTTCTGTTTGTATGAACCTATGTATATTACAGAAACATTATATCATGTGGTAATCTCTAAATAACAGAATTTGTTGTTGACAGCTATCGGTTAAGTTCGAAGCAATATGTTAGTATTGCTTTAGCGAATTCAGAGCTGTAACTTCCAATACAGACAGCGATAATCTCCACTATTTCGTATGCAAGTTCGATGCGGTTATCTCAATATTCGGAGCGCTGACAGCGTTACATTAATGCAATAAAGTTTAAATACACAATACTTTTTGATAAGGGTAGGCCGTTTATGGTGTTTCTTTGTTAATATTCCGCACATTACACCACACATTTTTCATACATTTGCGTTTGTATTTTTACATAAGCTGTTGGCTACCTAAGTAAAAATAAAAACCGAAAAATGAGCATTGAAAAATTAAAAAAAAAACTACCGTATCTATAGGTATGTAAATAATTAAATATTGAATTTAAAACAAATTTACGCTGACAAAGCCGAAGGCGCAAGTAATTTAAAAATATTAGTGAATACATTGGTTTAAAATAAATTATTCCTTTTTAGTGCCAATTCTGCAGCAACGGGTTTGATAGAGGCTTGCAAGCGCGGTGACAGTGGGAGCGTTTGGCTAGTCAATGACAATAAACCCGTTGAAGACATTACTCCAGTTGTGAAAAAAGCATATGGCTTGCTCACTAGTCTTGTTATATAGATGTTATGTATGATTGCGTTTTGTTTTTGTTATGAATCTATATGTATCCATACAGAGAACCCTAAACACTTTATATATGTTATATACTTTTTGTGAATTTATATAAATAATAAATGCTAACCTACCAAAGCAAGATTTTTATTTCATTCACCGTAACCAGCAGATAAAATCTATTTGCCGAGATTTGTACGAACGACCTCAGATTTGACAGTCGTAAGCTTGCGATTGTCTTACAACAAATTAATAAACTAACAAAATATTTCCAAATACTTAATATACCTACATTTGACTTTGTAACTGCCAAATGAAATTTAACATATTTTGTTTCAGATATTCGTAATAGAATAGTTTTTACATGTACAACGTATAAACCTGGTCTAATTTGTACGCCTATCGCAAAGTTTACCGACACTTTTTTTTTCATTACATTTCCTTCAAAGCGATTGCGATACCCATTCTTATATTATACAAAAAGTGCAGTTAAAAGCAACAACCTACAAAAATTTTAGATGAGCAAGAAAATTCCACGAGTTAAATAACAAGTTAAACAAATGAGGATTTTACAACCATATTCCATTATATAGCACCATAATTTATTTCAGTTTCAAAAGTAAAATGACAAACAAATAGTCTCTGCAAAAAAAACATGTTTGTTATGTTGAAACATTAAACAAATAAAAATTATATTGTCCAGACCTCAGACACTATCTAGGATGCTAAAGTCTCTACCCATCTTATAGAGAAGAGAGAGACGGGAGTTGAATTTCTCAATACATTCATATCTCATACACGCATCTCTAAGATGTATTGACATCTGGCGGAATACTGTCAGTGTCAACAATTCAAATTGTGGGATACTTGATTTTGAGTACTGGCTTGACTGACGGCAGAGTAGCGTGCGTTATATCTCTACATGTAGAGTTTTTTTTATGTAATAGGAGGCAAACGGGCAGGAGGCTCACCTGATGTTAAGTGATACCGCCGCCATTGGACACTCATACTGCCAGAAGGCTCGCAAGTGCGTTGCCGGCCATCAAGAATTGGTACGCTCTGAATTTAATTAATTGGTAGAGTATAGTATATTGTAATTTTTTGTGGTGGTAAATGATGCAGAGTGACCACATCGATACGCATCACCAAGCAATCAAGCCGCATGGAGAAGGTTTAGTCGTCGACGATTCGAACCACTCTTCGTTGAATACGGTCAAGTGGCTCCTTCCTCGGCGGAAGCTTCTCTAAGCTAGCGAGAGCTAAGAACAGTACTCCATGTGGGGCCTGGGAATTTGCACTTTATACAGTTCCAAGCGACGGCCCGGAGTGTAGTACCGTCTTGCCTTGCTGAGCACACCAAGCTTCGTAGATGCTAATTTAGCCCTTCCCTCCAAATGACCACGGACTATGTTCGATATGTCAACGCATTCGCAAGTATTCCGAAGCTGGTTGGGCTTTAAGAAGAGTGTCTTCGAAAAGAGAAGTAGCGACAAAAGATGTTTGTTTAGCGGAAAACGCGCAAACTTGTGTCTTCTTGGGGTTAAATTTGAGTAGATTTAGTTGACCACAGTCCGAAACTCCACGAAGTAGAATTTCGACTTTAGACACAAATTTGTTCCAAAAATGATCAACAACTGTCCGAGAAATATCTGCCCGGCCAGTTTGAAGAGTATCCCCAGTGCTGTCGTCCGCATAGCAATGAATATTGCTAGGCTGCTACATATCACGGGTATGCAGAAGAAACAGGGTCGGGGATAGGACACAGCTTTGTGGGATCCCAGCGTCCATGGATTTAATATCGAAATATGTTCCGTTGATGAAGATCTTGATGCTACGGTCGGCCAGAAAACTTGAGATTCATTCGCATAATTAATCCGGGAGCCCATAAGCTGAAGGATACGAAGGCTTTCGCTATATCCTAGCTACCTATCTGTCTATGAGCATCGGTATCACTTAACATCTGGTAAGCCACCTGGCTGTTTGCCCCGTTACATAAAAAGTATTTTTAATATTCCTAGTCATATTCCAAGCGAACGAACGAATAGTAATTAATTGTTAATAGACAATACGGTTCAAAACTGGGGTCATGTCCTTATCAGTTAACAAAAGTCTCAAGTAGAAAATAAGATTAACCTATCAATTATAAAGCATATATTAAGAAAAGTGAGTATATGATTTTAGACACTTAATACGTTTATTTTATTTTACCTGTGGTCACCCAAAAAATGGATTGAGGCGGTAAAGGTTAATTTAGGGTCACAATTGTCTAGCAGCTTTCTTAACTTCAAAACGATTTTAACCACGATTTCAATATCAAGTTTCATATTACATAATTTCAAAAAGAACTACATCGATTGTAGGTGTAAAGCTTAGTTTGGATTAAAACATTGTAACCGATATTGACTTATGTACTAAGCTGTACTTACTTACAGTAATAATTACTGTAAAGAAATTATAGGAAAAATATTGCCTTGGATTGCTACAAATTTTTGGCAAACAAAACAAAACATATTCTTTCTAAAAAGAAACTGTAAAGTCGTATATATATATATGTTACAGTTAACACTAGTTTTTAGTTAAAACTCGTTTTCCCTAGTTAAAAATAGTTTTTACTAAATGCCTTTGTCAAAACTAGAAATAACAAGTGTAAACTAGAATTTACCACTGATATAATTCATTTTCTGATAAAACTAGTTGTCACTCCGAGCTTTAGTTACAACTAGCACTAGAGAAAATAATTTGAATTTTGGGATTGAAAACAAGATAAAGTTTTAAAAATATTTATTGAAAAAAGATCTAGGGTATAGAAACATAGTACCGTACCTAGTAAAAAAAACTTACACTAAAGGAACATTTTAGGGAACATCAGCATAAAGTAGTTGCCAAGGTGACAACATTAATTAAAAGTAAATAAAATAATCAAACAAATCAACAGAATACAACCATAAAATTTAAAAAAGGAACATTATAATAATATTTTTAAGGGATATTGGTAAACATACAATAAAAAATAATCAAACAACCTTAAAATTAAAAAAGATGACGATCTACTTGTTATTGCAAGACAAACTATCGTGGCATTTTGAATTACAAAGGTAGCCATTTTTCTTGCAGAGACACCTTTTGACATACATCCTTTCTTACATACGCAGCGCATAAATCCCTGGCCTGTTCCTATGGATGCTTCCTTAGCAACAGTTCTCAAAGGTAAATTTGTATTCGGAACGTCTTCTTCATGCAAAAATTTTTCTTTGCACTTGTCGAATTCTGACCTGAAAAGCAATATTTAAATAGTTAGCTTTTACCTAAAGGCAATATAATTATATGATAAAACAATTAAGCAACACATAGGTAGGTACATACCTGCAATATAATTTGTCGAGCATTCCATATTTCGTTCCAATCTTGTGAAAACCCTGATCATCCTTTTGAAGAACCACTCCGACTATATTACGTAGATTTGCTTTTGCTCTGTCGACATCTGGGATTTGTATAATTACATTATCACCGATTTCTACAGGAACGTGTATTGCATCTGAAGCTAATGTCATTCTCTTGGCCTGTTTTTTTAAGTTTTGATGTGCAGTTTCTCTGGATGCCGTTATGTGTTGATTCACATTTGTTACAACTTCGAGGTCTTTGTCATTTGGTGGTATTATTAGAGGCTCTACAGCCGTAGATGCTCCAGCTTCAATATCATATTGACTGGCTTCTAGTTCGATTGGCGATTCTCCACTTGTTTTGGATGAACTTTCTGCGTCTTGTTTGGCTCCAGTTATAATCTGATGCTCTCCACTGCAACTAGCTACAGGCTCAGTTTCTGCATTATCTGTACTATTATTTAACGCATTTTCTAGATCATCTTCATCTCTTATATCCTCAATAACATCTCGTGGCAAAGTCGAAGTCATAAGCCCTACTCGCGGTTCTATACCAAACATTGCTTTGTATGGTGATTGTTTAATACCAGAATGAAGCGCCCGATTTTTCATAAACTGTACAAACCGAATACCATTTGACCAATTTATAGTATCGTTATCTTGAATCCATGAAGCTAACATTTTCTCTATGTCTTGATTAGCCCTTTCAACAGATCCTTGGCTTTGGCTGTGCCTTGGCTTTCCATGGACTAATTTACACTCGGGCCAAAATGAAACGAGCTCATTTATAACAGAGTTTACAAATTCTCTCCCGTTATCGGAGTGTAAGATGCAAGGAGCACCAAAAACGCCACCTCTACGGCTCTCTTACTTTTCAGTGCACGCAACAAAACAAATTTTGTCAAATGGTCCTGATACACCATTATAAACTTAAATCCTCGATCTTCCTGTGTTTGCATGTCGATAAGATCGACTTGACAACGGCTGTTCATTTCAGAATGTAATATGGGTTTTGAAACGAGTCCTTTTTTCTTCATACTTTTTTTTACGCTGACAGGTTTCGCACATAGAGAGAAAAATATTTATCATTTCTAAAGTTATGTTTGCATATTTTCGTGAAGTTTCATTTTTAAGTCAATCTCGACCACCATTACCAATGGCCACATGAGCTGCTTCAATTATATCAAAAATTTCATCTACATACAAGTAGTATTTCATGGGCTCCTGTCTAGACACTAATTTACGTATTCCACAAATATTAATGATTGAGATTTCTGAACAGCTAACTGTGCTTCTTCAATTTCGTCCACTAAACGGTCATAGGTTTCTTTTGGCATAATATAAAAGTGGTCCTCTTTTTTTTCATGTTCACGAATCGCTAATAATCTATTTAAAAACTCCTCTTTACACAGCGTTCCTTCATTTAAGTTTACCATGACTATTTGCGCTCGAATCAATCTATACGTGCTTAACAGAATAAAAACAAAGCATGAATGAATGGAGCGAACGAAAGCACAGCGCGCCGACGACAGTGCTTGGGAAGGGATTCCCCCGCGTTTGCCAAATCAGGTGATGTCTCGCGACCAATTAGAATAAGTAGCCTTGGTCGGAACAGTTTTAACTGACTAACTTCGAAAAAACGCGTTAGTAATAACTAGTTTTAACTGATATTCAATTGTGAGCATTAGTTAATTCTAGTTTTAACAAAGGCGTTTAGTAAAAACGCGTTCTAACTAGGAATAATGCGTTCTATCTAAAAACCGGTTTTAACTGTAACATATATACATTACCTCTTCTTCTTTGTAGAATTCATTACTGAAGGTCGTGCCTGTCGTGAGTAGCCGTGACGTATTGGGTCAACTAGCTGCATCCACAATCCACATGGTTTTATCCTCCGCTTACTTATGCTGTATAGATGTCTTTGATATTGCATAATCTTTCCACCACTTTCAATACGAATATTATTTGTTATCACCTGGAAATAATTATCGATATACAATTATTTAAGTGTTTCTCATTTTTTATGTGGTGGAGAAACTTGGACTGTGCCTGCTTCCGAAAGGAGGAGGATAGATGCCCTTAAAATGTGGCGTTGGATGTGGATGCTCAGGATTCCCTGGACAGTGAAAAGGTCGAATTTTCAACCAACAACAGCGACAAACCGTTTTTTTTTCAGTATTTAGTGTCAAGAATCCGCTTCTTTGGACGAAGGATTGGCGAAGCTTGAGGTGACCTGGAGAGTGGAAGGCACGAAACCCCGAGGCCGCGATCTCCTAAGTGCTGGGCCGACCAAGTTAAGGTCCTTTCAAGTCTTAGTACACACGCGTTAAGTCTAGCCAAAGACTGGGAGGAAAGCAATACCAACACCGACACCAAAAAAAAAACAACTTTGCAGTCGGGACTGCTATTGGAAGGAACAGAGTACCGGCTCCAGAGTGCCTCCTGACCGTTTGTCCCGTGTTTAAAAAAAACATCTCCGACTTAATTAAATAAATAAATGTCAAGAGTTTATTTGATAATATTTAACAATAGATAAAAATTGTAAATACTCTGGTGATAAAAAATATTTTTATCATTTATTTATAAGTCAAGGTCAAATACGATTTAGATAGATAATAGAATTTTTATAAAATATTAATATTTAACCAAAAAAAAATAATAGTCGCGTACGAAAACTTAGTCTTGAATATGAGTGTATTTTTCATTAATATTTTTTGAAGTGCGCTTAAGCGGTCTCGCGCTAGGGATGTTGGACACCACGCGGGGACTGTGGGGCTGGATGACCTCTGGACTGGACTGGCTGTATACTCAAAGCCCTCTGTTGTTCAGAGGAGTAGCGTGCCCCTTCCCACTCAAACACCTCTAGCCTCCACACGCCGTTAAGGTTGCTTATCGGTTACGTATCTCCGCCCATTGGATGGCTGAAAGTATCCGTCAGGTTTTAGAGGGTAGAGTGTAAATCAAGTTTGAATACCACATAATCCCTGCATGAGCAAAATGCCGTAGTGATGAGTACTGTAACGCACAGCTAAGTTGCGTGAAATCACTAACACACCAGTGAACTATATTAATAAAAAAATAATAAAGTAACAATTACGAAGACGTATCAAACAGCAACGATGCCTTCGTACAATTCTTTAGAATACCTACAAATATTGGGTAAAATGCTAAAGAAAATCTGTCTACATGTCGCTCGCTAAAACCACTGCAACAATTTAAATAAAATTTGGTATAGAGATCTAGCTTACCTTGGAAACAAAGGTTACCGTTTATGGTAAAAAAAGAAAAATAACTTTAAGTTTTTTTTTAAAGTTCGTCATCGTAAAAATGTATCTCCTAAAAAGACACACGGACAAAGTTGGTAACTAATGTTCATATAATAATCACTGTATGTATTTTAGTTTAATAGGTATAATATTAGTTCATAGAATGATTTGCAATAAATTGATTCTTACACCGGACTCTTATCATAATTAAATTGAATATCAGATGTTAACATTTTCCGAAAGAATAAGACGTGTTTTAATAATGTACAATTTAAACGATAAAATTGTTTTTGTCACTGGTGGTGCGACTGGTATTGGAGCTACGGCTGTAAAATTATTTCTCGAAGAAGGGGCTAAGGTGTGTATTTTAACCCGTTTTAGTTTAAGGTCTTCATTGTCTATTTTTAAATATTAGTTCCCAGTTTAATCGAGAAATTTACAACAATGTTTTTGTTTAAAATAACACCCAATATATTTCAATTACCGGCAAAACGTTGCGGAATTTACCAAGCTCCTAATTACAGGACCTTTCATACATTCTTAAAAATTGTAAGTAAATTCATTCTTGCATTATAGTTTC
The DNA here is from genome assembly GCA_905332375.1 of Pieris macdunnoughi. Lineage (NCBI taxonomy): Eukaryota > Metazoa > Arthropoda > Insecta > Lepidoptera > Pieridae > Pieris > Pieris macdunnoughi. Next base: position 3,237,808 of record CAJOBZ010000014.1, on the reverse strand, counting down.
AGAGTTCCTATATTCCTTTTTACTTTTTAGTCAAATATTTTTTGCATTACCTTTAAACATTTTAGCACGTCACCATAACAGATGTAAACATGAACGCGGGAAAACAATTGGAAAAAGAATTGGAAACAAAATTCAAAGGACGCGTTAAATTTGTCAAATGTGATGTCAGGAATGATGAAGAACTATTTGATATCTATAAGACAATCATTGATGACCATGGTTTTATAGATGTTGTGATAAATAATGCGGGTATAATTAATGATAGTCCTAATGGATATAAGACAGCGCTGAATATCAATATTGTGAGTACAGTTTGATACAGTCAGAATCTTTAAGTATCAACTAAAAAGGTTTATTATCTGCACTAATTATAGGAAATTTACCTAAGATTCCCCAGTGTGTTGCTCACTATAGTTAATTAGATCGTGAAAGAGTCCTAAATACACAAAACGGAGTAAAAATTTTAAAAACAGATGAACAATGCCCAAAACAACGAAATGTGGAATGCCAAATCAACTAGTTATAGAAATCTTTTCACATTTAGATGAACGTGAGCGCTAAAGTTCTCAACAACTTAAATATGTGATTTTTCAGAATGCCTTAATAACAAGTACGCTACGCGCTAGAGATCTCATGCGCACGGACCGTTCAGGAAGAGGCGGAATAATTATGAACATATCTTCCGCTGCGGCATTAATGCAGAATCGATTCCTGCCCATCTACTTTGCAACTAAAAGCGCAGTACTGCAATTTAGTATTTGCATTGGAGTAAGTTCTTACAACTTTTGCTATTTTAATGGTTCTTTCGTCAGAATTTGTTGAAGCTTTTTTTTTGTTTCATTCCTTCTTTATGGCGTGAAATAACAATGTTGTAATAATTCGATTTTAGATGTTTAAATTCAAGCCGATTCGATAAGATTTTTATTTAATATGTATTTTCTAAGAACAGCGCAGTGTGTGGATACGTTGGGTTTCCTTATATAAAAAATATGTATCTTCAGATATATTTCAATATCTAATATATAATAAATAGATCAGTAGCACAACAACAACCTTTTTAGGTTCGGACCTCAGATTTCTTTCATGATCATTTGTCAATCTAATAGGCAAGTAGGTGATCAACGCACATAGAAAGAAAGTCCATTGGTGCACAGCCGGGGATAGAAGCTACGATCTCAGGGATGAGAGTCTCACGCTGAAGACACTAGACTAACACTGCTATATTTCTCTATTATACAAACCGTTTATATATACGTAAATCCATGGCACTACCTACTGGTAATTTTGGTTTGGCCTCCTTCACAGTAAACGTCACTGGTCTCAATCCTTTGTGACTTTCTTCCAGTTCGTAAACTTTCCAATAACTCTAACGAATACTTCGATGGAACCTTTCCATCTTTTCCTTGGTCTGCCTCTTGATCTTACCTGAGACATGTGTCACACTGAATACACTATGACAATCCGAAGGAAATCGTAAATCTCTATTACCTTACTGTCAAATAATTCCACATGATGAACCAGGATCTTTAGATGGACACTGGACATGGACTGGAAGTGCATGAAGTTCCATTACGAGATTAATGGTATTAACCATGTACCCACTTAATATGAATTTCTTGATATCTTCATATTTACCGCAACAATAATGTTGCAATAACTAACCAGTGGCACTAACTTTAAGTCTTGGCCTGAGATTTATATATCTATAAGTCTAGATCAACACTGCTCATACAATTTATTATCTAACTCTCTCGTTACAGGCGCAAGAAAACTATGAGAAAACTGGTGTGAAGGTGATGACTATGTGCTACGGTGCTACAGACACCAGTCTACTGAATAAAGAGAAAATAAAAGCTTTTGACGAAGAATTGACGGACGAACTATGTGACTGCATTAAACAATTTCCTCTTCAAAGGTAACAAAACATCTATCAGTATATTATTTTTTCAACTACTAGTGTTTACAAAAAGTTTGTGGTTGCTTGTAAGATATCGCTGGAAAGTGATACGGCCGCCAGGTGCTCTCATTTTTATTTAAAATAAAAAATAAATCAGCGGCGCTACAACCTCTTTAGGTCTTGGCCTCAGATATCTGAATCTGTTTCATGATCATTTTTCAATCTGCAAGTAGGTGATCAGCCTCCAGCCTGACACACGCCGTCGACTTTTTGGGTATAAGACAAGTCGGTTTCCTCCCGATGTTTTCCTTCACCGTTCGAGCAAATGTTAAATGCGCACATAGAAAGAAATTCCATTGGTGCACAGCCGGGGATCGAACCTACGACCTCAGGTATGAGAGTCGCTCGCTAAAGCCACTAGGCCAACACTGCTCATTTTTATTTAATTACTAGTATTTAATTATTTTAATTGTACTATATTTCTGCATACTTGCAACGAAGTGTTAATAAATAAATAAGTTGGCTAGTAAAAAACATATTTCTGTCCGTCTGTATGAACCTACGTACATTAGATTTACCTACATCGCCATGTTAATCTTGTGCTAACTGCAGAAAAACTCGAAATTTGTTGGTGACACACGTTAAGTTCGAATCAATATTTAAGTGTTGCTTTGGCGAAAACAGAACTGTAATTTCCAATACCGACAGCGATAATCCTATAATTCTATATATTTTGTATGTGTCGCAGCCAACTAGCTTAATAAGCCGTTCAATTAACAGCCTAGCCTTTAAATAATTAAATACTGCATTTAAAACAAATTTACGCTGACAAAGCCGAGGGCACAAGTAATATAAAAATATTAGTAAATACATTGGTTAAAAATAAATTATTCCTTTTTAGTGCCAAATCTGCAGCAACGGGTTTGATAGACGCTTGCAAGCGCGGTGACACTGGGAGCGTTTGGCTTGTCAATGACAATAAACCCGTTGAAGACATTACTCCAGTTGTGAAAAAAGCATATGGCTTGCTCACTAGTCTTGTTGTATAGATGTTATTTATGATTGCGTTTTTTTAGTTTTGAATCTATCTGTATCCATATTGAGAACCCTAAACAATTTAAAATTTATATAAATAATAAATACTGACCTACCAAAGCAAGATTTTTATTACATTTACAGTAACCAGCAGATAACATCTATTAGCCGAGATTTGAACGTAAGAGTTGACAATAGTAAGCTTACGATGGATTTACAAAAAATTAATGAACATAATATTAAAATATAAAGAACAAAATAATGACAGATGACAAAATATTTAAAAATACGTATTGTACATTTGACTATGTAACTGCGAATAGAGGATTAATTTTTATTAAGATTTAGGTTATAGAATAGTATTTACATTTATCCTCAGCTTACTTTTGCTGTATAGATGAAGTCCTTTGATTATAAACTTTCCAGCACTTTCAATACGAATAATATTTATTGGCGCCTGCAAATAATTATCGATATACAATGGTTTAAGTGTTCCGATGACTTATATGGCGAAGAAACTTGAACAGTGCGAGCATCCGATAGGAGGAAGTTAGATGCCCAGCATTTCCTGGCCAGTTAAAGTGACGAATTTGACAATTCTCAGACAACCAACTACAGCGTTTTATTTTTCAGTATTCAGTATCCCGATTATTTGGAGAAGCTTGTGTTGACCGGGAGAATAGAAGGTACGAAACCCCGATCGCCTGAGTGCTGGACTGACCAAGTCAAAAATCATTTAATCATATTATAGGTAACACAATGTACACTTGATCTTTGAAGTTAAGGTCCTTATAGGTGTTAGTACACAGGCGGAAAGTTTTGCCAAATACTGGGGGGATAGCAATACTAACACCGACACCAAGAAAAACCCAACATTGCATTCGGGACCGAAAGGAATAGAATACCGGCGCTAGAGCGCTAGGCACCTCCTGCCTGTTTGTCCCGTGGTTAAAAAAACATCTCCGCATTAAGTAAATAAAGAAATGGCAAGAGATTATTTAATCGTATTTAACAATAGATCAAAAATTGTAAACACTGGTGATAAAATATACTTTTATCATTTACATTATACCTATATCAAGGTCAAGTCAAGGTCAAATACGATTTACGGTGATAAAATGGAATATAAATACAATTTTTATAAAATATTTATATTTTACCAAAAAAATAAAATAGTCACATGAAAACTTAGTCTCTAATTAGAGTTTATTTGGCATTGATATTTTTTTGCAGTGGATTAGCCACTAGTCTTTTGAGTAGGTGGGGAAACTGCGCTTAAACCTCCCTCGCTAAAACCACTGCAACGATTGAAATAAAATTTGGTATAGAGATCCAGTTTACCTTGGAAACAGAGAATACCTTTTATGGTAAAAAAGAAAAGTAAAAGTTTAAGTTTTTTTCAAGTTCGTCATCGTAAACATGTATTTACTATAAAGACACACGGACCAAGTCGCTGGCAACTAGTGTTCATAAAGTAATCACTGTAAGTATTTTAGTTTAATAGGTATAATATTAGCAATAAATTGATTCTTACACCGGACTCTTATCATAATTAAATTGAATATTAGATGTTAACATTTTGCGAAAGGATAAGACGTGTTTTAAAAATGTACAATTTAAAAGATAAAATTGTTTTTGTCACTGGTGGTGCGACTGGTATTGGAGCTACGGCTGTTAAATTATTTCTCGAAGAAGGCGCTAAGGTGTGTGTTTTAATGTGTTTTAGTGATCTTATGTGATTGTCTATTTTTAAATATTAGTTCCCAGTGTAATCGAAAAATTTACAACAATTTTTTTGTTTAAAATAAAACCCAATTTTATTTCAATTACAGGACCTTTCATACAAGCTTAAAAATTGTTAATAAATTCATTCTTGCATTATAGTTTTAGATTTCCTATATTCATTTTTATTTATTAGTCAAATATTTTTCTGCAAAACTGTAAACATTTTAGCACGTCACCATAACAGATGTAAAAGTGAACGAGGGAAAACAATTGGAAACAAAATTCAAAGGACGCGTTAAATTTGTCAAATGTGATGTCAGGAATGACGAAGAACTGTTCGATATCTATAAGACAATCATTGATGACCATGGGTTTATAGATGTTGTGATAAATAATGCAGGTATAATAAATGATAGTCCTGATGGATATAAGACAGCGCTGAATATCAATATTGTGAGTACAGTTTTACAGTTTGATACAGTCAGAATATTTAAGTATCAACTAAAAACGTAAAAATTATCTGCACTTATTATAGGAAATTTACCTAAGATTCCCCAGTGTGTTGCTCACTATAGTTAATTAGGACGTGAAATAGTCATAAGTACACAAAACGGAGTATACATTTTAAAAACATTGATGATAAATGCCCGACAGAACGAAATGTTATCATATTTACCAACAACAAACAAGTCTTCTCTGAGGAATACTGAAATACCAAATCAACTAGTTATAGAAATCTTTTCACCAATGGTGAAGTTGTTTAAATTTATAATTAATTGTTACTGTTAGATGAACGTGGGCGCTAATGTTCTGAACAACTTAAATATGTGATCTTTTAGAATGCCTTAATAACCAGTACGCTACGCGCTAGAGATCTCATGCGCACGGACCGTTCAGGAAGAGGCGGGATAATTATGAACATATCTTCCGCTGCGGCATTAATGCAGAATCGATTCCTGCCCGTCTACTTTGCAACAAAAAGCGCAGTACTGCAATTTAGTATTTGCATTGGAGTAAGTTCTTACAACTTTTGCTATTTTTATGGTTCTTTCGTCAGAATTTGTTGAAGCTTTTTTTTGTTACATTCCCTCTTTATGGCGTGAAATAACAATGTGGTAATAATTCGATTTTAGATGTTTAAATTCAAGCCGATTCGATAAGATTTTTATTAAATATATATTTTCTAAGAGCAGCGCAGTGTGTGGATACGTTGGGGTTCCTTATACAAAAAATATGTATCTTCAGATATATTTCAATATCTAATATATAATGAATAGATCAGTAGCACAACAACAACCTTTTTAGGTTCGGACCTCAGATTTCTTTCATGATCATTTGTCAATCTAATAGGCAAGTAGGTGATCAACGCACATAGAAAGAAAGTCCATTGGTGCACAGCCGGGGATAGAAGCTACGATCTCAGGGATGAGAGTCTCACGCTGAAGACACTAGGCTAACACTGCTATATTTCTCTATTATACAAACCGTTTATATATACGTAAATCCAGTGGCACTACCCTTAATTTTGGTTTGGCCTCCTTCACAGTAATCGTCACTGGTCTCAATCCTTTGCAACTTTCTTCCAGTTCGTAAACTTTCCAATAACTCTTACGAATTCTTCGATGGAACCTTTCCATCTTTTCCTTGGTCTGCCTCTTGATCTTACCTGAGACATGTGTCACACTGAATACACTATGACAATCCGAAGGAAATCGTAAATCCCTATTACCTTACTGTCAAATAATTCCACATGATGAACCAGGATCTTAAGATGGACACTGGACATGGACTGGAAGTGCATGAAGTTCCATTACGAGATTAATACGATGTACCCACTTAATATGAATTTCTTGATATCTTCATATTTACCGCAACAATAATGTTGCAATAACTTACCAGTGGCACTAACTTTAAGTCTTGGCCTGAGATTTATATATCTATAAGTCTAGATCAACACTGCTCATACAATTTATTATCTAACTCTATCGTTACAGGCGCAAGAAAACTATGAGAAAACTGGTGTGAAGGTGATGACTATGTGCTACGGTGCTACAGACACCAGTCTACTGAATAAAGAGAAAATAAAAGCTTTTGACGAAGAATTGACGGACGAACTATGTGACTGCATTAAACAATTTCCTCTTCAAAGGTAACATCTATCAGTATATTATTTTTTCAACTACTAGTGTTTACAAAAAGTTTGTGGTTGCTTGTAAGATATCGCTGGAAAGTGATACGGCCGCCAGGTGCTCTCATTTTCATTTAAAATAAAAAATAAATCAGCGGCGCTACAACCTCTTTAGGTCTTGGCCTCAGATATCTGAATCTGTTTCATGATCATTTTTCAATCTGCAAGTAGGTGATCAGCCTCCAGCCTGACACACGCCGTCGACTTTTTGGGTATAAGACAAGTCGGTTTCCTCCCGATGTTTTCCTTCACCGTTCGAGCAAATGTTAAATGCGCACATAGAAAGAAATTCCATTGGTGCACAGCCGGGGATCGAACCTACGACCTCAGGTATGAGAGTCGCTCGCTAAAGCCACTAGGCCAACACTGCTCATTTTTATTTAATTATTTTAATTGTACTATATTTCTGCATACTTGCAACGAAGTGTTAATAAATAAATAAATAAGTTGGCTAGTAAAAAACATATTTCTGTCCGTCTGTATGAACCTACGTACATTAGATATAGCTACATCGCCATGTTAATCTTGTGCTAACTGCAGAAAAACTCGAAATTTGTTGGTGACACACGTTAAGTTCGAATCAATATTTAAGTGTTGCTTTGGCGAAAACAGAACTGTAATTTCCAATACCGACAGCGATAATCCTATAATTCTATATATTTTGTATGTGTCGCAGCCAACTAGCTTAATAAGCCGTTCAATTAACAGCCTAGCCTTTAAATAATTAAATACTGCATTTAAAACAGATTTACGCTGACAAAGCCGAGGGCACAAGTAATATAAAAATATTAGTAAATACGTTGGTTTAAAATAAATTATTCCTTTTTAGTGCCAAATCTGCAGCAACGGGTTTGATAGACGCTTGCAAGCGCGGTGACAGTGGGAGCGTTTGGCTTGTCAATGACAATAAACCCGTTGAAGACATTACTCCAGTTGTGAAAAAAGCATATGGCTTGCTCACTAGTCTTGTTGTATAGATGTTATTTATGATTGCGTTTTTTTAGTTATGAATCTATCTGTATCCATATTGAGAACCCTAAACAATTTAAAATTTATATAAATAATAAATACTGACCTACCAAAGCAAGATTTTTATTACATTTACAGTAACCAGCAGATAACATCAATTAGCCGAGATTTGAACGTAAGAGTTGACAATAGTAAGCTTACGATGGATTTACAACAAATTAATGAACATAATATTAAAATATAAAGAACAAAATAATGACAGATGACAAAATATTTAAAAATACGTATTGTACATTTGACTATGTAACTGCGAATAGAGGATTAATTTTTATTAAGATTTAGGTTATAGAATAGTATTTACATTTATCCTCAGCTTACTTTTGCTGTATAGATGAAGTCCTTTGATTATAAATTTTCCAGCACTTTCAATACGAATAATATTTATTGGCGCCTGCAAATAATTATCGATATACAATGGTATAAGTGTTCCGATGTCTTATATGGCGAAGAAACTTGAACAGTGCGAGCATCCGATAGGAGGAAGTTAGATGCCCAGCATTTCCTGGCCAGTTAAAGTGACGAATTTGACAATTCTCAGACAACCAAAATCAGCGTTTTATTTTTCAGTATTCAGTATCCCGATTATTTGGAGAAGCTTGTGTTGACCGGGAGAATAGAAGGTACGAAACCCCGATCCCTTGAGTGCTGGACTGACCAAGTCAAAAATCATTTAATCATATTATAGGTAACACAATGTACACTTGATCTTTGAAGTTAAGGTCCTTATAGGTGTTAGTACACAGGCGGAAAGTTTTGCCAAATACTGGGGGGATAGCAATACTAACACCGACACCAAGAAAAACCCAACATTGCATTCGGGACCGAAAGGAATAGAATACCGGCGCTAGAGCGCTAGGCACCTCCTGCCTGTTTGTCCCGTGGTTAAAAAAACATCTCCGCATTAAGTAAATAAAGAAATGGCAAGAGATTATTTAATCGTATTTAACAATAGATCAAAAATTGTAAACACTGGTGATAAAATATACTTTTATCATTTATATTATACCTATATCAAGGTCAAGTCAAGGTCAAATACGATTTACGGTGATAAAATGGAATATAAATACAATTTTTATAAAATATTTATATTTTACCAAAAAAATAAAATAGTCACATGAAAACTTAGTCTCTAATTAGAGTTTATTTTGCATTGATATTTTTTTGCAGTGGATTAGCCACTAGTCTTTTGAGTAGGTGGGGAAACTGCGCTTAAACCTCCCTCGCTAAAACCACTGCAACGATTGAAATAAAATTTGGTATAGAGATCCAGTTTACCTTGGAAACAGAGAATACCTTTTATGGTAAAAAGAAAAGTAAAAGTTTAAGTTTTTTTCAAGTTCGTCATCGTAAACATGTATTTGCTATAAAGACACACGGACCAAGTCGCTGGCAACTAGTGTTCATAAAGTAATCACTGTAAGTATTTTAGTTTAATAGGTATAATATTAGCAATAAATTGATTCTTACACCGGACTCTTATCATAATTAAATTGAATATTAGATGTTAACATTTTGCGAAAGGATAAGACGTGTTTTAAAAATGTACAATTTAAAAGATAAAATTGTTTTTGTCACTGGTGGTGCGACTGGTATTGGAGCTACGGCTGTTAAATTATTTCTCGAAGAAGGCGCTAAGGTGTGTGTTTTAATGTGTTTTAGTGATCTTATGTGATTGTCTATTTTTAAATATTAGTTCCCAGTGTAATCGAAAAATTTACAACAATTTTTTTGTTTAAAATAAAACCCAATTTTATTTCAATTACAGGACCTTTCATACAAGCTTAAAAATTGTTAATAAATTCATTCTTGCATTATAGTTTTAGATTTCCTATATTCATTTTTATTTATTAGTCAAATATTTTTCTGCAAAACTGTAAACATTTTAGCACGTCACCATAACAGATGTAAAAGTGAACGAGGGAAAACAATTGGAAACAAAATTCAAAGGACGCGTTAAATTTGTCAAATGTGATGTCAGGAATGACGAAGAACTGTTCGATATCTATAAGACAATCATTGATGACCATGGGTTTATAGATGTTGTGATAAATAATGCAGGTATAATAAATGATAGTCCTGATGGATATAAGACAGCGCTGAATATCAATATTGTGAGTACAGTTTTACAGTTTGATACAGTCAGAATATTTAAGTATCAACTAAAAACGTAAAAATTATTTGCACTAATTATAGGAAATTTACCTAAGATTCCCCAGTGTGTTGCTCACTATAGTTAATTTGGACGTGAAATAGTCATAAGTACAAAAAACGGAGTATACATTTTAAAAACATTGATGATAAATGCCCGACAGAACGAAATGTTATTATATTTACCAACAACAAACAAGTCTTCTCTGAGGAATACTGAAATACCAAATCAACTAGTTATAGAAATCTTTTCACCAATGGTGAAGTTGTTTAAATTTATAATTAATTGTTACTGTTAGATGAACGTGGGCGCTAATGTTCTGAACAACTTAAATATGTGATCTTTTAGAATGCCTTAATAACCAGTACGCTACGCGCTAGAGATCTCATGCGCACGGACCGTTCAGGAAGAGGCGGGATAATTATGAACATATCTTCCGCTGCGGCATTAATGCAGAATCGATTCCTGCCCGTCTACTTTGCAACTAAAAGCGCAGTACTGCAATTTAGTATTTGCATTGGAGTAAGTTCTTACAACTTTTGCTATTTTTATGGTTCTTTCGTCAGAATTTGTTGAAGCTTTTTTTTGTTTCATTCCCTCTTTATGGCGTGAAATAACAATGTTGTAATAATTCGATTTTAGATGTTTAAATTCAAGCCGATTCGATAAGATTTTTATTTAATATGTATTTTCTAAGAGCAGCGCAGTGTGTGGATACGTTGGGGTGCCTTACATAAAAAATATGTATCGTCAGATATATTTCAATATCTAATATATAATGAATAGATCAGTAGCACAACAACAACCTTTTTAGGTTCGGACCTCAGATTTCTTTCATGATCATTTGTCAATCTAATAGGCAAGTAGGTGATCAACGCACATAGAAAGAAAGTCCATTGGTGCACAGCCGGGGATAGAAGCTACGATCTCAGGGATGAGAGTCGCACGCTGAAGACTAGGCTAACACTGCTTTATTTCTCTATTATACAATCCGTTTATATATACGTAAATCCATGGCACTACCCGTAATTTTGGTTTGGCCTCCTTCACAGTAATCGTCACTGGTCTCAATCCTTTGCGACTTTCATCCAGTTCGTAAACTTTCCAATAACTCTAACGAATTCTTCGATGGAACCTTTCCATCTTTTCCTTGGTCTGCCTCTTGATCTTACCTGAGACATGTGTCACACTGAATACACTATGACAATCCGAAGGAAATCGTAAATCCCTATTACCTTACTGTCAAATAATTCCACATGATGAACCAGGATCTTAAGATGGACACTGGACATGGACTGGAAGTGCATGAAGTTCCATTACGAGATTAATACCATGTACCCACTTAATATGAATTTCTTGATATCTTCATATTTACCGCAACAATAATGTTGCAATAACTAACCAGTGGCACTAACTTTAAGTCTTGGCCTGAGATTTATATATCTATAAGTCTAGATCAACACTGCTCATACAATTTATTATCTAACTCTCTCGTTACAGGCGCAAGAAAACTATGAGAAAACTGGTGTGAAGGTGATGACTATGTGCTACGGTGCTACAGACACCAGTCTACTGAATAAAGAGAAAATAAAAGCTTTTGACGAAGAATTGACGGACGAACTATGTGACTTCATTAAACAATTTCCTCTTCAAAGGTAACAAAACATCTATCAGTATATTATTTTTTCAACTACTAGTGTTTACAAAAAGTTTGTGGTTGCTTGTAAGATATCGCTGGAAAGTGATACGGCCGCCAGTTGCTCTCATTTTTATTTAAAATAAAAAATAAATCAGCGGCGCTACAACCTCTTTAGGTCTTGGCCTCAGATATCTGAATCTGTTTCATGATCATTTTTCAATCTGCAAGTAGGTGATCAGCCTCCAGCCTGACACACGCCGTCGACTTTTTGGGTATAAGACAAGTCGGTTTCCTCACGATGTTTTCCTTCACCGTTCGAGCAAATGTTAAATGCGCACATAGAAAGAAAGTCCATTGGTGCACAGCCGGGGATCGAACCTACGACCTCAGGTATGAGAGTCGCACGCTAAAGCCACTAGGCCAACACTGCTCATTTTTATTTAATTATTTTAATTGTACTATATTTCTGCATACTTGCAACGAAGTGTTAATAAATAAATAAATAAGTTTGCTAGTAAAAAACATATTTCTGTCCGTCTGTATGAACCTACGTACATTAGATATACCTACATCGCCATGTTAATCTTGTGCTAACTGCAGAAAAACTCGAAATTTGTTGGTGACACACGTTAAGTTCGAATCAATATTTAAGTGTTGCTTTGGCGAAAACAGAACTGTAATTTCCAATACCGACAGCGATAATCCTATATATTTTGTATGTGTCGCAGCCAACTAGCTTAATAAGCCGTTCAATTAACAGCCTAGCCATTAAATAATTAAATACTGCATTTAAAACAAATTTACGCTGACAAAGCCGAGGGCGCAAGTAATTTAAAAATATTAGTGAATACATTGGTTTAAAATAAATTATTCCTTTTTAGTGCCATATCTGCAGCAACGGGTTTGATAGTCGCTTGCAAGCGCGGTGACAGTGGGAGCGTTTGGCTAGTCAATGACAATAAACCCGTTGAGGACATTACTCCAGTTGTGAAAAAAGCATATGGCTTGCTCACTAGTCTTGTTGTATAGATGTTATTTATGATTGCGGTTGTTTTGTTATGCTTATGCGCCTATCTGAATCCGTATTGAGAACACTAAACACTTTATATATTGTTTATATTTGTGAATGTATATAAATAATAAATACTGACCTACCTAAGAAAGATATTTATTACTTCACACTAACCAGCAGATATAAGGGCCGATTTACATTATCTTAGTGTTTAGGAGAGTATTTTAGTACAAGTTGAAAGGCAAGTTCTTTAGTGCTTTAGTGCGTTGCGAGTGAACGTTTACATTTCTTCCAGTAGAGTATCATTACAGCGCCACAATGAACGCGCAACGATGTCGGCAAATACGCTCTATTCTACGCAAAATACTAACTGTAGTTATGGAACAAATAGAAGACGAGATTTTATTCGAAATAAATAAACTAAATATGAATAATAAATAAAATAGCTTCTTTTAAGGCAGTGTATGCCGAATGCCTAGCCTGTTTGTTTTTGTATAAATTGTTTTTAACGTTCCACAAACATCAGTGAACAATATATTCAGACACAAATTTTATAGTTGTATCTTCCGACCATTTAGCCATCTTTAAAAATCAAAAAACACGCACGCGTTTCACGGCACTTGTGCACTCTCCTAAAGATTGTACTAAATTACGTGTTTACACACAACGAGGGAAGATCTCGGGCGTTGCGCGGGCGCGGGAGGGGTATCACTTGAAACAAAAATAAAAAGCGATTCTATTTTGATTCAACTTGAAAGTCAAGTAGAACCGTACTAAATCAAGTAGCGTTTACATGTTTCAACTAAAGTACTATCCTAAACACTAAGATAATGTAAATCGGTCTTAATGTATTACCCTAGATTTGAACGTACGACCTCAGAGTTGACATTGACTCAGAGTAGAATGACAGATGACAAAACATGTCCATAGTATTGTCTTTTATTGACATAACTTTTACTCATTTAAAGAAAACACTTTTTGAACGGATTGTAGTTATGTAAAATAATTATAAGTTTAAATTACATAGCTATAATGCGTTCAAAAAGTGTTTTCTTTAAAACTTGTCCAAATACGTAGTATACATTTGACTATGTAACTGCGAATTGAAGATTTATTTTGTTTATGATTTAGGAAATAGAATAGTATGACAAGTACATGTAAATACATAATAATATGTATATTAACTAAAATGTTTGTAGGTCGTTGCTGATGGTTAACTGCACTTTTTGTAAAATGTAAGAATGGGTATGAAATGAAAAAAATAGTGTCGACAAACTTTGCGATAGGCGTGCGAGTTAGATCGGGTTTATACATATTTTGTTTAAGATTTAGGGAATAGCATAGTATATTTTACATGTACAACGTACTTTTCCTTATTGTTATTTTATATAGATAAGATAGGTGTTAAATTTCTCAATACATTCATATCTGCCCTGCGATTCTGTAACTCACTTTTCGAACTCACACAGCGGTTTTCGCATCGGCGATCGCTCTCAAATCAGTCGTGAAGCAGTCATTTTATGATTTGGCATTCTGAAAAGGTGGGAGCTTGTAGTTTATTGCTTATCAGAATGCCAAATCATAAAATGACTGCTTCACGACTGATTTGACCGCCGATGCGAAAACCGCTGTGTGAGTTCGAAAAGTAAGTTACAGAATCGCAGGGCAGATATCTCATAGTTCATACACGCAGGTCTAATATGTATTGACGTATGACGGCATAATGTCAGTGTCAACCAGTCATTTTTTGGGATACTTGACTTTGAGTACTTGAGTACAGGCTTGACTGGCGGCAGAGTAGCGTGCGTTATATCTCTTAATCTGTAGTAACGATTTGTAATTTTTTGTGGTGACGAATCACGAAACAGGAAACTTCGATTTTCTGCTGTTACTTCATATGATTCAGTCACTAATCACTATACAACACAAGGCTCAATATTTTATTAATTCAGAGTTTGCTTTTAAGTTCTTAGTTGTCATCAATTAAACTGTGTCTTAACTTGTGTAATAATTATTTGTTTAATTAATCCTTCACTCAGACTCTCCGTGTACTGTTTTGTTCGTATTAAAACCATTAAAACTTCTATTAAATCTCAGTGTTGGGGAATACAAAATGAATCCATACCAAGTAAGTAAACAATTAACATTAATTCGAGTGTAGTTTTGTGCAGCCTTGTTTTGTTTATCACAAAATCATAAGAGCCACTTACTTAAATTTTCCTTTTAAGGGACCGCCACAATATCTACACAATATTGGATTTACGAACAACGCTCCACAGTCTTTTGGGAATCCTATGCCAATGCCAGGATTTCCTACAATGGGCTATCCGGCATCCCAGCCGGGTTACCCAGCTGCATCCCCTGGTTACCCTCAATCTAACTATCCCAATCAAGGATACCCTCAGCAGAATTCAGGGTACCCACAGCAAAATCAGGGGTACCCGCAACAAACTCAGGGATATCCCCAGCAACCTCAGGGATATCCCCAGCAATCTCAGGGTTATTCCCAACAATCTCAGGGTTTTCCACAACAATCTCAGGGTTTTCCACAACAATCTCAGGGTTTTCCACATAACCCAGCTCAATCCTACCCAGGTGCTCAAGAATCAGCTCAAACTGGATATCCCCAACAAGGATACCAGGCAAGTGGCTACTCACAGTCAAACACACAGGCATATGCTCATAGTATTCAAACTCATCAGGCTTATGGTGCATCAAATCCTGTATCTAGTACGCCCAAGGTAAGTTAAATCACATAAATGTGCTTACTTTATTTGTGATAAGCAAAACATTGGTGCTATGCTTTTGTGTAAACTTAAACTCTATTAGCTTACATACATTTTCTACAAACTGAATGTTTAATTTCTAACATACTTTTGTTTGTATACTAGGCTGATATCTATCTCCGATGCTAATACAAGACAATAGTTAGACAATTTGTATTATAAAAGTATGGTAACAAAAAAGTTACAGATAAATAAAACTGATAACTAAAAGGAAAATTAACTTTTATCAATTGTTCTGAATGACTCATCCATTCTCATTACATTGGCATAATGCTAATGCGAGTATTATATTGGTTATTAATTATTTATGAGGAAACACTTACATAATATTGCTTCTCTTAAAATGTAAGTTAAAAGATATTCCGTCGTATATATCATATAGCTATACAATACCCCTATAACCTTTAATTTGTTAAACAACATAATTTACATTTGCTGCCAGTTTATGATTTAAATTGTAGATTTAAGAACTAGCATTGTTTATTAAATTTACTAAGTTTATTAAGTTTTATCTCTCTATGCCAAATTGCAGGTACACTATTATAGTTGTTTTTACTCTTAAAAGATTGCGCAACAACACTGATTCATTTTTATGAATAAGGGTGTAAGTATGTTAAATTTAAATGCTATGCTTCTGTTGAATGACTAAAGGGTGAAACATATACTATTATTTACTAAGAAATGCTAGAATTGTGATTAATGTATGGGTTATCCTTCATAAGTTTATCATGAGATAATGTCATGTTAACAGTGTATCTTCAGATAATATCTTGTTTTATTAAACAAAGATAAGGTTATATATATTTTATCAGTTTAAGGGCCTCTTAAAATGATATGACTAATGATACATGTATTGATTATAAGCTCTAAAATGACACGATATTATGTAGATAAGGTTTTTTTCATGACTGTTTCCATATGAATACGAAAAGCCAAAATTTATTTTATAAGATCATGTATCTAGTTAATTATTAATCTATGATTTGATAAAAAGTAATAATTTTTTTAACACATCTTTGTGGCTTGATTTGACTCTCAACTAAACATTTCCGGATTATGGTTAGAAGGTTCAGAAGGCTGATTATCTTCATCAACATAACAAACAACAATCTTGCATTGGAAATGCATTTCCACTATTCTAATTGTGTTAAAGGTCTTCCCACTTTGACGACTCATTGGTCTAGTGGTTAGTACCCCTGACTGCGAAACCATGGGTCCCGGGTTCGATCCCCAGCTGAGACGAACATCGATATGATGAGCATTTGGTGTTGTGCTTAGGTCTTGGGTGTTTAAATATGTATTCATATGTCTATCTATCTATAATATGTATGTATATCCGTTGCCTAGTACCCATAACACATGCTTCACCAGCTTAGCACGGGACTAGGTCAATTGGTGTGAATTGACTTTATTATTTTTTATATTATCAATTCCAAGCTGTTGGACGATGAAAAAATTATCTCTTAGTTCATAGCAAACACCTTCAACAGATCACACATATAATATTGGTGCTATACCTACATTCGTTTTGCCTCTATTCAAGGAACAGTTTACAGCAATTACATTGTTATGCTCACTTCGTCTCACCGCACACATTTATCACAATAACCTATCCAGTCTTGACTACGATCTTCCCTACAATGGATGTAAATCCAGTGTTTTTAGATTTTAAAATATACCAATATTAATGGTTATGGTTATGTGAAAGTGCAGTTGGTTACACTTGTGTTATATTAGTGAATATTTGATTTGAAATATGTCTTCGGCAATGTCTAATTCTAAGCGGAGTACCTACAGGACGTCACTGGGGCGACGTGGATTCAAATCTTTTCGTTACACGGTACACTTATTGATTGTGCATGAACGAGCATTTACTAATACTACCTTAGTATGTATATGAGGATTATATTATTGTGTCCATATACCACTTTAATATATATTATATTTCAAATGGGAAATCTAAAAAGTATTATATTACGTAATTATGTTAACCTATACATTGGATTGTAAAGTCAACCAATAAACAAATACTTTTAATAATTTTGACGTCATTTTCAATAATTGATAAATTATTAATATATTGCATACAAGTAAATAATAAACATAAAACAGGAAGGGGTTTAATGAAATATGATTAATGTTAATAGATTTCTGAGACAGTTATCATCTTTCATGAATTACAAACTTACATTCGATAACATTTATGTAATTTTAATGCTAAACTACCAGTCTTTTTTTGTAAGAGTGTAACTCCATTAGATTTTACCGTATTTTTTCTAGAAAAGATTTTTCCTTAAACGATTTAATTTTTAACATTCAGCGGCGTTGCAACGTTTCCTGTTTCATTTGTACCTTTCCTTTATATGCAAGGTCATCAGCGTCTAACAAGTCCATTTTTAGGTTGGTTCTAACATCTTCATGGACCCAAGTCTCTGCGGAGTGATCGTGTGAAATTGAGAGATCGTTAAATGTCGTTATTATGCCAACAAGCATATAACAAATAATTTACCACTGAATTCACCTCAGATTTAAAACTAGACTAATACTTCATTATCTAATGTTTAATTATGTTGCAGTCCAAACCTACAGTGGTGCCTGTGAACCCCTTCGATCCTCGTGACGATGCGGCGGTTCTCAGGAAAGCGATGAAAGGATTCGGTACGGATGAGAAGGCCATCATCCAAGTGCTGACACGTCGAAGTAATGAGCAACGTTTGCGGATAGCGTTCGAATTCAAGACTTTATATGGAAAGGTAATGTATTCTATGATTCTTCTAATAAAAATAATCAATGGCTACTACCTTTTTAGGTCTGGGCCTCAGATTTCTGTATCTGTTTTATGATCATTTGGTAATCTAATAGGCAAGTAGGTGATCAGCCTCCTGTGCCTGACGCACGCCTTTGACTTTTTGGGTCTAAGGCAAGCCGGTTTTCTCACGATGTTTTCCTTCGCCTTTCGAGCGAATGTTACATGCGCACATAGAAAGAAAGTCCATTGGTGCACAGCCGGGGATCAAACCTACGACCTCAGGGATGAGAGTCGCACGCTGAAGCCACTAGGCCAACACTGCTCCTTCTATGATTCTTCTAAAACTGGAGTAAATACAAAGAGGCGACTATGTACATATATATCGGGTGTCAATATACTTATTTGAAAAAGAATAACTAAGGTTTTTTTTACTTGAACAAAATACTACACTAGTACATTCTCTATGTGGTAACGACAAGGAAAACAACAAAAAAATTCACGATTTAATAATATTAACTAACTAGCTATAAAGTATTTGTATAGGTAAGATTCAGAGTTGCAACTTCACTTATGTATGTCAAATCTGATACATTTTGACACCCGGAAATCTTTTTAGGGTTTCTCGACTGTCAATCATCGGATTGGTGTTGCGCCTATTCGTTGTTTCAACAAGGGAGCTGTTATAGTTTTCATACGTTACAGTTTTGCAATTAATACTTAATTATAGTAGTACTGACGATTTGAACTCATAAACAGACCTGAAACGTTCATGAACAATATAAATTACTATGTAAACAATCATTTTATAGGCTACTCTACTAACTTTGTTAAAATTTTTGTTTTCGGAATTTGCCATGCAGTTTGTATAAGATGTATTACTAAGGTCAAACATACTTTCACTTGTTTAAATTCTGACCGCGTACATCATTTAGTGTACCTACCGCTACTTTCTTAAAATATATATTTTGTACTGCATAGTATGAGTTTACATTGCAACTTTAGAAATCTTTTTATACAATTATATTTTCGATTTTTTTTATTATATGAGAGGGTGATTCAGATACGAGATTTAGGTCTAAGTATGTACTTCTGTATGACAAATCCAGTACGTTTTTGACGTATGAAACTCAATATAGATATATTATATATGCGGTTTTACCTGCGTTAACTCTATTGTAGCGTGTTGTATCCTACATATTATGTTTTTCCTTTAGAAATTGCATTTGATAGCCGGACTTTGAATAAATTAGTTCCGGTTTCAATTATGGCCAGTTTTAGTATATAACTCGGGCAACTAAGTATATATATGCAAGGTATATATAGATATCAATTAATATTATTAAAAGGTGCGGCAGTAACTTTCGTGTTAATGTTATTATGTCATTACCATTTATCTTTAATTTCAAAGACAATTAGGTCGCGGCAATTTCAGTCGGGGGTAAAAAAGGTTTCTTTTTAAATTTTAAAGCAAACAGTTCAAATTGTTTGAAGCAAGTGTTTTTTGTTGTCTGTAGGGTTATTTCTTTAAGTTAATGCGACCAATAATAAAATAAAAATAAAATAACATAACAAAAGTATCAACAAAAAACGAATTAATTATAAACATTAATTTTATGTTGCGTATCTCGTAATCACTATGATTTAAGTGAAATGGAGCGATTGAGGAACTTTACTAGCGGAATTATATCTGGGAATAATTAGCTATGAACTATAAATGATTTTCTATGAATAGGGGAAACTCAAATTTATATATTTAAACGTGGGGAATGACCACTAGAATTCCTGTCTTGCGACGGTCTACATGTGGTGTAAAAATCATTGAATTAATTTCTTTCGACGACATAAGTGCCTTTCCTAACGGGACATTACCCGCGGGGAATTTCCCGATATTATTATGAATTCTATAAATAACAGCGCCTATCTAATATTTTATTTCATTATTAATTTTGCGACAGTACCTACTGTCACCGTTTTTCTCAAAGCAAATAAATGATGGACGATATACCAGGACCCTTTTGAATACTTAATAAACGCTATTTAATGCTTTGTTCATGTATAAGTTCAAAATGAAGTGAGGCTCCAAGTGTATATGTATTAAATTTGAGTGAAGTATTCATTCATTTCAGATATTTCTTGGACCCTAGGATTTAAACAGTTTGAATTTTAGGCCAAGCACCATAAAAGCCATTGCTACTGGCATCCATAGCCTACTAATTTTATTATTCTTCAGGATCTCGTATCAGATCTGAAGAGTGAAACAAGCGGAAAGTTCGAGGACCTTCTAGTGGCACTGATGACGCCCCTGCCACAGTTCTACGCCAAGGAGCTGCATGATGCAACAGCTGGTATTGGTACAGATGAAGATGTCCTCATTGAAGTTATGTGCACTATGTCCAACCACGAAATTCACGTCATCAAGCAGTCATATACAGCGAGTAAGTACATCTATATATATATATAAAATTCTCGTGTCACAATGTTCGTTCCCATACTCAACCGAAACGGCTGGACCGATTCTTATGAAATTTTATATTCATGTTCAGTAAGTCTGATAATCGGCTACTATCTATCTTTCAAACCCCTAAGTGGTAAGGGGTGTCCACCACAAATTTATTTTTTATTTTTTAGACAAAATTTTTATTTTTTGATGATACAGCATACAAAAATACATACAACCCTTAATTTTCATCTACCCTCTACGATCAACTCTTATTTTTTATTTGTTAGTTAATGAACTCTGAGGTTTATATAGAGAAAAATCACAGAAAAACCTAAAAAGTTTTCATTGCGGAAAACCGGACAGTCCTGGCGTAGCATAGCAAAATGTTCCATGTTGGTATGTACTAAAAAGATAGGCTAGGCATTAAAGAGAAGCAAAGATCGCGGGGGCAGCTAGTTTTACTAATATACGTTCGTATGGGAATCATGCTAAAATTCTTATTTTTTTTAAATAATTTCAAGAAGACTAATTTTTGTCTTGTTTCTAAATCGTACCCTTAATTCTCAATTATTTATCCAAACTTAGGGTCCATACTCCATACATTTGTTCAAAATGTCAGTTGAAATTTCTAAGCTAAGTCTGATGTCAAAAATGTTAATATTGGACGTTTATTACTGAATTCATAAATACCCTAAGATTACGTGATATAAATTGTTTACTGTTTATTTACAATTTATGGCAAAGTTTATACAAGTCTGATCAGTCAAAAAAAAAAATGTCTGTACTATAAGAATGCACTTCGCATTCTAGCAAAGCATAGGGAAGTGGAACACTTCATTAAATTTCAATATTTTATAGGCTCAAGCAAACCCCTAATAAACGATTCAGTGTTGGGTATTTGATAATGGTTCTAAATATCGATACAATTATTTACCGTGAATGTCCAATGTAAACAATGTGATGCAATTTATTAAAGAAAGGCAAAATCTATACTACGGTGAAGTTTCTGTGTACTGCAGTAGATATTCAACTCATATGTCGGGGACCAAAGAAGTTAATTTCGTGTATCAATGAGATTTATTTTGACCTCGTGGTGGACAATTTTCTAAAAAACCTAGCTGAATCTTATGTGGTGAAATCGTTCTACGGTAGTTGTAGTGCCGTAGAGAGGACACTCAAGTCATATGTCGGGACCAAAGACGTTAATTTCGTCTACCAATGAGATTTATGTTGACCTCGTGGTGGACAATTTTCTAAAAAACCTAGCTGAATCTTATATTATGGTGAAGTTTCTATGGTAGTTGTTCTGCCGGAGAGAGGGCACTCAAGTCGTATGTCGGGACCAAGGAAGTTAATTTCGTGTACCAATGAGATTTATTTTGACCTCCTGGTGGACAATTTTGTAAAAAACCTAGCTGAATCTTATATTATGGTGTAGTTTCTATGGTAGTTGTACTGCCGTAGAGAGGACACTCAAGTCATATGTCGGGACCAAAAACGTTAATTTCGTGTACCAATGAGATTTATTTTGACCTCGTGGTAGACAATTTAATAAAAAACCTAGCTGAATCTTATATGGTGAAGTTTCTACGGTAGTTGTACTGCCGTAGAGAGGGCACTCAAGTCTTATGTCGGGACCAAAGAATTTAATTGCGTGTAGGTACCAATTCCCTGGTTGCTTGTATGTTGGCGTATGGCTCCATTATTAGAATGCCTAGAGCGATAAGGCCGCTACTCATATAATTTTGTATAGACTTTTAACATAAACAATATTGTTTACATTAAAAGTATTGGTAGACAATTTTTGTTCGTATTATGGATTCATATAAGTAATAATAGTCGTACTTTCAAATGTGCGAGTTAGATTCATTGCTCAGATAATGAAATGGCCTTGAATGACAATGAGTAGCTTCCTGTCACAGTACTTATACAACACTGGATTTGCAATAAATGGGAATTACCTACTTATGTACTTCCCCGATTTTAATACGAATTAAGTTACATCTACGTTTAGTAGAACAATTTTACTAACGTTATAATGAAAATAATATTGTTTTATTGTTAAGAATAAATCTTATGGGTACTTTAAATTGGGTTTACGGTTTTTAAGAAAATACATTTTGGTTTTAAGGCAACCGAAACGTCGACTGTAATTATTAACTAAAAATGTAACAATTATATTTTAATAATAAAGGAAAATGAGCACAATAAAGTCATTTAAAATACCTATGAAGGCGTATAATGTTACTATATTTTACTATTGAATATTTTGTCCTTATCACTGTCATGACATTTTGAATATAAATAAGCCGGACGAATTTATTTCAATGCTTGTAAAAGTACGTTTATGAATGAGATTGTAACTGTCTTATAAAACGTGGTATAAACGCCTTTGTTATACGTTTTATAATAAGACCGTAAGCAATAACGGTAATCACTCATATGTTACCATTACATTACCACTTAGAATAAACTCTTTATTGGTCTGAGCATCGCTATGGGAGCGTTCAAGTATTACGTCACGCAATTATTGGAGATTATTGACAACACCCCCCCATGTAACGCGCCGTAACGTTTTTCTGTACCCAATAGTAAAACGTTTCGTGACCACCGAGTGACTCTTTATACCTAAAAGTTACCATTATGTGATGTACAGTACTGGAAAGTCGAAAATAATGTTAACCCGCCCGCACTGTAACCTTTTACAAGAGGACAAAAAAAATCGTTACGTAATACTTGAACGCTCCCTATTGTACTCAAAGATATGAACTAAGACAACGTTGTTGTTTCCTTGTACGCGTCAATAGTTTCGGGTAAATACAAGATGGTTTGCCAATAGATGACGTCACGTTTCTCGTGACTCACGTCGGGCCTACGTCATTTTATTGACTTTTTCTTCGCTTCTATTATCGCGAACTATTTTATGTCGTATTGGTATATTTATTACTTGCTAAAAGGATGACAATGATACGAAACGGAATGCTTAGGTGGTTTGGTGGTGGTTAGGCGGTTCAAAAGTAGGATATACAATTCAACCGTGGATGGTGAAGTCGGGATGGGTAGGCCTCGTACATACCTGGACCAAATCCAGGAGGTCCTAGAGACAACAAAAGTACCCATATAGGGCCGTTTAAGTATTACGTATACAGATTCACTGCAATTTATCTCCCCCACCTTCCTCTTGTCAGCAAAAGTAAGCAAAGCTCTAAAAAATAATAGTACATGAACGTATTAATTTTTGGTAATGCATTTCGTTTTAAAGCATAGACAATGTTTGGGTAATGTGTAAAAAGGTAAATAATTACTATTAACGTAATCACCAAATAAGACACACACACAAAAGCGAGAGAGATATGTCAGGACCGTAGCAACTAGAGATCCGTGGTTTCTTTGAGGAAAAAGGCGATAAGATTTAAATAAATAAATTATCTTCTTTTATTAAATGTAATGTTGACTAGGACCTTCTCGAAGGTCCCATAGTCCCACAGATATGTGATTCTAGATCAGACACTTGACATAATATATTCAATACAATAAACATAAAATTGGCTAATTCTTGTAGCAAATCGAATTATCTGTAGAGTTATCCAAGGCATGTTCTACGAATGTTTATACTTATAAACTTCAGGGCGTATATACATTTCCATATATGCTGTAACTACTATTAAATGGTTATTTTTATAAAGTTAAAATTATCTTTTGTACTTCCAGTGTATGGAACTTTGTTGGAGGACGATCTTCGTGGAGATACATCAGGAAACTTCAAGCGTCTCATGACATCACTATGCATGGTAAGATAATTCCTCTGAACCTTGGGTGAAACTCCGAACAAAGAGATAGAGTTACCTTACATTTTACAATTGCCAACTGCTGATTAAGTAAGAATCCAAAAACAACTAGATGGTTTCCATAACTCTCTTTTACATAATTAGTCATTTTTTAAACCCAAACAAATTTTTAACTAGCGATTAAAAATTGTTAAATTAGTCGCTACGTATGTTGTATGTTCAGATATATGTTAAATGAAACACTTTGTTTGAAGCTGGGTAAACAACAAACACCACAGGTGGTGGAGTCTCAATTTTTATACATAATCTAAGCCATAGTCTAATAGAGGACTGTTGTATCGCGAATATACACTACTTATGGATACATATTAATAAATATAACCTGGATGTTGGACTAGTCTATAAGCCTGATCGCTCAAAAATTAATCAATTCCTTGATGAGTATTCACTTCAATTAGAAAAGAGAAAAAGGGCTATAGTATTTGGAGACTACAATATTGATTTATTGCTCAAAAAAGACCATGCCACAATAAATTACACAGAGACGATTAATGAAAATGGATATGTCATTCTTAATCGAGTGGATTCATCCTCCTCCACCCGTGAAACATCATCAACCAAAACAATAATAGACCATGTATCCACCAACATAAAAGAACATAATTTCAACTTAGCTATAAGCAGATATATCTAGAATTAAAGCAATATTCGCCAGAAACAAAGCAGAAGGTTCATTATGAAGCTCTCAACTATGAAAAACTTTTTAAGCTAGTTGAGCACGATGTTTCAAAATGTATTTTAGACTATAATTACATAGAAAAAATAATAATTAATAACATTAACGACAGCAAAATTCGAAAAATCAAAATTATAAATCCACCAAAAATAAAAATATAAATAAAAATATAATAAAAGCCATAAACGAACGAAATATTTTATGGAAGCAATATAAATCCCAACCAAAAAATATAGAAATAAAGGAACAGTTTGTAAACAAAAGAAACAAAGTTTCCCAAACCATACAAACAGCTAAAAGTATTTACTATCAAAAGGCTTTTCAAAACTGTATAAAAAAACCAACTAAAATGTTTAATCTACTAAATAGTATAGCAAATAATAAAGTAAAAGATACTAGTATGCCTACAAAATTAGAAATCAATTCAACTGTAATAACTAATACAATAGAGATCTGTAAATGTTTTAACTCATATTTTTCTACTATCGGGCAAATTCTTACCTCAAAAATCTCAAAACCTACAAATACTACTACAAACATAATTACTTCTCTCTCTAAAATAAAGTCTCAAACATTTCTAACAGAAATATCGACTCCCACGGATGAAATCCTTAAAATTATTAGTAATTTAAATAGCAACACATCCATAGGTATTGATGGCATAAGTACGAAAGCACTAAAGTGTGTTAAAAACCTGGTTGTCAACAACCTAACGAGTTGCATTAACCAATGTCTAAGTAAAGGTAAATTTCCAGACAGCCTTCAAGTAGCCAAGGTTACTCCGATTTATAATTCAGGCAATCGTTCTGATCCTGGTAATTACCGACCAATATCCGGTAACCATAAGGACCCGGTAAATACTCACATAAAAAGAGTTTTCTCCCTTACCCAGTTGTCACTTACTCAGGTTTGACTGTTTATGTAACTTAAGTAATGTTAGGTTACATAACTCGCGTAAATTATTATTTTTAACACTGCAGGATCTGATACCGCTTAATCTGGCAGCAAAAGCTATAATCTGACATGAGTGGCTCCAGATCGCTTCGACACAAGACAATGACATTGACACAATGGCTGTACATTTCTATACCCAAACAAGTTCGTGTAAAAATCTTACAAGTTTCTTATAACAGATTACTGTTTGTTTAATAGAAGTGAATTGGTATGAATTATGACTTGTATTTTATATGTTATTTTCTATGATTCTACATTGTACAGGTTTTTTTCCGATTCTTTTACGAAATAATTAGTTGAATCGAATATGTGTCAGGCTGATCACCATCTGAAGGAATAATAATATCGCTAAAAACTATCCTAATATTTTGGTATAACTTTTCAGGGCAACAGATCTGAAGATTTTCATATTGATCGAGAGAGGGCAAGAGAAGACGCTAGAAGCCTCTTGCAGGCAGGTAAGTTATCAATTATTCTTTAACATGTGAATTATATTATATTGTTAATATTAGGTCCTTACATATGAAATTGGCGTATTTCGTACTGGCCACTTTAATCACGATGTTATCCTCTTTGGTAAGGAATTCCAAAGTCAAATTTGTACAGCTATTTACTCATGTATTTGAGCTTCGATTACCGTCATTCATTTGGTTTTTTTTCTTCTGTTTTTTTCTGTTTGCGTCACTCATTTTACAAAATGGAAAACTTAAAGTATCGCATTATTTACGAGAACGAGTTCCGCCGTGGCACTAGTGCTGCGGAAACGACTCGAAGGGTGAATGATGTGTATGGCGGTCATGTTGCAAAAGAAAACACAGTTCGTTTTTGGTTCCAACGTTTTCGTTCTGGAAATTTCGACCTGCAGAACAAGCCCCGTGGACGGCCTGAGACCCAAGTTGATAATAAAGTATTGAAAGCTATTGTAGTTGCGGATCCATCGCAAACCACGTCCGAGTTAGCTGCAGGCTGCGGTGTTAGTGATAAAACTGTTTTAATTCACTTGAAGCAAATTGGGAAGATTAAAAAGCTTGAAAGATGGGTACCTCACGAATTGACTGAAGCAAACCGGCAAATGCGCGTCGACTGCTGCGTTACATTACTGAACCGGCACAATAATGAAGGTATTTTAAACCGAATCATTACATGTGATGAAAAATGGATTCTTTACGATAATCGGAAGCGCTCAGCGCAATGCTTGGATCCTGGCCAGCCAGCCAAATCCAGCCCCAAGCTAAAATTAACCCCAAAAGTTACTTGTAAGCGTTTGGTGGACTAGTGCCGGTATTGTTCATTGCAGTTTTCTCAAATCTGGCCAGACTATTACGGCTGATGTCTATTGTCAGCAATTGCAAACCATGATGTAAAAGCTAGCGGCTAAACAACCTAGGCTGATCAATCGCTCCACGCCACTGCTACTTCACGACAACGCTAGACCACACACTGCACAACAGTTGGCTACCAAATTAGAAGAGCTTCAATTGGAATATCTAAGACATCCTCCGTACTCCCCGGACTTTGCTCCAACAGATTACCATTTTTTTTCGAAATTTGGACAACTTCTTGCAAGGGAAAAAATTTAACTCTGATGGGGCAGTCCAAATCGCCTTCACAGATTTTATTGATTTCCGTCTGACTGGTTTTTTTAATAAAGGGATCAATGAACTACCTATGAGATGGCAAAAGTGCATAGAAAACAATGGTTCATACTTTGATTAATTAAATATATTATATTTAAAAATATTCGACTTTTTGTTTCTCCCATACAAAACGCCAATTTCATATTATGTAAGGACCTAATATAACGAACGAATAATTATCTTAGGGAGCGTTCAAGTATTACGTAACGAATTTTGGAGCCCCCATTACCCCCCCATTTTTTTGTAAAACGTTACGATGCGGGGCGAGGAATGAATTACGCGTTAATTGTTAATATTAATCTCCAAAAATTGCGTGATGTAATACTTGAACGCTCCCTTATAAAAAAAACCAGTAGCGTTACAATTTTCTAGGGCCTCAGATATCAGTACCAGTAGGTACTTGTCTATCTTGTAATATAACTTATTTTTCTTTATTGATCAACCTGTTTAATTTCGGATATGCAGGTTTCCTCACGTTCATTTACCTTCACCGTACGAGCAACATTTAAATGTGCACGTAGATACGTCCTGTACTGGACCTGGGTCATCGGGGTTCTTTAAATAATAGAGGATTTTAATTTTACTCTGTATTAACCCCTCGCGTACTGTACTGTATTAAACAATAGAATAAAAGCGAAGTCGAAGAAAGTGCCTATGTCGGGCTGTACTCTCGGGGCGTAACTCCGACGATTTAGGAAATCGCAACGCTTATAAAACTAAGAAAGCCTGACTGTCCTAAATGTACAGCCTTGGCTGGTACACGTCCTTTATAAGATATAAAAAAATATTGTATTCGTTTGATTTTAAGGTGAACTCCGTCTGGGCACTGACGAGTCGGTATTCAACGCTGTGCTCTGTTCCCGTTCATTCCCGCAACTGGCGGCCATCTTCCAGGAGTACCAGTTCCTGACAGGACATGACATCGATGATGCCATTAAGGCAGAGTTCTCAGGCGACCTTGAGAAGGCGCTTCGTGCTATTGGTAACTTTTAAATATACCTGTCAACCAACTAAATTTTAAAAAGTTTTCGAGTAGATTGTTTTTTCTTGCAATAAAATTTATTTTTAAAAATTGATTAGAAGTTCAAACCTCGCAGTAATCTCGGACCAGTATTAAGATATTAATTTGTTGTTCTTTGAAATTCTGGCATAATTACATAAAAGTTTTGCGTTTGAATATCGAAACGGCTAATCCCTTCTCTGTGATTGGTCTAGACGCTAACCAATTAAAATCTATCATATAGTGTAATATCAAGAAAAGAGCGTATATACCTCAAAGGTAGGCAACGCACTTGCAAGCCTTCTTATTAGCAGTTGATCGTGCCCTGTCCCATAAATTAATTAAATTTAATTATTTTAACAAAAATCTTGTGACTTCAGTGAAAGTAGTCCGCAACAAGCCGCTGTTCTTCGCGGAGGGTCTTCACAAGTCCATGAAGGGTCTTGGTACTAACGACAGGCAATTGATCCGTATTATGGTCACCCGATGTGAGGTCGATCTGGGAGACATCGCCGAGATGTTCCAGGCCAAGTATGGGGAGTCTCTGCAGAGCTGGATCGAGGTACATCTTTGTTTTTTATTCACACACAAAAAGTGTTTCACAAAAAAATACTTGCTACTTGAAACATGTCACATTTATCATTAAAACAAATGAAGAAGGAAAAACAATACCAATTTATTAATGAAAAAAAATTAAAATATGCAACAATAACTTCTTATTGTCCTAGCAGTATGAATTTAAATACCGTTTGTGTTATTAATTTATGTATTTTTTATTAATTTAAAAACGATTGCCAAACCGCAATTTTTGAATTTCAGAAATATCTGGCTCTTGCCCATGTCTGACACATATGATTAATATATATTATTTTGTGACTGTATTAATGAGTAATAAGTTTTTACATTAAGTCATAGCTTAATTATTTCCTTGTTTTTGACCGTGTTTTTTTTACAATCGACGCAAATGGGGCGTTATAAATTTGATGTGTCTGTTTGTGGAATCTTAGCTCCTAAACGGTTAGATTTCTCGTATCACGGCGTACGTCGTTGCGGAACTGAGCGTTACCCAGGTAACACTGAAAATGTTTAGAAAATGAAAAACGGCCTAATGTAAAAAGTTGTTCATTAAGAAATGATAATCGCCGCCTAACATAGACTTTTGCCCACAACGAAATTCATAATAAATCATTGACCGAAAATTTTCTCGCGTTAGGTTCATTTTCACGTGTAACATGAGTTTTAGATTTGCCGCCAATTCACAAATGACAAATGAATGCAATATACTACATTAGGTTACCAAAGAGTTCTAAAATTGAAATTCAAAAAAAGTTTTTCATTAGCAATGTTTCTAACTAGCCAGTTCTAAACATTTTCAGTGTTACCCACGTATATAAGGCAGTTTTTGCCGCGGACAAATACGATGTGCAACCAGCTACCCGCTGAAGTATTTCCGAACAAATTTGACTTAGAGTCCTTTAAGAAAAGAGTACAAATTTTGGCATTGAAAGTTTCCATGGGGGGTGGGATCATTAAACATCAGATGTGCCTCCTGCCCCTTTGCCCTCATTATGCGATTTTGTTTGATAGAAACTTATCAGGATGGTTCATATAACCTGATAAGGAATTGCAAAGCCATTGTATGATTAGTTTATTATCGTGTATGTTATCTAAGTATCAGTAGTTAAATATAATCTTGATTGTTTCAGGGCGACTGTTCTGGCCACTACAAAAAGTGCTTCTTGGGATTATTAGGATTATACTAAGCATGTTTTTTCACAAATATAATTATAAATAAAACTTTATTTTTTTAAACGACATACTAAGATACTCTCAATATTTTTATTTTTTTTATATACATCATCTAGCGGTATTTTAAAACTTTTAAATGATTGTTTTCAAGTAGTTTTCGGGCTGAAGTTCTATGATTGGGAGACATGACGTATATTCTATTGCGCGGGACCTCTCATGTCACTTGGACAATTTACTGTCATATATAATAAAATAAATATTATTGTATTTAAAAATAATAATAAAAGACTTCATTTATGAATTTAAGAAGATCCCCTGTCAAGTGTCAAATGTTAACTGTCATCTGTAAAGTAGTTGAATATCGCCGCGCAAATCGAGTTTATGTCTAATCGTTCTTTAATATAAATTGGCATAATACCGTCCAAATGATCTGATTATTTACCTTATTTTGAATTTGATATTATTATTATTTCACATTTTTATATGTAATAGATTTTTTAAATATTAAAAAGTATTGTAAAATCATTTATTGAAATTCAATTTCAAGTATTTTTATACATATTAAGATTTTTCAATGTTTTATTATACACTATCAGACTGGATTTTACACGCATAAAGCCCCAACTTGTTCAAAAATATTATAGAAATATTTGATTATAGTACGATATTAGATATAATTTTCCTTTTAAGTGTAAAATATCCCGCCATTTTGAAATATATGTGAAACAAACCCAACGAGTACTCATTACAGCTTATTTTTGACAGATTTGGAATATTTTTTTTTAAAGTAACTATATTTTTGTTTCTATTTAATCTCTGAAGCCGTCTGTTAAAGTGCTTATGAAATTCCGAAAAACATAAAAATTAAATTAATTCATTAGAAAATTATTAAAATACTGGAAGTTTGACTTTAATCATAATATTTTAGTATCTAAGCTGTTTGAGAAAAATGTTTAAATATATACTATTACGATGTTTCTATTGCTTGTGCCTTTATCTCGTGCTATTTGTGGCCAATGTGTATTGTACGAATGCATATTTATACTTCTATACTTAATATTATTTGATTAAATGGATGTATTAAAAAACGTTTTTTTCTTTCCAAGCACATTTCCTTTTAATTTGTAGCGGTGCTCAGACACCTTCAACAAGTTCGGACGGATATTAAGCAAATATAATCTGTACTCAATACTATGAAGTATAGACAAAATTGATTTTATTCTGTATTTAATGTATATTACATACAGTTTACATGCACCCAAAACTCCTTAAATATCGTAAACACAAAAAAAGGGTGCGTGCAGCGTGTACATATGTACGCGCGTAAGAAGTTATACTTCTTTGGCATTATTAATAATACATACGGATAGTTAACCTCAATTGTATTGAAGCACTTAGGAAGGTTGATGAGCACAGTTTTATATTTTCTGATATTAATTAGTATTGATTTAAATATTCAATTTAAATCACTTCTGATTATAATTCAGACGCACATATAAAATTCGCACTTGTTCTTGTATAATGAAAACTCGTGTTTTAAATGTAGAAACTCAAAGCATGTGGATAAATATTATAAATATAAATACACAGTGAACAGAGGCGACGTGCGTGCCAACATGCGCCACTAACAGAGGTTCCATTTCTGTTTTGTTGATAGCATTTCCCCAACTTAATGAGCGATTTAGTGGGCAACTTCATTCTGTTAATTTTGTGTCACGGTGCGCGCGCATCGTAAAATTTCACTCTCATCAATTTTTCATAACGCCCCTAAAGAAGTATAACTTCAAAAATAACGAATTGGTTGTCATTTATACAATCATTTATACTTATGAAACTGTAATAAGAATCTATAAAACTTATTGAAGTTAAAAACTAAAAACTTGGGTAAAAATGTTTGTTAAATAAGAACATGCTTCTATTGACAGTCTATAAAGTTATTAATTAAGAATTAAATAACTATTTAATTTCGAATTTACAAAACCCTTTTTTCACTAAAATAAAAGCAAAATTATCTCGGTTGGAGCCAATCTGTTCCAAATCCATGATGGATCGTCCAAGGCGTAATAAAAATTAAATAATCAGCCGCCGAAAGCCACTTGATGAATGAGGTATCAGATATTCAAACAAAATGCAGGCAATCTATTCTACTCGTAAGCCGAGCTACGCTTATTTTAGATAAGAAATTTCAGTTAATTCCTACTGACACCCGATTAAACATCGCGTTAACTACGATGTACAATTTTAATGTTTTATTATTCATCTTCTTTTTGCTTGGAAAGATTTTATGTTACGTCCAAAAACTTAATTAAAAATAAATGGTGCGGGTACTTAGGTATGTACGCGCGTAAGAAGTTATACTTCTTTGGCTTTCTTTATTTTTTTAAAATATTAAATAATTAATATTAAATATTTAGCGTTAATAATTTAACAATATTTAGTATATTATTCAATTATTAATTAATATTAATAATTATTATTATTTATTGTTTTACTATATTATTAATTCAATTTAATAACTAGGTAGGTTTTATAACCTTTTAACTAAGTAACAATAGGTCTTTGTGAAAAAGCATTGCTAAATTTCTTTGAAAAAAATAATCAATACTCCTTTATTTGTTTAAAAGGTACTACAAATGTCATTATGGTAATTCAAAATTCTTGGCACAGCTACTAACGTCACGCATATTCTATTTCTTTTTACTTGTAGATTATCTTATTCCCATCTCGCTCGCGCACGCTCGGCGCCCATACTGATAATTTTGTGTCACGGTGCGCGCGCATCGTAAAATTTCACTCTCATAAATTTTTCATAACGCGCCTAAAGAAGTATAACTTCAAAAAGATAAACTGTTCATTCAACTTTATATGTAATACGTAATTGTATCGTGATTTTGCTCGATTCATCAAGTGGCCCATTCAATAGAAAAAAGTATAATATATATCATTAATGTCACACACTAAACATTTCTATGAAAAAATAAATCGCATCGAGGCGAAGCAATGGCGGTACTAGCATTCGGGTCAGGGGATGACACAGTTAAAGTTTATGAATAAATCCTTTTCCCTTCCTTCACCCTTCTGTAATTATCACAAACTAAAGTGACCGACACAACCTATTTTGTGTACAATAAAAACAATATATATAACTAGCTGATCTGGCAAACGTCGTTTTGCCATGTATATCATTTATAATAAAAGTAGGGGTTGATCGTAGAGGGATGAAAATTAGGGGTTGTATGTACATATTTATTAATGCTGTATCATACAAAAATTCAAAAAAAAATATTTAGGGGTGGACTACCCTTTACATTTAGGGGGATTAAAAATAGATGTTGTCCGATTCTCAGACATACCCAATATGCACACAAAATTTCATGAGAATCGGTCAAGCCGTTTCGGAGAAGTTTAACTACAAACACCGCGACACGAGAATTTTATATATTAGATAAACCGGGACTCTGTCATTATTCATGACTGCCCTTTAGTCAAAGTCACGGGCCCAATGGCTACATAATTATATAAAGGTAAGGTACCTTACGTAATGTCAAGTGTAATTCGCATGTATACGTCTCTCATTTGTATATTTCTTACGTCGTACATATTTTATCCCTTTACAAATGTTACTGTATTGTTCTGAAGTCAGCTCTTTACACGAATTACATAATTTAAACTTCATGTAAGAGAATGTTGATGAATTATTATGTTGAGAGGTTTGTTTCTAAGCGGTTACTGAGCTATTCATTGTTCAACTAATTTAATTAAATTTGCGTATTTATAATTATTAAATACGGTTAACGTTTATGTACATTCTGCAGATTCAGGTGGATTTTAGTAAAAAAAGATGGCGAACAAAATATGTAAAGACCACGTTACAATTGCTAATATAGTATAAAAAGATCTACGATTTATTAATCGAAAGGAAATTAATCATTCGAGTCACAGTCCCAAAGGTAAATATTGCCTGTTGCAAATGAACAGTTGATGACAGAATAGCTGGTATTTGGTGAGCGCCGGTCACGCGGACATTTCGTTTCAGGAATTTATTATTTATTTAATCACCCACCTACGCACGTATACACTTTAACAGAGAACCAATAATATAATAATTACAATTTGTATACAGTATTGCGATACTTATTCGTCGAGCGAGGAAAGCACCAGTTCTGGGGTCACCGGTACTATCTACCAGGCGCCAACAAAAATCTTTAATAAGCGCCTGTGCACTTGAACCCCACGGGAGGAAAAAATGAATACTAAAAATTATTTTATTTATACAAAAACTGAACTCAAAAACTTCAAACAGATGACGACAAACTTTTAAAACTTATTGTTAAACCTCCTTTGAGGGCAAATGCCGAATGTATTTCTTCTTTATATTTTGTATTTAAAGATTTTTAAAAATACCAGATAAAAACAATTATTGCAATGACAAGAACACACATAGTTACACATAGTTAAGTTAATGAAGCCCCTGATCATATAACTCGGAACTCAATACTCATTACTCACCAATCATCTCCTTCCTTCAACGAACGACGAAGGTTAATTTGTATTGTTAGTGTTATTTTATCCATTCACATTAAAAATATATCAGTGGCGCTACAACCTTTTTAGGTCTGGGCCTCAGATTTATGTATCTGTTTCATGTTCAATTGTCAATTTATTAGGCAAATAAGTGAACAATCTTCTGTGCCTGACACACGCCATAGACTGTTTGGGTCTAAGGCAAACCGGTTTCCTCACGATGTTTTCCTTCACCGTTCGAGGGAATGTTAAGTGCGCACATAGAAAGAAAGTCTATTGGTACAGCCGGGAATCGAAACTACGTCCTCAGGGATGAGAGTCGCCAACTGAAGCCAGGCACTGCTCTCGTATGTTCGCATTATATATTATAATTATTAGATATACATTTCTAAATTTAAAAAATCACAACACTGATAAAATATTACATTCTAGACTAGATAGTATATATCTCACTTATTAATAGTTTTCTTACTAAATAATATTTTATCTTATTGATTTTGGGAGCCGCGCTTCGAATGTTTTGCTGTTTTAACAAATTGAATAAACTAAACGAACGTCACGACACGATTTCTTTTTATGGAATTAATACAGTGTTTTTCATATATATTAAGTCACTCAAACATAGAAGTGATCTTGAGCGTCTAAGGTTCATTGGAATTGGTTGAATCCGAGCCGACGATATTAGGGGGCAATCAATTGTTGATCAAAGATTTTACATACTCATTATGAAACAAGCACTAATTCTAGCAGCTTCTAATAGCAAGTGAAAGAGCTTTATTTTGTAATTTTTAGTAGGGTTTGTATTGAGTAACGCTGAAAGATATGTCCCATTTCCTGCTATGTTTAGTCGAACCTAATTAAATAACTTTTTATTAAAGCAAAGAGTTATTAACGGATAAATGTTAAAAATCAAAATCAATCACAATGAAAATACGTTTATTCAGTTTAGATGCGTCTTAGGGCATGCTTATGAATGTCAAAAACGTTTACAAAATTCGCGAAAGAGCAAGACTACGCCATCCGTTCGCAAAACTACCAGGAGGCCTTGTTCTGAGAAGAACGGACAAGAAACTCAAGCAAAAGCAAGCAAGCAAGCAAGTTTTACCCTCCCTCTACATTACAATTATTCAAAGGAAAATGCCATAAACCACAACGTCATTAAAGTTACATCAAAAAGTTAAATTTGAATCATTAAACTTTCATAAACCGCAGTCTATTTAAGTCGTAAAGCACTTTAGTAATACGAAACAAACCGACAGTTCAAACAAAGTGCATTTATTTCAAAGTAGTCCTTCTTGTTGCAGAAAATCTTACATGTGCTCATATCGCTTAAATATGCTTGCAGTGACTGAACCAGGATATAGTTTAATCCAAGGTAGCTTTGAGTTTTCTCAAGAACTTCAGGGACGTACTCATTGCTTCATAGTACCGCGCTTGGGGCTTTGTGACTAACGCATACTTACTTGCAGGTTCTGGGTTCTGTTAAGGTATGTATCACCATAACCTCTGCATGAAACTACAGAAAACACACATATATATATATATATGCACCTTAGCTACCTAGCTAAAAGGGTACACTGTTTCCGATATATTAATAGTATTAATTCTGAGTTAGATCAACAAGATAGAATATAAAATTACACATTGATTTTCCTTTTGATTTGCGCGATTAAAACTGGTTTGTAAAGTGTAGGATAGGTAACTACATATCATTTACTCGAAATATTAAGAAGCTTCAGATCGCAACTGGAAGATTTCTGCAATAAGGTACCTACTAAAATGCGTCACTTACTAAAACATGAGCGTAGTGGAGGCGAGACGACGGGACACTGGCCTATGAATATAGAATAGGAATAGTTATACTTTGCACAGCAAAGGAGGAGTGATATAATTCAGTTTTATGAGTAGGAGTTTCAAGAATTCGATTGTCTATGGAACGCAAATCAAAACCACCCCCAGTGAGGAAAATAAAATTTTGCTTACTAGGTGTTTTAGGATTAAAAAGAACATTATTGAGAAGTTATAAACATTTTAAAATAGTTAATACTAAAGTCTTATACGAATATTTAAAATTATTTCAATAAGTCTCGGGGCCTCATACTACCGGGCCTTTATCCGCGTAAATCTACATTCAATCTTGTCAAACCAATTATAGGAAAGCTGTATTTTAATAGGAACTCAATTTTTGCTATTAAAATGTATATTGACAGTAGTTTTTACACTACCTTGGTAGGTTTAAACTTCGGACCCAATCTTTTTTTTTTAATGTTTCAGGAGGCAGACGGGCAGGAGGCGCACCTGATGTTCACCTCAAGTGATACCGCCGCCCATTGACACTCGCACTGCCAGAAGGCTCGCAAGCGCGCTGCCGGCCTTTAAAGAATTGGTACGTTTTTTCTTGAAGTACCCTTAGTCGAATTGGCTCAGAAATACCTCAGTGGGCAGTTGGTTCCACATAGTGGTGGTGCGCGGCAAAAATTGCCTTAAGAAACGCTCAGTTGTGGAACGACGGACGTCAAGGTGGTATGGATGGTATTTTGTATTCTGCCTTGACGTCCGATTATGAAACTCAGCTGCAGGTATTAGTCCGAATAACTCCTCTGAATACTCTCCATGGTATATGCGGTAGAAGATGCAGAGAGATCCCACATCTCTACGCAACGCCGAGGATCAAGCAATCGATTTAATTCTAGCTTCTACGGTGAAAGGAAACCAGAAAATCCAAGTTCATATGCTTAAATAAAAATAGGTAAAAAAACTTTTTAAGTTAAACGGTTCTATGTTAAACATACATTGCAATGTTTAAGATAAATGTACTAAAAACCAAAAAATAATAAAATAGATACAGTCGTGGGAATTATAAACATATGCATAGACTAGACTAAAATAAAACCGTGGGGCACGTCAATTGTCTACAAATTATCGACTTAATGTGCGATAGAAGAATCGTTTAATTCGTCGTTAAAATAGGCAGTTGGCCCGCAGACGTCCTGAAATTACTTACTATTTTCTTGCTCATGGAAATTCCAATAGTTATACACTCCATGTAAATAAAAGAGATGTTTCAACTAGTTTATCGTTGGACATTCACACTGCTGGCTGGCGAGGAATCGTTTCACTGCTCGTAGTTTGTCTTTAATCGACAAAACATATGATAAAAGTACTACTCGCTCACCACTATGAAACCCTAAAACTCGCTTATAATCGAGCTTGCTAGCTTGTTTCCACATTCTAGCCCTACTTATCACACGTCCATCGTTGTCGGTTGAACAACTGCCTAATTATAGTGTAACATTACAAAACAAACATTTTAATCAACGATTGTAGACAATTGACGTGCCCTACGGTTTTATTTTACTGTATCTATTTTATTATTTTTTGGTTTTTAGTACATTTATCTTAAACATTGCAATGTATGTTTAACATAGAACCGTTTAACTTAAAAAGTTTTTTTACCTATTTTTATTTTCTAGTTTTTAGTTTTTATTTCGCATTCTGTTTAATTCATTTAGTGCTTCATTATTGCAAGGTCCCTTGCCAGTTAGTTTATATAAATAAATCAATTCTATAATATAAATATAATATATATTTAATTAATAAAATAGATACAGTTTTTAATATAATGTTATATATATATATATTTCCTTTCAAAAGGAAAGGAAATTACAGTTCAGAATACAAAAAGATTGTAATGGACACTTGCCTACTACCATGCCTAACATATGCATGCCAAACATGGGTATTTGATAACAAAACCAAAAGTAAAGTAAGGTCATGTCAGAGAGCAATGGAGCGCAGTATGCTAAAATTAAAAAGGATACACAAAATCAGACACGAAACAATAAGAGAAAGAACTAGAGTTACAGATGCCTTAAAGCATGCACTGAAGCTAAAATGGAAATGGGCAGGACATATATCTCGCTTGAAAGATGATAGATGGACACTTACAGCTACTAAATGGCTAGGTCCAAGGGGAAAAAGGAGAGTTGGCAGGCCTCAGAAACGCTGGGTCGATGACATTGTCCATGTTGCCGGAAAAGAATGGATGATCAGGGGTCAGGACAGAGAGGACTGGAAGCGGCTAGAGGAGGCCTATACCCA
Source organism: Pieris macdunnoughi (assembly GCA_905332375.1). NCBI lineage: Eukaryota > Metazoa > Arthropoda > Insecta > Lepidoptera > Pieridae > Pieris > Pieris macdunnoughi. The sequence continues at coordinate 3,198,670 of CAJOBZ010000014.1, read as the reverse complement.
AGATAGGGATCCATACCTAGGAAAATAAAATATGGTACTAATAATACTAACATTTATTTCAATATTAAATTACTAAATAATATTACATATACTGTATTACTAACCACATTAACACAAAATTTTTAGTTTAGTTGTATTAGCATGTAATGTAAATGGTATGGAACGAAATAAAGGCTTTATTATTATTATTATATATATATATATTTATATATTATATAATATTTTTTTTTTTATTTTTTTTATTTTTTTATTTAGTTTATTGTATTGTCACCAAAATCCAAAGTGTATACAAAATTTCAGATTAATCGGTTGACAGGAAGAGGGTGAAATTTGAATTACTAAATTTGACCCAAGAATAAAACAAACGGGGTGAGCTAAATAAAACCGTTTAAAAACGACATGTGTAAGGTATGATAGGCAATAAAAAGTAATTATCAATAAAATCAGTAAAGCTTTATGATTGACATAACGAAAAATTAAAAATCCTAGAAGATTTAATGTTGCTCTCAAACTGCAATTTTAATAAAGAATTTGTGTAATTTAAATTTTAACCTTACTGTTATTTCGTTGTTTGCACAGGTTAATTAACATATGCCAGCAGTCCGTGGATTAATTATGAGGCAATTGGTGGATAATTTCATTGTGGTTATCCACCAGATGCATAATATTAATGCGATATTAACAGTAGGTAGGATTAGAGGTAAGTGTTCGGTACCTTCTCCGTGGACCCTTCTTAGCTTCTCCAGCGGAAGAGTAATCCTGTTCCTTTATCAGTAATAATAATAATAATTAAGCCTCACTTATTCCTTGAAAAATTAACAAAATATACACACACTTAAACTATTTTTTTAAGGACATCTTATTGAGTATAGGCTCCAATTGGCTCTCTCTGTGTTTTGAGTATTTTTCTCCCAGTCCTCCTCCATTTCCTCTCCTATCCACCAACTTACTTAAGCTCAGCCACCAGCCCACCGTGCTAGAGGGCAACCTCTCTTCCTTTTTCTGGTGGCTCTTTCCACTTTGTTACACTCTTTCCTTCATTAGTAATATTTAAAAGAATTGTGGAAATTGATTCTATGGGTTATTATGCCTCGTCGTTGCGGTCTAATTAAATAGTTGAACATTATCTAATTTTGAGATGAGGCACAAATTATAACTATAATTAAAGGAAATATGAAGCCCGAAACTTTATGAAAGTGATTTTATTACATAAAATAATTATGTATTAATGCGATAAATTAAGAAATAATTTTATACGATTGTTTGAGACTACGTATGATTTTCCTTTGAACAAAGGCGGGCAAAATTAATAATTTTCAAATGTCCCATTCGATGACTCGTCAAATATTTGCTAAGAAGATTTCCACCCTCGGTGAGAGGACTATGATGAACGACGAAAATAATTGTATTTTCATAAAATCTTCGACTGGTATTTTTCAAGTTGTTTATCGGGCTGTGATTTTAATGTGTAAAGGTTGCTACACAGTCAATGACTACCTGGAAGATAAAAATGCTTGGCAATAGTTGTAATTATATTCTTATAATTTGATTTGTGTGTAATGGTGAATGTGGTAAATCACAGAACAGATTTTTATATTTTTTTTTACTTAAGTAACTTTAATGACGTTGTGGTTTATGACATTTTCCTTTGAATAATTGTAATGTAGAGGGAGGGTAAAACTTGCGGAGTTTCTTGCCCGTTCTTCTTAGAACAAGGCCTCCTGGTAGTTTTTTTTTTTATAGAACGGGGGGCAAACGGGCAGGAGGCTCACCTGATGTTAAGTGATACCGCCGCCCATGGACACTCTCAATGCCAGAGGGCTCGCGAGTACGTTGCCGGCCTTTTAAGAATTGGTACGCTCTTTTCTTGAAGGACCCTAAGTCGAATTGGTTCGGAAATACTTCAGTGGGCAGCTGATTCCACATAGTGGTGGTGCGCGGCAAAAACTGCCTTGAAAAACGCTCAGTTGTGGAACGGCGGACGTCGAGGTGATACGGGTGGAATTTCGCATTCTGTCTCGACGTCCGATGATGAAACTCAGCTGCAGGTATTAATCTGAAAAACTCCTCTGAACACTCTCCATGGTAAATGCGGTAGAAGATGCAGAGTGACCCCACATCTCTACGCAACGCCAAAGCATCAAGCCGCTCGGAGAGGGATTGGTCGTCGACGATTCGAACCGCTCTGCGTTGTATACGGTCAAGTGGGTGAATGTCAAAATCATTTTGATTGATTTTGAGTATGTCGCCCATACTTTAGATATTTTTTTATTATTTTTATTATAAATGTTTTCTAGATAATTCTCCGACCGACCTTACGTAAATGGTATTGGTAACCCGGATCATTAAACACTACTACCTATTTCTTTTAACAACTTTTTGTAAATAATGTTCAACATTAGGTTAAGAGGAATCTTTTTGGGATTTGCTGTAAAGGTCACACTTTAGATACGAAATAGCCGACAGATTAGACACACAATAATAGAAGGGTAATACATAATAAACGGCAGTATGTAACTAATATATTTTAGAGCAGAATAAGCCAAGTATATTATATATAATATATTGTATATATAATAGCCAATAGATATATAACGTAGGTCTATAAACGGTCGCATTTTTGAAACCTCCAAACAAAGTTGTGTCATTTATTAGTATTGATTGCTCTATGTACGAAATTAATATACGAGCTCTTACGGTGAAGGTGCCTTTTGGCGCTACAACCTATTTAGGTATGGGCCTCAGATTTCTGAATCTGTTTCATGATTATTTGTCATAGGCAAGTAGGTGATCAGCCTTCTGTGCCTGCACGCCATCGACTTTTTGGGTCTAAGGCAAGCCGGTTTCCTCACGATGTTTTCCTTCACCGTTCGAGCGAATGATAAATGCGCACATTGCGAAAGAACACCTAATTGTCCATAATCACATATTTATCACGAAACGGATACAGTTGTACTCTACACAGGAATTTTAATATATGTTTATATCAAACAATTAGCTGAGATAGCTTCAGCAAATAAGCGTATCAAATATTAAAATTCTTGTACGACAAAGATTATTAAAGCTCCCGGCTGTATTAAAACTCATGCAGGTAGCAGGAATGTAGCTTGAATTCTGAAATAATCTTGGCTGAATCGTTTTCACCTTATATGCAAAATTTATTAGTTTTAAAATAGTGTTTTATTGGTGAAACGAAAAACGGATTTTCGTTGAATTTGAGTTTATTCTGTAGAATGACACTTAAGTGACAATATGTGTCACTGTAGCTTTTTTTGTTCTATATATCGTTTCTGAACTCATAATCAACCTGCACTAGCTTTATATACTATATTGGCGAATACATGTTATTGATATATTTTATTTTCATTTTATATTAAATATATTATAGTCAATTATATAGTATTTACAATTTTCTTAACCTACAAAGTTATAATAAAAATAATTAAAAAGAAAATCAAAACAAATTTAAAGAGTTTGTCCCTGTGGCAGTGTTAAGTGTACCTAAATTGATATATTTATATTATTTTTACGTTCTTAATTATTAAGCTATTAAATTTAGACATAGACATAGACATAACATTAATTACAAACGAAAACACACACACAAAATAACAATACTTAAAGAAAAAAATAAAATAAGACATCAAAAACAATAAAAATTAAAAAATTCCCTTTTGCCATTCGGTTCGCTTCCAGTGTGCAATGTGTGTGTACTGTGGTTGTAATTGGCCCTGGCTCAGCATTATGCTGAGGAGCAAAAAGTTCCACTAAGTTTTATTTTACAATAGCAATGTAAAATAAAATAAAACAAATATGTTTATTATGGAACATAAGATACATGTATCACTTACCACGTAATTAAATTTGAATTTGTAGGCATCCTCATCGGCAAAGAAGAAAGAGAGTGTAGGCCGAGAGAAAAAGCCGGCGTAAAAAACTCTCGGTACTCTTTTAAAATAGAAAATCATCAAACAACACTTATTTTAAAACAAATATCGCAAATTAATTAGAAGTAAATTAAAGTTATGAAAATAAAACTAAAACTAGGCTTTGTTATTATTAAAGTATTTATAAAACATTTTTTGTTACAATATTTTCAGTGACACATATTGTCTCTTCAAGTGTTATTCTGCAGGATAAACACCAATTCAACGAAAATCCTTTTTCGTTTCCCCAATAAAACAATATTTTTACATCTTTTTTTATTTACATAGCAATAGATTTGGCTTCAGACAATCTTTCGCATGTTTGCCATTTGCCAACGTTGGAATGCGATAAATCGGATTTTTTTCTTTATAATCAGACAAAGGCATGTTCAATGTCTAGTCGACCCCTCATAAAACGGGAGCATTCGCGAATTTGTGTTTGAGACATTTTCCCTATTGTAGGTAATTCTTTTGTATTATTTTTATTTTGCCCACCTTGGTACAAAGGCCTAGATGGACGAGGGTTAGTTTTTAAGTAATGTAAGACATATTGACTATTGAAATAACAAAAAAGTATATTAAATCCCTTTGGAGTAGAGCTGGCTGTGTGGCGTTCTACATTGAATTCGCTAGTTAAAGATTTAAGTTGGCATCTGGTTGCTGGTAAGAGCTACTACTTTTCCCGTTCAACAAATAAGTATAACAATACAGCCACGTTGGCTAAAATCTTAAAATGTATTTTAGTTTTCTATCCTTCCATTTTGATTATTATTATTATGTAGGTTAGGAAAATTGTAAATACATAGAAATATTTATTTAAAACTAATGTTTCCATGTATAGCCGCTCCTTTTTTCTTACAAATTAACGTAGTATAATATTGTTTAAGCTAGTTTTACTTTCAGTATTTTGAAAGTATGTTATATTATGCTATCAATATGAACAATGTAAAGATTCAACGACAGAAACTGTTTTTAACCTTTGTTCGTACATAGAAGCCAGCTCATCTACAAGCTGGCTGGACTTGGTGTTCGTAAGTGTGTGCGGCAAAAGAAGTGCTTACCACTGTACGGTTGTGTTACCGTCCTTAAAAGCGTTTTGTTAAAGTAAACGCCGATAATATTTTGAAATTTTTGAGGTCAGAAAAAATGTTTACTGAATTTTTTTCATCGTAGGACGACGCTGTCTCAAGACGTGTTTTTGCATAGTCTGAAAAGGTAATGTATGAATGATTCATATATTATGAACCTACGCAACAGACTTAAAATTTCGGCGTGGGCCATTATCACTTAGGGGTAGAAAAGTAGTTTACAAACTATGCTCAGACCCAGCTAAAAGCAATAGAATGTCATAATCGGTCAAGCCATTTTGGAGGAGTATTCAAACACTTTGAAACAAGAAGTTTAAAGGCCAGCAACACTACGAACGTGGCTGTTTATAGGATGCGGTAGCTACCTTTTATAGCTGTCTCGCAAGCTCGCCTGCTATCACATAAATCAACATAATATGTAAACTAAAAAAGTAACATCAATATTATGAAGCACCAAATATACTATTTCCTAGATAACTACTGAGTAGGGGGTTTACATCGGCTTTAGGCCTGTATTCACTTTGATTAGTGATTAGTGCACGTGATTCGTGCAGGTGATTAGTGATTAGGTGAAAACAAGTGTGGACAGCGACTGATTTGTGCTGGTGATTAGTTGGCTGCGTAGTAACGTGATTAGAAGCGTGTTCTATTTTTTTGCGAGTGAACTTCGAGTAGCCACGTCGCGTGCGCCCTCCCTCCCCCCTCACTCGCAGCGTGACTGCCAAAACACGTCTGGACAGGTAGCAGGACTCTTCGGTCAACCTGAGAGCAAAGTAATATTCCTTTGTATCTTCAGCAGCCAATTTCTTATAGAGTTGGTAGCTTGCGCCTGGGTCTATGGGTCTTCTATTAATCCATTTTCGAACCCATACTTTTCTTGGTCTTCTGTTCAGGTTACAAAACTTCTTCCACTGAATTTACTTAACAGAGCCACTAAACAAGAATTGGACACTACTTCCACTACACACCTGCACTGATCATCCTCAATTACTAGTCACTTGCACTCGCACTAATCAAAGTTAATACAGGCCTTTTATCGTAATATCGTTGAGTTGATACTTCACTCAGTGAACTTCGTGAACATTTTACACTGATGATCAGAATTCAAGAGCATAATTGACATTCGTCAGAGTCTCAAACTGTTGCAAGTTGCAACTTGGCGTGAACAACTAATTTCACTGAATACTTCGAAATATTTCATATGATATCGTGTGTTATAATGAAAAACAGTTGTAACACACTATATCATATGAATATGATAGCCTGTTTTAATGATGATAAATATTTATTTCCATTTTTAATGCCAAAAATAAATTTTGGCAATTAAATTCATATTGTTACGATATGCCCAATTGTATACTAGCAAAAGTTTTTAGGCTAAATTACATCATCTTTCGAATAACTACTTAAATAAGCCCAGTGATTTTTAATAATTAGATAGGATTCACGAGGATATAAATCCTTCTAAAATGTGTCTTATTATTTCGCCATATTTGCCGTAGAATATAATAAAGCCATAACAAAAACACTGTAAAGACGCGACTTATGTTACCTAACATTGTTAAGTTACATATATATTTTAGTTAATATTTAAAAGCGTAAACAAAATGTAAACAATCATCGCACACTTGAAGCCAACATAAGCCTTTTAGTTTTTACCACACGCAATTTGTACTTTTTGTAATTCAACAGTCTCGTTTCAGATAATTTCCAACATAAGTGTCACTTAGATCTCGATATGTCGAGTTAGTTTTTTGTTAATCCAGCCTCGCAATCCCACTTCCCATAATGATATCTTAGCTATAAGCTTATGTTTTAATTAAAGCCAGTTGTTACCCAGCTTCAAACAAAGTGTTTTATTTGAACAAATCCATACAAAAACCGCCATCGAACTTAACTCGCGCTACGAAGATAATCCGACCGCTAATTTACAAATTCTCGAACCGTAGCCTCTGGGGCCTTCGGGCCGGTCAATTAGTGGTTTGACTGGTCGAGGTTCCTCCCTTTAGGTGATGGTCGTATCCTCCTACCTCCATAGTACCAACACCACGGAATTTCATTTAAATTATGGTTAAAATTTTATGTATTTTATTCTATTTTCTATAAAAAAGGAGCATGTAAAGGTTTATTTCGAGCAGTGTTGGCCTAGTGGCTTCAGCGTGCGACTTTCATCCCTGAGGTCGTAGGTTCGATCCCCGGCTGTGCAATGGACTTTCTTTCTATGTGTGCATTTAAAAAGGTTTATTACAATATTATGTAATAATAAAGAATTCCTACATCAATGGTCTGTAATTAGAGAAAATTTTGGATTCGAGGAAAAACTTTTATTTAAATATGTATGTAATTTTGAAATACGTACGTATTGTACGAACAACAATAACAATGTATAGATAAATACATTTCTGCATTTTATCTTAATTATCATAATTCTTTGTTCTTCTTCTTTCTTCAACACAACGTTTTAACGTCACCTTCAGCAAAAAACAGTTAGAAACATTTGTAAGCCGGTATAAAACTTCATTAAATTTTCTATGGATCACACGTATAAGTTTGATATATATATGATAAAGTCGACATAAACCTCTTAGTAGTTATCTGAGAAATAGTATTTATTGCTTCATAATATTGGTGTAACTTTTTTAGTTTGCAGTAAATGCAAACGGCTCAAATATCCAAGTCTTTCCTCCAACTTTGATTTTGTTCCCTTTGGAGTATAGAGACTCTTTGGCCATGGGGTTCAAGTGCACTGGCGCTAATTAAAGAATTAAGTTGGCGCCTGGAAGATAGTACCGGTGACCCCAGAGCTGGTGTTTTCCTCGCTCTACAGCGAGGAAATGCTGCCAGCGTTATAGGTACACTGCCAAATGCAAGGTAGCTTTTTAATTTTTTTTCTTAATTTTTAATTATTTCAATTATTAATATGCAAGTTAAGAAAATCGTAAATACTGTATATTTGATTGTTATGTTTAGGTTTAAATCAAAGATTTCCTTCACGGTTTGCAGTAATAGTCTAAAATATATACATATAAACTATTTTATGTGATAGCGAAGCAAACGTGCCCGCGCAACACCCATGTTAGTAGCCCAGCAACCTTTAAACTTCTCATCACAGTGTTTGCAAACTCCACCGAAATGGCTTGAACGTTTTTATTTGCTAGGTTTGAGAATATGTCGTTAGGTATAGGACCTTAACATATGAACATTAATGGAGATAGAACGGTATCTGTACCACAATTTATTTCACGGAATACGAAACTGTTAATGGGTAAAGTTTTGCAACTCTTATTAGTAGCATGATATTAGTTGCTTTGCTCTGGTCATATTCGTTATTTAACGTTTGCTATGTTAGAATAAGTTTAAGTATATAAATATGTGTATATATATAATTGTATAATGGTGAGCCGGGGCCAATTACAGTCACAGCACACACGCATTGCACATTTGGAACGAACCGAATGTGATTTTTTTTATATTTCTCCTTATAATTTTATTTTATTCTTTGATTATTGTTTTTTGGGTGTTTGTGTGTGGGTTTTTGTTTGTAATATAAATATTTACCGCGGCAGTCCCTGAGTGCCACAAGTTTTTTTATTCTTTATGCGTATTCACCGGATATATACTCTTTTAAAGCATATTCACCAATGCACTCTTATTACTGAAGTATGTACTCTTTTATCTTTTTCTAACAAATTGTGTTTACGCTGCCATGAAAAGAAACAGACGTAAACATTAGTAAAACGCTGGTGGCGGTTTGATTTAGGTGCAAATCAATGTCATAGAAAAATGAACAAATGTATTTTATGCTAGCGTTTAATACTTAGAGAGAGATGTATCATAAAAACGTTTTATCCTGCAAACGAATCCGGAGGCGAAAGCTAGAAGAAAACCAATAAGGTTATATTACTCGACAAACAACCGTTTGATGTGCTTAATTGAATAACGACCAACAATTAATTTTGCTTAAATTAATAATTGGAAAATCCTTAAAATTTCGTTTGATCGGAAAAGCTTATGAATTACACTTGATTAAAGGCTGTGACTTATGGGTTTAATCTTGCTTTATATTGTAATTAATTTGTTTGTTTAAAGTACTTTGATAGGACCTCTTTAAAAAAAACAGAATGATCTTATAAAATCTTATGTGTGTAATTATCACGTATTGCATTAGAAGTATTAATATTAACAAACGCGGCGATAGAACCCTATGGGTTTTCGATTGAATGTTTCTTTGATAATTTTTATTTCATTTCATGACAGGGGTCGTCGTTTTTTGGATGGCCTTCCCATTTCCCCACGATGTTATCGATCGAGTGTTAGATGCCGCACATAAACAGAAAGTCCATAAGAGGATTGAACCTGCGAACTCATGAGAGTCGGACGCTAAAGACAGAAATGTCAACTAGCTGCCATCAGAAACATCAAATCATGTACAGTGCCACATACTTTTCTTGGCCAGTGAGTGCGTCACTGTCATGGATATTAGTGTTGCCAGTAAATAAAAATTAACCATTCTAAGCGGAATAATTTAAAGTCATGCAGGGTAACTTAAAAATTTATTGAAATGTCTTCATAAAACAATGTATACTAGTATCTAGGAACAACTGATGATAGGTTTTGTTACCCGTACTATTAATATAATATCTTTTAACATACCTAGCAATTAGAACAGTTCGATAATTAAAACTTTGCCATTGTAATTAATAATGCAAGGAATAAAAATTAAAATATTAATTAATTACTAGCTGGCCTGGCGAACATCGTACCGCCTAACAGTCGATTCTTTATTTTTTTTAATACTTATTCTGCTATTCGGGACACCGGTCTAGCTAGTAAGTTAAAAAAAAATAAAGTTGATAAGACAACAAATACATTATGTCAAAAAATAAAAATTTACCTTCCCGGAACCCCTCCACTAACACTTGAACTTTATGATATGGTATTAAAGTTCAAATTGACTTTTAAGTATTATTACGAATATTATGTATGGGAATATAGAAAACTGTTGTTTTTAGACGTTTTCACTCATTTTTTTAAAAAAATTCTCTCCGTAAGAACCATCCTCGTACTTCAAGGAATATTATAAAAAAAGAATTGGCCAAATTGGTCCAGGCGTTGTTGAGTTATACAATTACCAACACATTTTGCGATTCATTTTTATATTATCGATAGAAGAAACCAAGAACGTCTTATAACAACGCATATAATATGAACATAGGTATATTAATTATTTTACCCAAGCCCGATTAATATCATTTAACTAAAATAAAACTATTTGCGATTAATTTTTCATTTTTATATTATAGATTGAAGAAACCAAGAAAACTGACAATGCCAGTCTGACATTTCAAAATGGCGACGGTAGTACCAATTTCAGCCGCCGGCCAAGAAAAGTATTTATTTTAATAATATATAGATAAAATACGTCTTATAACAACGCATATAATATGAACATAGGTATTTTAAACGATTAATTATTTTTTACCCAAGCCCGATTAATATCATTTAACTAAAATAAAACTATTTGCAATCAACGTATCCCGCAACTTTAAATAGAAGATTCTTACAGAACTATGCCATTCGGATTTTATCCCTTCACGTCGATAGTTAATTCAAAAGTTTCAGAAATTCCAATTTTCATACTAATTAGATGAAATTTTCAAATATATAATAACCTTTTTATTTCAGATACTTTTACACATTTATATTTCTATGATTTCATTCTATTTAGGTACCTCCAAATCCCGCCATTTCTGTCTACACTGTACCACGTTTTGCCATGTACCACCTTAATTTGGTTTATCCACCTTCTAAATGGACTTCCTCTTTTTCGTTTAATATACCTTGGGCGCTAGTTTAGTACTTTTCATACAATAGTATAGAATAAATCAAATCATTGAAGTAGGTATTAAAACATAGAGGAAGTCCTATGCGATAGCGATGAGAGCAAGAAATAAGATATGCCACATATTTTACATTAAAAGAAAATATACGTTCCGAAAATATTAATGGTCCTCATCATATCAAGACCTCAAGAATGAAAAGTGTTTTGTCAATTCGTCCTTAAACTCCCTTAAAAAATATTTTTGAAATAACTGTGTAGAACTAGTAGGTACAACATATGTTTTGTCCTGTTTATATATTAGCTAGCTGCCCCCCGAACTTCGTTTCTCCTTAATGTGATTTTACTTAGCCTACCTTTTTAGAACATACCAACATATGGAACATTTTGCTATGCTACCCCAGAGACTGTTCTGTTTTCCGGAATGAAAACTTTTTAGGTTTTTCTGTCGTATTTTCTCTATATAAACCTCAGAGCTCAAGTTATAAGTTCTTAACTAACAATTTTTGCGGTGGACATCCCTTACCACCAAGGGGTTTGAAAGATGGATAGTAGCCGACCTACTGAATATGCATAAAAAATTTCATAAGAATCGGTTGAGCCGTTTTGTAGGAGTATTGGAACGAACATTGTGACACGAGGATTTTTATATACTAGTTAATGTGTCAGGTGAGTGAAAAGGACAAAGTATTTAGACACCTTAGAGATGTATAGCTTATTATTAATCTTTTCACTGAACTAAAGTTACAAATACATACATAAACTCTACTTCAAATGTAACTTCGTATGCAATATATTTTTAAATGGATTCAGAAGTACCTACTTCCCTAAATTGATGTTAAATTCAATCTCTTGAGTTAATCGTCCAGGATATTCAAGGAGCTGTTGGTGCTTCTAAGTGAGATCTTATGTGATTTCCTGTAACACCTGGTTTAAATAAACACGTAAAATGTGTTTCTTAATTATATAAATGTGGGTTAATAGATAAAGATCTGTGGGATGGTGTGGCACAGTCTTTAGCACTAGAAATAGAGGCATAGGGATTATGGATAGTAAATCAACGAGAAAATGTGTTTGTAGGATAACGTTTTGCTTATGTTTTTATCGCCTCCGAAGCCTTGTTGGTAGTATTAAGTGTGAATCACTCGGGGGATGATAATATAAAACGAACACTAACATGAAATCGAGATACACGTAAGATTATATTTTAGAAATATCCTTATTCGTGTACAGAAACATACATATTTTTAAGTCGAATGTACTCGTAGAAGTCAAAGTAAGAAGTAGACATGGGGAGAAATTGTGTGTGCCAAAAATCAAGCTGGAAATGTTTAGGAAAACACCTTTTGTAAGGCATTTAAGGTTTACAATTAATTACCAAAAGAATTAAAAGATCCGACTTCCGACTACAGTCTTTGAAAAGCGACTTGGTATATTACTTTTGGAAAAAATATATTATTAATAAATCATTATTTACGTGAGACAGTGTAGTTGATATTAATTTAATAAAGTATGATATTATATGTACGATACAAATAATATAAGAATTGACTTTGTAAAATGTAAAATTCTTTAAGACAAATTTGCGAGCCATTGTGTGTTTCAAAATATGCGAAGTTACGATTGTACCATCTTACACATTTTTGTACCATATTCTTGCAATAAATTAATATAAATAAATTCTTATACTGTTAGTGTTACCAATCATCACCAGACGAAACGCGCTATAATGTGTCTTTTGTTTTACACTCCCATCTTTCGGTCCTGATATCCATTTCTAGACAGAAAAATTACCAGTGAGACATAAACAAACATTATTCAGTCAATACTAAAATATAATAATCTAGTAAGAAATATTGCAAAAAAAATTCATTTAGTTTTTTCGTACTCCTCGAGCGTAGTTTTAGTGTATGGAACTAACTGCCCATGTTTTTCCCATTCCCAAAAAGGCGACCGCTAGGACCTACCTACCTACAGACATACCAGCTTCTGCGATATCTGGAGGAGAACCAGCGAATTAGTGCTCGTCAGTATGGCTTTCGCCGAGGTCGCTCGGCTGGTAATCTTCTTATCTGACTCATAGGTGGGAAAGTAAGTATTAACTGAAAATTTTACCCGCATCACCTTGAAGTCTGGAAGTCTTTCACGTCCGCTTCATTAGGCATTTTATTTCCTGTGGAATCGAATCCGGTGGGGTCTTACCTGGAAGATACTGCCTCCATTTGTTTAAAAAGAGAGCATACTTCTCACTCAAAGGCCGGCAACGCACCCACTAAAATAGGCGTTTATGGGCTGCGATGACTGCCCTTTAAGGGAATCCCATAGGTTTGTTTGTTTGTCTATCCTATATGAAAAAATAAGCAATATACAAAAGGTGTTTCCTAATAAAACTTACTCTATATATAGCCATACTCTATATATACATATAGCCATACTCTATATATATTACTTTACCTTATAACAATATATTTATTTTATAATACAATAAAACACATTGATTTAAATATCTTGAAGTATATAAACGTGAATTTATTTACGCAACTCAATGGTTTAAGTTAGCGTAATCCACTAATCCATACACAAATTCTTCTATACACTTATATTGTACCCTTTCATACATTATACACTCATTCCTTTTTAACGCTCAACAAATTTTTGCTTCAAAAATATTTCAAGACGCTGATACCAATTTGCCAGTTCAAAGGAATACAGCCACAGGAGGCCTGTGTATAAATCAGTTCACTTTCAGATGCAAATGTGTACTCGAGAGGCCAATTACAAATACGATTGTGTTTTAAATACATTAGCATATCATAGATTCCGATAACTATAATATTTTAAATAGAATAAAGCACTTCCGAAAACAAACACCTGAATGATGATATCGAAAGAAACTATTAAAAACATAAAAACCATCCGTATCACCTCGACGTCCGTCGTTCCACAACTGTGCGTTTCTTAAAGCATTTTTTGCCGCGCACCACCACTATGTGGAACCAACTGCCTACTGAAGTATTTTCGAAGCAATTGGGCTTAGGGTCTTTCAAGAAAAGAGCATATCAATTCCTAAAAGACCTCCTGCCCGTTTGCCTCCATAAGAAATGTTACACTAAAAAGTACAAATTCGGAAATTTTATTCTATTATTATTAACTCAATTATTCCAAGTATGCAATCAACTCAAAAATTTGTTAAAAATTTGCTTGTTAGTACAATGGAAGGAATATCTTGTAAGACTTAGATAAAGCAATAAAAAAAAATTGTACAGAATTAATGATCATTCCTGAATAAGAAAGATTTTTATACGTAGTATAACGGGCAACAATAAAAATAATGTTATGTCACTAAAATATAGTTCCTCTGTTAATGTATATGTCAAGATAAGTGTGTGGCACTTTTCCGCACATTTAAATTCAGCTCAAGTAGAATTTACATTATACGAGAAAATAAGCAAAGTTCACTTCATCCTTTTATAAGTTGTTCTGAGACGGCGCTAGTTTGCTCATATTTTCCATCAGGCGCTAAATTTTAAAACAATGAGGTCACACTTTTTTGCGTGTCGAAGTTTTCCAATATTCATATTTACTATACCAACCAACTATACTATTTTTAACTTAATGATAACATAAAATTTCCTTTTTAAAGATTCCATTTCTTGATTGGTGAATTAATTTTTTCGTATGTTAGGATTTATCCTTAATTGCGAAAATACTATGCCTTATATATATATTAATTTGAGTACAAAATCATTTTCTACATAGGAATACGAACAGAGACTTCACTTTACTTTCCAACTATATTGTGACGGCAGTTAATCCTAACTAGAGGAATTGTCGTAACTATAATATTTTAAATCTCACTCGATCCTTTGGAGCTTTAGTACTTTCATTAATTATTGAGAAATTCCTTCCGTCTAGCGGCACGCAAGCACATGTTTTGAATTTAGACAAAATATTAAAGTTGTCTAGAAAATTCGATCTTAAATTTCTTTATGGTTAGGGTTTCCAAAGTTACTATATCTATCTATATCTACGATAATTAATATTTATATTTATGGTTAGTTTATATCGACATAGTATAAAAAAATGAAGCTGATTAAAAAGAGTGGCGGAGATTTTATTGCCAGTTCTTCTCGTCCGTTATGCGCCCTTGATTTGAGAACTGGCACTAAATGTAAAGTTATATGCATTTCATATACATATTTTTTGACGATTGGTTGATTTTTCTCAGCAGTCCGAGGTTCGGGTGGGCATTCTATTTTGGGGAACGATTAGAGACTGACACAAAAATTGTTAGGTCTAAATTAGTGTGCAAATCTCTTCTTTAAAACGACATCCTGCATGACTGGCTGGAAGAGGCGTAACGGTATCTGTAAAAAAGTCGCTTACCGCGCGCTTAAAATTTTAAAGTTTTTGCAAATATTATACATATATGTATTTTCACTTCAATATTGAGTTTGTGGAGGAAGGATAGTGAACAGTGCCTACCAACCTAAAGAGAGGAGGCAGTGTAACTAGTGACTGATCAACCCGAAGGCCCAGTGGCTAAAGTCGAGAAGCTGGATATATCCTTAGCGGAAGAACTTCTTTAGCGCGATTCAGGGTTTTGCGTCATAGCAGCGATTGTGGCCGTGCCCATCAGCTACTAATATTAAAAGAACGAAATAGTATAAACTGTCCGATCGAGCTGAAATTTTAGCATGATCTATAATCCGCATCAAGAATTGTTTTTTTTTATCATTTCCTGTTTTGTATTTTTATTTTTTCATTATTTTTCAACTTATATGAAATGTTTTCTTTGTTTTGTGTGCCATAGCGAAGCGTGGCAGAGAACAGCTAGTAAATTATATTTAAAGCTACGATAGGACGTTTTCCACGTAACGTAGAAATTCTAATGTGTGTATTCTATAGAACATTTCTTAAGATGCAGTCACGTTTATCTTTTTCTCGACGAGTGCGTTTGAAAATAAACGTATTCATTCAGAAATGTCTATTCAAATCCATCGGAGCTTTGTTATGTACTATTTATAAAACAGAGATTTTATATTTAACTTATTGTAAGGCATAGAAATAACTAGTTCTCGGTGTATCCCACGTCAGGTACGTTACACCATCTACAACTCGTTGGTCAAGCCACATCTACTTTATTTAATTGAAGTATGGGGCAGCGCCGCTAAAACTAAATTAATAAATATTCAAGTATTACAAAATAAAATTATAAAAATACTGTTCCAGTATAATTATCTTGCACCTACCATAAATATATATCGAGACACAAACATAATGAATCTAAAACAACTTTATATTTATCACACATGTATTCTTGTAAAAAAATTTATAACAAGTTCTCTCCATACTAGTTTAGCATTCTCCAAACCGCCACGTGTACGAAGTATGCGTCGAACGAGTTATCTTGCATTACCTAAAGTACGTACGAACTACGGCAAAAAAATGTTTACCTACGAAGGCGCACAGCTGTATAATAAACTACCCACAGATATAAAAAATATTACTTCTATCAATTCATTCAAATCGAAGCTAAGTGAATATGTTAAACAAAATTACTTTTAAATTCATTTCTTATTACTTACTTATTACTTACTTTTAATTCATATTTCTTTGTTTACTTTTATTTTTTAAATTTATTGCATATACGGCTATACTTTATTGTGATTATTTTAAGAACGACTACAATGTAATGTTATGTTATCTAGAGTATTATTCTCATGTAAGTGACATTTGTTGTCTTTTTTGAGAAATAAAGTCTTTAAACCTAAACCTAAATAACTAGTTTGGTATAAAGTTTATTTGTATATGGCTACGTAAAGCTAAACACCGAGAAGAGTGGAAGCTCTTAGAGGAGGCCTATGGCCAAGGACAAGATGTAATAGAAATTAACCGGCTTGCCGATTAATTATTAGTATTTATAGTACTTCACATTTTGTAAGTATTTTACAGCATAAGGCTATTATTATTATTAGCTAATTTATCTCTCAGGGAACTGTATAGACTGTCTTGCAGATAAACGCACTATACCATTAGTGTGGTAAATTTTAAAACATTGAGTTCCTAATTATTCATTGAAATCAAATGATATTAAGACGTGTAATGTACATAGTATTTATTTGAATTAAAATAAAATATGAAATTAAATTTGTTTTATTTATTTTTATTTTACTCTGTAGGATAAAAAAAACTTTAAATACTGTATATTTTATGATTACTATCATTTATGTTTAGTAAAAATATATACGTATATACATATAACAAATTCTAGATGATTTAATTCACACACGCAGTAAGATTAGCACTTTCAACAAAACGAGCTCTTCTGTTTTGTAATATACACGTTTTATTTATTTCACTCTTCATTGCATTACAAAACCAGTAAAATAATAAGACTTTAATAAAAATTATAGCAACGGCTTTTACACATTAAAATGCATTTATCTATTAGAAATTGTTTGTAATCAATCGGTTGGAAAATAGGACACTGATCCTATTTCTTAAATTTATCGAACTCGTAAACACCATCTGGGGAAATAGATGGCGCTAGCAACACTGACTTCCATTGTCACTGTAATGAAATATGACACCTATCGTGTTCACGCTTGCACGAAAAACATGGGAATCGAATTGAAAAAATTTATAAGTTAAAATAAATCTCAAACAATAAATAAAAAAAATCTTTTGATTTGTCTTTTTCAGCTCGAAAAAAATCTCCTCGGCGGGGAATCGAACCCCGGTCTCCCGCGTGACAGGCGGGGATACTAACCACTATACTACCGGGGATGTTATTACATCTGGAATAAAATTCATATAACTTCGTTGTTGTCATATTATTCTTTGTGGTGTCAGAGATAAGTAGGTACTCTAGATAAAAATAATAATAATAGCCTTTATTCAACTACATGTACATTTAAACACATTTCCATTTTAATTCTCTTCTAGTGTATCTGTGTGCCCTTTTTTTGTCAATCCTCCTAATCCCGCCATTCCTCACTGCACTGTGCCACTCTCTGACATGTACCACCGGCTTCTTTAATGTGGTCTATGCACCTTCTAAGTTGTCTCCCTCTTTTTCGTTTGCTGTACCTAGGGCACCAGTTTATTTATTTATTTATTCACACTTTGTTGCTTTATAATATAAAAACTTAACATTATTACATGTAAAGGAAAGGCAACTGGCGGCCTTATCTCTTCCTCTCTTCTCTTCCTTCTCGAGGTTGCCGACCCCGTTTTTGGTCTATTACCCTATGTAATAGACGCAACTGAAACCACCAAGCGATTAATTGCAGGGATGGAGAGGTCATGTCCTTGCAAGTTCATCATCCAAAAAGATAGGATGGTGGACAGTAAATGACCTCCCGCGTGTTTGTGCCGTGCGCGGGGACCCGTACGGGGGGATGAAGGAGTCCTGGGGGTTGAGTGTGACAGTGCGCCGGGAACAGTTGTGCGCTGCACACAACACGCCTCTTTGGTCTGGATTTCCCCTCACACGGGAGGCCATGGACTAGCTACCTGTGGTCAACCGGCTGCGGTATCCCATAAGCGGGCTACCAAGCGAGAGTCGGGGTGTGGGGGGGGGGCCGTCGGCGAGGCTCGGGACTCGGGGTGAGTTTGCGTCATCGTCTCGTGATGCGAACAGCTCCGTACTTCCTGGCAGCGTGCGGACGCGTCTGCCTTCCTACGCTCTGGCTCTATACCGGAGGAGTAGCCCTGGCGTTTGCTTGCTGAGCAAGTGACGCCCCCGACTGAGGACTCCGTGGCGGGTGGAGAGCTCTGACGGTGAATTTACTACCTAACACCTCATGGACAAAGAGGCTTCAAAAACAATTAAGCATAACAAACAACACAGGGTTGCGTCTCAGGACGGGTCACGGTGCAAGGCGCCAGTGACACGACACTTGATGCCCCTGTTTCTCACAAGGATGTGCCAATCCCGGCAGCGTCCAGTGAATCTAAGGAAAGGGAATCGACTGGGGACAAGCCAAACCGGGCTGCACCCAGGACCGTACCCAATCCAACAGAAACGACAAAACCACTGCACAGGGAAGCGTCCTCCGTCGCGGCTAGGTTAACTGCGTCGGTTGAGCCAAAGGAGGCCACTCTGGATGATGCAACAGTATTGTATGCGTCTGAAGGTGTGGCATCCACGGTTAGACCGATGCGGAATACCGTGTCAGAGGCGGTGAATGTACCCGGTGCAGCGTCCGCAGCCATGGACATGACGGCCCTGAAAACCGCAATACAGGAACCGACCATGACTATGGTTTTGAGCTCATCAAAGAGGCGACGGCTCAACAGGGTCAGAAGGGCGGCAGAACGGCAGGAGCTGTTAGCTGCTGCTCAAGGACCACCTGTTAACCCAAAACCAGCCCCTGGAGCTAGCAGAGCAACAGGTGGCAGGAGATGGGAAACGAAGCCGACGGCGTCGAATGACGCGCTAAGGCCTGACGGCTCCAAGTGCAGCACGAGACCCGCAAACAGCAAGAAACCGAAAACCAATGAACGAGAGAAGGGCCAGAAACGTGTACGGCCTGAGGACTCAGTTACACCGACTGGGGAAAGGAAAAGGGTAAAACCTAACCGACCTCGAACGGTGGGAGGGACCTCGGCCAGCTACGCGGAAGCGGCGGCAGCATACAAAACTAATGAGTTCTGTGTTGCTGTAATGACCGAGCCCTTCCTTGACATGACCCAAGAACAGGCGGAAGCCATCCGCCTACAAATCCAGGGTAAGCTGCATGACGAGCTAATGGCGGATTTTGCAGCTCCTCTAACAGAAGAAACCAACGACATCAGGTTCCGGGGCAAAGCCCACTTCGCAGATGGCGTCCTGAAAATGTGGTGCGAGGACGCCTACGCGTTGAGGTGGCTGACCAGTACCTGCGATGCCATCACCAACCCTATACCAGACACCAGGCTGGTAGTTAGGCCTCAGTCAGCAATCCCTAGAAAGGTTCCATGCTTACTACACGTCCCAGATTATTCTGACAGCACGGAGAACCTGATGAGACTGATTTTGAGGCAGAACCGCCACTACAACATCAGATCGTGGACCCTGACGCACGAGCGGAGAACGAAGGACCCGACAGGCGTCTCTCTCTTCTTCCGTGTGCCAGAGTCCGAGATCGTAACGATCAAGAAACAAGACAGGCGTGTTTACTATCTGCTGGGGAACATTTATATCCGCATCCTGGATAGGGATGAACCCTCGCAGGTGGCTGACGCCCCGCCTCAAGCCATTGCCAGCACATCGGGGACGGTGACACTGAGGCCAACGCCTTCCACGTCACTGACGGAGAAGGCTGCGGATGGCCGAGTGACCAAGACTCACGTTCCCATGGAGACGGCACAACTAACATCGGATGAGGAGTTATTTCAGGAGACCGGGGGAGTGAACTCAGCGACAGCTGTCTGCGCTCCTCCCCTTCGCCGAACTGACCTTATTCAAGCCAACCTCCAGCATAGTCAAACAGCGTCGGCTTCCCTGCGCAGACTGCTGGAGACCAACCCCAAGACCATCGCCGCGATCCAGGAGCCGTGGATCCGGAATGGCAAGATATGCGGCCTGGGTAACACCGGTGGTAAAACCTTACTGGACACCCGCGTAAGTAACCCAAGAACCTGCATACCTAACCAGCATTACTAATAAACGAACTATGTTCAAGGGACCTCACAGTTGTTAGGTTACCCAGGAACGAGCTTCCAGACATTGTCCTGGCGTCAGCCTACCTACCTGGCGACGAGGACGTGCCCACTCCGGAACTCGGTCTTCTAGCCGACTACTGCGAGAGGGAGCAACTGGAGCTCATCATAGCAGCAGACTCCAATGCACATCACAAGCTATGGGGTAATGCTAATACCAACGCTCGAGGTGAGAATATGCTTAATTTCATACTTAGTAATAATCTTATCCTAGCAAACAGCGGCTCAGAACCAACATTTATCAACGCACGTTCAAAAACCATAATTGACTTAACACTGATAACGCCAGGCCTGTCAGACCAGATACATGACTGGCATGTGTCTGGTGAATTATCATGCTCGGATCACAGGTGGATCCGCTTTGCAATCAAAGGGGACCTACCTAAACCACAACCTAGAAGAATACCTCGGAGAACTGATTCAGGAAAATTTCACAAACTAGTCAGCTCCGAGATAGCAAAACTAACATTACCAACAATAATTGATGCACAAGACATAGACAAACATGCAAATAACCTAACGTCCCTACTTCTGACAAGCTATGAGCAGTCATGCCCCCTCACCATGCCAAGATGGGGGGCAAACAGAACTGGTGGTGCCCCGAACTGGAGAGACACCGCCGGAAGGTCAGGAAACTGTTCAATAGAGCGGGCAACACAATGATGCCTAGGGATTGGGACAAGTATACAGTCGCTAGACGGCGGTTCAAGAAACTTCTTCGTACTAGAAAGCAAGAGTGCTGGAGACACTTCTGCACTAGTATTGAAAACAACAACCAGGCAAACAGAGTGAAATCATGCCTCTCTAGGGAAACCTATCACTCGGTCGGCTGCCTAAAAAAACCTGACAACACATATACAAAAACTGACGAAGAAACATGTGAGCTACTGCTGGCGACTCACTTTCCTGGCTGTACAATTGCCAACGAGCAGACATGGCAGAAATACGCGGAAAGAGCAACCGTCAACTCCGACTGGCAGGTAGCTGACAAAATAGTCACAAGAGAAAAGGTAACATGGGCGATCAACTCTTTTCTTCCATTCAAAGCTGCGGGCTTGGACGGGATATTCCCAGGCCTACTAAGATGGGGTGGGAGCCTTATAGTGGACTATCTGGTGCCATTATTCCGAGCCAGCATAGCTCACCGCTATATACCTCTGAAATGGAGAGAAGTAAAAATCATTTTTATACCTAAACCAGGAAGAGAGGACTATACCCAAGCAAAGTCCTTCAGACCCATCAGTCTCACATCATTTCTCCTCAAAACACTGGAGAGACTGGGAGACCTGGAGATACGCAGTCGGGTAACATTGGCTAAATTCCTCCATCCTAATCAGCATGCCTACAGCTCAGGCAAATCAACAGAATCATCACTCCATAACGTAGTATCCCGCATTGGCAACTCACTGAAAATAAAGCAGTCAACCCTCGGCGCATTCATTGACATTGAAGGTGCATTTGACAAAACGAACTTCACGAGCATTACCAATGCACTTGTCACTTGTGGAGTACCATCGACCCTTACAGAGTGGATAAATAACATGCTGAAACATCGAGCCATACAGTTCACCGTGAACACCACCACGCGTGGTGTTGTCAGCAGGGGTTGCCCACAGGGCGGTGTCCTTTCACCACTTTTGTGGAATCTAGTGGTAAATGAGCTCATCACAGAACTAAACGCTATCAATCTCTACACAGTAGGGTATGCGGATGATATAGCTATCCTAACATCGGGGAACTTTGAAAGCACCTTATGTGATCGCATGAGGAAGGCTTTCAGAGTAATTGAGAGATGGTGCAATCAGCACGAGCTATCTGTCAACCCGTCAAAAACGGAACTAGTCTTGTTCACAAACCGAAGGGTTCTTGGCTCGTACAGGCTACCAAAACTCTTCAACTCAGAACTAAAACTAAAAGAAAACGTCAAGTACCTAGGTGTGATTCTAGACAGCAAACTGCTTTGGAACAAACACCTTGAACATAAACTAAACAAGGCCACGATTGCCTTTTATCAATGTAAAAAGATGCTAGGCGTCAAATGGGGCTTATCGCCTAAGATTACGCTATGGCTCTACACTGCCGTAATCAGGCCAATTGCAATGCTGGCTTATGGAGCCCTAGTCTGGTGGCCGAGGACAGAACTCCAAACAGTAATAACTAAACTTGGGCGCTTCCAAAGGCTTGCCTTGTCCGCTGCCAGTGGTTGCATGAAAACAACGCCAACTTCAGCATTGGAGCTAGCCCTCCAAGTTGCACCCCTTGACATACACATACAGCAGGAGGCAGCATTGGCGGCCATCAGGCTTATGGTACTGGATTTATGGGGTAAAAATCATTACAGCACACACACAGCGATCCTAAACAGGGCAATAGAATACCAACCGCTAATAGCTGCGCCATGCGATAGGATTGTTAATCAACACATGCTAAACAAGAAATACCATGTACAACTGAGAGAAGAGGAATGTGATCGATCGACCGCGAACGAGCTACGCATATACACTGATGGCTCAAAGACAGGGAGCGGCTCCGGTGCTGGCATATTCTCTCAAGATCTCAACATCAAAACACACCTACCCCTAGGCATACACAGTTCGATTTTTCAATGCGAGTGTGTTGCCCTAACCGAAGCAGCCAGAGGCGTAAAGCGGTTGGGAGTTAATAACTTTTGTATTAAGCTCGTATCCGACAGCGCGTCTGTGCTGATGGCGTTAGGGGGTGACACGACAAACAGCAAACTGGTGCTGGAGTGCCACAATGCACTGGAGGCATTAGCCCTGACGAACAGGGTCACCCTACAGTGGATTAAGGGACACAGCAGATCTCTCGGCAATGACGCAGCCGATGAGCTTGCGAGGAGAGGCTCGGAAATGTTGCCGGCAGGCCCGTATCCGCTCCTACCCTTGCCCTTCTCGCAAGTGCGAACATGGATTCGCCAGAGATCTGAGGAACTCCAGCACCAACGTTGGTCATCAAGTGTGGACTGCAGGCAATCCAAATTGGTTCTGCCAGTGACTAACACAAGAATGACTAAACAACTTTTAAATCTAACCAGAAATAACCTCAAAATAATGATAGGGACAATCACGGGCCATTGCCTCCTTAATAAACACCTTTATGTCCTAGGCGCGACAGACAGCCCCATGTGCAGAGGCTGTTTCAACGCAGAGGAAACAGTCACCCACGTAGTCCTGGAGTGCGAGGCTGTGGCTAAACAACGTACAGAAATCCTCGGAACAGTGAGGTCGCTCCGAGAAGCCTGCGAAGTGCCCAGGAAGCTTCTGTGCTTCTGGAAGGAGTTAGGCTGGCTTAGTTAGCCAGGGCTCACGTACAACGGACCTAGTGAGCGTCTAAGTGCGGAAAACGAGTCCACAAACCATACCATACCATACCATACATATAGTTGTTAAGAAAAAGAAACTAAACAGGAATAAAAAAATAATAATAAAGGATACATGAAAAAAAAATAATAATAAAAAGTGCATTAAGTAGTGTATTGCTCCACTTTCACTGTTCCTCTTGCCATGTTCTCTAGTTATGACTGTTTAATTAAATTGATTCATTTTTATAAATATAATGCTTCGACTTATTTATGAAAAAGTTACTTTTGGTTAACTTACATGCGCCAGCGAGCCGCACCTATAGGCCGCATAACATCCGCAATCGGTTTTAGTGTTTCTAACTAAGTAGAAATAGGTAGCGGGTTCCATTTTAACCGACGCGACATCAGAAAAAAACTCAAGGTTTCTTCGTGGATTTTTTTTGTCTAAGAATAGCTAGCTCGTTGACCGATTTGGTGACAAACACGATTTTGTAATCAGGATTTTGTAGTCTAAAACTTCTTAAAAGCACTTAAAAGATTATATCATATATATATATATACATTTTTACATATAATATTGATAAATAATAAATAAAACTATAGAGTAAAGCTACGTTTTCAAATTCGTACGTTATTATTAGTAATTATTAATTGTATGGAAGAGTCACGCTTCATGGGAGTAATGGGAAATGGACGAACTATTGATCTAGTATTCTTCGTATTCTAAATGTATTAAAACCTATGCGTTAGTAGCTTTAGGACGAAGTTTTCGATAGTTTCATCTAAAGTTCATACGTCAATACAATTTTGACATCTCTAACGCTTTTTCGTTATTTTTCACTATTCGAATTCGTACGGTATCTCAAAATTAAAATGTCCCAATGTGTAACAATAATGCAGAGAAGAGGCTTATATTAAAAAATGGATAGAGGACATTACAAAGAGTATTCGAAAGAAGAAGTGGAGATGGATGGGACACCGCAGGAGCTGAGAAGTGGAGTAAAACTATAATGAGTCGGTACCTAAAAAATTAAAAAAGGCTGACAATACAAAATATGGGAAAATGAAACTGGTTGCAGGCAAATGTGGAGGAGGCCTTTGTCGAGATCTAAGTATGTTTAAAAAAATACAAAGGCTTTTATTATTTTATAGGCCAGTCTTAGTTCTTAAATATAAAGATAAAATTTAAGATCTAAGACCTATTTACCTTTAATGCACTTTAAAGCGACTTGTCTGTGAGATGTCAAAACTTAGTTTACGAGTTTAGAGCTTATCTTAGTTCTATCTCTGGTTCTAGCAGTCGTCAATTTACTCGGCTAAGCGATAACCTCATTAATCAATGGAAGTATATTTGAATTAATTACACATGAAAAGCGTTATAGAAGAGTTGGGCTGACACAAGTATTTTTTAATTAAAAGGGTCCCCAGATCCAACAATTGTAACGCATTATACTTGTTAACTAATAAAACACATTTGTAAAAAAAACTTAGTATTAACAGCTACGCCCTAAAAATTACAAGAGTCAAAAGTACATCAAACTATAAACAAAATACGTCACTATGGCCAAAGGTAATTAAAATAACGTTGATGTATGTTTATATAGTACAAGCTGGTGTCTGAATTTTCGCCCGCGTAATGTTGACAAAATGAACGATTAAGCCATTTAGAAAATTTTAACAGGATCAGTTAATTAAGAGACAAAAATAAAACAAATGACGATAACATTTTCTCTAGGGGCCTCATAGCCTAGCGGTCTTATTAAGTGGCAGCTAGGTGAGGGGTACCGGGTTCGATTCCCGGTTCGAGGGCAAGTTTTAATTTAATTTAAATTTGTTCTCGACCTTTGGGAGGGTTGTGCGGTATCGGGCGAGTGCCTAAACCGTACATGGAGGACACGGTCGAATTTCTAAAGACAAGCACGAATTATAAAAAATCCTATACTTGACGCTGGCTAATGCACAAATCGTGCCAGAGCCATTAAAAAAAAAACATTTTCTCTGATTCCAATAAAACTAATCCTTAGAGCTGAGTACATATATTTTGATTTTTTAAGTAAAATATAAACCAAGATTCGTTAAGTTTTAAGTTCCTTAAAAGATAGCATAAATGGGAGAAAATAATGTACTTAATTAAGCGAATTAGGGGGATAATCGAGAAGTATTTTAATTAAAACTTACAATAAAAGTGGTTAAAAGTTCACCGGAAACCATTATTGAGTGATTATTCTAACGGCTATTCAAAGTGTTTCATTACCTCTGTTATAGCCTCTTAAAAGGCTGTTTTAATCTGAAATTCACAATTACGCCTTAAATGAATGGTAATATTTCTTAATACTATACTTTTCTGCAATTCTTATGCCGGGAATTCACCAGAATATTTATTCATATATAACCTAATGATAAAATTAACTGCCTTCAATATTTTCATTATGGCTACAACGCCCAGAAGTGAAACTGGTTGAAAATAAAAAAAAAACAATGTAATATAATACAATGAAACATAAAAATTTAATGACAATTGACACATCCCAAAAATGACAACTATATTAACATTTGAAGATAAATTTACAATATTGAGGAAACATGATTTTTAGATATATATACAAATAGGACCAGGGTGGCATAAGTATGGCGGAGAAAAAGAACGAATACCCAGCGAGCGTGGAGGCCGACCGGCGGCTGTTGGAATTTGAAACATGGGAGGATTATTTAGATTCACTCATTGAAATTGCTGACCTGCGGAATCTCAGAAGTATACCCTCGGCCCGAACTATCGCAGCATTTGGTTATAGGTAAAATATTAATGTTTGTTCAGGGATTTGCGCTGTGAAATAGAAACGGAATCGTTTATTTAGTTGACTACTTCATTACATTTTGGCCACGACAAACAAATACTATCGAACGCTTATTGCTTTGCAAATGCATTAAAGTCGTAGAATATTGTTTGTTTACAATTTAAAATCAATAAGAATATTTAAAATATTTTTGAACAACTTTTAGACAGCGAATATCACATAAAACTATAGATAGCTACCAACAGCTACCACCACTTATGAATCACCGATTACCTGCATGTTTCACTGATAAATTTACATTATACGCCAGTGGGTAATCTATATGGCTATCAATCAAATTATATTGTATTAGCAACGGGACTTCCTACATCTAAAAATTTCACCACAGTAAATAAGTTAATGAAAATATTATATTTTATTCTGACTTATACTAAATCCGCAATTGTTACTGAAATACTGACATTTTGTAGTCCACAAAATGTCAGTATTTCAGTAACAAAATTTAAATAAAGCCAACATTTTGTGAAATTGTTTTAGACGGATTGCAATATTCCTTTCACAGGGCAAACGGTGACACATTGCAAGAGAAAGAATTCTACAAACGTCGGAAAGTAATACATGGTATAGTTTACCCGACTGTGAAGCCTTATGTACTGGTCAGTGAGGGTGCTGATGAAGGTGATGCATTCAGTAGAGAACTGGCTGTAAGGGAGAGGGCAAATAGAGTTGGTATTCTTCAGGTAAGTCATCGTCACCTGTAACGATTTCTAGAATTTTCTATACGTAACATTTTTTAAATATTCTGTTTTGTTAAAGTGCATGTAAAAAATGCAATTTACGCATATTTTGTTTACTCGATATTAAAAAATATAACGTTCGGTAATTGTTACATTTAGAAACCCATTTTATTAATTTATCCTAATACAGGAAAAAAGTCAGTTGTATATTTCTATTTGTGATCAAAAGATCTCAAACGAGTTTAAAGGGGTTTATAAAAGAAATAGACGCCTCTCTCACCATAGTATTACCGTCGTGACTCGTGTGCTTCGGAATAACACCTCTGTTTTAACACGATTTGCTATCGCTTTTTATTTAGATTTGTTGCCTAAATTTACCACATACACTGTTATTTGCAGTCGATAATTTTCATTCGGCACTTCACTAGAGGCGGTTTTGAAATTTCCGGCTACATAGATTACGCTCATCGGCTGATTGTGGAAAATTGGGCGCCATTTTTTAAAGGAAACAAAATGCTATTGCCCCGGGACAGTGATCTTGGTTATTATCATTGGAGGCATGGCACTGTGCGAAGTAATATCAGCAGGAATTATAAGGTATTATAATTCATATTAGCAATAAGAAAATTATTGATGTGAAAAAATTACTGATAGCGTTCTTAAGCCTAGGTAAGTTAGAGTAACTAACTTACCTGAAAAGATTTCGGAACAAAAAACCTTAATTTAAAACAATCTCTCAGTCGGGGAAAAATTATTATTGCTATGCCTAACTGAGGTTTTGAGATACTCGGCAAAACTATTATTTGGAGTTATATTTTGACAGCAGATTTTTTTTTGTATAGCAGGGAAAACTTGCTACGCTCATCTGATGTTAAATGATAACGCCGCCCATAGACACACTGGCAGAAGGCTCGCAAGTGCGTTGCTGGCCTTTTCCATTACTTAAATAATAATAATAAAACTTTATTCGCTGACCTTTTTAACTTAGATGCTATTCTTATTAAACAGTATTATTCTTAAATCTAATTTACATAGCGAAAATAATAATTTATTAGCAACCACTCAGGTCAGGTCTGTCGACATAGACCTCCCCCAATTGTTGCCACGTCTCTCTATTCTTGGCTTATATCTCTATTCTTGGCTTACCCATTACTAACCTTTTTATAAATAAAACAATCGTAAAAGTACCACAGGACTGCCTTACATCCGTTTGTAACTTATTAAGTGACATACACTGTAGGTAGTATTCATGCGAGTTTATTATACCTAATTATGCTTAGCACTCCTCACGGACACTCACTTAGATACATAATTCAGTAATAGCGACCCGCATCAACTTTACGTAAATTTAAGCTGCATTCTTTGTACGCAAATAACTTGACACAGTGTATGTGATTTCTCTAATTGATGGAATATCAGATTTCTAAAATGTCATAAAAGTTTTAGCTATCAAACTATTATGAAGCACGAGTTTTTATGATTTAGTAAAACACTAAATCGGCTTGGTTTTGCAATTGGCTAAAAAGGTTGTATAAATATATTTGCTGCCTGTTCATAGATTGTAATGTTCTAGCATATTTAACCAAAGTAAGTAATAATTTTTGCTAGGAGGGATTATTTTATAAAGTTTGAAACTTTTAATTTAGGGGTCTATAACTACGCGTATTTAGACTAAACCCTACAAATTTAATGGCTTTAACAAAAGTTTATAGAGCTTATAAGTTTCACCATATTAACCTTCGTGTAAAGCTGTATTTGAACGTACGTTGAAAGTTGGTTTAAGCGCAAACTTTCTACTATATAATAGAAAATTGTTTTATTGACTATACTCTAGTAAACTCCAAAACAGTTGGACTTAGGACATCAAGAAATTAGGACAGGTTTGAGTCGAGAAAAACGCTTTTTTTACAAAATTTTAAAAGTCTAGTTTACTTACTCAGAGGCAATCAGTCCATAGGTGGCATATAAGTGAACATCAGGAGATGTTTGCGTGTGCAGATACCAAAATGCAAGAAAAATCTTCAAAAAATATAGTTAGAATTTATTTTCTTTTATTTTATTTTCTATTATTTTCTATTTTCTTTTAGTTTCTTTTATTTTCTTTTATTTTCTTTAAGTTTCTTTTATATTCTTTTCTTTTCTTTTCTTTTCTTTTCTTTTCTTTTCTTTTCTTTTCTTTTCTTTTCTTTTCTTTTCTTTTCTTTTCTTTTCTTTTCTTTTCTTTTCTTTTCTTTTCTTTTCTTTTCTTTTCTTTTCTTTTCTTTTCTTTTCTTTTCTTTTCTTTATTTTTAAAAACACTCCTGACCTAACAAGCGACCCTAAATTGAAAAGAGTGAACGATAAGTGAATAAAATTTACAGACGAAACATAAAAGCCAACATACAAAATTAATTAGGAAAAACAAAATTACATAATAAAAAATACAAAAACTTAACTAACTACTATAGGCATTAACAAATAATAGAACTACTGCCAGTTCACTCAACGGACAATGAAAAAGGTGCGTTAACCTATGTAATTCGTTAACTAAATTAATACACCGAATCAATTGTGCCCTTTTCAGAAGCTGTGGGCACATGAAGTAAGGGCGGACAATGTCGCTTTCTGACGTAGCCATCAAAATAAATATTTTAGTAATATATACGTTCAATATAAATAAATGAATGTGTAGTACAACATTCGTGACAACTAAGTTATACGAAAGTATTTCCGTGTCAGTACGACGCAGGGGCTAGTCCGAACAAGCAATTTTTGATTCAACATTTCCGAAACTACGGGTCTCTATCGCATCTCATACAATATTCCCTTTGCAAATGCGAAAGTATTTCAGTAAAGCGATAAAATGCAAATCCCTCCAGGTGCCGAATGTATCGTTTTTTCTCGCTTTACACGTTATTAAATAAGTTTCCCTATCAAAAGATGAATGCTCTCGTGTCGTACTAAATTATAAAGTGGGACTTTTGTCACTTGTTTATTGTTTTTGAGTGTCATTACTTTTTATGAAAAAGTCATATTCCACTGATTGCTTAGAGTCAGAGTAACTTGTATGTAGACAATAGCTTTGCAAAGCTTAATTAATTAGTTTAATGATCGAAGCACTGGTTATATTGCGGTTACCTAAGCAGTTGTATGCCTGAATGCGTCTAATAGAGTTACATAATATTATCATATAGTTTTTTGTTAACACATAGCATAAAGGAACCGTGTTGGTTTAGTGCCTTCAGCGTGCGACTCTCATTCCTGAGGTCGTAGGTTTGATCCCCGGCTATGCACCAATGTGCTTTCTATGTGCGCATTTAACATTCGCTCGAACGGTGAAGAAAAGCATGGTGAGGAAACCGGCTTGCCTTAAACCCAAAAAGACGACGGCGTGTGTCAATCTCAGTAGGTGATCACCTGATTACCTACTTGCCTATTAGATTGGCAAATGATCATGAAACCGATACAGAAATTTGAGGCCCAGACCTAAAAAGGTTGTAGGCCACTGATTATTTTTCATAGCAAACAGGGCGAGGTGTAGTCTTGAAACTTAATTTATATGTAGATTGATAGATACAGAATGCTACTTGTTTCACATATTATCAAAACAGACGAAAAAATATGTTGAACCAAACCAATTGGGCAAACAAACTTATTTTTAAAATTTCGGATATACTGAACATTAGGAATTTTAAGTTCTACCTTATAGAGATGGTAAATACATCGGAGTAGCATGTATTATTAATTAAATAAAACAAATTCAAATTACTATAAATGTCAGGTTGTGTGTTTATTTTGTCGGAACAAAATTTAACAATCTGATATATAAAATTCTCGTGTCACAATGTTCGTTTCCACACTCCTCCGAAACAGCTCGACCGATTCTTATGAATTTTTAAGCATATTCAGTAAGTCTGAGAATCGGCTACTATCTATCTTTCAAACTCCTAAGTGGTAAGGGCTGTCCAGAACAAAAAAAAAAAAATTATTTTTTTATGATACAGCATATAAAAATACAAACAACCCCTAATTTGCACCCCTATACGATCAACCCCTATTTATTATTATTATTGTAGATAGTTATTTTTTATTGAACTAAAAAAATGTTTCCTAGAAATAATATACATGGCAAAACAAACGTTTGCCGGGTCAGCTAGTTTACTTATAAATTTTTAAGCCGCGTACAAATTGTTTGAAGAGGTCTATTAACTATGAGGGAGGGCAAGTATTAAATAAATAACCCTCTAAAATAAGAAATATTAGCGTGTTAAAGATACAGAATGAGCCTAAAATGAGATGTCTGATGGGATGCGTCTTAATATAATCGTGATATTAAGATTCTCGTGTAAAAATGATCATTTTTTGTATTGAGAAATAAAGTTCTTTAAACATCTAATAGACTCAACTAGACTCGACTGTTTAAATGTTGTCATCGTTTTATAGTATGAATTTAAATACAAAAGGAATCTAATATAAATGAATATGTAGGTATCTTGTCTTTCACAAGCCACAAGCTTCAACTCGCATTATAATGGGATGTATTGCTTCGATGTTATTGACAGCTTATTAGAGTTCAGGAGATCGATATTACTCATATTACTTTTGATTGGAAATTATTGCCGACGTTTGAATGAAGTATTTTATGAACAAACATATTTAAGCTCAAATAAAATCTATTGATTCGGTTTTATTCATTTAAAAGAGAAGTTTCCCATTTCCCCATGTTATGTCATATGTCTGTCAAGGTAGTAACAAAAACTGTAAATTAAAAATAAATTAATAAATTTTCAGTTCCTTGTAATAGAATTTAGCGGTGAACCTAAGGCGAATAATTAGATCACCGTAGCGAAATATCTATAATAGAGACCTAACAATGTTGGTAGTACGTTTACGGGTTAGGGGTTTGCCCCATTTAGGTATTAACAGAAAAAATATTGTATCTCAATTTACATTTACTGTTCCTTTTTTTATAGAACAGGAGGCAAACGGGCCGGAGGCTCACCTAATGTTAAGTAAT
Organism: Pieris macdunnoughi; assembly: GCA_905332375.1. Taxonomy (NCBI): domain Eukaryota; kingdom Metazoa; phylum Arthropoda; class Insecta; order Lepidoptera; family Pieridae; genus Pieris; species Pieris macdunnoughi. The sequence continues at coordinate 3,166,259 of CAJOBZ010000014.1, read as the reverse complement.
ACCAGAGCCCATGGGCACTCAATGCCAGAGAGCTCTCGAGTACGTTGCCGGATATTAAGAATTGGTACGCTCTGTTCTTGAAGGACTTTTAGTCTAATTTGTTCGGACATACTTCAGTGGGCCGTTGGTTCCACATATGGGTTGTGTGGCAGAAACTGCCATTAACAGTGGAACGAATTTCCTTATTCAAATAACTAATAGAAAGTAAATTATCAATAGTAAAGTTAGTAGTAGACGGCTCATTGGTCTAGTGGTTAGTACCCCTGACTGCGAATCCATGGGTCCCGGGTTCGATCCCCGGCTGAGACAAACATCGATGTGATGAGCATTTGGTGTTGTGCTTAGGTCTTGGGTGTTTAAATGTATTTATATGTCTATCTATCTATAATATGTATGTATATCCGTTGCCTAGTACCCATAACACAAGCTTCACCAGCTTAGCATGGGACTAGGTCAATTGGTGTGAATTGTCCAATCATAAAAAAAAAAAAATGAAAATCAAAACAAATTTAAAAAGTAGGTAATAACAATAATTTTCAGTAAAGTGGTATTTTACACACTAGTATATGAAGAGAAGTATAGCTTGATTTTGATTGCCAAATGATTGGTCGGTTTTTGCGGCCAAGTCGAATGCCGATGGAGCGGTGAAGTTTCCAATGGAATTCTTGCATAGTTTCCGTCACTCCAATGCATATCCGATTCAAATTAGATTGGGAATTTAAATTGAACTTGTTACGAAGTTCTAGTTTAGTTTGTTTAAAAAAAATACTGTGTGTTTCATCTTACATCAATTGTTTTCGGGTTTTTAATTCAGTACAGTGATTACGAAATTACAAAAAATTCTTTGTTGGTATTCTTTAATGAAGACCTTTTTATTTGTTCTATACACGATGAGAAATCTTAATTTAACTTTTATTACTTTTATTACAGACGGATAGCAGTAAAATTCGATTAAATTAAAGTAGATAAATATTTTCTAATGTAATGTATGTAGGTACTTAATACACTATGATAATTAATTCAATTTAGCTTTTTTGACAAATAGTTCAGGGAACATAATGTATTTCTTTTTCATTACCAGCCCGTTATGGACCCAGACCGTGGCCTTCTATTCCAAAACCGTCATGATCACAAAATAATATGCCCAGACCCGCAACAGGATCCCGGCCAGAACACAAGCAAGCAACGAATATATTCGCCTAAATACACACACATTGAAATATACGACCACGTCGTGAGGCGAAAGAGCTGAGTTAAACTTTTATTATCATAATTTTTATTTCCATATCAAAGGAATGTTTGTATGATATTCGAAATTTACTGTCAAAAATAACAAACTAAAAAAATATTGTTGTTTCATTCGCAACGTTTACACGAATGTGCTATAACAGTAACCCTTAGCGTGAACTATACGTGAAATGGAGTTTTTGAAGTGAAACTTCTTTAGGCGCGTGAGGGTAAAATTTTTACGGAACGTCACGAAGATGTGCAGCGTTTTTGTCGAAGAAAAGAGACAGAGCGATTGAGAAGAAGTGAGAAGGGGAAATTACCTAATAGAATTATGTTTTTAAAATTAAAATTTCGTAAAGAGAATTATTAGTATTTTATATTTTATGTAAAATCTCAAATGACGAATTGTAAATTAAAACGCCACGTGTTTTTATTATCGAAGAAATAAATTTAAAAAAATAAATTTATTATTTGTATTAATTTTCGACAGTGAAATTCCTAACATATCTTCCTTTTTCCTTCCCTCTAAGTCTCGGAAATTTTTAGATTTGTATAAATATGAACAAGACTTAAAAATTAGTTTGTCAAAGAAGTTTCACTTCTGACATGTGTACTTTGTACGCACGGACTTTTTTAATTTTATAGAACAGGGCAAACGGGCAGGAGGCTCACCTGTTAAGTGATACTGCCGCCCATGGACACTCTCTATGCCAGAGGAATCGCGAGTGCATTCCTGGCCTTTTAAGAATTGGTACTTTTCTTGAAGGACCCTAAGCCTAAAACTTGAGCAGAGCTCTATTGGATGTATTTATAACTAAACTGAACATAAACCATCGAAAATATTAGGCATAAATATTTCCGTTCTATGAAAGCGTTTGAGCTGTCATGATCTGACATGATTACTATAATGTCAGATCATGATACCTACCTTTGGACTATCTCAAACTGTACTCAGGACTCTGGCATTTAAAAAAACATTTTGGCGTGATTAATAAATAAAAGACATTTTCTTTATAAATATAATATTATAAAAAATATATCATTGTAATACTTTTTGCTTTGGTTACTTAGAACATAACATGCTTTAATTATTGTCATTATATATTTTTTATACGATGTTCATACATTAGCTATAATCCTCGATAAGTTAAAAACTGTCTTCTATGCTATGAGAGAGACGGTAAACATTTAAAAACTATTCGAGAGAATGAATAAAACAATACAATTCAATACAGATTATTATTAAAAGCTTCATAAATCTGTGTAGAATGTATTAAATATAAAAAGCCGTATTACTAAGCACTTAATATGTGTCTTTCTTAAATATTAAATTAACTATCCTAGTTTCAACATCAGGCAAAATGCGTAAGGGAGATTTTTAGTTCGATTCCTGATGAAGCAAGCAGATCACTTGCATACGAGAATGTAAGTGAGTGCTAGTATTTCACCATGCCTCCTGCTGATGGAGGACAAATCTTTGATTTTAATTTATTTTATTATTATTAATTAACTATTAATTACTTAAGAAGTCATCACAAACATTGTGTAAAAAAAAACTTGGCGATAAAAGAGTGGCGAAAAGTTTATTGCCAGTTCTTCTCTTCCGTTCTACGCCCTTGATTTCTGAACAGGCAGTAAATGTAAAACTAGAAGCATTTAATATGTATTTCTTTTTTGATGTTCATAAGTGATTTTGATTAAGAAAGCAATGAACACTGTCACTTTTTAGTTTCAATTGAATAATTTTCTAACTGTAGTAAAAGTTTGAACTCACACTTTACAATTTAAATATGTAATTTCAAAGCGAACAAAACTATCTACCTATACTGAATACAACTTTTAACTTTCATTTCGTCACCGAGCCTCAAATTATGCGAATTTAAATTAAGAGCAATAAAATATTAGGTAGTTATGTTTGTGATTGTCCCGATTCCAGTCTCGATCTTTTGGCAGTTTCCCGTGATGCGGTATGGACGACGGACGTTCGTAATGTTATACCAAAGATGTCTTCATGATAACGATTTTCTTCCTGAAAATATTAAATTAAACTATGAACTAAAACTGCAGAACAGTTCGATTTTATTAAAATAAGAAGAATAACGGTCTTTTATTGTGTCTTTGGTTTTTATATCCAAAGACATTTATTTGTTCTTAGAGGTTGCACGAGTTTGATTAAAGAAAATAATTTTTGGTTAACAAATTTTCATGTTATATCTGTAAAGGAAGTGGAACCAGTTTGTAGATTGACAATGTATATAGGAGAAAATTCAAAATAATTCTGAATTTAAAATTTCTGTATGTTGACTTGCCGTATCTGATATAAATCTTCGCAGATATTTCTAGTGGTTTCTATTTTGCCTATATGTATACTTCAGATTAATTTATAAGCTGGATGACCTGTAGGCTTTGTATAATAAAGATAATAATTTATTTTAACTTATCTATAAAATATAGTGTCTCTTCGATACAGTAAAGTTTAACAAAGATGTTTACCTCTGATACAATAAGCAATTGAACACTTTCATATTTAAATCAACCCTTACCATTAAAAATAGCATGAAATCATCGACTTCTGTATCTGATAGTTTTCCGTGAGTTCTGATGATCTCTTTGAGTTTCTGTTGAACTTCTTCAGCCATTTTACAGTCTCCGCATACGTAGAAATGACCTCCTCGGTCACGAAGCATAGTTGTTATTTCAGCACCTTCATCTTCTAGAAGTGCTTGTACGTGTTTCTGGAATGTGGTCGCAATTAATATATAAAAAATAAAGTAAATCAGTTGCGCTACAACCTCTTTAGGCCTAGGCCTCATGATTATTTTTCAATATAATAGGCAAGTAGGTGATCGACCTTCAGTGCCTGACACACGCCGTCGACTTTTTGGGTCTAAGACATGTCGTCGGTTTCCTCACGATGTTTTCCGTCACCGTTCGAGCGAATGTTAAATACGCACATTGAAATAAAGTACATCGGTGCACAGCCGGGAATCGAACCTACTACCTCAGGTATGAGAGTCGCACGCTAAAGCCACTAGGCCAACACTTTTTTAATTTTTTTTTATATTTTTATAGAACGGGGGGCAAACGGGCAGGAGGCACACCTGATGTTAAGTGACACCGCCGCCCATGGACACTCTCAATGCCAGAGGGCTCGCGAGTGCGTTGCCGGCCTTTTAAGAATTGGTACGCTCTTTTCTTGAAGGACCCTAAGTCGAATTGGTTCGGAAATACTTCAGTGGGCAGCTGATTCCACATAGTGGTGGTGCGCGGCAAAAACTGCCTTGAAAAACGCTCAGTTGTGGAACGGCGGACGTCGAGGTGATACGGGTGGAATTTCGTATTCTGTCTCGACGTCCGATGATGAAACTCAGCTGCAGGTATTAATCCGAACAACTCCTCTGAACACTCTCCATGGTAAATGCGGTAGAAGATGCAGAGTGACCCCACATCTCTACGCAACGCCAAAGGATCAAGCCGCTCGGAGAGGGATTGGTCGTCGACGATTCGAACCGCTCTGCGTTGTATACGGTCAAGTGGAAGGAGCTGGTACTGGGGAGCCCCCGCCCAGAGGTGAGAGCAGTACTCCATGTGGGGCCGAATTTGCGCTTTATATAGTTGCATGCGGTGGCCCGGAGTGAAGTACCGCCTCGCCTTGCTGAGCACACCAAGCTTTTTGGAGGCTAATTTAGCCTTTCCCTCCAAGTGACCGCGAAACTGAACGTCGTTCGATATGTCAACGCCAAGTATGCCAATGCTGGCTGTGGCTTTAAGAAGAGTGTTTTCGAAAAGAGGAGTAGCGACAAAGGGTGTTTTTTAGCGGAAAACGCGCAAACTTGTGTCTTCTTGGGGTTAAATTGGACTAGGTTTTGTCTGCCCCGGTCTGAGACTCCACGTAGTAGAGTTTCGACTTCAGACACAAGTTTGTTCCGGTACTCATCAACAACTGCCCGAGAAATACCTGCCCAGCCAGTGTAAAAAGTATCCCCAGTGCTGTCATCCGCATAGCAATGAATGTTGCTAAGTTGCAACATATCATTGATATGCAGAAGAAATAGGGTCGGGGATAGAACACAGCCTTGTGGGACCCCAGCGTTCACAGGTTTAAGGTCGGAACATGCTCCGTCGATGACGACCTTGATGCTCCGATCGGCCAGAAAGCTGGAGATCCAATCGCATAATTTCTCGGGAAGCCCATAGGCTGGAAGCTTCGAGAGCAGTGCTCTGTGCCACACCCGATCGAAGGCTTTCGCTATGTCCAAACTTACCGCCAGCGCCTCCCCCTTGGACTCAATTGCCTCTGCCCACCTATGGGTAAGGTATACAAGGAGGTCACCAGCTGAGCGACCACGACGAAAGCCGTACTGAGAATCGCTAATCAACTGGTGGCTCTCTAGATACCACAAGAGCTGGCAATTAATAATGGTTTCCATTATTTTGGAGAACAAGGAGGTTATAGCTATTGGGCGATAGTTGGACGGATCAGAGCGATCGCCTTTTTTAGGGATCGGATGTATCGAAGCGGTCTTCCAGCACTTCGGGACAGTGCCGAGCGAGTACAGGTACCGGAAAAGGCGCGTTAAGACCGGAGCCAACTCAGGAGCACAAGTACGCAGCACAATTGGGGGATACCATCCGGCCCGCTCGACTAATGAATGTCCAAGGAAGATAGTGCTTTGCGGACAGCACGTTGCCGGAATATGATTTCCGGCATCGAAGAATCACACCGCGAAATGGTCGGTGGTGATCTTCCTCGGTCATCCAAAGTCGAGTTGGACGCGAAGAGACAGCCCAAAAGGTCGGCCTTCTCCTTCGCAGTGTGGGCCAGAGAGTCATCCTCCCTGTGCAGTGGCGGAATGGCGGGCTGACAAAAATTCCCTTGGACAGCTTTGGCGAGAGACCAGAAGGCTCGAGTCCCTGAAGGGAGCTGGGCCAATCTCTCGCCAAATCTGGCAATGTGCTCTGACTTTGCCTTAGTGATTTCCCGTTTGAAGGACCTGGAGGCTGAGTTATATGCTGTTTTAAGTTCGCTGGTATTGGCATCACGAGATTTCGCCGCTTCCGCCCATGCCTTAAAGCATTCTCGCTTTCGACGCGAGGCCGCCTTGCAAGAACGTTTAAACCAGGGCTGAGACTTGCCACCGATCGGCACCGCAGAAAATGGAATAAAGAGTTCCATGCCCTGCAGAACCACTTCGGCGACAGAGGCGGCGACGGAATCTGGAGCTTCCGGCGAAAAGCACATAGGCCCCCAAGGGTAGGACGCAAAGAAAGACCGCATCCCGTCCCAATCTGCTGACTTATAGTGCCAAATACGGCGACAACCCATAAAGCGGGGCCGTGAAGGGCGCGTAGATGGCACAGTACTCCGGACCACACAATGATCCGATGAACCCAATGGCGGGTCAACAGAGACTTGATAGTTCTCCGGATGTGAAGTCAGCAGAAGGTCCAACAAAGAGGGTTTATGACCATCCACATCTGGTATTCGCGTAATCGCAGGGACCATTTGTGTCAGGTCGTACGCTAAAGCAAAGTCGTGAAAGGATCTTCCCGCGTGATCGGTGGTTTCAGAGCCGAGCCAATCGGCATGGTGGGCGTTAAAATCGCCAAGTATCACGATTTCAGCGGTAGGAACCCTTTCGAGCAGGGAATCTGTAGCCATTTGGATGTGCTCAATGAGTCGGTCAGTTTCGGTATTTCCGCTATGGGACCTATACAGGCATGCGTAGAATCGCTCCTAAATATATTTAGGTAGACTTATAAATTAAACTTCCTTAATGGATATTATAGTGAATCACTTGGTTCGATGCTTTATCGTCCGATAAGTAATAAAGAAGGTAATATCTTATCAATAATACATAATAATAGAAAAATACTTTAAAAATATAAAAAGTATGAAAAAACCATACCTTATTTACAGGCTCTCTTGAAAATGCGACCACGGCTTTATTTAAAACGCCATCTTTGATAGCTTCTTTCTTTTCGTCCTTATACAAGTCCATTCCTCTATATCGGCACCCAAAGAATAAACATATAGGTCCATGGTCCTTCACATTGTTGTTCTGTATGAGATGCCTTCGATGGTGCCAGAACCCTCTGAAGGGGGCTATGCCGGATCCGGGCCCCACCAATATGAGAGGAACAGATGTGTCTGATGGCATGTGGAAGTTTGGAGCCCTGAAAATTTGATTAAAAATATAATAGAAGACTATGCAAGTATACACTCAGAATAGTGCGTTATGAGATAAAATAGATTATTAATTAATTACTTAATTAGAAAGTTTGTCAACTGATTTATAATCTGTTTAAGACTGAAACTAATTTTTTAATTTTCTTTTGGTAATAGGATAAACTTTTAATAAACAATGCACTGATATTGTCAGCTTATAATATAATATAACATTGTTTAGGGACTGCGAATATGAAACAAAAGACCAACACTGAACACAGATCGGATCGCGAATCTGTGATTGGACTAAAGATGATGTACACCAATGATAAAAGAACGAACCGCGTCATGATGTATTTCTTGTAACATTCTCATCGGTATCTAATATAGATTTAAATAGGCTTTTATTCAGAAAATATATATTTATTCAAGTACGAACCAAGAAGTTAATAATAAAATTTAGGTTTTTATGTTCTTACTTTTCATCAGGCATTTTTGTATATATTTTTGAAGTTATACTTCTTTAGGCGCGTTGTGAAAAATTGATGAGAGTGAAATTTTACCGTGACACAAAATTAACAGAATGAAGTTGCCCACGGAAGATGCTACGGCATTTGACATAATTTAACATTCGAATAATAATAGAATTTATGTTACACTTAATGTAAGAGAATAATAATAAATATTTATTTATTTAATTTTTCAAATGTAAACTGAACTTTATTGACTATAATGACTCCTTTTCCAGTCTTTGATTATTTAATTGTAATTAATTATTTGCATGCAATTAAAAACTATTTTTAATAATGCCCAAGAAGTATAACTTCTTACGCGCGTACATAAGTACACGCACCCTTTTTATTTATAGTAGGCGGAAAATAATAAACTGCTGAAATATAAGTCTGCTCCAACTTAGATTTTGTTCTCTTTGGAGCGACTCTTGGGCCGTGGGGTTGAAGTGCACAGGCGCTAATTATAGATTTAAGTCGGCGCCTGGTAGATAGTACCGGTGACTCCAGACCAAGCTTTCCTCGCACAACGAATAAGTATCGCTATACAGCTAGTAAATGCTGCCAGCATTAAAGCCACTGGCCACAGGGACCAAATTTGTTTTAATTTGTTTTAACTTAAGAATATTGTAGATACTGTATATTTGTGTGTTGAAAATAAATATAAATATATTTTTTAATAATGACATTAAACATAACATTCCAAAGATTTGCTAAGATTGGTAAATTCATTGAAATTAAATGCAGCTAATATTTACCTCCTAATAAACGCGATGACTTCATCACCCGGCTTAAGACTTTGTAAATACGTTGAACACACACCGTAATGTGTCGGGCCTTCGCCATCTAAAAATATTAAGAGACAAAATAAAACTAGCTGATGTTTATAAGTAATTCAGAGGCGCTACAACTCTACATGGATCTTGGTTTAGATCGATGCACTTTATATATAAGTCTACTTGACGTGACAATTCACTAAAAATCTAAATAAGTATTTACGTGTACAGAGGCCATACAGGCCATACAGGTTGTCTACTTAGTTTAAATGTTACATTACATTTAGGCTGAATACTTCGAATAAAATAATAATAAATCGGGTTAAAAGTCAAAAAATAGCTTCTTTTGATTTTAAACCTACGTGGAAACCTCTTGAAAAACAGTTTCCAGTACAATTAGAGCCTGAGTCACATGTTTTTTGTGGAATCAGTTTATGATAATAATTTATTATCATTAAGTACCTCACTGGTTACGAACAGACGAAGACAACCAATCTCAACCAAATGATGGTATATATATTACGTAAAGCATTCCTCGATATTTATTTTTATTTATTTATACTTAAATCAAAAACATACACATAACAAAAATAAAAACTTATAAGGTAGCGGGCGGCCTTATCGCTAACAAGCGATTTCTTCCAGGCAACCCTAAAGTGGAACAATGAAAAATAAACACCTACACACTACAGTGTACAGAGGGTAGAGGTACAAGTAATGCAAAAATTATTAACAAAAAAAAACTCAAAATACCACGTTACTGTAACTAAAATAAATACTAAAGATAAAATAACAATAATAATACATAAAAATATGTAGAAACAAACATTTAAAATACAATCAAAAGGTTAACAGAGTCACAATAATTAATACATATAAGCAGAGCTAATTACGCGGCAGAAAGAAAATGATCAAAAAGAAGCTCTTTCAATAAATTTAAGGACATCCTTACTTCTGAAAAGGTGGGAGCTTGTAGTTTATTGTTTATCAGAATTCCAAATCATAAAATGCCTGATTTGAGAGCGACCGCCGATGCGAAAACCGCTGTGTGAGTTCGAAAAGTGAGTTACAGAATCGCAGCGCCAATCTCGTCTAATATCAATCAATAAATGGACAATTAAACACAAATCATTTTAAACTGATAGTTCCTGTTCTAAGCGTTCCACGAAATATTCAGCAGCTTCACAATTACAGTTTCGGTACTTTTATTAACTCACTCTGTGTTTTATATATGACCACGGCGACAGTCACGTGTATCCTGTTTGGATGTGCCAACGGTGAGGAAGAGATAGAATAGAATCTTGGCTGAAGCGGAGGCAGCAATGCGGCAAGCAGAGACGCCTGAGGACGACATGATGGTATTTGCTGTAGTACCTCAGCTAGATTGGGATAGAAATGATATCTCCAGTCGTCATACTTGTTTGAGTCCTGTAAAAAATTTAAATAATAGATTTTTAATAGTTGATATGAGTTTGGTTATTAAAAATATGTTTATCACTTCGTCATGATCGTAGAACAATGTCGGATTTGAAAAAAATCCAAAATCCACTTTTTATCCTATTTGGATACTACATTGACTGAATATTACGGCAACATTAAAAAAAATCATGTTTTTTAAATTCCAAATTAATCAGCCGGTAAAGTGACGGATTTGATAGAAGTATGTGATTATTCTAGAAAACTGTGTAATTTATTATTATTTTTATTTTGTTTCAAAACAAACCCTTTTGTTTGCTTGTATGCCAATTTTCATAATAACAGAATATGAATTAAAATAGTTATGACAAAAACTAACATGCTTATATTATTGTGAAATGGCTGCCCTGTAAAGTTTACTATTTGTCAGATCCGTCACTATTCTACGACTATGACGACTTTATATAGAGTTCTATCAGGTTTAATTATAAAAAAAATACTATAAAACAAATTGTTGCGTATTGCTTTACAACAGATTCTTTTCATACCTGATTGACCAATATTGAAATAAGGATTTACTAAACGTGTTCTAATCATACAGTGTATTTTGAAAAATCTTATCTTACTTTGATACACGCGTAAATAAATATTTAAATTAACTATACGACTTCACTTACGAGAAAAAGAATAAAAAAATCGCAAATAATAAATATTAAATTTATAAATTAATTTTAAGTATTTTATTCCAGTTTTTTAGTTATATTTGTTTATACACAATTAAAGACCAAAATGCATTACGTTCATTTATATCACTGCTCAGAAACCCCAGCCCCATAAATTGGTTACTTGAATTATTAAAACATATTTTGCAATCTTCGTCGATTTCTTTACCTCGATTAATTCTGTCAGACATTCCGCATCACTTTTATCGCTACACACACTCGCCATGTACTTCAAAACTTTGGTGGACGGAGGCGTTGTTATGTCTAGGAATCTAGTAAATAAATCCCGTACGGAGACAGCTGGTAGGCGTTCATGTTTCTCCCATGTTTTTATTGCACCTTTAGAAAATTTAAAAATATATTAACCTAAAATGCTTTATTTTTTATGAATAACGAAGTATAAGAGGCTGGTCATATTAACGGTATATGAAAATGAGAGATTATAAGCCGTAAATTCGTAAACACCTTCATGTTAGGCATTCTAAAAGTAGTATCAACCTAATAAAATCTGCTGTCGCAAGTTATGGTCAAAGGCCACATTTTTTTTTTGATTATAATTATTAATTATCTCAGTTTATGAAGCTCCAATGATTTTGACATTTACAGTAAAATTGTGAAGCCTAAAATTTGCGATAATTTAAATGAATTAAATAGTCTAAAGGTTTTTGAGATAGAGTGGAGAGACCTCTAGCAATTAATATTGTTAAACAGGTGTTGAACGACAAAATAAATTATTAAGTTAACATTCAGCCTGAAAGGTGCGATATATCCATGGCCAAGAAGCTACCCTCCTTCTTCTCCTCTTTCTAAGAAAGGGACTTTATTATGTAACCTAGGTCTGGTTGGCCGTGTCACCTGTGCTATTCAGAATTTATCTGCGATCTTTTTCGCGGTTTTAGAAGTTAGCGGCGTTTTGGTTATTTCATTAGATTTTGAATTCAAATACAAAGACTTTGCATAAACACTAGTCTTATTAGGGTAAAACACGCAACAGATTGACTTCTGGTTTTTGCGTAAGTAACTGCACAAATATATATAATCATGATCTAACTCAGCTTGCCACGTTGTTTGTTAAGAACAAAAAAGTTATACGATATTCACGTGTATACTCGTATTATTAGTATAAATAATAACATTGCATTTTTTTTTTTTTGACAATTCACACCAATTGACCTAGTCCCATGCTAAGCTGGTGAAACTTGTGTTATGGGTACTAGGCAACGGATATACATACATATTATAGATAGATAGACATATAAATACATATTTAAACATCCAAGACCTAAGCACAACACCAAATGCTCATCACATCGATGTTCGTCTCAGCCGGGAATCGAACCCATGGATTCGCAGTCAGGGGTACTAACCACTAGACCAATGAGTCGTCAAATTGCTTCGTTTCAAATAATATATGTAAGCTTTATTATTCTTAATATGTTTATTATTGTAATCTTTATTATTGTTCATGCGAATAGTTGAACAAATTTATAAGCCTTTATAGAAATTAGGCCTCATTAAAATATAATTTAGAATGATGGCAGGACCGTGAACCCTGAATGTGCACTAATTAATTTTTCGTTCTATGTGCGTAAAACATTTGTTCGTATGCGTTTCTAAACTTCTTAAAATAATAATAACACTTCATTTACATACAAAACAGGAGAAATATAAAATAGGACCAACAATGTGAATGGCCGGTCTTAGTACTAAAACCAATTTCTTCCGTTAACCCAAACGTAAATATAGAGATCGCTTATTAGCGATAAGGCCGCCCGTTGCATCCCTTATAATTTTTATGTATTGTGTTTCTTATATTATTAGCAACGAAGTGTAAATAAATAAATAAAACATACAAAAATAAACTATGTACTCAATATAAAAATACATGTACTGTTAAATATAGCAAATCTTTAAAAGCCGCCCATGGACACTCTCATTGCCAGAGGGCTCGCGAGTGCGTTGCCGGCCTTTCAAGAGTTGGTTCGCTCTTTTCTTGAAGGACCCTAAGTCGAATTAGTTCGGAAATACTTTAGTAGGAAACTGATTCCACATAGTGGTGGTGCGCGGCAAATACTGACTTGTTGTTTTTAAAATGTAAATTTACTCTACGAGGTCTGTACGCCTAGAAATAATGAGTAAGTCGACAAAAGATAAACTTGATCATACCCATGGGAGTGAGGGTTTCCTTCATCACCTGAAGTTGTACTGGTTTTTCAAACGCATCACTTTCTTTCAGTCTTGATGATATAGTGTTTACAATTTCCTCTCTGTTGCAAGCCATTATTCCTATGTGATCTCCTGGTTCATATTTTAACTCAACCTAAAAATACAACTCCAATTAAGACATTTGTTAGTGTATTTAAAAAATACCAGTAGCATTTAATTTAGCTATTGAAAAACGCGGAAGATATTTTGGATATACATTTGTTGAGACAAACGAACAACCTCTTAAGGCATTTAGCAAGTAACATTTCTGGCTACAGTTTTAGTTATTATATTCCAAAATGTTTTTTGTATTACCCAGCATTAATAGTAGTTAAAATTGTCTTTTTATTTAAACATTTTAAAAACGTTAACCGTTAAACATTATTGACGTCAAAAATTTCTTAAATTAATGTCATCACTTGCTCTGTATAATTTATAACAATTGAAAATCTTGTATTGTAACAATTTAAAATTAAGAACTTTGGTCCATGTACCAAGCCACAAATCTTTGCATCTGCAAGGAACGAAGAAGGTATCAAATAGCCACTTCTTCCTTGTGTCTTTATCCTTGCGTGTAACATAATTGTTCAGCATATACAACACACAAACGCCACTTAGATTAAAAAAAAGGTTACAACATCAGCGGTCCAGATATAGAGAGAACTATATCGAACTTGCATATAAAATCGCCGCTATTGTAAGTTAAAGAGCAAGGGCTGTGTTGTGGAGCACCAGGTGTCGATATATATACACGCAATAAAAACGAACCTTGCAAGCTATTTAAAAGTAATAACGTACTGCCTCTTGGTACAATATAATCTAAATCCGTATACGTAACAACTAACTCCTTTATTGATAAAGAACATATCATACAACTGTCTCTTTTCATAACAGCGAAAACACAATATCACAGAAAAAGACAAAAGCATAACACTTAAGTTATAAGACTGCAAAAATAATGAGGTAACCTATACTTGGTCTTTGATAACAACTGAGAATTAACGGTTATATATTAACTAACAAAAATAACATGTCGCTCATCGAATAAAACACTGTTTGGCGCGCAAAGATGAGATTCAAAGGATAAATTTTCTTGATAATATTATAATAAATACTTACATCGACTTTCATATCTACAAATATAGTGGCGCGATCTGATGAGTAGTCTCCTAAAGGCTTATTTTCCTGTACTTCACAGGTAATCAGTGTCTTTTTATAACTTTGTTCCAGCGCTGATATTATTGGCACATTTTTATCAACATTACTAAACCTTACTGTGTCTTTGGTAATTGGGATCGCTCCAAAGGATTTTTGTGCATTTTTAACGGTGTCATTTTCTTCTATACAAAACGTTTCACATGCAATCTGAAATTCAGTCAGTGGAATAAAGCGTGTATGTTAATTCTCAATTAATGTTATGGATTTAAAGGGGTTTATTTTTAATTGAAAATATAAATCAATATAATAATATCAATAATTATATACTTTATAGAAATAAATGAATTTGTGATATATTTATTGATTTGTACGGGTGTATATATAGGAGTATAGGTTTACTAATCCCACCCCAAAAAAAAATCTTTTTTATTTTTTAGACAAAATTTTTATTTTTTTATTAAACAGCATACAAAAATACAGACAACCCTTAATTTTCACCCCTCTACAATCAACCCCTATTTTTTATTATAGTAGATAGTTATTTTTATTGAACTAAAAAAATGTTTCGTAGAAATAATATACATGGCAAAACAACGTCAGCTAGTTGTATATATTGATATATAAATTGACTTTGGTTTACTCACAAACTATCAAAACGTACCGTTTTCCAAAATATCTGTGTATAAAATTAATCAGAACTAACTTCGCTAATGAGTACCAATAATGTACCACTTTACTACTTACATGAAATATATTTGACGACCAGGTCTTAAATTGTTGTTCTTGGCCATACATTTCATCGCCACAATTGATGTCTAACAGTCTCTCACCGCCAAGATCTTCTAGAACTCTGTCAACTGTTTTACCAAAGAAACAGAATTTCGGATAAACGCTAGAACCTAGCGCAAAAACTGCATAGCATACGTTACTTAATGGTCCAATGTGTTCTGCTGTTGACGTTCCCCCAAGACTACCTGTAGAGAATTTAATCATTATCATTATCAGCATGGCCATGAAGAATCGACACATAAAACAAATCTTAAACTACCAAGCTTAAAGCTCAGTTTCTCGAACTCTGTACAGTATTCTAAAATCGCATAGACGACTTTTGGTACGACTATTTTGTATGTAATTGAGTAATGAAAATAAAAGTGTAATTGTAAAGTGTTGGCCTAGTGGCTTCAGCGTGCGACTCTCATCCCAGAGGTCGTAGGTTCAATCCCCAGCTGTGCAACAACGGACTTTCTTTCTATGTGCGCATTTAACATTAGCTCGAACGGTGAAGGAAAACATCGTGAGGAAATTGACATGTCTTAGACCCAAAAAATCGACGGCGTGTGTCAGTATGCTGATAACCTACTTGCCTATTAGATTTTAAAATGATCATGAAACAGATTCAGAAATCTGAGGCCCAGACCTAAAGAGAGTGTAGCGCCACTGATTTATGTTTTTATTTATATTGTAAATAAAAAAAAGTGTTAATTTATTATAAGTATGCATTACAATGTGTAAGATTTGGGAACCCAGTAAAAAATACCTGTGTTAGCGTTTTCAGCTCTTTCGTAACAACGTTATTTTTTTCCCTAACACGCGTGAGTGTGTGAGAGAGTGTGTGGCTGTATGTGTATATAGCCAAAACAATAATGATAAAAGATAAGAATTTATTTTACTGAGACATAGAGTAATACATTATATTTATTTTTAACTGGCAAGAATAAGGTTATAAGCGGATTACTAATTTCTTTATAATTTTATTCATTACAAGCTATCGTGACATTTTTCGTAGATATTGATATGTTCTTTAATATTGTGGATTTTTTTGTTCTATCATTAATAGTTTTCGCAGCCCATGCGATGAAATATATTTTATAGGCATTTTTTTACACCTTGGGTAACATTATTGTAGTTTTAGTATGGATCATTATTTTTTCTATATTAATCAGTGATAATGTAGCAATCATTTAGTGAAAGAATTTTTAAAATCGGTCCAGTACCTTTAAACTAACCAAAAAACAGTACTTTAAACATATAAATCTTTCTTCTTTATAATATTAGCATAGATAGGTAAATAACACAAAAAAATAATCATAGAAACAGATATAATGTAATTCCTATATTTGTTTTGTAATTACGACTCAATTGTCTTATGTTGAATCAAAATATTTCTAATTTCACGCCATCCTTGAATACGAGTATGTTCGCAGATGCAAATAATACTTTTAAAATTCATTTCTTACAGGAAACTCCATTTGTATATCTAATTTACGTTAATATTGTGTACGTGTCTGTCGACCTTACTTTTATTAGATTCCAGCCGTGTCAGTGATCGCTTGTATTCATTATTACTTCGACTGGACTCCAATCGAGATAACTGCCTCTTGTATTCATTGCGCGGTGTCATCACACTGTTTGCCCTCATTAAAGACTTTGGCGTTGGGGTTTTGTAACTAAACGAAACAGTTCATAAATAAACAAATAGAAATTGTTTTATTTACTAACTTTTTTTATAACCATTGTTAGTTGTACTGCTAAAAAATAATGTGAGTTAAATATTGTAAACAATTTCGTTGGAAAAAATTAATGCAAATTTTCAATTGATTAATTTTTTAACCTTTTTCATGGGCCGACATCTTAATAGAGGCATTTAAGAATTTAAGATTTCTTCAATATTTAACAAATATAAAATAAATATAGGATTATGACCTGTGTCATATCTGACCCTAACTCTATGAAGAGGAAGGTAAAAAGATAAAAATACAAATACTATCTAATTAATGTTATTCTTGAATGGCTTATAAGTTATATAAGACATCCATTTACGAAGATTTTTTCTTCAGCTAAATGTTTGTGAACCTTTTATACTCTCTTGATAATATGAACATTGTGTATAATATGTGCTAGCCTCTACTTTTTGTGTATGATATACGTAGAAATTTAAATTACATATAATTACGTATAAATTTAACATTCAGAACATCTTTTCCTTCTAGATCAAGTCGAATCGGTGATATTATTTTATTTAAAGTTAAAAGGCCAATAAAGTGTTAAGAACAAAACTTCTTCTACTGACTTGCTCTCCAAAACATTACTTAAATTACTCAATAGTGTAAAATAGATTATATTTTATTTCAGATTGTTACGAAAACGGGCAAACAATGGAAGCATATTTTCAATATCATACAGACGTGTTCACATTAAACACGATTAAACTGTTCCAAGGATATTTCAATTTAACAGAACATCAGAAATAACTTTACAAGCCTGCAATTTTAGTATTCTTGTATAACTCACCCTGCACTGTCCAACTGCTCATTTTGATTCTTCTTCTCATTATACAGCATTTGAAATAGATGTTCAGCAAAAGCCTGGGAAATACCATTTAATAAGCATAAACCAAAGCAAAATTTCATTCCTAGAAACTGCAAAATGCCTTAATGAATGTGCTAACTAGTTATGTTTTAGTTCAAAGTATATTACTCACAGTTTACTTATAAACACAAATATGAGCTCGAGTTTGCAAAGTTCAAACAAATATAAATTGTTTTGCGAAATATTTAGGACTACTCTTTGTTGAAAGTCCTAAGTATAGTTTATAAAGCCTTTGTACGAGGTAAGGCTGTACATTTTGCTCACTCAGGCTTTCTTAGTTTTATAAGTATGGCGATTTCCTAAATCATCGGAGTTACGCCCCGAGTATAGCCAGACGCATGCTCTCTCTTCAACTGTTACATTGCATTCACTCCTTGCATAGCAATTAACATTCATTATTTCGCTGATATTCTATTGTTGTACGCGAGTGGTTAATACTCGGATAGAGTAAAACTAAAATCCTCTATTTAGGAACCGTACAGCCTTGGTATTTTTTAGCTATCTTTAATAAATTTTAATTGTCCGCGCTACTTCGTAAACTATCTCGCAACCAGAAAACCAAAAGTGCAAATTATTGTTTACCATAAGACATAGTATATTACTATAGGAGAAGGCTTTAGTAATTCCATCTTCATAAAATAAAACAAAAAAGGAATAAAGGTGGTACTGGCTATAACTATATATTTGATAACATTCATGTATTACAACAATCTTACGTTAAAGACAGAAAGTATATTTCATTAAATTCAAAGCAATGTTCCTAACTTCTATGTATGAAGTTTATGAGTACTTACAACGCCGTTCGCAGGTGGCTCGCCATTGCCGAAAGTTGAAGTTACGATAAGAAGGAGCGTTTCGTGCTCTATCGAAAACATATCGTAATCTGCCATACATTGGACCTGTTCAAAGAATCTATTTGAGAACTTTCGATAAAGTTTGTTTGGAAGCTTATCAATTGATCTCATTCAGCCTAAGATGACTTAGCTTTGATCTTTCGAACGTGAACAGTAATTATCAAAATATATTTGACTTGACAAATTGAAATGTTTTATTATATTTTTAAATAACTTTGGATATTGTTACTAATTTACTTGATAACTATTCTTACAAGAAAAGCTTCATTAGAATAAGCGTGAACAATGCGTATCTTGAATAAAATAATATACATTGACTTATAAATTTAAAAGTTAACCTGCATTTATCATGAAGTAGTGGCATCTGAATAGTTATAATCAAGAATACTGTTCATACAAACTTGCCTGAGCGTTGAACGCGTATCCAAATATAGTTCCTAATTCCTTTGCATACTGTTCAGATTTGCCTGTTTCCGTCGCATACAGAATAGTTGCTTTGATACGCTTAGACAGAGCTTGGCTGAATAGTTTCGAAGTAAACTTGACAGCTCGCGCAATTTGCTTGAAGTGGAACTTCCTTCGAGGCTTGTTACCGTCGGAGTTGGCCCACTGGTGGGTCTTCCAAGCGGGTTCCTGAAGACAATGCGGTTAATCCTTATAATCTTGGTAAAATATTTAAGTTTTATTTAGGATGCTATTAAGGCTTGTTTTAGTGAGTACTTATAGCATATTCTCTAGTCTTCAAACAAATTTAGATTAGTGACTAATATACAGGGTGTCCCAAAAGTCGACGTCAAGTCGAAATTTTCTCATAGGTAATGCCACACCAGTTATCAGAAAAATTAAAAAAAAAAATAAGTCATGTATTTTTGAAGTTATGGATATTTTTTTGTTATTCCAGAAAATGCACACCATGTGACAGTTTTTTCATTCCTGTTGTTACAAACATTTACTTTTTGCCAATTTTTTTTCTCTTACGTCATCCCGAATAGTGTTTTATGTAACCTATGATTCTAAACTCTGTGCTGATCACTCCAACTTTTAGGAAAATGTCATTTTATACCGTACCAAGTTTTCAAAATTAATTTTCGCACTACCTCAACTGATCGTCCTGAAAAAAAAATGTATTACTCCAGTTTGGCAAGTAGCTTTAATGTATAATGCGGAAATGTTGGAGAGACTGGAGTGCCTCGGGCGCGTACGCATTTACTCAGAGAAGCACCATTTACGCGTGTCTTGCGCACCCTAAACACTATGCTTGTGAGACGGATATATTTAGTTGCACACTGGCTGTATTCACAAGAATTGCATTATTTATAATTAGTTATAAAAAGGTTTAGGTTTTTAAGCTTTTACTTGTCATGTTTATATTATGTTTTTAGTATAGTTTTCTATTGTATTAGTATTAAGTTACTGTAAAAATAGGAAATAAGGAAAATAAATAACTTTGTGAATCTAATAAAACTAAGCTTAAAGTGATTTAAGCCTGCGACCCTTATGCCTAATGTCGTGCGTTCGAATCACAGCTATACACCAATCAATGGAATTTTATTTTTATGTCCGCAATTAACACTTGCTCCAACGGTAAAGGCCAACATCGTGAGGGAACCGGCATGTGTCAAACACAAAACTACTACTCTATAAAAATAAAAATGATCTAAGAAATGTATGCAATCTGATGCCAGGACCTATAGCTTGTAGGAAGCGTGACTTATTATTATTCTTAATGTTAGACCAAAAGTTGCTTAAATACGAATACGGCTGGTTTGCAAGGGTTTAAACTTTTATTGCATTTTATAATAATGTATTCTTTATTAATATAATCAACAATTTTATTATCGGCATAACGCTAATATATAGTTAATTAGTTAAACTGATTTTAAGGATATTAATTTAAATATAGAGGGTGTAAACTAAATATCGATTTATTATAAATTCCTATTAAATAATATTGATGATGATGATGATGATGATGAATAGATGATGCACTAAAACGGATAAAATATATTTTTATTTGCATTGATTGTCTTAAGTAATGATTGCTGTAAGAAAATTAAATGTATTTATTGTATAAAAGGTAAACATTTTATTTAAATAGTAATATTTTTATTTAGCTTACTTGATAGTCATACGAAGGCCTGATATGATACAACGCCATCTCTTGATGAAATACTGATGTCAGCGAGGAAGACATCGGTGGCACAATCCATATCCAATCTGATGGACACCCACCCCTAGAACAGAGATTCTTTCTTTCAGTCGCACTCTTCATTTCTGAAGGTCGTGTTAGTGGCTTCCATGTCTTCGGGAAGTCTCTGCGCCAGGGTGATGGTAAGATCCGTAATGGCCTTTACTTGATCGGCCCAGGGAGTAGGGGATCGACCTCGAAGTCTGGTGCCCTCCACTCTGCCAGTCACGATGTGTTTTCTAGGTTTTCTGGATGCTCTGCGTGTTACATGTCCAAAAAAACTCAGGGTGCGTCGATAACAAAGTGTCGTAAGACTTTTGAAGTTATACTTCTTTTGGCGCGTTAGGAAAAAAGGTGCAGCAAAGGCGCATCGTAAATTTTTATGATGCGCGCGCACACCGTCACAAAAAACCGACAACCTTAGTTAGTTAGTTAGCCCTTAGTAAGTTAGCATAATCAACATTTTCAAATAAAAAATGTCCATTTCCTTAATTATGTAGATTTTTTTTTGTAATACTTAAATAAACTTTATTTAAATAGATAATGCGTTATAATAAAACTTTCAATGTATTAAATACCTTTTTTCTACAAACGTAGAATAAGGCGAAAGATAACATTTTTAAAAAGATTTTTATCTTGTTACGCCAAAGAAGTATTACTTCTAACGCGTGTACATAAGTACACACACATGTTTACTTGTAACCGTCTTAGTATGAACACGTTAGCTGTCCAAGGAATCCTCTCCATCACAGAGAGAACAGAGATAAATTTAAAAATGTGCTGCGCGAGGTCTTAGGTCTTAAAATCGACGACTAGACTGATCCCATACCTAAAAAAGATATCCATTGCCGTTTATAAATTACCTGCTTTTGTTTTCATTGTCCAAATGCTTTATAAACTGATCCGATGCAGAGTGGTGGTCCACTATAGACGCATTGTCTCGATGAAAGCTGTGTAATACAGCGATGTTCACCTCAACTAAGGCTTTGTCCTTCCACAGAGAAACGTAGGAGCTTGTGTCTAAGCCCATTTTCAGTGCAACGGACTGAAAGAAAACGTATGGCGATTTAGCTATTGTGACATATTGCATCAAATATTAAAATCAGACGTTTTTTCGATACTATCAAGTAAAACGAACTGTTTTAAAATTAAGTTTTAGACATTAGACAAAGACATAACATAAAAAAATCAAAATCATTTATTCTTATAGGTAACACAATGTACAATTATGAACGTCAAAAATGAAATATATATTTAATGCTTCTATTTTTAAATTTACAGGCAGTTCTCAAATCAAGGGCGTAGAACGGAAGAGAAGAACTGGCAATAAACTCTCCGCCACTCTTTTTAATCGCCAAGTTTAACATTTATTAGTAACAAAACATACACACAGAAGCACACAAAATAAGAATAATTAAAAAAATATAGATGACAATTTTTTTTTAAAGAACAAGGTACGTTTTAATTAGCGTGTAATGCGTGTATGCTGCGGTTGTAATCGGCTTTGGCTTAGCATTATTGTTATTTATTTAGTTAAAAATTATTAATCGATTAATGGCGATAAAAATTGCAAGTTTGTTATTTATTTTCTAGTAAATTTTACGAAGAGACAAAAACCTTCACCATTATAATCTCGTAAGTGTAATAAACTTTAACCAGTATTTAAAAAATATTTAAATCCTTTGGCTCTTTCTGTAAAATTATCTTTATCGTATATTCTCTTACAGGACTCTATACCGTAGCAGAATTTAAAAAAATAGTAAGTGTACTATAGTAGATAGTAGTATAATATTACTACTTAGACGAAATGATGATTTATTGGGTTTGTTGTAGGAATACGTTTTTTTACCTCAATAATGTTAAGTCGATTTACGTCGCAAAGATTCCGGCAACCTATTTCAGTCCCCATGTACCAACCATTGAAGGCTGTGGCGGTAAACTCTAAGCCGCCACAGTCTAGGCTCATATTGGAAACTGCTGGTAAGGCGAACCAGCGAAGACCCAGGTCTTTGAACCAGTCATACCTAAAATAAGGTAAAATTATAAATATATTATTATTAAAAATATATGGCTACTGAAACATTTTCAATTCTTAAAGTAAAAATTTAACATAATTGTTTTATTGAGAACTCACAAAAATAATATTTTTGGGTTACATCTTATATTAATCACTAAGCCAAATTATATGACTATAATATCTTTTACAATTTTCATTAATTTTTTCATCAGCGAAAATATAAAATCGATAAAAAATATTTATTCATATTGGTAGCTGTAGCGGTATGTCTCAATATTCAAAAAGGACGAAGATCTATTAACATCTACTACCAGTTCCCAAATCAATAGCGTAGAGCGGGCAAGAAAATCTCAGCCACTCTTTTTAATCGCCAAGTTTTTATTTAACTAGGAAATTATAGAACAATACTTGACATATTAAAACAAAATTATTTAATACTCTAACAATATATTTCACGTTTATAGAAGTAAGTGCTCAAACAATTTTTTTCCTTAATGTATGTTTGTGTGTTGTACGCGCTAATTATATAGCAAAAAGACTTACTGAGGATGTTCCATATGCACTTCCATAATTATTTCACGAGGAATATCGAAGTATTCAGGATCTTTGCCATCAGCTGAGAGAACCAAAGGTAATATATCCCAAGCGGTTCGAGGTGGTTTCCATCCTAGTTTTATGCAGACCTACACAGTAAAAATCCATAATACACAAAACGATTATACTCTTTAGATACATGTCCAAAAAGAAAGTGGGGTTATTCGGTTGTACTAAGGAATTACATTATACAGTTTTCTAGACCTATTCGGCCATGTCTAATATTGGCCATTTACGTAGGACAAATACGGCACGAGTATGTGCCGAGACATAGGCTCACTCTCCATTCTATACCGCTTATAGGCCGATGATGGAATATCGTGAGATGCACAGCTTAACGTGCTCATCAAAAGCAAATATTATAGCCAGAGGAATGAGTATGATTTTAATTTATGTACGAGTATATTATTAGTAAAAATAACGTATAAGAGATTGACAATGTCCCTCCCTGGACGAGAGAGAAAAAGTCATCCTTCACCGTTGGTAGTATTCACATTTTTCATGTAAGAACTTGTGGTGAGCAAGCAACTAATCACTCACGTTTTTAAAACGCATAATAATTATTATAAACGCAGGAAAATGAATGATAATACTTCTTAGAACTTTCGTTTTTATAATCATTAGCTTATACTATTGTTTTCGCCTTCCTGTTACCAAGGCAATAAATAATTGATCGTCAAGGATTTTCCGTCAACTCAACTGCGATTGAGCAGTTAACAATATGTCCCTTAGTTTTTTATTAACTATATAAATTATTTAATCAAAAAGTAATTAAAAAATAACTGTAAATTAAGGCTAAGAAAGCATGATAAGACAAAATAATATCTGCATATTATAATTTAATAATATCATCAATTAGTTCAAAACCGATAATAGTACTACTATTAAATGTAATCTTTGACATAAATAATTGACATTTAAATAATTGAGTGACGTAATATGATGTGACAATTGAAATATTTAACTTAAAGGTTTTATCCAACTCATTCCCGTTATATTTGTATTAATATTAAATTAGGAAAGTCCTTTCGAATTTGGGTCTTATATTTAATGGAATAAGGTTATAAATTCAATATATTGTAGCTTTTTACCTCTGTAAACTCAACTCTAGCTGGGTCACCCAGCACTGAGCCGTCCGGCTCAATATACCCAGCGTACGTGATGAGCTGTGGGTTCCATATTCTATAGTCATGATTGCCATCTGTTCTCTGAGGGAATATGGTTATTGCAGACCTGAAAAATATTAACTTAATTAATTTCTAAATATTGTGAAAGTAATTATGCCACTCAGGGAAAATGCAGCTGTATCTGATGTAAAAAATTTGAAATCCCTCCAGTAGTTTGAGTTTTTACCTAATCAAACAGAAATCTTTCCTCTTTAAAAGTCTATACTTAATGTATTATATATAATATATCATATATAATATATTATATATAATATATTATATATAATATATAATCTATCTAATATTTAAAGTTCTCGTGTCGCGGTGTTTGTAGTTAAACTCCTCCGAAACGGCTTGACCGATTCTCATGAAATTTTGTGTGCATATTGGGTATGTCTGAGAATCGGAAAACATCTATTTAACATCCCCCTAAATGTTAAGGATGGTCCACCCCTAAATTATATTTTTTTAATTTTTAGATTATTTTTTTTATTTTTTTAATATACAGCATTAAAAAATACATACAACCCCTGATGTTTGTATAATGATACAACCCCTCTACGATCAACCTCTATTTTTCTATTATAAATGATATACATGGCAAAACGACGTTTACCGGATCAGCTAGTAATATAATATATAATATATAATTATATATTTTTTCTATATTAAACGAAATTTTACCAAGGAATGCCTTATTTGCATCTACATAGTCATATTATTTGAATAATAATTTCAGGGAGAAAAAATTGAAAATAACGTAGAGTTCTTTACAGTTGAGCCAGAGCCCAACAGCTAAAACCAAATCAATGTACAAATATCGGCTGTGCGTCAATAGATTCTTTTTTCTACGCGGTAATGAAATCTTGCTCGTACCGTAAATTTAAATTGAAAAATTTTTTGAGTCTAAGTCATCTTAAGATGACATTTTTACAAAACAGATATAAAAATCTAAGGCCAAGACAGAATTTTTTGCTCTCTTTCTTTTTTTTCGTTTGAATGAAAACAGTAACAGTATCTCACCAAAAATTTTATTATAGAGTTCGTAAAAGGATAACTTTACCCCATCATTCTCACCTCGTTATGATAAATTGCGTGACAATAAATCAGCATACAAATGCGTAGCCCACAAATAGAGTTATTACCTTATATTTCCCTTATTCGTTGCATATTTTATATGATTACAAAGCGCCTCGAACATCCCACTCGTTGTGGTCACCTCTCTACAGTCGAATATCTGTAAAACGTTTCAGATAAAAAAGTTGTGAGAAAAATATATTATTAATTAATGCGTTTAGTAATTTAGTAGAACAGAAATTTGCTTTGTGTTTGCGCCTCAGCCTTGCGATTCTGTAACTCACTTTTCGAACTCTCACAGCGGTTTTCGCAGCGGCGGTCGCGCTCAAATCAGTGGTGAAAAGTGAGTTACAGCATTGCAAGGCAGTTGTGCACTAATTGATCTATTTATATATGCGCTAACTCTTTCTTTATAAGTGGGCAAGTTAGAAGTAAGTGCGCCCGCCAAGTTGAGAAAAAAAGCAGCACGGCCATCCTTTTTTTTGAATCAGTTCGGGCATTTTGGACCCCCTATATATTCGTTATGGATAAGTCTAAAAGTCTATATTACATAATTCAATGTATTAAATTTAATATAAGATTTGTTATATTGATATGGTCACTATAAGAAGTTGTCAGGTTAGTTAATTACGTAATAACATAAGACAAAGTCCCTTAAGTGGGGTCTGAATAAATTGATGGACTCTCGCAACTTTTTACGATAGAAGAACTGCGTTGCGAGTAAAACAATTGCAAGTTAGGTATTCGATGGAAATCACTTACAGAGAATTTGTAGAATTACTATAAAGTAAATGATGTGTTTTATTAAAATAATATTTTTAACCATTGATTTTGAAACAAAATAGTCGTACGAATGTGAGTATTTTTTACTTTACATTTCCCTGGTAATTAAATAAAAGTGTTCTAATAAAAATCTATTCAAGCAAAATGTTTTTCTATAAGTAGTCTGCGATTTTGTTATACTAAAGTGATATGAAGTTCAAACGTTTTGTTTTGCTTGTTATGAAGTTAATTTTAGATTAGGCTTGTTAAAAGTTTTAAAGGGTGTTACACCACACAAGTTGATGACGAACTTTCAAAATTTTGAATTTACGTAAATTATAATTATTAAATTAATCTCTCTTCTAAATAAATCTACCTAGGATTCTTTAGTTCCGTTATCGTTGCATTAATATTTATTAATACCCTGTGTATTGCCCTTGCCTGGTTGTTGTGCCTGTAGCTTGTTGTGCGAGTAAATACTCGCGAAAGGCACTCAAAGTCACCAGACTTACTCAGGAGAAAAACGCATTTCACCGGGAATCAAACCTCAAAATTTTGTATGTAACTGTCACAAAGTAAGCCAAAACAATGTGTCTATTACAAATAACTTTCATTAGAATCGTGAAAGCCCGGTATTCCGCAAATCCTGCATTTAGCAAACACATTTGTGTCTGTTTCACAATTTTTTTTAATTGTGGCCTACAGTGGTGTCGGAACCAAACCTATATTCAATGTGCGTTAACCACTTGGCCAAAGAGGCGGTTAAAAAATACCACTTGAAGTCAGCTGCAAAGAAATTTTACCTGTAACTTTTTCCATTGTATTCTCCCAATGCATCTGGCAGCATTTCTCCAGGCTAACTTCGCGCCGAAGACCAGTTCTGGCGTCTTCAATTGATATGTCCCGCTAGCATTTATTTCTTTTTCTATCTCTTGTAGTCTTCTCATGTGAGCGTCTGTGTTCTCTCTATATCAATAAAAAAATAGCTTTTATTACGACATTTATAACTACAAGGTTGTGTATTTGAGTCCCCGCTGTGCACTTTGTTACTTTTATCAAGCAAGTGTTATATTAGTACGATGACCAAAACGTCGTAAAAATAACCTGCAATTGTGATACACCGAAGGCTGATAACGTGTTATTTATATAGAAAAAAAAATTAATCAGTGGCGCTACAACCTCTATAGGTCTTGGCCTCAGATTTCTAATCTATCTCATAATCATTTTTAAAACTAATAGGCAAGTAGGTGATCAGTGATTTTTTCCCACTTCTTTTGGAAATGGAAGGGAATAAAATACCCTAATTAACCCGGAGGTAGTATTTGAATATGTTAAGATTAAATCAGTCAAAGTACACAAATTAAACTTACCGTCGTATTGATGAAAAATACTGTCTGATAAATAACGTTGCATCTTTGATCACTTCTTCTGGCATTCTGTGGGTATTTCCACGGCCTGGGATGTCCATAATACTGCTTTGACAAACTTTCTCTGAACATTTTGTGTTCTGTGGAAAGATAATATTTCGCGTTAATAATACAGTTTTTGGCTGTGTAAATGTAGTATTTATTTATTTAAATATGCGTAATTTTTCGATTAACTATGCGTATAATATAGTTAACAACTGCTTCGTAAAAAATTCAAAATCAACCACAAACAACCTTATGTATAAACCTCTTATTACTTCTTTACTATGAAACCCTCTCTTTGTCGCCTTCTCCAATCCCCTTTTTTATTATCGACTAACTCACTCTCCGATAACTATGTATTCTAAATATATATTCATTTCATAAAATAAGTGGGTAGTTTAAAATAATTTCGTTAACAAAGCATGGAACGAGACGCGCTTTTAAAAAGGTCGAACTCAGTGCTAAACCGGATTGTGGCCAAGCAAAGTTTAAGATCGTATTCAGATACATACTTTTTGTCAAACTTCGCTGGCTGCCTTCTTGTGTTTTTGGTATGATTACACAGAATATTTTTAGTATTCAGTAATGCCAGGTAAAAATGAAGCAAAGTCTTCATTGCTAACATATTAATCTTATTTGAAATTGAATATGAATCAAAGTTTAGATTTATAGAGAAATTAATTTTAAGTTTATTTCAATTTAATTTTTTTTAAGTTCATGAGTTTTTCTGAATCATTATAATTTTAAACATATTAATATAAAAATCAATTGATTTCTTTAAAGTATGTTTAGTTTTACTTTTTCTAATGTGTTGAACATTACATCATTATTTTTTTAATTTTTACAAAACTACAACACGACATATCGAAATGAAACAAAAATGGAAAGACAATACATACAGACGTAACGACAGTATTCGGGTGGGGCATACGCAATATTGGCACGATTCATATGTCATGCACGATAATTGTCAATTTGTGTAAGGAGTTGATTAAAGCTCAAATGAAATCTGAACCGTGCTATATTATAAATCAATTTATTTTTATATTTTTATTATTATATATTATTATATTTATTATTATATTTATTATTATATTTATTATTATATTTTTTTTAAGCTATTGCATAGATTTTATCGCGGGCTTTTAGCGCTGTGATCGAATCAAGAAATTCCGTAACGAAATAAACCTAACACACGATGACGTAATATAGGTGCGGCCAATACGCGTTAGAGTGGGACAGAACGCATACTGCGTCTCACATCGGTTTATCGTGATCGTTAGTCTGAGTCTGGTAGAGTGGTAGATTGAATTAATATCAAAGAAAAAAAATACTGCAAAAAATAAATAAATCATTATATTGCATAAGTTTATAAAAGTATATAAAAATGCTATGCAATAGCTTTACCGCGGCAGTCCCCGAGTGCCACACGTATTTTTTATATTTATTAAATTCATTTTCGATATCTATTACCTGTAAACTATTTTAAAACATATAAACAGGTATAATAATGTTTTATACCACACCGCTTTTATAGTGTAAGGAAATTTATAAAACAAAGTGGAATTTCAGCATTTTCTAGCTCAGATTAATACACGGCACCTCTGAGATTTAGCTTTTGCAACCTACGGAATGCTTTTGAGCTAAATTATGTTGATAGAAATTATTTTAGTTGCACAAATTTGAGAAATATTTACCAAAAGTTTTCAATACACTGACCTAAATACGCAAATCATAATAATCTTCGAAATTATTATAAAACCACGAATTGCTAAGTGAAACATGTGAATTTTGTTTTAAATATATCGTTTTTAAATAATTAAAATCATGTACTTTACCAGTCAAGCTGTCTCTTGCCATGTCTAACATATGCTTTCCAGACTTGGAAATATACAGAGAAGATAAAAAGAAAAATCAGAACTTGTCAAAGGGGCCTAAAACGGAGCATGCTTACATTAGAAAAATTAATAAAATAAGACACTCAAAAATAAGAAGCGTTACTAAAGCTACTGATGCCCTAAACTATGCTCTAAAGCTTAAATGGAGATGGGCAGGTCATGTAGCAAGACTCTCTGACGATCGATGGACCATAAGGGTGACCAGGTGGGGTGGCCCTAATGGGAAACGAAACAGAGGAAGACCGCTCACGAGATGGGCGGACGACATTGCTCAAACGGCTGGCTCGAGCTGGATGCAGCTCACCCAGAATCGAGATACATGGAGATCCCTGGAGGAGGCCTACACCTGCGGAAGGGTTCTTGCAAAATAATAATTGGGAAATAGATACAAAAATTAGGGAAAAAAAAATAAATAAATAATAATAATAATTGTTTAATTTACTTTCTTAAAAATAATTTGTAAAAATAGTATTAAGTTTACTCTGTTCTTTTGCAAGAAATAAAAAGGTTTTTTTATTTTATTATTTATTTTATACTTTACCAGTCAGGACTAAGCTCTATAATGCACAATTTAATTAACGTATTATCGACCAACCAAACAGGTTTAAACCTCTTTTCTAGTATCATAATATTAAAAAAAAAAAACAGTGGCGCTATAACCTCTTTAGGTCTTGGCCACAGATTTCTGAACCTGTTTCATGATCATATCTAAATCTCATAGGCAAGCAGGTACCTGACACACGCCGTCGACTTTTTGGGTCTAAGACATGTCGGCTTCCTCAAGATGTTTTCCTTCACCGTTCGAGCAAATGTTAAATGTGCGCTTAGAAGGAAAGTCCATTGGTGCACAGCCGGGGATCGAACCTACGACCTCAAGTATGAGAGTCGCACGCTTAAGCCACTAGGCCAACACTGCTCCTATTATTAACTATATAATATATATGTCCTGTCATGTGTGTTCACTTAAATTGTTCAATTTAATGCTACTTAATATCTAGCGTTTGTAAAAATATACCTCCTGTTTCATAAAACTAAACCAGTTTAAATCCACTCTTTCAACAGACGCTTTCATCTCTCTCTGTTGAATTGAGTTTACACTGTGATGAAAAGAGACTTATGTTGTATAAATTAAGAGGAAAGTCTTTAGTATAGCTTTGTTGTGTTGGTATACGCTTTTACGTCGTAAGTGACAACCTATAAATTAGTCATGTATCTCCGTCCAGAGCATTAATAGTTGATTATTAAAAGTAAATTAATACTTTCTTTACTTACAAGAATTGCCTGGACTCTTGTTAATAATCATATTTCTTTCATATCTTTCAAATCATATAAGTTTCCTGATTTTTTGTACTATTTAAGGCACACAATTTAAAAATATTGCAAGAAAAAGAATGAAGGTCCAAAGAATAATATTAATAGTAAATTAATACTTTCTTTACTTACAAGAATTGCCTAGACTCTTGTTAGTAATAATATTTCTTTCTTATCTTTTGTTGTAGATTCCTGATTTTTTGTACTATTTAAAACAAGAAAAAAGGGAAACGCTGTTTCATTTTGGAAGAAGCGAAAAATGTGTATTGAGCCAAGTAAAGTGCATTTAAGAGAAGTTAAAATATTTGTCGTATCAACAAACATAGACAAGTCAAGGACTATAAGTAACATTAGTTGTGCAAGCATCAGATACAATACAAATATGAATTACATACAGATACATTTCGTACTCGTGGTCTTCTTTTTACACTATTATCCCTTGTTTTGTTGGATATACCTATGTTCTACAGATAAATATCCGAGCGTAAGTTCCTGAGGAGATATTTGTACCAATGAAAAAAATGACAATTGTTAATTACATACAGATACATTTCGTACTCATGGTCTTCGTTTTATTCTATTATCTCTGGTTTTGTTGGATATATGTTCTACAGATAAATATCCGAGCGTAAGTTCCTGAGGAGATATTTGTACGAAAGAAAAAATTACAATTGTAACACGAAACGATTTCTTTTGAACAATCACATTTAAACAAAGTATTTTTATATTTGTTTTATTTTCTCCGCCACCTTTTTAAATTCTTAAAGTGGATACAGTCCTAAATACGGCGAAACAGTTTGCCTTAGCTCACTTAAACAGGCTACATAGCCATGTGCTGGGGCAATCCAACTTCTTGAACCAACAGGAATAAGACGCCTGAAGAGAACTAAACCTTTTGAGTTAATAGACCTAGTGTAGTGAATATAAGTGCAACAAATGGTATAACGGTCACACGAACATAGTGTTAAAACATTATAGAACACTAAGACTGTTAACGAAGTCAATGAAGTCAACATAATATTACTTATTAGCCATAATTATTGTATAGACTAGATTGCAATTCATGAAAATTCGCACTCGCTTTTATGAACTTTATTGTAGGAAAAAAAATTCTCCACCGCCTTTTTAACTAAATTTTTAAAATGTTCCTGATTGTTTCATTTTCAATTTTAATCAAATTGTAAATTATACCATGATGTTAGGTAACGAGCATCTCTTTCGAAAATTTTATTTCTACCTTTAAATCGTCGTTCAATCACCACACTATAAGAACCTTTTAAAAAATTTCAAAGAGTCTTTTTCGTCTACCTTGTCAAATGAATAATAGGTTTCTAATGGAAAACATATGAGCCTTGCCATTATACATAACTGTATAAATTTACCGAAAGAAAACAATGTTTTGTATTGAATGTAGAAAAGGCTTAGGTAAGACCCCAATCTTATAGTAAGCGCTTAGAACTCAAATCAAATGTAAGCAAAAAGCTTAAAATTACAGTCATTTAAATACGCTATCTTTCGTCTAAATATTTCTATTGTTACCGAAGGCGGATGCAATGAATCAGTCATCATCTAGATACAATCATATATTGAACTTTTTTGTGCACAAATTGTCTTTCAATTACCTTCTGGTAATTTCGATTATAAAATCATGTGCCTATCTTTATATATCATTTCTAGTATTTAATTGGGAGTTTAGTTTAAGCTGGCCCAAGAGTTGGTGTACTGAGTTTCTTTAGTATGGCTGATTTTATTATATTATTTGTTTATATACATTATATATTTCAAGGGTTGTTGTCTCTGAGATTCTCGCTCAAACGAACACAACATTTTCTTATTGTTTAGGGCACGCAGGGCCACTGGAGTTAAGAACTTATTTCATTAAAAAAAATTCATTCGGGTCTGTAGGGACTCGAACGCTTGGGTTTAGTCGAACGCCTAAGCCTAGGCCGTTATCAATATAACGTTAACATACACAAAATTATCTCAACATATACTCGTATGCTGTTAAAATGAATACCATTCATCATTACTAAAAGATAATGAGTCATATAAGCCAAATTTAGTAAAATTTATATAGTTTTAAATTGTAAATTACGTTATAACATACAAACTTACAATTGGGGTAACTACTATTATAAATAATAAAGTTCGCGTCATTACGACAAAATACATAATCAGGCACAATACATATTATGATTGTGATGTGTGCTTTTGATAACCAGTGATTTCGATTTTATGAATAAAATATTATGTCCTAGTGTTTAAGATAATTCAAATCTTAATAAAACTCTCGAGAGACACTTTATTACAAATAGATAGAATATAAAAATTAATTTTAAAAGATTGCACCAAAGTATGCACCAACTCTGAGATTTAATATCTAATTAGCGTCTGTGCAATTGAACCTCACACCCCAAGAGTCTCTACTCGAAAGGGAACAAAATCAACGTTGGAAGAATGACTTATATTATTGGCGTTTATTATTTTCCGCCTGCTCTGCGGTCGCGTTAGAAAAAAGGAACAAAATTGTTTTCAATGACGCAGAAATGTGTGTTGGAAAAAATTATCGGGCATTCATTTTTTACTTACAATTTATGATATAATACTAACTCAAAAAATTTAAAATTCAAAAATCATTTATTCATATAGTTAACAAAATGTACACTTATGAACGTCAAAAAACAATATATGAAATGCTTCTAATTTTACATTTACTGCTAGTTCTCAAAACAAGGGCGTAGAACAGAAGAGAAGAACTGGCATCTAACTGGTTATCTAAATAAAAATGCCCTATTGATTACGGGATAGTATACTTCTATGTCATGCAATTTGAGAATTCCCGTCACATTTCCCCAGTGGCTACTGAGGAGCTGTGTTGACTGTGTGGAATTTTAAGAGGTGCGGTGCAGATAAAAGTAGATTAGGCTTCAAGGTATCTTAGGGCAAGGACTATCAAATCAGTATTTTATGCTGTCTTTGGGGACGAAGCCTGTTTAGTCCAACCTATTTACATATAAATGTATAGTTTATATATGCCCATCTAAGACTGTAGTTATCATTATTATAAATCTATAACTGTGTTTATGTTGTAATAACCAAGTTTTATATAGAACGATTTGAACTCGAATCTTCGAAATCTTGAAGAAAAAAGTTTTAATATCTTACAAGTTTGGGCGTTAATGCATTTATTTATATTTAATTTAAAATTATTGTCTTTTCCAATTCTTTTAGAATATTTTTTTTCATAGATCGCAAACGGGCAGGATTCTCACCTGATGTTAAGTGATACCCATGGACACTCTCAATATCAGAGCACCTGCGAGTGCGTTGCCTTACGGATAGATACTTTATAAACCGATTTTTGAAAAGGATTTTTTAATGTATGGCTTCAAATTCCATGACATATAATATGTATTAATTATAATATTTTCATGTGTATGTTTAAGACATAGGTGCAACTAAGACGGAACCATAGTTCAATCTTTCAAGTCTATTTAAACTCTTTTATTTATTACACTAAATCACTATTTTTTCTATTAAACTGTGTTTAGATTACAGCGAAATATTACAAAATATTTTTATGAGCAAGAGGTTTAATCTGTTGTCGTCTTTTGTTTAAAGCACTCGGAACGTTGAGTTAGCTAAAGAAAGTACATATTAAATTCAGGATGAGACCCGATAAAGTTTTATTAAATGTTTAAAGAACTTTATTCCTCATTACAAAAAAAAATATTTTTTTACATGAGAAACTTAATATGTATATACGAACGACATACACGTCGCCATCACACAGCTGTCCCAATTTTAGTCTATTAGGCTCATTCTGATATGAATTTTTAATGCGCTTATGAATTGGTTAAACACGCTAATATTTTAGACGGTACCTAATTGAATTAATAATTGCACATCGTCATGCTTAATAGACTTCTTTAAACAATTTGTACACGGCAAGATAAGCAAACTAGCTCGTCGAGTATTGCGTGTAGTTATGTATTATGTGTATGTATGTATTTATTTATAAAAACATTATTGTCTTAACAGGTGTAAACTAGTAAAACCAAGATGTGTTTATAATGAAAAAAATAACTATATCTAGGTACTGACGAATAGTACAATTATGCCACTCAAGAGACATTAAAAAAAATGTTAGCAATTTGCAAAATCATACCTACAAATACCCGAAAATTAATGGTTTAAATCTACACCGCATTCTCAGTATATAGCCTCGTTCAATTCCCACACAAGGCCTTTGTGACGCCGATATCGCATTGATATCAAAAGCAAACAAATCTGAATAAATATTGTCATAGGTGATAACACAACATCCTAATAGCACTGTATTAATAGGAAAATCGTGTTCTCACTTAGTAAACTTTTTATGAGGAAAGTCACCTGTGATTTATATGGCATATTATGTATCGATACTGAAATTTTGACTTTAATCGACTTTCGACTCTAAACCCTATGTGCCAGATTTCTAAATATATTTATCTGGCGTAGTAGAGACATACTTCATACCTGCCGACGTAAGCCGAAGATCCCAGGTTTTGTAATTGTTTAGTAGTTAAAATATACTGATTACATACTTGTTGAATAGTCAGTGACATTATAAAGGTCTGTCTCATGTCCCATTTGGCTATCCTAAGTTAATTTACCCTTAGTTACTTAGGCCACGGCAGAGACACTCATTACTAGCATATACAGTGTAACCTCTTTATAACGTTATTGGTTATAACGAAAAATAATAACGTAAAAATGAGTTAAATTTATTTGGTTTAACCCAATACTCATACATTCATTCTACCCTCCCTCCTTATATAACGAATAAAATGGCTCGGTCCCTTGAAATTCGTTATAAAGAATTTACATTTAATTAGTTTAGCCCGATAGAACAAAATTTTTGTTTAAAAACCATATTTTTTGTAATGCGTGAAAAGAGTGGCGGAGAGTTTATTGCCAGTTCTTCTCTTCCGTTATACGCCCTTGATTTGAGAACTGGCAGTAAATGTAAAATTAGAAGCATTTAATGTATATTTGTTTATTTTTTGACGTTCATAAGTGTACATTGTGTTACCTGTATGAATAAATGATTTTAGACTTTTGACTTTTTGACTTTTAAGTGAAAAATAAATTGTGAAATTATCTTGTATTCAGTCAATTACCACTTAAACTTTGAGAACTGTCGGTTAAGTCTCAAAACCGTAGTTCTACATAAATAATGATTAAACTCAGTAAACCCTATTTCAGGGTTATACTTTGACACAGAGCTTCAAGTTGTTGAATAATGAGCTTTCTATTGTAAGCTTTACTTTCCAATCCTCTGAAATATTGACTACGATTTAATATAGGCTTTTCTTTACCTGCAATAATGTCTATATTAATAAAAATATATATTTTTTTAATTCAATTCAATAACTGTAAAACAACTGAAACAAAACTTTCAAACATTACGCAATGAGCTATTATTTTCTTGAAATAGATTCGTACACGTATCGAAGCCGCTCACAAAATATAAGTCGATTAGAAACTTTTAACGAAAACAATGTTTGTCATATATTAAAATAAAGTCCTATAACGTAGAGGTTAGAAGAAAAAGTATCTTTGTTAGATGTTAATAATTCTACAAAATAATAAAAAAAAGACAATGTTAAGTTATATATTTCATACGTTATGAGACGTTGAAATTTTACGCTGGCGATAAACACAACTCTTTCTGTATTACAAAAGACGTCGAACAGTTAGTAACATAGGCATTGTTATCAGTGGCATACAAGTGTTGACTGTCGTCCCATTATTATTGAAATGATTTATTTGTAAACTTGCTTGATTGGGTAAATAAAAAGCTCTATTTAAAATCTTTCTGTATTAGCCGGTATTGTACTCGCAGATCAATGCCATACAAATCGGAATGTGCTTTACAAAAAGTTTTCTTTTTGTATATATAATCATATGTGTTCTGATCAGGAAATTCATTTAATAATTCCACCTTCAAAGCTTTCTAACTGCTTCGTGATACAATTCAAAAGAGCAAATTAAAATCAACGTCACCAAAGATATAGTGATTGATAAGAATTTCAAAACGCGTCTAATATAAATTCATTCCGCAAAGTAGACGTCATAAAGTTTATTATACGGATAATCGCCGGAGGCAGAACCGGTCTTGCGCGTCTATCATGGGATTTGACGTTTAAATATCGTCATGCATTCGTGGACAGTAAAGACTTACAAGAAATACGATATAGAATGGTAGCCCCTGAATTTTGGTAATCGCTATTAGCATCGCACGTCGCAATCGCACGTCGATTGGCTAAATGACTTTCGAGTTCACTTGCGAACTCATACTGGGTATTTCCCGTGATCGACCTATTCTTGTGCTGAGAGAGTTCGCAAGCAAACTTGACCAATTACTACAGAATACTTTAATACGTAAATTGGTATAAACATGGTCTAAGCTGTAATATATAAAATATGCCGCACACAACCACTATGTGGTAGAAGCTACCCACAGAAGAATTTTCGATCCAATTTGATTAAGGATCCTTCAAGAAAAGAGCATACCAATTCTTAAAAGGCAAACTCGTAATCTCTTAGTCATTTTTCTATAAAAACTATGTGTTTTGTGCTGTGTATTTTATAAATTGTGTTAGTACTGACAGCAGACGCAAAGCAGAGCATAAACCAGACTATACTTCAATTTTTTGTTGTACCGTTGTACCTATTGAGACAAAAACATAAATCTACACGCAAGCGAAACTATATTATTATATTTAAAAATTATAATTTACAGCCTCAAATAAGGTATTACTTCAATCTTAAAGGAACTAACACTAAAACGAGAACTACCAAACGAATAACTCGATAAAACTCACACTATACATAAAACATGAAGGTATTTCCCGCATCCGGGTGACCGACGTAATTGCAGATTGGTCATGCGACTCTGTTGGCGGGTGTCGAATTGATTGTTATCTCATTATTATGTATTAATTACGTACATTGCCCTTGGTAACAGAATATATAATACAATTTTTTCTAAGACTTCTCTAGATTATAGAAAATTAAACTTGTTATTTGCTAAAAGATATTATTAGCTTTATTAACATCAAGTATACTTGTACTTTCTATTCTTATATATAATTAAGCTGCTCTAACTTAGCTACTTAAAGAAACTGAAATATAAACATTTGTTGCTTCTACCAAGTTTTAATATCTCTTGAGATCAGTGTTGGTTTAGTGGACGTGCGACTCTGATCACTTAGGTCGTAGGGTCGATTGCCAGCTGCGCTTAGACTTTCTTTCCTATGCGCATTTAACATTCGCTCAAACAGTGAAGGAAAACATCGCGAGAAAACCGGCTTGCCTTAGACCCAAAAAGTCGACGGCGTGTGTCAGGCACAGGAGGCTGAACACCTACTTGCCTATTAGATCGACAAATGATCACGAAACAGATACAGAAATCTGAGGCCCAGACCTAAAAAGGTTGTAGAACCATTGGTTCTTTTTACATCTTACTGAATATGACACTAGTATGTGACATTTTATAATCCTTTCAAAAAGTCATAAAAGCGTTTAAAAACTCTTCTTTATTTAAAAGACAAAAAACGTTGTCAATCATCGTTTATTGATAAAATAAGCTCATTAATAATTTCGACAACTGCATTATGTCAGAAGTTTTAGTTCATTCCAATTCAATAGGAAGTCAAAAATAAAACTTTATGATAGCTATTACTGTTGTTATTACATTTTGTTATCTCTATGATTGCGTAAATAACTTATGTACGTTATTCCCACGTGCACTCTAGTTTTGATGCTAACGTTTAACAATTATTTTTACATATTTGCCGACTATCTCTGCGATTGCAAATGCAAATCAGAAGATTTCGACCTTTTATATTAGGTACTTTATTTTGCGATTGTAAAGTTTTTTTCTCTCTATCTAAAACCTTCAACTTAAGGAAATATTTTTAATCTGAGACAGACGTTTAAAATAGATTACCGATATAATTTTTGTGGCATTAAT
The DNA here is from genome assembly GCA_905332375.1 of Pieris macdunnoughi. Taxonomy (NCBI): domain Eukaryota; kingdom Metazoa; phylum Arthropoda; class Insecta; order Lepidoptera; family Pieridae; genus Pieris; species Pieris macdunnoughi. Next base: position 3,127,409 of record CAJOBZ010000014.1, on the reverse strand, counting down.
GTCTTACACCCAAAAATTACTGCCGTGACAGGGACAGAAGGCTGATTTATTATTACTAAATAATTAACACACATTTGGACTTTAAACAGATTCAAAACACATATAAAAAAATACATTAATGTGTAAAGGTTACTACACAGTTAATGACTACCTAGAAGACAGAAAAGCGTGGCAATAGTTCTAATTTGTTTTGTTATCTTTGAAGTGTTGTGAATATGTGTGTTATGGTGAATGTGGTGAATCACAGAACAGTTTTTTTTTTACTTATGTAACTTTAATGACGTTGTGGTTTATGACATTTTCCATTGATTGTCATGTAGAGGGAGGGTAAAACTTGCTGAGTTTCTTGCCCGTTCTTCTCAGAACAAGGACTCCTGGTAGTTTTGCGAACGGATTGCTCTTTCGCGAATTTTGTAAACGTTTTTGAGATTCTTAAGCATGCCCTAAGATGCATCTAAACTGAATAAACGTATTTTGATTGATTGATTTTATCGCCACTGGAGTAAAATATTTTTATTATCAAGAATATAAGGCATGTGAAAGTATATATATTTAATTCATTTATCTTAATATTTAAGTTATAATGACCAAGTCCAAAACGTTATAATTGGACTTCTATGTCATAGTAAGCAAATCGCTGATCTGTCAAATGTATGTAAATGTCATCGAAGTTACAAATTGATCCAATCCAATCATCTAGTTCTCTCGTGATTTATGCCATGGTTATCTGTTTATAGGCTCAAAGGAAATCTTAAGCATAGCAAACATTAAACACCAAACTTAATTTCCTACGAATTGTAATTGTTATTGTAAACGTGGGGGGGGGGTGTATGTTTTTACGACTATATCTTATTACTTTAATTTACCCAACATAAGCTCTATATAGGACTACAAAAAGTTCCCTATTTGATGATCTAAGTCTGATATTATCTGTGAATCTTCTGTTGCACTGATGTCTTATAAATTATTTTATAACTCAAATTGAATCATTTAGATAGTGGACTAGAAATTATTGTATGGCTACAATTTTATTCAGCATATTTCTATGGAAACCATTATGAGTTTCGGCAAAATATATAAGTCCAGTGAATATTTTAATTCACAGGAAAACTCCAGAACTCCAACTCCATAATAATAATAACACATTATTAGCATCACAACAACACAGAAATAAAATCAAAGTAGACTAAGGATGTAAATGCTTACTACTTAAAGCATTTTCTTCCAGACAAACTCAGATATTGTCTGTTGAATAAAACGAATCACGTCATACAAAATAGTACCTACAGGGTTGGGAACCGACTTCATTATAATAATTGATAGGCTGTCTTTGTTGTAAAATTAACACAAGAGTGGGCTAATTCCCACGAAGCCTTTGGAAAAGTCGGTTGCGTAACCCTTTAAACACATGGCTGTGAACGCAAACAATACTAAACTTAACCAGTTAATTCAATTCAAAAATTAAAGCAAATTAAAAATTAAAAGTTTCTCCTTAGTAAAAGTCATTAGGTACTATGAAATATCTATATAGCAAAACACATATTAACAAGCTCAGTATGAAGCTAGGCTGACCCTAAAATGAGGCTTACACTCGATTATTATATTTTATAGTTTAATCAACCATCTGTGCTAAGGGCCTGTATTCACTTGAATTAGTGCGAGTGCAAGTGATTAGTAATTGAGGATGATTAGTGCAGGTGTGTAGTGCAAGTAGTGTCCAATTCTTGTTTAGTGGCTCTGTTAAGTAAATTCCGTTGTCAATAGTTTGGCAGGCACGCTGCGAGTGAGGGGGAAAGGAGGGCGCACGCGACGTCCCTAGTCGCTGTTCACTCGCAAAAAAATAGAACACGCTTCTAATCACTTTACTACGCAGCCAACTAATCAGCTGCACTAATCAGTCGCTGTCCACACTTGTTTTCTTCTAATCACTAATCACCTGCACGAATAACTAATCAAAGCGAATACTGGCCTTAAGGCTATTCAGAGTCGAGGCTTCTTACTTTCGTATGTCAAATCTACTACATTTTTTTTATCCACCTGCAATCAGCCTCTTGGCTTTTATCAGATTTAATGAAATGAAGGCAATTAGGGAACGCAAATCCAATATGTTTTTATTTCCCTCCATAATTCGTAAACTATCAGACTGCGAAGTTTCGTCCTTTTCAGCCGATAGATACACACAGTCCATCGTTTCCAAGAGGCCCGAAGCTAGAGGGTTGACGTGTTCCTGAAGTCTCCTTCTTCTCCTTTTGTATCGTACGGTTGATCTTTTAATGTCTTTCTCGATAGTGGCATTCCCAAATAATTATGCATTTCATGTTAAATCTACTACATAAAAAAATCCAAGAACGTGTAATTTTTGTATTACGGGCATCATATTTAACCACAAATTTCATCTCTGAAATTAACATTACATTGAAATTACACATGGCAATTCCCTTACAGTTCATAGAAACATGACAAAAATATCCACTGGTGCAACACTATTAAAGGATTCAGCCTGTTTAATAGTTAACTAAATAAAACCAACGGGTAAAACCAACGATTACACTGAAGTTGCGCCTCATGCGCCTAAAGAGGTTTCACTTCAAAACCACTATTCAAGATTTAACACTATGCCAACACTGCTCCTAATTATGTTTCGATCCCATTACCTTCACGATTGAATCGTGACAATATAAACATTATTTCACAATCATCATTACCGACCAATTACATCTTCCATATTAGTAACTGTTTAGCATGATGTTAAGATGACTGGTTTTAAAACAAAAAACTGTGTATTAAGTGTGAAAATTATCACATTGTGTAGACGGAACTCGTCAATTCATTGTAACTAGCATTTACTCGTACAGGTACAGTCAGCAATAGGTATTTTTCATTGTTAACGGTATATTTCCGTCTCCATTATGCGTCAAGAGAATGAATTGATATAATTTCCACACAACACTGTATTATAAGTTACACTGTAAGAAGCATCAGGGAGTTTTGTAGTCACACCCCATTAATGAGATGTGCAAAGATTATTTATTTGTTTTATACGTTCTTATTTACATACAAAGGATAATCAAACAACCTCTGCGCACTTGAAGACGCATGCACGTATCTTTATTACGGACTTTGCATGTTTTCATTAGTAGGAAACCACCCAAAACACACTTTTGGATCCATTTATCTGCCGGTAACTATATTATTAAAAGGGCGCTGTTGAACGGAGAGCAGATAAGATATTTTTTAGTGCTAGTTGCTGACTATTTTGTTGATAGTACAATATGTGTGGGTATAATTGACAGTATTTACACTTTATCTTTGTCTAAGGAATTTTATTTGAGATCTTACAAATTGCAGTAACTTATATTGTATATTAGATTTGTCATCATTACGATACCTTTTATAATTAAAAAAAGGGTGCGTGTACTTATGTACGCGCGTAAGAAGTTATACTTCTTTGGCATTATTAAAAATAGTTTTTGATTGCATGCAAATAATTAATTACAATTAAATAATCAAAAACTGGAAAAGGAGTCATTATAGTCAATAAAGTTCAGTTTACATTTGAAAAATTAAATAAATTAATATTTATTATTATTCTCTTACAGTAAGTGTAACATAAATTATATTATTATTCGAATGTTGTTTTTAAATTATGTCCAATGCCGTAGCATCTTCCGTGGGCAACTTCATTCTGTTAATTTTGTGTCACGGTGCGCGCGCAGCTTAAAATTTCACTCTCATCAATTTTTCATAACGCGCCTAAAGAAGTATAACTTCAAAAAGAATTAATCACATACAAAAGTTTGGAATCTAAGCACGTAATTGCTCCACGGCCTAAGAGAGATTATAAAAACTAATGACTATTCTGGTACAATAATGGAACCAAAAATAATTATACTACAAGTGATTTATTTTGTCATCTGTATTGTGTTGTACAGAAAAAAATATTTTTGGAGTCATGTAAGTATAGGTTTGCAAGTTTTGTTTTGAGTACTTTATAGCAGTTTTGCTGAAAGTCAAAAGTCAAAAATCATTTATTCATGTAGGTAACACAATGTACACTTATGAACGTTAAAAAAAAAGCAATATACATTAAATGCTTCTAATTCTACATTTACTACCAGTTCTCAAATCAAGGTCGTAGAACGGAAGAGAAGAACTGGCAATAAACTCTCTGCCACTCTTTTTAATCGCCAAGTTTTTTGTTTTACACAACGTTTGTAAGGAGCTGCAACCATTGCACCATGTTCCACATGACATCTTAAGTAATAAATAATAGTGAAATAAATTAAAAACAAAGATTTGTCCTCTATCAGCAGGAGGCATGGTGAAATAGGAGCACGCACTTACATTCTCGTGGGAACGACACGCAAATACATAGTCGAAACAACTAACATCACCGCATACACGAATTTACCGTAGTAGTAGTACGACCAGTCACCACAAGTAGCACCCGTTCACGTGTATGACGCATGGCCAGCCATCGGCCCCTCGCCATATTTTAGGGAGAGAGACAACCCGACGCATGGACGCTCTGAACGAGACACAGTCAAGGATAAAATGTAACAAGTTCGCATATCCGTTTAAGTTTTTAAATTACATATTATTGCAATACGAATACATTTTCCTAATGATTTACATAATACCTCCAAAATTTAAAATATAAATCGTAAATATAGCGTATGCAATTCCTGTATTTTTTTCCTCTTTACCGTGATTCAATACAAGAAAAGAATAAATAAAATAAAGAAGAATAACTAAGATAGCAGATATAACAATAAAAAAAAATTAAGTGGAAATGGTGAAAAGAGGCAAATAAGACAATTTAGAAGGTGGATAGACCAAATTAAGGAAAAAGCAGACGGTCTATGGCAGAGAGTGACACGGTATAAACAGGAATGGCGGGATTTAGAGGTGGCCTTTGCCAAAGGCACACAGATGTTAAAAATAATGATATGAAATAATTTTGTTTAAGTGTAAAAGTATCCGAATTAAAATGCTATTATTATTGAAGTGCAAACCCTTGTCAGGTTGAAGATATTAATGCAAATGCATTAATCTCTGCATTGCATGCTAATTGAAACATAAACAAAACCCAATGCGCATCCAGTTCATATTTTTCACTGACCACCAACGTACAGTTACTAAAATAAGCAATTCTGTCAATGTTGCAATAACCAAACATCTACTGTTTGTAATTCAGATCTAATAATAGCCACATACATCAAATAGCTCTGATTAAACTGACTTTTAAACGCCACTATTGTTTGGAAAATCTTTAAATGTACAAATGTTTATAAACCTTTCTAAATATATCATCGCTAAATCAGTCCTCGATTCTTGTAATCATGATAGTTAAATTCAGGTTTTTATAACTTATATATGGTATTGTACGTGTCAGTAATAATGTTGGCATGGTGCCTTCAGCGTGCGACTCTCATCCCTGAGGTCGTAGGATCGATCCTAGGATGTGTCTATGGTCTTTATATCTATGTGAGCATAAAATATTCGCTCGAACGGCGAAGGAATACATCGTGAGGAAACCGGCTCGCCTTAGACCCAAATAGTGAATGGCGTATGTCACAGGAGGCTGATCACCTACTTGCCTATTAGATTGACAAATGATCATGAAACCTGAGGCCCAGTACTAAAACGGTTGCAGTGCCACGGATTATCATGTAATAAGCAGTATTTTCTAGAATCATTACTATTTAACTGTGTAAGTAGTGAAATAGCAATTTCGATTTTGTCATTGAGTTTTCTTACTACAAAGATGGTATTGATAAATTGTTTATAGGTGAGTTGTTGAGTGATTTAGGAATTCAGCCTAGGGCTAGTTTAAGATTGACATGAACATATCACGTGAAAGATTTAGCCAGTAAACACTGTTGCTTTAATATTCGATTTGCGATAATATCATTATAATAACTATAACGGTGCTATGCTTTTGTCCATTTAATGAGGTCGATTGCATGATGTGATAAAAAATTCATTGCAACATTGAAATTAGTTTGAGGTATGGAAAGCATTATTTGTATAGGTTTGATACCTATCTTGATTGTATGCACGAAAATATATAAGAATAAAAAAAATATTTTTGTTAAAATTATTACAATTTTTATTTGTTTATTTAGTAGTCATAATTGCAGATACTTGTTGCATTAAAGGGACCTGTAATGAGAAGTTTTTTGTTTTAGGAAAATACACAGCTTTTTATTAATAATATAATATTATAATAATAAGCCTAAAATTTTCGCAAATCAATATTTATTTTTTATTTGATTTGATTGTAGACGATTTTAGAAGAATAAGAAGAAAATTATTGTTTAGGAGATTTAAATTTAAATATTTTACGATTTGATCATTTGGTTAGCCTATAGCCTTAGTATAGCTATGTTTATAAAACCAAAGGTATCCTAGGCGGTTACTCCCGAATATCCACAGTAAGCTCATAAGCTTAATCTAACTATCTATCACTGTATTTTTTTATTAGATGCAACTAAAGGACATTCCCTGTGTACTCGGAGTTTAATATTAACTTAGATTGAGAAAATCGTCTCTCTTGAAAAGTTACCGCAGAAAATGATTCATTCAAAACACTTCGTTTTCAATATAGGAGAGATTTATCTCTTTTTTATCAACCAGCTGGAAATGCAAACGAATTCCTCGCATCGTGGGTGTATAGGGGCATTTCGATTCGGACTATGTATTCAAAGAGATGGGCAGTAATGCTCACTATGAATTATACGTAAAAGTTCTGTTTACCCAGATCATGAGGCATTTAAATAATTATTAAATATATATTTAAGAATGTAACTAAACTGATTAGACTTTAAAAGTGCGTAAAAATGTCCCGTCTCAGAATAAATTATGTTAACATATTTAAATCGATATAGAAGCTACCTGTTACGATTATAAATTAATGCTTTCAAAAACAAACTTAAAAATAAACATCGAAATATAAAATCATAAAAGTTTTGGGTTTTTTTTTGGTTTTTCTTTTGTTTTCCTGTTGCCCACTTAGAATTCAAATAAATAGCATCAGGGTTACGAAACCAACTCGATTTACACGACGTCACGCATTCAAAAAATGTCAATCGACCATTTTAGATTTCACTATAAACCATAAAAAGTTCATGTATCCGCTGTTAAAAATCTATTGTTATGACATAGAAACAACTTATACACGCATTACAGTTTATAAATTTTTCCAAAGGCCATTATGTTATAATCTTGATTAACGATCCATTCTTTGAGATACTTCGAAGAAACCTTCTAATGCCATTTAAAGTATTTTATAAAACTGTATAAACGTGTGATTAGGAATTTATTTAATTTTACACTTAGTGAGCTAACTAATATTCCCAAAATTTTTGATACAAATTCCGATAAAGCGTTTAGACTTAAAATTATGTGAACACATTTACGGCAATCAAATCTAATTTAGTCAATCAAATTTCAAGAGGATGTGTGGGTGATATTGAGGATAGAAATGTAGCGCTAAGTATGACTTCCTTATATCAAATCCAATACGTTTTTGACATACGAGAGTTCTACTTAAGGCTTAGTCTTAACAGAGAATCTGAGTGCTAGGTAGGGAGGTGTCGAAGGCGATAACCTATGAAGACACGTTCATATATATTTTTTTACATGTGGCTTTACTAAGACATGGAACATTACGATACTACTAAGTAACACTACTTACAGTGTCTATTAAAGGGTAGACACTCTGTTCTTGTGTTCTATTTTTTCACTCACTGTTTAGCACTTAATACTAACGTGCACTAACACTAGTTCATATAAAAATGATTTTTTAACTGTAGTATCTGTTAGTGCCCCATGTACACTGATGAATATAATGGCGATATTTATGTGTCTGTTTCATTAATGTTTTTAAGACTTATGAACTGAGAATCTTCCAGAAATCATGTTCCGTAACGGTGGCTAAGTTGTGTAATAGAAACTGAATAAAGAATAAAAGAATCAGTCTGTCGCTGACAATACAATTGTTAAAAGCGTAGGAAGGTGTTAGTAATTTAATAAATTCGCTTTTTTATCTGTTATATAAAATATATTAATAAATCTCTTCTACATTGAATATAATATTGTATACACTAAGGTAGCACTTACATGATGTTAAACATTCAATATTCTGAGCTGTCTATTGAATTTTTTATAGCTCACGTTCAAGAGAAAAACGGAACATTACTATTACTATTGCCCCTGGGGTATGTTTCAGAAAAATTCTAATACTCAAATTTGTTATTTAAAATGTTACACTGAAAGCAATTTTCGCTTCCTTAAATGTAAGAGAAACCTTTATTCAAAATTTTGTAAGTATAGAAACAAATAATTTGAGCCTTTAATTTGAAATTGTTTTAAATTAAAACAATTGTTTATACTTACAAAATGTGTGACATCTTCGATGTGCGAATGTAATGTGTCGACGTTCTCGTCAGAAAATAGATGGTTTTTCAGTCTTAGAGGTTGCGAAACCTTCAAGCGTAAGTTCGGCTTCACTTTCTTCTCATTCACACTATTCACATCACTAAACGGACACCCATGTCCATTCACACTTACTCTATCAACATTGTCAAAACCTTCCATTTTTTTAAATATTTTTGTACGTTATGATCACTTGATTCTGCAACGAACTAACTGTGTGATTAGTTGCAGCATATTATATATGTATTCGGCTGTAAGACTCGAAGCAGACTGACTATAGTCACGACAACCGGTCTAAGGCCGCTCTAAACATCACAAAATAACCCGCAAAAAAATATCAACAAGTCTCGATACGTCACGAACTTTTTAATGTCATGTCTACGGATCGTATCTTTGTCATTGATTACGGAAATCTTATGTATAAGAAGAATTAGCGACTAGTAATGAAAATATTGTTTATAGGATTACTGTGGTAATCAGATATAGCGTCTAACAATAAACAAGGTTTCACTTTGTGGAACCAGCTGCCCACAGAAGTATTTACGAACCAATTCGACTTAGGGTCCTTCAAGGAAAGAGCGTTCAAATTCTTAAAAGGCCGGCAACGCACTCGCGAGCCCTCTGGCATTCAGAGTGTCCATGGGCACAATCACTTAACATCAGATGAGCCTCCTGCCCGTTTGCCCCCTGTTCTATAAAAAAAAAGAAGTTTCTGGTTTTGATAGAGCCTAAAACAAGGGCTAGGCACAGAATAATAATTAGCCTAATATAAAGCAGATCTTAATGATATTAAGATTTATTAATAGTCGAGTAAGCGCGAATATAAAAAAAACATAATTTAGTTTTATTTTTTTCCCACTTTCGTACACTAAATTCAACCATTACTAAATGACCCTTTATGGGTCTCACAATTCTGCATATTTCATTGTCATTTCATCAGCCTTCTATGCCCGCAACATCGACAATTGGTTGTTGGGACACAAGGCGTTTTTCAGCACTGTACATACAAATATTAATTAGCTCTATAGAAATAACAATGGCCTCTTAGTAGCTCTAGTGAACGATTTTCTCTAAGGTTGAAAATAGCTTACTTTCTAGTGTAACACTACTGCTGGGTTAAATAAAGGTGTATTAATGTAGGGGAGATTAGTGCATTGATTCTGTGAGACCTACTTACGATATCAAGAAATCTATTTATAGTGATAATAATAATAATAATAATCTTTATTGACATATTTGTAATTACAGAAATCCTATGAAGACTCTGACACCTAAACTAGGCTTTAGTGCCTGTATCTCAGGAGTCAGTGGCTTCTCCCAATATAATTCGTAACAAGTGTCAAGAGAGCTTATTCAAAATTTTACAAGACAATACTTTTTATAGACATTTGTAAATTCCAGATATTACATCTAATTATCCTGTTACACATAATATACTTAAACAAAAATAACATATATTGAAAAAAAAAATGTTTCAGTATAAATTACAATGAATATAATAGGTAATAAAATAGGTACATACACATAAAATACTAAAATACATAAATATACATAATACATAAATATACATAATTATACATTTTACATATGGGTATATGTAACACTAGTATAAATATATAAATTATACACATAATTAATGAATCAAAATAACTAAAACATTATTGTAGCATGTTAGTTAAATAGATCTTCTGTTTCCTCATAATTTAAGGACAAAAGCCAAGTCTTAACAATTGATTTGCAGTCATGTAGTGAAAGAGGGTAGAAATTTAATTTTTTGTTTATTTTATTATATAGAAAGACTGAGAGATATGCTCGTTGTCGCCTTGCGAAGGTAGTACGGAATTTTTCTGTGGGGAGTACATTTGGTATACAGCGTTTGTTACTGCAAACCTCTGGGTTATAAGGGGTATGGACATGTTGTTTGGCTATTATATTAAAGACGAATAACTGTCTAACACTGAGGAGCTCACACTGTTTATATAAAAGTGTGGTTGAAAATCTGAAGGGTTTGAAAGTCATTACTTTTAGTAAAGATCTGTGGGCTCTTTCAAGCTGAATTAGATGTGACTTGCACGCTCCACCCCACACGCTCACGCAGTATCCAATAACCGATTTTACTAAGGCAAAGTAAACAGTGCGGAGTAGTTCAAATTCCGCGGCATAACGTAATTTTTTGAATGTCCAGATTAGTTTTCGCGTGCGTGCCGTTATAATCTCAATGTGAGGTAGCCAACTCAATTTATTATCTAATTCGATACCGAGGTATTTAATGGTATTGGATTTTGTTATATTAATGCAAGTACAATTTCGCTCAGAGACACATATGTGTATTTTAAGATTAATATCAGTCATATGGGAATTAATAGTTTGGAACTGAATATACGAAGTTTTAGAAATATTTAAAGTAAGTAAATTTTCCCTGAGCCATCTAGCCACCTTCTGCAGTCCGCTTTCGGCAATATTTTGTATCTCGGTCCAGGTGTCCCCATAAAAAACTATAGCCGTATCATCGGCATAGGTAAACAACCTGCAACTAGTTAGGGACAAATTACATAGGTCGTTTATGTAAATAAGAAAAAGACTTGGACCAAGAATACTGCCCTGCGGAACTCCAAAAGTTACATTTGCGTCGGAACTAATATAATTATTAATCTTAACCCTTTGCACCCGACCACTAAGGAAATCTTTAAAAATAAGCAGGGCTGAGTCTCTTATTCCAATTCGCTCCAATTTGTCCACAAGTATAGGAATTGAGACGGTATCAAATGCCTTGGCAAGATCGAGGAAGACACCAAGGCACTTTTTTTTCCTGTCAAGTTTTTCTGTGACAAACTCAACCAAGCTACCCACAGCGTCTTCTGTTGACATACCCATTCTGAAACCAAATTGTGAGCTGGACAGAATATTGTACCGATTTAAAAACTGTATTAACCTCACGTTAAGCATCTTTTCTAGGATTTTTGATAGTGCTGTAAGCACAGAAATCGGTCTGTAGTTTGCAACACAATCCCGTGCCCCACCCTTGTGAACAGGAGTAATGAGAGACCTTTTAAAGACTTTTGGGAAAGCAGCCTTCCTCACACATGTTTGAAACAAGATAGTAAGCGGCGATACAATGACATGTCTTACCATTTTTAGAAATCGAGCTGGTATAGAGTCCCAACCAGTGGCACAATCATTTTTTGAGCTTAAGATGAGAGATTCCACCTCAGCCTCATCTGGTGGCATTAGTACGAAGGAGTTAGTCAAGCAATTAGATCTTGTACATTTGTAGTTATACTTACACCCTGTAAGTTTTTCAGCTAGCTCTCTACCAACATTAGAAAAATAACTATTTATGTCCTCAACCGCATCCAATGCGTTACAATTCCTAATTAACTCATCGGCAGAAGATTTTTTACTTGAACTATCGGTGACATATTTTATTGCAGCCCAGGTTTCTTTATTTGATTTTGCACTTTTTAATAAGAATTTATCGTGTTCGCGCTTCAATTTTCTAAGTAATGAGCAACAAAAATTCCTGTACCTTTTATAGGTTATTTTAAGAATTTCATTTTGGGGGTCCCTTTTTAAATTAAGATGCAGTTTATCCCGGTGACGGATACAGCGAAGTAGGCCCGGAGTCATCCAGGGCTTAAGAGATTTTTTGCGCCTGGGTACACGGACTTTTCAGTGTTAGCTTTAATAGCAGATGACAGAATTTCAACAAATCGAGTCGCAGCAGACTCGGCGTCTTGCTTGTTAGTCATAAAAGTAAAATCAGCCAATTCAACATATTTTATAGCTTCACTAAAATTTACTCTTTCAACAATAGAAGGGCACTGAGTATTAGTCCGTTTACTGTTAAGGGATAGATTTATTAGAATAGAGTCGTGATCAGTTACGGTGGAATTTATCACTATAACACTAGTTTGTAAAACAGTTTTAACCATTACATGATCGAGACAATTGCTTAATCGTGTTGGATATGTGTGGCCTGGCAGAAAACCCAATTCGCTGGTTAAATTTAAGTAAGAGTTACTGTTTCTGTCACCGTTTCCAGGTTTTATATCGATATTTATATCACCTATTAAAAATATATTCTTAGATGATATAGATTTAACAATATCATTCAAAGCATTCAAAAAGCGCTCAGTGTAGTAAAAGGATGGTGATCTATAAATAGCTAAAAGTACAATATCTGGTACTATTTTAGCTAGCAGAAAGTTAGCATCTTTAGGATTAGGTTCTTCAATTTCGCAATTTATATTTTGTTTAGCATAAATTATAATACCGTCATTTTGATTTAAGCATTTTTTTGTGAAATAAGAATTATAATCCTTGAGACTGGGTATGGGTTTATTGTCGTTTAACCAGCATTCAGTTAAAATTATTATATCTGGATCAAAGTACAGACGAGCTATATGGGCCAAGAATGCATAGTGATGGCGTCGCTAGATTATCTCTATTGTCTGCAATAACGTGAAATCAATTTTCTGTTAGTAGATAGTTTATCATTAAACAACAAATAAATGTGGAGCATTTTGTTTTAAACGTAGAATTTCTTTTTTAACCTCAAATGACATAGATATGACAATTGTATTCATACATTTATAACATTTGAATGGAGTATATACATATTTTTGATTCTGCCTTGCGATTCTGTAACTCACCTGTGGAAACCGCTGTGTGAGTTTGAAAAGTGAGTTACAGAATCGCAAGGCTGAACTTGAGTACATGTACGCAAATACCCTTTTTTGTGTGGTTCACTTCATAGAAACTTTACTTAAACTTCTACTATTTTGTCTGAGCAATTATGAGGAGAGTGGTATGTTGACTAGAACCTACCGAATTATTTTAAGTTTTTAGTACATGAATTTTCAATAAAACTTGAAAAAAATTTAACTATTTTTTTATTGTAGGCCCACATCTGTCGACATCCGCTGGACAAAGGCCTCTTCAAAAATTTCCAGTACCACTGGTTCCCCGAGGTGCCTCATCTATTTTTGTAATAATGTTTAAAAGTATAAAAAAAATTTAACTTATAGAATTTATTGCATGCCTATTTATTTCTAAATGCCATAACGAAAAGTATACTACTTAAAGTTAACTTGTGTGCTTATTATTTTTATATTTATTATATTAGACTATTATTATTTTATATTATACCTATGTGGTGAGGTGCGTACTGTTTCACAATTTGACGATTTCACTTCGATAGATTATAATCTACCGAATTATAATACGTTAAATTGTAAGCAGTACGTTGAGTTCACAATTTTTCGACAGTTTACAATCTCGCGAGATAGATTACAATCTAACGGTTTTTACAATTTTACGTTGACATATACATATATTTCGATTAGCTAGGAATTTCAACCAAAAACAACGTACTAGAAAAGTGATGAGATAATCTAAAGCTGAAAAGTAACTAAATAAATATAGCGACGAAATGTTGAAAACTAATCAAAACAGTCAACTAGATGCCTACAGAAATAGAGTTAATAAAACACTATTTTGACCGGATTGAAGTTATGTATTATTATAAATTTACAACTATTTAACATAATTTTAAATTTATTCGACGTTTCGCGTGCTTTACAGCGTGCGTGGTCACGGTGACTACTCTGTTCTATGTCCGGCGATAAGTTTTTTTTCGGTCTAAATAGTGTTTTATTAAATGAATAAAAGTTATGTTAATCAAAGACAATACTATAGAAATAGAGTTGTATGGGTGCATGTGTGAGTTTGTGTGTGTGTTAGTGAGTATTTTGGAGGGTGTGTATGGGTTGGTATCACTAGATCTCTCTCACAACCATCAAGCTTAAACATTTAATCGTGTGCTATAACCGTCAATAGCAAGTTTCGCTTTACTGTGTTTGGTGTTACGAAAACCTTAGGCCATACTCAGAAATCAGTGGAATTACAACGAAATGTGTCATCGCCACCACAATGGGTTATGGGACGAACCTGTAAAGGAAAATAGCGACCTCTGATATTGTTCTAACTGTATTACGTCATAATCCAATTCACAAGGTACTTTCCGGATTTCTAAAGCTCACTCACCTTTTCTAAGTATTTGATTGTCAGTTGTCTACGTGCTCAATGACATATGACAAAAAGGCTATACGGATCCGGTTGGAAAACCATGTCAGATTTTAATACAAGATATGGGGTATTCCAGTCCCAAATAAAATTTCACGAGCTTATCTGATTGTATTGTTATGCATGCCTGTGTAGTTTTAAATGTTTATTTCTTTCAGTAAATTTGTATTTATTTACTCCGATAAACTCGATTGCATGTAAACTTCTCCATTACAAACAGTAGTAGTAGTAAAGGAAAAGAGGAAGGCAAAGCAAGAGATGGGCAGATGATATAAAGAGAGTGCGCGACAACTTGGAGACAACAAGAAGATCTAACATAAGAAAATAATGAAAGCAGCTGGAAGAGACCTATGTGTCACAGGACACGCTGATCACCAAAATCGGCACATGTGATGTATTAGATTAAGTTAGATTATATATCTAATATAATGTGTATATATATTACACTGGGTGTGAGCAATAAAGGCTTAATAATAAAAAACATGTGTGTGTACTTATGTACACGCGTTAGAAGTTATACTTCTTTGGTAAGCCATGATAAAAATCTTTTTAAAAGTTTTATCATTCGCCTTATTCAACGTTCGTAGAAAAAGCGACACTAACAATAGAAAAAAGGTATTTAATACATTGAAAGTTTTATTATATCGTATTATCTAGTTAAATAAAGTTTATTTAAATTTCACAAAAAAAATATTTCTACAAAATTAAAGAACTGGACATTTTTTATTTTAAAATGTTGACTATGCTAACTTCAGGGTGTCTGTTTTTTGTGACGGTGTGCGCGCGCATCGTAAAAATGTACTCTCATCATTTTTCCCTAACGCGCCATTCATTACAGAATTTCGATTAAAAATACTACGGCTTCCTAAGTTGCAACCTTATTTAAATATTACGGTTTGCAAATTGCATTAAAACGGCATTCTTGTAATCGTTTAGTTTATTTTGTCCATTATCGTTTAATAAATGTTCCATATTGAATAATTTTACATAATACGATCGATAACTTTGTTTGTTTAAACCGCCGATTTATTTATTTATGGATTAACTTACATAAATTATTATTAAAAATAGGTTATATAACCGTAAAGTATTAGTTATTTAATTAGATATAACCACGGAATAATGTCGATAATATAAATTAAATGTGGCTGAGGAATAATGTTAACAAATAAAATAAAAAAGCTTAGGTTATTTTTTGTGTCTTACTAATATTAATGTATTAATATTCAATATTAGCACATGACCTCCAAAGGAGTGTAGGCCTCCTCTAAATTCTTCAATTTGTCTCTAATCTTCCTTACTATTTTTCAATCTTCCCCGCTATCTCTTTTATTTCATCTTTCTAGGGTTCTGGTGGACGTCCTCTCTTTTCTCTTCCCACCGGGCCATTCGAAGTAAGGGTTTCTTTGACCCATCTGTCATTACAAATGCTGGGAATGTGACCGGCCCATTATCACTTTAACTTTTTTGAGTGTCCGTTATTTTTGTAAGGCTTCGTATTGCGCTGTTTTTTACTTTGTTGAAATATTCAATTTTCATTTAGAAATTCCAGATTACTTTCTATATCCACATTTATGCCGTAAGTATAAAATGAAAATTGACAACTTTAATAGTGTCTCAATTAAAAATCGAATTGCCGGAATGTGTTACCAGATTGTAATTTGCCTAGGGACACCGCTGACCAAACACAATAAAGTCGTGTCTGTCTGTCATATAAACCATATGTGCATATTATGTCACTAGATAAATATTTTATCAGATAAACTAGTGCACTACAAAAGCTATAATTTTGTAAGATCCGTAGATTGAAACGAAAGGTGAAAAATTATTTAATTAAAAACTTCTAGAACGAACATAAACGCGAATTCGTTAATCACATAATTCAATGTTTGAAACGTTCAAAAAATTAATTGATCACTGTATACCTTAAATCAGTTAAGTATTCAAATTTATATTATGTAAAATAATTGTAAATTTGTAATAATACATAACTTTAATCCGGTTAAAAAGTGTTTTCTTTAAAAGTATTCAAAAATTAAATTTCATAGCTGGTACTTTAAATTGTAAAAATAATTCTTAATCTCAGACACATAAATGCTGGCATATTTTAGACCCGAAAATTGATGAGTTTGCTTGATTTATATTAATAAACGAATATGTCTGTTGGGTAGAGACGGAATCATCTAGGGATGGATGAATAAGGATGTCAAAAGAAACAATTATTAGTACGAAGGAACTTTATTAAGTAATTAACGAAGATTCTTAAGATAATATTTAAATTCATAAGAATATAACCTCTTCGATACTTGAAAAAGTGCGATCAAGTTTTGATATGAATTGATAAAATTTAGTCCCAAACGTGCAATTCAAATATTGAAAGATATATTTGTAAATATTTCATACATTTATAATTTTAATTAGATTAACTTGAATATTAATAGGAATGTTAATACGTATTGGAGCAAGAAATAGAAAATATTAATTTACTTACAATTCTTAGGACTAGCTTAAAGATCACTAAGCGATTACAATTATATGGAACGATAAAAATATTTAAGTTCACAATTTTAACCTACTGATTATAGTGTAAAATATTTGGCATAGAAATAAAAAAAATATTAAAATTTAATTAATAAAATTACATTGCAAATAAATGCGCTATTTTTTATTTACAATTATTTTATACAATTAACAAAAATAGTTATTTTATATTTTAAGTGTGATGCATTTTTATTAGATAAATCATTTTAATATTACACAACATAATATACCAATTATAACTAAAAAAAATGACGATCGTAAACAAATGAATACCAATATAAAATAATACTGAAAAGCTAAATATTAAAATTTCAAACGATACGATCATGAATAACATTTCAAATAAACAACAAACAATTTCGTATTTAAAAATAGCTCTCATTAAATGCTGTTTCAATTGTAGAACATATCTATTTACAATACACAACCACGTTTAAATCAAAATGATTAAGCTTTAAAAAGTTCGATTGACTTCAATCATTAAAATTTTTAATAAACGAAAACAATATCCGAATCTGCTTTAAATGTTCACATCAGTTTTTATTCTGCAATTAGGCCAATTTACTTGTATCGATTAAAGTATATATTTAAAGTGATTGATAAAAAATAATTAAAAAGTTTTCTCGCAATATTACTTTGTAAAAACAAGCAAAAAGATGAATTAAAGACAATTTTGCGCATGCGTAATTTGCGCGAAGATGATAACTATATATAGGTATCTCGAGAGTCGAGACAAAGCTTATGAAAAATTATAATTGAGAATTCATGTTTTTTGTTCATACGTCAATTTTCCATTTATCTGAAATGGGATAAACTTTCGTTTTTATTAGTAATTATAAATATTTTCTCACTGTTTGATAAGTTGTTGGTTTTGCTAGGTTTCATAGTTTGAGATCATACGGGAAGATCGGCGTCAGGGTTGAGCAGCGACGCGGTTTCTTCTTGCAGATTCTCGGGACGCGCTGTGTACTTCCGCAGTACGAAGAGTTATTCCGAATATGTCTTCGTGGTAACGATTCTCCTCCTAGACATGGAAATGCTTTTACCAAAAGAGTACATGCAGTTTACTCAAATTAAAATTTGATTTTAAATTATTTTTTGGATCTGGTAATTTTAAAGTAGCAATTAGTTGGATGGCAAACAGCAAAGTATTGATCTTTGGTGATCTTTTCACGTAAAATTTAATCTCGGAAAATTATTTTATTGAGAGTAGTGTTGGCCTAGTGGCTTCAGCGTGCGACTCTCATCCCTGAGATCGTAGGTTCGATCCCCGGCTGTGCAACAGGACTTTCTTTCTAGCTTTTATGTGCGCATTTAACATTCGCTCAAACGGTGAAGGGAAACATCGTGAGGAAACCGACAGGTCTTAGACCCAAAAAGTCGACGGTGTGTGTCAGGCACAGGAGGCTGATCAACTACTTGATTGAAAAAATAATAATGAAACAGATTCAGAAATTTGAGGCCCAGACCTAAAAGAGGTTGCAGCGCCACTAATGTTATTTTTTTAAATTATTGCCATTTCCTCTACCGTAATAATTATATTGCCATTTCTATTCTTACCTTTAAAATATACATGAAGTTTTGTACTTGCTCATCAGTCATGTTACCATGTTTCTTGATAATTCCTTTTAATTTCTGATGGACATCTTCCGCCATTTTACAATCTCCACATACGTAGAAATGTGCTCCGGAGTTTATAAGCAAATCATGTATTTCGGCTCCTTCGTTTTCAGCTAGTTCTTGAACATACATCTAAGAAAAGAAATTGGTCATATTATCATTAGGTGTCACTTAGGTGACGACAGTTTTCACGTGTTTTTGGACTGAGTGAAGTAAGCATATACATGAATCTCAGACGTCCCAGAATTCCCTGACCAATGCCACATATATTTATTTTTCTTACCTTTGGAATATTCTTCTCTCGTGACAAAGCAAGGAATACTTTAGACAAAACCCCGTCCTTTACCGCTTGTTCCTTCTCTTCTCTGTATAGATCCATAGTTTTGGTTCTACATCCGAAGAACAACCATACTGCACCAGCGTTTGCGCGTGTTCGAGAATTCAACAATGCTCTACGATGATGCCAAAAGCCTCTAAATGGTGCTATTCCAGTACCGGGCCCAATTAGTATGAGAGGAACTGACAGATCTTGGGGCAAATGGAAGTTTTGAGCACTGGAAGAAGATGTATCATTATTTGTATTTTTATAATTTTTATCTTCTGCGTAAAGATAATGTTAATTGTATATACTCATAATTAATAAATAGGCACGTAATTCAATCATATGGAGAATATATATTATTATTTATTTAAACCACAAGTCTTTTTCATAGCTTATAATTTTAGTGTTTCTTGATCACAAGTCTTCCTAGTCACTCATACTAATGTACAATAATACTATTTCAGTTCCAACATCTTAACTTTGAGCTAAAATTATCTATGATAATTATTTTGGCATAACTCAATAGTGACGTAAGTTCCACGAAACTGATTATAACAAATGTACCGAGAGAACGAAAAGGAAAATGTGATTACCTTCGTATGAAGAGATAAACCTCGTCGCCTGGTTTACGATCCATGAGATAATTCGAACAAACACCATAGTGGACTGGTCCTTCGCCGTCTACAATATTACATTAATTTTATTATAAGCACTCAATCGTTGCTATGTAGGCCACAAACATACACAAAATAAGATCGTTTTTATTAACCATATTAAGTACTCTTAAGTCTTATGCCGACCATCAATGTCACGTCATTTGCGTTCCCGCCAAAACGCAATGCCGAGCATGAACCACAGAAAATCGTGCGTCCACAGATTATGTTCGTAAGATTTATCAAAGTAGAGCTTCATAATAAAGATTTAATTAATATTCAATTAAAATATTATATTTAAGAATTTGAAGTATGACTAACTACCTAAATGCAAGAATGTGTTTCTGTTCGTAACGTTATTATTAAGAATTATCGAATTATATTGCAGATCTGAGTCAGTCTATGTATAATTTTAAATAGAAAAGTTTCCCTTATGAGTTGCCTAGAAAAATAGCGACAATATTAAATAGTGTTATGAATTCTTGTTGATGTAATAAACAATATTATCCACGGATCTTTTGCTTTGCAGAGATTCCGTTGCTCGTCCAAATATAAATAGCCAACAATTTCTTTGACTCATTTCCGCAGTGGACTTCAAAGTAAAAATTACAATTATCATTAAAACTCATGTGTGCCATTAGGAATTGATGAGGTTTATGTTATAGTGACTGAGACTAATGTTTCTTTACTCGATGTCGAACGAATTAGATAGCCCCGATGTTCGAGACCGCAATCCGTAATTATTTACCTCAATAAATCAGAATTGTAGTCAAGGACGATGTTGATTTATTATGAGAGAGTTCTTTACATTGTTCTACATATTTATTTCTTAAAGATGAAATTTATCAACAAATTTTATATGAAATTTAAATTCATATGATACGTTTTAAGAATACGGAAATTATATTTAAAAGTGGTGGGATTTATGAAATGGATAAAAAACTTTAAAATTTGGTTTTAATTTTATAGGGAAATAATAATAATACGAGATAATGAGGCTTATTGCTACAATGATGTATTACTTTAATTTTATGAGTAGTCGACCCAGAATCAGTTTTGTTGAAATATATATAACTATGTAGTATTTAAAGTAGTGTGTTTTAAGTATAGGATAAATTTTGGAAGTAAGTTTCTTGCATCGGCTAACTGTGGAGCGACAATGTTTCAATTGGTTTATTACGTTGTTCGTGCAATTTTGATGGTTTAATGGTAAAAATGTTATATTGTATAGTATGTCACTAGCCTAAGTATATAATAAGTTAATTATTTAAATATGTTCGACGTCCTGGTGGACAGAAAAACTGTGTCCAGTTTGTGTTTCCACCACACCAACTTTTTTCTGTTTAAGATCATGTATATAATAAATAAATAAATAAAAAAAAAATTAAATAAATAAAAAAATAAATAAATAAAAAAAAGGTCTTACCTTGAGTCCTATATGTTACAACAGCAACTGTAAGATGTAGTCGTTTCGGATGAGCTATTGGAGAAGACGATATTGAGTAGAACCGTGGTTGAAGAGGCGATAGAAGAGCCGCAAGAAGAGAGGCCCTAGGTTTCACTGAAGGAAACTGGTCCAGCACTTCAGACAACGTTGGAAAGTAGTAATGACGCCAATCTTCGTAGGCCGCTGGGTCCTGAAATATGTATAAGTCTTACATCTGGATTTATAATCTTACATCAGCACTGATAAAAGATGGACTTTAAAGAGGGTGCCCTGGAAAAAGATGGATAAAAGATATAGAAGCGTTAGCAGGAGGCAAATGGAGAAAGTAAACCATGTATAGAAAAATTTGGAAAAAGCAGGAGGAGGCTTTTCCCGTGAAGGGGATCCGATCAGTGGCAAATAAATTATTATTATTACTAATTTTAATAACTGCAAATCCAAAACGGATCTTTATCTTCCTTATATTAAGGCTAAGTGTCTGAGATATGAAGAGATTTTAAGAGTAATCCTATTTGTCAAATCATTTAATTTTAACAAACGAGTATAGGAGAGTTTCTGCTTGTTTCTGTATTGAAAAAATACGATCCTATTTACACTATAATTTGCAATCTTTAAGTTGAAAATTAACGGTGTAATATCGATTTTGAAAAACCTTTATTAAAACCTTGAAAAACCGTCGCCTAGGAAGTTGTTATCGGCCAGTTATATTACGTCAACATTATATGCTTACGACGTACTTATATATTTATATACGAAGAAAATTACACAAATACTAAGCCAATAAACCAGGTAATAAAATCGTTGAATAAATAGTTACCGTAGCCAATGTATTAAGTTGTTTCCTTTCTGTATCATTATCACATGTTTTAGCTAAATATTGAAGCAGTATCGTCGTGGGTGGTGTTGTTATATCCAAAAATCTCGTAAACAAATCGCGAACGCTTACAGCTGGTAGCCTTTCGTGTGGTTCCCATGATTTAACTGGTCCTAAAGTAAACATTATTTGGTAAATAATTAAGTCATAAAATAAACTAGTTTGTGGCTAGCCGGATGTTATCATACAAAATTATATAATTAATTCATTAAGAAGGGGGAAATACGTGCAATTAATGTTGAATTTTGAGGGTTTGTTATTCTCCGGCTGAGCATAGGTCATTGATACAGACATTTTTGTATCACTGTCCGATATCCTTACATTCAGCAGAGACGTTTTTTCGCCTCGTATTATATATTTTTGTTTTATAGAGCAGTGGGCAAACGGGCAGATGGCTCACTGTTAAGTTATATCGCCACGGACATTCTCAATGCCAGAGGACCCGCGAGTGCGTTGGCGGCCTTTTAAGAATTTGTACGCTCTTTTCTTGAAGGACCTTAAGTCGAATTCGGAAATACTTCAGTGGGCTCGATGATGGTTCGCGGCAAATATATTTACATCGTTTTGAATTTTAAAAATTGAATTTGACGTGAGGAAGTGATCATATTAATAGAAAGAAAGAAAAAACTTTATTAAACATGATAGAAAATTAAAAGGATTCCCTATGTCGTGACATAATAATTTCTACATAACACTTACAACTTCATACTTTTACTACTGTTGTACAATAATAATAGTTTCCGTTTCAACAAGTCGAGATATTGTTTACGATTATAAATGAAAGTATTAAGTTTTAAATCGTTAGTGAAAATTTAGTTTTAAGAAAGTGTTTAAAGATATGTTATAAACTCACCACTTGAAGTATGTGTTTCTTTCATAAGTTGCAACTGTACTGGAGTGTCGAAATCATCAATATCCGTCAACCTAGCTAATAAGTTATCTACTAATTCTATTCGATTGCACGCGATTATTCCAACATGGTCTCCTGGATCATATTTAATTTCACTCTAAAATAAAAAAATAGATTTGTCAGATCCTCCATACATGGAGTTTTTTGCATTTAAAACAATGCGTTATTTCTTGTTTCGTGTTTTTTATTTTTATCTTAATAGAACTTAAGTCAAACCGTTAATATCGAGATATATGTAGTATCGAAACCTTACCTTGGGTTCCAGATCAATGAAAATTGTTGATCTCTCAGCGGTAGCATCGCCTAAATCTTTATTAGCCTTTACAGTACATGTGATCAATTGCCTATTCAGTGCAGATTGCAAGCCGTTTTGCAATGTTGGTGGTTTAACAGCTGGATATGCGAATCTTACTGTTTCTTCACTTAAAGTAACAGTACCAAGAGCTCGTTTAGCCTCTTGTAGGGTTTCATCGTCATCCAAACAGAATGTTTCACATGCAACCTGTGAATTGTCACTTTTGGTAAATAAGAGTCATTCTAATTGTTATTCACCATTTACTTATAAAGATATAGTTATTGCTCATCTTCTGATTACAAAATACAAGCCGTAATGGTTACGATTCGCTTTTACTAGAAAAAGAAACCAGACAATAACTTTTCAATTAATTTATAATTTCACCTTTTTCTAGAAGTTCCTTCTGCTAATATTTGCCCCTTAGAGCTTCCGTTCCATACTAGATATTTTCATTATAAAGAAAAGTTTTACTGTCATCATGTACATAATAATGTCTAATTTTCAATAAAACTAACTTTGTTCTTGTCTGATTGGGCAATTCGGTGAATGAGCTGATATGCTGATAAGATATCTTTATAATTTATGACGAAACTTGGAAAACACAACACGACAGGAGATAGATTAACAATACAAATATTTATCATTCATGACTGTTACTTTCATTTTGTTTACTTTTATACGTAATAACGCTCACACCATGACTTAGTTATTATTATTGGGTTAAATAACAATGAGTAATGTTTGCTTGGTGGCACGCGTTAGAATCACAAATGGATGGTTTCAGTCTGGCACAGATCTCCTACCAGGAAAAATAAATGATCAGGAAACAGATACCCAAAATCTAAGGCCAAGATCTAAAGATTACGGCGCCACTAGAGATTTACGTGTTGTTCCCACGAGAATGTAAGTGCGTGCTCCTATTTCACCATGCCTCCTGCTGACAACTCTTTGTTATTAAATTATTTTATTATTATTTATTACTTAAGACGTCATGTGGAACATGGTGTAATGGTTGCAGCTCCATACAAACGTTGTGTAAAACAAAAAAACTTGGCGATTAAAAAGAGGGGCGGAGAGTTTATTGCCAGTTCTTCTCGTCAGTTCTACTCCCTTGATTTGAGAACTGGCAGTAAATGTAAAATTAGAAGCATTTCATATATATATATATATATATATATATATATATCCTTTTTTGACGTTCATAAGTGTACATTGCCAAGTGTACATTGACTTTGACTTTGATTACATGGCTTTAAGCAGCAGCAGTTAAAGGGCTCAACACTTAACCATTTGACGTGGAATATAATTGAGTTATAATTATATGTAAAACAATTGTAAACAACATACAATATTAAAGCAAGAACTCTCTATAAATCTAGGATTTCGTACTCACATTGAAAACACTAGACGCCCATTTTCTAAACGCTTGATCTTGTCCGCACATTTCATCCCCCATGGCAACATCATGGATCCTCTCTCCACCTAGATCTCCAAGTAGTTTATCTACATATTTGCCAAAGTTACAGAAGTTTGGATACGCACTCGATCCAAGAGCAAATACTGCGAATCTAACATTGCTAAGTGGACCAAAACTATCGATTGATGTTGCATCCGTTGCACTTCCTACAAAAGAATATTTTTATATAATATTATATTATAGAGAACCTGAAAAGGTAAAAAAGGATTTTTTTCTGCAAGATTTCTTTTACATATTAAAGCCTACCCCTCACACTTTGACATACATTTTCCTTTAGTTTTTATAATTTATGAATCGATATATTTTGAAGTGAAAACATCTTTAGCGGCGTTGTACACTTTTTTTGGAATGGGTAAAAAATGTTAAACTCGCGTCAGGACACGTGACTTGATCGAAAATTCGTAAGACGGATGGAGAGTAGACAGCTGGCGCGGCGTATTTAATGTAATATGTTTTGTCATGTTTGTGTACGATAGCGCATTAAATAAATATTGTATTCTACCACATAAATGACAGTACTTTTATACTGATAATTAAAGCAATTATTCCCTAACCATTCCAAAATATCAAAAATGTACGTATACAACGTTAATATTCAAGTTTTCACTTCTGCCGGCACTCCCGGAGTGCAACACGTCGTTTTTTTTTCTTCGTAGGTGTCACAAAGACGTTAAATCTTGTATTTTTTCTTCCTGTACCAATCTACAGTGCCATGCATTTACAAGAAAATTATAAGAAAATATCAACACAATAGATTTAGTTCTGTGTTTTAGCTGTATTTTAGCAAGAGACTCATCTGATGTTAAGTGATACCGCCGCCCAGTGCCAGAGGGCTCGTGAATTGCCGGCCTTTTAAGACATGGTACGCTCTTTTCATAAAGGACCCTAAGTCGAATTAGCCTTATATGTTTTAAAATTTACCTTTAAGAGATTCCAATCTACTCAATTGTTTAGGATTAGCTACTGCGTATCTCTGCATTTCGATTTGGCTATTTGCTTTGATAAAGGACTTGGGTGTCAGCATTTGTGATGTCCTATAAAAAAATATAAATCACAATATGATAAGATCCTGAGATCATTGAATAATGGAAAAATCAATAGTCTTTACTCTCCCTAATTTTTACAATTTTTTTTCTGAAAACATACCCATACATCATTAAAATATAAAATTCTCGTGTCACAATGTTCGTTTTTCGCTTCTCATGAAATTTTTTATGCATATTCAGTAAGTCTGAGAATCGGGTACTATATATCTTTCAAACCTCTAAGTGATAAGGTGTGTACACCCCAAAAGAAATATTTTTATTTTTTAGGCAAAACTTTTGTTTTTATTTTTTTATGATATAGCATACAAAAATAAACCTCTAAATGTTACCCATCTACGATCAACCTCTTTTTTATTATAGTAGGTAGTTATTTTTATTAAACTAAAAAAAATTACCTAGAAATAATATATATGGCAAAACAACGTTTGCCGGGTCAGCTAGGTAAAATATATGTTAATAACATGAAGAGCTGTTTTTGCAATTACTGGTACTACCCGTAACCTAGAGCCTAGGCAGGAAGAAACGAAAAACACATGAATGAATAAAGTACTTAGATTTTTTATCTTACCCAGTGCTTTCTTCTCCAACCTGATCAGCATACAGTATCTCACAAAGATTTTCCGCAAACGCCTAAAACAAAAGTTTATATATTTTTGTTTTACAAATAAAATAAATACGTTATAAATTATTTGTATAAAGATTTCTAAAATCAGACACGTACTTCCTTTCTCATTATCAAAGCATTTATCTTCATAATAGCTATATATCAGCTAATAGTAGCATTTCGTACGTTAATCGCCTTAGACTTCCCAATCAGATCATTTGTGGTGAATTCAATGTAATTTATTAGATACATAGAGATGTTCACTATTTTATTTCTATTAATATAATTACAATGTTATATTATAAAGTAAATATATATATATATATCGCAATGATATCAAAAGAATTAAACCGTATTACCTAATAGGACCAAAACATTATACGTGCTTCCGAATTTAATTTTACAAAACGCTAGTCAAGTTTTCCTTACAAAATTTGCAACTATTTTAACTATACGTATTAGCAAACTGTATAAAATATCAACGTGGTAATATGTTTTTTTGTTTTTAATAAAAATATTCAAAACGACTTTTTTAAAGTGATATAAAATGGAAATATTAATAGTACAATGCATAATTAAAATATCTCGATTAAAAAAAAAGAACGCATCGTTTTCATTTGCTCTTTTTATTTAAAGTAGCCAGTATCATTTTGAAATTGGAGATAAAAACTTTTTGTCAGGTGAAAAGGAACACGTTAACAATAAACTTTCATATAGTAGTCCCGCTCAACACGTTAGAAGTGAATGTCACAACGTATTTTCTGCCTCATTATCAAAAAAGCTTTGAAATATCCGAGCAGGTGTTGCGTAAACATATTGAATGCTTAATATAACCCTCTTCCATATATCGGGTTATCGATTGGTAGCATTTAAACACTTTATCTTACACTTCAAGCTTCCCAACATAAATTTTGGTAAGGTACGTTTGCTGTAAATCTTTAGTTCTAATTTATATTAACCTCTTTTTAATCTGAACTAAACTCGTCTAAAACTAAGATTCTAGTATTTAAACATTTGTTACTTTAAATATACCAGTGTTTTGTTTTTGTATGTTACTTAGGAACTGCTATTGCAATCGTCAATAAATAATACGTCTTTTTAATAACTGTTGATAATTATTAACTAATTATCCAAAATATACTCTATTATTTAGCACAGTAACACATATTGTCCGCCAACCGAAGGTCAATGCTTTGCTTAGGACGATAAACGGTAGTATAACATAATACAATTTTTATCCGTTAAATTCTTTTACAACTTACCACTCCATTTTCAGGGGGATCTCCATTACCAAAGGTTGACGTAACAACTAACAATAGAGCTTCGTGCTCGATACAGGTGATGTCATAATCCATCATGCAGTGAACCTGCAAGAAAAATACATTAGCAATCTTTTAAAATCATTAATATATTAATAATAATTATAATATATAATAATTATAGGACCTAAATTTTATTGTTTAATGAAACTATATCCGACACCAATTTTACTGCAAGTACCTAAATGGACCTATTCCTTCATGTGATTTATCTACTAAGTTGGAATATGGTGGTACAATCTAAACTTCGCATATTCTGTCCCACACATAATGGCGTGCAAATTTGTCTTAAAAGAATTTTACATAGAACATTACATTATGAATCACATCATCATAGTCAATTATTACATTATATTATCATTTCATCATCACATATATTAAAATATATTATTACCAAATTAATATTAATAATCATGTTTCACTTGAATAATCATTAATAGAGCAATACATTTTTTCCAAAAGTAATATTAAGTGTATTAACTCTAGCAGGAAGATCTTTGAATGATTTTAGTAAATTATTATAAATTTTGCCATACAAAAAGTGGGTTTCCTATACAATTCCAGATAGATTTTTGGCATAACCTAATCCCCATGTCTACTTCGGCAGTTGTAAGTTCCTGTTGGCTTAAAATATATATGTTTTTGTGAACGCATAAGTTCAAGTTAATACACGTTACCTGTGCATTAAATGCGTGACCAAATATTACACCCAACTCTTTGGCATACTGCTCCGATTTGCCAGTCTCGGTGGCATACAAAACCGTGGCCTTAATCCTCTTAGAGAGGGCCCGGCCAAACAGTTTGGAGGTGAACTTGACAGCGCGCGCGATCTGCTTGAAGTGGAACTTTCTATTGATGGGCCGTTTGCCAGTAATCGGCTTTGACTTCTGCCATTGATGTGTCTTCCACGCCGGCTCCTGTAATTTCTCGATGTCTATATCGTGTTTTGACAATATTAATAAGAATAATCGTCCAATCATTAAAAAATCTAATAAAACAGCGTTTTTAAAAAAAAAATCAATATATACTATTTTAGATACTTAATAATTCAGGTTAATGAACTAATAAACCAGTGTAATAATAAGACAAAAAATACCTGATATTCATAGGAAGGTCTCAAATAGTAGAGTGCCATTTCTTGATGAAATACTGGCGTGATCGACGACGACATTGGTGGCACGATCCAAATCCAATCAGCGGGACATCCAGATCTGTAGTAAATTTGTCTTTAGAAATAAGCTAATATATCAAATAGCCAATATTCTTGGATATTTCTATATTTATTAGACTTGAATTAACCACATTTCATTCATCGAGTTTTGTTTCAAGGCAGAAAGGGTACAATGTTTTAGACATTTTCGTTAAACCAAAAGTATATAATAATAAGACATTAGACAAAACGGGTGTGCTTTTATTTTGAAAATTCCTCTACACACAACTGCCAAAACACCCACGATGGACAATGACCGTCAAAACCGCCGTGAGGCCGCTTCAGGCGTTCTAACATATATATTTCTATATTTCGATATTCTCTTTTACTCTAGATGTATTTGACAGCAGAAGTGCTTAGAAACTAAAAGAACAACAAAAGAGTAAAAAAAGCGAAGATACAAGAAGAAGTCCTAGATATATAATCCCGGTCAGGTGCGGCAAATCTCGCTTTTAATTCAATTCAATTCAATCAATTCAATTCAATTCAATTCAATTCAATTCAATTCAATTCAATTCAATTCAATTCAATTCAATTCAATTCAATTCAATTCAATTCAATTCAATTCAATTCAATTCAATTCAAAATAATTTATTCATATAGGTAACAACAAAATGTACACTTATGAACGTCAAAAAATTAATATATATGAAATGCTTCTAATTTTACATCTACTGCCAGTTTTCAAATCAAGGGCGTAGAACGGAAGAGAAGAACTGGCAATTAACTTTTTAGAAGGACTACAGGAGAAATTTGCATTATATGAGGCCAAGGCAAGTAAGGCGACTGAAATAACAAAAACAAAAGAAGATACACAAATTTAATGCAACCCATAAAGTAACACCACTGGACGTTCAATTATACAATATATTTAGACAAAACTAAATTTAGCCTCAACGTCAATTAGGTCAAAATTTTCGCAAAACATCGCTTTATTTTCATAATATTATTCCCAAATACAGTTCACACGAAACGTTTACATGTCTTACGTGTTGATGGTTTAATTACTTTGCGTCTGTTTATCCACACTTGTTATGACTCGAAAACCTTGATTATGTAGTTAACTGTTATGTAAATTTGTACAATAAGTAAGGATTCTTTTGATGTTTTAGTGCAACGAGTGTTTATAATACTTTTAGGTATGCAAAACATAACGTTTTCTTGTACGACCAACCGGGCTCCAGAAGATAAACTACTCCTTATGTGGAAATTGTATTCGTTTTTACAACAACGAAATTAGAGAATTATCACTGAATAAATTCAAAACTCTCGTTAAACCTAAATTAATCGCTTAATAAATTTGACGATAATTTAAATGATCCTAATCCTTGTTATTGATTTGCTCCAGTTCAAACAATTTGTATGACTCAAAACTTGGCGATTAAAAAGAGTGGCGGAAACTTTCTTGCCAGTTCTTCTTGCCCGCTCTACGCCCTCGACTAGTGCTAAATGTAAATTTATAACCAACTAGATGGCCTGGCGAACATCGTACCGCCTAATAGTCGATTCTTTATTTGTTTTAAATACTTATTCTGCTATTCGGGACACCGGTCTAGCTAGTACGATAAAAAAAAGAAAATTGATAAGACAACAAATACATTATGTCAAAAAATAAAATTTTTACCTTCCCGGAACCCCTCCACTAACACTTGAACTTTATGATATGGTATTAAAGTTCAAATTGACTTTTAAGTATTATTACGAATATTTTGTATGGGAATATAGAAAAGTGTTGTTTTTAGACTTTTTCACTCAATTTTTTTTTAATTTTTTTTTCCGTAAGAACCACCTCAAGGAATATTATAAAAAAGAATTGGCCAAATTGGTCCAGGCGTTGTTGAGTTATGCGCTTACCAACACATTTTGTGATTCATTTTTATATTATAGATTTAACATCTTTTCTGTTGACGTAGGGGAGCCCAAGAGGGGATTTCGGGATTTACTAAAGCGCGGCAGATTAATATACAGGGGGATAGCTTGTACTCGGTTAAGTACCTCCACAAAATATGAGGCCCATATATAAGGCCGCCCGTGAAGGAGACAGGATCAGATTAGTAAAAAAAAATTGACCATCAGAAATTCCCGAGCGCATCAGATTAAGGTAGGGTGAGTTAATTACATCCTAAAAAGTGTATATTCCACTAATCTGACAATTTGAGAGTGACGGAAAAAAAGGGGAGGGCAACAAAGTTGTAAAAAAAAAACGTCATCTCGACATTCTCGAGCGTAGCTAATTTTTTTTTATTTTGAAGGAAATAATTCAAGAATAATGAAAAATATATAATCTGACGATTTCCGCAAGCCGAAATAACAAAAATTCGTCGATAAAGTTAAATGCGTGCAGCTGCGTGATGCCTACATTTCCTTAAACCGATCGGAATCTCCTAAACGGCGTTCTAAATATTTCCCTCAAAATTACATTTCCTGTGAATTTGAACCGATTCGGACCGATAGATTTTGAGAAATTTTGAAAAATCTTAAAAAAATAAGAAATATTTTTTTTTAAAGTGGTTTCTTTATCGATCAACTTCAAAAACTAATCCGCCTTTGAGCTTGAAAAACCACGTTGATCGCCACTAAGCTGGTCAAAAGCGGTTTATTCGTTCGAGAGATATCGTGAACGAAAGAAACCCGAAAAAGTGTTTATTCGGGATTACTCCGAAATTTGTGGTTCGATCAATTAAAATTGCAAAATTACTTATGGGAATGATAAAACTGCGTCGAATGCCGCCAACCGCGTGAAAATTGCTTGATCCATTCAAAAGTTATTGCGGTTTGAAAATTCCAAAAATAGTGTTCTATGACACTTCTATCAGACTTTCGAGCTGGGAGAGCTCAAATGCATAGAAATGTTATTTCTTTGAACTCAGCGAGCTCAAAATATCAATTTTAAGCGCCCAGGAATGGAATTAGCGGGAAGTTGCAGGGATGGCCCTTTAGGTGAACCGTTTTTCTAAATTTTTTTTGTCAGATCAGGCGAATCCCTCTAGATAATCGTCAGATTATGAGACAGTACGTTTAGAACATAAAGATGAACCACATATATCTTAATCTGACGCGCTTGAGTATTTCAAAATTGCAATTTTTTTTTGCAAATTACGAAAATGCCTGTGTTTTTGCGTCCCATCGAAATCGTCAGATTAGTGAATGAGAGCTTTTTTTTGGTGCACTTAACACTCCCTTAGAAAATCTGACGCGCTCGATAATTTTTTTTTTTTTTCATTTTCAACCCTTAAATACAACCACCCGCATCATGCAAACGATCAGATTAACATACGTACATTATTAAAAATACGTAGGGCATAGATGCTATCAATATCTGACGCGCTCGAGGATGTCCATGCAACAGTTTTTTTTACATATTTAACTATCTATAGCCGCTTCCCCCACCGATGAAAAGGAATTTATCATATAACATTTTTTTCTTCTTATTATCTAAGCTTTGCATCCCAATAGGTCTCTACGACGCTCGAGTAAATCCCCATTTAGCATCGTGGGCTCCCCTACCATAAGTGTACTTGGTTACCAATATGAATAAGTTAATACATTTTTTTTATTTTTATAGAACGGGGGCAAACGGGCATGAGGCTCACCTGATGTTAAGTGATACCGCCGTCCATGGACACTCTCAATGCCAGAGGGCTCGCGAGTGCGCCGCGGCCTTTTAAGAATTGGTACGCTCTTTTCTTGAAGGACCCTAAGTCGAATTGGTTCGGGAATACTTCAGTGGGCAGCTGGTTCCACATAGTGGTGGTGCGCGGCAAAAACTGCCTTGAAAAACGCTCAGTTGTGGAACATCGGACGTCGAGGTGATACGGGTGGAATTTCGTATTCTGCCTCGACGTCCGATGATGAAACTCAGCTGCAGGTATTAATCCGAACAACTCCTCTGAACACTCTCCATGGTAAATGCGGTAGAAGATGCAGAGTGACCCCACATCTCTACGCAACGCCAAAGGATCAAGCCGCTCGGAGAGGGATTGGTCGTCGACGATTCGAACCGCTCTGCGTTGTATACGGTCAAGTGGAAGGAGCTGGTACTGGTGAGAGCAGTACTCCATGTGGGGCCGAATTTGCGCTTTATATAGTTGCATGCGGTGGCCCGGAGTAAAGTACCGTCTCGCCTTGCTGAGCACACCAAGCTTTTTGGAGGCTAATTTAGCCTTTCCCTCCGCGAAACTGAACGTCGCTCGATATGTCAACGCCAAGTATTCCAATACTGGCTGTGGCTTTAAGAAGAGTGTTTTCGAAAAGAGGAGTAGCGACAAAGGGTGTTTTTTTAGCGGAAAACGCGCAAACTTGTGTCTTCTTGGGGTTAAATTGGACTAGGTTTTGTCTGCCCCAATCTGAGACTCCACGTACTTAGTAGAGTTTCGACTTCAGACACAAGTTTGTTCCGGTACTCATCAACAACTGCCCGAGAAATACCTGCCCAGCCAGTGTAAAAAGTATCCCCAGTGCTGTCATCCGCATAGCAATGAATGTTGCTAAGTTTCAACACATCATTGATATGCAGAAGAAATAGGGTCGGGGATAGAACACAGCCTTGTGGGACCCCAGCGTTTACGGGTTTTAGGTCGGAACATGCTCCGTCGATGACGACCTTGATGCTCCGATCGGCCAGAAAGCTGGAGATCCAATCGCGTAATTTCTCGGGAAGCCCATAGGCTGGAAGCTTCGAGAGCAGTGCTCTGTGCCACACCCGATCGAAGGCTTTCGCTATGTCCAAACTAACCGCTAGCGCCTCCCCCTTGGACTCAATTGCCTCTGCCCATCTATGTGTAAGGTATACAAGAAGGTCACCAGCCGAACGACCACGACGAAAGCCGTACTGATAATCGCTAATCAGCTGGTGGCCCTCTAGATACCTCAAGAGCTGGCAATTAACAATGGATTCCATTATTTTGGAGAACAAGGAGGTTATAGCTATAAGTTATTTTGAGTTTGAGTTTACTTCGAATGGGATTTGTAATTGTACTATTTTGACGTCTAGATCTATAAACCACTAAGCCAACATCGTTTTGATATTAATTTCTATAGGATATTGTATGTTTTGAACTTCCACATAAACTTTTGAACTGAGAAACTTTATGAGCCTAAAGCCGTTTCTTTTTCAATAGAATTCCATTCTAAAACTGTCGCAACTTTTATAACTTTTTGTAGCATATTGTTTTGTCTCGACTCTCGGAAAAGTTTCAATGATTTATAGAAAAAATTGCTTGCATAGAATTATAATTATGAAAAACTCAATATTTAAATTTTGTGTTAAATAATTGTCAGTTCCGTAAAGTTATAAATAATTGAATTACCAAAGATCTAGTCGGAAGCAAAAATACGTCTCCAAGTAGCATCATTGAATTGAAATCACAGGAAAATATATATATATATATATGTTGTTACTTGTTTTTGTTATAACAATAGGCAATGTTGGGCCCATATTTCAGAACTTCAATCAAAATTAAATCTAGTTTAGTTTAGTTTAGTTTAAGGTGCTGTCAAACTATGATTTTGTATGATTTATATATTTGACAACGTTCAAGACGATAATGTAGAGACACGAATTTGATAATAGACCTTAGACTACGAAAAGGCGCGACAGAAGTCACAGAGCATATAATAGTATTGAATAAGTAAGTGAAAAAAAATCACGTAAACATTTAAAAAAGAAGTTGTAGAAGAGAAGAAACGTATGCATCATTCTGTGGTATGTATAAATTCTCTATGATTTTCACACTTAAAAAAATAATTTAAAATAGGAACCTATATAAGATTTTACTTACCGAAGTCGATTTTCATTGTCTAAATGTTTGATGAAGCTCTCGGACGCAGTGTGGTGATCCACAATGGTCGCGTTGTGTTGTTGGAAGCTGTGTAGGACGGCAACGTTCACTTCCACTAACGCTTTGTCCTTCCATAGATTCACCGGAGTCCGCGTGTCTAAGCCCATTTTTACAGCCACTTTCTGTTAAAAAGCGTTAAATTAAACAATTGCTGTATATTTGAAGTCCCGCAATCCAACATAAACTTTTCGCGTCATTATAAATAATTTAGTCAGGAAGAGGTATATACGTAGGAATATATGACTAAATAATTTACATGAAATCAATTTCAGAAAAAGGCTTTTTTACTGAGAATGGTCCAGCGCTTAAAGCAATATTGGATTGGACCGCCGAAACACAGAAACCAGTGATTTGAACATGATGAAAACTGTTCATAGAACAATAAAACGCAAAAATCGTGTCGTTGACTGATCCATCAAAAAACAAACAAAAGATTCTCAATAAATATTTTCGCATAGTTAATTACTATACGATAGATTGCATTGTTGCTAAGGGGAAAGATATAGGTGCATCCATATTACATTCTACGTACGTAAGTAACCCAAGTCAATACAACAGTAAACGTTAGTTTGAATACCAAAATTGTAAGAACAAACCTCTAACATATTCAATCTATTAGTGTCGCAGAAGTTTCGGCATCCAATTTCGGTGCTCATGTACCATCCATTGAAGGCGTTAGCGGTGAACTCTATGCCGCCACAATCGAATCTCATGCTCGACACAGCTGGCAGGGCGTACCAGCGAAGTTGGAGCTCTTCGAACCATTCGTACCTGTGTTCAGATTTAATAAAAGTAGTATTTAACATTGAAATATATTATGGCTTCGAGAATGGAGTGTAGTGCCATCGTTAGCACCGATAACAGTTATGATGAAAAGCTCGTAAAAAGGTTATTTAAATAAATTTTGCTCAGAATTTTCATTAAAATTTCTGAAATGTCAACTAGGATTATTTCGATTTCCAACCGGCAAATGCATTCATAAATAAAACTGTAGCCTGGCATGAAAGACGATGTGTTTCTTGACTATATATTATGCATGCATGTGTGACTTGTATTATTTTAACAGAAAAATCCAAATTGATTGTGTATGGGTAAACATTTGGCACAGGTAGAGAAAGTTGTATAAAAAATTATACAAGTAAAGGTGACCGAATCCGAGAGATGTATTTTTTAATGGCAAGTTATAAATATACTGCTCAAAACAATTAGCGGAACAAGATTTTTCTCCTTTCTATTGCTTAAACTAAAATTAGATTTAAATTAACTTGTACGCTATTTTTTACCTTGTTAATTTGTTAATTACTACAATTAATAAAAAAATTCAATTTGTATTTTTTTTATTAAAAAAAAATTTAAATGTGCATTGTAGACGAAAAACTAATTGGTGATAAAAAAGGTCCATCAAAGAAATATTCTTATATCGTTTGAATATTCGTCTTTAGTGACTTTCAGTAACGTGTGTGGCCTCCATGAGCCCTAATCACGGCTTGACAACGACGCGGCATGCTTCGTATGATCCTCCGAATATCTTCTTGTG
This sequence comes from Pieris macdunnoughi, assembly GCA_905332375.1. Classification (NCBI taxonomy): domain Eukaryota; kingdom Metazoa; phylum Arthropoda; class Insecta; order Lepidoptera; family Pieridae; genus Pieris; species Pieris macdunnoughi. The sequence continues at coordinate 3,091,191 of CAJOBZ010000014.1, read as the reverse complement.
GAATTCACTCCCATTCTTCAATCAACGCTTCAGTGAGCTGCTGCAGTGTTTGAGGTGCAATCGGACGCTTCCGGATGCGCCTGTCAAGCAAGTCCCAAATGTGTTCAATTGGATTTAGGTCAGGGCTCATGGAAGGCCACTCCATTACACGGATTTCCTGCTGTCGTAAGTAATCTGACGTGATGGCTGCAGTATGCAGCCTGGCATTATCTTGCATTAAAAGAAAATCTGGGCCCATACCATATGCTGCGGGCCAAACATGATCTTCGAGCACATTTTCAATGTAAGTTTGAGCACACAAGCGCCCGGGAACAACGACGAGATCTGTGCGCTCGTCCAAACTAAGGGTTGGGTGTTGAATACCACCGCACTTTTTTGACGATACTAATTATCTAGGAGTGTCGGGGGACCTTCATTGGAACACCTCCAAGTGAGTTTTGCTACAGGAAACGCGTCTAAGTATTTAAAAAAAAATTTAAAGTTTTGTGCAATGTATTGAAATTTGTAAACAATCCGCCATTTTCTACTTTTCTATTGGTTATAAGAGATGTGACGTTCACTTTAAAAATCGTTTTTTAATTTATCGATTGTTACTAATCGTTTTATTTATTTATCGATTATTTCCTCATTTTTGAAATTTAAAGTTATAGAATAATCAACATTGAAATTAACCTAATTTCGTGTTGATAGATTATAGGGATCCGAAATTTTTTGAAATTATCGATACCTACTCGTCTGTATTTCCTAATTAGTACTTGTATTTCATTGTTTGCAACTTTCTATATTATTTAATTTTTACTAGAATAAAGTGTTTACTTTAATATCCAAAAAGTACCCAAAACCGAATCAGAGCACCCCACTATCTACGTGGTCTTGTCTGTCTTACCCCTAGAGTGTATATAAATAATCGGAGGCGCGGAGGATATATAATGCCTGTGCTTTGGTACGTAAGGGTGGAGGGGCTGCATTTCCCGTAGCGCCGGAGCTGTCCAAAAAAACAAATATTATTTAGATCGGTTAGGTTAGGTTAGTATATGAATATTTGGTCGCCGAAGGCGACCAAGAAGCCGGGTTGGGGGGGCTTGAATAAACAATTATTATTTAGATCGGAGCTGTTCAAAAAAACAAATATTATTTAGATCGGTTAGGTTAGGTTAGTATATGAATATTTGGTCGCCGAAGGCGACCAAGAAGCCGGGTTGGGGGGGCTTGAATAAACAATTATTATTTAGATCGGTTAGGTTAGGTTAGTATATGAATATTTGGTCGCCGAAGGCGACCAAGAAGCCGGGTTGGGGAGGCTTGAATAAACAATTATTATTTAGATCGGAGCTGTCCAAAAAAACAAATATTATTTAGATCGGTTAGGTTAGGTTAGTATATGAATATTTATTTTTAAAATAACTGTTCAACTGAAACTGATCAACTATGATTGATTTTCAATTATTTTTAATATTAAAATCGAATACAAAAATCGATTTTCACTTTTAAAGAAATCGATTATTTTTCACATCCCTATTAATTTTATAAACGTTACTTAAAAACGATTATTAACAATCGATTAATTAAAAAACGATTTTTTAAAGTGAATGTCACATCTCTTATAACCTATAGAAACGTAGAAAATGGCGGATTGTTTACAAATTTCAATACATTTCACAAAACTTTAAATTTTTATTAAAAATACTTAGACGCGTTTCCTGGAACAAAAATCACTTGGAGGTGTTCCAATGAAGGTCCCCCGAGACTCCTGCATAGTTAGTATCATCAAATAAATGCGACGACATTCAAAACTGTTACCCAAACTAACTCCGCCCCAAACCATCACAGAGCCACATCCAAATTTGTCATATTCCTGGACTGCTGCTGCACTGTATCGCTCGCCTGGGCGTCTGTAAACACGGAGACGACCATCGCAACGTGTTAGACGGAATCGTGATTCGTCAGTAAAAAGCACTGGCCTCCAATGTCGAAGTTGCCAATTAGCGTGATTTTGCGCGAACTGTCGGCGAGCTTGTCTATGTTGAATTGTTAGACGCACAGCCCGAACTGGTCGGCGTGATCTCAAATTGGCTTCCAACAACCTATTTCTTACCGTCTGGTTGGAAATTTCTACACCAGTAGCCGTCCTTAGTGTATTTTGTAGATCTCTTGCAGTTGTGGTGCGGTTACGTAAAGCACAGTTGATGATGTAGCGATCTTGCAAACGTGTAGTTTTTCTCTTTCGACCTTGACCACGCCTTCATGAGTATTCTCCCGTCTCACGGTATCGCTTCCAAAGTCTGTAGATAACAGAAGGGGCTACTCCTAGATCATTTCCTACATAACACATAGTTCGACCCTCTTCAAGCAAAGCGATAGCTCGGGAGACATGCAATTCAGTCAGATCTGGCATTATGACCTAAACTCACTCGCTTCAATGAATAACAATACTCAAAAGGCTCACTTCAATTTCTATTAATACTCAAAAGATTGAACAAAACTACTTAAAATGTGTTTTCTGTGATTAGAAAGTAATGAAAATTCAAAGACGTCACTTTGTTTTTAGGTGTTTCTAGACACACTGCCACTTTATTATAGGACTACTAACCAAAACGCCGATGCTCTTTTGTTTTTTATTTTCTTCGACAATGCCTTAACATTATCTAGTGGCCAGTAATAATTAAAACCTTAAGTAAAAAGTTTACTTCTACTTTAAAGTTTTGTTCCCGTAATTGTTTTGAGCAGTATATAATGAAAGTACGTTTTAATATTGATTTCTTAATATATACGACTATCTTAAATGTCTAACTATGAATAAAATCACCATAATTTTAGTCTAAGTACTACATACGTAAATATATGTCGGAGCAGTGACATTACTGTCAGCTGTCATTGTTATATGTCACAGAGGTCATAAATTATCATCAAAGTCTAATAATTTTCTTCGGGTTTTGTCTAACTATGACTCTAATTATCTGGATATTTTCCACTCACCAAAAAGGATGTGGGAAAATGAAATAATAGTTTTTTCTATGAAATATTAAGTATTGACTGTCGTTTGTTTAATTTCCGTTTTCTTTATTGATGTACTTACTTATGTTTCCTGTTTAATATACATTGTTTATCTATGTTATCTGTTTTAGCTTTGTATATGGTCTAAGTATTTTGTTTTATAATAGGTATGTAAGCTGTAAGATTACTAATAAATAAATCAATTATAAAACCGATACGGTGGTTTATTCGATTTGCCAATATTAATAGATCTACAAATTACTGTCATATATTTTAAAATGTCCCATACACGTATACTAATAAAATGATGAATTAAGATTAGTCAGTAATATAAGTGTTACTGAAATAGTTCGCGTAATAACCGCGTTACTTTAATTTTAAAACTATAAAATTATTCTAAAATACGACGTGCGATATTCTATGAATTGTAATTTACAAGCAATCAACGCATCAATGTCTGATGTAAACATCCGGTTTTCATCACACCTACCTCTCCTACCTACTCAAATATTTCTGAACGACTGTCACATTTGAAATTGAACAGTCATTCCCTAATATCGTGTGCAAAACTAGCGTGTGACTCTCTGGAATGATTCTTAAATATTTAAGAATTTTATAACACTTTATGATGAATAAATTTGTTCAGCAAATTATAAACTAAATATGTAAATGCCTGGCTCATGTTATATTTTGGCCGTAAGATTCCAAATTTGTATTTTTTTTTCTTATTTCTGTAATGCCTACCTGGTTATATGTGCGTGCCTCTTGGGATTGTAATTTACATATATCATATATTAAAACTCTTTCTTCCCAAAACTTCATATATAAATTAAACCAGTTAATTTTTTTTCCCGTGACATAAAAAAATACGACTTATTTCCGAAGCGTATCAAATATATACAAAAATATAAAAATCGGTCAACTTTCGAAGGACCTGGTTTCAGATGACACGAGGATTTTTGTATATTAAATAGTTGATATATAATTTTTAATATCAGGAAAAAGCATTACAATCACTTATCAAAAGATACGCAAAACGCCAGTTAACAATATCAACGGCGTTACATTATTGAATGGGCCCGATTTATGGGCAATAAACACAGATTGGAGATCACCAGAGCTAAGTTTTACGATAAGCAATCTGCACGGTATTTGCCAACCTTTCGTCCAACGAACAATAATGCATTCAACGAGTGTTTATGCTCGCATAAATCTTTGATGGAAAATGTGAGACGCGTCGTAAGTGGTCGCGCTTTATCGATACGCCATTGTACGTATTTCTCAGTTACGTAACAAACTTTGAGGGTAAAAATACGTAGTAGATAAATAAAGAAAAGTGTTGACCTCAGGCCGAACCCCGCTTGTACACCAAGACTCTTTATGTGCGCATTTAAAACTCGCTCGCACGGCCAAGGAAAGGAAAGACAACATAAGGAAACATGAATTAGAAACATAATATGGTAGGAAATTAATCGGGAAACATACTGAAATTTGAAGTCCGGACCGAAAAGGTTGTAGCGCCTCTGGTTTGAATTGATATAAAGGGAAGGGAAAATGTAGGCAATAGAGCAGTGCTATTTTTGGGCAATAATTATTTATGAAGTCAATGTTCATGCAACAATGGAAATTTTTCTACTCTATGAAACTGGTAGTATTGGGTCTGAATAAAAGGTTCAACTGGCAGCCCTTTTACATTCAAAAATCATTTAATCATATGGGTAACACATTGTACTCTTATGACTTGTCAGTAAAGAAATACATAATATTAATGCTTCTAATTTTACATTTAGTGCCCTCAAATCAAGGGCGTAGAACGGAAGAGAAGAACTGGCAATAAACTCTCCGCCACTCATTTTAATCGCCATGTTTTTTTTTCCACATATTACATTAGGTGGGTAAACCAGGCACAATGAAAAATAATGACCAACCAGATTAATGTACTATTTAATTGAAAACAACTATTTCTAGTAACGTAAACAACTTTGTAAACAGCGGACGGTGCTATTAAAACAAGACATGTTAAGGAATTTGTGTATTGTAAATTTCGTCGAAAAAATTAAGTCAAGATGGTTTTAGATACAGTTCTAATATTGTCAACTTTCTTTACAGTACTCTTGCATTTTTTGTATATAATTTCAAACGCAAATTCATAACTCTGTTTCTGTGAAACTCTTTTAGCGTATATCAAATATTCTAACTTGTCCTTTTCTACAATAGTATTGTTTTTATTTGTTTCCTAACAAATAAATAAAACAATCCTGGCCTAATGGTAGTCACGTGATTTCTATTACGATCTTTATAATATGGGATTATTTGCCGTTCGTATATGGAGTAAGAAAGTTAATAAAAAAAACTATTTATAACGAGAATTATGTCGAAACTATTATAAAAACAATTATACCTGGATATAACACGCAATACACATAAATAGCGAGAAACATCTAGAGAAAATATTAAAGTTAAAGCTCAAGGGTGTTCAAAGCTAAATCGAACCAGTATTTATGGAATTTTTGAGTTCAAACACCGTATCATTACGCTTAACTCCCCGAGGCAAACATTCAATTGGTTATCCAATAAATAGGCAGTTCTTTACAATAATAATAATGGTCTCCTGAGATTTGTTCGAATCGACTGATGTATTTGTCTATCTATGCTAGCGGACCCGACAGACGTTGTCTTGTACAAACGACTTAAATAAAAAAAATTGTGAATACATACAAACAATCATCAATGTATCACTTAACATCAAGTGAGCCTCCTGCCCGTTTGCCTTCTATTACATAAAAACAAAATAAAATACACTTTCTCAAACGTAAATCAAGACGAACTAAGACTAAGACTGTCAAATCAGCTTCAGCAATCGTTTTTGGCTTACGAAAGTACTATTCAGAGCTAAATCTCGCCTTTAGACTTAAAAATTGATAACTTGTGTTATTTTATTAAAATTTTGTTCTTACGTTTTACGGCCCATGCAGGAAAAATTCCACACACTTTTGAATTCGCAAATTTTTTAAAAAGAAAACCATGAAATACTCACGATGGATGAGTCATGTGTATTTCCATAACAAGTTCTCTGGGTATTTCGAAGTAGTCCGGGTCCTTCCCATTCGCAGAAAGGACGAGAGGCAAAATGTCCCACGCTGTGCGTGGTGGCTTCCATCCCAGTTTCAAACAAAGCTGAAATTTTAGTTTATTTAGTATGCTATAGTATTTGTTTACAGAGTTTCACGTAAAGACCAGAAATGTTTCAATAAATATATTTATAATAATTAATACATTAAAAATATACAACCATAGAGTCTAGAGTAGGTCTCATTTCTGCAATTAATTTAAAAATGATAGTAAAATTCTATGATAAACATTATAGTAAACACAATTAATAAACTAAAATGCTTTTAGAAATATTTTTTTAAAAGCATCTGGAAAAACGTCAACACTTTTCACGGCTCCAGGTGTTGATCATATACTGTCAGTCAATCGAGTGCCAAAGAAATTAGATTTTTTTTAATTTGATTATAACTAAATGTCAATAATATAAGTTTTCAAAAGCAAATAGGGAATATTAAAAAAATATATTTAATTACACAATGAGGTGATTACCATTTTATTATTGTTTTTTATATAACAGGGGGCAAACGGGCAAGAGGCTCACCTGATATTAAATGATACCGCCGCCTATGGGCACTCTTAATGCCAGAGCAGCCGTGAGTGCGTTGCCGGTATTTTAAGAATTGGTACGCTCGTTTCATGAATGACTAAGTATTCAACTTATACCTCAGTAAATTCGCAATGCATGGGATCCCCTAGAACCGTGCCATCAGGTAGTCTATAACCAGCGTAACTGATGAGCTGGCTGTTCCATATTCTGTAGTCATGCTTTCCATCTGTACGTTGTGGGAATAGCGTTATTGCTGATCTAAAAGAAAAAAACAGTTATATTAGTCTATGAAATTAGGAGTAAACACACAGGAGTACCTAAGTGCGAAACTAGACTTCGCTGCGATCTTAATTATACTTGATTGCCATGAGGGATAAAGTTTCACGTATCAGCCTGGCTGTGGCAGCCGTTGAATGGACCAATAATTATGTGTTTTCAGAAAGCTGACTTGATAGAGATAGTTATAGAAAAACACTTTTTTACCGGATTGAAGTTATGTATTTTTTATATAAATTTACAATTATTTTACATAATTTTAAATTTAACCGATGTTTCGCGTGCTTTACAGCGTGCGTGGTCACGGTGACTGAAGACAAAAGGTGTTGAATGTCAAAAAGTATCACAGCTGTAGAATAAGTTGTATTATCTGTATTTATTTCCCCGGAGTTGGTATCGACTAAAAGATGGAGGGTTTTGGCAGAGATGGCTCACGGTGTCCTCTATTTTCGCGGATTGTTTATCTTGAGATTTTATTTTTTTTATTATGTAAAATAATTGTAAATTTATATAAAAAATACATAACTTCAATCCGGAAAAAAAGTGTTTTTGTATGTATAAAAGTTATGTCAATAAAAGACTTCTAGAGGTAGTTATACTGAATTAACATATAAAGCTAAAATTGTTGAAGAACTGTCAGGCCTTTCAAGGCCATCCTTTGTTAGCTGTGATACTATAATCTCTTATAAGATATATCCTATAATATTATAAACACATGACTAAGGTTTTGGCAACATTTGATATTCAATAAATTAGGCTTATATGATAAAATTATTAATATGACGTGAGATACTTCTTTAGTTCTAGGTTATATTAGGTCCTTACATATGAAATTGGCGTATTTCGTACTGGCCACTTTAATCACGATGTTCTCCTCTTTGGTAAGGAATTCCAAATTCAAATTTGTACAGCTATTTACTAATGTATTTGTGCTTCGATGACCGTCATTCATTTGTTTTTTTTCTGTTTGCGACACTCATTTATGGAAAACTTGAAGTATCGCATTATTTACGAGTACGAGTTCCGCCGTGGCACTAGTGCTGCGGAAACGACTCGAAGGGTGAATGATGTGTATGGCGGTCATGTTGCAAAAGAAAACACAGTTCGTTTTTGGTTCCAACGTTTTCGTTCTGGAAATTTCAACCTGCAGAACAAGCCCCGTGGACGGCCTGAGGCCAAAGTTGATAATGAAGTATTGAAGGCTATTATGGAAGCGGATCCATCGCAAACTACGTCCGAGTTAGCTGCAGGCTGCCGTGTTAGTGATAAAACTGTCTTAATTCACTTGAAGCAAATTGGGAAGATTAAAAAGCTTGAAAGATGGGTACCTCACGAATTGACTGAAGCAAACCGGCAAACGCGCGTCGACTGCTGCGTTACATTACTGAACCGGCACAATAATGAAGGTATTTTAAACCGAATCATTACATGTGATGAAAAATGGATTCTTTACGATAATCGGAAGCGCTCAGCGCAATGGTTGGATCCTGGCCAGCCAGCCAAATCCTGCCCCAAGCGAAAATTAACCCCAAAAAAGTTACTTGTAAGCGTTTGGTGGACTAGTGCCGGTATTGTTCATTGCAGTTTTCTCAAATCTGGCCAGACTATTACGGCTGATGTCTATTGTCAGCAATTGCAAACCATGATGGAAAAGCTAGCGGCTAAACAACCTAGGCTGGTCAATCGCTCCACGCCACTGCTAGTTCACGACAACGCTAGACCACACACTGCACAACAGACGGCTACCAAATTAGAAGAGCTTCAATTGGAATGTCTAAGACATCCTCCGTACTCCCCGGACCTTGCTCCAACAGATTACCATTGTTTTCGAAATTTGGACAACTTCTTGCAAGGGAAAAAATTTAACTCTGATGGGGCAATCCAAATCGCCTTCACAGATTTTATTGATTCCCGTCCGACTGGTTTTTTTAGTAAAGTGATCAATGAACTACAACTACAAAAACGATGGTTCATACTTTGATTAATTAAATATATTATATTTAAAAATATTCGACTTTTTGTACCTTCCATACAAAACGCCAATTTCATATGTAAGGACCTAATACCTTGTTATCTAACTATTATCTCATTAATTATTCATTAACCTGTGATAAAATACATTTACTATATTTGAATATACAGTTGAAGTTGTAGTCATAACTCAAAGCGTAGATAAGGCTATTCTGTACGGAAATTTAGTTTCGATTAGAACTTGGAAGTTCTTATTTATCTTTACAGTTGATCTAGAACCTTCTTAACCACTACATAAAAATATAATCATTTCATTGATACGCCTTAAATAAGAATTTCTACTTTCTATTTGCCTATTAAATTACTTCATTATTACTTAATTTTAGATTAGTATCATAGTTATAGTTAGAATTAACATTTAAATATATTTATTATCGAATCTGGTAATTTTGACCTAAAAGAAAGTTGTGAGTTACATGTACATTCAATATTTATGTTTTTTTTAAATTCCTATTAAATGACAGATTCTGATTGATATCTTTCAATAGTTTACCTTATGTTTCCTTTATTTGTGCTGTATTTTATATGATTGCAGAGCGCTTCGAACATGCCACTCGTGGTCGTCACTTGCCGACAGTCGAAGACCTGTCAAAAGAAGATTAATATCACTTAAATTATAGTAATCAATATTCTAGAGTATGATGGTTATAGTTCCTTATTTAAAACGATCCTACACTGTTTTATTTTAAGCTAAAGTATAACTAAATACAGATCTTACAACATAAGAACCTTTTGATAGAGATTGATACACAGTAATAAGAGCGATTTACTTTTTATCACGGGTGAGTCAATAGCAACGGAACTTTGAGTTTAATTTAAACGTTAATCTCGTCGTGGAAGACGACATATTATTCTAAATGTTTTAGTCAAACTATGAAAAATAATAATAATTTAGTGGCGCTGCAACCCTATAAATATTGGCCTCAGATTGCATCCGTTTACGATCGTTTTTATTTCATAGACAAGTAGGTAATCAGTCTTTTGTCTGACAAATGACGTTTTGTTGATTTGAGATACGCCAGTTTCCTCACGATGTTTTCCTTCACAAACTTAGACACAAACCCACACAGCTCTTAGTCATACTATGACATAAATATCAATCCCACCTTCTCAGCAGTACAGCTTTTCTAGTCGTCAATTGAATTTACTATTCACACCAAGAACAAAACGTTTTCCAAACTGGACCGCTCTAAGCAATAACTGCGCTCTCTAAACGTTTAAAGTAGAAATAAACATATTCAATGTTACGAGTAATTCTCCAAAAATCCCGTGTACATTAACAAAAGAGACTCGAGCACGTAAAATTTTGAAAATAAACCCACATCCTGAACAATTGTTGAAATTAAAATACCATTGTTCTTTATACGACCTCTAACAAAAAGTAGGAATAAATTTGTAAAATAAATCATTTCACGAAATCCCACGAACCGCAAACGAGTTTCATTCTGATTAACCCAAGCAATCAGTTTAAGAAGCGTAATTACGAAATGTATTCTGTGTATCAGATGACTTAAATTAAGGCCTGGTAAATACTCTCTAAGTCCTCTCCGATGCCGTGAATGAATAAAGTCATTAATGTTATTACGTCAGCTGCTCAATCAAGCGACTTAATTAGAAAAAATATTGGCATTTAACGCCGATAATTGAAGACTTTAGTGGTATGTTAATTTGGATGTAAGGCTTTTTAAAATCATATCAAAAAGGTTAGTCGACATCACAGGAGACCGAAGATCTGGCAGCTACCTCGGACAAAGAATTAGTCTAGCGATTCAAAGGGGGAACGTTGCCAGTATCTTCGGAACCTTGCCTTCTTTTCTTTTCTTTTATTTTTTATATTTTTTATATTTTAGTTTTTTTAGTTTATGTTTAGGTTAGTATTTTTTTTTTTTTTCAATGTATATTATTTTAGTTATTATATTTTAAGGTAAGTTTTTTTTTTGTCAATGTATATTATTTAAGTTTGTATGATATTCAGTGTATTTATATTATATTGTTATTTGGATGTAATGTTAACTTTAACTTATTTTGTGTAGCATTTAAATAAGAAAGCCCAAAGGAGCCGCTGCAAGGCTCATAACTAGTACGATAGTAGCGTTTGTTTCCACTCAAATAATTCGTTAAAACCGGAGTCATGATGTTTACAGTATCATAACTATGAGATAAAATATTTTTTGTCAATATAAATATTTAACTGAGACTCTTGAGCCGTGGGGTTCAAGTGCACAGGCGCTTATTAAAGATTTAAGTTGGCACCTAGTAGATAGTACCGGTGACCCCAGAGCTGGCACTTTCCTGGCTCAACGAATAAGTATCGCAATACAGCGAGAAAATGCTGCCAGCGTTAAAGGTACACTACCACAGGGACCAAACTTTTTGAATTTGTTTGATTTTTATTATTTTTAATTATTGCTATTATTACTTTTTAGGTTAAGAAAATTTTAAATAGTGTATACATGAGGAAATAAAATGATTTCATTACTTAAAAAAAATGTTTAACTTACGCTTATTTTTTTTCCGCACACGTATTTCTAATGTTCTACAGTATTAGTTACAATTTATTGTATTTCAAATATGAATACGGTGAACATAAAATTAGCAAAAAAATAAAAAGAGAAGAAATAATAAGTGATTAATACATACGTATAAATTTTATTTCAAAAATACTTTTTTACCTCATGCGAATTACGTAATTTGCCTATTATTTAAACAATTGTATATATACCTCATATGTAGCTCTATTGTTAATGCAAATATCATTATATTGTGTTGTGGAGACATTTTTTAGACGTATAATTTATAAAAGAATAAAATAAATCAGTGGGCTACCACCTTTTTAGGTCTGGGCCTCAGATTTCTGTATCACTTTCATGATCATTTGTTAATCTAATAGGCAAGCAGGTGATCAGCCTCCTGTGCCGCACGCTCTCGCCTTTTTGGGTCTAAGGTAAGGGTTTCCTCACGATGTTTTCTTCATCGTTCGAGTGAATGTTAAATGCGCACATAGAAAGAAAGGCCATTGGTGCACAGCCGGGGATCGAACCTACAACTCAGGGATGAGAGTCGCACGCTGAAGCCACTACGCCAACACTATATAATGTATACCTGTATAAAATACTTTAATATAAATGTTATTTATAATCTTCACCCCTTATCCTAAAGATTAAAGTGTCCATTATGGATTATTGATTAAGGGCTGATTTCACCAATGTCGTAGTTATCCGAGAATAGCTATACCAAGGATAAACATATTCGCTTGAATTTAATCCCAGATCTCACTTAACATTTCACCATGTAAAACATCCGATAAACTAGTCTCAGATTAGCTATTCTTTGGAATAGCCGTTTTGCTTATCTGTGGAAGTGTATATTGAGTGAACGAACAAATGAGTGTATAATGAAAACAAATTAAATGTGCAATTTCTTTAAAGAACATGAAGGTTAAATGGAACTTTTTACTTTAGTTGGATTATACGTCAGTTTGAAGCTGTCATGGAACCTACTTTGTAATCTGTGGTCAGGTCATAGAAGCTTTGTTTTGCCTGAGTGTTTATTTTGGTTTTGATTTGAAAGAAGAAAATAAATAACAGAAACAATATCGTTCATGATAATGACCGATAGAAAAAGAAGTCCTAACTGGCAAATGCCAAAGAAGATGTTACTGGTAGATCTGATAACTGACCATTTTAAGATAGTGGAAAACAAGCGTACCGACGCAGTAACCATGAAAGAAAAAAATGCTGAGTGGATTAAAATATCCAATGAATTCAATTCGCAAACCAGTTTCAGCCACAGAACCGCGGAAAATTTAAAGGCACAATGGGAAAGCTTAAAAAAATTCACCAAAAAAGAATCTGCTGCATTTTACATGCTTATTTTCATCGTCGTAGTTGTTGAAATTATCATTTCTTTCTTTTATCCATCTTGGACGCCTTACAGCATAGTTTTCGTTTTCGCTATCATCATCAATGTCACTTTCGTAAATAATTCTTCTTAAACGTTGCATTATCTATAGTTGTGATAATTATATCAAGGAAAGAAAACAGGAACAACTCTGAGGGAACAACCACAACAAACTCGGGATCAAACAAAATGTCTGTGTTCTATGAATCCTGACAGCTGACATGACATGGCGGCCATTTTTAACCAAGGAATATCTCCGTATTCGTTCAAAATTGGGCGTATAAATCTTATCCTTGGAATAACGTTTTATTCTCAGGTTAAGTAGTTGGTGAAATGTAAAATTTGCTATTCCAGGGTTAATTCCATGGAATAAAACTTATCTGAGTTTGGTGAAATTAGCCCTAATACTGTCAGCTTTAAAGATAGTCTAATAACATGGTTGAAGCTCTCTGAGTAAACTAAGGAAGTAGTTAATAAGTAATATCCTATGTTAAGTTTACAGCGGGTTTGACACGTAATAGATACGAAGGATCCACAATTTTTAAATATATTTACGTTTAAAATTGCTTTGGCAACACTGCGTCCCCCAATGGGCGATGGCCATGATTGTTTCTGTTTCATTTAAATTCTTCTATATTTTTTGGGTCTAAGACTTTTCCTATATGCAAATAAAAATACAAGATCCATCAAATTCTGTTAAAAAAGCATATAAACAATGCAGGCTCGATTCCCGGTAAAACATTTTATGGGGTTGGTAATGTAAGTAAATGATAAAAATACTTGAAAATGCCTGCCCTAAACCCCATTCGGGTATCGGTATCAAAACTAAGCAAATGCGATATATGGAATTAGTTTTGATTGAATAGTCTTTTTGCTTTATGAGATATCGTAACACTAATACGTATCGCTACATCGGTCGTGTTTCTAAAAATTCTTGTGATTGTTTTATACTCAATGTAACAAAAAAACACTTCAAATTCTGCGTCTCTATAGTTTTTTTCCTAATATGTGGTCTCTACGGTGATCTTTTTTCACAGGTTTCGGTTTCAAATCATTCGCGGCAAATTGCATAAGGGGTCCAACACTGTTGAGGCGTACATTCATTAACACTTACAAAATAGATGCTTTCGGCCCGGCCCATATTCGTTTTTGTGTCCTGGCGTGAAATGAGAGTTTTCTCATTAGAGCCAGAAAATTCATTTTGCCCTATTTCTCGCAGTTTCAAACTAAGAACATAATTGATTTTACTGTCAATATTGATTTTCTTCCTTCTTATAATTGGACGTAAGATTTTGTGATTATAACGTTGCGTTGATTTTAATTTGCAACATGTGGAATCAGCTGTCCACCGGTGTATTTCGAAACCGATTCAAACTCATACTCAAAATATCTTAATTCATATAGGTAAACAAGTACAATTATGAACGTCAAAAAAGAAGTTAAATTAATTGTAAATTTACATTTACTACCTACTAGTTCGCAAGTCAAGGGCGTGCGGGCAAGAAGAACTGGCAAAAAACTTTCCGCCACTCTTTTTAATCGCTAAGTTTTGAGTTATACAATTGTTTAAACTGGATCAAATCAATCCCAAGGATTAGGATCATTTAAGTTTTCGTCAAATTTATAAAAAGCTTTATTGATTAATTTACGTTTATCGAGGGATTTGAATTTATTTAGTGATAATTATCTAATTTCGCTTGACTTAGGGTACCCTCAAAAAAAGAGCGTACCATTTCTTTAAAGGCCGTCACGCACTTGCGAGGCCCCTGGCTATGTGAGTGTCTATGGACGGCGGTATTACTTAAAATCGAATGAGCCTCCCGCCCGTTATCCACTGTTATATAAAAAAAGCCAACAATATTTAGAAATTCTTATAAGTAGTGTCTGACACCGTGTGTTCACTTTACATTTGACGTACTGTTACAACTCCCCATTGCATCCTATATTGCTGACATACCCTAAGCCCTATCCTCGTCATCATTTCTTCCCATGCACAAACAACCTCTCATTTCCCATCCATTCAGTCGATCTCCTAGCTCCTGTCCGATCAGACGTGCTAATTTTTAATACTACTTCCTTTGTATTGAAAGGGAGTGAAACAAAAAGATCTAGGTTTCAGTTACATCTTAAAGACATTTTTGAGCGACAAAGAACTTCCGTAGTAAAAGACCTGACGACAATATGCCATGGGTTAACACTTGGTATATAAGTATTCTATAAATGAGTAAAGATTTAGAAAACCTTTTAAAAAAAATATATTTTGATACAAATTGTTGGGAAAAAATCATATAAAAATGACATGACTTACGATAGTTATCAGTAGTTTTTTAGTATAAAGAGAAAGGGTAATAAAAGGAGATACAACAAACAAAAAAATACTCTCAATAGTAAAACACTGCATTGCATTTAGGTCGTTTAATCTCCATTGGGGCATGGGGCGACACTTCTTTTCAACTATCTATACTGTATAAGCATTATGTGCCGCGTACACGTAAAAATTGCGGCAAATATTAGGTCCTTACATATGAAATTGGCGTATTTCATACTGGCCACTTTAATCACGATGTTATCCTCTTTGGTAAGGAATTCCAAATTCAAATTTGTACAGCTATTTACTCAAGTATTTGTGCTTCGATGACCGTCATTCATTTGTTTTTTTCTTCTGTTTTTTTTCTGTTTGCGTCACTCATTTTACAAAATGGAAAACTTAAATTATCGCATTATTTACGAGTACGAGTTCTGCCGTGGCACTAGTGCTGCGGAAACGACTCGAAGGGTGAAGATGTGTATGGCGGTCTTGTTCCAAAAGAAAACACAGTTCGTTTTTGGTTCCAACGTTTTCGTTCTGGAAATTTCGACCTGCAGAACAAGCCCCGTGAACGGCCTGAGACCCAAGTTGATAATGAAGTATTGAAGGCTATTGTGGAAGCGGATCCATCGTAAACCACGTCCGAGTTAGCTGCAGGCTGCGGTGTTAGTAATAAAACTGTTTTAATTCACTTGAAGCAAATTGGGAAAAGAAAAAGCTTGAAAGATGGGTACCTCACGAATTGACTGAAGCAAACCGGCAGCCGCGCGTCGACTGCTGCGTTACATCACTGAACCGGCACAATAATGAAGGTATTTTAAACCGAATCATTACCTGTGATGAAAAATGGATTCTTTACGATAATCGAAAGTGCTCAGCGCAATGGTTGGATCCTGGCCAGCCAGCCAAATCCTGCCCCAAGCGAAAAGTAACCCCAAAAAAGTTACTTGTAAGCGTTTGGTGGACTAGTGCCGGTATTGTTCATTGCAGTTTTCTCAAATCTGGCCAGACTATTACGGCTGATGTCTATTGTCAGCAATTGCAAACCATGATGGAAAACCTAGCGGCTAAACAACCTAGGCTGGTCAATCGCTCCACGCCACTGCTACTTCACGACAACGCTAGACCACACACTGCACAACAGACGGCTACCAAATTAGAAGAGCTTCAATTGGAATGTCTAAGACATCCTCCGTACTCCCCGGACCTTGCTCCAACAGATTACCATTTTTTTCGAAATTTGGACAACTTGCAAGGGAAAAAATGTAACTCTGATGGGGCAGTCCAAATCGCCTTCACAGATTTTATTGATTCCCGTCCGACTGATTTTTTTAATAAAGGGATCAATGACCTACCTATGAGATGGCAAAAGTGCATAGAACACAATGGTTCATACTTTGATTAATTAAATATATTATATTTAAAAATATTCGACTTTTTGTTCCTCCCATACAAAACGCCACTTTCATACGTAAGGACCTAATATATCTCCGTACAAAGACATCATTTAACATCACGGTCTAGCATTAAGACTATTAAGTATATCATTTAAATCTTACCAAAAGGATATTTTAATATAAGAAAGTGTCCAATACACATACATTTCTCTATTAAGAGTAAGACACTCTGTTCTTGTATACTATTTTTTTCTACTTACCACTGTTTAGCACTTAAGTACTACTAAGATTCTAAGGGTAAGTTTCAGAGTTGTGACTTAATGCTATATAACACTCCAAATATCCATTTGTTTTTGGCATACGGGAGTACTGTTAGGGTATATAGATATTTATGAATCTTGGTATTATGTATTCTACGTAGACGAAGCGAGAGCGTATTGCTTTTAAATAAATGACCTTGTTTATTCTAGGTTTTCTGTTTCTGCCGGTATATTACAATCTACGAGAACGTGTCCAGATTTCAAATATAAGGTACTTGCTGTTGTTTTGAAATGCAATATTTAAATGCAGAGTACCTGTCACGTACACAATTTGCGGGATGGATATGCCGTCCCAGAAGAATAAAATTTTCCTCTCTTCAAATTGTGACCTCAATCTACTATTAAACTACCCAAAATTCTGCAGCACCAAAAAATTTTAATTTAAAAATTAACTAACTCGGTTTTTCGATCGAGATTTTATTATAATATTTAAACTAATAAATCGCAATTCTAACTACTAACGGACAAAACATAAATATATATTTAATAAAATAAAATAATAATCAGGATATACTCTTATTACTGTTATAAAGGTATAGCACCAATCGTTGCGTTACTTGGGGTGGGACTTTTTTAAAGGGGCAGATAATAATATACGTATATAACCTGAATAATGTACTTATATATAAGAAAAGCACGTAAACTACAAATAATAGACTTGGGTGGGATTTTTAGCCTAAAAATTATCTTAATAATCGTTATAATTTACAAACTAATAATCTTGTTGCATGATTATATAATATGTTCAAAATGACTTACACTTATTTTAAATCTAAATGATAGGGCGCCTCGACTAATTCCATACAATCTTCAAACGCGTCTTTTCAAAGGTTTCGATTAGCAAATCGAATGAATTTTTAAATTCACATAAAAGCGCACATACACATTACACATTCCTGCACACACCACAACCAATAAATTGTCTTTCTTAGTACATAATGTTCTTCGTATATATGGTGTAATCCGTTTTAGCTATATTTTTAATTTAAAAAATTATCAATGAACTGTTAAAATACCAAACAATTTAATAAATCTATGACTAACACATTAAAAGTTGTATTTTTTCAAATAACAGTTGTCCAGCTCTTGGGTAGTGCAACGAAGTTTAATGGAGAATGTTTATCATACTACGTCATTAAATGCATCATACTTGTAATTTACAATTTCATATAGGCATTATTCTCAGAAATAATTATTTATAATCCAGTTATGGAAATGGCAAACAATAAGTTTACATAATAGTAAATAAATAACAGTGATAGGAGCTCGTAAGGGAAACGCTGTCTCATTTAATCGACTATAAAATATATAAAAGTTGTTTTAATCATTTCTTCTACATCTTCTAATATATAAGATTCTCGTGTCACAATGTTCGTTCCCATACTCCTCCGAAACGGCTCGACCTATTCTTATGAAATTTTTTATGCATATTCAGTAAGTCTGAGAATCGGCTACTATATCTTTCAAACCCCTGAGTGATAAAGGGTGTCCACCCCAAAGAATTTATTTTTATTTTTTTATTAACATTTTTATTATGTGGCATTAAAAAATACATATAACCCTTAACATTCACCCCTCTACGATCAACCCCTTTTTTTTATTATAGTAGATACCTAGTTATTTTTATTAAACTAAACATAATGTTTCCTAGAAATAATATACATGGCAAAACGACGTTTGCCGGGTCAGCTAGTTATAGTATAATATTATATAACTTGTTCCCTACTTATTTCGTTCGCACGCTGTATGAGTGAAGAGTAAAAGCCCTTTTTGCCAATATTATAAACACATTTAAACATAAAAAAATATTAAGATTTAAACACCGATCGAAGTCGACAATTATGCTCTGATTTTTAAATTCTTTCCGAAAAGTGAACGATTTAAAATAAGGAAAACATTTTAAACCGTCATTTGTGACGTGCTCTATTGAATACAATGCTTCATTAAAAGCGGAATTTCTTAACATTACCTAATTAGAATATAAATAGAAATTATCTAAAAAGAATTACCTTAGTTTGAAATATCACTATTTCCATAATATTGAACACGTTTAGATAAATATTTAAAGTTTGTCATCGCTTACATAATACGTCATAGTCTGATTTTTTACATTTTAAAATTGGTTGCTTTGGTGAACCAAATTGAAGTACTCTAAACAAAAACCGAATGCAAAATATAATTTATAAATTGCTACGTAATATTTATCTCCTGTAATCGTTCATCCACCTAAGAAATATTTACACACAACCTTCGTTGTGATAAAGGTGAAATGGCTCACGTGAATGTTTTATCATTCAGAAGACAATCGTCAGTAGAACAATGCAAAAGAAAGCTTTATTTGAACGTATCTAAGAATGAAACACAAAATTTTTATTGAAAAATGTTCCCTTACTCAACTTTCTGTTTATATTTTTTTTAACGCTAACACTATTAATTTTTAAATATAGAAATATTTTTGTTAAGTGTGTGAATACCTCAATACATTTTATGATGTCTGTCATTAAGATTCACAGAATGTGTATGAAATTTAAGGGCGCACTTTTAACGTAGATTATATTAAAGCGTTTGCAATCTGTATTCCCTTTAACAACTACAACGCAACGAGTACTTTTGGGATGGGCGGCCTTTGTTATTATTAGGCGCTTATGCAATTACCGGCCTAAGGTTAAACTAGCAGCCCGCGAGACTTCAGAGATTACTTTCGGTTATAATTAGTTAAGATAACTACCTGTAACTTGGACCATTGTATTCTCCCAATGCATCGACTAGCATTTCTCCATGCCAACTTGGCTCCGAAGACCAGCTCAGTTGTGGTTAGTTGATATGTCCCTGTCTTCGCAACTTCCTCTTGCACAGTCCTCCATCGCGCTTCGTGAGCTGGAGTATTAGCTCTAAGAAAAAAAATACATAAATTAAGAAAATTTTACAATCAAATTACGATCAAGACGCTATATAAACATCCGGATTATAAAAGACAATAATCGATTCTGAATGAGTCCTAAAGAGTATTTCATGGATCCGTGAACAACACAGAATTACGAAACGAAATTTGATCTTTTATTTTCAGCGGGTGAATTTATACGTGTATGTACGTCAAGGCAGATTTTAGCGACTGTTTTATATTATCTTCGTGTCAAGTAATCAGTCAGGTAACTCACGATTTGGCATTCTGATTAACAATAAACTACAAGCTCCCTCCTTATCAGAATGCCAAATCGTAAAATGACTGCTTCACGACTGATTTGAGCGCGACCGCCGCTGCGAAAACCGCTGTGCGAGTTCGAAAAGTGAGTTACAGAATCGCAAGGCTGGTCGTTCAGAACTAAAAGGATTATTCGTTTTGATTAAGCCGCTGAGGCGATCACTTAGAAGACAAATCTTTTGTTTATTGATATACTGTAACATTTAAATATTAACAAAACCTTGTTCCATACATCATAATAAAGAAGATTCCTAATATATAAATACAGAATAAAAGTATTACAAACAGAATTATTAATATACTGCTCAAAACAATTAGCGGAACAAGATTTTTCTCCTTTCTATTGCTTAAACTAAAATTAGTTAATTACTACAATTAATAAAAAAATTCAATTTGTATCTTTTTTATTAAAAAAAAATTAAAATGTGCATTGTAGACGAAAAACTAACTGGTGATAAAAAAGGTCCATCAAAGAAATATTCTTATATCGTTTGAATATTCGTCTTTAGTGACTTTCAGTAACGTGTGTGGCCTCCATGACCCCTAATCACGGCTTGACAACGACGCGGCATGCTTCGTATGATCCTCCGAATATCTTCTTGTGGAATTCGCTCCCATTCTTCAATCAACGCTTCAGTGAGCTGCTGCAGTGTTTGAGGTGCAATCGGACGCTTCCGGATGCGCCTGTCAAGCAAGTTCCAAATGTGTTCAATTGGATTTAGGTCAGGGCTCATGGAAGGCCACTTCATTACACGGATTTCCTGCTGTCGTAAGTAATCTGACGTGATGGCTGCAGTATGCGGCCTGGCATTATCTTGCATTAAAAGAAAATCTGGGCCCATACCATATGCTGCGGGCCAAACATGATCTTCGAGCACATTTTCAATGTAAGTTTGAGCACACAAGCGCCCGGGAACAACGACGAGATCTGTGCGCTCGTCCAAACTAACTCCGCCCCAAACCATCACAGAGCCACATCCAAATTTGTCATATTCCTGGACTGCTGCTGCACTGTATCGATCGCCTGGGCGTCTGTAAACACGGAGACGACCATCGCAACGTGTTAGACGGAATCGTGATTCGTCAGTAAAAAGCACTGGCCTCCAATGTCGAAGTTGCCAATTAGCGTGATTTTGCGCGAACTGTCGGCGAGCTTGTCTATGTTGAATTGTTAGACGCACAGCCCGAACTGGTCGGCGTGATCTCAAATTGGCTTCCAACAACCTATTTCTTACCGTCTGCTCGGAAATTTCTACACCAGTAGCCGTCCTTAGTGTATTTTGTAGATCTCTTGCAGTTGTGGTGCGGTTACGTAAAGCACAGTTGACGATGTAGCGATCTTGCAAACGTGTAGTTTTTCTCTTTCGACCTTGACCACGCCTTCGTGAGTATTCTCCCGTCTCACGGTATCGCTTCCAAAGTCTGTAGATAACATATGCGGCTACTCCTAGATCATTTTCTGCATAACGCATAGTTCGACCCTCTTCAAGCAAAGCGATAGCTCGGGAGACATGCAATTCAGTCAGATCTGGCATTATGACCTAAACTCACTCGCTTCAATGAATAACAATGCTCAAAAGGCTCACTTCAATTTCTATTAATACTCGAAAGATTGAAAAAAACTACTTAAAATGTGTTTTCTGTGATTAGAAAGTATTGAAAATTCAAAGACGTCACTTTGTTTTTCGTCTACAATGCACATTTTAATTTTTTTTTAATAAAAAAAATACAAATTGATTTTTTTTATTAATTGTAGTAATTAACAAATTAACAAGGTAAAAAATAGCGTACAAGTTAATTTAAATCTAATTTTAGTTTAAGCAATAGAAAGGAGAAAAATCTTGTTCCGCTAATTGTTTTGAGCAGTATATGTATAATGTATATCTTGTTTGAATGCTCCCCTATTCGTAAAAATTGGTTCAAAAGCACTTTGTTATGTAGCGACGTTGTTTTGTTTGCATTATTCGACAGCTCACATTGTTTTCTTCCGACAGCTGATAAAATCAACTAAACATTTGTAACTTGTCAAAAGCATAATTTACCCGTGTTATAATAAATTTATCGGTTTTGTTCTTGAATTTTGTACTAGTGTGTTGCTGCTTGGACTCTCTAAATTTAGAAAGAAATATATAAAGTATGATTGTACAATTACGTGGCACGGTTGAATTACGTTATATTTGATAGAGACACTGATGATAGGTTTTAACAAGAAGAAAAGTGCGGACCAATATACATGTACAACTCGGCTATGAAGACATCAAAATTCATACAAAACCATTTGATAAAGTATATTTCTAAATATTTATTTTGTAGCAATGGAAAATTGAGAAAATATAAAAGGTGTATTTTTAGAGCTTTTTATTATATTTAACAGAAATATAAAACAATTGACATAATTACATGAAAAGGAGAGCAACTGGCGGCCTGTGAGAAAAAAGAGAAAAAAATTTAGATAAGGTAAGCTTAAGTCAAACTTAAGACTCACTGTCTAAACTACTCAACGACCCAGGCAAGAAAGATAAAGATCGTCCCTTGTCGACATAATTTAAAACATCACTTACCTTCGTATAGAGGCAAAATACTGTCCTAGGAAATCCTTAGCATCATTTAGAACTTCTTCTGGCTCCCTTGGTAAGTCTCCACGACCCGGAATCGCCATCAAACTCCCCAGACATGTTTTTTCGTTGCATAATGTAGACTGTTAACAAAAAAGGTCTACATTACTTTTTATGTATACGTAAGGTTTTAAGTAAGGCCTGACCTCTTAACAATCAATTTTTAAACACTATATATGTCTAATATTACGTAGCTTGGTAACTCAAACTCAAACTCAAAATATCTTTATTCAAGTAGGTAACCAAGTACACTTTTGAATCGTCAAGTTAAATTAATCGTAAATTTACATTTACTACCAGTTCGCAAGTCAAGGGCGTAGAGCGGGTAAGAAGAACTGGCAAGAAACTTTCCGCCACTCTTTTTAATCGCCAAGTATTGTCATACAAATTGTTTGAACTGGAGCAATTCAATCCCAAGGATTAGGATCATTTAAGTAGTCCTCAAATTTATAAAAAGCTTTGTTGATTAATTTTCGTTTAACGAGGGCTTTGAATTTATTTAGTGATAATTCTCTAATTTCGCTTGGGAGCTTGTTGTAAAAACGAATACAATTTCCATATAAGGAGTGGTTTATCTTTTGGAGCCTGGTTGGTCGTACACTCAAATTAGTTCTATTTCGCGTATTATACTGGTGAAAGTCACCATTTGTTTTAAAATCGTTTATATTTTTTTGGACATACAACAAGGCTTCAAGAATATATTGACCAGATAGTGTCATAATATTTAATTCCTTAAACTTATTCCGTACCGACTCCCTCGGAGAAACACAACAAATACCCCGAACAGCCCGCTTCTGCAGCACAAATATGGATTGAACCTCTGCAGCAGCACCCCACAGTAAAATGCCGTACGACATAACGCTATGAAAGTAGCTATGGTACACAATTTTAGCCGTGTCCTCATCAGTAAACTGTCGGATTTTCTTTACTGCATATGCTGCAGAGCTCAGCCTATTCGAAAGAGTCTCTATGTGTGGGCCCCATTGGAGTTTACTATCTATTGTTATGCCTAGAAAAACAGTTTTGTCAACAAAGTTTAGTTCACTGTCCTTAATTTTCAGGTTACCAATATCTCGCTTTACGCTAGTAGTTGTAAATCTAATACATTTTGTTTTATTCTCATTAAGCAATAAGTTATTTACATTAAACCAGTTAACTATACGAGAGATAGAATTGTTTACATCGTCCAATAATACGTTATTCCTATTCACTTTAAATAGAAGTGAAGTGTCATCAGCAAACAATACCATCTCATGAACTTCGTTGACAAAGAATGGGAGGTCATTTATGTAAATCAGAAATAAGAAAGGCCCGAGAATCGATCCTTGGGGACGCCCATTGATACCTGCGAACCCGGAGAGGTGACTCCATTGACATGAACTCTTTGGATCCTTCCCTTTAAATATGAATTCATCAGGCTGGAAGCTTTGCCATCAACGCCATAGTGTTGAAGCTTTCCAACGAGTATATCAGGATGAACACAGTCAAAGGCCTTTGACAGGTCACAAAAGACGCCGACTCCATCATATGATTCTTCCCAGGCGTTAAATATGTCCGAAATCAACTTCACACCGGCATCGATTGTGGAGCGACCCTTAGTGAAACCATACTGTTTATTATGTAAGAGTTTATTTTTATTAAAATGTAAAGAAAGCTGGTCTAGCATTATCTTTTCAAAAACTTTGCTCAACGCAGGGAGCACGGAAACAGGTCTGAAGTTTGACGGATCAGACTCACTACCGGCCTTGAACAACGGTGTAATCTTACTTAATTTCATTTCGTCCGGAAAGACTCCACAATCGATACATCTGTTAAAAATTATAGACAATTCAGAGCTTATTACATTAATAACGGAATTTAAAATGACTGTTGACATACCCCATATATCTTTACTTTTTTTAAATTAATAAGCTTAAAAGTTTTAACGATATCATTACAAGTTATATGTTTAAACTGAAATTTAATATTACATTCAGGTACACATTTTTCTAGCAATGAGATCGCAGCAGCAGGTGAAGAATCTAGGGACTTGGTCGTATTTAGTGGTACATTTGTAAAGAACTCTTCAAAAGAAGAAGCTACCTCTGGGTCAGATTTTATTAACTTCCCTTTAACTTTTAACATATAATCAGTTCGTTTGTCAGACGTTTTACCTGATTCTTCATTTATTATTTTCCAGGTAGCTTTTACTTTATCCATGCTATTTTTTATTTTTGAACTTAAATATTGAGACTTTGCAGTTTTGCAATCTTTTTTGAAATTATTTGAATACAACCTAACATATTCCCTAAATTCCACACTAGTGTTATATTGCATTTCGTCATAGATTTCATATAATTTTAACCTTTTCCTGTGTAACTCCTCATTTGCCCAGTCACAGAAACTTGTTTTCTCAGAGACCAATAAAGTCTTTTGAGTAAATACTTTCTTGAATTCATCAATAAATGATCCAAAACAGTATTGTATAAATTATTAGGGGATGAGTTGCCACACAGAAATGGCATTCTATAGACCAATGCTTCTCTAAATCTGTCCAAACGGTCATTTGTAATAGGAGTTATCACAATTTTCTTCTTTTTACATGTTTTTTGTTTCCTTAATTGGAATTCAAACCATTGACCAGTGTGATCAGATTTAAATCTATTGAAAATACAAACATTCAAAGGGGCTATGTCACTATATATATTATCTATACAAGTTGCGGTGCTAGCTGTTATTCTTGTGGGTGAATGAAATTGATTTATTAAATTGTATGAACGAAAAAGACTAAGTATGCGTACACTTGAATTAGAATGACAAAGTAAATTGACATTAAAGTCCCCACACACAATTAGCCCTTTATTACACTTTACTAATTTACACAATATCTCCTCTAATACATTTTCAACATTATTATAGACAGCTGATGGAGGACAATATAGACATACAACAATGAATTGCTCCAGTTCCACACAGGAGATTTCAATAGTTAGTTCTACAGAGAGGCTGATAATATCCTTTCTTTCTTTGCATTTAAGTTTTTTACTTATTAGGATTAATGAGCCACCATGAATTGCATTTTCTCTGCAAAACACACTACCAACCCTGTGGTTACAAAAATTAAACAAAACTTCATATTTTTTTAACCAGTGCTCTGTTATGCACAAAAGTCTATTTTTTGACTATTCAAGAATAGTTCAATTTCTAATTCTTTATTTTTCATCCCCTGTATATTTTGATGAACCACAATAATTTTTTGGGAATGAATTTTATCACATAATATACTTACCTTATTATTGCAAGAGTGGTGCTCTGTTGTCCTATTATCTAATTTAAATAAATATTATTTGGAATTTCTTCCAAGGTCTTATAATCTAATGCTTGCTCAATAGAAGCAAGGGGTCTAGCCAAATTCTTGGCTGTCATCTCTATAAAATATGATAGCGAAACAGCTATCTGTCTTTTTAAGAAAGCAGGTAGGTAATAATATCTACCCTTTGTAATAAAAAACTTTTTCGTATACCTATTGGTATCTATGACACAAAATTTATCATTATACATTGCCAATGTATGCAATGTTTGATTAAGAATATATCTTGTGTCATTTTCTTCCTTAGGAAAGCTTTGGCTATAGGGAAATGTAAACATAACAATCCTCTTAGAGTCTAATTTTCCTCAAAATTCCTAAAAATCCTCTTAAATACTGTATTTCGTTGGAAAAACGTTTTCTTTTTTTAAATCTTAAAGTATGTAATTTCAGCCAGGTAAAAAAATGTCGAAATATCGGTAAAGTAAATCGTATCAAAATACGTTATAACATAAGTTCGGGAGCTAACACGGAGAGGGATGTTGTTGGGACAAAGTGAGTGATTGAATTGTGCCCATACTAGATAGATTTGAATCTCGTTAGGAGGGGAAATGGCCGTATTTGTCGCGCTATTTCCTGTTTTACTGCCACTACGAACTTCAAATTAATTCGTAATTAAGTTTTAAATATTCACTATAACTCGACATCTATTTATTGATAAAAAGTAATAGTTCTCAATTTTATTTTAAAGTTAGTAATACCAATTTTCCTCCAGTAAGAAGATTTGAACAATCTGCAGAATGTTAAAATACGGAAAGTCGCATCTCGGACCCGTTTTGTGGCATCCTCGATACAACTTGTTGCGCCTTAATATTATGGGCAAAATTTAAGGCAAGATAAGGGCTGGTAGAATTAAAAAGGCGTGGTTGCGGAACGTACGGGTATGGACCGACATCAGCCGAGGAACTGTTTAGAGCAAGATACCCGGCAAAGTTATTAACAGCCAACTTTTAGTAATAAAGTGGCATCTGAAGAAGATAAAAAATTATGATAAAAACAGGTGTTTTATATGAAGCGTTACGTCCTCTGACTTCCCCATGTATACAAATATCTTTCCTATCCTTATGTAATGACAGTTCTTGCACATGCACAAAGTCAAAAATGTCTTAGCCAAGATGACCTCATCGGAATACAGCGAGATTCCATTTTTCTCAGACTTTGAAAATCCAAACAAATATACATTCATATAATATTAGGCTAATAATAAATGCCACCATGACGTGATATTAATGTACATGCGTTTCACGTGTTTAGAAAATTCTTTTGAGCAATTTCATTCCATGCATATAAGTTGGGTTATAAATTGCAGTCATTTCTTACGTTTTCCGGATGAAGTTTGCATCTTCTATTTTTCTTTATATGTAATGCAATATTTATACTTTTATAATTTATTAAACATTTCTATAGTGCTTAGAACTTTGTTAAAGATGAAATATAGAAATGGAAAACTAAAATAAATTTAATATGTGGCGCAAACTTAAAGCCTACGGCCGAAGAGTTACTCCAAAGGGACCAAAATCGAAGTTGGTGGAAAGACACTTATATTTTTGAAACTACTCTGTTAAATTTGTTTTAGTTCCGGCAGCAAAATCTATCATCAATATTAACTTCACAATACTTCATTTACATGTTATCTCGTAACAGCACTTCACAAATATATTCCTCTTTCCAATTTAAGTATAGAGTTCGAAAAAAAACCAATTTATAAATTTATAAACTAACTAAATCATATAAATATATCTATAACAAACGTATTACTAATGATTTACATGATTCAATGCCGTGTATGTTTATAACCTAATGAATATTTAGGCACATTCCACGGTAAGATAAATTCTAGTAAAATAAAGACCGTATATAATATAATACCGTACAGAGCATATTTGGCCAAGTGGCTTCAACGCGCGACTTTCATCTCTGAGGTCGTATGTTCGATTCCCAGCTGTGCACCAATGGACTTTCTTTTTATGTGCGCATTTAACATTCGCTCGAACGGTGTAGGAAAACATCGTGAGGAAACCGGCTTGCTTTAGACTAAAAAGTCGATGGCGTGTGTTAGAGGCTGATCAAATACTTGCCTAATAGATTTGTAAATGATCAAGGAACAGATACAGAAATCTGTGGCCCGGACCTAAAAATGTTGTAGCGCCACTTATTTATTTTATTATAATACAGTTCCTTTATAACTAACATTAATATAATGTACATATCCCATGCCTATATTAAAAAGCACAAAGGCTTAGAGCGTGATACCCGTCAATAAACTTAGCCGGAGACAAATTTCTTCAACTAAAAGAAATTCGAAAATATAGCTAGTTTCGTGTTTCAAATAAAGCATTCACTTTAACAATATTAGGATATATTAATGTACGTAAAAAAAAGACTTCAATACTTTGTCTAAGTCACATTTAAATAAAGTCAATTCCAACAATAGCCTTTAGGTTTTTCCTTCGTTGGGTCTTTTTCTGTGTAGAAAATCGTACTCATTATTCAGTCGCCTACGTATCAGGCATTTCTTGTTACAAATTATACCTGCTTACGTAAAACTTTACAGTTCTAACTTAGAATAATCTAGACATTAGATTGTTCTTGTCCTGTTTTAGAAAGTAACCCAACAAACTGTTGGTTGCAGTTTTCTAAAGAACATTTGTTTAGGATTAAAAATCAATAGTAAGTTTTTAGAAAATAAATTGAACAACATTTTTTTTGAAGTGAAAACATCTTTAGCGGCGTTGTACACTTTGTTGGAATGGGTAAAAAATGTTAAACTCGCATCAGGACAAATTCGTAAGACGGATGATTTTTAAAGGATTATGAACCTTCGTGCTAGACAATTACGGTTTTAATTCATTTGTCTCTTTCCTCAGATACATTGATGCATGGAATTTGACCTTAAGTCAATACATCAAGGTTTAATTTTGCGAAACGTCTAAAGCTTTATTATTTAAGATTTGGTCAGACTGACGCGAATAAGAAAATGGCAACTAAAAAATAGTGAATTTTCCTAATTGAATTATTTAATACTAATTTTAATTATTTTGTGTAGGTTTCGTAAGACGGATGGAGAGTAGACAGCTGGCGCGGCGTATTTAATGTAATATAAATTGTCATGTTTGTGTACGATAGCGCAATAAATAAATATTGTATTCTACCACATAAATGATAGTACTTTTATACTAACAACTAGCCGTTTCGCGCCCGCTTTGCTGGACGAATTAAAATAAATTTTATGTTTCATTATTTTATTTTTTTTCATATTTTTATTATTCTTCTTTTTAACTTCCCGCTAAGAAAATTGAAATATTTCGAAAATCGAGTTTTTAACAGATGTTGACGTTTAGAGGTTCTAGGAAGCCTCCCCGAATGTTTCCGCGGTGAAGTCCGTATGGATAAATTTTCATAAAAGTAAAACAGCAATAAAAAAATAGCCATAAACCATCTAGGAAAAATTTCGCATCGAATGGTGGTAGTTTCATGTCGATACGATCAGTGGTTTAGGCGTGAAGGAGCCTCAAACGAAGACCATTTTTCTTTTATATATATAGATTAAAGCAATTCGTGCAAAATTATTCCCTAACCATTCCAAAATATCAAAAATGCACAAAGTTAATATTCAAGTTTTCACTTCTGCCGGCACTCCCGGAGTGCAACCCGTCGTTTTTTTTTAATACAGAAATGGACAGACCTTCGGCCACAATCCCACCTGATGATTTTTGATGCAGAGATTTGGCCTATTGGAGGTCCAGGAGATGCCTGTTTAACCACGGCTTAACTGAACCCATATTTATTAATTGTATTTATTACTCAATTTATTTGGACAAACTTTATTTAATTTAAACCTAGTCATAAAGAATTTATCCAAACATTTGTAAAAAAATCGCTACTGTTATTCTAAGTAGAAATTAATTAAACTATTATTTTGATTCTAAAAAACTGTATTCAACTGAAGTACGTATCATCCAAGTATTTCAAGTTGGCGCGATACAAATTGCCGCGGGCGAGGCCCGGAAACTTTGCTCTCGCTATTGTTCATGGATGCTTTTTATTCTTGTCTATCGATACAGAAGAGTGCCAAATTACACACGATGTATTGTTATTTCTATTATAACAATACATCGAAATATGTTTTCCAAAGCCCGTACTTACTAGCCCAGTATATATATATATATTACTAGCTGCTCCCGCGAACTTCGTTTCTCCTTAATTTGATTTTACTTAGCCTACCTTTTTAGTACATACCAACATAGAACATTTTGCTATACTACCCCAGAGACTGTTCGGTTTTTCGAAATGTAAACGTTTTTTAGGTTTTTCTGTGAATTTGTCTATTTTTTTTGGGGTGGACACCCTTACGTATCACTTAGGGGTTTGAAAGATAGTAGCCGATTCTCAGACCTACTGAATATGCATATAAAATTTGATAAAAATCGGTCAAGCCGTTTCGGAGGAGTATGGTAACTAACATTGTGACACGAGAATTTTATATATAAGATTATCTTATCTTATTGCGGCCATTCAATGCGCGGAGGCGATGAGAACTTGAAGAAACTGATCGTGGTGGGTTACAGGTTACAGAAGGTAAAAGATCCGCCGTTCACCAACCAGATTGACCGATTAAGTGATAGACTCATCGTCCTCAAAACTGTATACTGTTATACGAGAGGCACTGGACAGAAACCGGTGGAAACAGATAGTCCGCTCCAGATGCTTCCTTGCTGACCACGACGCTCAGAAATGAGCTGCCGATTGCAGAGACAGATATATTATCTAGTCTTATTAATTAAAACAATAGTTAATAACCCGTATAATATTACTGTTTAATTAAATATTATCGCTTTTCATCACTGTAAACACAACAGGACAGAAATAGCGAATGTGTACTTAAGTTACAAGATTGATTAAGTTTTATATCTTTTTATAATAATTTTATATTAAGTTATAAATTAATACAGTGTTAATTAATGGCTTAATTTGCTTTTTGTTGTTTGTCTTTTCGGTTTTTTATTGTTAGAATAATATTTTTGGGGATTCGTTGGATACACCGTACACGGCCTTTCCTACCGTCATACAGTTTTTTAAACTAGTACCATCACCTTTGCACGTGATTCGGTTGTGACTTTTTATATTTACACTTACACAGTGAGCAGTGTTGGCCTAGTGGCTTCAGCGTGCGACTCTTATACCTGAGGTCGTAGGTGCGATACCCGGCTGTGCACCAATGGATTTTCTTTCTATGTGCGCATTTAACATTTGCTCGAACGGTTAAGGAAAACATCGTGAGGAAACCGACATGTCTTAGACCCAAAGTCGGCAACGTGTGTCAGGCACTGGCTGATCACCTACTTGCCTATTAGATTAAAAAAATGATCATGAAAGAGATTCAGAAATCTGAGGTCAAGACCTAGAGAGGTTGTAGCTCCACTGATTTATTTAATTTTTTTACAGTACTGTCAATAATATAAAAATTAATTAAGAATACATACGAAGTCCCATACGAGTTGAGGTCTATATTTTAAACACATGTTTAGACGTGACACACACACACATAAGAACGTAAACAACGGCGCAGTGAATGAAGCAAGTGGACAAGTCTTATCAGTGCAATAAAATTAGTAATACTTCTGTCATTAGTATACTGGTTATAGATAGTACATATATTATGAGGTTTCATACTCCTAATAATATGTAGTTTCCCTAATATGTAAATTTTTTGATGGCGATGCGATAGTATTTGCAATTATTATTAGCATTTACAATCAATATTTAAATATTCAACAAGTCTTATCAGTGCAATAAAATTAGTAATACTTCTGTCATTAGTATACTGGTTATAGATAGTACATATATTATGAGGTTTCATACTCCTAATAATATGTAGTTTCCCTAATATGTAAATTTTTTGATGGCGATGCGATAGTATTTGCAATTATTATTAGCATTTACAATCAATATTTAAATATTCAACAAGTCTTATCAGTGCAATAAAATTAGTAATACTTCTGTCATTAGTATACTGGTTATAGATAGTACATATATTATGAGGTTTCATACTCCTAATAATATGTAGTTTCCCTAATATGTAAATTTTTTGATGGCGATGCGATAGTATTTGCAATTATTATTAGCATTTACAATCAATATTTAAATATTCAACAGCGTATATCAAAGTATGATTCCAAATCCCATTACTCTAGTACTACCTGCGGCTCAGTAGTTAACGTATGTACCAATGGGTTCGATAGCGTAATTATAATTTTCAGATAGGAACAGAAGGCTGTATTTGGATAGTCGCTTAAATAAATGATTTTAAAATGGTAATAGATGAACCATAAATGTTTTGGGTTTTTATTCTGAGCTAAACACATCACTGAGTAAAGATTATAAAATGATGGTCATTTTCAAGTTGCTTTGCGTTTAGTGTTCAATAGATTTATGTAATTCTGCGTTGTCTGCTAATAGACGGATTTATGTCTACCTTATTATTATTAGTTACTGTTTAACATGTATTGTAATTATATATTCTATTTTATCTAAATTATGTCAGTTGGCTATTATGAATATTTACAACAATAAAGCGGACTATTTTAAACATTGTAAGTGTGGTTTTACTAAGTAATCTAAGAGAATCATTTTACGTTAACTTGAGTAAACAAATTGTTCTAATATTTGAGTTAATGGCTAATAAGAATATAAAGTTGTTGGGGTTCTTAAACTTCTAAATTTAATTTAGCTAAAACTAGTGAAATTCTGATAAATGGGAAGCCAATTTTTAAAATTTTACGAACACAAAATCATAAATTAGGAATCGATGTACCTGTGATATTATTTCCTATTTTAAATCCTAGTCATAAAAATATTTTCACTCACCACTCTTGGGCAGGGATCCTCATACAGACGATCATACAAATACTCCCTCGATTCATGATTCTTCAACACCTTTGGCCTGATAACTCTACGCGGCGTTTTCTTATCTAACTTCACGATTTTCAAACCCTCTCCATCCGGTTCATTTAAATGATCTATCGGACAAGATTTGGGTATCTCAACCACATGCACATTCGCGATGTCTATGGGATTATTAATATCTGTGGCAACCACACCAGGAGCCATAGTGTCATCAAGCGACGCGGTCGCACTAATCACGAATAGGTGCCACCGGTATATTTATAACACTTTTATCGTTTGTGACAAGAGTTTGTTTTTAATATTTGCTAACGAATATTCGTATCTTGACAGCTCAAGTTAGTATGTCAGACAAATAGGATTTGTACATTACAAGCCGCCGTCTACGACTGCCTTGCGATTCTGTAACTCACTTTTCGAACTCACACACTTTCACAGCGGCGGTCGCGCTAAAATCAGTCGTAAAGCAGTCATTTTACGATTTGGCATTCTGATAAACAATAAACTACAAGCTCCCCACCTTATCAGAATCTTAAAATGACTGCTTCACGACTGATTTGAGCGTGACCGCCGATGCAAAAAACCGCTGTGAGAGTTCGAAAAGTGAGTTACAGAATCGCAAGGCTGCTCTCGTACGTGGGACTATCGAATGGGCAAAGAGTTAGCCTATGAGCCATTAATTAGTTAATTAAGCTATGCAATTTTTTTTTAAACCTTACCTACTTTTCGAGTAGTCTTTTACAAAAGACTAGCATAGTCAAAGATTTATTTATTTATTTCTTAACACTTTGTTACATTAATAGTACATATACAATGATATCGTATTAATTATTAAGGAGGCAACGGGCCGGATAAACTTAGCGTCTGACGAAACGAGGTATACAGCGTTTTGAAAGCTTGGAGCATAAGGTTATATTTTAAAAAAATCATGCGTCCAGTCAACGTCAAACCACCCCAAAGTTGACACTGTCTAAGCATCGACTTCGGCGATGACATTCTGTCAATGCTGCTCTGCGCTGTCTTGATTTTTTTCATATGTGTATTTTGTATAGTTTACATAATCATTTTATGATATATATTCTACATCAATAGTATATAATAGATAGTGTGTAAAAACTGAAAATAAACACGGCAATCCTTTTAAACGTTTCTTATTGAAAAGTATTTATAGATTACGATATGGATAACAAGTTATAACTCCTTACAATGTGTGTTAAGCAATCTTGTGTTTAATCAGACATTCCGAATACTTGACTGGTATTATCAAAGCCCAATAACAATAAAAGTAAACTCTGTTGGATATTATCCAACTTTAATATTCAGCGCTTCTGTGAATTCATATTTGATATTAGGAGAGAAAAATATACTTGGATTCCACTTACGAGATAATATTGATGATATGTATGGCTATTTCTGATATTAATTTTTAAATGTCATACCGTAATATTCAAATTTCGAATGTCGAAAACATTCTACAATGACGTACTTAGTATACCTTAATACAAATAAAAGCATAATTGCTTGCTGGTAATAGTATAATTAAGATACAGGTCAAAGTTCAATTATACGAATTGTGTCTCACCAAGAAGTTTTCATTATTTTTTTCTCAATTTCCATAGTACTGGTCAGTCATATTACAATTTAAGTATGGTTTACGCTTTGCCCGTTTGGATTCATAAGTAACGTTACGTTTAGCTTTTCTTCAATACGTTTTTTCCCAACTTCTGAGAGTTAGAATAATAAATACACGCTATAAAGCCTGAATCTTCTAATTCCAAGAGTGAATCAAGAATTTACGTGAGTCAAACTGTCAAACGGATTTTTACGAAGACCGTATTTACTAGTAAAATGACAGATTTGAGTCGTTTTTATACGGAAGTTTGAAAAAATCTGAAGTCTGTAAGTTCCACTAACCAACCCCAAAGCTGGATTCGCCCTTAATGTAAGCGAGCTTTTCAAAAATATGTTTTGCTAATCCTTCATTTTGCAAGTTTCGTTAATTACTATTTTTATGATAACATGGTCATTTGTACCGTGATAGCTGGTAGCGAGACAAAATCCGTGTACATACAAATCGCTCAACAGATGCACCGAAGCTTTCAAGTTCAGCTCAAAGTTGCAGACAATTATAAAACATAATCTATTTATCTGAAAGTTGATTCACTCTTTTCTACATATTTGGCTATCAGTAATTAAATATTATTCCTTTAAATAAATATAGCCGACACAAGCTGTTTGTAAACAAATTTAATCGGTTGTGCAAACTATGTGTTACCGCGGTCATGTGCTCGTATTAATAATATTTAATTAAAGTCATGCATTTCTTGCTGATTGCCCATGATATTTGCCCGTTGCTGTCTTTGTATAGGCTTTCGCGAAATTAGGGGAAAAATAAAACACAAACTTATTGTCGTACATATTTTAACCTTTCTACTTATATACTTCTCTTCTTCTTTTATACACATAATATATATTTCAACCACCACGTCTTGGGTGTTAAATTAGCCTATCTAATGGGGCATGAGGCAGACATTATAGGTTGTATGTATGTATCACAACATGACAAACGATACGTTTAATCTTTAATCTTTATTTATTTATTTCTCACAAAAACTTAGGACTATGCAAGTGACAGCTATATACTATTATAAATAAATAATTGTCTTACTTCTGTTTAGGGAAAAAGCTAGTTTGTGTGAGACTGATGCCTGCTAAAGGTAAGACCTGTGTTACAGGTCATCAGGCCTCCACCACTTCGGATCGACAGAAGGTCTTATACAATACAATACAATATATAGTAGTTTAATACAATTATTTTAAGTCATTTAAATTATTCTAAACAAGTTCAGTTTCACAATATTAGATTTCTATAACTTTTATCAACGGCAATAGGAGCAGAAAATTATCTCATTTATTCTTCTTCTTCAGTCGCATTCTTTATTTCTGAAGGTCATGTTAGTTGCCGCACAACTTTCTCCACTCTCCCCTGTATTTGACAAGCCTCTGCGCCTTGGTGATGGTAAGCCCTGTAAGGGTTTTTACTTGATCGGTCCAACAAGTAGGGGATCGGCCTCGAGGTCTGGTGCCCTCCATTCTGTCAGTCACGATGAATTTTTCTAAACTTTCTGGATCCCTGCATGTTACATGTCTAAAAAAACTTAGGATGCGTTGGGAACAACGTGTCGAAAGACAATTTTATACCTTTAACCGTCTTAGTATGGACACGTTTGTTTCCTTAGTTGTCCAGGGAATCCTAAGGATCCGCTTCCATCAAAACATTTCAGTTCAGATGTTCGTTTATCCAGGATTCAGCGCTATAAAGTAAAATCGGAATACCCAGATTCTCAATCAATTTTCTTTTTTTTATAAGGAACTGTTCCGGTCCTTGCATAGATACAACAGTTTTGTCATAGCGTCTTTGCTCTTCATGGGATTTCTTTTTCGCTTCCTCCTTGACTGCTTATCAGGGAACCGAGGTATATAATCATCAGTTAAAGATGTGCAATACATGAGGATAACAATTGAGGAAAATTACATGTAACGCAATAAAATTGCGGTGGTTGTCAGGCATGGAAAGCTATGATAAATAAATAGTCTGCGCAATGGCCGCAATAGGAACGTATGTTAATTCGTAAATTTCTACGTAAATTTATATTAATACACGCATTCACAAAATATATCTATGCGCATTGACTTCCGATCGACTACACAAAATTTGTATTATTTTGTGTACCTTATTGGCAAGTCAAGGTCAAGAAAATTATGTAAACAAATACATTTTTTAAATCTTATTAGAATTAAGAAATAGGTAGAGGATTGAGGTATTTTGTATTTAATATAGTGTATTATTATTATTGAGGAACGTCATAGACCATAATATAACGACGGAACACACTCGTGAAACCGTGGCTAAAACAAACTAGCAAAAATTTATTATTTTCGTAAAGCATACAGCGCAATGATGAGTTAGTACTTCATTGAATTTAAATGTTTAAAAACTGTATTTTATAGGCGAATCTATGCTTTCTCTGACAACAACAATTCACTATTGTTCGCGCTATTTAAAGCTACATTTTATGGCATACATCCTGTTATGTGCTCTTTCCTCAGAGCCTTAAAAAAGGTAAAAGGATTTTGTGCGTAAAATACTAAAAAAAGAACTGAAAAGGTAAAAGTTATTTATATTCCTACCCTTACACAACAAAATACCGTAGAATTATGAGGAAACTATTGTTTCTGTGTCTTACAAATAGTATAATATATTAGTGCTAATGGTGTTTATATACGGCACCAGCACAAGCGGCCTCCATTTATGGTAAACGGAACTGGGTGGATATAATCTAAAAAGCAATTGTTCTGAATTAAGTAATTGCTTTTCCTTTCTTTCTAAAAACATTAATTTCACTCAAAAATTACTTAAAGTTTGTTCATGTTAATAGGTATTTGTGTGTAGGAACTAAATCCAATATGTTTTTTCATACGGCAGTCATACTTAGTTCATTCCTTAGTGGAATAGAATCATTGTGAACAATTATTTCAGCGGGCAGCTGGTTCCACATAGTGGTGGTGCGCGGCAAAAACTGTATTAAAAAACGCTCCGTTGTGGAACGACGGACATCGAGGTGATACGGGTGAAATTTCGTATTCTGCCTAGACGTCCGATGATGAAACTCAGGTATAAATTCGAATAACTCCATAAATGCGCTAGAAGATGCAGAGAGACCCCATATCTCTACGCAACGCCTAGGGAAAATCTATACTCCTACTCGTTCTACGTGGACTTTGTAACTAGACTAAAAACAGAGACTCATTTTCTACTTCAATTAACTAAGGGTCGAAACCGTTATGGATAGTCGATAAAAACGTTTTAATTTCGCGTTGAGTCAGCGTTATTTTTGCATTAAACATCGCTATATTATTTATATATGTAGCTTAGATTTCTTAGGCCCTGTATTAAAGTGACGGAATCTCGCTTTTTTTTTAGGTCTGGGCCTCAGATTTCTGTATCTGTTTCATGATCACTTGGTAATCTAAAAGGCAAGTAGGTGATCAGCCTTCTGTGCCTGACGCACACCGTTGATTTTTTGGGTCTAAGGCAAGCCCGTTTCCTCACTATGATTTCCCTTACCGTTCGAGCGAATTTTAAATGCGCATATTGAAAGAAAATTCATTGGTGCACAACCGGGGATCGAACCAACGACCTCAGGGATGAGAGTCGCACGCTGAAGCCACTAGGCCAAAACTGCTCGAATCTCGCATAGTGGGTAAAATTTACGGTTAAGACAAAGGTAGTTCTGCAATTAAGCTATTCCATTGCTAATGGCATCGCGGCACACTTATACAGCCCTGAGCTAGTATCCTGGGTTCCATTCCTGTTGAAAAGATTATTACGTTTGGATGACACAGAGGTCCTTTAAAATAGAAGATGAAAAACAAGTTAATTTGAATTTGTCCTTTAACTTTAAACGTCTTCCGAAGATAAGAGTTCTTTATTACAACCTCTCATATTTCTGAAAACATCGAAATCATAAATTACAATTTTAACATTGTTATACAAAGCAAGCAGTTTTATTTTGTTAACAAAAGGAAATAAAGTATTCCTTGACCCAAAAGACAATTATTTTTAAATTACGCGTTTAGCCGACTTATTAAGTTTTTGTTCTAATGTAATTTTCATTACTAGAAATACGACGTAACCATATTACTTTGGGACTCTTCAACAGGGGTTTTGTACTGTCAATATATAAATTCTAATATATAAAATTCTCGTGTCACGGTTTTTGTGGTTAAACTCCTCCGAAACGGCTCGACCGATTCTCATGAAATTTTGTGTGCATATTGGGTATGTCTGAGAATCGGACAACATCTATTTTTCATCCCCCTAAATGTTAAAGGTAGTCCGATCCTAAATATTTTTTGTTTATTTTTAGATATTTTTTCTGTTTTA
Source organism: Pieris macdunnoughi (assembly GCA_905332375.1). NCBI lineage: Eukaryota > Metazoa > Arthropoda > Insecta > Lepidoptera > Pieridae > Pieris > Pieris macdunnoughi. The sequence continues at coordinate 3,052,294 of CAJOBZ010000014.1, read as the reverse complement.
TTTTTATTTGATACAGCATACAAAAACATACAACCCCTAACTGTCACCCCTTCGGCCGGGCAGTCCTCGAGCAGTCGATCGACTGCCCGGCCGAAGGCTGTAGTGGTAGAGCGGTTTAGGATATTACCTCATAATGACTGTAGATACGCTTATAAAGAACTAGCTGCCCCAGCAACTTCGTTTCTCCTAAATCTGATTTTATTTAGCCTACCTTTTTAGTACATACCAACATGGAACATTTTGCTACCCCAGTGACTGTTCGGTTTTCTGGAATGAAAACTTTTTAGGTTTTTCTGTGTATTTTTCTATATATAAACCTCAGAGTTTAAGTCATAAGTTATTAATTAAAAAATGAAAAATAGGGGTTCGTAATAAAAAAAAAATAAAAAAATATCCAAAAAATAAAACTATTTTTTTTGTAATGGACATTATTAACCCTTATCACTTACGGGTTTGAAAGAAGTAGCCGATTCTCAGACTTAATCAGATCTCAGACAAAATTTCAAAAAATCCGTCGAGGCGTTTCCGAGGAGTATAGGAACGATAATTGTGACACGAGAAATTTATTAAGAATAATAGAATAACATCTGTCATTTATTATATCTGTGTTCCATTCAAATGGTCAACTGTTGTTAAGTGATGGCTCGCAAGTGTACCAGCCGTTTAAGAATTGGTTTCTTTTTAAGAATTGGTACGCTCTTTACTCAGCCCTTTACGCTAAGTTAAATTGTTTTGGTAAAACTCCAGTGGATAGCCGCTTCACAAAGCGATTGAGCGTGGCAAAAAAAGCAGGTCTAATGAGCATATAAAAAAAGGCCGGCAATGCGTTGCCTCGTTGCACACGATCCATCTGGGCATTAACAGTGTCCATGGGTGGCAGTATCACTTAATATAGGTGAGCCTCCTGACCTCTCTTCTTTTAAAAAAAAATATTATTGGTATAGGCCTATCAATATATTTTTAAACTTTGATTTTCCTGGAATATAAATATTTAAACAGAGTACCTTTGAAGCCGTATTAATTACAAAGCCTTAACATTGCAGGACAACATTAATATTCGACAAGTTTAAGAAACCTTGTTTCATTTGTTCATGAATATTCATTTAAACGAAAAATGTCAGAGATATTTGAATGAATTGTTTTTAACGTTTTGTCATTTCTGTACATTTTTCGGAAGTAACTCAACTTTTACAAAATGTGTTGTGTTTCAAAATATGTATTTATATAGAACAAAGGGATAACGGGCTGGAGACTGACTTGGTTTTAAGTGATATATGGTATCACTTGAAAACTCACCTGAAAACTCACTCAAATGCTGGCGATTGCATGCCCAATATTTTAAAAATCGCACGATAGTTTCTTAAACACAGTTATCTTTATTGATGCTTCTAGATGACCATGTCAAACCATACAAAAAATTGTCCCAAAAAAAATCCACGAGAATGTATGTGCGTGCGACTTTGTTTTTTATTTGTTTTGTTGTTATTTGTTACTTAAGATGTCATCTGGAATATGGTGTAATGGTTCAGCTCCCTTACAAACATTGTGTAAAACAAAAAACTTGGCGATTAAAATGAGTGGCGGAGAGTTTATTGCCAGTTCTTCTCTTCGCCGGCCTTCATTTAAGAACTGGCAGTAAATGTAAAATTAGAAGCATATAATGTACGAGTATATTTCATTTTTAACGTTCATAAGTGTACATTGTGTTACCTATATGAATAAATGATTTTTGACTTCGACTTGACTATAACCCTCTTCCGAACGCTCAAAGAGAAAATCATTTATTTTAAATCGTCAACATCAATCTGCGAACACTTCATTATTGACTTTAGAAACTTTTACTCATAAATTGAATTAATTCTTGGTTATTTGTCAGCTGAGACATTATTTATTCACTGCTTTATGTAATTAGTTTATCAGTAAAATACTTTTCATATAACCATGTGACTTTTAATACAAATAATGTGGGAATCAACAATGCGTCACAGTTAAAAACATTTCTTATACTTGGACGATATACGTAAGTACGGACACAGTACAGCGTGCGACTCTCATCCCTGAGATCGTAGGTTCGAACCCCAACTGGGCAATGGACTTTCTGTCTATGTGCGCATCTAACACTCGCTCGCACGGCAAAAAAATCGTAAGGAAATCGAAATGTCTTAAATCAAAAGAACGATGACGTCCACGACGATGATCAAAGAAACGGATTCAATCTAAGGTCAAGACTCATTTAGGGTTGTAGTCCCACTGGATTATTATTATTTATTAGAATTCATATTTTTATTTCTAACGTGTATGTCTTTTTTTTATAGAACAGGGGGCAATCGAGCAGGAGGCTAACCTGATGTTAAGTGATACCGCCGCTCACTCTTAATGCCAGAGTGCTCGCGAGTGTGTTTCCAGCCTTTTAAGAATTGGTACGCTCTTTTCTTAAAGGACCCTAAGTTGAATTGGTTTGAAATACTTCTCTGGGGCAGCTGGTTCCACATTGTAATTGAACGAAGGACGTCGTGGTTTTACTTATGAAATTTTGTATTCTGCCTCGACACCCGATGATGAAACTCAGCTGCAGATATTAATCGGAACAACTCCGATGTTCGATCCGAAAACTCTCCATGGTAGACGATGCAGAGTGACCCCCCATCTCTACGCAACGCTAAGGGATCAAGCCGCTCGGACAGGGATTGGTAGTCGACCAACGAGTCGAACCACTCTTCGTTGAATCAATCAATGTCATTTCTAATAACTATATATATAATTTACACTTCCTCAACCTTTATCGCTTTACAAAAAATACATTCAATAATCAATAATTTTACAGTTTTTGAACGAAGCCGTTACTATAAGCTTTACCATTTGTTTCCTAGTTTTTAAAGATTCTGCTTGATCGCTCCATAAACATTTCAACCACATTTCTGCGCAAATAACGGTACTGAAGTAGTTAGTCCTTTGAGCATTATCTAGCTCTTAATATTAAGCTTTCGTGTTAGTGCAGTTTAACAATGTACCGAGGGAAAACATTTTAAAACTAAATGGTACTTAGGACAAATAAATTTCCAGTGAACACGTAACGAAACCCAGCAGAAATATATTTGAAAGAAGACTTTACCGCAGTAAAATCCTTTCACTGTAAGTGCTTAAACAATTTTATAAAGATTTTATTTGACAGAAAAGAAACTTCTCTCTTATATTCTTTCATGTGTACTTGTGCGTACAGAGAAGGCAAACATCGTGAGCTAACTGACATATTTTAGACTATCAAAGAAACAGTAGTGATGCCAAATAGGTTCTGAGGCCGAGAAATTTAGGTAACTGATTTATTTTTATGTGGGTTTATATATAACAGAGAACATATTGCTGGAGCGTTCGCAAGTGCATTGCTGGCCTTTTAAGCTTGCACACCCACTTTTCTTAGCTTATTTTGCCCAAGCGGTTTTAGCACTTGGGTTTAGTACCTATTCACTATTCAGAAATGTTTTACACTCTCATGTACAACCTCTCAATTGATGAGCTCAAACATATTAGTTTAAGGTATAAATCCAATAGTTGACCTGTATATTAATTAAATTATAAATTGCAGTAAATCTGCTTACGTAATACTTGTATGGTCACTAGTAAATGTGCTTTCAGGCTTGTCAAGTGCAAACGTTTATACATAGCTTGTAAAGGGCAACCAAAGGCTCAAGTACTTAACCCCATATATACTATTCAATTATAATCAAAGATTATTTCGTCAAAGAGCAGTGGTGTGTAGTATTGTGCTCAAGGGTACGTTGTTTGATCGTAGGACCGTGAAAATCAATGTAACGTACAGACATTGAAAAGACATTCGTTAAGGCTTACAATACATATAGTATAATGACGTTAATTAAAAAAATCAAAGGAAAACTCTGTTAGAAAAAGACAGGTGTCATTTAAAGTCCTGCTTCCTTTTTAATTTTTTAAATATATAACAGTGGGGAAAAAGAGCCTACGGAACGCCCATAAAGGGTAGTCATCGCTGCCCATGGACATCCATTTTTAGTAGGTGCGTTGCCGGCCTTTGAAGGAGTACACTCTAACTTTGAATAGTTGTAATGAATATAACGTTGAATATAAGATATTGTCTTAATTTATGATGATAAATAAATGATAAAGAGTAAGTAGTACTAAATTAAAGAATCAGCAGGTGGTACATGTCAGAGAGAAGGGCGGGATTTGGAGAAAGCCCTTTAAAGGCCAAAAAGGGCACTCATACCTAAAAGAAGATTGAAATGGAAACGTGTTTAAATGTAAAAGTATCCGAATTAAAAGGTGAAGATTATTATTATTATGTACTACCAACTTCTTAACACGAATCATTGCATTGTAAAAGGACGCCTGGAAAAAGATTGACGCGATTGTCCACAAAGGGTTATGCAGTAAGACAAAAGCAATGCCATAAAGGATATCATGTAGAAATTACTAGAAACAAACTTTATTTACGAAAATTTATGATAAACGAATTTATCGGTTTATATTGGCGAATGTATTTGAAACATGTTTTGTATTTATTTAACAAATATTTTATTAATTTAATAAAGAGATGACATTAACTTACGACAATCTGTTTTGATTACATACATAAAATTATTTTTAATGGAGGTTTAACATCCTTAAGATGTGCACGTTTTTTTACGATAAATTAAATATTAATAATAGGTTATTACCGCTTACGTTATAGATGCTATATACATCAAATCAAAATATTATTTATTCATAGAACTTATGAACGTCAGATATGCTTCTAAATGCCAGTTCTCAAATCAAGGGCGTAGAACGGACGAGAAGAACTGGCAATAAACTCTCCGTGACAATTTTAAAAAGCCGAGGTTTACTTTTACAAAAATTTTGTAAGCAACCATTATTAACATGTTAAAGCAGTTATTTCATTAAATAATAAATATATAGGAAAAGCGAATGTTTCATTTCTATTGGCAAGGCACGGTTAATAAGAAGCATGCATTTGCATTACTATCGGTACAACACACAAACATGTAGTATCAAGATGAATCAGTCAAGGTCCGCAAGATTCTTTGCCTTTATATCCGTTAACTAAGTTTCAGTGTGTAACTACTTGAGATAACCAAAGCGTAAGATAAAATTACACAACTCCAAATTTAAATAATACTTTTAAACTTAACTATTAAATTTATTCCTCGAACTTTGCATTAATTTACAATTAACAATTATTTGGTACTACACGAAGTGTTGAAAGGCGTGCCTTATCTCAAATCGGCGAAGATTCGTCAAAGCAATACATATTGACTGTTTTATAATTAACTTGGTTATATAATTGGGATGATCCTTAAGATACAATATATTTTTTATTTGACTTATCAAGCTATATTTATTAGAACCCTTTATTTGCCTTACATTTCTTTATATGATAATTTCTCTTTATAACTAAGTAGCTGATGTCGGAGTGGGACAAACGGTACAAAGAATCTCATACCGCTAAAACGACGAAATTCTTTATAAGTAATGTTATAGATGGCTACAAAATTATAAGACAAAAAGACCTTTATACATGTATGTCTTTATTCACGTCTGATTTAACAAATGTACACTTAGGAACGTCATAAAAGTCATGTTACATAAAATAATAAATGATTTTGAATTTCAATTCACAACAACCCCCTTTGCACCCTAGGAAATAAGGACCTTATTTGTAAAATTTAATTGCTAATTTATCTTCTTTAAAATGTCATTAAAAACTTTGTCATAAAATTTATTGCTGTCGTTATCACAGACTATATTTCGAATAATAAGTTTTATATGTGACAATGAGCTTTTTAATTTAAAGACATAGACATAACATTGGCTTATAAACATGTTTGCTTAATAAGTTATAACGAGCCATAAAATGAGTGCTTTGCAAGCTTTTGATACATTAACAAGCTGTATGCGAGAACACGAACGAATGTAAATATATCTAACAGCTGTTAGAAAACTTGAATAGACGGTTACCAACATTCAGAATTATCCAATAGATTAACTAATTTGCATTGTTTGCAAATTAAGTTCAAAATGTAATCCACAAGTTATTCACTTACACTATTACTACTTAGCATAGAATAGTGAAATGCTATTTTTAGCGTCTGCTACTTTAGAATTGGTAAAGTTATTTTTTTTTATTAATTTAAGTAGCATTTACGACATAATGAACGTCTCTTCACGGCTGTTAGGCTACTGATCAAATTCCACAGATTGGATGTATGTTTTAAAAAAAATTGCCTATTTTCCGAGTGTCCGTGGACGGCAGTATCATTAGACATCGAATGAGCCAGGCGGAAGGAGCCCGTGTGACGTAAAACCACAAAAAAACAAAAAAAAACTCCATTCAAATAATTCTACACATCTATATTAATACGTGTTTCACACATGTTCTGTTCTCAACCGCCGTGGCCGATAGAAATAATGAAAAAAATAAATAAGAAGATAATTTTAATAAAAGTTTGAATTTAAAATAATCTCCTATGTTAAGTCAAATTAATGTTCAAGATATTCAAGATATCCATAAAGGCAGCTGAGTCTTACCACATTCAGTTGTGGTCTGTGAATACAAGAGATTTATACAACAATTGATTTACTTCATATTTCATTTAGTTCAGTAATACCATATGAATCTAAATTAGAATTCCTAAAGGATGATTCTCTACCCTTTGACAAAATCTTATCCATAGGAACTCAGTATTTAGATCAAGGAACTGATAATTTAAAGATGTTATAGTTTTAGAACTACAAAAGTCATTAAGAATATTCGAAATGTTTGTGCTTAAAAACACATAAAGGATAAAAAGGGACTGTCTCTCTCTCCTAGTTCTGAGCGTCGTGGTCAGCAAGGAAATATCTGGATTGGACAATCAGTTTCCACCGGTTTCGGCCAGCGTCTCTCTTATTATTTTATCATCAGCTTCTCCAAGTTCTCATCGCCTCGGTGCATTAGGTAAGAAAAGTTTAGTAATACAGTATCAATCAAATCTTTTTCTCACATGCGATTTCAGAGAGACGGTTCAGAGAGATTTTAATTGAAAATTTGTTTGGCAATAGAACAGACCTGTTCTCTGACTCAATAACCATTCAAGAACTGTCTAGCCTTCCATCTAGCCGACGACAGCTTGTCCAGGTTTTCTGGTTCGTGACGGTCGATAAGTAAGAACTGAATCTAAGAGGGTTTAAACATCATTGCATGTTTTTAACTCATAACTAAAACATTTTTATTTAATGTTTTTTATTATTTGTATGTTTCTTTTGTTAACTGTAACGAGAATCACAATAAATATTGTATGTTATAATCACAAGTTCCGCTGAGTCAGACGTCACGTCACATAATGAGTACGAAATAATTACGGCGTAGGCGGAATTACAATGCGTAAGAGGCATAGTATAAGAAAGGGGAAGGTTATTAAATATGTGAAAGTGAGCATAAATTTTATTCACGCTAAAGTGTGAGATAATTGACGCAGATATTCAAAATGGTACATAAACTTGACACGTCGCGTCGGCTTGATGTTATGTCCACGCGATGGCTGGTGATATCAGAAATTACATACTTCTTTTACGTAGTTTCTGACATATCATTCTCTGACATTTATGGAATATAATACTTTAATTCACAAAAACATTCTTCTCATGATGATTATTAGGTTAAAATACTTGAAAAAGTCGAAAAATCGAAAACTTCTTTAGCGGCGTTGTACACTTTTTTTGGAATGGGTAAAAAATTTTAAACTCGCGTCAGGACACGTGACCTGATCGAAAATTCGTAAGACGGATGGAGAGTAGACAGCTGGTGCGGCGTATTTAATGTAATATAAATTGTCATGTTTGTGTACGATAGCGCAATAAATAAATAGTGTATTCTACCATATAAATGATAGTACTTTTATACTGATAATTAAAGCGATTCGTCCAAAATTATTCCCTAACCATTCCAAAATATCAAAAATGCACAACGTTAATATTCAAGTTTTCACTTCTGCCGGCACTTCGGTTTTTTTTCCTACTACTTGCTTACTTGTGTATAGCTTTCACGTAAAATATTTTCCAAAATAACTTCTGGTTCTTACTCAAAAGGTGCGTTTTAAACATATTTTTTACAGCGTGAAACTATTCAACAACAGGTACTGTACAAAGAAACTGCTACAGGACTAAAATTCAATTGAACCTTACGAACTCAACAACTTATTTAGTTTAAAATTCCAACAGCCAAGCCAGCCAGCTACCTGTAAACACAATTAGAGAATCGAAAAGCTTTAGTATCATTGATTAGATTTGCTAGTTCGAAAGAAGATGTGATGTGAAGAGTGAAGTGTTTTTTAGTCAATTGGAGCCATTTGCTGAATTCACCATAACACTGCATAAGCTACACAAAAATTTTCGTAATTTAAAAAGTAATATGGGCAACGTTGAAATGTGTTAACTTAAGATCTAATTTAGAACGGCTTTTCAGTTGAAAATCTACTTATACTTTAAATAATATAATGTGCAGAGGCGATGAGAACTTGGAGAAACTGATCTGTAATACAGAAGGCAAAAGATTACGTGGCCGTTCACCAACCAGATGGACCGATGAAGTGAAAGACTCATCGTCCTCAAAACTGTACACTGTCATAATAGAGGCGCTGCACTGGACCGAAATCGGTGGAAACAGATAGTCCGCTTCAGATGCTTCCGATGCTGACCACGACATGAGCTGCCGATTAAAGAGAGAAAGAAGCTTACAATAATTCAGAAGTACATAAAGAAAGCAATAAACAATTCTATTAAAAAAAAATTTCAAATAAGCTTAACTTACACAGTTACTATAGCCCTTACGATACAGTACGATATACGAAATGTGCCAAAATACTGCTTGCTAATGAATTTTATCGTCACCTTATGTTTACGTAGGCTTTTATTAAACGTTAAGATTTATTGAACCCCTCCATTCACTTTCATTGTGTATTTAAATTTGATGTCTGAATTGCTTAGCACCTATACGGTTTTTATATACATTTTTAATAGGTGATCAGCACAGGAGGCCTGACACACGCCGTCGACTTTTTGGGTCTAAGACATGTCGGTTTACTCCATGTTTTCCTTCACCGTTCGAGCGAATGTTACTTTTACCTTACTTTTATAAGTATACATATATTCTCCATGTGTATAATACGGCGCAGTACTAAGTAACAATTTAACTATTGACCTGTTCGCCTCAAGTGTGGAGTCGGCAAGAAGAGCTCTGACATCGGAGTTCCTTAGTGGAATAAATAGTGTATAATAAGTTTTTATACTTGTACAAGTTATACTACCCTAAGTCCCTACTAATTATTACTTAGTTTATTGCTTTCTATGATCAATATAGTATTATTAAAATCATTTTATTGTTACCAATCCAGTTAGTTATTAGTACTTGATATGTAAAGATTTTTTTAATGGTTTTAAAAGAACTTTATATTTAGCAAGTAAGTTAGGTATAAGCTATAAATCTATATAAGCTATATATATGTACATTCGTGAATCGTAGCGCGCGTATTTCACGCTTAAAGTAGTAACAGAAACAACACTTTGCGGGTTTACGGTCGTCATACAAGCAAATGCTCCAAGTTTTGCCGATAACATCTTCGAACGAAACTTTCAATGTATTAAGGTCATCGGTTCCTGTAATTGTGGTGTAATCTGAATAATTTTGTGCTATTTGCGAGTAAAATAAGTTTAAGTATATAATCAGCGTGCTAATCAGCCCTGAGGTTCGAAGGTTTCGAAGGTTCCGAACCTCAAATAGGCAGTCCAACCAAGTCCGAGTCCATTGAATTTGACATACAGGAGAAAAGCTTAGGTTTCCTAGAAAAGCGGTGTCGTTAACTAAAGGCCGTCATTTTAAGGTTGTTTGATAATAACGGCCGTCTTTACTTTTTAACATAATGCAAAAAAACATAATTTTCGCTCGTCTAAGTCACGTTTCCACTCATTGTACTAATTAAATATGCGCACCGCTACACGCGAAAAACTTTGAACTACTGTTTATCACGGCTATGACGGTCGTCATGCAAATGACAGCACCACTATTTGACATTACGGTGACACTCAACGTTCTCTAGAAAACCTACTCAGATGTTATTTATAGACAACGTATGGGTGACGTCACCCAACGTTACATTACGGCCGTTGGATAACGGCACCGCTTTTCTAGAAAACCTAAGCTTGACAGTGCGTTAAATCTTAACCTTATAGCAGTAAATTGAAACAAGCCATAAAGCCATTTTTACACAGTTTCCAAAGTTCTTTTTTCAAATATTTTTACAAGGATTTCGTAAAGTATAATTTTAGTTTTGTTTAAGGAAAAGTAACGAAAAGAAATAAAATTAGTTTTTAAATAATAAATTTGTTATTTGTAGCATTACTTACGTTTTAACTATATAGGTATATTGAATATGGAAGTGTATGGAGTAGGATAAGCTTTGTAAACCGGGGAATTATCGGCCAACCGCAAATCATTGGCCGAACACAATACACATTGAGCTGTTTACGTTCAAGGGTCAAATGGTACACACATACATACACACATTATATTTATACAATGTTATCTGAGAAGTATTTTGTAACCGTTTTTATAGAGCAGAAAGAAACTAGATGCTAAGTACCGCTGATGAAGACTAACCATAACCCAGAATGGTCGCGAGTGATAAGTTATCCTCCAAGATTTGTTGAAGTACTGAAAGTAGTATTGATATGGAAATAGTTCAACGGGCAGCTGCTGCCAGCTACCAACTTAGGGTCCTTCAAGAAAAGAGCGTACCATTTATTTAAATGCCGGCAACGCACTCGCGAGCCCCTTATCCATGGGCGGCACTTATCGCACATATCATCAGGTGAGCCTTCAGCCCGTTTGCCTCCTGTTCTATTAAAAAACAAGTACTGCGTATTTCTGAATAAATGAAACTTGTGAAGGCGAAATTTGCTTTCTCGAGTCAGTTTTAACAACTAGCTGGTCCTTTGTAAAGTTCTCTACTGCATAGGTGCTTGAAAAGTTTCTAAGTTCTCTTCTAACTTTTATTAACTTTACTCATTTAGTGTTTCACAAACGAAATTCGCGATACATACAAAATTTAGTTCTTCAGATGTTAAGACCCTTACACACGTGTAAAAAAAATGGCGATTTAAAAGAGTGGCGGAGAGTTTATTGCCAGTTCTTCTCTTCCGTTCTACGCCCTTGATTTGAGAACTGGTAGTAAATGCAAAATTTGAAGCATTAATATGTATTTCTTTACTGACGAATCATAAGTGTACATTATGTTACCTACATGATTAAATGATTTTTACTTTTACTTTTTACTTTATGTAAGGCCCATAACGGCAATTAAAAAAAACCAAGAGACAACAAACCAGTGACATTTCTAAAAAATGTTCTGTGTTCTAAATTTAAAATGTCATTTGTAATCTACTGTGACTGCGCCTCGATAAATACAAATCAACAACATAAACAATTAAAAACCACTCAAATTGTACAAGCGTAAAATTTTAAAACAACATTATATCACTATAAAACTAACCCCGAAGTTGACTTTTATCGCTGGTACACGTGCAATCCATGTTGATTCCATGTATTTACGATGTGAGCAGCGCCCAAAGGGTTTCATCTGGCTTTCGTATTGAGAGTAATCTTTTAGTCGTAACTTTATGTTACTCCTTACTATCGATACGCCTATAAATTGAAGGGAGCTTTGGGAGGTTCTAAACGAGTATTTAAAATGTATATGGTTTGTTAGGGATATGCAATCAAAATTTACGGAAAATACTCTTGTATAATTGAACTCCTGGTGGGAAATAATTATAATAATCGACGATAAGGACTTAATTAAATTAATAGAATAGAAATATAGTTAATAGAATTAAATTAAGTAAAGGTGCAACTAACAATTTATTTTATAGATTTTTTTTTGTATAAGCTAATAATTGTTAACTTTTATGTTTATGTTTAAAAAGCCGGCCACGCACGCCCGCCCTCTTGCATTTGGAGTGTCCATGGGCGGCGTCCTCCTGCCCTTTTGCGTCCTGTTCTATAAAAAAGGCATAAATAAACATGGTAAAACATTATTTAACTAATTAAGGCTTTTAGTATATTTACAACACATTAATCACTTGATTAACATCCCACTTAAAATTAGGTAATTTAAAACAATAACTCATTCTTAGATCATTAAATAATTACAATTTTAATTGTTGTGAACTTCAGATGAAAGGACAATGAAGATTAATATCCAAGTGGGAACAAAGTCCATAGAAACCGTTTTACTTGCAGATAAACACTGTTTAATAAATAAACGGAACTACAAAGAGACAAAGTAATAGGAAGTTATAAACTTTGTATACATATTATTTAATTAATATTTAAATTGAGTGAGCAGTATTGACCTAGTGGCTTGAGGGTGCGACTCTAATCCCTGACGTCGTAAGTTCGAACTTCGAACCTTGGCTGTGCACCAAGAGTCTTTTCTATCTATTTGCGCATTAAACACTCACTCCTACCGGTAAATGGACGGCATGTGTCAGGCACAGAAAGATAACTACCCAAAGAAACAGATACAGTTTTCTGTAGCTACTCGTAATACCATGGGTTGTAGCGCCACTGTTATCGTGTATTTGCCGATTGTACGATATCATTTATTTTATTACATACAACACCACGCAAACATTGACATTTCATAGATATTTTACAGATTATAAATTGTCAGTGCCATTTATGCAATGCGTCAATATGTCAGTGGTGTCAGTTAGTTGAATTCCAATTGTTCTCTAATTGTCTACCGGTTATGCTCACAGACTTATTTTAAAATCAACATGGCGGACAAAAGTGATGGCCATGTGGTGAATAATAATTTCGTCGAATCAGCAACATATATATCTCTCATTAATATTGCGTATATTTAAATCTAAACGTATAAGGCTGAGATTGTATACTTATATCTTAACGAATTCATTCAAAACTGGACAGAAAAACTATTTTGACCTGAATATTCATAATTGAGAATATTTGATATTGGAATGGATAATGTTCGAATATTAACAAGGGAATCGTCTATTGTTTTTTAAGAGGTTCTATAAATATTCAGTACCTGAAAGACCGAGTTTTTTTTCCATTTTTCACAATACATTAAAACTGAAATATGCTACGCCATTGGCCGACTTCGCTACGGTGAAATATCTTTATTGAGCCTATTTTTATATACGCAGGAGAATTAGTCCTTTATATATACAGAACACAACTGTAACTTCAGAGACACACGCCTGCAAGAAACTGTTCTTACTAGGAAGACCACCCTTTTATATTCTTAATCTTCTATTTTTTTTATCTGTTTTTTTATAGACTTTAAATATTGGTTAAAGAGGTTTGTGATTTTAATAAAGTCTTTATTATTATACTCTCAATTTAATAACTCTTATACTAACTGTTATGAAGCAGGCGCAGGATCGACAGATTTACTGTGCTAATTCCAAACTTTAAAACGGCGGGATTTATATGTTTCGCCCATCAGGGTCATTAAACATTATTGAAATTTCTAACCGCTAAAACAATTAGATGTACTTTTAGAAACACCATAATCCTATACCATACGCCCAGCACATCCATAAAGACATCTCACATACAAAAGACAACTCACATAAAATATCACGCTATACTTACTAGAATTTTTTCATTATTTAAAGGAAGACCTCGATCATAATTTCAGTACGCTAAATTAACTTTTGCACTTCCACCGAGGTCCTTAATAAAATTACGTACTTTAAATGCAAAGACTTGTTCGTGTAATGAAATCAATATTTTTTAATATTACCGGCGCTTGTCGATATTATTTCCATAGTAATAAGAAATTATCAGGTCATGTTCCCTGTGCGACCTAATTGAAAAATTAGTGCAGTTGAAGATTTTTACGGTGGTTTAACCTCGAATGCGTCAAAATTAAGTTCTTTGAATAAATATTGGAATATAATCTTCTAATATATAAAATTCTCGTGTCACAATGTTCGTTCCCATACTCCTCCGAAACGGCTAAACCGATTCTTATGAAATTTTTTATGCATATTCAAAGTCACATTAAGGAGAAACGAATTTCGCGGAGGCAGCTAGTAATATATAAGATTTTTTAATAAAAACAGTCAAGTTAGTTGTTTATGGCTGTATTAACATTAACGCCTAGGGACTGATCATTATCTACTATTTGAATAATTATTTTTCTACAATGCCCCTTGAGGCGAAAGCTGTTTTCCTCAAAATAGATTCACCCTCATAAAATGGATATAGAAATTACACAAGCACTTTGGAGACGATAATTCTTTTAAAACCTTCTGGAACAACTACTATTGAGATTTGATTACGCCTTAACCTTTATTTCGCTATAAAGAACACAATTAAATTTATAAATACGAAAGTTTTAGCCCATCTAAAGGCAAAAAAATTTTTTTAGGACACTCAAGTATATATAAGTTATCTTAAAATAGTAATAAATAGGCATCTAATTATAATTTAAAGAAGATTCATAGAGAAGTAGGGAAGGGGATGACGGGTCTGGGCGTTACTGCATACGATTATTTGCATTTTCTGAGAAGATTTACTATGGTAATAAACTGAAAGCACACCAATTTTTTGAAAAAAGCTGATATTTTGACGGGTGAATTTTCGATTGAAAATTAGGGTGTTTTTTCGATATTAATTCAAAATAAGGTGAAAAAATAAATATTTTTAATCAAATAAATTACAGCGTATTTGGGACATAGAAAGGTAAGTTTTCACCAAATTTCGTTAAAAAATTTTTTTGTAAAAGATAAAAATTAAAAACCTAAAACTTCGTTTTTTGAATTTTTCACATAAATTTTGAGGTTATGTGAAAAATGTGTGAATACAAAAGTTTTAGATCTTTTTATTACCTACAACTTTGCCATTTAACTTTCTTCGATAGGACTTTTAGTTTTGCCGGAAATCGAGATAAACCGTTCTTTACCCTTAAAACTGGACCCCCCCCCTTCCCCTTCACGACCTCAGATCGCCCGTAAATTAGTTTTCCTTTGATTTTTATAATATTCTCCTCCTTTTCCAATAGGTTTCATCCTACTATTATTTTTTTAGGTTTCAAAAATTATCGGCACTGGTCTATACGTCATGCTCAATTCGTTTTTTTTATGTCATCGAAACTACAAAATATATTCAGAAAAAAAACGGAAACAGAAGCCCTTAAATCGTAACCATTTGTATAACGCGGTTCTATTATCCTTTAACAATACATGTTAATATAAAACTCATTCGGGACAAACCATTCAAAATCAGCATTAATCGAATTTACCTTTTCATATGTTCTACATTTGTTTTCTAAACTGAGGGACCCACATTAATTTTGAAGGAGAATCGTAAATTTAATACAGTGCCCTTCATCAAGTTTATAATTGTAAGGGTAATATTGTGATTAGCAGGGATCATTGGTTCCACCTGCTTTATTAAAGGCATTTGACTTCGCTACCTGATGTCAGGGCATTCATATATCTCTTATTATTTAACGCTACAGCTGATTTTGATGAATATGTAATTGGCTTTAAAAAAAAATTAAATAAACATTAGACAGTTGGGCGTGCAAAAATGGTCGCTACAGGCGGCTCATATTATTAAAAAATGTTTAAAAAATCACTAAAAATACCCATAGCACGATTTCGATTAATATTACCTCCTCTAAATATGAGGTTACACTTGTATGTACATCGGACTCATAGATAAACGCTTAATAGAGTTAAAAGCTTTGGCTTTAAAAATGCTTTTGCAAACTAGTGAACTGTGGAATCAAACCTACTCTTCTTCGAGAAAAGAGCGAACTCAACCCTCAAAATCAGGCAACGCATTTTTTCAATGAGTGTCCGTGCGGTAAATACCTTTGACCATTGAACCGCATGTTAATTATCAACTCTATCTTGTAAAAAAATTAAGAAAAATTAAATCTTTTTCCGACCGGACTAAACAGAACATTGATTATGCTCTGTAATATATATGCATCTATTTATACAAAAGATTTGTTTTCTTACGAAAAAACCTTTGCGATTTCTAACTTTCTTACTGATGTTGCGTAAATGAGCATTATTTTATTCTACTTGTAATGCAAGTTTTCGTTATAGCATACATTTTTGTTCTAATGCTGCATTCTTAAACACTTAATGAAATGCTCGATATCTACTGAAAGGGTGCTTTTGGGAATTTCTGAAATACAATTATAAGGATTCAAAATTCCAAATACCAAACATTTGTGACCCAGCAAATTCTCAATAAATTCTTGTCGTTTACAACATTGGAGTGATTTTTGTTTTTTTAACAGCCAATATGTATTTCTACTGACACTCAAATTCCCTGTCTTGACTCTGAACGGTTTTAAGCAAACCTTTTCGGTTCGGAACGGGTTTTCCTTCGTGCCCTGTTGTTCTGATTTTATATCCATAATATGTAGTTAAGATATCGAAACCAAGCATGTAAAGTGAGATATCTTTAAAGATATTTGATTATTTGTACACGAGCACGGACTGTTCCCATTTCGACGCAAATTTTTTTGTTTATTACCATAATTACGAATAATTTTTACGTTCATTACTTAAATTTACTTACGTTCAAACTTAGAGTTTATTGCCAGTTCTTCTCGTCCATTCTACGCCCTTGATTTGAGAACTGGCAGTAAATGTAAAATTAGAAGCATTTAGAATTCAATATTTATTTCTTTATTGACGTCCATAAGTGTATTGTGTTACCTATATAAATAAATGATTTTGACTTTGTCTTTGATTTTGACCAAAATGGCTTATTTTTTTTATTATAATTTTTTTAATATTTGGTTTATTTAATATTTTTTTATTCAGTTATTAATTATTTTTGCTTGATAATAGTTGTTATAAATAATACACGATACACATATATTGAACAAACCTTTGATGTTACCTCGTGGTAGTACTTTTAAATTGTATGTCCTATTTTTTTACCCTGTTTTTATATCGCATGCAAAGCACTCGTTTGTTGGATGTAATATTTTTGTTTTTTTCTAGTGTTTTTGTATTTTTATCAAGTAACCGTGACTAACATTCAACTAAGAATCAAATTTAATTTTGTATCTCAAAAGAAAATTTCATAAAACACCGTTCGCCACTCACCACAATTTAAAATTAATAATTCCTTGGTCATTTTTCCAAAAGACAAATTCTTAATCAAATATTTATTCGCGTATTTGCGGTATCTTCAGATTAAACTCCAGGGATTGAGTGACTCAAAATTGTCGGTTTATGAATAAGTTATTGTAAGTACATATTTTACTTTGATTTAACATTATGATATTTTATTGAATTATGACAGTTATTATATGAAAACCTTTATAAGTCTGATTAGATACACTGAGCAGTATTAGCTTAAACAAGCTTGCGAATCTCCACTCTAAGGCCGCGTGTTCGTGCCTCCGGATGATAAATTCGTGCGAAAATCCACGACGTGAGTCAAGTACGGTAAAAGACTACTCACTAAACTGTTGAAGATAAATCGTCAATAAAATACTTGCAGAAATGGGTCTGCTCCAAGTCCAAATAATATATCATAAAAAAATCTTTCCTGCATCACTATTTTATGTAAGGTATATATATATATATATGTAAGGTACTTTTCGTATGAATACGGCTACAAAATCTGTAGGTAGGTTACGATTCTCAAATAAAATAAACATAAAATGTCTATAAAATATATTTCCATACAAAACTTTGAAACGCGGCTTGAATACAAATTAAATTAAGTTAATTATACGTTTTCCAAACTTTTGTAATTGTATTATTTTTAAAAGTTTGGTACTGTCGACATTTTAATCAAATAATTGTAATTTGGCTGTAAGAAGTCCAGTTTCAAGTGTTTAATAAATCAATGTATATTTAATTAGTTTTATAATGTGTAAGCTAATATTTCACTTTAATACGAAAAAATTATAATGAACTTATTTTTAAAAATGAATTCTTCAGTAATATTTTTATAATTAAATAAGTTAATTAGTAGTTACAATTACGTTTACTATTTTTTACTGAAAAGATTTTTAGACAATTTGAATCGTCCTATTTATGAAGACCAAAATATTCTAATAGACATTACAATAGTTTAATTTATAATTAATATTCAGGTTGGTTTTGATAAATGTATATTTTATCGTGTTGCAAGTGTAAAAATCTTGGCATGAATATGGATCACAAACACGTTTAGTTTGTATATCTAATTATTTGGCACCAACCAGGCCATTTTGTTAATCTTTTAGCCTAAAAACTGTCCATTATATTAGATTATTTCGTTAAAAATTCAGACAAGAGGCAATAAATAATGAAGCTTTCCAAGTTGTAACTTGTTACCTTATGAAATTTATTACAAGTTTTCTTTCGTTACAGATTAAAGTCTTCCGAATTGAGACTTAGTGCCAAGTTGATACATGCTTATAGCATAATTCTTGTATTATTTATTTATTAAACTAAGCTTAATCCACACGCTAACAAAAACTTTATTTTCCTTTAAAATAATAAGTAAAATAGTTATATTTTTTTTTATTGATTTTACAAAAATAAAGAATAGATTAGTGTAGTGAAGATCCTATGAGATTTAATTCAGATTTTTTTGTTCATAAATATATATGTATTATAATACAGTATTCTTATTAACATTTGTTTCACATAATGAAAAAATTGTTCTTTAATACTTCCAGATAACGCCGTTTTAATTGGTACTTAAAAATGATTAGGATCGAAAAAAACAATTGCGTGAACGTTTCAAAGGACTCAAAATAGAACTACGTTTTTCAATTATCAAATAAATAAATATTACAAATGCACTAAAACTATTTATATGGTTCAACTAATAGAATAAATACATACACTTATATATAAATACTGTAATATAAACCTTAAAACTAAAAACATGTTTAGAACTAAAGCGAAAATTCTGACGCTTTCCTGAATATCACGTAAAACACCGTAAAACAAGTTCTAGTATCAACATAAACTTCATTTTATAAAGGAAATGAAAAATTTCGTTACTCTGTTGCCTGTTAGTCAGGTAACGTACACATTAACGTTTTTAATATACTCCCTGCTAAAGAGCTCTCTTTTAGAGTTATGTCATAGATAGTCTTTATTTGCAATTGTTTATATAAAGAACTTAGAGACGCAATGATAAAGTACAAATGACTGGCATTGCAACCGAGAGCCATGATCTCACATCCAGAGCTTATTAAAATGTGCTGCTGGACAGTGTCATTTTTATAAATTAAAATATACTAGCTGACCCGGCAAACTTCGTACCGCCTAACAGTCGATTCTTGAATTTTTTTTAATACTTATTTTAATTTTTTTAATACTTATTCTGCGAGTAAGTTAAAAAATGAATATAGAAAGTGATGTTTTTAGGCTTTTTCAGACAATTTTAAAAAAATTCTCTTCGTAAGAACCAACGTCGTACTTCAAGGAATATTATAAAAAAGAATTAAGCGAAATCAGTGCCCCGAAATTTGCGCTTAGCAACAAATTGGGGCCGTCCTAGTATGACATAAACAATATAGGGGGAAAGGGGGGTCTTTCATATTCATATTTAGTGATTACATCAACAGTAATGAATTACTTTTTACACATATTACCCACATCTTGTCTATGCTAGAAAACGAAATGCATTTTCGAGGATTCCTACATAACGTTTATGTACTATTATTTTTGAGAGCTTTGCTTACTTTTGCTGACAAAAGGAAGGGGTGAGGGGGGGGGTCAAATTGCTTGAACGGCCCCATTCATCAATTCGTTTTAATATTATAGATTTTGCAGGAAGCGTCCAACAAGTCATATACCCAAACATTGACAATTTAATCACTCTTTAGATAAACTATGAATGCACTACGTAGTCAATTGTCTCCTGAGTACAGTGTACAAGGCTAACTTCAATCATGATTATATTAAATACACTAGGACATATTTATTTATACTTCATTACCTTATTCAAAAACAAACACATAACAAAAATAAAAAAGCAGGTTAAAAAAGTTATAAGGTCACGAACACCTGTCTCCTACACGGAACTGGAGTATTCTGGGCGTTAAACTAATCCAAAAAATACGTCACACAAAAATTCGTGAATTAAAAAACACAATAGGTTCAGTCAAGTATTGCAAATAATAAAAAAAGAAGTGGGTAAGTTTTGGAGTTTACTCCTTAAGAAACGATTTGAGTTTTAAGGCCCGGTACGGAAATTTTATGAGGAGTAAAATCAAGTGTAACACGAAAAGTTGAGGCGTTATGTAGAAAGAGACAAACATATATATCTGTAGGATTGAACGTGTAAAAGAATGAGATGGAATACATTACACAGACTTTTCTATTTTGAATTCACGTTTTGACAGCCACGTTACAACATTGTCAGTGTTGACAGGTTGTTTTTACCCCTTTACAATCAACCCCTATTTTTTATTAAAGTTTAATTTTTTGTTTAATTTTTTTAGTTCAATAAAATTGACGATCCTAGAAATAATATACATGGCAAAACGACGTTTGCCGGGTCAGCTAGTTTTTATATAATAATCTATGCGAAACAATAACTAATCTTTGTCTTAACTCTTCAGGTCACTTAACATAAGATACATCTGCCATCTGTTGCCCTCGTTCAATAAAAGTACCTTCATATAACCTAGATTGAAAATGTTCTTATTTCAAAGAAGAAAAAGTATCTGTCAGATAAGCTAATTATTAGAATGACGTTTGCAGAGCTACTCAGGATTGAAATGGAACTGAAATGATTGCATTTCATTCAGCGAGTAGAAAATAATTCGTTCATATAAGAAGAAAAAGTATACGTATGCTTTATAGTAAGTAATGTTTATTGAAATTGTGTTGCTTAAAATAGTTTGTATTGAACGTGTGTTGCGTTCAATACAAACTATTTTTTTTATAGAACATGGGGCAAACGGGCAGTAGGCTCTCCTGTTGTCAAGTGATACCACCGCCCATGGACACTCTCAATGCCAGAGGGCTCGCGACCTTTTAAGAATTGGTACGCTCTTTTCCGTAATGTAAAATATGTGTTTTTTGATTTCATTCATGAGGAAATATATCTAAAGCAATACTGGGCGAACACTGTAGTCGCACATATTGATAGGTGTAAAAAATAAAAGTAGATTGTCTAGCGTGCCATAGAGTTTTGTCAATAGTAATGGTCAGTGAAATTAAAACTAAAAAGATTGTTCATTCTTATTCTTTTCTTACTATAAAGGTAACTTTGGTTCCAGAAAGAAAATCCTATTTGGGCATAGATGATGTAGGTACGTTTTATTACTACTACAAACATTTATATTATAAAAACATATATTCTTACCACCTTTAGTATGAAAATATTATGGTCGACAGCCACAGAACATTATCGCTATTTTATCGTTCGTAAGGAGTAAACTCCAATCGTGCGTCGTAGCTGACACACACACACTTTTTTTTTCTCTTCCAAGTGACAGGTGGAATGTTTGTGTTTTTTAATGACTAACAATCTTCCATAAATTATCAATTAAATTAATTTAGAATGCTTTAATTTATAAAGTAATTTTTATTATTGTATTATAAAAAATACTTAATATTTTATGTAATTTACTTTTATTTTTTTTTATAATAAGAGGTAAATGGGCAGGAGGCTCATCTGAGGTTAAATTATACCGCCGCCCCTGGACACTCACATTGCCTCTGGCTCGCAAGTGCGTTGCCAGCCTTTCAAGAATTGGTACGCTCTTTTCTTGAAGGACCCTAAGTCCAATTTCATGATATAGGAAGTAAAGTAAATATTTTTAAGATAGCTATGCAATAGACAATCAAGCCGGATACAGGGTGTGGAAAACAACTCTTGGATATCAGTTATCTCAAAATCAAAATCAAATCAAATAACTATAACTCCTGGATAATCGAAAGTGTACCATTGTAAACAATTTCAACCACATCCTAATAGAACGTTGATTATATGGTTTCGTAAGTCATTTTCGATTAACAATAATCTGTCGTCAACGTTCATGAATTATTAATTACTTTGAAATTCTGTTCATGTGTACAGAGATTGGGGATAATAGGTAATTTTTTTTGGAGTTTACTCCTTAAGAAACGATTTGAGTTATAAGGCCCGGTATGGAAATTTTATAAGGAGTAAAATCTTGTGTAACACCAAAAATTCAGGCGTTATGTGTAACACGAAAAGTTGAGGCGTTATGTAGAAAGAGACAAACATACATATCTGTAGGATTGAACGTGTAAAAGAATGAGATGGAATACATTACACAGACTTTTCTATTTTGAATTCACGTTTTGACAGCCACGTAACAACATTGTCAGTGTTGACAGGTGTAAATAATAAAAGTAGATTGTCTAGCATGCCATAGAGTTTTGTCAATAGTAATGGTCAGTGAAATTAAAACTAAAAAGATTGTTCATTCTTATTCTTTTCTTACTATAAAGGTAACTTTGGTTCCAGAAAGAAAATCCTATTTGGGCATAGATGATGTAGGTACGTTTTATTACTACTACAAACATTTATATTATAAAAACATATATTCTTACCACCTTTAGTATGAAAATATGGTCGACAGCCACAGAACATTATCGCCATTTTATCGTTCGTAAGGAGTAAACTCCAATCGTGCGTCGTAGCTGACACACACACACTTTTTTTACATTATATATACTTATATGTATAGATAGAAATAAAAGCTTACGTAGATATAATGTGGATACAGGATATTATGGCTTTTAATTAAAAAAAAGTGTGTGTGTGTCAGCTACGACGCACGATTGGAGTTTACTCCTTACGAACGATAAAAGGGCGATAATGTTCTGTGGCTGTCGACCATATTTTCATACTAAAGGTGGTAAGAATATATGTTTTTATAATATAAATGTTTGTAGTAGTAATAAAACGTACCTACATCATCTATGCCCAAATAGGATTTTCTTTCTGTGACCAAAGTTACCTTTATAGTAAGAGAAGAATAAGAATGAACAATCTTTTTAGTTTTAATTTCACTGACCATTACTATTGACAAAACTCTATGGCACGCTAGACAATCTACTTTTATTTTTTACACCTGTCAACACTGACAATGTTGTAACGTGGCTGTCAAAACGTGAATTCAAAATAGAAAAGTCTGTGTAATGTATTCCATCTCATTCTTTTACACGTTCAATCCATTTGTCTCTTTCTACATAACGCCTCAACTTTTCGTGTTACACATAACGCCTCAACTTTTCGTGGTACACATAACGCCTCAACTTTACGTGTTACACTTGATTTTACTCCTCATAAAATTTCCGTACCGGGCCTTATAACTCAAATCGTTTCTTAAGGAGTAAACTCCAAAAAGTGACACTTCACCCCTTTGAGGTCTGGGCTTCAGATTTATGTCCCTGTTTCGTAATCATTTGTTCTTTTTAATCGGCTAGTAGTTGATCAACTTTCTGTGCCTGACACACGCCGAACCACATAACTTCAATACCGAATTAAATTATTGATAATTAGATAAAATTTGGATGTCGCTACACCTAATTGTCTTAAAAATTATCCAAAAACGCTAAAATTCGTCTATCTTTTAGAGGTCAGGTCAAATTAATATGTCCTACATGCCCTAAAACAGAAATGGCTATGGGCGGGACATATAACAAGATGAATGGTAAAAAAGTGGACTTCAAACACAATTATATGGACAGTACCAAGGGCAAGAAGGCGAAGAGTGCGCCCTAAAAAAAGGTGGATAGAAGCGTTAGCAGGAAGCGAATGGAGAAAGAAAGCCATGGATATCTGGAAATAGCTGGAGGAGGCCTTTTAAGGGAGCGTTCAAGTATTATGTCACGCAATTTTAACCGCAACTTACTAAAGACTTACGACTCGTAGCAACTTTTTTTAATATAGCGCGGCTAATACTCGCATTAAATTCCTTTTAAAATGTTATACCGATAAGTGTCTATAACAACTTTTACCAACGAAGCTCACATTAAACGTAATTGAGTTAGCCTGGATTTGCCCTCACCGGTTTACCCAAATACCTCGTATTAGACCGTAATATAACGAAAATAAAACGGGATGTAAAGACGACGCCCATAATTATTTCATGGGATGTCACTTGTCCAATATGTTTAAAAGATTTCAGCATTTTATAATTTAATAGTTAATTTGTCTCTTAAAATCATATAAATATTCAGGCATCTTATGTTAGAATGGCTTTGTCTATTAACGAATATAATGAAACAATGCATCGGTTTGAATATGTTATTACATATCCAATTGGATTGTAGGGTATATTGTCATTTATAGTAAAAAAAGTAATTATAGTAGTATATTATGATTAGTATGTAGGTTAAGAATATTGTAAATTCTGTATGTGTGTTGGATATAAATATATTTATACATTATAGTAAACCTACATTTTTGACTAATGTTTTCAATACAATTACTATCTTTTCTTAAATAATTCTACCGTTAACTGTGTGTCGTCCGTTGGCTATAGCTATAGCTATAGGAATACTAAAAATTAAATAAATAACTTTGAGCCTCAAAGTTTAGGTTGCCCTTGTGATCATCGACTATACATCAACGCTGCTCTAGGTACGGCAAAGATACTGAGGAAACTGGTATACTCTCAAACGATGAAGTGGGTTCGCAACAGCCCTGCGATTCTGTAGTCGTGAAGCAGTCATTTTATGATTTGGCATTCTGAAAAGGTGGGAGCTTGTAGTTTATTGTTTATCAGAATGCCAAATCATAAAATGACTGCTTCACGACTGATTTGAGAGCGACCGCCGATGCGAAAACCGCTGTGTGAGTTCGAAAAGTGAGTTACAGAATCGCAGGGCAGAAGACACCAATTTGTAAATTAATTAAAAGACGCAGAAATTTATAGCCACTAAGAGCTTATACACCTTTTTTATTATACACCAGATTATCTTATACGACATGGAAACAGTTTAAATATATTTTTCTACTATATAGTAGTACTACTTACTAGTTACTGCCTACACGACGAATTCTTAAGTATCATCACAGGTGTACAAATAGCAAGTGTTCTACTAAATTCTCCATATACTGAAGTTCACTTACACAGTTTATTTAGGACAATTCAAATACAATGTCATGTGAGCTTACTTGAAATGTCTTCAATATAATTCTAGGCGGTGGTTATCTTTAGATGCGCGTTTGGTCTATTTTAGCTACTTTCACAGCATAATGTCTTACGGCATTTTACTGTGGGGTCGGGCTGCTGACATAGAATCCATTTTTATTTTGCAAAAGAGAGCGGTCAGAGCCATTTATAATCTACGTCGTTGCGAATCTCTCAGGGAACTATTTAAAAAGATTAATATTATGACAGTACCTTGCCAATTCATTTATGAAAATATTATGTATGTAAGAAAGAATCTACATCTTTTTAGTAAAATAAATGAAAGACATAATTTTAGTACTAGAAATAAAGATAAAATAGCTCAACCATCTTTCAGATTAGCCAAAGTTCAAAATTCATTTATGGGGTACTGTGTGAAATGTTACAATAAAATACCTTGTGACATTTTAAAACTAAATGAACGAAAATTTAAATGTTTTATTAAAAGTACACTTTGTAAACAAGCATATTACAAATTAGATGATTATATTCAAGATAAGAATGCTTGGAAACATGCTGGTCCTGCTCCATAGGACAATCCTATGATTGGCTCTATAGCCTGGACAAAATCAAATTGGTTGCTGATTTTTTGCTAAAAAAAAAATATGTTAATTTTTGTTATTATTATTATTATTATTATTTTTTTTAATTTATATAATGCTACAAATGTAATTATTTTTTTTGTATCTCACACACTGTTTTGTTGTGTTTTTTTAATATTTTTATTACTCTTTAATGTTAATATTCTAAGGTTTCGATATTTGTAAATATGTGAGGAACATGTATACTAACTTTTTTAGTATAGTAGTTTATTCTAAGAGTACATTGTCTTCACATATAATTATTTAACAAATGTAACAAAATATTGTAAACCTATTTTAAAAGAGTAAGTGTGGAGTTTCTTGCCCATTCTTCTCCACACGAAACTACCTTTTGGAAGGGGCAACTAGAATCATCTTTATATTTTTTTTTTTGACGTTCAAAAGTGCCATTTTAGATGGTCTAATTGAAATAAACGATTTGACTTTGACTTTTGACTTTGATCACTATTTAAGAGGCCATCGAATCTATAAATATGTAAAAGAGGGTAAAGTGAAGTGATTTATAAGCGCAATAGGGGTCTAACTGATCGTAAACTAACTAACCTGTCAATAGAATATCCTCTTTGTTGACTTTGCCTTAGTTATACAGCGTAAGGGGTGTCTCAGTAAGAGTGCACTTTTTCATTTTTAAATAAAGACAAGTATTTTATGACAGAGTTCTGATATTTTTATTGTATTGTAAAGAAGACTAATCCGATTAAGTATGGAATAAAATATCCGGCAAATGACCTCCACGGCTCCGATGATAGGCCATTACACTCTTCATGAAATTTTCCATGACTTTTTCACAGCGATGTGGCTGTATCTCACCGATGACGCGTTGGATTTTCGATTTGAGCTCAGGAATGGTTTCGGTTTATTCGCATAAACTCGAGATTTCACAAAACCCCAAAGAAAAAATCGCACGGCGTTAAATTGCACGATCTTGGTGGCCAGTTGACATCAGGATTTCGTGAGATAATGTGTTCTGTTCATCGGAGAAAATGACTTTTTTCGAAAAATTGGCATCGATTTCTCTTTGCTCCATTACTCATTGAGCAAATTGCCGGTGCCTTCCTGGGTCTGCTGGTTTGAGCTCCTGAGTTAACTGAATCTTGTACGCATGAAGGTCTTTAGTCAAAATTTGCTAAGTCGAATTAATGTTTTCGGGTATTCGGCGACACTCTCGTTTACAGCAGCAATGTTTTCAAGGGACCGACCGGTACGTTGACGCAAAGGATTCTTATTATCCATACCTAATTGATCCAATTTCTTCAAATTTTTTGACCACTCTTCGAATGGTTGACACATTAGGTGCGCTTTCTCGGCTGAAAATTTGGTGAAGTTTGCGAGCGTTTTCAGCGTTACTTTTGTAATGAGTTTTCACAATTATAACGAGTTGTTCTTTCGAAAAGCGCTCCATTTTTAATAATCGGAATAAACAGAGTGACACCTGTCAAATTTCAGAGTTGCCACTTGCAGGAAAACCAAAAATATTACAATTTTAAAAGTGCACTCTTACTGAGACACATTATAGAAAAACTTGTAGGCTAATTTATTTTATAGTATAAAAACAATCCTGAGATTATATAGAATTCACCTATAAAGAAATATAAGCCATAGCTAAGTTCGCTTATTTACTATTATTCGGCATTTTAACCTGTTCAGGTAACAACAATGTTTTAGTTGATAGTGTGTTGTTACTGTATGTGTGTTCATTTACTATTCTGTTTTAATTAAACGTAATAAAGTTAATTAAGTAATGATTGTTAGTTCTAGAACTAGGTTTGTATAAGCTAACAATAATGCCTATAGGCAAAAAATACTTAAATTTACCCTTACTTTTAGTAAGCGTAAGTGTATTTTCACTTTAAGTCAACGATACGAGAGTTCATTGAAATATTTTTTTATAGAACAGAGAGGTAGGGGGGGAAAGGGGGAGATAAGGACAGGAACCTCAACTGATGTTAAGTGATACCATGATACGATATGTCCATGGACACTCTTAATGGGAGAGGACTCGCGAGTGCGTTGTCGGCCTTTTAAGAATTGGTACGTGATCTTCTTGAAGAAGTCGTGTAGCCTCGCTTGTTCAAACACGTTCTAGATGACAAAGATTTCCACATAAAAATAAAAAATTCACTCGCCATCGTACCAAATCGATAGTCGCCAACGAATCAATAATGCTACATAAAATGATCAAGAAACCATAATAAACTCTAAACCCGAAGCTAAAAAAGCCCTTGCTTGACTGATGAAATCATAATTCAACATATCCTCCAAGCACAGGAATAAATAAAAAGTTATATATAATAAAGTTTTACTTACGGAAATTTTAAATAGGAAAATTACGTAGCGTGCTTTAACGTAGCTAGTTATTATGTAAGGAAGAATAATTGGATTTTCATCTAACCGTATCCGTCGGGACCCAAGTTTTCCTCTACCAGGCAAACGTCCATCGTTCTAAAATGCATTACATACATTTTTGCATACGTGTTCATACGAGTAGACATTTATGAACGCGGGTTTTGATATGATAATGTTGGAATTTATGATGTGATATTGAATGAAACGTACATTTTAATATCCGATATTGAGCTGGACGAACTATTTTTATAATATACAGTTATGAATATATAATAATTTAATTTTCATAAACTTGATAGTGGTCTTATTTTATATCTTAATATATATATATTTCTTCTGTGCGTGTGTATGTGACTGAACTCCTCCTAAACGACTGGACCGATTTTGATGAAATTTTTTGTGTGTGTTCAAGGGGATCTGGGAATGGTTCAGATTCACAAATCAGCCCGGCAGATGGCACTGCAGTCGGTACTTTCATACTTTGCTTAATATCCAAATCGCTTTAAATATCATGCAGGACAACGTCTGTGGGGTCCACTAGTATTAAATAAATCTCTGATTTCAAATGGAATATATTGTCTTAAACACCTGAAAACTCAAGCATGTATGTTGCCGGCGTTTGGCCGGGCTACGTTTCAGAACTTTGTGGTGGTAAGAATGCTTTTAAACGCTAGAGAAAAAAAATATACACGAGGTAGTAATCTGAAATCTGATGCTGGCACATGCACATTAATAGTTACCAAAAACATTCCTTGCATCTCATATTTTCGATGCAAAAACAGTATTTTTTTCCCAAACATATTTGCTTGATTTAATTACAAATTTCATGTACCAAAGCAAAACAAATCATTTGTCTTATCACAAACATTTATACGTCCGTTTGTTATATACAGGTGTCCTTACAATTTTAATTCCTTTACCAAGTCATTATGATTCCCCCGACAGTCGTATCTGACAGCCAATGGCCGATAAGGCTTTTACGTTTGTTTGAAAATGAAATTATAAGGTAAAGGGTTTTTATAGGCTAATTTAAAAATCAAATGAAAATTTCCTCTGATAACTGTTTATCATAACTTCTCGAAATCATTTATACTAAATAAGTGACAAAGTTAAATTCCCTAAGTTATTAAATAATAATACAACCTTTTATGGGTAGGTATAGAGGAGTGTAATAAAAGTTATAACAATTTATTTTCCTTTTTTCGAGATGGCAAAAAAACGAGTGAAGCATGACGTACTGAACCGAGCGTTAACGCAAGTTCGGCTTTGTACATCGAGAGCAAACAACATATACGGCGAGAGAACGTTGAGGTATTTGCTACTGCGGCTAATAAATGGTCTACCCAATCAGATATAAGATTGCCTAACGCCAACCAACATTAATTGGTTAGTGAATTAAAAAACTACTTTTATATGCATTTGTCGCGTTCCTAAACAAGACTGCTATGGTTACATTAATACAAACCACAGCGGTTTTCTAATGTAACATACCTATTGTGATTATATTATATTATTTCGTAAAATAAAGAAAATAAAAAAATATTATGTTAAATGCAAAGTAACAAATTAACTTGTTGAAAAAGTTTTATTGTTTTAATAAAACAGAGATTACGATATGTACAACCAGTTTATCAAAGTCATCAAAAAGAAGTAACTAAGTATAGAGTATAAACGAACCACAGATTATAGAAGGCGCCAATTTTATTTTTAACAAATATATTTACTTAAATAATATTTTTATAACATTGTTATTGTATTTTTTACAATTACAGCAATGCTAAATTAACCAATGTTATTTTTAACTAATATAACAAAACTTAATAATTAACGTTTTGCATAACTAACTAACATGTTATTCTTTAGCATAACAAAATACTAAACAAATAATATAATAGCAATGTTAAATTAACCAATGTTATTTTTAACTAATATAACAAAACTTAATAATTAACGTTTTGCATAACTAACTAACATGTTATTCTTTAGCATAACAAAATACTAAACAAATAATATAATAGCAATGTTAAATTAACCAATGTTATTTTTAACTAATATAACAAAACTTAATAATTAACGTTTTGCATAACTAACTAACATGTTATTCTTTTAGCATAACAAAATACTAAACAAATAATATAATAGCAATGTTAAATTAACCAATGTTATTTTTAACTAATATAACAAAACTTAATAATTAACGTTTTGCATAACTAACTAACATGTTATTCTTTAGCATAACAAAATACTAAACAAATAATATAATAGCAATGTTAAATTAACCAATGTTATTTTTAACTAATATAACAAAACTTAATAATTAACGTTTTGCATAACTAACTAACATGTTATTCTTTAGCATAACAAAATACTAAACAAATAATATAATAGCAATGTTAAATTAACCAATGTTATTTTTAACTAATATAACAAAACTTAATAATTAACGTTTTGCATAACTAACTAACATGTTATTCTTTAGCATAACAAAATACTAAACAAATAATATAATAGCAATGTTAAATTAACCAATGTTATTTTTAACTAATATAACAAAACTTAATAATTAACGTTTTGCATAACTAACTAACATGTTATTCTTTAGCATAACAAAATACTAAACAAATAATATAATAGCAATGTTAAATTAACCAATGTTATTTTTAACTAATATAACAAAACTTAATAATTAACGTTTTGCATAACTAACTAACATGTTATTCTTTAGCATAACAAAATACTAAACAAATAATATAATAGCAATGTTAAATTAACCAATGTTATTTTTAACTAATATAACAAAACTTAATAATTAACGTTTTGCAGAACTAACTAACATGTTATTCTTTAGCATAACAAAATACTAAACAAATAATATAATAGCAATGTTAAATTAACCAATGTTATTTTTAACTAATATAACAAAACTTAATAATTAACGTTTTGCATAACTAACTAACATGTTATTCTTTAGCATAACAAAATACTAAACAAATAATATAATAGCAATGTTAAATTAACCAATGTTATTTTTAACTAATATAACAAAAATGTATCCTTAACAAAATTTAACATTTAAAAATCAACGATTTGTATACCTAACATGTTATTTTTATAACATTTAATGCGATAAGTAAAATTTACATTTAACCCCACTTCTAGAAGGGTACAGGTTATTAGCCTTCTATGTCTGACACATGACATCGATTGCTGAGTTTGAGATATGCCAGTTTCCTCACGATGTAAGCCTTCACTGTAGAAGCAAGTGCTAATTGAGAACATAGAAAGAAAATTCTATTGGGCAGTCGTGATGAGGGTCGCACGCTTAAAGTACTAGGCCAAGTCTGCTCTAGGTTAATACTTTTTATTAAGTAAAATGACCTACGTAGATTGAATCAAATGCAATAGCAAGCATAATGTCAGGCTTCAAAATGGTTTAATATTATGGATGCGTTTTACTTTTATTTACAGAAAATCATAATAACCACAGCCTAACTATCATAAGATTATTTGTTTTACCCTTACATCAACGGGAGACCTGCTGCAAAAGCCAGCAATTGGCAGAAGGTGGCACAGAACTCTCCTCATTTCGGAGACCAAGATACTTATTGAGTGGCAGAGCTAGCGGATTGAGAGAGTAAGATTATGACTATTAAGTTTAATGAATGTTCCAAATCTTTAACGTATCAAAAGACCAAGTCATCAAAATTGAAATCCGAAACTATCCCATCCATTAAAGAAGTTGTCACGTCAAACAAAATAATATTTTTTATCTTGTTAAATTATTACTAATGTCATCACGTAGCATATTTACGTTTAATAATTGTAAACATGCTGCCGACGTGGACAAGAGTATTGCTAAAGCTTGAATTAAATCTAAAGAAAATAGAGTAAATAATACAGCTTTAATTACAACAGAGACAAAGGAAGGAAATGAGACTGCAAAATAAAGTACACTTTTTGAATATTTTATAAAGGAACAATTCTCGAGGACTTTAATACCTGGGTTTGACACTTTCTATATCAGTGATTATGGCAAACCTAAGTGATCTATGACTTCCGTAGCTTAGTAGTAGTAAAACTTAGTACTTAGTAGTACTATCTTTAAGTCAAGATTCATAACCGAAACTTACGTAGTGTTAAACGTCAAAAATGTACTGCATTATGTGACACATGCGGAAGTCTGAATCTTACTATAAATATTGCAAATCGTAGTTTTAATCAAGCCAGACCCTTCTTGGCTGTAAGCACATTGCTATACGGCATTTTCTTTATTAAACTAGTGAAGTATGGAAAAATATGATTACAAGCAGAAAT
Source organism: Pieris macdunnoughi (assembly GCA_905332375.1). NCBI lineage: Eukaryota > Metazoa > Arthropoda > Insecta > Lepidoptera > Pieridae > Pieris > Pieris macdunnoughi. The sequence continues at coordinate 3,019,827 of CAJOBZ010000014.1, read as the reverse complement.
ATTTCCATTTCTACATGCATTCAAGTAATGCTGCTCTTCTACAGGTTCTATGCTTCCCATTCTGATGTTCTATATGTCCATTGTAAATAAGTTGTGTAATAAAAATGAAGAATGTATCATGTAGAAGTCATTAGGAAAACATTTCACGCGACACAAGAAAAACAATACATCTGCTAAGTTATAAAAGAAACAAACCAATTACTAAAATATGTGACTTGTACAGAATTCATGATACACCTTGTATCATACTTTGCATTTAAATGGTACATACAAACGTCTCTCCATACTAATAAACCTTATGACAACGAATGTACTTGAAGGTACAAAAAATCTCATACAATATTAGTCTGTAGCGAGAAAATCATATAAAATTCTGCACATTTTTACCTTCAGCCGTTGTGTAACTCATCCCTGTGATGGTATTGAAAGTAGACTGTGTCCTAATGGATTTATTTCTAGAAGTTTTACTAATTCAAATTGAAGGGAAACCTACGTGAATGCCTACCATCTCAGACCCAAAATTCGATTATCAACGTGCCTAACAAAAATATTCAATGAAATAGAAACAGAAATATCTTTCCCGATTCCCGCTACATTACTACTGGACTTGTTTGTCATACAAAGTATATATCATGTACAAACTTATCAGTATATTAATACTGATTTGTAGAGTTACGTAATGGTCCGCTGGATGCATGATTTTTTATTGTGTAATTTCATTTTTAATATAATAATTTGTTAAGCTTAATTATCTGGTTTTTCAAAAATGTGGTGGTTCCTGTTATTGACTCTCACTGATCACTGCTTGAGACAGGTGTGAAGCATGCTAGTCTTCTCTTTCTAGACATAGACATAACATTTATTACATATAAAAACACACAAAATACAATAACCAAAGAAAAAATAAAATGAAAGATATCAAAAACAAAACAATGTTCTTTTTAAATTCCCTTTTCCCATTCGGTTCGTTTCAAGTGTGTAATGCGTGTCTGTAATTGGCCCTGGCTCAGCATTATGCTGAGGAGCAGAATGTTCCACAGCGCTGGTCATTCTGCCAGAGACTTAGTTATTAATGTAATAAATACTTAGTAGAAAAAAAATAATAATAAAAGTTACCAATGTACGTAATGAAGTCATGTGTAAAGGTGTATAGTAAAATTAATAAAAATGAAATTAAAGTCAAAGTTAAAAATAAGAATCATTGTTAAGAAGTACATTAATAATTTTTTTTGGGTGGATTAAAAACTTTTTTCTCTTTTAACTTGCTATTTAAGTTATTCTTAGTGAAGTAATCGAGTTCCTCGAACATGCTTGATAGGTATGACATCATTTGCTCTGTTCAATTTGCGAGGAATATTAATCTGACTGATACTTAATCATGATGATTCAGGCTTTAAAAATAAAATAAAACCTTAAAAGATAAAAATTTTCATAAAAATATATGTAATGCATTTTCCGAGAAAACACCTACGTTCCTTATATACGATGAAGACACATCATTACTCTCATAGAAATAAGCGAAAGGATAATGAAATTTTATTAAGCGAACGCGAGAAAATCTCACAGTTATTTTATTTTGAAAAAGCAATATAAGCGTGTGCATGATGTGTACTTTTAATTATAATAATCTCAAATTGATAATGTACAATTGTATTTTTGATTAACGTTTTCCGAAGCTTATCATCTATCAATTACCACTATAGAAACTTAATCATAGATCATGTCTTTTAATTTATTCATACGAAGAGCCTAAATAAATAAATTCAAAAAATTAAAGCGATCGTGAAACTATGAGTAATTATAAATTACCCAGTGACGCTACAATCCTATAAGTTATCTTCGCCTCGGATTGCATTCGTTTCTTTGATATGTTTTAACGACAAGTTGGTCTTGACTGTTTTCCTAATTAACTTTGATATCTATTAGCTACGTTTATATAATAAACATATGTTAGATAGTTATGTTCTATTGCATCTATTTTTATAATAATTAAACTTAATTACTAACATAAATGAAAATAAATATCTTTGAAAACAAACTACTTACGGTAATTTTTTGTATCACGCTCTTAATGAGGTTTAAGGTTCTATTTAGTTTTAGTTATTTTTTTGTTTTGTGGTTTGCGTGTTTAATTGTTATATTCTAATATAAAAAAATTCAATTTGATGTATGTCATATTTTCACAGTTTTCAGTTATATTTTCTTGTATTTTTTAAGCACACATGTTGTTTAAGCTCTTATAGATCCTCATGATGGTTGCTTGGAAAAAAACCGTTTTGGCTTATAATATTCTATTAGTCCATTAAAGTATATGTTTATGCAACGAAGAACTTACGAACGATTAATTTTTTAAAAAAAATTATCTAAAAATTATTCTCGTTAGGGTAGTTAGTTAAAAAAAATATAAAAAAATCAGTGGCGCTACAACCTCTTTAGGTCTTGGCCTCCGATTTCTGAATCTGTATCATGATCATTTTTAAATTTAATAGGCAAGTAGGAGATCATCCTCCAGTGCCTGACACACGCCGTCGACTTTTTGGGTCGAAGACATGTCGGTTTCCTCACGATGTATTCCTTCACCGTTCGAGCAACTGTTAAATGCGCACGTAGAAAGAAAGTCCATTGGCCAAGCCGCGGATCGAACCTACGTCCTCAGGTATGAGAGTCGCTCGCTGAAGCCACTAGGCCAACACTACTCTCAGTTAATAGATAAATAAATTTAATTAAATAGTAACAAAAAAATTGTTTACAACTTAGAAAAAGACGTTTCTTTGGTAAAATATATTCCTTACCATATTTTAATACAAATAAAGTTTTAGTACTTCAAGTTTCGCTTAAATAAATTGTCGATTTATTTCTTTTGTAACAAAAACGCCTATTTTAATATTGAGATCTTGGATAAGAACTTTGAAACTTTTGTGATAAAGCTTTTTACAAAGAACATATAGAAGGGAAAGAAATATAGTTTATAATACTTTACTGGTTTTTACGTGAAAAAAATACAAATTGATTTTTTTTATTAATTGTAGTAATTAACAAATAAACAAGGTCAAAAATAGCGTACAAGTTAATTTAAATCTAATTTTAGTTTAAGCAATAGAAAGGAGAAAAATCTTGTTCCGCTAATTGTTTTGAGCAGTATATACTCGTATATTCCAAATTCGAAATAGTTGTGTATTGCACTGAGATTGTAGGCAAATACGATTCACTGAAACGTATGGGACAAATTGCAGGATTCGTCGGCAAATAGAAGTCTATTTGCAACTTTGTATATCTCGAATTTATCTTGTAAAGAAAAAGAGTGCTGATTCAGGAACACCATTTAAGGTACTTCATACTTTCTGAATATATATTTACATTTATAAATACAAACACAGATAGATTTGACTGGCTGATTCCAGTTTAATGTACTAATGATGATTTAAACTGGCGCTTTATCTGCTCTATTTGGGGTTCTAATGAAATTTTGGAATGGATGCGGCGATAACTCTCGTAGTCGTGCAATAGAATTTTCAATTAATAATTCCTCAAACGAAAATGTGCATGTATAAGATCGAAAATTCGACCACACATCGACACAGAACGCTATGTCACTATTGTCTATAAACAGATCATAAAAACAAATACACAGATATGAGGCCAAGACCTAAGGGTTATAGCGCCAATGTTTCTTTATCATAACAATCTTGTAATTTAGAGACCAAACCAAAACACACAACTGGAGGAATACAGCATAATTCTCCGACAGAAAAGCTATAAAATAGATACAAAACAACATAAATAAAGCACAATATTACAATTGTATATTTTAGTTGTAAAAAAAAACGGTTAAAATATACAGTTCTAGTTCGTTAGCTAAATCTACATTTTGTGGAATTTTTGTCTATTGTGTGACCACATTATTCCGCACCTACTAGTCTGTGCTACGAATTCGGCATTCAACCTTTTTGGTCGCTTATGAGTAAGACATGAAAATATCATAATTTCTTTTTTATTCACAGGATTTTCTTAAACCAAATTTACCTTAAGTGTATATTACTGTAACTAAATAACAATTACTTCTAATAAACTTAATTAATATTCAAATATTTACAATTATCCCATAATTATGGGGAATTCCTTATAAATGATTTTTATCCAAATGGGGTTCAATTTATGACTTGTTTTAAGAACTAAACACCTATCCAAAAAAATGGGTTGTATTTGTCAAGCACCACATATTTTTAAATATTGTAACCGCATTTCGTGTTAGTTTCAACAGATTATCGATGATATTGTTAAACAGGGGATAATCCTATCCATTAGCCTTTACAAGCGATTTCATTGGGATAATTGTTATTACGAAATCAAATTAAATATTTAATTAATTACAATTTCACTTTATTGTTTCATCATATTTTTAACCAAGCTCTTTATCGTAGAATCAAAAATAGTAGAGTATAATATAATTTATTAAACACTATTGATTAGATATTAAAGTCTTTCACACTAAAATTGAAATTATTGTCTCACTCTTGCAAAACACCATCAAGACGAATTATACAATCCTAAAATTCGAAAATCGAACGACGCCATTTTTGTGTTTACTTGAAACTGGCATAAAGTTAAATTGCCATAAAAAAAGAAAACAAAAAAAAGTGCACCCATCATATTAGCACCACTCTTGATTCCTACATAATTATACTGTGTATTCCCAGAGATTGCTATATAGAATTACTATGATATTGTACTAAAAAAAATATTTTCGTCTAAAGTTAAATATAAAGAGAAATGCCATATCAGAGGCACTATTTTTATGTCTCTGTAGTTTATTGTGTTAGTTTTCTTGAGCCTAACTAGATTGAAGCAATTTAAACTGCAAAGTAAGTGGAATAATAAATGTTGGATTCATTCCTTGACAGCAAAGTGCTTTTTAACAAATGTTTTCTCTGGAGCCAGTTGGAGGAGACCTTTAAGAGATACTTGAAAAACAATAGTACCTTTTGTAAATATGGATGAAGGAATAAATGAGGCTTAATTATTATTATTATTAAAATTATACACACGGAGAATATATATATACATATATAATTATACACCTTACTTAGTAGCTCAGGACAGTCAACCTTGTGATAAATTATATCTCGGGCTTTTTTCTATTGCAGCTATTCATATGAGCAGTGTTGACCTAGTGGCTTCAGCGTGCGATTCTCATACCTGAGGTCGTAGGTTCGATCCCCGAGCGCGTCCGCCGCTGCGAAAACCGCTGTGTGAGTTTGAAAAGTGAGTTACAGAATCGCAAGGCTAAACTTCAAAAGTTATAGCACGACTAGTTTCGCTTCGTACCAAACATAAACCAAAACGTGAACATCCAATGCAGGCGTTTCCCCATTTTACCATATTATAAATAAATAATTTATACAATTTCCCCAAAAAGGGCTCTCAACCGAATATAAAGATAAACATATGCAATAACATAATATTTTATGTGGACCTTTAGTTTAAATAGGATTAGCTTTATAGAGAATCAATGTTGCAAAGAAATTTGACTGATTCAGCAATAAACTGAGTTCGAAGTGTTAAAACGGAATCTTTTACGACAAGCTTATAGAAATTGGTTCTATAGGAATGTGTGAATGAATACTCAATAGACTTTATACAGCTAGATTGGTTTTATCTTCGTATTGCAAAACGTTTCGAGAAATGTCAAATGTCAATGTCAAATTCAATCGTATCACAAATCTCGTTATGAAAATTTGTATTAAATAAAGTATTCTTCTTCCTTTAAATAAAGTGAATAGGCTGCCTTCCATTTTATTTAATTATTTTAATTGTACTGTATACTTGCAACGAAGTGTTAAAAAATAAATCTCTGCATCGTTAAATTAAACTCACTTGTCTCTTTTTATCACAGCGTAAACATAATTGAAAGAGACGATACAGTAAATAGTTAATTCATAACGTTCTTGACCTAAAAACCCCGTTAAAATTAAACTTCTTTAACGGATAAAATAAAAAAAAATAAAAAATATAAAATATGTTTATTATGGAACATAAGATACATGTATCACTTATTCCACATCATTAAATTTGAACTTTTAGGCATCCCTACTCATCGGCAAAGAAGACAGAGGGTGTAGGCCGAGAGAAAAAGCCGGCGTAAAAAACTCTCGGTACTCTTTTAAAACAGCAAATCATCAAACAACACTTATTTAAAACAAATATCGCAAATTAATTAGAAGTAGCCTGTCTAGCACTAGTCCCAGGCCCTTTTATCAACTAGATAATCGTTGACTTTATAGTAAGCCTTTTTACACAGCTTTTCTTTAATACATTTCTTAAATTTATTGAAAGGCAGAGATAAAAGAGCCTCTGGGATTTTATTAAAGAAGAGTATCCCTTTCCCAAAAAAGAATTACTAACTTTAGATAGTCTAGTACGGGGAAATTGCAGCCTGCGTTTGTTCCGTGTATTAACATTGTGCGTATGTTCTATTCTAGTAAACTTATCACTATTTTTGTATACATACATAATATTTTCATAAATATATTGCGAGGGAAAGGTAAGTATATTAATTTCCTTGAATTTATCTCTAAGAGATTCCCTACATTTTAAATTATAGATTGCACGAATAGCCCTCTTCTGCAGGATGAAAATAGTTTCGACATCAGCAGCATGACCCCATAATAATAAGCCATAAGTCATTAAGCTATGAAAGTAACTAAAATAAACAAGTCTAGCTGTATCGACATCAGTTAGTGAGCGAATTTTTTAACCGCGTAGGCTGCAGAACTAAGTCTCTTCGCCAATCTGTTAATATGAGGGGACCACTGAAGTTTTGAATCCATGGTGATTCCGAGAAATACAGTTGTATCATCCGGATTCAATTCCTCACCGCTTATAATTGGTCTAGTATCCATAACCCTTGCATTTTTTGCACAAAATTTAATGCATTTTGTCTTTTTTGCATTAAGTAGAAGGTTATTCATACTAAACCAATGGACAATCGAAGACAGAGCTTTGTTCACATCGTCAAAATTTGTTATTTGTCGTTTGATGGATGGTATATCAAGTCCAAATAGCAGAAACTGTAAAAAGTGACTATATATGAATAAAAAATATATTTGATTAATATCAATAAATATACTATCATATTTTGAATAACTTTAAATTTCAATTCAATCCTCATCATTCTAAAGCTATTGCTTATTAACCTAAACTAAATGGGTACTCTCAAAGTACTTGAATAATAAAAATGAATTTAAATTTAGAACACTGACGCAACTATTAATCCTACTTCCGTTATTAAACGACATTTTAACGTTGACATTCGAAATTCAAATTAAATAAAATACTTTTTTATTATTCAATGCTAGAATGCCATAAAACTTTATGCACCAAGCTCATTGTATCCTGGACCGTCAGAAGTATTCCCAACTCGTAAATTATGATAAACTTATAGATACCCAATCGGCTGATCAGGTCACGGTTCAGTACGTGAGGGTAGTTGTTTGTGAAACTGATAACAGACAATGCCTTTTTCTTCTTATTTAATCTATTATGGTATCATATGCTAAAGGCATGAATAAATAATTAATTAAGTCGAACAACGCGATACAAAATTGTCGAGAGAGAATGTCCCAAGGGTTAAACGGCGAGGTTTCCGTTCAGTTTTGTAATTTAATACAAATAAAGAGCGGACCGTATTTCCCCCTTCTGGTTTCTTCTACCTATGTTTGCTATAGTCATTTTGTATGATGATTTGATATTTTAAAAGAGTACCGAGAGTTTTGTACGCCTGCTTTTTCCTCGGCCTACACCCTCTGTCTTCTTTGCCGATGAGTAGGGGTGTCTACCGATTCAAACTTAATAACGTGGAATAATGATGCCAGTATCTTATATTTTTTTTTTTTAAGGCAAAGTCTGTTCAAAATCAAGCAAAAATATTGTATTTATGATATTCCGATTTTATTTCTCGGAATCACAAATCATAGATTTATCGGTTGAATAATAAAGATTTAGTATTCAAAAAACGTATGCACTTGACGACAACGGGGGATATGGTTTTTGTTTCTGTGTTGAATCTCTTATCAATTTGAATCTTATATCTCTTATCAAAGTCTTTTTGGTTATATAATATTTGTATTCAGAGACGGTTGAAGTCTAACTTGGTCTAAGTTTACGTGAGTGATGGCAATTGGTCATTAACGAAAGTAATCTGCGAATCTGGCTCCACCAATCGGACAATTTTGTTATTATAAATACAGATAATCATATCTAATAGTGTATATAAAGATGATTCATATTGTTATGATACAGCCCTGTACCCTATCTAGCTGACACTGATATTAGTTTCTGTTAAGTCAGCATTTACTATCAAGAGATGAGACTAATAAAAATACTAAGAAAGTTCAGAAAAAAACCACCGGACCTCCAACAGATAACCATTTTTTCGAAATTTGGATAACTTCTTGCAAGGTAAAAACTCAACTCGGATTGTTTCGAAGGAACCGCCTTCAGAGAGTTAATTGATTCCCGTCCTAATGTCTTTTTAGTAAAGGGACCAATGAACCTATAAGATGGCAAAAGTGCATAGATAGTAATGGTACATACTTTGATTATTTAAATATATACTATTTACTCCTTCTTAAATTTGTATGGAAGGAATAAAAAGTAGATTTATTCCTTCCACGTCAATTTCAATATGTAATATTTTGTGAATTTAAATTCTTAATTAAAGTTCAGTTGTATCCTGAAAATATTTTTCCTTTTATTTAAAATGCAATTACAATATGTAATACTTCACTTCGCCCAATTAATTTATACGTTAATAAGTTAAAAAAAATCTCACTTCTATAAAAATGGTTTGAAACAACTTTACAACCAGAAATTATTTCTTCCTTACAGCTACACTCTCAAATGATGACGCGAAAATGTTTTTCCATAATTTTTTCTGGCTTCACAGATTATTAAAAAAATCACTGAAACCAAAAACAATAGAAACCAAACGTGGCGAAGTTTGACAAGAACAATATTTCTGAATACGATTATGTAAACTTGGCTTGACTGTGTCTCGTAAACCCGGACTTCGACCGCCTTACAATAACGTCTATGAATCTCAGCCTTAGGAAGATGGAGACTTAAGCGCGAACTATGTCTACTCCAAAGTTTTTAAGTCACACTTAGCGTTTAGTCTCGACTTTAAATCTTACCCGTATTAGAGAATGTTAACATGGGTTTCGACACTTTGTAATTTAAAAACTTGTCTTATATCCGTCTTCTTTTTCTTATAGTGCCATCTCCTTGCGAAGGCTGGCGATCATCATGGCATATTCATTTTTGAAGCCGCGCTTCTAAACAATGACTTGGTGCTTTGACCAAACCATTGTCTTAAGTTTATCTGTACTTTTATCAGTACAGAAAATTAATTATTATGAATCGCCCAACAATCAACAATCGCCGTGATACCTTGTAAGTCGAACAATTTTGATAATCACTAATAACACGAAATTGCCGGCATAAGGCATTACCATTCGATGTCGGCAATTTTCAGTATGACATGTGCTCTAAGCCTCGTTAATAGAATTAAATATATTGTATACTAAGTTGGCCTAGTGGCTTCAGCGTGCGACTCTCATCCCTGAGGTCGTAGGTTCGATCCCCGGCTATGCACCAATGGACTTTTTTCTATGTGCGTATTTAACATTCGCTCGAACGGTGAAGGAAAACATCGTGAGGAAACCGGCTTGCCTTACCCAAAAAGTCGAGGGCGTGCGTCAGGGACAGAAGGCTGATCACCTACCTGATATGATCATGAAACAGATACAGAAATGAGGCCCAGACCTAAAAAATTTCTAGCGCCATTGATTTATTTTAAAATAGCAAGTACTCACATAGTCTGAAAATAATAAACATCGACAGAAAAAACATTAAAAAGCAGTCGCTTATCATCGCTACTGTGTCAGTACCTTTATTGAGTTAATACGTCAACAAGTGTGCTATTAACTGGTGCTTCGCATAATTAACACGTTAGAACAATAAATTAGACTGCGTACGAACTACGTTGCTCGTAGTTTTGTTAAGCTTTTGGCATTTCTCCCCCCTGCTGCATTTCAGGAGGGAAATTTTTATATCAAAGGATTTGCTACTTTCATTTGAAAAAAACTCTGAAGTGTTTTATTCCTTTTTTGAATTAAAATTGAGGTATATTCATTATTTTGTAAATATTATTATGTAGTATGAAAAGTGGAATTACAATTTGCTGTAAACTCGTAATAAATGGTAATATAACAATAACACTAATATAATTATCAATGAACTAATTTGTTCAAAGCCCCCCCCCCCTCATTTATAAAATCAATCTTGCAGTCTTTTAACTAAAGTATTCTTTGGTCTCTGTCTGTCAAAATATGTTTATTGTCATGAAAAGAGACAGATATATTATTTATAAATAAGGAGGGGGGAAACTAATCTTACGCTACCACTTACCAGCTGACTATTTCCATACATAGAATCATAGGATTCTGCCTTAGAAGAAACGTTGCGCAATTTGCAGGGCTTCTTCAAGGGCGCGGGGGGCGTCTTATGCGGAGACTGGTTGACGTGATTCACGCTGGTCTTCTCTTTCTCTTTTAACTTGCTGTTCAAGTTGTTCTTGGTGAAGTTACCGAGTTGCTCGAACATGCTTGACAGGTGCTGTGACATCATTTTGTCTCTTTCTAGCCAATAACACGCACTAGCATTGTCCGATTAATATTATCACATTCTTTAAAAATCTAGAAAACATTTTAGGGTAAAGACGATCTCTTTTCACCTTTTGATGTTTATTTAAAAATGTTACACAATTATGTTTATAAGAACAGTACGTGTCCAGAATTAAAAAGCTTCCTTTCTACTATTTCGTGTATAATGAATTAATCGATTTGAGCAGTGTTGGCCTGTGTGCCTGTGTGTCTGTGTGGTGGTGTATCTAGAGCGTGAGGCTCTCATATCTGAGGTCGTAGGTTCGCACTCCAACTGTGTACCACTTGACTTTTCTGTATACATGCGCATTTAACACTTCAAACTCAAACTCAAAATAACTTTATTCATATAGGTAAACAAGTACACTTATGAACGTCAGAAAAAAACTTAAATTAATGTAGTAGTGCGTAGAGCGGGCAAGAAGAACTGGCAAGAAACTTTCCGCCACTATTTTTAATCGCTAAGTTTTGAGTCAAACAAACTGGAGCAAATCAATCCCAAGGATAATGATAATTTAAATATAAGTCAAATTTATAAAAAGCTTTATTGATTAATTTACGTTTAACGAGGGCTTTGAATTTATTTAGTGATAATTCTCTTCCACGAATGGTGAAGGTATGGAAGTAACCAGCATGCCTTAAACCCGAAAAGACGACGGCGAATCAGGCAGTAATGGCTGATCTCCTACCTATTAGAAAAATAATGATGACGAAACAGATACAGAAATCTGAGGCCCAGACCAACGGTTGTAGCGCCACCGGTTAACGCGTAGTTGAGTTATATCTTGTATCTAGCTTCACTACCTGAAGGAACTACCAGATCCATTTTATAGTTGGTCCACAAGAGTGTACCAATTCTTAAAAGGTTGGCTTACGAGACGTCTGGCCATCTGAGTGTCCATGGGCGGCGGTTTAATTTAAGATGAGCCTGTCCATTTGCCTATTGTAGACTGTTAAGCAACAAGTTTTTTGGAGGAAGGAGGCAAACGGGCAGAGGCTCACTTGATGTTAAGTGATACCGCCACCCATGGACACTCGCACTGCCAGAAGACTCGCAAGCGCGCTGCCGGTCTTTTAAGAATTGGTACGCTCTTTTCTTGATATAATTCGGAGCGCAAACTTGATTAAAATAGCAGCGTAAATAATAACTACGAAGTTGCAACAAACTAAGTAACTGAGTTATACATAGAACTTAAGATTAAATTAACCTTGGGATAATATTAACTAAGTTAAAAGTTATTGAAAATCTGGAACAGTTAGCAAGTGAGAATGTTGAAACACTTGGAAACAATGGCGTCACAAACACTGATACTGTCATTGCAACTTGCTAAGTTAAGGTTGCCAGTTAATATTTAAGTTAGAACTTAATTATAACTCTGAAAATTCACAGGAAGAACGTAGTTTGCGAGTTCAATTAAAAACTTTTTTTTACTGTTCTAATTTAGTCTGCTGAAATCTAGATTAAGGATTTTTTATAACACGGTACAAAAGAGTTTACCTGATGTTAAGTGATACCGCCCAGCCGCCCATTATAAGAATTGGTACGCTCTTTCCATATTAATTCACCATAGAAGAAGTTAGTCTTTCTTTTACAACCGACTGATAATTAGCCAGCAAGTTTATTAAATGTTGTAACAAATGGCAGAATATGGCCGCTAGTTAAACTGCACAATGCTCAACTATTCGCTGGACCGATCCAGTAAAACCTAAATTCGAAGTAGGGACTTGCTGCAGATATGCGAGAGCGGAGGAAGCGGCGCCATACAAACGACCTTCAGAAATAAATAGCACGACTGATGATGATCTAAGACCTAGCTAAGATAACACACACAATTATCACTAATAATAGTGTGTGTTTTACTCTTATACAGACAATTTAACATAAAGGCTGCCTACGCACTGGCGACCATAGACGCGGCCAGGCCGCCGCGGCCATGGTCGCCGGTGCGTAGGCAAGCGCGACATGTGGACGGCCGAAAAATTTGCAGTCGACTTCCAAGGATGTGTCAAGATGGACGTGCAGAAGATAATCACGCTAACTGTGCTTGTGTATTTACTACGAAAACGAAAACGGAAGATTTCACGTAAAAGACAGTTTTGGGTGCATCCATTACTTTGCGAGAGAAAGACTAAAGGATTATATTATACTTATTTTTTGGATTTAAAAATGTATGAGAAGAGATTCTTTAATTACATGAGAATGTCAACGAATACTTTTAACCTGTTACTGGATACAATAAAACCAAAAATTACTGGAACTGGTAACAACTATCGGAAATGCATTCCAGCAGAAGAAAAATTAGTAATAACAATAAGGTAAGCTTTTTCTTTTTTAAATACAGAATGTTTAAAAAATACGTGATATATTTTAAAGGATGTTTCGGAATGGAGTATTGTGTACAGGAAAAATAAAAATAATGTGATAGGGCCTTTTTTTTACTTAAACTGCTAAACGGATTTTTTTGTAAATTTGAATTATACAAGACTTGATTCTGAATCACCCTAAACCACCACTGTTGCGTTTTTCACAACAACCTGTATAATTCATTGACCAAGGTTTTGCCACTTTAAAAAATTTATGAACTATTGTTCAGTAGTATTCTACTTTACGACTTTGAAAAGGAGAGGAAAAGGGCTTGCTTATAACATGTTTTTAAATATTAAAAAACTGAAGTAGATAATCAAATTATTTGTATTTTCATAACTTAAAAAATGGCAATTGTGAACAATTAATCATTCAAATTGGGAAATAGGTCTATCATTTCTGAATTTTGAGAAATATCAGAATAATGAGTATGAGTATCGCTGTAATTTGAATCATCTGATATCCTGTTGGTAGTAGAATAACCTGAATAACTCGGTCGATTTGTAGGTGTACAGTTCGGTTGGTATTTTTCTATAATTTCCATGATTTCCATTTTCGCTTTGGTCTTCATTGCAGCAGGGATTGTTTGAAATCTTTCGAGGAGGGATAAAAGAAACAGTCTGTCACAATTTGAATCATTCTGTGTAGTCGCTATGGTCTTATGCAGAACTGAAATTAGAGGGTCTGTATCGGATTCTTCGTTTGGTATTTTTTTCTTCCTTTTTGTTCTAAGCGACTTTGATGCAGACTGTTGAGTCTCAAGATCAGAAGATCTTGCACTTTCATTTTCTTGACTTGCCTCTTCGAGACTATTTTCTGTTGCGTTTGTGTCCAGCACTGATTTCAAAAACAGTAATTGGTTGAAATAGGTGTATTGTGATTTACGTTTTGCAGCAGAACCACTTTTGACATCTTTAAGACGGCGCAGCTCTCTTGTGAAACAGTCTCTAAGGTTTTTCCATCTTTTTTGGAGAGTAATGCCTGTAAATCAATAAATAAATGTAGTACATATTACAAAACTAATATTATGTTTATTAATGTGAATTTTATTTTCAGGTATTTGGCTACTGGGTGTTCTTTATCTCATATAAGTCATGAATACCGTATAGGGCTTCCTACAGTATCGGAAATAGTATTTGATGTTTGTGAAGCAATATGGGAGATATTAAAACCAATTGTGATGCCACAATTGACCAGAGATAAGTGGATTCAAACGGCTGAAGGTTTTCAAAAATACGCCCAATTTCCTAATTGCATCGGAGCCATCGACGGCAAGCACATTAGAGTTATCAAACCACAACATTCGGGATCTCTTTATTACAATTACAAGAATTATTTTTCAATCGTGTTACTTGCAATATGTGATGTAAATTATAAATTTCTTTACTTAGATATTGGAGCATACGGCAAATGCAGTGATTCGTCAATTTACAAAGACTCTGTATTTTATCATAGGCTTTTAAATAATGATCTCGATATTCCGAGCAATAACCCCATCAAAGAAAATGGCCAATCAATGCCGTTCGTTTTAGTGGGTGATGAGGCGTTTTCACTATCGGAACATATGATGCGACCGTATGCTGGGAGAAACTTGAATAATGTAAAGACTAATTTTAATTATCGACTATCCCGTGCCCGCCGCTATATTGAATGTACATTTGGAATATTAGCCAATAAATGGCAGATTCTTCACCGACCCCTAAACGTCAAGAAAGAATTTGCAGTTGTGATTATAAAAGCTCTATGTGTGCTTCATAATTTTGTGCGAGAAAGAGACGGATATGATTTCAAGGACACGTTAACTGTACCAGAGGCTTTATTAGAAATACCTGCATGTTTACCTAATAGAGCAAATAGAACATCAACCGAATATCGAGATATATTCGCAAACTACTTCAGTACCGATGGTCGCTTGCCCTGGCACAATTTGTAAATATATGGGTGCTCGCCGCGAGCCGCCATTGCGCGCCGTAAACAAAATGGCGTCGAACGCACATGCGGTATGAGTAATCTTTTTAAAAGTTATTCCAATCATTACGAAAACCTGGGAAATTTTAGCAAATAATTGTCAAAACTCATGTGCAAAGCGAAAAATAGTAGAAATAAAATAGTTATACTTTTGACAATTACCTATTTGCTAAAATTTCTTAGATTTTGAATGAACGGAACAACTTTAAAAAAAATCACTCATGTCACATATACGTGTCGAATGCTACTACAGCACCTGCTGCGTTTATTGTAGTTCATCGCATTATTAATTTACTTAGGCATAATAAAATAAAATACTAACCAAGTTCTGCCTTTTCTTTATCTTCCATGGATTCACCGCCAAATATATCGACCACTTCAAGCCACAACTGCCGCTTAACATCTTTATTGGAGTAATCATTTGATGCTAAATCCCATAAACCTCTTCTATTTTCAACTTCAATTATGAA
This sequence comes from Pieris macdunnoughi, assembly GCA_905332375.1. Classification (NCBI taxonomy): domain Eukaryota; kingdom Metazoa; phylum Arthropoda; class Insecta; order Lepidoptera; family Pieridae; genus Pieris; species Pieris macdunnoughi. The sequence goes on along the minus strand of CAJOBZ010000014.1, from coordinate 3,004,303 downwards.
CCTTTCCGTGTCGAAATTGGCCATTGTAAAATAATCACTCTGTAGCTAGCTACACGTCTGGTCGCCGCGGCCGATGCGGTAGCACTGATGAATTTTAATACAGAAGTGATGTTCTCGACGGCCACGATTGGTCGCTGGTCGCGTGGCATCAAATTGGACGCCGCGGCCAACGGTGGCCGCTGGTCGCTGGCCGCTAAGTGCGTAGGGGCTATAGCGATTGCCATATAAAGTCCAGAATTCACTGGCCGCCGCGGCTAGGTCGCGGCGACCATGGTCGCCAGTGCGTAGGAGGCCAAATAACCGTCACCGTGACCACGCACGCTGTAAAGCACGCGAAACGTCGGGAAAAATTTAAAATTATGTAAAATAATTATAAGTTTATAATAATACATAGCTTCAATCCGTTAAAAAAGTGTTTTCTTTAAATTTGTAAAAGTTATGTTAATAAAATACAATAATATAAATAAACCTAAATTTTAATTGAACCTTACCTCAAAATCAAATACATTTTCCGTTTTATTGTCTTGCTTATCAACGTCAAATTCAGAATATTACTTTTAATAAACAACATATCAGTATAGAAAAGAAGAAAATAGAAAAGAAGAATAAATAAAAGACAATTGCTAGAATAGCTTTGTTGACCCATCGTCTGACTAGCGACCATAAAATCTCGCATCAGTTCACAACTAATAATAGGTAGAAAGTGTACTAAGATACAAGTCAATGGAGCTGAACGTAGAACTGTGATATTGGAATATCTATGAAAACCCAGGAGGAAATACCTTGTTTGCTTGACTGAAATTGCCTTTTGATTGCTAACTAATGCTTTAGTACTCGACTACTATAACAAACCAAAATAAACTGTGACCAATTATAAATTAACACGCGTTTCGTTATTTTTAAGTTTGTATACAATTATTATATAACATTATAAACATTGTGTTTGTGTTCGCCGTCTGCAACTACCGAGGCCACACATCAGTGCTAACTTGTTGCCTTATTTGTACTTAATAAATAACTACGAATGATTAATAGAATAAAAATAGGTATATAATTCTATTTTTTGATAAATCAACTTTATTTGAAAGTAGAAACGCTATATATATAGCCTTCCTCTATAAATGGACTATCCTTTATATTGTCAATATACTGAAGATCTCTCAAAGTCTCTCTCAATCACACACACACTATTCATATTAATGGTATTGGGTAATGGGCAATGGCAAACGCACGAAAAATAATTCAGGTATTGTACATACATTTCGGTGATTAATTTTTACTATTATAAATGGATTTCATAATAATATAAAATCTACAATACAACTAGTAAATTTTTGTCTATGCAATATGCTAGCTAGAGATCTTTATTTAGATTTTATGTAAAGAACTGAAACTGAGGAACTGATTGTAATAAATTGTTGACAGAATTGAGCTTTTGTTTGAAAAAGTAAAAATTGAAACCCATATTATGAAACCATATTTGTTTCTCACTTATGATACAATTTGTTGATAAGCTAATCCAATTTCAAAAATATTTTTTTTGTATTCTAAATTTTCTACCCAGTAGCCGTAAATCTTACATATTGTTTCATTGCTCATAGAAGCATGAACTTATTCACGCCCGCTTGAAATGAATTCAAAGGAAAAACAATATTTTGACATTTTGGAGAGAACAAAGGTCCCGTAATGCTCAAATAAACGAGATGAACTGCCGACAAAGTTGCGTTATCTGATCAAAGTTTGGAATGACACTTACCCACCATCAGGGAAAACGATTGAGCACGTTACACCGGATTTTGGGCTTGAGAAAATAATATTGGCTATTTTTGAATAGAAATTATTGAACAAGAAATTGAAGGTTCGCATTTGACCGGTAAGTCTAGCAGTTCTTTAAATGTTAAATAATTTATATAAAAATAAAGTATATTTTTAATGTTGTTCGCAACCTCCTGGGCATAAAAGGAAACATGATTTTTGTTTCACTGAAAATCAAACTCAGAAACTCCTGGTATAATGGAAATGCTGTTTTAAATATTGCGTATGACAAATTTTAGTCTTAATCTTTTTGATTGCTAATCTTTTCTTCGTCGATGTCAATATATATACACAAACTTCCGCTGCTTTAATTTTACAAATTACATAATATTTTCTAAAAATAAAATGTTGTTCTAAATCGTATAATGAATATTATAACTTCGAGCCCCTTAAGACAATCATTATAAACAGTGACACTTCATTGAGAAAGTTGAAATTTTGCTAGTATTTATAACTTAGAATCAAAATTTAATAATAACATTTATCGAAATTTATAGAAAGTTGGATGTTTAGTTTATGTTTATACCAGCATTTATACCAACATTATTTTACAATTTAAGGTAAAGAAAAGCAACGCTTTTATTTAAAATCACAGCTGTCATGGCGTTCATTTCAAATTAGGGTAAAATGCTTATTCTGTCTGTAATCGCTTTTATGATGTTTATTTTTAATAAAATCGTTTAACAATTTTTTTCATTTGCATATCAGCATACCCTAATAAAACTTAAGAAGTCCAGACCAATTTTATGCTTCAGGATGCTACAGTATTTCGAAGTATAAAGATCCGTATGCAATATATAAATATTAATTAATCAATAAAAGGATATTTTTTATCAATATTAATAAAACGATTTAATGGATTGGCAATGCAAATGCTTTAAGCAAAATTTGCTTTAGGATTGCGATTTAAATTTATTTTGTGCTAATAAGTGAACAGTTACGTATTATTATTTAATTCACTCATAACATTTCACAAGTTTCATTAATATTTGAATATTGGACATATCTCTGTCGTATTATTTGATCTCATTATACTTAGACTATTATTACTTATCTTATAAAACAGGCGCTACAACTTTTAGGTCTTAGTCAACGAAAAAAAAAACTATACGAAATTCATCATCAAGTCCAGTGAACGCGTAAAAATCACTAAATTAATTTAATGTTATGTAATTGTGATGCAAAAATTCAAATGTCTGTAAAAACTTTCAACATTTCTCTACTCCTTGTCATAAAAAAGTTTTTGTGCCTATATTAACAAACTTCTCAAATATTACAATTGATGTAAATTTCAAAATATTTATTTTTATATTTAAGGCTTTATTGGTAATCTGGTTATCTCTATATAAAAGCCAATTTAAAGATATTTAGGAAGTTGTACCTAAAATGATTATTCAATTAATATTGAAAGTATTAAAAAATCATAGAACATATTTCACTGACAGTTCCACTGTAAATTATTTTAAATAATAGAAGTGGTAGATTAATAATTGTCTATTTAAAAACGAACAAAAGATTCAACATTTAATATTACTTAGTTAGCGACTGATTTAAAGAAGCATAGAAAAGTGCCTTAGCGTCTGATTGTATCTAGAATTTATTTAGATTTAAATGGTTTAAGTAACCAGTATCTAACATACTGATGTTTGACAGCGATGTGAGGCCTATAGAATAATAAATCGAATATAAATATGCAAGCAGGAAAGAAGATCTACGCCTCGTAGCACTTGCTACGCCATGTCGTAATTTTTACTTACCATCAGATAAGAATTACACATAAATTGTTACACCAATTAAAATAGTTATTAAACGTTAGATGGCGATAGTTTGTACGAAATAGAAATATTGTGTTTTATTAAAAAAATAATAACGAAATTTCTCTTAAAACATTCGTTGTAAGTAACAATTTATATAACTCTTCAAAAAGGAAGTCTTTTAAATTTACTTAATTTAATATTGGAAATAATCATTTTTAGTATTATAAGTGTATTAATATGGAATAATTGAATGCAATTTCAATTAGATACAAAAAAGTGTGTTTTTTTTAAATATTATTATGTGGATTACAACTATTATTATTATTTAAAGTTATTTCTATTGCCTGCAAGCTTATGTATTAATTACAACGATTTTAATATTGACATATTTAATCAAATGTATAGAGAGAAGAAAAAAAGAGATCGCCTTTACTCAAAATTTTAAGCAAAGTAAAATATAGTTCAATAACTTTTAAAGATAACTTAATTAAAAGTTTCCTAACAAAGTTATAATATTTTTTTCTAATTGTTTTATTACTTTTTCGATTATAACGTGCGGGATATCATCTCGATACGTCCGACTAAGATGAGGGTTACGCGAAAACTGGTGCTTGGTCATCCGCCGTCGACGTCGAAAGCATGCAGAATCTTCCAAGCAATACAGGACGCATGCGCCATGTAGCTCCGCCTACGAAACTTTTCATTCACGAAATAAGTTTATCACTTTCTCTTCAAAACTTTGCGTGACTTGATAGCCATTTGAAGAATACCTTGTAGTGGTTTGAAACGGTGCGCTCTTTCAAACCCCGGCTGTGAAATTTCTTCATAATGTACGTAATTTCCAATCGCCAAGAGTAACGAAAAATCTACAACATTTGTCGGGCAAAAATCTATATAGATGTATATAACAATAAATTTCACTTCGTTTGTCTCACTATAACTCGAGAAAGGCTGGACCGATTTGGCTAATTCTACTCGTGAAATATTTGTGGAAGTTCAGGGAACGTTATACGTCAAGAAAAATACTGAAAACGACAATTGAATTTTCCAGTAAAAACTGTTCCTTGCTGGGAAATATTTTAACTTTTGTTTTTTTAGAAATATAAAAATGTCACTCGGTTGTCACAGATTTATTTAAATTTGTACCATGTTTCATACCATGCAGATCTTATCGCTTTGGTCTTAAAAAAAACTTTGGTTGGTAAAAAATTGTATTAAGTTTTGAGACAAAAATATATATAGGTCATACGAAGTTCACCGGGTGATCTTGTTGCAATTATCATATTTATGACTGCTAGTAAAAACAGAAAACGTAGCAATACGCAGCGATATAGTGGATCCACTAAAGTACGAATCTGTAGGAAAGGTTTTGTGTGGTTGTATTCCATTTCCGAACAGATTCGGTGGCATATTTGTAATAGAATAACATTTATCTATTTGTCGTTGTATTAATACTATCACCCCTTATATAATCTTATATTTTGTCACTTTGAAATAAAATATGATTTTTTTGAAGTGAAACTGCGTTAGGCCCTAGATTGAAATTTTTTTATGGAACTTCACGAAGATGTGCAGTGTTTTTGTCGAAGAAAACGGAGAGAGCCATTGAGACCGATTGAGAGAGAGTGAGAAGGGTGAATTACCTTATAGAGATTCTATTTATAATATTAAAATTTCGTAAAGAAAAAATTATGAAATATTAGTATTTTATATTTTATGGAAAATAATTTATTGAAATCTCAAATGACGAATTGTAAATTAAAATGCAACGTGTTTTTATTATCGAAGAGATATTCAACACATTTAATATTTTAATGACAATTAAATTCATTAAATTCCTAACATATCTTCCTTTTTCCCTCTATCTAAGTCTCGGAAATGTAAAGTTTTAGATTTGTATAAATATGAACAAGAGTTAAAAATTAGTTCGCCAAAGAAGTTTCACTTCTGACTTGTGTAATTTGTACGCACACACTTTTTATTTTTAAATTAGGGCTAATTCGTTTTCAACATTTAAATAACTTACGTCAGTCATACCCAATTACATTTAAAATCAATGTTTTTATTATGTATCCCGTTGTCTTCAAAAATATAAATACAAACATTCAATTTCACTAGACGGAAAAAAATAAATTACCCCAGCCCTGCCCTGTATGTCAAAAATATTTCGTCACGTAAAAAATGGAGACCCTTGAATAAAAACAATTCGCAGGTATTTTGTCATGCGGTAAATATCCGAGATTAGCAGTGACAGTGTTTTTATGATGACACGCTAACGGATTACGAACTCCGAGCACCCCGTTTACCGTCGTAAAATCTCACGTGTCCATGCACTCATATTATGTAGTACGCCTTTTTAACTGCTTAAAAAAGGTGGTTATCAGTTTGAGTTAAATGTATGTGATATTTTAGTTTTGCCAGCAAATATCTTGGAAGCTAAAAATCGTATCGAGACTTAGAGAAATGTCCAAATATCATAAAAAAATAGTTTTTAGATATACAGTCAAAACCGTTTACGACGACATCGTTTAGAACAACATACCGGTTATATTGACCAAAATCTTTGATTCCCGGCTGAATTCTATTGTATTAGGTACTTAATAACAACGTCATCGGCTGTTACGACTATCGATTTTTACGACCAAATATGAGTCCCTTCGATGTCGTTATAACAGATTTTGACTGCATCATTGTTAAGTATTCACACAATAGTGATAATAAAATACTAATGTTTTTAATAAAAAAAAGCACTAACCAAGTGCAAAAGTGGATATACTTTGGTTTTATTCTCTTATCAGTGGTTTACTTTTAATATATCAGAATGTATTATTTGCATATATAAAGACTAATAACGTCTAACATAGCCATGCAACTAACGCTGGCATATTACCATATATGCGGATACTTATTATTAAGTATCTATCTATCTATTAAGTATCATAAATATAGAGCCTTTAGAATACAACTTACAGAAGTTCATTTATAAACAAATGAAAGCTACAATGTACTCCAAATTAAACGAATATAAAGCTCATAACAGTAAACGAAAAGGGGAAACTCGTGTAATTTTAACAATAAACCTTACCCTATTTAAAGATAAAACGGTGGTATTGTCTCTGAATTACACCTTATTAAATGTAAAATGTATTGTATTAAAATAAATCAATAGAGATTACGAGTTACCAGGTCAACCTCGATTGTTAAATTAATTGCGAACTCACCTCACATTCAGAGGTTATTCGATTCGATTTCAGTCAATCGCAGTCTATAGAGAAGTTATTGGGAGTTGGAATCCGCCCGAGTTTTCTTCTAGCAGTGTTGTTCCCGAGGTCGTAAGGTTTACGGCTCTGTATGGATATCTTTTATTTGTAGGCACTTTCTTGTACAGTGAAGAAAATCATCGTAAGAAAACTGGTATGATTTGTTTCAAAAACTACAGCATGTGTCCGGCAAGGACCTACTTGGGTAAGAAAAAAAAATCAAAAACTGTTTTAGCGCCACACAATTTTTAATACTGAATTGTAATTAGTATAAGGTACATACATTTTTCATCAATCAATAGTTCAAAAGTTTTCTATTTTCAGTTTTGAGTTAAAGTTGGGCGGGTTGAAACATTCCATCACATATCCTGTGTGGCGTAACGGGACCTCATACACAGGCTATTAAAAGCCTTGAAAATAATAACGTTCATAAAAGTAAATGACATTAAATGAGATTTCGCAAAACAGGACAATTATAGCATATGTCGTTTCAGAGATCATTTCAAACCAGCTTTATTGCTACATCGTATTTCATTCCGGAAGTTACTGTACGAAATATAACTCTTCAGAGCCTTTAGTAGCAAAGATTTTATTATATAAATATATTTAATTCTATAAATAATCTATTCTCGTGTCACAGTTTGAAACACCTCCGACACGGCTTGACTGGTTTAAATTTTTCAAGACAATTTTTGTATATATTCGGTTCGTAAATTTTTATTCCTTTAAGTAATAAGGTTGCCTCAGCACATTATTTTATTTAATTTATTTATATACAATTGACATAATTTAATGAAAAGGAGGGCAACTAGCGGCCTTATCGCATTCGAGCGATCTCTTCCAGGCAACCACTGTGGAAAAAAATTAAATTGTTAAATGCAATGTAAAAAGTGCACTTGAATCACGACAATTTGAGATCAGTCACACTCACATCAGTTAGTACGAAAGTTGGGGATACGATGTGGACAGGTAATTTTTGTACAGTAGAGATTTAAAGGAAGATAGAAAAGGAGCTAAGTGAATAGGGACGGAAAGAAAATTCTATAGCAGATTATTACATCATTACATACTGCAGATTTATTACACTGATTAATTTTTTAATGCATTGATACTAAAAATACATACCAATTATTTTCATCGTTCTGTCGCCTATACCAATTCCCAGTTTACCGATTTATATGGTAAAACGTTTGCCGCGTCACCTAATTATCATAAAAAATCTTTGATCCCATAAGCTTAGGTCTATTACAATTATTACAGTCCTGCCTTGCGATTCTGTAACTCACTTTTCGAACTCGCACAGCATAAATAATAAACTACAAGCCCTCCTTATCAGAATGCCAAATCGTAAAATGACTGCTTCACGACTGATTTGAGAGCGACCGCCGCTACGAAAACCGCTGTGCGAGTTCGAAAAGTGAGTTACAGAATCGCAAGGCTGGTAGTCGGCTAGACCAAAGGTTACGTTAAAGTTTTTGAATCAAAAATGTTTCATGTGACAACAATTTATAACTTTATTTTTTAATATTCAATAGACTATAAAGATAATACCTGGATTAAAATAACCGTTTTCATTAAGTGTTTTGAATAATATGCTCTGTTTTTAATAAGACAGTAGCAAATTGCAATCTCAGGAATCATTATAAAAACAATATAACGTCATATTTCAAACAAATTACGAAATAACTTCAAACAAAATTGTGTCATTTACACTTAAACGACCAGAATGTGACCATAATAGGAAAATTCGTTGAAAATTATTGTTTTGGAACAACAATGGCTGCAGACAATGTGCGTCCCCAACGAACAAAATAAGCTTTTTTGGAAGCTATAAACTACCTGTTTTGGTTCATTAATCTTTATGTGCGAATATTTAAATTACATTTAAGCACGCTTTTATACTAAGATGATATGTCTAAGGCATACTAGATGTTGCATCATCTTTCTTCAAGGGTTCTATGAAAACCCTGCAATTATTTTGACACAGCAAAAGTTTACTTAATAAGCTAAATATCTTTTACTAATTAAATATTTATCAATACACTATTATAATGTTTGACAATATCAAAGAATCAATTGAAATAACGAATTTTCAAAGAATAATAATATAACCTTCTTAGTGAAAGCGATCTTTTTAAAAAAAAAACCCTTTATAGTTATATTATAATCTGAAATTCGATAGTACAAAAAGTCAGCTATTCCAATATTGAACAAAGCGAATGAAAGAAAGAAGTGTTTTGATTACATATAAAGCTCCGATAGGACATAACTGATGTTTAGAAAATTCGATAAATTTAATTGGACATTAGACTAAACTCCGTGAAGGGTTATGGCTTCCATAATATGATGGTTATTCTGAAAAAAGCACTTTTAATTGCGAACACAGCAAGAATATCAAAATCAAAACAACTTTCATTCGTACTACATAGTGGCGCCATCTAGTAGCAATCAGGAAAACTACTACTTACACTTTTAAATTTGTTTCAATACTCCGCATTTCATAATACAAATACAGCATTTGTGAAAATTAATAATTCCTTTTCCGTAAACATCTGACGCTTTCAAAGTAAGCGTTGGATTTATTGGCAATAAAAATTTTGCTTCATCAGCACTTTTGTTGCACGATCATTAAATCGGTACGCTAACAATCCTTTGGCTCAGACTTTGGTAAAGCACTTTATCCATTGCTTAAATATCGTCCTCGTTTCTACGCCCGGATAAAATTACTTTTAATTTTGTTTCACATGCAACTTATAAAAGTGTATGGTTTTCACAAATTTAAAACGTTTAAGTATCTAATACAAAATGACGCTTATAACTGAGGCTCAAATCTGATCAATCAAAAGATAAAACATTCACTTATTAGCTGTTATGTTTCGCAGATAATATGTTTATTTATAAAAGAATACTAAAATGAAGCACCTACTATGCGAAGTTCGATTAAAACTCATGCACTTGAATCACTTTACGTGAGTAAACCCTTTATTATATATTTCAAATACATAGGTGTAGTTCGTAGTAAAAATATATAAATAGTCCAACTTATTTGTCAAATAACGGTCTCAATCGATTCTCCGCAACACGTAGCAATGCTACGGAATTTCATTTGTATGCATGCAACAGATTGGACTTTGTACCCATTCTACGATAGGATTGGGAACGTGTTATTTAAAATCATTGATAACACATTGCCCAAACGAACTTTAGATTGCTAAAATCTGTGTTAATAATGTGTAAAAATTTGTAAATTTCAGGTATCGATATGAAAACGCCGAAGAATCTTGCAATCAAAAAAATTGTTGCATAGTCTCATTTGTTGCATTTGTCTATAAATTTTTAAACATTTAAAATGTATAAATGTCAATGTCAAAAAGAAATATTATATGATTTGTTTTGCATATGTGAGCCTTTGGTTCTTGGATGTATGAAAAAGAAACATGATTGTTCGTAACTACAATTATTATCAATCAAAACATACAATACTAAGCTAATAATGGGCTCGGGTGACCTTCAAAGAACCCTTTTTAACGATATATGTTATGTAACACACTGATAATTTTATACATAGATCCTTGCAAGCGTCTTATAATCCGTTAACAGCTGTATATCGCTCAGCTGGCCACAGTAATCGCATGATGCACTGCATCTCGGTTGCCGCGCCATTGCCTGCCACTATTTTCCGCCAGACGTAACAACACGCCCCACTGCCCCGCTCGGGGACATTGTACATAGCTTTGATTGAATGTATGCAGCGGATGGCTCATTGAATCACTGGGTCAATTTAACCTTGTTTTATTGTAAAAATGGAACATTTTCTGACTTAGTACTATGCGAGGGCTATTTTGTACACCTAAGATGTATTTATACTCGTAGAGCCAGCAATATATTTTTTTTTTATATAATTTTATGCTCATTCAGTTTACAGTCGTTGGTCTTTGGGTTAGAAATAATTATTTAAATTTTTTAATATTGTTCTACCATTAGACTTGATTTACCAAAACGCAACCATGACGGGTCGGCCGTAAAACTAGTACATAATCAATAACATGGGCGATATATTAATAACTAATTTATAATAATAATAATAATTTATTGCAAGAATATGGTACAAAAATGTGTAAGGTGGTCAATCGTAAGTTCGCATATTCTGACACACACACAATGGCGCGCATATTTGTATTTAAAGGAATTTTACAATTTACATTATTAGTCATATGAATTGGTCAATTCTTATATTATTTGTATCATACATATATCATATCATACGTTATTAAATTTATACAACTACAGTGTCTCACGCAAATAATCATTTATTGAATAATACATTTTTTTCCAAAAGTAACCCAGTCAATTTTTTAAAACTCTAGTCGAAAGATCTTTTAATTCTTTTGATAAATTATTGTAAAACTTGCTTTCCATACAAAAGGTGTTTTTCCTAAATAATTCCAGATTGATTTTTGGCACAGCCAATTTCTCCCCATGTCTACTTCGACAGATGTTTATTCCCGTTGACTTAAAAATATGTATGTTCTTGTGCACGAATAATTAATAATTATCTTAATTAATACACAACAGAGGATATGGGCATAGGTCTTTTGATAATTTACGTGACTAGATATTATTACTGGATCAATTTTTCCTAGGAAATCACAGATCACCTTGATCTACTCCCAAAAAATAGACTCGAAAATCCGTATCAGACAGAAATATTTGGTTACATTCGTAAAACGATTTCCATATTTATTACACGGAACTATAAATATCCCAAAAAAATGTCGTGCGTAAATGAAATTCCCGTAATAATTTACTGGCAGAGTGGACTAAATACATGCTTAATCTGGAACATATATTGAATGAAAAATATATAATTATATTCAAATTTAATCTATATTTTCGGAACTAAGATAAATTGAAATAGAGTTAAAACGTTGTTTTAAGCATATATATTTTTTTTATTTAATTGAGTGACTTAATATTTATGTATATACTAGCTGATTCAGCAAACGTCGTTTTGCCATGTATATCATTTATAATAAAAAATAGGGGTTGATTGTAGAGGGGTGAAAATTAGGGGTTGTATGTATTTTTTAATGCTGTATCATAAAAAAATTAAAAAATTAATTAGGGGTGGACTACCCTTAACATTTAGGGGGATGAAAAATAGATGTTGTCCGATTCTCAGACATACCCAATATGCATACAAAATTTCATGAGGATCGGTCAAGCTCAAGTTTCGGAGGAGTTTAACCACAAACACCGCGACACGAGAATTTTATATTTCAGATTTACTGTGAGCTTATATAAAGCGTAGGCCTTGTAACTAGACTAGCATAGTTCATTGTCTAAAGAACTGTTTAGTTTAATTCTAAGTTTTATTGATATGAAACGCTAATGCATTTAAAATAAAACAAATTTATTTTAAATAAAACTGAAATAAATCCATACTGATTGAAATGTACACGTCCTCGTTCATATAAAAAACCTGTGATACTACTACTACTAAATAAGTAATCTAAATTCCTAGAGTGCATAGATTTGCCGGCACATGGGTGCAAAGCTGTCGGATTACTCTAGTGTCAGACTAATCGGTTTAACCTTAACAGACAAACTATATAGATCATTCTCTAATTTACAATAATATTTTTAAATTTTTTTTCCATTGGAGTAGAGACACTTAGGCCCTGCGCTTCAAGCGCACAGGCGCTAATTAAAGATTTAAGTTGGCTCCTGGTAGATAGTACCGGTGAACCCAGAGCTGCTGCTAAATTTGTTTTAATTCTCTATTTATTAATTTTCAATTACTATTACTATGTCGATTAATAATAATAATAAAAATATGGAAATACTGTATTGGAAATAAACATCATATATTATAGATTAACAAATTTTTGTAGGTAATTATTATGTATTCCATTTATGGCTATAATTTTAGTGTAATTGTTTGTTATTATATAATTTTTGCTTCAGGATTACGAAATAAATAAAAAAATATTAAACTCTAATTATGTTGTTGCAATAAATTTTGTTTTTGTTTATTATTATTATACTAACCTATATTTTCTGTATAATTATGACGTTTAAACCTTACTGTATATTTTATGTTTAATCGAAACGTATATTAAAGTTTTATATATAATATTCAATTGTGGTTAGCAAATGAAACCGTAAAGAGGAATATACAGTCTGAGTTTAACTGGAGCTGAAATTCGAAATATATACGTTTTGATAACTTTAAAATGAGCTCTGCCGTTTCAATTGGTAATAAAAGGACGTACTTTCCCTACCTACCCCGGGTCACAAATTACTTTTAATAACAACATCTATTTGATAAGACGTATGCCTAATATGTGTAAATAAAATACAAAATATCGGAGCTCAAGTTACCTTGTCTTAAGTGTTGAATAGTGATAAGTGAAAAAATGGAACACAAGAGTGTTTTCTAATTAATAGAGACATTAATTGGAAGACACTCTTCGAGACTTAGTATTATTGGACATTTTAGAGGTTTGATTTAAATTACTCACTAGTCTTCAGTTTGGCTAGATCGTAATTTTCCATGATGTCTCAGTGAAGAGACAATGTATTTAAAAAAATAGTTATCCAAATATTTTAACTTAGTGCTACCCTTTGTTTCAATATCATCCGTAATTGCTACACGCCCAGAGAGCGATCGTCACAAAAGTTCATTTTAAAGAAAAATCACCGACTCGTTGGAATTATAACAACATAGTCGTAGATATTGAAATCGGACACAATATGTACCTGCTAATTTTTGTAATTATTACACTTTTGATGGAATGTAAAAATTATTTGTATATCTGTACAATAACATAATAGATAATAATTATAATAAATAAATTAAATAAAAAAAGCCTTTTATTACTTGCAAAATCAAAATAAAGTGAATCCTATTATATTTAAATAAATAAATCACACAGTTTTTTAACTATTTTTTATCCGTAATACTTATTTTCTCATTAGTTTGCTAGAACCCCTCCGCAGGTTAAGTCCCAAGTATCTCCAGGTATCTCCGTCATGGGCAAGCTACATCCGGCTCGAGCCAGCCGATTGGGCGGGTGACATTATCATTATCAAATGATAATATCATCCGCCCATCTCGTGAGCAGTCTTCCTCTGTATTCCTCTCCCAATAGGGCCTTCCCAGCGGGCGCCCTTATGATCTATCGATCGTCTGACAGTCTTGATCATGCCCTGCTCATCTCCATTTAAGCTTTAGAGCATAGTTTAGAGCATTGGCTCACTAATGAATATATACCTATATAATAGAATTACTAAAATTACACATAGTTCCTCCTAAGGTATCGTAAGTCCCTCGGTGCTGTGTTACGGTAGGAAGGCGTGTAGGTAACGAACCATCAAAAATATTACTACAATGAGTAATATTACTCATGAAATTAAACTGAATCACCATTGTAATTGGACATCTTCTTAGCAAAAAGATGTTGTAATGTTACCCCATTTTAAATTCTATTAATATTACCAACCTACTATCGGGATTGAAATTCACTCAAGATAAATTGAGTTGTATGCTTGTGCTACCGGCCCAGCTTTAGGAAAGTAACATAGTGAAGTTTAATTAAATGTAAACAAAATGCAGCAAAGAGCCTCTGAAAGGAATACTCATTAAATTTTATCGATATTTCATTTTATCATAGTGGATCTCATGTTGTGACAATAAAGTATATATATAGAGACGTGTATTCCATATGACTTTGCACTCTTAAAAAAATTGGTTTCTTAGACTAAGGAACCAATGGAGGAGGAGGGAAGGCCCTCAGAGAGAGAGAAAGAGAGACGCGAGTTTATAGTAGAGTTAATGACCTTAGATGTATTTTAATACGCTAATGTAGCATTTTTAAGGTCGCCATATAATAGACTGACCGTATGTTGCAGTCGAGACCAACTGCTCTAGAGCGGTCGCGTTGAAGTCGTACAACACGAACGCAAAATGCAGTCGACTATGACTGTTTGGAGCGGTTATGTTCGACCGCAAAATAATACTGATGCGAGTTCATTTACAAGATGGATTTCGATGAAGAAACACTGCTAGTTGTACTACTATTACGCAAACGTAGGCGTAGAGGACACCGAAGTATGTGGGTGCGTTCAATACAACCATAAAGAGAACAGCATGGAATATTTCATACTTTGTATCCGCAACTGATAGAAGACACTAAAAAGTTTTTCAACGACTTTAGAATGTCCGTAGTTTCATTTGATGAATTAGTTAGTATTTTATTTTATTTGAGGAAATGGCGCGCGGTCGGCAGCAACAGCTTGTAGCGATCCGTGTATGGTGGGTCCGGCAGCTCTAAGCAGTCGACCGCACGGCAAAACTCGACCGCTCAGGAACTGCTCGAGCGGTCCTTTATTGCGGATATAAATTTAGTATGGAAACTGCAGATCGCCGTGCGGCGACCGCTCTAGAGTAGTCAGTCTCGGCTGCAACATGCGGTCTGTCTATGGCCAGCGTAAGCCTAGCTGGTTTTTCTAACAAGCGACTAAGTTGGGAAGACCTGGAGTGAAATTAAAAAAATTCCAAGCACAGATTGGTGTACAATTTTGGATTTTTTTTCCTCTGCCCTAACACAAAATTAAAATATTACTCATTATTTTTTGAGAGAGGATTTACAATGTTAACAAAATTAATTAATATTTAAAAAAAAACTATTTCTTTAACTTACGGGATGGAAACTAAAATTTCAATCAATTATCAAATTAAAATGCATTTACACTCAGGCTATTAGAATCGCGTAGAAAGCTAATTCTATGCAATGGCTTCGATTTCATTGAGTATGAGTTAAGTGTAGTGCCAACTGCTTTACAAAATATATTAATTGAATAGTAAAACAGTTATATTATACATTATTATTCATCAAAAAGTAAAAAACAATTTACAGCACCTCGTAAAACCCCGAGTTTTACAAAAATCTTTATTTTGCAAGAACAGAGCACTGAAAATTTTACGATTTTCATAGAAAATTTTGGTAAAATATTTACGGATCCACACCGAATTTTTATCACACATAATATTTG
Source organism: Pieris macdunnoughi (assembly GCA_905332375.1). NCBI lineage: Eukaryota > Metazoa > Arthropoda > Insecta > Lepidoptera > Pieridae > Pieris > Pieris macdunnoughi. The sequence continues at coordinate 2,988,414 of CAJOBZ010000014.1, read as the reverse complement.
CGGGTACTTATGACACTGCTTTTCCCAAGTATCCGGTCGAAATTGAATAGTAAACCGTGTAGCATATACACATAAGAATAAAAAATTTGGAACATTTCATTGTGATTGGTCGGACAAAAAAAAACGTGTGTACTTATGTACACGCGTTAGAAGTTTTATTTCTATAAAAATCTTTCCAAAATTTTTATCTTACTTCTACGTTTGTAGAAAAAACGACACTAACAATAGAAAAAAAAATTACTCCCATCATTTTTACCTAACGCGCTAAAAGAAGTATAACTTCAAAAAAACTAAAATGTTGACTATAGCTAAATTCAGGATGTCAGTTTTTTGTGACGCACGCATCGTAAAAATTTACTCCCATCATATTTCCCTAACGCGCCAAAATAATAACTTAAAAAAATATTTTGTCATGATATCATTTTATAAAGGTTCTCTTTCGCTAATTTGATAGGATGACGATCCGGGACGTGGAAACGGAACGTTGCAATCTTTGTAAATACAATGCACTACACCTTCTTGTACGGTGAAGAAAATCATACTGACGAAACCGGCATGCTCTAACCAAAAAAATATAGCATCTTCTTCATAGTGCTATCTACTTTTGAAGGCTGGCGATCGTTATGCCTACTTTAATTTTGGATGCCTCGCTTCTGACCAATGACTTGGTGCTTTTACCAAACCATAGTCCAAGATTCTTCGACCAAGACGTGCGTCTGCGGCCTGGTCTCTTTACCTGCCACTTTGCTTTAAATGATTAGTTGAATTAGCTCGTATTGTTTGTGTTACGTAAGACGTGTCCGAAACACTCTCAGTTTTATTTTCTTAAATGAGCCCTTCTTTGTTCTTGGCATTCTATCCAGCACGGTTGTATTTCGTATGCGGTCTGTCCAAGATATTATAACCCAGATCTCGAACGGTTCTAGTTTATTGGGAAGAACAAGACATTACTTTATTGCCAGTTCTTCTCTCCCGTTCTACGCCCTTGATTTGAGAACTGGCAAGTAAAATTAGAAGCATTAATATGTATTTCTTTACTGACAAGTCATAAGTGTACATTATGTTACCTATGTGATTACATGATTTTTAAACTTTTACTTTACTTTTAACATCGCGCAATGCGTGCTTTAAGTTGTAAACTTAGGCTTGTCACAAAGTATTTATTTTTACTTTTGAAAAGGCGTTCCGCTCTTGTTTAATTCTACAGCTATAATATTATCAATTACACAGATACACAAATATATCAGCTGCATTAAAATTAAGGAACTTTCTACACACTAAATAAATATTTTAATGTAATATATTTCCATAGAAGACGTAAGTAATTGTTATCGTATATCATTTCGTATAAACCATTTTATTACGATCCCAACAATATAGAACATTAGAAAATGTGGAAAATATTCTCTCACTGTTATACCGTTGAGATTTTGTCCGACCCGAATTTAATAAGGGCTTAACCCGTCTTTACTTGAAGAAGGTAACGTTAACAATAATACTCGTATGGACCGCAATTGTATACTAGTAAAAATGTTTGAAATACGATTTAGTCAGTAAAATACGTATAAAGATAATATTCTGTAAATAGCTACTACGGTTTCTCTAATAGTAGATGTAGAAACAATAGAATGGTTTACAACAGTCCAGTAATGAAAATAATATTAGAATTGAATTATTTATTTCATTGACGAGAATTGCAAAAATATAAAATCATTCAAAAGTGGTCGTGTAGGCTGTGTTAGACATGGTTTTTAATTGAATTTATTGTTTATGATTAATCTGAACAGAGTCCAAACAAAACTTTTCACAATTGCTGAATATAAAATAAATAAAATGTAAATAGTAGGTGTATGGTTATATGTTTTGGAAGGGGCATCTAGTCATTTTTTTAATATTTTTAACTTGTAATTTTGACTTTCAAAAGTGCCGTTTTGATAGGCCTAATGGAAATAAATGATTTGACCTGACTCGACTTGCATTATATACATTTATTATACATCATTGTTGCCCTTACTATTTACCATCTTCATAATGAGCTTTACAGGACTAGTTGTTCAGAGCTTGCCTGGTATAATTCCCTTTCATCGTTTTTTTTTTAATATTTTTAATTTAATGTTTAGACTGTCAAAAGTGCCTATTAGGCCTAATTGAAATGAATGATTTGACTTTGACTGAGCTAAAATCTAAATACTTCAATGCTCGACTAGTAATAATAATTATTTCTGGTAAAAAGAAAGGTCATCTTCCCTCTAAAAGGAAACAATCATAACAGGCATCCATAATACCATTGTATAATGTATATGATAAGACGTACAACGAATTCTTTATACACTGAATAAAATACATATCTTGAAAATTGGAGGTCACAGGTAAAATCCCACGGGATGCTTTTGATGTTGGACAAAACAGACCAATTTGCTGGATCTGTCGCTGTCACCCTGAAACGAATGATATTCTGCACGTATAAACAAGATTCTGGGAATTCTAAGAGAATCAAAGTGATAAAGTTATTTTTATTATAGTCGTAACTTAATACTAATACAATAGAAAACTTATTAATATAAAAATTAAACTAAAAAATAATATAAACAAAATAAGAAAACTTTTATATAATAAATATATTTAAAAAAATCAATTTTACATCAAGTTACATACACAAAATTTGTATTTACAATTTTCTTAACCTACAAAGTAATAATAAAAATAATTAAAATGAAAATTAAAACAAATTTAAAAAGTTTGGTCCCTGTGGCAGTGTACCTCTAACGCTGGCAGTATTCCTCGCTGTATTGCGATACTTATTCGTTGAGTAACAAATTATAAATAATGCAATCCTTGTGAATTCAGCCAGTGCAACTAAATATATCCGTCTCACATGCAATAGTATTGTGGGTGCGCAAGACGCGCGTAATTGTAATTTTGCCGTGAGTTAATTTATAATTTTTTGTTGATAATTGCAACCGCTTACCACGCCGAGTGTGATTATTTGGCACTCGCAGCACCAGTCTCTCCAACATTTCCGCGTTATATTATCCTACCTCTAAGGACCCTAAAAATTTATAATGTGATCGCAATTAAAAACCAAAAAAAATATAATTTATTACTGATGGTTGTTGGTTGGTTTATTATGAAAGGTGTAGTTGCGAAGGTGGTGAATCAAATCTGGCTAATAAATGCTCTTTCTTATGCTAAGTTTTCAATTGAATTCGAATAATTAAACATAATATAATATGTTTCATTTTTATCAAGAACAGTAGTGCTATACTATACAGGCCTTGGCACATCGTCGATTTTTGGGTCATGCCAATTTCCTCACGATGTTCCCTTCACCGTACAAGCGAGTATATTTATAGTCAAGTCAATATAAGGACATGTGTGGTTGATGTATGCAAATATCACTGCACCGCCGTGTTTCGAACACACGACCTCAGGGTACTACCAGGCACGCTGTGTCGAACGCTTAGTGGCTAAGCCAACATTGTTTTAGCTTATGTTGGTATCTCTAAGAGCCCATTTTGTATTCTTAGAGATAAATTCAAATTAAAACAATATGTACCTATCTACATTTACGGCTAACTTTGCTAATTGTGTAGCAATTTATAATATTTAATGTCCCCCGACTAATTACTAGTTGATAACTGCGCTTATCATAATTATTATCACGAAAATACGATTGTACGTTTGTTATCTTAAAGTATTGAAGCCTTGTGTTGACCGAGTGGTTTCAACATGTGATTCTCATTTCTCAGGTGGTCTGGTTTCCGAAGCCCGATCGTGCAGCAATGGACCGCTTGTACGGTTAATTAGATCATCGTGAGGAAAGCGGCAAACGTTAGAGCCAAAAAGACTGTGTATGCCAGGCACAGATGACTGATCACCGACTTGCCTATTAGTAAAAACATATAATCACGAAATAGGTACAGAAATCTGAGGCCCAGCTTAATTTATTATATATATATAGCTTAAAATATATTTATAATTCAAAATAGCTATCCTCGGAAACGTAGTCGCGAGCAACAGCTAGTCAATAATATATAATAACTATCGCTTAAATTTGTCATATTATTTCGATAGAATAAATTAGTATTTTAACCATAACATAACAGCCCCGTGTTGATAGATTACAATGTGTTGATTAGCCCGCGGTTATAAATTATTTTCAGTGCTGCATTTATTATTTAATTATATCAAAGTATGTTAACATATTTTAAAATTTTTATATATAGCATAACGCTATAATTTATTTTTATTTATTTAACTTCTCGTTGCATTATAATATAAAAATTTAACATAATTAAATGAAAAGGAGGCGGCCTTATCTCATCCAGGCGACCACTGTGAGAAAAAATAAAAAATGTATTTACACAACAAACTTTAAGGAAGATAGAGAAGGAGCTAAGCGAATAGGGACTGGAAGTGAATTCCATAGCCTAACTGCAGAGATCTTAAAGGATTCGCCAAGAAGAATTATGAGATGGGATTTCAAGGATATATTCGGAAGAGCGTAAGCTATAGTTATGGTATACAAATCTGTGTACTGTGAGATAATTAAATACATATATAATATTTTAATTTTCGGTTGGTAACTTCCAATTCCTAAACTAGAGGGTGACACATATACCCGTAAAATGATAACAGCCACTTTTATCAGAGATCGTTGAGAACGTCTATTAGATATCTTTAATGATAGATTAACTTTTATAATCTAAAACCAATGCCTTAAGGAACCATTATGGAACGAAATCTTTAGCTTTCTGATCTGATGCAACTTATTAAATTGTATAATAAATGGTTTGAGTTAATACTCTGAATACCATACAACCGAACTAATACTCTAAATACCCATTAATATTTGTTAAATAATTAGGGACCAAAATAAACATGTCGATTTTCCTTTGCAGCTCTGGTGGAAGTCACTCGTTTCGGAGCCCATAAGACATTGTGAGTCGCAGAGCCAATAGAGTGTTCATATTATTAAAACTGTTGTCAAATATATATCGATTCTTGCCCGGTTTAAAACTATTGTAATTAATAAAAAATCTTTTAAATAACGTTAACTTTTATAACGCCTGATAAAAAAAGTCAATTTACAAACAAAACCATTGCTCCGATCACGAAATTAAACCAACAGAACCAAGAAATACGAGCAAATAAAACGGTTGTAAATCCGAAGATTATTACATTTAAGAATATTTTGGAATTCCAGAGGGTATTTCGAGGCGCTTAACAAAAGGCCTAGCATTTTAAAACATCGTCGTGTTTTCGTGTTTGAGATGTTTTTCGCGGAACAATTAATCATGTCATTACATTGTGTAACAAGGTAAATTCTATGAATTTTACGCTTAATGCTAAATTATCTAAATTTTTTATACAGAGAACTGAAAACAGTTACAGGTTGTTTACAAAAACAAAAAGTCAGTACTTTTTGTGTACATTGTGTACATTTGATAATGAAAATCAATGATGATCAATCGCTTCTCAAACACATACTGAACAGCCTCCATCACGCACTCACAAGTTCTTCTCTTCTCTCTGTGTATTGTGATGATAAGTCTTGACATACAGTAAAGAGTGTTAACTTTAAATTGTTTCTTTTAACATAATCATTCATAACAAATATTAGCTAGTATTACATATTTAAGCAGTGTTGGCCTAGTAGCTTCAGCAATCGACTCTCATCCCTGAGGTCGTAAGTTCGATCCCCGGCTGTGCACCAATGGACTTTCTTTCTAAGTGCGCATTTAACATTCGCTCGATCGGTGAGAAAACCGACTAGTCTTAGACCCAAAATGTCGAGGGCGTGCGTCAGGCACAAAAGACTGATCACCTACTTGCCTATTACATTAACAAATGATTATGAAATAGATACAGAAATCTGAGGCCCAGACCTTAAAAGGTTGTAGCACCATTGATTTTATTTTTATTACATATTTATAATGTAATTAATAACTTAAAAAGTTGTTTCCGAAGCGATATTCCAACAGCTGAAGCCCGAAATATCAATTCCGGCCCCGAATTGATTGATGGGCCCACTTTGACACTTGTCCTACATAATTTTGTATTAAGTAATAGTTGACACAATTGTATTACGCTGTTATCCTTATTGTGTTATTATTTATGTTTACCATGTTCGCATATATAAAAAGAAAGAAATTCAATGAAATATAGAAGATTATGGTGATCATGGATAACTCAAACCATACGTTATGGATAGCCTAAGGATGATTCAGTTCTTTAAATGTTTATTTATATTTTAAAATCTTTACAGATACGATAATAATATGATAAAACGAAAAAAAAATATATATAATAAAATAACTAATCATACAAACAGTATTAAACAAAAAGATATAAAATGGGATCCTGCCCAAGCTCCTCGATCATCCAGTCCAAGTCACACAGTCCAGCTTCAACAAGCTCCCATTCCCCGCTTACTCTCGCAGCTTAATAGTTTTCTCAACTTTTCACCGGAAACCGACCTATTTATGAGTATGGAGGTAATATAACGTAATTTAAAAATGTACTTAGAAAAGCTAGGAAAAGATTTCTGTTAATGTTATAATCACTTAATTGTATATTAGTTTTCAGTATAATATTTTTAGTTGACTTTGGCCATAAGCTGTAAATAAATAAATAAATCATGATCCCTATGAACCCTGGATTCGCCCTTGATTGCACTTTAGGAAATGACTCATGACTCATGTCTTGCTACTCCACTTAGACATCCGTCCCATCGGTGTTTGAGAGTTATGGAATTAAGAGTATATCTCGTAAATTTTCCAGTCTTAAATACCATCAGTCAGTCTTACGATTTCATTCAGAAGTGATACAAGTGTAATTTTCTAAAAGGGATATGAGCGGTTTAACTATTTAATAGCTATTTTACGCTTATAGTGTATTTATTTAATTGAAAAGTAGGCAACCCTTATACTGTAAGGACTTTATTGTGTATAAACTCAAACTCAAAATAACTTTATTCATATAGGTAAACAAGCACACTTATGAACGTCAACAGAAAAAATGGTAAATTGTCACTAAATTAACATTTACTACCAGTCCGCAAGTCAGAGCGTAGAGCGGGCAAGAAACTCTCCGCCTTTCATTTTAAACGCAAAATTTTGAGTCATACAAATTGTTTGAACTGGAGCAAATCAATCCCAAGGATTAGGATCAATTAAATATTCTTCAAATTTATAAAAAGCTTTATTGATTAATTTACGTTTAACGAGAGCTTTGAATTTATTCAGCGATAATTCTCTAATTTCGCTTGTGTGTTTGTTGTAAGAATGAATACAATTTCCACATGAGTGGTTTATCTTCTGGAGCCTGTTTGGTAAAATAAATAAATTAGTAAATTAAAAATAAATAAAAATTTAATTAGTTCTGTTTCGAGTATGATACTGTTGAAAGTTATTTGTTTTAAAATCGTTTATATTTTTTTGAACATATAACATATAACAAGGCTTCAAGAATATATTGACCAGATATGTCATAATATTTAATTCCTTAAACTTATTCCGTACCGACTCCCTTGGGGAAACACAACAAATACGACGAACAAACCGTTTGTGCAGCACAAATATTGATTGAACCTCTGCAGCAGCACCTCACAGTAGAATACCGTACGGCATAACGCTGTAAAAGTAGCTAGTTCAGTGCAATCTGTCGTGTTCAGTTGCTGCAACGATGCAATAGATCATTATATTATAAACAGTATCGGTCGATCTCTCACACTTGTAATTTACTATTGATTAACATACTACTAGAACTGAGTTTTCATTTGCGACCGTCATTATTCACAACAAATAAATACCGTATTGTCTTTGATTAACATAACTTTTATTCATTTAATAAAACACTATTTTGACCGGATTGAAGTTATGTATTATTATAAATTTACAACTATTTAACATAATTTTAAATTTATCCGACGTTTCGCGTGCTTTACAGCGTGCGTGGTCACGGTGACTGACAGTCACCTGTAACTAGTAAATAGTTGTAAATTTATAATAATACATAACTTCAATCCGGTCAAAATAGTGTTTTATTAAATAAATACCGTCTCATAATCGAGTCTAATTTAACAAATATACAGTAATATTTTTTTTTTCAATTATTAGTAATTAAATATACATATCAGTACTATTTTAATATACGCTGTCTACATTCCGACTGAGACTCGCTAAAATTCCTTAAAATATACACAAATTACAAACCAAGTCACGATATTAAATTATCTATTGAAATCTCCGTTTTAAGAATTTAAAGTAGGCACTACGCACTTGAAGTTTTATAAAAAATACACATGGTAATGTTGTTTTCATGCTTTAACTGTGATACGAAGTCAATACGTTTGAATGTATATGTTAGTCTAGACTCTAGAGGCTATCCGTACAAATCTCAACCCTGGAAGGCGCGTGAGTATCAAGCTATCACTGAATTCTGACAGATACAAAATTCTGGCCAAAAGAAAGCGTTAGTAGTTTATTGTTTATGGTGCGAGTGATACTGGAATGCCAATGCTTCTAACTGTAAAAGCACTTTTACTACATGAAGCCTTAATTAACTTTTGAGAGTTGGGATACAAATTGGAATAGTGCGGTCAAACATATTTTAGTTCATATATACGATACTTGGATCTTAGACAAAAGGAGGAGCCTCTTTAGCACTGGTGTCAGCGTGCAACTCTCATCCCTGAGGTCAAGAAAAGCCGTTCTTCTGAGCTGGTTGTGCACCAATGGACTTTTGGTCTATATTCGTATTCAATACTCGTACGTGCGTGGTTCTCATCGTCAGGAAACCGGCATACTTTAGACCCAAAAAGAGTAGACGGTGTAGGTAAGTCAGGCACAGAAGGCTGATCACCTCATCACCAATAAATAATCACGATACTCTCTCTACACTCACATTATAAAAATAGTTTTATTATGTAACGTATACTACGGTTCATGCGGTGTTTACAGTGTTTGGTCTATATGAAAGTAATTAATAGGTACTCCATAATCCACATTTTGTAACAAAAAACTGTTTATAGAAAAGTATAATGAAATTCGAAATTCTTAAAATATTGACTTAGTTTTGATTCCGGGGCAAAAGTCATATAAAGTTCACCAACTTATTTTACAGCAACGGTTTACTGAAATACATCTACTGCAAACAATTTGGACAACAATTAATGAACGTCGAAGTAAATGTGTGTTACATATTACATAAACAAAACAAAATTTATACGACAACAATAACTGACAAACTATCCGTGACTCAATAATCAGGCGCTAGGTTTAATAATGATACTATATCGTGGGTCCAGAATCTTCAGAATCTTCTCTCGAATTTTTTTTACGCCGGCTTTTTCTATCGGCCTACACCCTCTGTCTTCTTTGCCGATGAGTAGGGATGCCTACAAATTCAAATTTAATGACGTGGAATAAATGATACATGTGTCTTATGTTTATAAACATTTTTTTTTTTTTTTTTTTATTGAATACCTTAATTTGGTACTACAATACTATATTCAGTTACCTACAAAACGCTTCGCATTTGTTTTTAAATACACATATAACTGATAATAAATTACTTGAGTAAAGACACTTTCGTCTCTACGTGTAAAATTGTGTTTACGCGTGTGTGATGAAAAGATACCACGAGTACATTTGTTAAAAATACCAAAATACCACCCTCATATCACCTTGACGTCCGTCGTTCCACAACTGAGTTTTCTTAAGGCAGTTTAGCCGCGGACCACCACTGTGTGGAACCAGCTGCTCACTGAAGTATTTCCGAACCAATTCGACTTAGGGTCCTTCAAGAAAAAAGCGTACCAATTCTTTAAAGGCCGGCAACGCACTTGCGAGCCTGCCGCAATGTCCAGGCGGCGGTATCACTTAACATCAGGTGAGCCTCCTGCCCGTTTCGCTCCTATTACGTAAAAAAATCAGTGCAATTAGATTAGGAAACTTACATATTTTTTCTAAGCGACAACTCATCTGAAACATCTTTGTTTATTAAAGGAAATATGAAACATTTTACATAAGCGTAACGTTTTGAAATCAAACTTTACCTGTGAAAGTTCTAAAAGCTTGCAACTTAGCTTTGTTTGGCTTCTATATTGCAACAGTTATCACGTGCAAGATTACAAAATCTATTGAACGAATAGCGGTTTTGTACGATGTATTATTAAGTATCGAACAGCCAGGTGTAACTGATTATTATTTATAAGGTACTGGAAAAATTGCAAAATTCTATAGTTTTTGCAATACCAAACGTTATAAGGTTTAGTAAATACCATTTGATTTACTTTATAAATTATTAATCGATAATTAGAACAAGTTTATAGAATATTGTTACGCTGAATACGAATATGCGAGATCTTTGGTGACATTCAGCTGGGGTTGGTTAATGCGAATTATGTGCATAAAAGCTGTATGTAATATTAACCAAAATAATCTATGTAACAAACGCCGAAATGTCCAAGCCTTATTGACTGACATATATTTAAATAAATCAGTGTCTTTGTCAAACATTGAATCAATGATTTTAATTCTCAACTTACTTAACAGTATACTTTAAAAATTAGTTGTAAAACATCCTTTAAATATTTACGAGAATAAATGAACTATATTTGTATATTACTTTTAAGCCATTTTAATTTTTAAGATTTCCTTCACACAAAAAGGTTTGTCGACATCACAGGAGACCGAAGAGCTGGCAGCTACCTCGGACAAAGAATTAGTCTAGCTATTCAAAGGTGGAACGCTGCCAGTATCTTCGGAACCTTGCCTAAAGGGACTGCTTTTAATAAAATATTTTAATTATTATATTTAACGGTTAGTTATTGCTTTTACTATATTAATTTATGTTAGCAGTGTTATGTTATTTTCATTTAGTATATTAAAGTAATATATTTTCTTACACGTCATAAAAAAATAAAGGGTGTTTGCGAAGCTTTCTAAAATCTAAATGTACATATGTACACTTTTAATTTTTTCTTTACGTTTTATGTTTACTATAATTTTTCGCTTTCCATATGTTACTATCAGGCAACAACTAATATCTTGTAAAACACCTAACAGTCAGAAGTTCTGTGTTCGCGGCTCAAAAAAAGTATTACTAAGTGTAGATTAACTATGTATATGGTATAGCTTTTTACCTTCCGATAGGATATATTGTAATCTTCACAATTCCACTTTCAGAGTGAAGTGATAATATGTACTCCCGTTGACAAAAACGTATTAGATCTTGGCATACGGGTGTCATACTTAGCGCTATATCTAGACTCAGAGTCAAAATATAAACAAACATATGTTGAAGCTAAATGAACCACTCTGAAGATTATTATCTCCTAACAATATTATTTTTAATGTGAACGACGTTAACACGGTCTCAATGGCAAGTGTCATGTCCCCTCAGGCGTTTTATCAAGTTAATGAGACGGCCAAGCGACAAGGTCTATCTGACCCTTTCGTCCCTCGATTTCGATATTAATTAAACAGAATCTTGCTGTTTGATAGATTATCGGTATCATGCCTGATGTTATGCCTTTTGGTATATAGGCAAGTATTTTATACGTGACAATTCCTTGATTTCTATTTAATCATTCGTAAATGAGTATAGACTTGTGGTTCAATAGCGTTTATATTACAGACATGATATGTTTGATAATGGTTCACCAACGTTGGGAATCAACATAGTATGTATTTCTTTTTAATTTTTTAATTGAAGCTGATTAAAGGTTCAATGACCTTAAAACAAAACTAATGTTTATAATAATTATATTTAATTATAAAGGACTATTCACATGTAGTCTACCGTCCAATACAGTATTTTCTACTTATTATATTAAAATTGTCTGAAGGTATATAAACTAATTAAAGTGATCGGAAATAAAAGAAAGATTTTTCTACATATAATATTATATTCACAAAACTTAATTAAAAACTTAAGCCTATAACGAATTATTACGAATTAAGAATATTAAATATTCTTTCAAAAACTCTGACAATAATTAAAGCTTTTTTTATACATTACATATAATTTTAAAAGCAAAATATGAATGTACACATTGTTTATGTATTCTATTACACAAGCCTTAAAAATTGTGTGTCAAACTTGTTTAATAAAATACATATCGTTTAAAACAAATTTGAAGGCAACCTGTAGGCAAGTAACACAATTTTCGGTTCTGAATTTCCTAAGTACATGCCAATTAAATTAGGTATCGCGTGTTCTATGCACTGTTTGTTTAATATAATCACTAAGGTCACTAAATTACGATTATTGGCACTAAACTATCACAAGGTCATCACGCAACTTGAAACAATACACTATTTACAAGACCACTATCGCTGAAATCAACCCATTCTCATGATATGTCGCCGACGAAGCAGCCTCTCCATTGCGTAGAACACGCGATCTGACCCTCAGTAGGGGCAAATTACCCCTCCCCGCCCCGGGCACAGCGACTGCATCCGGGAAATGCACTCTACAAATTTCTTTGTAAGTTTTCCCTTGCCTCGGCCGTTCCGCGTGTCTATATCCATTGTACCCATTATTGTAACCATTATTGTACCCATAATTATAGCCATTATTTCCATACCCACTGTACCCATAAGATCGCCTACCATTCCCATTGATCGCGTCGTATATTGCGTCAAAGAAAGGCGCTGCCTCAATCGTCGCCAGCGCAGCTAGCAGAACGATCGCAACTATCATAGTTTTCATCGAAGGCATGACGGAAGGGTGCTCTAACAAGTAATTGTATCAATTCAGTTGACGGTCAATACGGCCTCTGAATGTCGGAAGCTCAGTACGGTGGTTAATACGCGAATGATACCGGGTGCCTCTCAGAGACCGCTTATATACCGTCCTCGGATCATCCGGAGATAAATATTGTGTACGCGCAGGGTTCACGGTTAGTTCCCGGGAATCGCGAAGTGTTTATCGAGTTTAGAAGGGTAAGTTTCGTAAGCGTGTTTTGACACAACAGGAAGGTGTGATAAGAAATGTGCTAAATTGTCCGCATAACGGTTACATTGAGGTCAAATTGTTATCAAATTTAAGTCGTTTCCGTGTCGCGCGCATAATGTACAAGATGTTTATTTTATAACAAAACATGCTTAAATCTAATTCGAGAATTTAATTATGTTTACAAGTAATTTTATTTAAATAAAAGTGTTTTTATTATACATTTTGTTCAAGTCTATCACGTATCAAGAGGGCAATTTCACAAGAGCGCAAACCAAGGTGTATCGGAGTCAAGTTCAGCGGCGGGTACGTTCAACTTTGGCCGTGAAAATCTGCTCACTTATATCTTTTTAAAACACTTTCTCAAACTTTTTATGTTATTCAACATGCTATTTTTGTAATTATCTCAATTGTTTATTATTTTTTATATAATTACGTAATCGCTATATTAAAAATAATTTAGGATTTATACTGTATATTAATTTTAACCATCTTAATAATTTGATTATATTCATACTCAATCATATAACAAAGAGATTAAGTATGAACTTTGTAGCTGTAATTAAAATTAATCGTGTTAATCAATGTTTACAGTATAATCTAGGCCAAGTTCGAGCTAGTTATGTTTGATAAGTTTCTTGGTACGACGAATAGGGACTTATCATTATAACTAGAGAAATAAGACCATATATCACTGACTAAGTTCTTGACACAGCTTGTCACGGAAAATCCAAATGAAGGTGTGAATTCCCTTAGTAAACGCATATTATTCTTTATTAGTATACAATAGACTTGCGTTCTAAATTAGTGAGTCATTTTTTTCCTGATTCTCATTAACTATAGACTTATGCATTTAGGGTACCCAATCACTAACTGAAGACTGAAGTAGTCCAGACCAGTCGATTGTACCGGTAGAGGGTTTTTTTAATAACAAGGCCAAACGGACAGGATGCTCATCTGATGTTAAGTAATACCTTCGCACTCACATCGCAAGTGCGTTGACGGCCTTAAAAAGGCCTGCTGTAGTGCCTGTTTCGGAGTCTTACTAAAATTCTTATGACACTCCCCCCCCATGTAACGTACATAATATTTAATATCTAAAATTAAATTTCTCACTTAAACTTCTCTTCTCTTCTGATCAGATTTTTTTATTCTGCTCTTTATTAGGAATTAGACAGTAAGTAGACTTAAAAACATATAGTGAAAAACTGAAATTCCAAATAATTATTTAAAAAATAATAAATTTTCGAATAGCCCTTTAACTATCAAATTGCCCCCTGTAGGGAGTGGACACCCCGTTTGGAAACACTGGTCTAGAGTATATAATGTAAAAAATCTTATTATAAAATTCGTTCGTCAACACAACAACATCATCTATCATAGAAAAATTGTAAATTCTTATTTTATATTGTTGTTACAAACGAATTGCTAAGTACAATAGTAACAATTTTTATCTTGTGGCTTTTCTATAGACCATAGATAGCTAAAGTTGTGGTTCATTTTCTTTGCGACCACAAACTATAAAATATCATCTACGTACACCAGTGTGTTAAGCACGGTACATATCGTTTAGGCAAACGTTTAGAGTCGACATCCCTCCGTCGCTCCGTGAAGACTACGAAGTGCCCAGATACCTTCTAAGCTTCTGAAAGGTTTGCTTAATCAGCCAGGACTTAACGCACAACGAACCAAATTGGCGTCTAAGCGCGGGAATTGATTGATACCACTACTAGATTCGACACTTCAGAAGCAATTCGTGTCACTGACATTTCAGAATCCGACGATAATAAATACTATTATAGAGATAGTTAGTGTTAAATAATTAATACAAATTTGAGACTTCTGTGAGTGCTTCATAATGACAGTATGACGGTAACAGCAGCGCCGCTCGTACGGCAATAAGTTTTAAATGTCGTTCCAATATGAATTACGCAGTGGTATTACTATAATATCAGAGCTAGATCAATTTGAAAATAGACTCGAAGTTTTTCATTACGTTGAAAATTTACTTACTGTACGTTAATAATTTCTTAGTGATTTATTCCTAAAACCTTTCATTTAAGTTTCTTAAGTGAACAATTAAATTTTTAATATTATAAAGTTATTAATGTTACGTATGGGACATAAGAATTTTAGAAACGCTAAGGCGGGCTAGATCTTAAACTTACATCACGTCATGATCGTAGAACAATGTCGGATACTTCTTATCATATTTGGATACTACATTGACTAAATATGACGGCTACATTAAAAAAAAATTGTTTTAAATTTCTAATTCGTTGTTGACGGATTTGTTGGCGGATCATTGATTTTTCTAGAAAACTGTGTAATTTAATTTTATTATTTTTATTTTGTTTCAAAAGAAACCCTTTTGTTTGCTTGTATGCCAATTTTCTTAATTACAGAATATGAATTGAAAAAGTTATGACAAAAAACTAACATTATTATATTATTTTGAAATGGCTGCCCTGTAAAGTTTTTGTCGGATCCGTCACTATTCTATGACTATAACGATATGTTTGTTAAATTGTCTAGTGTATTTCTAAAATATAATATTATAGTTCTGTTGTTTTACAAGCGATAAATGAGGTGACGTTAAAACGTAAATCGTAGATATACAGCTCATACTCGGCATGTAGTTGTAAAATATATTTTTAGAAATTACTCAAGAGTTGCACGAAAGATAAATCGCCTCATAGTATTTTATAATAGGCATTAAATTGCATTATAAATGTGAATTCCGCCAAGCAGTACAAATAGATTGCCTAAATGTCTTAACGTATATGGGCAAATTACGAAATTTAAGATCAAAAGTCCTTTTAGTATTGTATACTCGTATGTATATTTATTATGATCTTTATAGAGAACTTGAAAGGTAAAATTTCTAACTAAGGTAATGTGTTTCCATGAGTTTTTTTTGAGAAGCCAATAAAAGGCAGTTAGCGGATGCGTTGCCGACCTTTAAGGGAGGAGAGTATGTTCTCATTTTACACGATTGGAGTTACCTCCACCGAAAGTCGATTCCACAGTTCGCTAGTTAGCAAAAGAAAATGCCTAGCGTTTCTGACTTCCAGCAATCAAAGTGATGCGGATGAAATCTGGAGTCACCGGGTCGTACGGCGATGAAACGAGGCAGAAGGGATCATCCTTCTTCATCTTCAGAACACTCTCCAGCGTACACTTCGTAGATAACGCATAGAGACGGAATGTCTCTGCGTAGAAAGTATCACAGATTAATACATTGACAATTCGACGAGCCCTACGCTGAATTTGGCAAAAAGAAAGAAGCTGGTATTTGGGAGCACGGCCCTAAGATGTAACCAGTATTCCAGAGTCTTGTAGAACTGCGTAGAACTCGGCGAAATACATAATTATTGTTTACATTTTCGTCTACAAATTCAAAAAGCCTTATTAAATTAAATTTTAATATAATATGGGCGATATTACCATGGTTCCTAGAACTAGTTCGCTAGTGGAATCGACTCCCGGTGGGGGTCTTGCCTGAGAGATACGACCTCCAACTATTCAAAATTCGAGTGTATTCCTCCCTCAAAGGCCGGCAACGCACCCACTAAAAATGCGTGTCTATGGGCTTCGATGACTGTCCTTTTTGGGCGGCCCGCAGGCTCGTTTGCCCCCCTATTATATAAAAAAACCTTCACGAGGCTAATAAATACATAATTATATTATATATTCCTATGTTCAGGACTCACTCCATGACATTTGAAATGTCAGACAGGTCACAGGTTAGCGCTAAACTAAGTCACGTGACAATTGTGTCAATTGTCATGACAATGACATTCAAAACAATTTTTACGTCTAACGATTGCCTATATTGACAATTGTCATAAGAATATGTCATTCTTAAACTATAATTCAAAACTATTTTTACCTCTAACAATTGCCGTAGGACAGATAAATGCATTATGCAATTTATTATACAACCGAAAACTTTCAAGTACTTTATGTAATCAACACAATACACGGCTACCATGTTAACCTGAAATTAACACATTACTCTACTTTTACACCTGCTAAAATATGTAATAAAATTCTCAAACATAACTTATATAATGAAAAGGACGCAAGTTAGTAATTCTGATTTGCCAAACTTGAATAAAGTTACTAAATAAATTCGATAATAAAAATCTGAAGGTCAATAACCTTGGATCGGTGAATAGTTCGATCCCTTAAGGCTTAAACATAGCATAGACAATTTTTTTATAGAATTTGTCTTTATTGCAGAAACGTTTTTTTACGTTGGGTGTGTTATAAATTTACAAAAGACTATATTGCGCTGCAATTGTGGTAAATGATATCCTTATTGACCTTCAAAAATAATATTTTACTTATTAGAAACCTAACCACCTCTTTAACAGGAAATCCAATACCAATTTATTACTATAATTATTCATTGTTATTTCCTATTAAACAATAAATATTATAAATAACTAAGGACGTTCTAGTAAGAAAAATTAATTAATAATGTATTTACTATATGGATATTACTATAATATATTATAATGGTACGGGGCTCCATATAATAACAAAACTAGGGGGCATACGGTAAGCTATTTAGTGTTATGAATTTGTATTCTTCATACAGTCTAATAACAATATATTTATGACAAAAAATCCCCGAGATCGGTACCATGCATGCATAATTAAGATTTAAACGTACAAAGAACTTGTGACTAATTTTTCCGTGCAGTGACTGGTAAAAGGATGATCTGTTTTTGACGATTTATAATAATTCTTAGAAATAGTTGAATTCATAGATGAATTAACACTAGGTTAGTGCGTTATATGTATGTTATATTACATTATTGGGTTGTTACAAGAAACCTATACGCAACGACCGAAACAAACTAATTTAGTTTTTTTTTTATAGAACGGGCTGGAGGCTCACATGATGTTAAGTGATACCGCCCATGGGCGCTCTCAATACCAGAGGGCTGGCGAATGCGTTGCCGGCCTTTTAAGAATTGGTACACTCTTTTTTTGAAGTACGTGGTACGATTTGTTTCTGATTATTCACGTCATTAAACTACGAAACTACGAAACGGTGTCGGTGGTGTTTTTTTTTTCTTCAAAATGGCGCTGTTGTTGAATCGCGATATCATCTTTTAATAATTTCTAGCTATAGCAGGTTTGATTTTGATCATGCTTGCTAATTTCCGCAAGTACAACATATTCATATTCATACGGAATTGCTATCCACTGCAGTACACGTTTGACTAGAAACACATTGTATATTCGTGGATGATTGGCGGACCTATGCGGCGGCTTTTTAATACAAAGAGACCCCTCGTGAGTTGTGTACTGCGATATTGCGGGGTATTCGATTGTGACCAAGTTGCATGGATCTGCTTAGCGCTGCGCCTTTTTAATTTGCTCATTTCACTGTCACTTATCCTTTATAACTGATTCTTTGTATCTTATGGTTCTCTTTTTAACATGAGTGATGTTTGAGAGCAAAAATAAAATAAAAACATGATATAAAAACACTTATTTAACGGATTTGAGGTTATGTTTTATTATAAATTTACATAATTTTAGTCGATACCAACTCCGGGGAAATAAATACAGATAACACAACTTTTTCAACAGCTGTGATACTTTTTGACACCTTTTATCTTCAGTCACCGTGACCACGCACGCTGTAAAGCACGCGAAACGTCGGTTAAATTTAAAATTATGTAAAATAATTGTAAATTTATAAAAAAAACATAACTTCAAATCCCTTAAATTAGTGTTTTTCTATGTCTAAAAGTTATGTCAATAAAAGACAATACTATAAAAACATCATATTTGTATGTAATCACATAAATCAACTAAAACCGTCTAGCATCTAATTGATGAGTCAGGGGTAGCCTAAAGATGACGGGGTTGAAAAAATACACAATAGGAGATGAAAGGAGCTGTTGCTAACCTACGCGGTATAAAATGATGTTTAATTTTTACATGAAACTTAGGGAATAAATATATAAATATAATTGAAATTTATATTCCAATAAAGCATTATTGCCGCCGCATTTCACAACAAAATGCCACAAACGCATTGATCAACAGTCACTGGGGGCATAATTAGTATCCGCAAACTGATCAGTTAATATGCAAATTCCTAATCAATCCCGTGATTCTAGAAATACAGATAATTTATCGAATTATGTGGTGTCAATTTTCCATATAATTTGCCCTAGATGAAGTACAAATAGACTGGTAATTATGGTCGCTATACTCTGTAAAACATCCACCATTTCATAGATACGTTTTTCAACGAATTTTTCGTTATAGTATAATCTTTTATTTTTATTATACTTTGACTTTTAGCCGATGAAAGAGTTCTGTTATTTAAAAATAAACAATGAGCACACAAGCACAACAAGCAAAGCATGTGCGTACATCAAAATTCAAATACAAGATTACATAATTTCACATACATTCAATATTTTCACTAACTTTTAGATGGCACAGAAAACAAATTCTGACGAAATTCTTAAAACGAAGGTAAAACAAATTAAACCGTTGTTTTTCTTTATTATTTCCACAAGTCTATCCTCTAATTTCTATCTACGTAATTTGTAAAGGCACTTAATCATTAGATGTCAAATGTCAATGAAACGTTAATGACATTCCTTTGTCACACTTAAATTTGACATCTAATAATTTGTCAGACAAATTATGTCACCATTCGCCGTAGCCATTCGCCAATTTAATAATTTTGTTTGATGTCACCCGCCCTGTGGCCTACGGCAAACCTTGTATCACATAGCGTATTTTTAATTACAGACAAATAACAGGAAATAATTACATTAATTCGTCTTATTCATGTACTAGGTCTTGAGTAAATTAAATATTAAACTACGCATAACAAATCTAAACATTCGTTGTTCTTTACTGATACAATAATTTTCAACAGATATTTCGATTAAACAAACAAAAGTGTGGCTGACGGAGTGATTGAATATTTTCTTTATAGTAAGTTGTAATATAAAATCATGACCGATCTACGCAGCTGTAAGGCAACTCTTTACAGTTATTATAGAACCATGTAGGAGACATTCATTAGTAATATTTATTCTTATCAAGCTTCCTCTCGCTCTAATACGATTTTTTACTTAGCCTACCTTTTTAGTTGCTACCTATCAACATATGGAACATTTTGCTATACTACCCCAATAAGTAATAATTAATAGTCTCTAGTCCATTTTATTTTGTGGGAGATTTATTTTTAATGCAAAACATATTTATATCCCGTCAATATAAGAATAATAATAAAAACCCGTTTAAATTCCAATCATTATAAAAAAAATATTTAGATTAGATTACATTTTATAAAAAAATTCTTTCTATCCTATTTCCTAGCTAACTTCAGTACCGTCAATTGGAACCCCTTCACGGGTAAAGGCCTCCTTCAGCTTTTTCCAACTAACTCCGTCCATAGCTTTCTTTCTCAATTCGCTTCCTGCTCCCGCATATTTTTTCTAACCACCTTTTTTTGGGGTGCCATCTTCTTCTTCTTCCCCTTGGTCTTTTCCATATCTTTAAAGTCCACCGTTTATTTGTGTATTGTCACTTCTGTTTTAGGGCATAATTTAAGCCATCTAAAACATTTGCTTTTCGTCTTATTTTTATTTTATTCCGTCAATGCATATCAGTTATTAAGTAAAAATTTTTTGGCATTACTCGGAGTTTGTTCTAATGATTATTTATGCCATGCTTGTTAATTTAATTTCTGTGCATTTCAATCAAACATCACCAGCAAGCCCAGGGCTCCCATAACTTTGACGTGTATTGAATGAGCCATGAGTCCGTATAAAGAAGATTACCTTGTAATTATTCTGAGTCTCATTCATGACTTTAAGATTGCGTAAAGGTCGGTAAAAGTTCCCTTTAATAGTTTTACGGTCATATCCGACTATTAAACAAAGTGCTTTAGAATAGCGTAATAAAACTGTGGCTCGCTTGCTCAGTAAAATGCTGGGGAGTGAGCAATTCCTTTATATTAGACCTAACAATACATAGATTACGAATAGAGAGAAGTTTCTTACACTTGATCCAAAATAACAGACTATCGAATAGTGTTATGAAAAAAATTGACGTTGAATTAAAAACAATTTTGTGTGTATTTTAACGGGATCTTTTGTTTGTTTCTATACTGTATTTTTATAGAACGAAAACGGGCAGAAGGCTCATCTGATGTTAAGTGATACCGCCGCCCATGGACACTGAATGCCAGAGAGCTCGCGAGTGCCTTGCCGGCCTTTTAAAAATATTCGATAAAAATAGTCGAATTAGTTCTGAAATACCTAGTGGGTAGCTGGTACATAGTGGTGCTGCGCAGCTGAACGAAATTCCACCCGCATCACATCGACGTCCGATGATGAACCTCAACTGCAGGTATTAATCCGAGCATCTCCTCTGAACACTCTCTGTGGTAAATGCGTAGAAGATGCAAAATGATCCCACATCTCTACGCTCGGAAAGGGATTGGTCGTCGATGAATCGAACCGCGCTTCGTTGAAAAGAATATAACGAATACGTTTTCGTCACTCATACTCGTCCATTCCTGTATTCTTGTCTCTGACCTCACAACATGTTCTGGCAATTCTTGAGTTTATACCTGAAAAACCAATTACTCCTAAACCAGGAAATGATCCAAATCAGATTACCTCTACTATCATGTCAGCACAGTAAGTCCCTTTGTGTGGTCAAGTCATTTGCAACATGTGAAATCATTTCTCCGAAGGGAAGCTTAGCTTTGCTCAGAGAGCCTAAATGTGGTATATCGTTTTGAGTGTTATTATGTGTGTTGCATTTCAATAATTAATTGGTCAGTTAGCAATTATCACTTAAATTTCTTCTCATATATTGTGTTTTTTTAAGCATTTTGAGCTATAACAAGAGCATTTGACGTCCGTCGTTCCACAACTGAGCGTTTTTAAGACAGTTTCTGCCGCGCAGCAGCACTATGTGAAACCAGCTGCCCACTAGGTAGCGCTCTAGCTCCATGGGCGGCGGTTAACATCATATGAGCTTCCTGTCGTGCTCTATAAAAAAAAGACTGTATGGTTATAAATCTTACACTCTCTAATCTTAACCCCGCTTCATCATTTTTAAGTTTGAGCTTTCTTTTCTTTCGTCTTCTGTTTGAATTAAAACTAACATCCTTTATGATGAGAACTAAAAAAATATTAACGCAGGATCCGGATAGCATCTTATACTATGGAAAATATTCATTCTGATGTATTTTAATTGCCCTCGAAAGTATTCTCGAGATGCTACTAATAAGTTTTAGGAAAAGAACGAATAAGAGAATCCCCGCATGAACTGACTGACCTGGAAGTCTCCAATCTAGTATATCTCTATGAATATTTATATAAGCGATAAAATATCTTTATATACAGATTGATTAATATAGCCTAAAGGAAGTAGGTGCTATGCATATAATATTAAATGATGTAATTTTATGAGCCTCTTAAGACTTTATCCAGGGCCGAATTTTGGGTAGGGCAACCGGGGCTACAGCCCTGAAACTGCTACAAATGAGGGAGCCCCACAATAGAGACTTCGAAAGAAAAAAAATGTTTTAAATTTCGACTGGTAAACAAGTTGTCTATTGATATATTTTTACCTTTGTTAATTTATACTAAAATAATCTACTTGGTCTCACAGTACATTATTGACTGAAAAACTCGACTAAGTAATTTTTTTTTCACTTTATTTTAATAAAATAATTTGGGGCCTCCAGTCATTTGTTGCCCCAAAGCCTCCAGACCTCTAACCAAACTACCTCAGACTTTATTACGTAGATATATTGAGACAAAGAGTAAACTGTATAAATTTACTTACAAACTGCGTCATAAAGTTTGGCTGCGTATTTATACATATGATTATAATTGTAACTTATTTAATAAATTTAAGAAAAAGTACGCAGAAACAATAAAATACTACGATGTATTTTTGACATTTACCATAAAATTTTCATTTGTAATTTTAAAAAAAACAGTGGCGCTACAACCCTTGAGGTCATGGCCTCAGATTTCTGTATCTTTAGGTGGACGGATCGGTAAAACCTAATATGCGACATGCGGTATGCGGGATGTGAGATCGTACGCTGAAGCCTAGACCAACACTGCACTTTTATTTTTTATTTGGTATATAGCAACTGTGTACGTCTCCACATCTCATATGTTTATATTAACACACACGAAATCGCAGGCATCAATATTCAATAATTCTAGTGGGAAATAAGAAGTCCCAGACCTCCTTATTAATAACTAGCTGATGCGGCAAACGCCGTTTTGCTATGTCATTATATCATTTATGGTTATTGTGCCTCACTCGACATAGATAGGTATAGTGTGTTGCGGACTTTTTTGTAGATATTTATAAGATCTACAATTACTTAGAACATTTTATGGTTCTATCTTTAATAGTTTAGGCAGGGTACGCAAAATAAGTAACTTTTTTGGTTGATTTTTTACACCTTGTGTCCGAAAAACCCTAATATCTTACGGAACCCTATTTTTGTTCAAAATTAAATATAGCCTATATTACTCGTGGATAATGTAGCTTTTGAATGGTGAAAGAATTTTTAAAATCGGTCCAGTAGTTTATGAGCCTATTCATTACAATCAAACAAACAAACAAAGTTTTCCTCTTTATAATATTAGTGTAGATAAAAATCAGTGATAAACAGTGCTCCTGTGCTGTGCTGACTTGAGGACATTGACAAAGCGCAAGTTTATCACAAAATTGGTATGCATCGTTTTATATACAATAAGTTGTTTAAATAGAACATGGGGCAAACCGGCAGGAGGCTCATCCAGAGCTCGCTAGTGCAAAAACAATTATTACACTCTTTTCTTAAAGGACCCTAAGTCGAATTGGGTCGGAAATACTTCAGTGGGCAGCTGGTTCCACATAGTGCGCGGCAAAAACGGCCTTAAAAACGCATTCGTATTCTGCCTCGACGTCCGATGCTGAAACTCAGCTACAGGTTTTAATCCGAACAACTGCTTTGAACAATACTTGACACAATAGAAAATTACATTTATATAAACGTAAATTTGATTGATGTAATCCGAATTGCGGATTCGGATTGTTGATTATGCATCTGTGAACATAGTAAGATCTACAAATGTATATGATAACTGTAAATACATGTTTGTAAAAATGGTTTAATATATCAAGTTTAGCATGAAATACTTGTTGGTACATTCGCACTATATAACGAGCTGTAAAAAGCGTGAAGCTCACATAACGACATTCAGGCGGGTAGTGCATTGAGAGATAAAAGGCTGCTCACAGCCACGCGTTCATGCGATAAATAGACTTTTAGAACCATATTAATGGAATGCTTTTTTCCCTATTCATGAATATTTTTATATCTAAGTTTAAATAGAATGCTTTCCTCAAGATGAAATTGAAAATCCTTTAAAAAATTGTTCTTTGTTTTTAGATTTTGACATGAAGTTTAATTTTATAAAAATACCTTTCATATAATTTATTTGAAGTTCAAAATTATGAACAATTTAATGAAATTGCGATTTGTATTATTTAGATTTTATATTTTTGATATGATATCCTTTATAATTATAGGTATAGTGGGTGTAATGGAGAGGTATCAAAGAACGACTAAAGGCTGCCGATTATAAAGATTTAATGCCGAAAGGTTCTCCCCATCTTCTTCAGAATAGAATAATATCCATGGCACTGTTCTGTTCTTTTATGTACCTTCTGTTCAATCCTTATAGGCAACTCTTCCCTAAAATCATAACGGCCGACTGTCCCTACCAACCCGTAACAATTATTCTTTCGCCGAGAATCTACAAGATTTCCGTGTTTATGAGCGATAATAAGTAAGCCAATATAGTCGCCGTTATTATGTATTCGATAAATTATATAAAGATGCGTCAAAAGTGTCTTTAAAATTACGATTTATTAAGACCAAAGATATCGTATAAAATAACACATACGAAGAGAAATCATGCATTCAATACGATTATAGCCGACACAGTTTTTCGTTGCGTATAATTCCATAAGGCAACACAAATTTGTTTTCATTGAACGCCGGAATTTCCCGAATTGACATGAATTTCATTATCCCAATGTCCCCTTATCGTAATTTTAGCTGAATACATATATTTTATTATCTAACATCGAACATAATGTTTAGGTTTTTTCTCCTAATGCGAAAGTTTCGAGATTGAGAAGATTAGTTTGAAATAAAATAATACATTTTGTACATCCCTTTCGTTTACCTGTGTAACTGCTTGATTTATTTATACAGATATATATATGCAAATGCGTTCCGCATTCTTAAGTTGATTCCTCAATAAACTACAAAATATTACTATAAATATTATGCTCGTGACTAAGAAATGCATACATAAAAGTTTCTTTGTCGTGCAATCTTATAATCTCCAGTAAGGCAATTCGTCAGGATATCATTTATGTGTGACACGATCATCCAAAAGCCTAAAGGGCTAAAGCATTATGCTCCGTGTTACCTTATTAATACCTTTAAAAAAGAGCAGTGTTGGCCCAGTGGCTTCAGCGTGCGACTCTCACCCCTGAGGTCGTAGGTTCATCCCCGACTGTGCACTAATAGGCTTTCTTTAAATGTGCGCATTTAAAATTCGCTCGAACGGTGAAGGAAAACATCGTGAGGTAACCGGCTTGCCTTAGACCCAAAATGTCGTCGGCGTGTGTCAATCTCAGGAGGCTGATCACATGATCACCTACTTACAAACATGATGAACAACACATGATCATGAAACAGATACAGTTATCTGAAGTCCAAACCAAAGAAGGTTGTGGCGCAACTGATTTATTTATTTCAATACTATAAAAAAATAAATATTATTTCAGATTTCTTAATGCGTAAATAAGCAACCTGGTCCCAGAAAACTAAGGACATACCAATAATTATTTTGCGTTAAAATTATCCTAGGATTCGTAATCGTTGTTAATCGTATAAGTAAATGAAGATCGTATTATAGATATAAGTTATAATGCAAATGTAACATAAACAAAATCGCGGTCAGTTAAATCCAGTACAAAACTATACCAAAATATGTCCGTAATGTTTCAAAAGCAAACATAATTAAAATTTTCATCATACGCGACTAACAATCGCCGGTTATGCGAGTTGAAATTGTTAATAAACTCAGTGACAAATGGTAGAAATACGCCGCCACAAAAACATAAAGTTAATTATTTATTTTTAAACTTATGTTAGAGATTGCTTTGCTTATGTTAGAGATTCTTGCTGCTACTTGGTAGAATGCTTCTTAGATCCTATATTTCCGCAATCTGGTCGAAAGTTCATTGACCTTTATTAAAGGTCTCATCAAACTTTCAACCAAACATATCATTTGTTAATTTGCAACAATTTCCATACAAATCGGTAGTGGGCTGATCAATTTTAAAAAAGCGTTCTTAAGTATTTTTAAATTACAGTAAAAACTAAAATTTGTTGTTGAAAGTGTAATATTTTTTGTATTTTTATAATTCATTCATAATTAATTAGTAAAATTTATGTTTACCGTAATTGTCATGTATTTTAGAATAGATTGTAACATATATTGTTGATAATGCATTATATTATATTATGTGGTGATTTTTTATAAATAAATTGTGAATATGGTATGGCAACAATGACTATAATATGAATATATGTATGATGAATAAAAATCAAATGTGTTGCTGAAATGTGTTTAGGAAACAACATTTAGAGTTTGTTCTGTTATTTGAAAACAATTACTTTCATCCTATTTCTTTTTTAATCCAAAATGTTCTAACAAAAAAATCTTCGAATTAAATGACAGACCAAAACTAGCGTCTGTTCCACAGAACAACAAACAAGTTAAATGAAACGTCAGTTAACACATAATAGATAATAAATAATCTAAAGAATCTAATCTTAGAAATATGTATAATTATTTATTTACATATGAATAAATAATAAGCATATTAAAATTTAAAACGACTTGTATCACAGAAAAATGATCAATTAAGATGTACTACGTTCTTGATTACGCGCTGTCAGACACCGATTCGAATTTGTCTCTCGCTAGAATGTATTTATAAAAAAATCCCAATGGGATCACGGAAGACACACTAATAGTTGAATTCCTGGTTCATCCAGTTATCTATTGTAAATGGCCTTAGAAGTTCATTGGCAACGGGTAACCTTTCAGCGAATTCCGGGTTATTTACAAGTAATTTTGTGTCAACCTTCAGTACGTGTTATGAGTTATTGTCCCAAAATAGAGATGCGACCGAATTTCAAGGTATGCGTCTTTTTGTTATATTAACTCTTTTGGTTTATAGCCTGCCTGTGTTTTTTTTTCATTTGTCATACACGAAGATAGTAAGGAATATGTTTAGGAAAAAACATTCGGAATTATTCAGATTTTGCTATCATTCCCGAGTGGTATTGCAATGTAATTCAGACAAGAAGAAATTAAAATTTTAACAGTTTATAAATTAAATATATTTATATATAATACGTTCTAAAACAAGAGAATATGACATGACAAATTTAAGACACATACACATCCATACACATATTATGCAATCTATCAAGGCAAAAAATAATAACTAAAACTAAAAAGATAAAAAATAAAATAATAAATACAATAATAACCAAAACTAAATGAATGAATGAATGAAATGAATACACGAGATGTTTAAATTAGGTACTACTTTCGTAGCTGCGTTGGTTTACTTAACTCAATGGGATTAGATCACAAGTCCAGGGACAGATTTTTGGCAAAGAATTCTTTTATTTAATGACATCTTAGTTTTCCGAGCACCTAATTATTATAATAAAATCTGTTTGACTATAATATACTAACACGTACTATAAACTAACAATAAAATAAAATAACTTTGGAACGGTGTTTTTAGTACCTATTTTTACTAGTCTGAATATTCTTCAAGATAAATAAATTTGTCATTTATCGTAGGATTATTTCTCTTATACAAATATCAATTAATATATGTCGAGTCCTTTACCCGTTAGTTGTAGCGGAAAATCAGATTATCACTCATTGCCAAATGAATTTTTGCATCAATCATCTTAACGGCCTTAGGCCTATAATCGCCAAATTTTATGACCAGCACCGAAACAAGCGTTTTTATCACAAACGATATTAAAATCAAAATACGTTTATTCAGTTAGATGCGTCTTAGCGCATGCTTATGAATGTCAAAAACGTTTATAGAATTCGTGAAAGAGAATTGTGACGCTTAAAAGGGTCTTATACTATTACTGTGTAGCTGTGTGTGTGTTGGTGAAATTAATAATATAGTATGAAGTGGAGTCACGTGTTTGATTAATGAATGGAAAGAAACCGAAAGTGTTTAGTATGTAGACATGTAAACATCCTTTTGGCAGTTTGACAGAGGGATAGCACATTTTTTTACTTGATTTTTCATATAAAAATAAATGGTAGGGCAACGTCACTTATTCTAGTTGAGTCTAATTAGTACCTTAAATCTAAATGGACCAAAGGTTATTTATTCAATGTATAGTTTTAAATTTAAAAGGTGGGCCGATGAAATCATGGAAATGGCTGGAACGACTAAGACGAGACTAAGAGAGACCTGGACGAGATTGGTATACAATATTAAAAGCACATCCAAAGTTACCTTGTTAAATGACGTAAAGAATATGTGAGGTAAAAACGTAAAAATTATAAAATCATTAACTGAAATCGCATTTGATGTTACGTAAGCCTATCGTGCCCGCTTCAGACTTACGTTCGAGTCGCTCATTTACTGGCCCGTCTAATATTCTGACCTTACACAAATATTATTGCTAATTCGATTCAATGTCGTTATGTGTCGGTTGAGGATATTATTCGCAACTAACCTGACTCATCCGTAAACATTTCATTAGGATACTCCAGACTGCAACCTACTATGTATACGTATTGGGCGAGTATTTGTACGGAGCAGTAATGGTCCATAAAGATACAATCCGGGAAGCTTTTTATAGATATGTAATTTTAAACGCACTTGCGGCGTGAGTAATTGATATATTGTGTTAAATTATTATACAATCACTTTACCCATTTTTTTTTCTTGTTTTTCCTTACTAGGATTGCCTGGAAGAGATCGCTTGCCGCCCGTTTCATTCCTTATATTTCTTATACATAATATATTAAAAATATATTTGCTTTTCTATAAATGTAACGAAGTGTAAATAAGTTAATGATTAATTATACCAGTAATATAAAGTTCTTATGAGATGATACAATTCCACAATTAATGAAACGATTTTCCCGAAAAATTTATGATTTACGGCCCGAAATTTTAGAATCATAGAATATAATTTTAGAATCTATGCGTAATAGCTTTAAAAAAATACCAGAGAAAAAGTTTTAGAAATGATGCTCATAGCTTGGAGTCCTTTTATACGAAAAATCTCTCAATTAACTTGGATATTTATATACACGTATTTAATAATTAAAAAACAAAATGTTCTATATTTTGTAATAAATTATTAAGCATTCTACAATAACAAATTCACATCTATTTTACAACATTAATATCTTTAATCTATTTTATTTTTAATATATCTGTTGAAGCAACTTTTAATCAACGCTTTTAATATAGAAAGCAAACCTAAAATCATCATGATTACTATAATAACAATACTGATGAGCACACTATAGACATCTAGTAGCGACCTCTCAAACCACGTGCTCTGTTTGGACGGTAAACTCGGCGGTGCAGAGCGATGTCTTGCTACGTACTCCGTCCAATAGATGGCGCTATCCAAAACATCTACGGGTCTGTCATTCCACAAACTTTGAATATTACGAGCGTTTTCTTGCATTCTGTAACGAATTAAGATAAATTGTAGTATTATGATAAAGCATTTTCTACAGCACTTCAACGCCTACATACCTACGGATACTGACTGATTTTGACAAATTTTATTTAAAATAGAACCTTGTAAACTGGAAAATAAACTTTATCCTATAGGAAAATAACAATAAATCAGTGGCACTACAACCTTTTTAGTTTTGGGCCTCAGATAAATGTACCTGTTTATAATCATTTGTCAATATAATGCAAAAGTAGGTGATCAGCCTCCTGTACCTGACACACACACGCCCTCGACTTTTTGGGTAAGGCAAGCCGGTTTCCTCACGATATTTTCCTTCACCGTTCTAGCGAATGTTAAATGCGCACATAGAAAGAAATTCCATTGGTGCACAGCTGGGGATCGAACCTACGACCTCAGGGATGAGAGCCGCACGCTGAAGCCACTAGACTAACACTGCTCAAAACTTAATCCTATTCGAAGTGGTGGAGGACTGATGACCTGTAACACTGGTACTCTTACACTAGCAGGCATCAGTCTCACACAAACAAGCATTTCCCTCAATAGAAGAAAGACAATTATTTATTTATAATAATAAATAACTGTAACTTGTTTTTGTATGAAGTTTTTGTGAGAAATAAATAAAGATTATAACTATACAAAGCATTTCTCTCTTCAACAATCTTTGTCAACTAAACTTACTTCTTTGACGTTAAATATTGTATGGCATCCGTCAAGCTGTCAGCATTTACTTCGTCAAAATATAATATTTTTCCCAGCCCCGACTGTTCAATTGTGGCCGAGTTTGAAAATTGATCCCCAAAAAAGGGTATTGTCAACAATGGCTTTCCACAATGCGCCGCTTCGGACAGACTTAGCATTCCACCGTGTGAAATAAATGCTAGGACTTTTTCGTGACCTGAGAAAATGTATATATAAATTCTAATATATTATATATTCTCGTAAAAGTAGAATTAGTGTTCATTATAATGATTTTGTTATGTAATAGGAGGCAAACAGGCACGAGGCTCACCTGATGTTAAGTAACACCGCCGCCAATGGACACTCACATTGCCAGAAGGCTCGCAAGTGCGTTGCCGGCCTTTTAAAACTTGGTATGGTCTTTTTTTGAAGGACCCTAAGTTAAATAGGTTCGGAAATACTTTAGTGGGCAGCTGGTTCCACATAGTGGAAGTGCGCGGAAAAAATTGCCGGTATTAGTCCGAACAACTCCTCTCAGTTTGATTTTTTTAATAAAACAGAGGCCTATTAAAAATGAATGCACAAAATAATATATTAAGTTAATAGTCACACATACTCTCTCCCACACACGCGAACACACCCATAAACATATCGTACATACATAATACATACCAATATTTATAAGTATTATATTTTAATAGGGTAGGCCGTTCATGGTATTTCTTTGTTAACGCCTTTAGTACACCTACGCGTTCGTATGCGGTTGCGAGTCTTTGCGAAATAATTGCGGTAGCGAAATATCTGCGTAACGTTAGTACACTGCAGTTTTTTCGCAAGGAAATGTCATTGTAGCTTTATTTCTTACCATCTATCCCCGTCTTTTCTTGAATTTTCCTCCATGCCACCTCTTTTTTGTATGCATTTTTGTAATTAACATGCCCAACTAAATATAATTCGGGATAATTTCGAATCAAATTTAATAATAATTCAATATTTTCGGCTTCCATTGTGCGAAATTCTGTCCTCACTGACAGAACGCGTGGTGACGCATTGCGATGCGAAACTCCGCTAGCGAAACGGCTGCGTCTGTGTAACAGCCATTTCGCAGTTACTTGCGAAACAATACCGACAAGGACGCAACTATTTCATCTAGCTATATAATAGAGACAAAACACATGCGAAACGTTGCCATACAACTTACAGTTTTTTCGTCGTTTCGCTGCCGCATGCGATTGCGTAGGTGTACTAAAGGCGTAATTATTATAAATATGCATTATAATTTTTATAAAAGCTGTTGGCTATCTTAATAAAATAAATACTTGAACTCATGATTTGGATAGGAAAATTATTGTTTTGTTGGATATTCCATTTATAAACGAAAGTTTTGGATTATATACACTTCAATCTAACTAACGCAGATATGGCACAACTAGTAGGTAACTTATCACACAATGTAAATGCTAACTTTCATAATAATATTTAAACTACTAGCAGACTCGGCCAAGCGTTGCTGTGGCTAAGGTTTTTGTTATATTACATAGTAGTAAACTATTCAAGGGAAACGGTAGGAGAACACCAGTCATGGGGACCACCATGCTTTTTTGTGGTTATGCCATTAAATTGTAGCTTATGTGAAACGTTGGTACTTTCAACACAGCGCCACCTGTTAGAATTGTGACTGTCAAATAATTTGCAATAAATAATATGGCGGGTATAAATTAAGATGTAAGCTTTCCTATCTTTTAAGTTAGATCAAACTGCACACGGTGGGCATATTTGATTGAAGTCGGTTATAGTAGTTTAGGAAGCAATAGCGGACAAACAACGTGCCGCGTAAAAATATATTAAGATATAATTATTTGCAAATACAGTGTCGAGACTACTACTATTTATATCTGATAGCATCTAGTTGAATTAAATGTTTTAATAAAACCTAATTTAAATGACGTTTTCTAATTAACTCCAGACTCCGCGAAGGTCGTATAGGTAAAAACCCCCAGCCTCGGCAATCTCCGTTTTTTATCGAATCACAAACCTGTATTTACGAATACCGTTATATTAGCACCAAACAACGCGTGCAAACTGCAAAGATATTAGAATCAAACATTTTATATCTATATTTATAGCTTTGTTTGATTGAGCGCTCTATTTTCATTAAATAGTTCGAATTGATACAATCTTGTATTGCAAAGCTTTTATAATAGTAGAACATCAATAATTATCAAGATATAGTAGAGTATCTCAAACCGAGAATTTACTGTGCTTATAAGTAATATAAATATTATTACTTTCGTACTAGTTTCCCTATAAGAAGCGCACCTGATCGATAGTGACCCAACTCCGCAAACGGACTCGCCTGTACTATATGCCGACAACGAATTATATTTCGGCTATACAATGCGCAGAGGCAATGAGAACTTGGAGATTCTGATCGTGGTTGGTAACATAGAAGGCAAAAGATCACGTGGCCGTTCACCAACCAGATGGACCGATCAAGTGAAAGACTCATCGTCCTCAAAACTTTATACTATTATATAGCAATAATATAATGCAGGAGTTACAGATACCGGCAAACATCTTGAACAAATGTCCTTGCCTGCGCAGAAGCGAGTTTCAGGTATCACTAGGAGGGGCGGCGGGGGCGGCGTGATTGGTAAATCAGTTGACGTTTGTGTCCCGCGCTGCGCGAACTTTCCCCCACTCCCTTGTTTAATGTTCAAGAAGTTTGCCGGTATCTGTAAATGTGCATACGGGTAGACCTAGAGTATACTTACATAAGACATCACGTTGCGGGAACCAATGTCGTGTATAAACATTCTCACTTGCAATATTCGGAGATTCGATTTTCCACAAAACTTTTTGTGGTATCTTTTTAAAGGCATCCAGAAACGCTTGCATTTTCTTTGTACTTAATGTGCTAGCATTTAAATTAGAACCAAAACTCACATAAATTGCCCCGTGAGGTGCTGAGGATAGGAATGTGTCTATATCCTGGAAATAAAGGTGTACTAATTAAAAATATGTACAAGCTTGTAATTTGATACGATCGGTCTTATCATAGGACAATAATCTTCTGTAAGTGTTTTGTTTAACTTTGTGCAATATATATCTGATAGATAGATACATTCTAATACCTATTAAAGAAAAATTTAATAACGATATAAATAGATAGATATTTTAGTAATTTAGAACCAGCCTAAGCTTACGTAACTTATGTTACGTAATTTATACCTATAACATAAAGACACACATGTAAATTATAGGTACGTTAACTTTCCTCATGACGTCACTGTAGAATGATAACCTCATATGTCAAAGAACCATTTATTTTCACTGGTCTGTTTCAAAATGTACGGATAAGTTCCAAATTAGCTATTAACTACTTATTGGTAGGATAAACACTATTGTTGCGATTCACGACTGTCAGAAAGCGCTATTCGTCACATAGTCCATCATAAGTTATGAGTCCGATGAAGTGTCAAATAGCACAATTTATCTTCCAAATAATTTATGTGTTGCATATCTATTTGGTGCTTTATCCATACATTGTGAAACTGAACCTTAGACTCATGTCTTTCAACTGGTATAATCATGAAGTAAGGATTTATTTATGTTATTAATAAATAAGTCCTTTTTACCATCTAAAACTATGGACAAAAACAAATAGTAATATTTTAACGAACATTAACGAAATGAAACATTTTTTTCGTTTCCCGTAATGTTTGGTTCTCTGGACGCGGTTATCATTCTACAGCGACGATAAGTATTTTGCAGTAAAATTAATAGAATTTCTTAAATGTCACATTTTAACTTTATATCTGAGTTATAGTTGTTAATAGTCGTAAATATCTTTTGATTCGACATATTTGTATGATCTAATTACTTCTTCATATTTGTACTACCTTATCATTGAGCTCATAAACTACTGTACAGATAAGGCAATGCTACCCAAAACAAACACGTACCTTTGGTATCTGTTTGGCTTTATTAATATGTATACCGCCAATTTCCACAACTTGTGGGGGCAAAAGACGGGCACCAGTTACAGAGAAATGCTGATACACAAACATCATCATCATTTTCTCCATTATAGCCTTTTCCACATCCCCACGAAATGTAGGTATATGCCTCTTGAATATACTATTAATTGTTTTAAATATTTCAGGCTGCAAAACATGTTGCGCCCATATATTGGTTAAATATGCTTCTATTTTGTGGTATAGCGAAGGATTCTGACCGCCAGTTGAGAAATAAAACGCGTCTGAGGAAAAATCGAACGGGATTCCCAGCCTTGAGTACGACCAAGGCAAGAGCGTGTGTGACGTGATACCAATAATAGGCGCGTCATACAAAGCGGCAGCAAAAGCAGCACCACAGTCACTCATAAATTGTTCAACAATTATCACATCAAATTTCTGCTTCTTAGCTAGAAAGTCAACAACCTCCTTACTGGTGACTAGATGCTCACAGTCTTGTCCTACGTGTTGAGGTCTTGCCAAAAAATGATAGTATATATTTATCAAACGCATATAATGCGAGTTAGAACCCTCATATGCCGACATCGGCGGCATCCTTATATGTGGATATCTATCACGGGATAGATCAATAAACGTCATATTGGGTGGAGGGTCTTTTTCCAAGTAGTTGTTCATAACTGTCACCGAGTGTCCCCTGCTCGCCAGTTCTCGGAAGAATCTGTCGAAAGCCATATAATGGCTCTTAAGGGGTAGAGTCACGATGGCGAGTACGTTAAGCGCGGCAGCATGATTAAAGAATTGAATCACTATTATAAATACGAAAAGCTTTATCGAATTCATAGCTTTATATTCTAAGGTCAACGAACGCAATTAGCGTGTCGCGAGTCGTTCTCGATCAGAGGACCATGATCAACTGACGATGCGTTTCGACATTCACTACGCTATACATGAATGTAAATCATTATACAAGTTGATTACGTATATGTTAGCACACGCAAAATCACGCAATATTATGATTCCGACAGAATTTTGCTACAGTCGCGTTCTATAGCTGTCTCAACATTTTTGTCTTTAACTTGAAATTCAAAAGCACAATACAACTTGTATAGGCTACAGACAGATTCCTGCAACAATTCTAAGCAGAGTTTAGTATTGAAAAGTATAGTTTACATATAGTTCTCAACTCTGAGAAGTGAGAACCCTTTGAATAACAGCTGTGCAGGAAAATAATTATCTTTCTATGTGTGCAAATAGCAATCGCTTGTGAAGGAAAACACCGTGAGGAAACCAGCATGCCTTCACCTAAAAATCGACGGCGTGTGTTAGGCACAGAAAGCTCACCTGTTAAGAAACAAAAAAGGATCGCGAATTGATATAGAAATGTGAGGCTCAGACTTAAAGTTTGTGCCACTGGTTCCTTAGTGCAACATTATTATTGCGGTAAATATGAAGATATTACGTAATTCATATTAAATAGGTACATAGTTTTAATCTCGTAAAGGAAATTCATGTACTTGGGCGAAAATTCTTGCACTTTTGTAATGAGAAACCTTAATCCATGTCCATCTAAAGATTCTTTTCATCATATGCAATTATTTAGCAGTATGGTAATAGGGATGTTCACCTTTCCTTCGGATTGTGGAGAGTGGACGCACAAAGACCAAGAGGCAAACCAAGGCCAATTCTGTGTAATAAATGATAAACAGTACGGTTTTCAAAGAGGTAAAAATACTATCCTAGCAGCTTTCTCTTTAATTAAGGTAATTGTTGAACATTTCGATAGATGCAAGCAGGAATCTGTAGTTATTTTTGACATGAGCCAAGTATTCGATTGCGTAGATTATAGAATTCTTCTTCAAAAGTGTAGGATTTATGGAATCTGAGGATTACCTATGAATTGGTTGGAAGGTTACTTAACTGGGCGTAAACAATATGTTGATATCACACATAAGTACTTCCTCTCCTAAAGATATTGAAATGATAAGTCTGTAGCTATGTACTTATTGCCAGAAAGCCTTTCCCCAGGGGAGCATACTGGGCACATTACTGTTTCTTCTATACATTAATAATTTACCGAATTTGTTTAGTAATAAATGCGTTCTTTATGTATCCGAAGTACTACCCGTAACCACAAATCGTAATTAAAGGAAACAGAATAGAATGTCAAGGAATGGCTAGAAAATAATAATTTAAGTGTAAATATTAAAAAAAACAACTATATTCAATTACGGAATTATATAATAATAATAATAATAAATAATAGCAGATCCAATTAGTTCAAAATTACTTATCAAATCGAGTTAATTGAAGAAGTTTTTATTACTCGGAAAAATGTATTAGGGCTTTTATTGCTATTGGACCTCTTAGGTGTAGGTCATTTTTTTACGAACTTTTGACAGTACCAAGTTTGTAATAACACTAGAAGCAATTATGACTGTAAAAACACATCCAAAATTATTCAAAACATTTGTAAGTTGCCTGTATCTACCCGGCTGTGGGTGCCTGCATGTTGCCCCACGATGTATTCACAAAATTGTTACTCCATGGCTATTAAACTATTTAATCACCTTCCTAGAAGTTATAAATCATTGTCGTGTAATGGTTTCAAGGGGAAGGTGATTAAATGTTGAAAAGCAAGGTGCCTTTATAGCGTGGGAGTATTTAGACTATAAGGTTGACAACAATTATAAATAACTTAACTTATTATTAATAACTAATAAAACTTATTAATGAGAACATTATGATAATTAATATGATATTTGCATGCCTATTTTTATATGGTTGATTGTGCGGATTTTTGAAGTGAAACTTCTTTAGGCACATGAGGGTGAAATTTTACGGAACGTCACGAAGATGTGCAGCGTTTTTGTCGATTTTTTTTTCATTAATAAAGATGTGCTAGTATGATATTGTTGTGCAATTATTCATACTCGAACACCGATGGTGTTTTTCATGCATATCAATATCATTATTTTATTAAGTAACTAAATTACCAATTTTTTTATTGTCTTTGAATTTTTATGTGGGCACAGAACCAAGAACTTTTTTTCTAAGACCCATTTGGCTATTTTAGAAAATGGGTACATAAGTTAGCAATTATGATAATAATGAATTTGTTATATTATTTGGTAATTGTTACCATATTTATGGTGGTATTTCTATATACATAACAACAACTAATTTTAGGTCTCGTTTTTAATTAGCCTTAGTATCATTCATTAATGTAGAAAGACTGGCAAAATTTAATTATGGGATTTGGGCAGCTCAATTACTCAATAATTAATTTACAAAGAAGTTTCATTTCTGACATGTGTACTTTGTACGCAAGCAGTTTTTTTGTTATTTGATTAATCAATCTGAATATACCACTTTCTTTGCAAATAAACTTATGTAATCCTGTGATAACCTTAGTGGTATTAATAAGGCATTCCATAATAAATAAATAATTTATTAAAAATAACACAAATTTAAACAATAACATAATAAAATACACAATTTAAATACATATAATTTAAAACAATCGCCTTTGAACAATATAAAGGCAAACGGCTAGAAAGAATAAAAATGCGAAAAACATGATAACTTTATCGGTAAATTCACGGCGGCCATACTTTTTCAATAATTTACTGGATTGTTGAATTGTACTGCTCGTGTTTTGTAGCTCTGACTGTGTGCCCTGGAAAGAAATTACAAAATCTAGTAAATACTAGCTACGAAATATTTGCTAACACATAGCTAACTATATCTAATCAGTTATTGGTTCTAAAACCAATAACAAAATGAATGATATATCTAGAATATTGATTTTCTTTCTTATTATGCGTAATGAACACTCGCTTATACGGTGAAGGAAAACGTCATAAGGAAACGGGCATGCCGAAGATCCAAAAAGACGGCGTGCGTCAGGCACCTACTTGCCTATTGATCACGGAACAGATAGAGAAATCTGAGGCCAAGACTAAGTAGCGCCACTGTATTTTGTTATTGATATATCATAGAATAAATAGCGATTATAGACTAGACAGTAACGATTCAAAACTTTGGCGACAATAGGCATTTTTTGATGCGTACGGGTTTTCTTACGACGTATCCTTCACTGTAGAAGATATAGATTACGAACTTAAACTCTGGGATTCGAACGCACGCTCACTGTAATATATAAAGTAAAATAAATTTATACACAGGTTAATGAAATTCAATTATTACGCACCCTTATTTGAGTCGAAAAACATTCTAGTGATATTTGCTATGCAATTTTTAACAGGCGACCGATTTCTAAATGACGGTAACTTTTTTCTGGGTAAATTTTAATGAAAAGCCTTAAGCTTCAATACACATTTTTGAGCACAACAACCGTTAAGTAGTATTGGAGATTAGCGTGTCCGTACAGACAAAATATTTGTTTTTGGCCACACAAATTTTTAGATAAATATATTAATAAGTAGGTTTATGCACTATATAAATATTAAACACACTTGTCTATTGAATGCATTTCGGTCCAGTTAAAACATTTTAGATGCTGCGATGCGATGCTGATGGGACTGCATTTTCTGACGTTTAAGAATTATCGTTAAATGGAAGGAATCATAGAAGAAAGCCAAAGTTGAATAATTTTCACGATTTTCGGAGTAAAGCGGGCCATAGACGGACCGCATGTTGCAGTCAAGACCGACTGCAACATACTGTCGCCGCACGGCGATCTGCAGTTTCCATACTAAATTCATATTCGCAATACACGGACCGCTCGAGCAGTTCCTGAGCAAACCGCATGTTGCAGTCGGTCTTGACTGCAACATGCGGTGCGTCTATGGGCCGCTTAAGCCATCTAATCAATAATAAGTACATACATGAAGTATACACTGTTGTCAAATTCTTGTGACCGGTATGAAAATTGTATGTTTATCTCCCTTCCTGCTTTAGCTCCCAATAATCTTAAGTTCGCTTTAGATACAATTTGTATACTATAAATTAACTTACATGCACGGCTGTACTTGAAGATACCAGATTATCAAGTGTATCTTGGCTTCTTTGTGTGGTTGCAGCTAGTTGTCTGCTTATTGTTAACAATTGCTCCGTTACACCTATGTAACATTAGACATCTTTAAAAAATTATATACCACATCTCTATCTATAGACTACAATACCATCTAAAAGTTATAATTATTCCACTAGTTTACATAACAGACAAAAAACTACCTCTAAGGCATCGCATGGCATGTTTCAGCATTGAATATGATTCATATTTATTTATTTATAGCCTATATCATTATTATACATTATAGTTATTGTTTTTCTTAATCAACGATCACGAATTGAATTTTGAATACCAATCTCGTCCAGGTCTTAGTCTTAGTTGACACCAGGAAATGGCTGGAATATGATTCATACAATCTGCTTCTAATAGATTTAACAGACAATATTCAAATTATCAGTTCAATATTCGAAATGTTTCTTCCCTATTTTCATAAGAAACAGAACAGGAAGTTTTTGACATTATTTCACAATAAGGTAGAACTCTATATAATTTTGACTATAAATACTCATAGTCTGTGCGGAAAGAAAACTGTACTGGAACTTGAATATAAAATAATATATATAAATACCTGTAGATGATTTGAGCAACCCATCTCTGTCCACTTTTTTATTTCTCAACCGTAAGACTGACTGTTCACCTTCAGGACTTTTCAATAACTCTTCTCTTTGTACCCTTTCTATTTCCAACATGCTATTTATATTTGCTTCTTTGAATTCCTTGATGAGACTAAAATAAATAACATATATTGTATATTAAAACTAACAAAGGCTTATTACTTAGGTGTAGATACTGTAAAAAGTTTTACTGTTATATGAAATAAGTTTCATTCAAATTACATATTGCCATCAGTTGTATATACATTATAGAATATATAGAGTAGTGTTGACCAAGTGGCTTAAGCATGCCACTTTCAACCATACCATTTACCATATAGTGAAGGACAACATTTTAAGGAAAATTTGCATTATAGATATGCATGGACTTAAAAATCAACAACATGTGTCACCTACTTTGTAACAGGCAATCAGAGGGCTTGGCCAATATGGGACAAGTGGATTATAATTTTTTTAATCTATACCAAGCAAGATTGGTCACAATGCCAAATGTAAATTAAAATTACCAAGCTTGTAAATGACGCTGTGATACCAATTCTGCAATAAACCTTGAATCCACCAATTCCTTCACATACACGTCTAGTTTTTCTAATAAGTCCCTTAAATTTGATATTACTACTCTTCCTTTTTCGTTCAGTTCATTTAACTTTTCCATGGAATCATTGCATTTTAAAATATCCTGAAACAAGAAAATAATAAATAAGTAATACATGTCACTTTTAAAAATAACAAGTATTTAATCATAATGGTACAGACGTGAATAATAGCTTTCAATTGAAAGTGGTACTTAGCAGCGGTTTTCACATAATCTTGATATTTACTATCAATATTATTTGATCTTTCATGGGATTTAGCCTTTACATATTTTCGTTCAGCATCCATGACTATATATCCAGAGCGAAGCAATTCTAATCAAATGATTAATAATATGTAAAGAAGTTTTCTAAGTAAAGTACAATCGATGACGAATAATAATTGTGGATAAAGGAAATATCCTAGGTTCAAAAGTTCTACATTAAACATAAACAGTTGTTCGAAATTGCCATAGATATTAGATAGAAGTGGAACAATTTTATGCTATAGATTTTTTTTTTTTTGGAGTTTATGGCCTGGTATCTAGACCTTTAGGCCAATTTATGCTATAGATATAATATAAAGTTACAGATATAATATATTAATGTTATGCATATCACAGACTATAATTATGCCTATTGCCTACTATTAAAAACTCAAATGGCAACAGACAATATTAAAGTAGAACCGCGTTTAAAACAAAGATAATATAATGTTTCTATTAAGTATATAGTACATACACTATAGCAAAAGTGCCTTACCTTGATACGAATAAGTATTTAGTTTTTTACATAGTTATTGATACGAATAGTGTAAACATCAATTTACTCTTGAATTTTCATCACGTAACTTTAACGCTCAACATGACTTTTTTAATGGTAATTTATTTAATCTTATTCAAGTGAGAGACAGTTTTCAAGAAATAAAGGATGATGTGCTTTTGCCCCTCTAAGAGATGTTCTGCAGATAGGACAAAACAATTTAAATTTTTTTGCGGTCAAAAGGCAGGTCGTGCAAAATATATGACCACATATTGTGGCAGAGACGGGCTGTTTTCCAAGATCTTCATAACAAATGGGACATGTAATTTTTAAAGATTTTCGGTTTCGTTTATTTTTCGCCTGAAAAATTTAAGTTGTATAGGATGCATTTTAGTAATAGTTTTCGAATTCTATAAAAAAATATCTATATTCCATTCCTTTCTTCATAGAATTTGGAATTTTTTTGTTAGACAAAACAAAAAATCTTTTAAACACCGCTATTATTACCTGATAGCGACCTCGAAATCAACACTTTTAATTTTAAGTATAATATTATTTGTTGGATAATGTTTTCTTTTGCTTTATATAAGTCATATAATACAAGTAAAAGTTTATTTTATATTATAAATATTAATTTATATTAAAACAACATTAGAATACCTAGTTGATGTATTCGGAATGGAGCTTTTAAGAATTTAGATATATATTTACTCACTTTTGAAATTGTTGTTTTACTTCCTCTTTTTTTATTTTTATTCTTCTTGCCCGATCCTCTAGTAGAAGCCATATGTTTCAACATAAAATGTATAAAAAGAGCATAAATAAATAAAGAGAAGTAAACAAATTTTCTGGTAAAAAGTACTATATAAAATTTAAATTAAACAAGTAATTTCGACATCGCATAAATATTATCAATGTGAGGAAAAATTTCTTCTCAATATGTAAACATAAAGATGACAATCATATAAATAGAACTTTTTAAGGAAACCTCCTTATAGACATTTGATTTAACGCTCCAAAATGAAGCAATTCGAGGAATCGCAACGCTTTACAATTTTAAAAACGCACGCATACGTCCGGTGTCAACGTGCACGGTCGATTTACACTAATATTATGAATATCTTTAATAGATTGGATAGTACATGGATATAAAATACACCACAGAATAGTGGACAAATGATGGTCAAAATGACGGAAGCTCCTATAGTCATATTGAAACATAAATCAGAAATAAAGTGACTCGTGAAAGTGACATGAAATTTGGGAATATAAAAACATTGCTGTTTTTTACTACTTTTATTTATCTGCAAATCTGAATTCCAAAACTTATTAGGTCACACTTCAATAACAGGCCGCGCAAGGTAGATGGCTGTGGGTCTAGGGAAGCCGGTCATAAGCTATGTTTATCCTTCACCAAACACTGGCACCCTTTTGGACCATTTTAAATCACTTCGCATTGCCATCAGCCTCCGCTTAGGAGTGCCCATGTGTACTCCCAAAAAGTGTTCCTGAGGCTTTGAAGTAAGTAGCATTGGACACCATGGCCTCCATTGCCAAAAGAATGCAGGTCGTTTTTCTCGCCAAGCAGCGCTCAATGACATTATACGCCGCTCTCTTGCCTCCGTCAATGTTCCAGCCATTTTGGAGCCAACAGGCATCGCAAGAGACGATGGCAAGCTGTCGAATGGGATGTCATTGATCCCTTGGAAGATGGGACGAGCTTTGGTATGGGATGCTCCTTGTGTGGACACGTATGTCCCGTCTCACCTCCCTCGGACAAGCAAAAATACTGGGGGCCGCAGAGCAGGCGGAAAATAATTAACGGCTCGCATATGAATATTTCCTTCCTACTTCGATTTTGTTTACTAATTAATTTTGATGTGATTACTAATTAAGTGACACATTTTTAAGTTAATGTTATATAATCTTAGTTTTAAGGCTCGGTGACATGTCGCTTTTGAATATCTCCAATATTTATACAGGTTTGCTGTATTCTGTGTTAGCCGCCAAGAAAATACTATTTCTCATAATAAATAATAATACTTCTTCAAAGCCTTTTATTCCTTTACAATATTAGGTCTTATTCTAGAGATATAATATCTAACACAAGCTCCTCATCCATTTCGCTTTTATTGCGCCATCACGTTTATAAATTATCCACGTCGTCATGTTGCAAAAAGCGTGGTAGAGGACGACCGCATAAGCGATGAGATGACATATTGATCAAATAAATTATATGCGGTAATAGTAAATAATTAACATACGACATTTATCATATAACCCTTAGGAATTAAGGGTTAATTCATACTAGCTAGTATTATTTTCTATAAGTCATTATATGTGACTGATATAATTCTTTATATCACCTACAAGAGAAATTACCTTCGGCGTGTTTTTAATCTTTATTATTTTCTAAAAGAAACAGGAAGGTTCATTCAAATGTTGCACAACGCAGCAACACTTTCTCTTTTCAGCTTTAACGGCA
Source organism: Pieris macdunnoughi (assembly GCA_905332375.1). Classification (NCBI taxonomy): domain Eukaryota; kingdom Metazoa; phylum Arthropoda; class Insecta; order Lepidoptera; family Pieridae; genus Pieris; species Pieris macdunnoughi. The sequence goes on along the minus strand of CAJOBZ010000014.1, from coordinate 2,944,455 downwards.
ACTAAATCTTTGGACTACATCTATATAATTATATATAAAGCTAAAAATTATTCAACAACATCGTTGAGCACTGCAAAAATTGAATATGCGTTGTAGAGCGCCTGAAAAAAGGAAAATCACAAGATTACCCTGTTGAGTAAAATCCTGAACTATAATGTTTAGTATAAAGTCGAACCCGGACAAAATGATAAAAAAATTATAACAGTGGACAAAAATTATAAATAATTAAAAATAAAATTAATAGTTCTCAGGAGTTTGAGCAATGCAACAGATGAGCCCGTAAAGAGAACCGGTGTGGCAGCTATATAAACTAGTAAAATTGTTACAAACTTTTAATTTCTTCATAATAAGTTTCAAGATTACTATCGAAGTATAATGAGATAACAGGGTTGTCGAAGAAGGTAATTTAGCACTATAGCGACCACAAATCCGCACAGACTACGACCGGATTGGTTAAGATGCGACAGTAAACGTGGATTTAAGTACCTGACTATAAGTTTGTATGCACATGGTGGCCATGCCTCCAGCGCTTAATTTAAGTGGCTTCTGCGCAGCTCGAATCACTGTTAATAAATCTCTCTGAAGATCAGAAGGCCATGATGTCCATGCACTCTCATACGCTGCTAATGCTATACCTTCGCTCTTTAAAAATAAATATCTTCTTATTAATTTATTCGTTTGATTTGTGATTATAGGAAAATAACTTCAAATTCTTGTAAATAATATAAGAAAGATGACGTTTTACGGTTTTTCAAACAATTGTGTACTTTTAACCATACTTTACGATATATTTATTACAAATTTGAATGTTTTTAATTGTGATATTAAGCTTTTTTATGATATTTTTCCGAGTCACAGGAATTTGGTTGGAAGAACAAGATTATATTTATCTTACCTTTTCAATTAACTTATCACCTAAATAACAAAATATGTACGCGTTTAATAACGCAACTAAAAGAAAAGCAATGAAATTTGCTAAGAGAGTTTTCTGTTCGCACCCAACCTGGAAAAGTATTTAAATTTAAATATAAAGGAAAATGTTTTTCACTTTGTACACATACTTACAATTGTAACCATTAATGCGTTCAGACACAATTCTATCGTCACAGCTAAGTTCTGTATTAAAAAGAATTCTTTGAAAATGTTCGTAAATGTATTTGAGTATCTGTAAACAAGACCAGGGTCATTAGACTGCATAAAGACTAGAAACACTTCTGGTTAAAGCGTCTTTAATACTTCCATCTCATTAAAAACATTACCTCATTAAACGTACATGCTTTTTAATTATTTGCGTAAACTCCACCCTCATAGCAATCTCATTATCCGCAGAATGGACCAAGCTCCTTATTCTTTGTTGTAATTCATCCAACTGATCGCAAAAGTACATGATTATTGTACATACAATCCCTTGCACAGCGAAAGCTCGATACATATGAGGTACGACAAAAGTGATAGCTGTTATTTGATTTGCCAAAATTAAATTCATTTTACTCTCCATGGGGTCGAACGGCACCCATAGTTCAACAGTCATTTCGCCGTGATATTGAGCCAAAAAACAAAATATCGACACAATTATAGTAGACAGAATGGTTATGAAAATTATATGTGCAGCCATAAACTTCACTCTCTCTTCGCTTACTTTATCGCCGGAGTATTTAATTTCGTCAAATAATTTTTGTAACTGTGATCTTTTTATGACAAAGAAGAATATTTTAAGTCCGAAATTGTATGCGACAAGTGTTTTATCTAAATTTGCCATCAGGACAAGTGTATCATCTTTGATTTGAAAGGTACCGATTCCGGTGATTATAACATAAATTATTGCTAATATGTGTAACGTAATTTCGTAAATTTTATAAACCGTAGAATTTCGTTTTGGCCATAAACCAACATAATAAAGATATTTTTCATTAAAATAAAAAAAATCTTCTTTGTCGATAAATAGGTCTAGCTTCAACATTTTTGCTAGAAACTGTGATGTGCATAGATATTAAAAAGCAATTTGTTTCGATCTGCAATAAGGGAATAATTGGTTGATCACTATTCATTATTGGTGAACTTTGTAAGACCCAAGTTTTATAACGATCTGTTCTACAAGCGCTTAGCTTGAATTATTGAAGTAATGAACAAATGCAACTAGTTATTTCACATTCAAAGAAAATGTAACTTTAATTAACCTTGAATATTTTTTAAGGTCTATGTTGATATTAAAATCAGATCAACTCAAATCAAAATCATTTATTCATATAGGTAACACAATGTATGCTTATGAACGTCAAAAAAGAAATACGTACCTATTAAATGCTTCTAATTTTACATTTACTGCCAGTTCCCAAATCAAGGGCGTAGAACAGAAGAGAAGAACTGGCAATAAACTCTCCGCCACTCTTTTTAATCGCTATATTTTGGTTTACACAATGTTTGTAAGGAGCTGCAACTATTACACCATGTTCCACACGACTTCTTAAGTACCTAATAGTTAATTAATAATAATAAAATAAATTAAAAACAAAGATTTTTCCTCATCAGCAGGAGGCATGATGAAATAGGAGCACGCACTTACATTTTCGTGGGATCAACACGCAAATATATAGTCGAAATAACTCACATCAGCGCATACACAAATTCAAGTCCGACCAGTCACCTCAAGTAGCACCCGGTCACGAGTATGACGCATGGCCAGCCATCGGCCCCCTTGCCATATTTTAGCGAGAGATACAACCCGACGCATGGACGCCGCCACAAGCAATGACGTACGTGTAACGTATGTCCTTTTAAGCCTATTTCATTTTTATTTATCTTTAATTGTATTGTGTGTATTAAATAAATTTCAATAAAAATATCAATTACCCTTTAGTGAAGAGCTTACTACTTAAGGAAAAACGTTGTGTAATAAATCTCTCGATGGTAAATGTTAAAGAATTTTCAAAATCGGCGCATGAGTTAAACTTAAAAAGTTACAACTTTTATCTAATATAAAAAATTCTCGTGTCACAATGTTCGTTCCCATACTCCTCCGAAACAGTATTCAGTAAGTCTAAGAATCGGACAACATCTTTTTTTTTCATCCCCCTAAATGTTAATGGTGGTCCCACCCCTAAATTTTTATTTTTTAGATATAACTTTTTGTTTTATTTTTTTATGATACAGCATAGAAAAACACATACAACCCTTAATTGTCACCCCTCTACGATCAACCCCTATTTTTTATTATAGTAGTTATTCTGATTAAACAAAAAAAATGTTCCCTGGATATAATATACATGGCAAAACAACGTTTGCCGGGTCGGCTAGTACACATATAAAATAAGTTCAAAATTCAGAGACATGCGAACTTATTACTTTGAGAACTCTCCCATCAGTCAAACACTCAAGGGAATTTCAGGAACGTCTAAAGCTGGTCGTAGACCTGTTCTACAACTTTAATAACTAAATATTTTAGGGATTAATAATAACACATATAAATAAATAGTATTTAATCTAAATCAGTCAATACAGAAGCAGGAATTAAGAAAAAGCTTCATGAATAAACGTGAGCTTTGTCTTCGTGTTCAAGGAAGTGTTCTTACATTTATTTCTTAATAAATTAACTAAATTCTTTGGTCCACAGCAGAATAGGTTGAGATGGTGTCTGTAAAATAATAATTAAAGTTAGACAAGCACAGTAAACCTTTTGTTTAGGATGGAAAGAAATATGCACTAGTTCGTAGTAGAAAAATCGTGAGGAAACCGGCTTTTCTTAGACCCAAAAAGTCGACCGCGTGTGTCAGGGACAGAAGGCTGTACGCCAACTTGCCTATTAGAAAAAACAAATGATTACGATACAGAAATCTGAGGCTAAGACCTAAAAGGTTTTCATTCAAAAGCACCACAAATCTTTGCTTTTTAATATGCATAATAATAATTGCAATACGCGTGAAATCCCGTACACAATGGGAAGCTGAACTGCATTGTAATCTCTTTGATAATTTTCCGAATAACATTAATAGAACAATGTTGACCTAGTTGTAAGCGAGACTTCATTATTGTAGTTGTGCGTTCAAACTCCTAGCCTGAATCTGTATTCCTATGGGCACGATTGATACTTTCTTCTAGTAAACATCGTGAGGCATGTGTTAGGCCCACGTCGAATTGTGTAACAGAATGTTTGCCCATAAAAGAAAAATTATCAAGAATGTTTGCCCATAAAAGAAAAATTATCAAGAATGTTTGCCCATAAAAGAAAAAATTATACATTAATCTGGGGCCCAGAACTATAATAATGTTATATAATGGGTTAGTATTTTTCAAGTATATTATACCGTAGTTAGAAGTATACCTTGATAAAACCGCAAATGGGCGGAAGGCTCATCTGATCTAAAGTGATACCGCCGCCCATTAAAAATCACACTAATACTAGGCAAGCAACTACGTTGCCTCTTAATAATGATTTTTTTTTCACTTACCCTGGATACAAATGTACCCAATATCCAAAAACTCGATCCCAATACGGCCTCCCCCGTCTAATCCTACAAGCAACGAGTGGATAATCCTTAATCAAATCTCGCTTTCCTTCAATTTTGATATTTATTTCTCCATTACTCATTTTAATATCAATTTTATTCCTTTTAACTTTCGTCAAAAGAGCATCTTCGTCATTTTTAGGTTTCGTAACAAAATCCTTATGAACTTTCACATCTATAAGCGTGTGTCTTTTATATTTTGGAGTCAGAAGAGATTTCTCTTCTTCACTCAACTTATCTCTTTTCAAAATGTGGGTCAAGTCTCCTTTTTTGTTTATTTGTATTGTATGTGTTGTAATTGGTTTAGAATGTGTAACGTATAATTCTAAGTGGAGTCTATCTGGACGATTTGCGTTTCGCAACTCGCTGATACATTTATTTGCAAGTTCTACGAGTTTAGAAATTTCTCGTTCAGTTCGGACTATCCATATTAAATGAATTCTTCCTGGATTACGGCTTCGTGGATTTCTAGAAAAAATATTTCGTTGACATATATAGTAGCAGTGTTAATTAAATATGGAAACCTCATATGCGTTCGAATCACGGTATTAATGGAATTTCTATGCTTTTTTTTATGGAACAGGGGGCAAACGGACAGGAGGCTCACCTGATGTTAAGTGATACCGCCGCCCATGGACACTCTCAATGCCAGAAGGCTCGCGAGTACGTTGCCGGCCTTTTAAGAATTGGTACGCTCTTTTCTTGAAGGAAGGTTAAAAATCGATGAGAAGTGTCAGACACAAAAGGTTTAATCACCTACTTATGGTTGAAGCGCAACTGGATTATTATTATTCTTTTTTTATGTAACAGAGGGCAAACGGGCAGGAGGCTCTTCTGATGATACCGCCGTCCATATACACTGACATTACTAGAGGGTTCGCAAGTGCGTTGCCGGACTTCAAAATCCTCTATCAATCTACAATATTTCTATCTATACAAGATAAAACACAATTATTATTTATTACATAATATTAAATACCTGCACAGATTATCCAACATAGCAATAAATGGGGTAATGCCAACACCAGCCGCGACACATATAGCTATCTCGCTCTTACACACTCCTTCCATGGGACTTGAAAAGGGTCCGTCTATAAGCACACTGGAAAAGGAGATTTAAAGTTAATCTTGTTACATATAACATCCAGGATCGATAGGATTAAATTTCCACATGAACTGTGAAGCATGTATTTGATTATAAGACTAAAAACCACTTCACTTTTTCTCTTAGTCCACTTTAAAATAGCCTAAATAAGCCTTAAACAAAACAATACTATATATTTTTTCCATAATTTATTTTCCCATCTATATTGTGTAATACCGGGATAAAATAAATGTATTTATTACTATTACTGACCGCGATAGTCAATGCGTCTAGACTGTCAGAAAATGTTTTAAATTAAAAATACAAAAGGAATGAATTTTTTTTTTAATATTTTGTGTAAAGAAAATCTAGACATTATTAATAAGAAATAATTTATTCGTTTTAACTAAATAATTAATCTATTTCAAAAATAATTGTTAATTATAATCCATGCTTATCTTGCGTAAGTTTTACCGCTGTAATGTCAAATCTAATCCGACTTTAGCTATAAAAATAAATCAGTCTACACCGTTTCAAGTATCTCTATCTCTTATTATTACAGCGTGAACACAATTTGGAACAAAAACGAAAGTGTGAACAGAGTACAAAATAAAAATGTTTTACCTAATTTTGTCATGTTCTTGCTCCAACAGCACCTTTTCTAAGGCTTCTGTCCAATCCCCCTTCACCTTGATCCACAGCTCAAACACTTTTTCAGTGCCCGGAATCTAAAATGCTAATCTTATTTTAGGACACAATTGTGGATAAGACTTTTTATTAAATACTTTTTTCAATGTTTGCGTAAAATTTTATCGTAGAAATCAAACTTAATCAAAAAACCTCACCTTCCAACAGCTACTTTCATATTCATAATTTTTTGTTTAGAGCAAGTAAGAGCAAGTTACAAATATTCTTATTTTAATATAAATTAAAATTATTTATATTTTAATATAAATTAAAATTATTTATATTTTAATATAAATTAAAATTATTTATATTTTAATATAAATTAAAATTATTTATATTTTAATATAAATTAAAATTATTTATATTTTAATATAAAATAAAATTATTTATATTTTAATTTATTATATATATTTAATTTCTTATATATTTATAACTGTTTTCACCCCCAGTCTGTTCTATCTGCCGATAAATAATCCAATAGAACGTTTATTATTATAGCGTTTGGAACTGTTCGATACCCAACATTTTGAAATGTAATCATTATTTCTAGATGTCGTTAGCATATTCATTTATTTCTCGTTTATTATAAAAGCCCTTAAGTGCTAATTCTGATCTCAATCATATCTCACCTTGACAACGGTGAATGGATGCCACTCAATCATAGACACATTTGCGCATTGTACCAGAACGTATTGCCCGATACGACAGGAGAAGTTCTCGAAACATCGAAGCGATAAGCTTATGGTTCTGCCGGGCATGTGTCGTACCTGAAGTGCATTTACGAAATGTTAATGATAATCAGTGGCGCTACAACCTGTTTAGGTCTGGGCCTCAGATTTCTGTATCTGTTTCATGATCATTTGATAATCGCACGCCTAAACGCACGCCGTCGACTTTTTGGGTCTAAGGCAAGCCGGTTTTCTCGCGATGTTTTCCTTCACCGTTTGAGCGAATGTTAAATGCGCACATAGAAAGAAAGTCCATTGGTGCACAGCTGGGGATCGAACCTACGACCTCAGGGATGCGAGTCACTAGGCTAACACTGCTCTACCTTTACCAAATGTTAGTGAATTAATAATTTGCAATGGTAGATCTCTTTCAGTTGTCACAGACTTACTACGATATTTAAGTTTTTACTTACTATATAAATAAAAATCTGTCGCAAAATTATTATCGCTATTCTGAATGGGCGGATAAATAGCGCCTATTTTCTGTCATTAATTTCTTTAAGAATCCCCCGCATTCGACAAGATACTCACAAATGGTCCTCGTCGGTACGAACACGAATAATCTGCGTAATTCGCCAATGTTTCGGGTTTTAGCTAACTACAATACAATTTTTGAAGTTGTTGACATTTACCACCTTACCAATGAGTGTGTGAGGAAATATTTAGGTAGCGAACGGACTCTGAATTTATTTAGCAGTAGTAACAATTTCTTTTAAAATAAAACAATATGTTGTAGTTTGTTTAATGTTAAATTTCAGTTTTCTTTTTTATTTATTCATGTACTAAATTGACTTATGTTGTCTGATTCGTATATTTTCTTTAACAATGTAATCTGTGTAGCTGTAAGATTGCTTATAAATAAATTAAATATTTTGCTTAGCTCAAAACTCGAAGACGGCTGGACTTACTTGACTATAGATACGAGGAAGACTTATACAAGTATACTTTTATACTGCATATAATATATAACATTACATACAATAGTTATTCAATTTACGATTGCGGCTTTTAGAAAGTATTTAATGAATGCGTTCCTAATAACATAATGTAATTAATGAGGTATGTGAATAATTAATCCCTATGTATGTACATAAGTCTTTGCTAGGCAAAAAGAGTGCGTCAATATATGAAATAGAAATGACATTTCGTATTAAAATAATGATTTTATAATGACAGAAAAAAATTAATCGCCTCTGAAAAATGGATGGAATTTTGTATGAAGCTTCCCAATACGTATAAAAATCTTTCAATATTTCGAAGAGCAACTTGAAAGAACTTCGAGAATTAAACATCTGACGCTTTTTAACGAAATAGATAAAGAAAGCGTGAACGAGTACACTTTTTCGTAGCAGATATAAAATTATACGCACTAACGTTGCGTGTACGTGAGTGGGAACGTATACCTCAAAGCGTTATTAAACTTGGAAAACATCCTTCTGGATTCAAGCTGTGATTTGGCAAGAAGAGGTTACATTTGTAACTTTATTAAATTTAAAAAAGGAAAAAAAATCTTGTTCTTATTGCCGACCACTTCTTATTGTTTAGCCGTGCATTTGTACAAAAGACTTTATATGATGACGAACCGGAACTTACAGAGTTCCAGAGAGAGACCAAAATATTATATTATTATTTGTATTATTGCATTCATAAGAGTATCTAGATTTTAACTGTGTTCCCCCTATATAATAGGTAGTCATTGGGTTGGGCACAGACTAGATATTCCTATAGTTTTTATGCGTGTGTGGGTTGTTGAAACTTATGCAAAGTCGCGGACACTGCCTACTCTATTTCAATGCCGACGTACGCCCTTACAATCCTATGCTATAAGCGGATTATACACAATCGGTTAGTGGGCCAAATTGACACGAATAGTTTGGCCTATATAACTCTAAGGCACACAACTTCCATTATGTATCCCTTTTACTCAAAACACCTAATAAAAAAATCCTTTTAAAACACTTAGCCAAGCTTATTAAATGACAATTTATTATTTTTATTGATTGGTATTACCAAGAGAATTAAATGTATTAATCCGAATCATTTGACACCTCGATTATCCCAATCGGTCGGATAACGGACGGCGTTGCTGAACAACAAATACTTCACGGCGAATTATTAACCTCTCCCTTCTATTTTAAGTCGGTTAAAAAAATAACACACAAAACAGTTACCGGCCCCAGTTGCCAAAATCGTCCGCACGAGTACAAAGATACACGTCGATGACTCTATACGGTTGAAAATATCTTACCTTTAGAAGATAAATATTAGTAAAGTATAAGATTATATATAAATTCGGTACATACTTTGACTATATCCACTTTTGACAAATTTCTTGTGAAAATCCTCCAAAATAAGTCCAAAAAAAAACAAGTTAATGGCAAAGCCATCCACAGCCAAGTCTGTAAAGGAAATTATAATATTATTCAGTATTCTCCAGGCTGATAGCTATTGAGACCTTGATTGACGCAGAAGATATCATAGGTCAGAAGTGCATTTTAAATTACCCTTTCATTCCGATGGGACGGATTTCCGCAAGGATCAGACATAGGACCGCACCATAGACTACAAACGTTTATTGCAGATAAAAAATCAATAACTTTACTCATGCAGCATATTGTATATAAATATTATTTATATCACATTTTAAGAAGTGACCTTTACTGTCCTTGGTTACTAATTTTATGTGATGATTTGAATATTTTTTTTTATTTACAGGAGGCAGACGGGCAGGAGGCTCACCTGATGTTAAGTGATACCACCGCTTATGGATACTCGTACTGCCAGAAGGCTCGCAAGCAAGCTTAAGCAAGCTTTCTTAAAGGACCCTAAGTCCAATTGGTTCGGAAATACTTTAGTGGGCTGCTGGTTTCACATAGTGGTGGTGCGCGGCAGAAGTTTCCTTAAGAACAGACACAGTGTGGAACGACGGACTTCAAGGTGATACGGATGGTATTTTGTATTTTGTCTTGTCGTCCGACGTTGAAATTTAGCTGCAGGTATTAGTCCGGACAACTCCTCTGAACACTCTACATGGTAAATGCGGTAGATGATGCAGAGAGATCCCACATCTCTACGCGACGCCAAGGGATCATGCCGCTCGGAAAATGACTGAAAAACCTTATTATATTCTATTGCATCTTTAGCTTAACAATATCGTAAACCATTATTTTACCCAAAGTATACAAGCTCTAATGAAAATGTACTATCAACATACAACTAAAAATACATCAAAACCAATGTCATGGCAAAAGGTCGTTCCCGATCATAAATTCCATTGAACGAAACATTTCATGATGAACACAATTAGAATTTACATACCAATCGGTCTCTTCCTTTATATGATTGATTAAGTTGATTGAATCAATCAATACAATATATGTTTAAACGTTTTAAGGGCGTATGATCATGGTTAATATTCATATTTAACGACCATATATTACAACTCCAGTACATAGAGGATAAAGTTACTCAACTGATTATTGATTTGTTTTTAGGACAACCAAATAGACGCTGCATTTCAGACAGTATAGTAAGCAGACGACGATTAATTAACAGTTGCTACATATAAAAAAAATAACATAAAAATACATTTAGAAAATTTGCTCCCGAATTACGGATTAGGTATCCCAAATGGATTATCCCAAATGCTGCCAGCTTTTCCTTGCTGTATTACGATGGTACATTTTTATTAGTTACAAATGAAACGAGTGAGCCATTGGAAAAATATCGAAGATGAGAGACAAATGGCAAGATTTAGAGGAGGCCTTCACAGTGCTCTAATTTGCACATCTATTTTGTGATAATATTTATAAGGTTTATTAGTAAACATAACCATCAAATATACAGTAATTACAAATTTCTTAGTTACATATTGATAATAAAAAGTAAATTAAAACAAATTTAAAAAGATTGGTCCTTGTGGCAGTGTACCTTTAACGCTGGCAAGCACCAGCTCTGGGGTCAGCGGTACTATCTACCAGGTGCAAACTTAAATCTTTGTGCACTTGAACCCCACGGCTCAAGAGTCTCTACTCCAAAAGGAACAACATCGAACGTATAACATATTTGAGCTGTTTATTATTTTCCGCCTGCTCTGCGGCCATGATAATTAGTTTTTTCTAATAGGCGAGTAGTGATCTCCCTAACACAAAGCGTGTTTTTAAGTCTTAGGCATGCCGGGTTCCTCACGATGTTTTCTTCACAGTACGAGCGACTGCTAAATGCGCAGATAGAAAGAAAATTTCATTGATGCGACGAGATTCGAACGCACAACTTCAGGGTTGAGGGTCACACGCTGAAGCCAGGTCAGCACTTGTATATCCTACTAACCGCCTCTCATTCATCCGTTATACATAACCAAACCACCTTAATCCTTTTCGTATCCTTGTCATTACGCCCTCTTAACCCTCACTGCTCACGTACCTCAACCATTCTATCACACCATTTCCACTTTATCTACTTTCATTCAAAATTCAAATTCAAAATCACTTATTCATATAGGTAACACAATGTACACTTATGAACGTCAAAAAAGAAATATATATGAAATGCTTCTAATTTTACATTTACTGCCAGTTCTCAAATCAAGGGCGTAGAACGGAAGAGAAGAACTGGCAATAAACCTCTGCCGCACCCAACATTCACTCCCCTATACGGCTACCGTACGGCCTTTTTTTTGGAAATGGGGAAATGGTTTGTGCATCCCTTAGCGCGAAGCGACTGCTTAGTGCGGGAGGATTACGTAGGACTCACTATTGTGCATACCCACTTATAACCCAAAGCGCCACCAACAATCGCCTCAGGCAGGATGCGGTAACAGCAGAACCTCATCGCGGTTGCGTCAGCCTCTCCACGCCCATTGTTGGTTTTTGAAGATACTTGACACAGCAGTCAGCAAGTATCCTTCGCAGACCGGGCCATACGCTTTTACAAATAGCTAGGGGATATCGGGACCAGTACGTGCAGGGATGGATCACCATCCCTTCGTCACCGTACATAAGTACGGCTCTCCTCGTTTAAGAATTCTTAACTTCATCATCTACTACTTGTATAAAAGAATGAAACGCTCTATCTCTATTCCCACCAAAGTGTAATTGTAAAATTTGGGTACTCACATAAAAGCTATTTTTATTTGTGGCTCTTATATATTAACGACAAATTTTAATAAATCGCGGTTAATTGAAACACTTAGCGCCAGGACAACTAATTAATTAATGTTATGCACACAGCATGTGCAATTGAATCATTTAATGGCTTGACGATTATTGATTTTACTCAAACGGAAAATGGATTATCAATTAACATTCATGCCGATTTATGTATGTAATTAAATGCCTATCCTGAAGGAATGTATCATACAAATTCGAATTAGTTTGTGTGGTTGATACAAAGTTACATATAAAGGGTCTATCTTGTATATTAAAATTAAAAAAATTGGCTTCGAAAGCATTAGAATATTTATGAGTTGTTTTGTTACATGTTGAAATCAAGAGCTTCAGCGTGTGACTCTCAACCTTGAGGTGGTAGGTTCGATTCCCGGCTGTGCACCAATGGACCTTTTATGTGCGCATTTAACATTCGCTCGAACGGTGAAGGAAAACATCGTGAGAAAACCGGCTTGCCTTACTCAAAAAGTCGACGGTGTGTGTCAGGCACAGAAGGCTGATACTTGCCTATTAGATTGACACATGATCATGAAATAGATACAGAAATCTGAGGCCTAGACCTAAAAAGTTCAAAAAGGAAATCGAGAATGAGGTTAGGCGTTATAACATCAGAATTATTTGTGTGCAGTCCAGTGATGTAATTCCTATCTTTATAATTGCGTTAATTTTGGTGCAGATTGAAAATATTTGGTGCTTATGACAACCTACAAAGCCAGACACCATTTGACCCCTTCTTGATATTTCATTAGAGTATTTGAATTTAGAGCTAATTTCAACTTCAACTTTACCTAGGATACATTAGGTCTAACATAACGAGACAAATTGGTACATTAAGAGCATTCCCCCATCAAGTTCGCCTAATGACGCTCTCCTTTGCTAAAAGCAAAACCATTTTACTGAGACGCGACGGGCCTAAGTATCATTTAACTAATTGATATAAATGGCGACAATATTTCATTAAAACAATATGAGCGGTATTAATATGATTTAAGAGGTAATTTGAATTTTATTTGTGCATAATATAGGGTTTTAAAATAGAAGTGTTTTGTTCTAAGCTCAAGAGAAATTCGAAAACTTCATACAAGTTGTCAAAAAACTTTGTATACTGTGTGACTCTGGTCTTGTCTAGTATTTCACACACTAAATGTTGCTCATATTTTGTTGTCACTTGCAAGATATTTCTTTTTTTTACACTTCGTTGCATTACATAAATATGTACAGTACAACTAAAATAATAATATAAAAAGGAGGGGCGGATAACTGGCGATTTTAGATCGTACTTAGACGAGAAAATAAGACAAAAAATTATGACAGAGGCCGATTGAACCATATTTTTCAATATTTTTAATTGAAGATTTTCAATTTAAAATTAATTCTTATTAATATGTTTATTGATTTTATTAAGTTTAACTGTCACTTTTATTTTAGTTTCCTAAGTATTTTCTCTCAATAAACCCAAATATAGTCAAAAATTTGTTTAATTACTATGAATATCCCAAAAGCAACTTTATTCCGCAAAACGTATTTTCTTTTAGTTTTTTTATAACTAACTGAGAAATCATAAAATACACTTTAGGACAAAGAACGAACCTTTTTTTGCAGTCTTGTTATAGTTGATTGAGCAATTGTAAAATTTTTAAATAAATCCTACACTTATACCTACCTAGGTTAAAATTACGTGTCAAAACAAAAAAATACTTTAAAAAGACATATAAACGCTTAGTTAAAAGAAAATGAAATCCAAGTTTATCATTAAGCATTATTTTAAGTGAACATTCACAAATTAAAATACGGCTTAAGGTTCAACATTTGTAATTAATGTCATTTCTGTAATAAAAGTATTTACAATGATTTTTATTTATTTATTGACTTAATCTTTCCGACCTAATTTATTAACATGAGTTAACATTCAATGTACGAATTCAAATCAGGATGAACATCCTATAATTCTAAATCACCTATGTAAACAAAACACTTATTTACTACTTCTTGATGTTGGATCTCTCTGTATCTTCTACCGCATTTACAATGGAGACTGTGCAGAAGAGTTATTCGCATTAACTTTCAGCTGAGTTTTAGCAACGGACGTTGCGGCAGAATATGAATTTCCACTCATAGCGCCTCGACGTCCGTCGTTCCACAACTGTGCGTTTATTAATTATCTCCGAACCAATACGACTTAGGGTCCTCCAAGAAAAGAGCGTACCAGTCCTCTGGCATTAAGAGTGTTCATGGGCGGTGGTATCACTTAACATCAGGTGAGCGTTCTGCCCATTTGCCCACTGTTCTATAGAAAAAATATCTACCATTTTTTGTCATTTGCATATTTCTTGCTTAACAAATACTCACCTTTGGTTTGATAGCGCGAAACTGAGGAACATGATATATTGTTTCATTATTCTCATACATTTGACTAGTACCAATACTAGAGTCTAGAATCTCTTCTTTCAGTACTCCACTGGAAAGAACATTAAATTAATAAACTTAATTAACCTACTTATAAACTCTATTGAAACTTATCTTGTCGTCGTTTTAGAAACCATGCTGTACTAATTATTTGCTATTATTATTATTTTCTTTATTCCTACATAATTATGTGTTAACAATATATATTGGCGGATGATTGACCCATGCGACTTTTTTAATACAGAGTCCCCTCGAGAGTGCTGATATTGCGGGCTACTCGATTGGTAAGGGCTGCGCCTTCTTAAGTTCTCATGTTATTTTTACACATGAATATGTGTGATTTTTGAGAGCAAAAATAAAATCAACTTCAATTATTTGTCAACCTTGGTTCATTACATATGTCCCATATCTCGAAAACGACAGGATATCTTACGGAATTCAAAATTAATAATGTTCTGGATATGAGTCATGGTTTCTGAGAAATTTCGCGAACAATGCGCTTAAGGTGGCGACTGACATTGAATTTTCGTTCGATGTGAGCACGTTACAAATCGAATATTCGGCATACAGCGAGCCGAGCAGCTCAAAATAAAATAAAAATATTAATATTACAGAAGAACTATAGTTACTGGAAACTATACAAAGTATTAGTTCGTAGAATTCTACGTTCAAAAGACGTGTATAGTTTGCGTTTGTATTTTGAGTAAAGGAACTTTTGTTTAATATATATCCTTTTTATCCATCTATTTCGTAATAGATAAGATTAAGTCGAAAAATGTCCATACCTTATCGGATGTATCATCAGGAGAGCCATAAACGGAAGATATAGATGGTGCGTGTACCAGAACGCGTTGTACAGTCTCCTGCGCACCACTCGTGTTGACGTCACTCCCATACTTATGATTATAAGTAACATCGACAACCCAGTTACGCCTGCTAGACTCATCAAGAGATTTAAGGGATTCTGAAAAATATATTAAGATTTTGTTTGAAGATTATTGTTTATAGAACAAGGCAGGAGGCTCATCTGATGTTAAGTGACACCACCGCCCATGGACACTCTCAATGCCTCAGGGCTCGCAAGTGCGTTGCCGGCCTTTCAAAATTTGGTAAAACAGATTTTAAACAAAGGTTGTTGATATGGTTGAATTATAAAATTAACCCAAAAGGGCGGACTTACTGCTAAAAGCAGTTTCTTCCAGAAACGCATAAAATATAAGAAGTTAAAAAAATATTTGGGCTCTCATTGGCTATTCTATGTATTTGGGAATATGCCGCTTGGTCAAGTGACTCATTTTCATATAAATTCGAACGATGTTAGTGTATCACGCCTATCGCAAAGTATGTTTGTCTAGAAATGATTCCTTACTGAAGCGTCCAGGAAAGAACTAAATCCGGTTCACGTAGACACGTGATCTTATGCCCTTGTTCATAAAAGTTTTTTTTTATAGAACGGGGGGCAAACGGGCAGGAGGCTCATCTGATGTTAAGTGATACCGCCGCCCATGGACACTCTCAATGCCAGAGGGCTCGCGAGTGCGTTGCCGGCCTTTTAAGAATTGGTACGCTCTTTTCTTGAAGGACCCTAAGTCGAATTGGTTCGGGAATACTTCAGTGGGCAGCTGGTTCCACATAGTGGTGGTGCGCGGCAAAAACTGCCTTGAAAAACGCTCAGTTGTGGAACGGCGGACGTCGAGGTGATACGGGTGGAATTTCGTATTCTGCCTCGACGTCCGATGATGAAACTCAGCTGCAGGTATTAATCCGAACAACTCCTCTGAACACTCTCGCGGTAGAAGATGCAGAGTGACCCCACATCTCTACGCTTAGTATTATCTTATCTATTTTAACTAAAACAAGTCTTCAGTCTCAACAAAATTGTGACTTAAAGATTTACTACAAAATTAAAATATAGAGCACGCCATAAACGAGAGTAAACTTATACGTTAAGGCCAAGTATAACTCCTCATTAAAACAGCAATTACGTATGCTTTCAAACGCACCCAAAGATTCACATTTAATCACCTACGAGCCTCAAGCAAGTTGTTCATATGCACAGGTGAAACAATAATACCCTGTCTGTACAAACGACAATACCCATCTTGACTCTACAAATGTGCTTCAATTTTCCAGCCAGCTTTTCACTGGCACTTCGCTTTTAATCTCCTGCATATATTCACTCAGAGTAAAATTAAAAACAGCGCTAACGTTGCGTTTATCTATTGTATTCGAAAATATATGTATTGTTGCAGGATTACAATGTAAAGTAATCATTGCTTCTATTAACACGTAGAACATTTTTATAATAAGTAATAACTTTATTCATGTCAGAGATATGGACGTGACAGAATTCATCTATCGCTAATCCCTTAGGGAGCCCCTGGGTGGGTAACTAGATAACAATTATTCCGTGGTGTATGTTTAAATTTTATAAAACGTTCGATGCGGGGCGGGGATTGAATTACGCGTTATTGTTAATATTATTTTTGACTTTCCAGTACTTTACTCCACATTATGGTAACTTTTTAACTATAAAGAGTCACTAGGTGGTCAAAAAGCGTTTTACTATACTTGGGTACAGAAAAACGTTACTGCGCGTTACATGGGGGGTCAATAATCTCCAAAAATTTCGTGACGTAATACTTGAACGCTCCCTTAGTAAAAGTAGTCTAAGTGTTACAACTAATCAAACATAAGTCGTATAAGACATTAAATATGCGTTCATTTAATATGATTATATCAATGGAGGTGTGAGCGTATGTATTTGAGAGTTGTAACATGCGTGCGCTGGATCTGTGTTAATTTTTGGATGTCATGCGTAGTAAGGTATTTGTAGACTCGAAACCAATTTGGCTAGCGTAATTTTTATGTATTTTGTGAGTTTGTATCTGGATATTTAAAGAAAAAACTTTTTAACCGGATTAAAGTTACGTATTATTATAAATTTACAATTATTTAACATAATTTTAAATTTATCCGACGTTTCGCGTGCTTTACAGCGTGCGTGGTCACGGTGACTGAAGACAAAAGGTGTTGGATGTCAAAAAGTATCACAGCTGTAGAGAAAGTTGCATTATCTGTATTTATTTCCCCGGAGTTGGTATCGATTAAAACATGGAGGGTTTTGGCAAAAATGGCTCACGGTGTCCTCTATTTTCGCGGATTGTTTTTCTTGAGATTTTAATTTGGATATTACATAACTACAATATAATAATACATAACTTTAATCAGGTTAAAAAGTTTTTTCTTTAAATGTCAATAAAAGACAATACTATTTGTATCTGGATAGTTTGACTATCTCAGAAGCCATAGAATACTAACCATTTATTATCGTAAAAACTAAACTATTTCGTCTTTTTATGGCAAATTGAGTTCACGCTGTGATGAAATGAGATCGATGAGTACGTTTAAAATGATGCCATTAGGCTAAGAATGGATCCAGTATGGCGGTAAATCTTAACTAATATTTAAAAAAAATTACACTTTAAATTTCACTTTAAAATTATTCCATTCTAAAATTTGATGTAATCTAAATCGATTAAATACTTACCTCATTCTTGTATCTAGCTAAATTAATTTCGATCCGCTCCTCATCGAAGTTGCGCGAAAAATTCCACAGATTAACAAAATGTGATACGGAGTGTGTCACTGAAACAATTGGGCACTTGAGTAGGCTTAAGGCTTAGACAAACTCTTCCTTACATCCTGACTATGTCAAGTTTTGAACAGTTAAGCAGTTCTGACATTGTATGCGGTATTTCATATTAAAATCTAGACAGAATAAACACTACTTATCCAGAGCTTGACATACTTGATAGTGAGCTGAACAATTATAAAAAAAAGAATAATCCATTTTAGATTTTACTAGTATTTTTTTATTGTTAAGTGCCTGTATCCGCTTAAATCTAAAATGTATTAGTTTTATTTTTAGTAACATTTATTTTTACCATAATAGTCATGTTTTTTAGAAAAGATAGCTTATAACATATACTGTAGATATAGTATTATATATGATGTGGTTAATAAATAAATAAATAGACTTTTAATTCTAGTGCATAAACATAACGTGGTCTGAATGAATTGTAACGTGAATCGAACTTGCGAACGCATTTAAGCAGTTAAATCAAAAGTCAAAATCATTTATTCATATAGGTAACACAATCTACACATGTAAAAAAAAATATATATTTATATGAAATGCTTTTAAATTTACATTTACTGCCAGTTCTCAAATCAAGGGCGTAGAACGGAAGAGAAAAACTGGCAATAAACTCTCCGCCACTATTTTTAATCGTCAAGTTTTTTGTTTTATACAACGTTTGTAAGGAGCTGCAACCATTGCACCATGTTCCACATGACATCTTAAGTAATAAATAATAATCAAATAAATTAAAAACAAACTGGGACTAAAACTTAGACTTAAGTCATAAATATTTTACGGAGGTAGATATCACACGATATAAATTGTCGATATAAAAATCAAACGTTCTCTTTGCTAGTGTAGGATTCTTATATTTTCCCTTGTTTCCGCACAGGACACTACACTGAAGTGTGTAGGGTATACCCTAATGCAACTTCCTCGTTTAAAATTGAGTCCTTTGTTAAGAAGGGGCCCTAATAAACGTCTAGGTACTTTTAGCCCTTACGGGTTTCGTATTAACTTTCTACGCTCAGAGCAATTCCCAAACGATGCCGTCATTAGCCTACGTCTGGAGGACTTAATGGTGTTCCTAGAGTGGTTTTGCTTTTTAGGAGTAAAAAAGATTCTGGGACCTTTGTCAGCAAAGCTACTTACTTTTTTCGGAATTAAGCGGTCGTCTAGACTCTGTGCCCAAAAAGTGAAAAACCTTTTGCGTGTTTGTATTGGCTCAAATAATCAGACGTCATAATAAACAAGAAATTTTGTCCGTATAGTATTAATAAGCCCTTGTCCCAATCAATATATAATTCACATAAATTACATTTATATTTATTTTTTCAGTACTCTTGACCGAGAAGGGGTCTCGGATAAAGGTCTTCACCAGCTTTTTCCAAACCTCTCTATCTATGGCTATCTCTCTCTATTCATTTCCTGCTATCGCTTATATATCTTCTACAGTGGCGTAACAATAGGGTGGCAGGGCTGGCAATATGCCATGGGTCCCCCAAGAGATATTATGTTCTATGGATAAATGTGAAGTCTCCAAGAAGACTACAGACCATTCCCTCTCGCCTAAGTGAGGAGGCCTATGGCCATTAGTGGGACATATACAATGTGTAATTTAATACTTTAAAAATCTCGTAGTTTATTAAAATTAAACTGAGTACATGACGATTTTTACTGATAGGTATCAAAAGCCCATCAAAAGAATTTGCCACGGGCCCCAGATGGTATAGTTACGCCACTGATCTTCTATACACATTTTCTAAGGTGCCTTCTTAGTACCAATAGGTAGATGGATAAGTTGAGATTTAGAATATCAAACACAAGCGTGAACGATAAATAACGAATCATAATTTTCTCACACAATTCCTGTAACCTCTGGTGTAAGATCATTTGTTGTAGTCGTGGGGCTTAAATACACATTGCTGATAGAATCGCGAGACGTCTTTGAAAAAAAAATATTTTAAAGAATTCCAACTTCCAAATTTGACAGCCCATAAGTCTTTTGGACCGTGGAGTTGAAACACAGGCGTTAATTAAAGATTTAACTTGGCGATACTGAACTGGTATATATTACCGGTACCAACAGCTGGTGCTTTCCTCATTCAAACGAATAAGTATCGCAATACAGCGACGAAATACCTCCAGAATTAAAGGCCACAGACCAAACTTTTAAAAAATTGGTTTAATTTTCTATTTATCCATTTTAAATCATTATTATTAGGTTAAGATATTATTTTATAATACTAATAATTATAGAATACTAAGACTGTTAATGAAATTACCTTATTTTAAACTATTTATTAATATACATAGTAGAAAATTAAGTCAACATAATATTACTTATTAGGAAAAATTAATCATGTAAAGTCGCACTCTTTTTTGAGTACTTTAATGATTATAAAAAAAGGGTGCGTGTAGTTATGTACGCGCGTAAGAAGTTATACTTTTTTGGCGTTACGTTTTTTTTTTAAATATGAAATAATTAAAAATAAATATTTAACGTTAATAATTTAATAATATTTAATATATTATTCAATTATTAATTAATATTAATAATAATTATTTATTATTTTATTATATTATTCATTCAATTTAATAACTACGTATGTTTCATAACCTTTTAACTAAGTAAGAATAGGTTTTTGTGAAAAAGCATTGCTAAATTTCTTTGAAAAAAATAATTAAAACTCCTTTATTTGTTTAAAATGTAAATGTCATTATGTTTATTCAAAATTCTTGGCATAGCTGCTAACTTCACGCATATTCTATTTCTTTTTACTTGTAGATTGCTTATTCCCATCTCGCTCGCGCACGCTATAATCACACTGACAACTTTGTGTCTCAGGTGCGCGCGCATCGTAAAATTTCACTCTCATAAATTTTTCATAACGCGCAAAGAAGTATAACTTCAAAAATTAGGTTAAGAATATTGTAAATACTGTATATTTGTGTGTTGGAAATAAATTTAAATATATAAATGTAATGTGTACCACGACGATGTAATGTGAATATCGTATGAAATCTTTTAAAGCATTACGATCTGCCTTGCGATTATGTAACTCAGAATGTCATCAGAATGCCATTCTCAAATCAGAATGCCAAATCGTAAAATGACTGCATTACGACTTGAGCGCGACCGCCACTGTGAAAACCGCTGTGAGAGTTCGAAAAGTGAGTTACAGAATCGCAAGGCTGTCCTACAAATGTTATTTGAATATTATCTTTTATCTGGGTAAATTATAGGAATACTAGCTGATCCGGCAAACGTCGTTTTGCCATGTATATCATTTATAAAAAAAAATAGGGGTTGATCGTAGAGGGATGTAAATTAGGGGTTGTATGTATTTTTTGCTTAATTTATCATAAAAAAATAAAAATAAAAAATTTATCTAAAAATTAAAAAAAAATTAGGGGTGGACTACCCTTAACATTTAGGGGGATAATATGCACACAAAATTTCATGAGAATCGGTCAAGCCGTTTCGGAGGAGTTTAACTACAAACACCGCGACACGAGAATTTTATATATTAGATAACTCAGGAACGAGAGTAAGTGCCAGTTTTGGATGTAGAACGGGTTAATGTCATCTCGTAACTTGCGTACGGTTTTAAGTTTGTACTATTTGCCTTGCAAAACTACAGTTTACAAATGCTGAACCTGCAAGCACTTCTTGTTCACCAACAAAACGAAACAAAAGAATATTATGAATGACGAAATTGTGTCCGGTCCGTTCTTTCGTAGTTCTTAAAGGGAACTTGAGAGGTCTCTTTGTGTAGTTTCAAATTAGGCTTTTATAGCTATTATATGCCACTCAATATATATTAGCTATTATATATTGAGTGGCATATATAATTTATTAATTATTTTTAAATATTCTTTATAACGTTGTGTTACATATACTAATTCATTTCCGACCAGATTGCGAAAAACATAATGGGTATATAACCAAGTTCCTTGTTGAAAGGGTAAAGGTTATGACTGTAAGCACCAAGTAATACAGATACAAAATTACTTACCGCCAAAGATGACCAACGTAATGCCAACTGTCATGTGAAAACTCTTCGCCTTCTCCAACCAAAGGAAAAATAGGCCCGGGCATAGTTTAGAAAAGAGGCGATATAATTTCTGATTCAACTTTTTACATAGAGGCAGCAAAATAATTGCGCAACAAACATTTAGTACAGTTGCCGTACCCCGAGACAAGCATAAGCCGACCTGCAATGCAAGCTTTAATATGAAAATTGTACTAAATAAATATAAATAAAAAATCATTTAATTACATAGGTAACATAATGTATACTTATGACTTGTCAGTAAAGAAATACATATTAATGCTTCTAATTTTACATTTACTGCCAGTTCTCAAATCAAGGGCGTAGAAAGGGAGAGAAGAACTGGCAATAAACTCTCCGCCACTCTTTTTAATCGCCATTTCACTAAGCATTCCTAATATCTTTATTATTAGATAACATTGGTTGGTTTAAATAATCTTTTAACGATTATAAACGCAAAACACAACTCGATGATATATTGATAATTTCGTTTAAGATTATATGAAATTGGAAAAATATATTAATGTTATTTGAAAATCTTACCCCTAATATTCGTCTTAAGTAGTAAAATTGTCGACTGTTGTAATAATAAATAAAAGTGTTGTAAAACAGATAAATAACTAATGAGATCCATGATATCTGAAACAAAAGAAAATCTAATTATTATTGCATTGTATCTCATAATGAATTAATAATTATTTGTTAAGACACTTTCTAATCAAATTTTATTATGTAAAATTCGCATAGTTTATGACCTGCATGGGGAAGTTTTTTGAGGTTTTTACCCTAAAAGGTGACACAATACTAGTGAACTAGAAAAAAAATCCAAACACAAATAATATCTACTCATGTTAAGAAATGTTAACTAACCAATTTTTGTATCGATTCATTAATAAAGTTCTAATACTTATAATAATGGGGTGGTTTTAGAATGTTAAATTCGATCATGATTAGAACGCAATTTGATTTTTTTATCATATAAGTTATTATTGATTGAATTGAATTATCTGGAGACGAATTATGCCGGTGTCTCGACCAGTACAACAATTCGGAATATTATTATTATATGTTAGTTATGATCAGAGCAGTGTTGGCCTAGTGGTTTCAGCGTGCGACTCTCAAACCTGAGGTCGTAGGTACGATCCCCGGCTGAGCACCAATGGACTTTCTTTCTATGTGCGCATTTAACATTTGCTCGAACGGCGAAGGAAAACATCGTAAGGAAACCGACATGTCTTAGACCCAAAAAGTCGACTGCGTGACCTATTCGCCTATTAGATTTAAAAATGATCATAAAACAGATTCAGAAATCTGAGGCCAAGACCTAAAGAGGTCGTACTCGCCACTGATTTATTTACTATTTTATAGTTCTTTTTATATCCATATTTCAATCATAGACAATTATACAACACGTGGTCACATCGTTTATAGCTTACGAAACATTCTACGCTAGACGCTAGAGTAGGTACTGCGTCGTAATAACTAGAATTATGATGTTAAACGAGAAAGCAACGTGGATATCAAGATGTAGTGTCGGATGCCTGGCTGAGGTGTACTAGCTTCCTATTCATGTGCGTAAAGTCTATTCAACTGCTTTGACAGCGCACCTCCATTGAATAACTGAATGAGTCTATGGAAACGGGTCCGATGACAGCTCGTATAGGTGTGGGCCCGCATTAATTATTGGATGTTGTGGAAATCTCATTTGCATGACAGCTTCCGTATAATCTATGGAGCGAGTATTAGTACACTTTGCTTAACCACATCTTTGATTTTTTCTAACGAAATACTGGTAAGAATGTCCCCTTGCTTGTGTTACTGATTTTTTGTAGAATTAATTGTTAATATAAGCTGTTTCGTAATCGACATTTTTTTATGAATTGCCGTTTCACTGAGACATCATTGAACGTTACGATCTTGCCTAGCTTAAGACTAATAAGTATTTTAATTTTTAAGTCTAACCTACTTTACTAACAAGGATATTTAACATATAAAAGTGTCGAATAACACTTTTTTTTATGGCTCTGGCATCTCTGGCTCTGGATTTGTGCATTAGCCAGCGTCAAGTATAGGATTTTTAATAATTCGTGCATGTCTTTAGAAATTCAACCGTGTCCTCCATGTACGGTTTAAGCACTCGCCCGGTACCGCACAACCCTCCCAAAGGCCGAGAACAAATTTAAATTAAATTAAAACTTGCCCTCGAACCGGGAATCGAACCCGGTACCCCTCACCTAGCTGCCACTTAATAAGACCGCTAGGCTATGAGGCCCCTCGAATAACACTAAGGCCCTTTCTCCACTGCTCCGGTCCGGCGTCGGATACCAGAATGAGTCATGAGAAAAATACCGGAAGGCCGGATTGCGCTTCTCCACTATATCCGATCCGACAATAATCGATACTTGTATATTTATCATGCAACACTTATATTAACTAAAACCCATATACTTTATTTTATTAATAAAACGTTCTTAATTCTAAATATTTTATTGCCGTGGCAAGTTTATTACTTTTTTTATATTGTCTATCTTAAAATATTATAATCTACTTAATAAATAGTTCACTAATACTATGATATAAACATATAAATAAATAGCAACATAATTTGGTTTGGTCCAGGTTATCCAGATTCTTTCAAATTAAAGAAAATTTAAATAAACACCGCGTTCCGATCTAGCAAGTTATCGGATCGTTAAAAACCGGATGCCGGAGTAGTGGAGAAGTACGTAAGTACTGTTGTGAGTTTCTAAATCGGATCGGTAATTAACGTTTGCCGGACCGGAGCAGTGGAGAAACGGCCTTACAGTCTCTATTAAGGGTTAAACACTCTGGTCATGTGTTCTATTTATTGATTTACCACTGTTAATCTCTTATCCTCCTATTACATTTAAAGAAAATGACTAACGTGCACTAACAATAATTCTAATGGTTTTGTCTTCTCAATCTTCACACTAGGCCCGTGGTGTCAAGTTTAATAGCCTCGACTTTCACGTGATGATTTTCTTTGAGAAGGCAAACATGCAGGAGGCTACCGGATGTTAAGTAATACCGCCGCCCATGGACACTCACATTGCCAGAAGGCTCGCAAGTGCGTTGCCGGCTTTTAAAAGTGGAGTCCGGTGGAGCCTTTTCGGATACAGCAATATTTTTAAATATTCTGTAGACGTCTTCTACATTAAGGTCTCGATGAAGGTCTTCATTACGAATGTACCAGGCATTGATTCACAGAGCACTTTGTTTTCGGATTATTTGGATTAAATGTTGGAAAACGTGCAATCGAAGACGGTACAGCTGTCGCAGCGTACCCGTAACCCCAAAGTAAACCTTGGCCTCCGAAACTAGAGAACGATATAACTAGTGAGAATGAGCTAGAATAAACAGATTATATTTAAACTTGTTAGTTCTCTTATAAATATTTTTATTATAAGAGAACCTGATTATAAACAAAGCTGAAGAGCGCGGCCGATTTGATACTTCGCGAGTTGAATATTTATAAAAATAGTTTACGTGATTAATTTTATGATAACTGGATTCTTTTTAGCGCATACTGTTTATTAATACGCAGACAGTGATCCATATACCTACATATGGATTAGGAGAACATTCTAGATACGTTCTATGATTCAGAATTCAAAATTTCGTTAGTTTCAAGAGTTTACTTTCTAACTGACGTAAGACTCTAACAAGTATTGTAAATCTTTTTGTTACTATTTAGCTCTCCTAGATATTTTTACCTATAGTAACATTATGAAGAAGGATAATTTATTTGTTTGTAACGAATAAACTCACAAACTACTGAGTAACATATATTTAGGGCTCGCGAGTGCGTCGCCCTTTTAAGAATTGACACGCTCTTTTTTTAATGGACCCTAGGTCGAATTTGTTCAGGTATTCCAGTATCCTTCAGTGTTCTCCAGTTCTACATAGTAGTGGAGCGCGGCAAAAACTGCCATAAGAAACACTCAGTTGTGGAACGACAGACGACGAAGTGATCTCCTGATGATGAAATTCAGCTGCAAGTTTTAATCCGAACAACTCCTCTGAACACTCTCCATGGTAAATGCGGTAGAAGATGCAGAGTTACCCCACATCTCTACGCAGCGCCAAGGGATCAAGCCGCTCGGAGAGGGATTGGTCGTCGAAGATTCGAACCGGTCGCTCTTCGTTTAATACAGTCAAGTGGAAGGAGCTGGTGCTGGGGAGCTACCGCCCAATTCAACATTTATTAAAAAAATAAATGTCGAAACAGGTACCTGGTCTTAGCCTGTACTGCGTATATATTTTGCATATTCACGCTTCTTTTATGTCATCATGTATAAAACAATTATAATTAGACCCTTGCAAGAAAACAATTCAATTAGCACATATTATCCCTAATCTTCAGAAATATAGGGCTCAGGTGAATGTCCTTCTATAGTTATTTGTATACATTATCAACCCGGCAGTGTTAATTAATTACATAGAATCACATTGGAGACACCTGCCTACGTAAAAATGTAAACAGAGTCAATGTTTACAATATGAAGTGATAAAAAAGTTGACGGGCGTACGATGGTAAAAAAAATGTACAAATTTTTTTAATAATTTTTCTTAAAAACATGTCAAAGAGAGCTGAAAAATATAGTTTTAAGAATATGCCTGGTAAAGGGTATTATTTCGAATAAGAACCTAATATCAACTGCGTAACTATATTAAGTGCACAGGCGCTAATTAAAGATCTAAGTTGGCGCCTGGTAGATAGTACCGGTGACCCCAGAGCTGGTGCTTTCCTCGCTCAACGAATAAGTATCGCAATACGGCGAGGAAATGCTACCAGCGTTAAAGGTACACTGTCAGGGACCTAACTTTTTAAATTTGTTTTAATTTTTAATTATTTTTATTATTCTGTAAGTGAAGAAAATTGTAAAGACTTAATATTTGATCTTAATAATTAAGTTTTTATAAATGATTATTATGATGTGTTAAAAAATATAAAATCTGAAGGAAAATAATAAACGGCTAAAATATAAGTCTTTCCTCCATTTGATTTTGTTCCCTTTGGAGTAGAGACTCTTGGGCCGTGGGGGAGCTGATTAAAGGTTTAAGTTGACGCTTGGTAGAGCTGGTGCTTTCCACGCTCAACGAATAAGTATCGCAATATAGCGAGGCGTAGCCACCACTTTTTAAATATGATGTATTTTTCTATTTATCCTTTTTTAATTATCAGTATTATGTAGGTTAATAATATTGCAATACTTTATATTTGTGTGTTATTAAATAAAAGAGAAAACAAAAAATTATCTGACGGAAATAAACAAATAATATAGCAAAGAAAAGGCAAGCGTAGAAAGATATATCTTCTGTATATATTTCATTTATTTTTTTAATAGGCAAGTACGTGATTAGCCTTTTGTGCCTTACACACCTTCGACTTTTTGGTTCTAAAGCCTTTTCTTTCCTCACGATGTTTTTCTTCACCATACAAGCGAGTGCTAATTGCATACATGGAAAGTCAAGTGGCGCACAGCCTGGTTTCAAACCTACGAACTCAGAAATGAGAGTCGCACTGTATCCACTAGGCCACTGCTGTGTAAATACGCTAAGGCAAAAAATAGATACAGAATTTAAAAAAAATATGTAGTAAGCATCTAAAGATGGTTTAAAGACGAAAATATATATTTTAACAAAAAGAAATACCTGTACCAAATATCCCTAAAGTTTAACCTCAAAACTTTGCTATATAGGAATCCGAGTACATAATTAAAGTATGTTGCGGGTTCATAGGTATTTGTGGCATTTCTGGCTAACCAACGCATGTAACAATTCGTTACTGTACCACAATAGTAATGTAATAATAGTCCATAAATCTGTATAGAATACTGTTTATTAAGCCGTTTTTAATTAATTTTATAACCAACCCCAATGAAATTAATAAACGTACATTATTTAATTAACCACGATAACTAATTTAGCTGTGCGATTCAAACTATGTTTAGTCCTTTTGTTTCAGGTTTATATATATAGATAAGGAATATTTAAATCGTTCGTAATTCTAGTTACGTATCAGTACAAAAACCTTATTAGATAACAAATGAAAAAAAAACACGTTATTCTAAACCATACTGTTATTATTTCCCTATTTACATTGTAAGCCATCGTTTTCATATCATCGTAATCATTCATATACCTAGAGCAAAAGTTTTTATTTATTGTATGAAAAAAAAAATCGAAAATGTTCTCGATTTTTTTTATTACAATGAAATTTAACCTATATCAGATATTTTGTTTTAAAAATTATCAATTTAATCTCTGAAGCGACTTATTGTATTTTAAATACGTATTCGCAATTATTGGGAATGAATTAAATTTTAAGGCTATCGCGAAATCCTTCAAAATGCAACAAAACGAATATAAACTCGCCCATAACTCATTTAACTAAAACCATACGTTACATGTTGCAAAAGCACGCTGTTCACTGCCTTGAAACAATGCATCATTTGCATGTCTTTATCACTTTAGCAGTAATGTATAAAAATAGTCCTTTGCTTGTCGCGAAACGTTGACATCATCTGGACTTCTTGGAAATCTCAGCGAACTTGAATTCATTTCTACAGTGATAACGTAACAGGAAAGTGGAGTTTAGGTCACGTAAATAATCACTTTTTTAACATCTAATTACTGAAATATTATTACTTACCAAAAAGAACCGCTGTTTTAAATAAACACAACCGATATTGATAAAACGTGCCATTTCACATAAATTTAAAAGCACGATTTGAATGTTAATGTGTCATTTAATTTGATAAAATTCGCGCCTATTTTATATGTCGCACATGTTTTGGCGCGAACACAGTCGCGGTGTTGCTATGGAGGCCGGCGTGAGACTGCCACTACTAGAATGGCGAGTTCACGCTCGGAGATAGGTCATCGCAGCCTCCCTTTAGCCCAGCTGTTGTGTAAATTGCCTGAAGACTAAAGCGCTTTAACGTTGAACAAGAAAGTTTTTACGTAAAATTTGATTAATTTTAATTTTTTATGTCATGAATTACGTCATTAAAAATTTAAATAAAATATTGTTTTCGCTTGTGTTCTTGTGAGGACATGTTTCTGACTGATTACGTATTTCTGGTGACCGGTGATTTAAAAGTAAATAATTTAGAACCTATAAGCTATTTTTATAATATAGAATTCACGCAATAGACTTGTATTTAGGTTTTCTACATTTTTTATAAATAATTTAGGAAAATGTACAATTTATATTTTTATGGGCCAAACGTGTGAAATTGTGCTTTCCGCCGCCCAACGCTACAAGGCTTGCAAATGAGTTGCCGGCCTATACAACCAGTACGAAATCCGCCTAGTTCAGTCTTCGTCCCACGCTGGCATGTTAAAGTACACATATAATACAGAATTACCAACGGTTTTACTATGTATCGATGGAACACAACAATCATACCAAAACTATTTAGAACAGAATATAATGAATCATGATCATTTATTGGACAAAACCGAAAATTGTGTGGGCGAGAACAGTAACTGAATATAAATAGCTCTGTGGCTAACGAATGACAAATTTTATATGAAAATCTTAGCCTAGCCTTACTATAATTAACCTACTTGAATCTTGAAAATACACATGAATTTTACAGTGAGTTTTAAACCGTGAGTTCAAACGATCCCGGTGAAATACTTCGTAATCATAAGTCGGTTAAAATAGATACAGAAGAATGCCTGCGGACTATCAGAACGGCTACAGGATCACGAAAACATTTCAACAAAACAGTTATTAACATTATATTATATTATATTATATTATATTATATTATATTATATTATATTATATTATATTATATTATATTATATTATATTATATTATATTATATTATATTATATTATATTATATTATATTATATTATATTATATTATATTATATTATATTATATTATATTATATTATATTATATTATATTATATTATATTATATTATATTATATTATATTATATTATATTATATTATGCCACACCTCACACACACTTTATTATATATAAAAAAAAATATTAAGTCGAATTTAAAATTTCATTCACTTAGAATTTCACTGTCAGCAATTAAATATGCTTTCTTTTAAAGATATCTTAATAAAATCTATCTACTGATATACTTTGTAAAATCAAGTAAGTACCTAAGTAATAGAAATAGTAACGAGAATTTTTCAAATTTGTCAAAAACTGTCGTTATCGTAATATCAATTATATTTATTAGGTATATAGTTTATAAAATTGATAACTATTGTAAATTTCAGGTTAAGAGAGTTAACTATTTCACAGCCTATTATAGCACGTAACTAATGCATTTAATTTGATACAGATTTAAATTTGTTTGATAAAATTTTTCATACTTGTCTAATTTAGCATAGGTAAGATAAAGATATTGATAAAGACATTGCATAATTTCCAGAGATCTTAAACAATGGAAATGGACGTACACACACATAAAAGCGTCAAATTGTATCCCTCCTCGATTTTTGGAGTCGGTTAAAAATTCACAGATATGACAAGAAATTACTAATTATTAGTTTAATGTAAATGTCAGTTTTCCCATATTTTGTATTTGTTATTTGTCAAAGTTAACTTTTAATTCATTCATCAATAGTCAATTGTCATCATTGTTATGACTACTTTTTTTTTTTTTTTTTTTTTTTTTTTTAATTTATTTATTAGCCGGATACAATAGTCAATTGTCATCATTGTTATGACTACTTTTTAAAATGTGTTTACATTTTACAGTTTAACTTAAAATTTATTTATTTTTCAAAAGAAACTTATAGAACTCAAAGGCTGTGCTCAAACTTGCATTAGAATTATACATACTTGAAAAATTGATTAATATGGACCCGCCATCGCCATGGAAAACACCAAACCAAGTTATGCAGATACATAAACTAAAAAAGCGTAAAAAAGCTTTACAGGTATGTTTATCGATAATATGTGTTATTTATATATCGTTGTAGTGTGACTATAAACTAATTTGAGTTAAGTTTCCCATTAAATAAAAGCATTTACAATATTACAGGAACGTATGAAACAGTCCTCAAACTCGATTCCTACAGAAACAAGTTCAACAAGCAAAACGTCAGTTAACTTAGATTTCTCTAGAATTCTTAACGGTGATAAAAGAAAAAATCCATTTTCCAAGTAAGTTCTAACAAAATATAACCTTAATTAACCTTACATGCAGAGCACACATTGCCTTATTAAAATGAAACTGGCTCACTAGAATTACTTACCTATTTTAAGCTGGCTTACATAATAAGCTTAGCTTAAGTGCTAACATCTATTTTAATAAATGCACAGAGGACATGTCCATGTTCATCCATGTATTATGGTGTCTCAATTTAAAATCAAAGTGAACAATCTGAACATGTGTTTGGTACAGAGAAAGGCTTTCATTTCTTTATACTGCTCTTATATATGTAATTTTGCAATACAGGAATTTCCTCTAAAATTATGTTTTTATAGGACAACTGCACAACAGAATAAAAAAGTAAAGTTAGATGATACTATACAACTAGATGAATCAAATGATAAAACTCTTTTTGCATTATTAAATTTACCTAAAGTAATTGAGAAACCACCACATGAAGTTGACACAGAAAAATTATCAACATTTTCCAATCTTCTACAAAAATTCACTGCTGAGCATACAGTAGAAAATGTAAGTATAATAATATAATAGATTTTGTATTTTTATTTGATCAAATAAATAATCAGAGACACTTATAAAACTTCATAGAAGCTTTTGGCCACTGACCGGAAGTTTTTCCTACTAAATTCATTGTCATAACACATTAATTAATTCATGTTTTATATTTTTACCTATATCATTTCTACTTGCAGAAAGTAATAGAGAAGAAGTACAAGAAACTGCCAATAGACTGGGCTCTGAAAACAAAATTAAGACTTATGTCAGCTAAACCATTCCCATGGACAAATAAATTAAAAGCTAGTGAGGAAGCTTCAGGAATAACAGGGTATGTAATTTACTTTACAATATTTAGTGTTGTTAATTGAATCAAAATAATTTAGGTAAAAAGAATTTTAAAACACATTACTAAAGATTTTATTTATTTAATTTAAAAGTGACTCTATTTCAGTTTCTTTACATTACAAACTAATTTAAAATATTTATAATGCAGATTTGTCCGATGCTTAGACACAACATCTTCATCTACATTAGACACGTCGCCGAGAGCGCGTTTTCATCAGACATGTTTATATTGGCAACATCCACACTTGCCTTGGTTAAATCTCTTTCCGCGGTCTGGCAGAGTTGCGGCCACCAGCTTCCTGGCTACCAATGAAGAGGTCAAAAAAGCCCTGCTTACAGAATGGACAGAGAGTTTTAGATCCTTGTTTCAGGTAACTATTAGAGAACTTCCATTAAATCTCTGCATAGATTATTATTATCTTTGTTATTTTATGTTACACACAGATTCTTTCAGGAAAATAAAATTGTTTTTTTCATATTTTATATAAAATATATACTAAGACTGTTTAAATATAAATTAAAGTACTAATGAATTGTAATCAAATCTTAATTTTACTTTATTACTTTAGTACTTAGCACAATAATTTTGTTTAAAACTAAACCCTTTCCTGATCTAACTATTTTGTATTACAGCTATTACGTGCACTACACTGCCCATATTTCTATGTCTGTGGCAACACATTTACATGTCTGTTCCTAGCAGCTGGAATCTGTGGAATGACTGAACCCACAGCACTAATAGCACCCACAACTAGGGGCTTCAGACAGACCTTAAGGCAAGAGGGTGAGTGATAAAATTAACAACCTTGAATCGTATTTGAACTTACCTAGAATGTGTAAAAAAAATCTAATATATAAAATTCTCGTGTCGCGGTGTTAGTGGTTAAACTCCTCCGAAACGGCTTGCCCGATTCTCATGAAATTTTGTGTGCATATTGGGTAGGACTGAGAATCGGACAACATCTATTTTTCATCCCCCTAAATGTTAAGGGTAGTCCACCACAATTTTTTTTAATTTGTAGATAATTTTTTAAATTTTAATTTTTTATGATACAGCATTAAGAAATACATACAACCCCTAATTTTCACCCCTCTACGATCAACCCCTATTTTTTATTATAAATGATATACATGGCAAATAGACGTTTGCCGAATCAGCTAGTAATATATAAATATCTTTAAGTTTATATCATTAAAATTTCTTAAATATTTAAATATTTTTTTTTTATGGTTCATTTTACGCTTGTAGAAGCTAGACTCTAGAGGATGTTCGTCCACATTAGAATTAAATATTACGATGTATTAAAAATATCATGGATCATATTAGGTATATATTTAGTTAAAAATTACATTATGATTTCTTGCGACAAAATAATAAAGTAAGACGAAATATTTCCAGAAACACAGTTTTGTATGTGTGTGTAACAAATCTTTTCAAAATAAAGGCCGAACTGAAAAATTCCTCCACGATTAGAATGATTAGATTCCCCAGTAACATAACTGTGGGATACTGTAGCATTCTAATATATATATTTCCAAATAAAAAAATTAAATGTGCTGCCGTGTCGGAACAAGCGGGTAGAGTACATGAAGAAAGATCTACCCTAGTTTCAGGTTTAATCTTTTTCTATCCCCAATTTCTAGATGTGGAATACACGATGCCACTCAGGCCTGATCAAAAGAAGAAGATGAATACCTCAGAGGAAGATCGCAAGAATTCCTCCCACGATAGTTGTTATGACACAATGGACACAGGGGAACATGTTTCGGGGGATGAAGAGGATCCTCATGAGTTCCTTTCTCAAATGGGATTGGAAACTGATGAAATTAATAAGATAAATAATGCGCAGGTCAGTATTAGATTTCTTAAAAAAATGCTTTGGAAATTGTGTATACTTAACTTTGTGTGTATTCGTCGAAATAATTTGAAATTTTTGATTCCCGCCGAAATAATTGTTTCGGGAATAGTGAGATCAATGTATGTGCTCTTACGAATTGGGTTGGGACAACATGTTTAGAATATATATTAAAAATAATATAATATAAAATCATCTCTAATATTGTACAAAATAGAATATATATAACGACAGTTCTTTTTAATAAACGAACGCCGCAATTAGCTAATTCATGTTTTACCTTTGTCACTCTTATATCCCTTTAAAATTGTTGTAAAACAAATATTTTTCATCAAAATTTATAGTCAATTAGCCGTCCGTCCCGGCTTCGTACGGGCACGGGCAACCGTGACCCGTAAACCTTGAAAAATTATATGGCTAAACCTTTCATGAGTCATTCTAGATATTGGTAAAAACATCAATAAATTACGTACGTAATTTTTAAGTTTATCGCGAACAGATGCGACGAAGGACTTCTTGTATTAGGTCCTAACATATGAAATTGACGATTTGTCGTACTGGCCACTTTGACTTCAAATTTTTTTACAGCTATTTACTCGTGTATTTATTTAGAAAACCATGATTCATTTCATTTTCCCGTATTATTTTTTTTCTTTGCGTCAATCTATTTATAAAAAAAGAAAACATAAAATATCGCTACATTCACGAGTGCGACCTCGAAGAATTTTATGGCGGCGGTGTCGCATTATAAAAATTCAACTCTGATTTTTTGAGTGAAACATTATAATTAATATTAATTTGATAAAGTAATAATATATTTTATATCATCATCATGTTATAATGATGATATGATTATGTGTAACTATTATGTAAAATTCTACCTTTTAATTATGTTAGTCAAATTTAGACGCTATTATGTGTGGCAGAATATGCTAAGTTTAGCTTGTACCACGATAATATTTTTCTTTAAAATAAATAATTATTATTATTACCTTCTAAAACTTCACAAACTTTAACTCTTCATGATAATAGTTATAAATGACCGCGACTTGCAACAAGTAAATAATTATTTATAGGCCCGACTAGCCCATACCGCAGAAAGCACAGTCGACAATGCAGCCGAGTCTTTAGTGGCTGTACGAGGCGTGGATGCGCAGGCCCTATTTAATTTCCTTCTCAACTGCAAGTCTTTAGTCAGCCCCAATGGACCCTTCGCAGGGGTCCCACCCACTTTGTTATCTCCTACAGCCTTTCATGGAGGAACGCTGCAGTCTTTAAAGGTAATTTTTTAATTTTTTTATTTATACACTAGTGGACCCCACAGACGTTGTCCTGCATGATATTTAAAGCGATTAGGATATTAAGCAAAGTATGAAAGTACCGACTGCAGTGCCATCTGCCGGGCTGATTTGTGAATCTAAACCATTCCCAGATCCCCTTGAACACACACAAAAAATTTCATCAAAATCGGTCCAGTCGTTTGAGAGGAGTTCAGTCACATACACACGCACAGAAGAAATATATATATTAAGATATTTCGTCATAGTCGTACAATAGTCGTCACTATCGATCGATCGGTCGATCTGACAAATAGTAAACTTTATAGGGCAGCCATTTCAAAATAATATAATCATGTTAGTTTTTGTCATAACTATTCTAATTCATATTATGTTACTATGAAAATTGGTAGGTATACAAGCAAACAAAAGGGGTTTTTTTTAAACAAAATAAAAATAATAAGTTTTCTAGAAAAATCACATGCTTCTATCAAATCCGTCACTTTACCGACTGATTAATTTGAAATTAAAAATTCATGGTTTTTTTAATGTAGGTACCTAGCCGTAATATTTAGTCAATGTAGCCAAATATGATAAAAAGTGGATTTTGGATTTTTTTCATATCCGACATTGTTCTATGATCATGACGATTTGAATTATATGAAAATTTTATTGAAAACCTCTTAATCAATAGAAGTAACCAGTCGAAAAACGTATAGTACAAATCCTGGACAGCATAGGACAGACACATTTCTGAGTCTGTTTTATTCTTTAAAGTGTAAGGCCGTTTCTCCACTGCTCCGGTCCGGCAAACGTTAATTACCGATCCGATTTAGAAACTCACAACAGTACTTACGTACTTCTCCACTACTCCGGCATCCGGTTTTTAACGATCCGATAACTTGCTAGATCGGAACGCGGTGTTTTATCGGTCCAAGTATCCAAGAGGTTATAAATTATTATTATTCACAGGTTCTTTAATTTGAAAGAATTTGGATAACCTGGACCAAACCAAATTATGTTGCTATTTATTTATATTTCTAAACCATAGTATTAATTAACTATTTATTAAGTAGATTATAATATTTTAAGATAAAAAAGTAATAAACTTGCCAGGGCAATATAATATTCAGAATTTAGAACGGTTTATTATTAAAATAAAGTAAATGGGTTTTAGTTAATATAAGTGTTGCATGATAAATATACAAGTATCGATTATTGTCGGATCGGATATAGTGGAGAAGCGCAATCCGGCCTTCCGATATTTTTCTCATGACTCATTCTGGTATCCGACGTCGGACCGGAGCAGTGGAGAAAGGGCCTAACTGTATTTACTCGGCCAAAATATTATTTCGAACTTTAAAGCTTCAAAGTAAAAATTATTTTGAGAGCCATTCAGAGACAGCCTTTAGTCCCATAGTCTAAATTATAGTTATAACAAATAGGTAAAAACCTAGAGCAAAACGATCCTAAAATATGTCTTACGGGGTCTTTTTTCTCTCTCTCTCTCTTTCTCTTTCACTTTCAAATAACATAACAAAAGATATTCGGTGCGCAGATATTTCTCTAAGTACCTAACTTTACCCTATACTTCATGCGAAAGTTAATTTGATTGTTCTGGAAATTATTATTTTACTTCAATATATTAAATAATAATATGCGGAATTTATATGTTTACTGTTGATTATATAATTAATTAAAATAGCATTAACCCTTATATTATACAGGCGGATTATATTATAGGCGCGGAAAGAATTCTCCTACCTCAATGGATTATGGTTTATATTTTTCAGGTCCGTGAAAACGTAATCCTATCAGATAGTAAAAAATATTACTCAATAGAGTTAAGAGGTCCACTTCTGCCGACTGCCCTTCACTCAATATTCAGAGTCTTAAATACCACATCCAATGCCCAATACAGCGCCACTTTCGCACATCATCAGCCAACGCTGGCCTTCTCTTGGGCAGCAAAGGTCATTTCTGAGGGTAAGATTTGAATTTTTTATTTTTTACATTTTGGAGGACAACCTTAATCTAGTTTGCATTATTAGTAAAGCTAATTTCATTGAAAGGTTTTGATTTTCAACGAAATCCTTCTATTAAATATAATTTACAACACAGAAACATCATCTTGCAAATAAAAACATTTAATATATACTCCAAAATTCAACCGAAAAATATCTTATAAGAGATTTTGACTTTAAAGTCGTATAGCCTAACCATATGGAAATCCATAAATTCACATACAATTATTTATTTATAATTATGTATTACTATTTTTTTTAGTAGACCTAACGTTTTCTAATGATACAGCTTTTATCTATAAGGCCTTACCATACCTAATACAAATATTTAAGAAGAATTGTATGTAGCAAATCGAAATTCGAAATTTAAACACCTACAATGATATTGATTTTTATATTAAAAACAGAAAGGTTGGCAACACTATATAATTAATCTAAAACTATCACTATCAATGGCTGTTATATTTTTTTTAGATGAATCAACGAAAGAAAACGAGCCCAATCACTTCGCCAAAGCATTTAACAAGGAAAACCTCTCAGACTGTGGTATAAGTGAAGATTTATTAACACATTTTTGTTCCTCTGAAACGAATAGCATCCTTTCTTTAGATAGTGTTAAATATAATTCGGAAGATGATACGTTTACGTGGTGATATTATAAGCTGGCAACACTAGAGGTTTACCTTGAGCATATTGAAAAATAATTAAATTTGACAGATGTTTGAGAATTGACAATTAATTGATGTTTGACCGTAGAGACCAAATAAAATAAAACTATGTACTACTATGAGATTGAATGACCGTTTTTTGACCATTTTCAGCCGAAATAGATTGGTGAATTGGACACTCATACCTGTAAAATATTTTCGTGGGTATAAATATGATTAACTTTTATATGTTTAGTGATTATTTCTTGATTTACTTAAAAATTACGTCTCGGAGAGTAAAATCTGTACTTAGATACATTTTCAAGGTGACAATTGATTTGCGCCAGGAAAACTAAACTAAAAAATTATTAGTTTAAACTTGATGTGTGAATTTTTTTTTATAAAATTTCTTTGATGTGTGTGTACATAACTGACATAATATTTCAAGAGATGCAACGCCTGTTTAAGTCCTGTATAATTTTTCGTTTCTAATCTCATTAGTTTAATTATAATAATTAAACCAAAAACAATTATGTCTAATCGTAACCTTTCTTCGTGTTAATATAAGTTGCCAGTAACTTCTATTATCTCATACTTATCCATCCATTTAACATGGAACAATCAGATTATATTTTGATATAATTATTTTACTATTGCCATCATTTTGTTGATTAAATTTAAAACTGTCAAACAGTTCTTTGCATTTTAGACACATTGTAAATACATATATTGATAAGACAAGTGTCCTTGATATTTAAATCAATTTATTATTAAGCTATTATTTATTTTGTGAATTAAATAATTTGTGAATAAATCTTTACATAAATGAGTTCCTTTAATTGTCTTTAATCCAATATTTACTAACCCATCAATTACTTAATGTATCACAAAAGAAACACAACAGGTAAAATAAAACGTCAGTATACTATTATAATTGTTTATTAATTTTTTTCATTTTTGGTAAATCAAAAATAAAATTTTCATAAGTCCACATATACTTATGCATAAACAAGATTCATACACATAAGAGGAAATAAATAAATTCATGGATTCGGGATTCCACTTCAAAATGACCTTATCAAAATGTTACTTAACATAACAGTACTAAATACTAATTATCACTTTCAAACCCAAGGTGGAACAGGAATCTTGGAAAGCTTATAACTAAAATATTCGTCTAAACGCGTTACACCAAAGGCTGGAACAAAAATTGTTTATATTAATCATGCATCCATCGATGCCCGGCGTTAACTTTATTCCGTTTGGAAGGTACAGAAAGCTGGTAACATTTGTGTTCTTTTTTACAGAGCAATGTGTTAGTCTATGCTTGTCTTTGTCTTGTCATTGAAGGAATTCACGAAAACATAAATATCCACTATTGACAATTCGCATGAAAGAAAACAACAGCGAAAGATATTTTTGTAGTATACAGCAGATCTTTCAAATCTCAGTCATAAAACATTTTAAATATATACAGTGTAAAACTCTTTATAACGTCATTCGATATCATTAAACCTCCCTCTAACGCAAAAATGAGATAAATTTGTTTGGGATAACACAAAACCCATACATTAATTCACTTTTATAACGCAACAGACATTCTCTATTAAGGAGAAATATTTTCATATTTAGACAACAACATACTGAAGAGTAATTGTTTTTATAATCAACTTACGAAATTAACCAATTGAGGTGCCCAAATTTCTAAGACACCTGACGCCTTTATTACTGTTAATTGCATTAACACTTTATTCTTAGATTACATTGACTGTAGGAATTTTTGGTCTTAGTTACTAAAACGTCACCTATCTATTATATATATATGAATTATTGTAATTGGTTAAAGTTGTTTTTATTCTATTCCCTTTGTATAACGAAAACTCTGTATAACAAAAAAAAATGCTCAGTCCCTTGAAATTCGCTATAAAGAGTTTACACTGTATTAAGTTACATATTAACTAGTCCAGGTACTAGAATACCGCATGAACATTTATATATAAAAGACAAACCTGTCAAAAACAGTGTTCAATATCCGGCAAGTACACTACGCGTGCTTATGATTTCTGCAAAAAGAAAACACAAATTATACAACCTGTGGAGTGGACTCCCGTATGTCAAAATCCAACACATTTTTGACGTACAGGAGTAGACAGTCGCGTTTCCGAATCTTACACTTCATAATAAAATTGTCATAAAAAAGACACTGTATTCATGGTAACAAATTTTAGTTCTACTATATTTATATTACGTTGGAGCAAGGCATATCGGTACTCACGTTGGAGGAGGGCGTGGCAGGTTGTCCGGGCACAGAGTACTGAGGCCGGAAGTTGGTGAAGTTGGCCGCCGTCGCAGCCGCCGAGAATCCTGGCAGAGTGCCGGTCTGGAAGCCCGCGGGGAACTGTGGCATTTGGCCTGGAACATTTAAATTAATTTTAGAAATACCCAAATTAATTTATAAATATTGCAATTTAATTGTCAATCTAAAGCTATTAATGTTATCAATAGGAACGTATTATTTACTAAAATATCTTTATTTGCGTATTACATATATACATATTCACTTTAAAAAATTATTCATATTTATATACTGACCGGCGGGTACTGGGTTCCCAGCAGTAGCGGCGAGTCTCGAAAGGATAGACCTCTCGGACATCTGGAGACGCTGGGCCACGGGGGGGATGCGAGCCAATGTGGCTGGCAGACGAGACACGTCTGACTTCATGTCTGATAGGAGTTCCTCCAGCTGGTTCAATACCTGGAATTAATAAAGCAGAATATTATGAGCCTATAGGGTAAGTAAACAACATAAAAATCAATGCTTTACTATGTTTTAGATAAATTCTAAAATATAGAAGTATCGCAATAGTTGCAAGTAGATCTTGCAAACTAATGTTTTTGTACATAAGCAAAGGGTCATTTATAGGATTTTACTGATATGATTATATATTAATAGGAAGTTTAAAACAAACAAGGAACACAGTTTGTATAGAACAGACAAACTAAATTAAATTAGTATCCAATTTTAAAATATTAAAGGTTTTAAGAAAGCGGTTTGAACATCCAGATTACTTGTGGATATTTTTAAAAATACCTTATGCAACACGGCATTAGCAGGTTTGTTCCCAGCAAGAGATTCCTTGCTCAGGTGTTGGTGGGACTCGGCGAGGCATTCCACTTCGGCGAAGCGTGCGTTCAGCGACATGGCAGGGTGGTTCGGGTCCTGGGTCAGGTTGAGATAGGCCGCCCGACGGAGTTGCTCTTCGATTACCAACGCTTGCTCTAGCAGCTGGAATTAAATATTTTGATTTGTAAGTAATATTAATCGGAGATATTTTTATTCGAAACAATACTTCAGATAGGAAGACAAGCTTCATGTCTATAAAAACAAATAGACAGAGAAATATATTTGGATGATAGCCCTACCCAATATATTAGAGGACGCCAAAGCTTTGTAGATTAAAATAAGTTAAGTAATTTTAGTGAAAAAACATTATTAAAATAAGACATGAATTATTTTTTTCAAATTCTAGAAAATACGTTTATCTGTAATATTTAAACTGTTATATTCTAACATTACAATTATTATTAAAAATTGGAAACAACTTACTTTGAATCGTCTCGCCAAAAACTTATTCTTGATCTCAAGGAAGTTGCCTTTACCGACGTCCATCTTAAACGGCTCGTTAATTATGGCAAACCGTAGGTCATTTTGTATGTCCTGCCACCGTCCGTAACCGTGCGTGACAATACCAGCCAGAAGCCAGTAGTCGTGTCGTCTGTGCCATATTTCATATTCTCGACCCGGTGCCGCCGCCCTCTCCTCGTTCAACCACAACGTGTGAAGCTCTGTGAAACCTCCATCAGCAATGTTGAACATAAACTTGCGACGCTCTACCTTCAGATCCTCCTCTTCTTTCACGAGAACCACGTCATCG
This sequence comes from Pieris macdunnoughi, assembly GCA_905332375.1. Taxonomy (NCBI): domain Eukaryota; kingdom Metazoa; phylum Arthropoda; class Insecta; order Lepidoptera; family Pieridae; genus Pieris; species Pieris macdunnoughi. The sequence goes on along the minus strand of CAJOBZ010000014.1, from coordinate 2,902,423 downwards.
TCGTCCTCGTCTTTTTTCTCTTCTTTAGGTTTCTCAGAAGCTTCAGACTCTGCTTTCTCACTCTTGGCGTCGTCTTTCTTATCATCATCCTTCTCTTTCTCATCTTTGTCTTCTTTTTTATCATCGGAATTCTCCTCGTCTTTAGGCGGTTCCTCGTCAACGGACATTCGTCTTTCCTCTTTAAGTTCTTCCTTGATCTTTGTCTCTTTTTCTTCGGTTTTAACTTCCTCCTTTATGTCGCTCGTGTCCATGGCTTCTTCCTTTTCTTTAGCGTCCTTAACGTCAGGCTTTTCTTCTTTTATTTCTTCTTTGTCGTCCTTATCTGAGCTGCCAGGTGTAGGTGCTTGTCCCGAAGCCTGGGCGGCCTGCGTCGGGGCGGGCGAAGGTGCGGCTGAAGCGCTGGGAGTGGCAGAAGACGGTGCCGGACTAGGAGCTGAACTTTCTGCGCCTGCTATCTTAACGGGTTCGACCGGCTTCCTTATCAATTCCGGCATACTGTAATACCCATTAATGTGCTCAAATTCTTGTACTTTCTTTCTGATGAGACTCATAACACCAATTCGTGTCAAAACGTGTTGCCGTGAAAGACTCTCTCTGGGCACGCCGTCTGCGAATGTTTCTGCATTATCTGCACCCGGTTCACATAAATGCCGCATAAATAGCGATACGTAGGCTTTGAAGTTCCTCTCCGATTTACCTCTCAAGTCTCGAACTAACCACTGCGAATTAAATGCATCTTGCGGCGGCATTCCGTAGCGCATGATCGCGTTGAGGAACGATTTTCTCTGCCTAGCGTTGAAGCCAAGTACTTCCATGTTCCCTCCGACTCTCGCAAGTAGAGGCGGAAGAGGTCTGTCTCTTTCTTCTCGTCTTTCAAGACGTCTCTTGCTTCTACGGCTGAGATCACCATTATCATTCTTTTCATCAAAGTCGTCATCTTCTTTGTCATCTTCGCTACCTTGCGAAAAGTCGGAATTGTAATCTGAACCATTTTCTTGCCAGGTTGAATCTTCCCTGTTTTCTGTTTGAGCGACACTTCCATCGTTATAGTTAACTTGTTTACGAACTCTTTTGCCTTTTCCGAGTGTTCTGGCTTGATCTTCCTGGTGTTGTTCATAGTGATGTCTAAGCAATTTAATCCAGTAGGCTGGGTCGGTGTTCTCCGCTTCTTGTTTAATAATTTCAGTATCCACTTCTTCCTCGTTGTCGCCTTCTTTTGTAGAATAGCTGGCCACTTTGAAAGAACTAAGATATTCGTTAGCCCACGATTCCTTCTGTTCAATACCTTCTTTGGAACGATCGAGCAACTCCCCAACAGCTCTATCGTCATAATGAATAGCCTCTTCTTTTCCTTCTTCTTCCTTAAACAATTCTTCAGTACCGAATCGTAAAATGTCATCTAATTCCTGTTTCGTAAAATTCGCTCCTTTTCCACCCATTCCGGGACGCACGACCAAGTGAGTCAACATCATCTTTCTCTTGGCCACCTGGGTCACTCTTTCTTCTACACTGTTACGTGTTACGAATCGATAAATCATAACTTTGTTGGCCTGACCGATACGGTGAGCTCGGGAGAACGCTTGGATGTCGTTGTGAGGGTTCCAGTCAGAGTCATAAATAATGACAGTGTCAGCGGTTGCCAAATTGATACCCAAACCACCGGCTCGGGTCGACAACAGGAACACAAACTGCTGGGCACCAGGTGCATTGAACCTATCGATAGCCTCTTGACGTATCGTTCCCGTGATACCACCGTCGATTCTTTCGTACTTGTATCCCTCTCCTTCTAAGAAGTCTTCCAAAATGTCCAACATTTTTGTCATCTGTGAGAAGATTAGCACTCTGTGTCCTTGTTCTTTAAGCTGCCTCAACATTTTCGACATAAGAACTAGTTTTCCCGACGCTTTCACCAAGGCCTGGGTGTCGTAATTACCGTGAGGGCCTAAAGGAGCCTCTTCAGCTGCAACGGGAAACAGGTAAGGATGGTTGCAACACTTCTTTAAATCCATCATGACGTTGAGTAGCGAAACTGTCTGACCACCGCCCTTTGGATTTAGCGCCTCGTAGTTCCTCGTTAAGATGTACTTGTAGTACTTCTTTTGCATCGGGGATAACTCGACACGCACGATAAATTCTGATTTCGTAGGCATGTTCTTGAGCACATCGGCCTTGAGACGACGCAGCATGTGCGGCCCGAGCATCTCGTGGAGCCTCTTCACCTGCTCTTCCTTTGATACATCGGCGAATTCGTTTTGGAAGGCGGCTAAGTCGTTAAATTTATCTTTATTTAAGAAGTTGAGGAGATGGAACAGTTCTTCGAGGTTGTTTTGCAGGGGAGTACCGGTCAGGAGAAGTTTGTAGTTAATTTGATATCCGGCCAAAAGCCTGAAGAATTTCGACTGGTTACTCTTCAGCCTGTGAGCTTCGTCGACGACGAGGACGGCCCACTCTATGGAACCCAAACACGTGGAATCAATGGAGATTAGCTCGTAAGACGTCAGCAGGACGTTGAATTTAACTTGGGACTTGATCTTCGAGGGTCTCCCACCTCTGTTGGCGCCGTCGTCGAACGTCAACTCGTTTTCGCGAATAACCGCTCGAGAATCCTTATCACCGACGTACGTAATACAATACAAATCCGGAGCCCAAAGTTCAAATTCTCTCTCCCAATTAATAATGGTAGATAATGGGACAGATACCAAGAAGGGGCCTTTACAGTGTCCTTCTTTAAACAGGGAGTTCAAAAATGTGACTGTTTGAATAGTTTTTCCCAGACCCATCTCATCGGCTAAGATGGTATCGATGCCTTGGCCCCAAGAATATCTCAACCAGTTGAGACCCTCTAACTGGTAAGGGTGCAGCTGCATTCCCGTTTCATAGACGTATGGCGGTTGATCTTCGTATTTCTTATTCAAATTAGTTGTTGGCCGATCTGGAGGCGGGTTATATTTCCTACATCCCTTGCCCTGAACACCACTACTATTTTCATCATCGTCAGTGTTTTCTCTATTTTTGCTCTTTCTGCCGGCTTTTTTGCCCTTGCTGCCCTTAGATTTTCCTTCGGACGTAAAGTAGGCCCGCATGTCCTGGAAAATAAAAATTGTTTATTAAAAACAATTAAATTTTAATATATATAGCTTAATTTAGATTTTCATTTCATGGCGTCTTACCTGATAGTAGTCGACAGCGTTTTTCAAACCAGCAATATCCGCATGTTCAGATTCCCAAGTACCCTGGTCGTAAGAAAGATCTCGCCATTTCACCAAGTAGTAAGTGGTGCCATCTCGGGATGTCCGGTGGTTTATCACTCGGTGGACTATCAGCCATTCAGGTTTGACACCATATCTGTAAAGCGTTTCATCAGTGTCATTTTTATTGTATTACTAGCTGACCCGGCAAACATCGTTTTTGCCAATGTATATTATTTTTAGAAAACATTATTTTCGTTCAATAAAAATAACTATCTACTATAATAAAAATAGGGGTTGATCGTAGAGGGGTGAAAATAAGGGGGTTGTATGTGTGCTGTATCATAAAAAAATAAAAACGAAAAAAAAATTTCAAATAAAAAAATATTGTTTTGGGGTGGACACCTCTTATCACTTAGGGGTTTGAAAGATATATAGTAGCCGATTGAGAATGCATTTCATAAGAATCGATCGAGCCGTTACGGAGAGTATGGGAACGAACATTTTGACACGAGATTTTTATATATTAGATTTGCATTAAATATTAAATAAAAATACATACTCAAAAATATTTTTACCTGTAATACTGCTCATCCAACATTTTCTCATTCAAATCAGATTGTTGTACATGTCTACTATTGCGTCTCCGTCCTTCTCGCTCCTCCATGCCTTCATCGAGCTTCGGTGGTTCTTCAGGGTCCGATTTACGCATGTAGTAGCGGTACACTAGCGGGTGGAACACGTCCAACTATATCAAATACAATCATCATAGTGTAATCATATATTCCGCGGTTGCACCCTGGAAGTGCTGTCAGAAGGGAATACGTGAATATTAATATGGTACTTTTTTATATTTTGGAATGGTTAGGGAATAATTCTGCACGAATTTCTTTAATTACTAGTATAAAAGTACGGTGTTAAAAAAGAGAATACAATATTTATTTATTGCGCCATCATACAAACAAGGAAAATTTATATTACTTTTATATGTCGCGCCAGCTGTCTACTCTCCATCCGTCTTACGAATTTTTGATCAGACTACGGTGTCTGACGCGAGTTTAACATTTTTTATCAATTCCAAAAAAAGTGTACAACGCCGCTAAAAAAGTTTTCACTTCAAAAAATAAACCAACTTCGAAAACTGGTCAACATTTAACCAGCTACCAATATTATTCCTTCTCCTCTAGAAATGTGAAGATATCCATAACTCGGAAACTACTGAATCAGGAGTATAGCTCACAGCCTGCACTCGAAGTTTTTTAATTAGCATTTGTTTAATTAATTTGCTAATAATAGTTCTATTAAGCTGACAATTCTTGAACAAACCTGTATCTCTGAAATCCAGCTACAATGCCAATAGGATTTTTCGTGCCACTTCACGAAGAACTCTCGAGAACGAGGCGCTTTAGACTTGCCCGTGTGCTCCTTCCAACGCCATGTTAAAATCTTTGCCACTTTACCATCCATCGGCGGACACTGTAAGTGAACATGTTTTTTTATATGGTTAGCTCCAAGTGCGATAATACGTCCTTGGAGAGAAAAACCTTTGAGAAAAATTATACAGTTGCAAGAAAAAAAATACGTTTATAAAATAAATAAAAATGGTTTAAATAGATTAGATTTGGGAACCTTTTAAAGTTAAAAATACCTGTGTCTGGTTCCCAGCTCCATAACAAATGCATATTGCGTCTGGTTTACGTATATGGTAACCCATAATAGATTAATAATTGGATTTTTTATTACATATATTACAATTAGTAATATACAGAATCTATTTAGTGCCTTTCAATATACATAATGCAAATTGTGAAAAGGTGAGAGTTAAAGCGACACTAAATAGTTTCATGAATAGCTTTTTACATAAAAACAAAACCTTTTTAGCGTGGTAGTAAAGCGCCATAATCGACAATTACAACAATTTTAAGATAACTGTAAAAATAACCACACATATTTACTTAACCTATCTTTTGATTTAAAATAAATATCCCTGCATAATAGAAAAATGTACTCACACTGCAGCGCGGACATTTCCAATCTCCATCTGGTACTTCATCCAAGGGCGGGTTTAAACAGAATCGATGATATGCCGAAGGACAAGAGTCACAACAGAGCAGTTCACCGCCATCTTTACAAATCCTGAAATTATATTTATTAATTAATATTAAAAAATGTGGATTGAAATCTTCGTTCTCAGTCTTTGTTAATATTACAAAGGTATAATGGTAAGGCGTAATGATCGCTCAATTCTTAGAAGAGTACTAATTATTCAAGACTTTAAAAACAAGTCAATGTTTAGCTCCAAATGTATTCCTTATTTAGGCTAGTTTATTCTATCGTCGTCATTAGTAAAAAAATACTTTTTTTACTGTATCTAAACGCGTTAAATATCGAAAAAATAATAATAAAATATCGACATTCAGTATTTTGCCTGACATTTAAGTTCTAATAGTAATATCTGACTGCTTGTATAGTGTTGTTATTTATAAGAACACATTTCATATTAATTTGAATCATATACATTTGATATTATTACTAACCTACAGAACTCCTGATGTTCATCATCATCATCCTGGTCCTGAGTCCCTTCAGCCTCGCAATGAGGACAGGACCAGCGGCCTAGCCTCCCAGTTCTGGTTCCAGAGACACACCAAGTGGAAAAGTGCACGAGGGCAAGTGTCGCAGATAATTTCACCACCTTGTTGACACACCTGAAGGAGTATTTTATTATATGATAGTAAAAATAATGTAATGACTGTAAGTTTGTCTGTAGTTATTACTAATTCATATTTATTCTTATATAAATATTAATTACTAATTAAATAAATATTATTGATTTTAGTTATTTATGTTTCATTCTAATTATTTTTTTTATATGTTTTGATATAAATATAATAATTAGAATCTTAGTCTATCAAAATTGTGGCTTCACAGATTAATATACAAATTTGTTTCATTGATTAAGAACACTATTTATTTATTTATAAGTTGTAAAAATATTAGAATTACATAAATTAAAACAATTGAAATCATAGAAAATGAAACTCAAGTATATCAAGAGAGAAATATAAATACGAAAAATAGTATAAATAACAGCTTCATTTTAATCAGAATATTTTGTGACTGAAAATTTTCATGAATTCAAAATTCAACCTATAAAAATATGATTGAAATCTCTTCAATCATATTTTTATATTCTTAGAGGTTAAATTTAACAAAATAACCCACGATCACTATGTATATATCAGCCAATATTACTCTTTGTCAAGTCCTATTACCTCACAATAATCTTGATGTTCATGTTCTCCTTCGGCACCATCTGGGAACTTGTTTGTTGTCTTCAATTTGTTCCTCTTCTTCTTTGTTTTGTTACCAATTTTCGTCTTTGCTTTCTTCTTGGGCTGGGGCTATAACAATTATCATGTTGAAAATTATTATTTTTTTGTTGGGAGGGTAGATTTACAAGAAATGTCTACATTGGAATATTGAACAAAATTTAACAATGTTCAAAACAAACAAATTAGTTGTATTGAACAATTTTTTAATGACCTTTAAAGACACGCTCTTTACATTAAAGAAAGAAAACTTATACAGTAAAACATACTCACAGGTAAATTGGGATCCTCCTCTTTCGGTGGAGAGGTTTCTTCAGCCACACTGGGGGCAGGTTTGGGTTCTTCGGCTTCAGCCAACATCTGTTCGAACTCCGCGTCCGAGTCAGAATTCGCCCCTGCGCTGTTCTCCTGGTCTTCTTCCTGTAATTATTAAATATTCAATTTTGAGTGCGATAATAATTTTACATCACTTGTAAGATATGTTTGTCAAATTTAACACTATAATTATTTCTTTTAATTCTTAATAATATTATTCTTATTTAATGGCAATCCTAAAAAACAATACTATCATTGCTAAACTTAGGTCAAAACATAATTTATCTGCACTAATAACTAAACCGATTAACAGTACATATATGGCATATAAGTTCTGGGTCAGATCTCCAAGGACTAAATGATTATCAATGAAACAAAGACAGAAATGTGTCGATCCCATTGGAAGCTTAAATATGGGACTGAAAATAAGAATTGATGCACTGAAATATTTAATAGTATATATATATATGTAATTACTATCTATTTGACTAGATTCTCTCTCTTAGGACATTGAATTACATATTTTTAATTAAAACAACTTACACTACTTGTCCGTTTGCGCTTGCTGAACTTAATTTTGAGCGTGGGTACTTTGGGCTTGCGACCCGGCTTTCCTCTAGGCGTGGACGTATTGCCATGTTTCGGCTTCCTGCCGCGTTTCCGTGGCGCTGGTGTGCTCTCATCACTGATCATGTCGTCTTCTTCCTCTTCTGGCTCGTCTATCGAGTCTTCTATCTGCTGCAAATATCAAATATTTATTTATACATACGAAACAAAAATTTGTTAATAGAAATTAGACCAATTAAGTTATCACTAATACTTTCTATTAACCACAAATACAAGGGTCTCTACTGGCTAACGGGACGAAATTCGAAACTATCCATTGATAATAAGTTGCTTTTATACAAAACCATTCTAAAACCAATATGGACATATGGAATACAGCTTTGGGGATCTGCTAGTGCCTCAAATATCATAATAATACAAAGAACTCAAAATTACATACTCAAGCAAATATCAAACACCCCATGGTTTTTTAAAACAACAGAAGTCCATGAAGTTCTTAATATGCCCATGGTAAAAGAGGAAATAATCACACATGGGTATAACTACAAACTAAGACTTCAAAAGCACCCCAATCAGCTAGCAGGACAGCTAACTATACCAGAAACTACTCGACGACTAAAAAAGCGGCGAGACATTTTTGACCAGGACAACCCAACAGACTGAGTTTAAATAAGAATAGACAGGCTCCGCTGGGAGTAGCGCCTAACACGTCAAGAAGCACTCAACGTATCTACTTATAGTCGCAAAGACTGATTGTATGATTAATATTTAAAAAAAAAATACTTTCTATACTTTTTGAATATGTTACCTTTTCTTTAGGCGGACGTCCACTCCTCTTAGGCGCATAATCTGAGGCTGTTGAAGTGTTTGTATTTTCTTCAGAACCACCAATATTCTGATTATTTCCTCCGTCCAAGTGAGGGTTTGTCTCACAAAATAGTCGCCACTTAGCTGCGACCAACATCATCAGTTTTGACACTGGTACCTAGAAAGGTTAATGTGGTACCAATTTATTAGACATAAGGATTAAGGAAGTATGCACTGTACGGCGTAATCAAAACTTATACACTAACGTTTCAAGGTGAAGACTCAAGGTTAGACAAAGTGCTGTCTGTCCTTGTGGCGATGCAGCTGAAGAGACAGTGTTGCATGTTCTATCCGACTGTCTCATGTATGGATACGACAGGTATAACACTGAGCAAGCTATGGGCATGAAGGTAACGGAGACGAGTTTGAAGGGAATAATGCTCAATGTTAGGTTGAGGGGCATCTTTTTGGGATTTGCTGTGAGGGTCATGCAGGGGGTTGTCAAAAGAAATAGGTAGTAGTAGAAATAGTAATATAGTAATAGAAAGTAAACATTCGGGTTACTAATACCATTTATGTAAGCTTTTTAACACCTCCGACGACTACATAGTCGGGGAATTATCTGGAAAACGTTTAAAAAAAAAGGTGAAGACTCGCCAATTCGTTTATAGCGTTGATTTTTGCAAAGGCTGTAGGAATGTATGTGACTTGTAATAATAACTAACACGTCGAGAGTTACTAAAATACAGTTGAATAAAGATTTGAATCATATTAGTTGTATAACTTTCCGTCCGGTCAAAATACACGGTACGTCAAGGTTTCATAATCCTAGTTCTGTAGTCTAAACAGATCCCAAGAATACAAATTAGTAAATTTGAAATATTTAGATTTTATGAAAAAAGTTAAAGGATGAATCTAAAGGCGAATCTTAGTCTCGACTTTAAATCGCGTTAGTGTAAACACTTTTTTTGTATGGCTCTATAGAAGTACTACAAAGAGGGAGAGAGCAGTTTATAGAAGTGTTGGTGTATTACAGAAGTCACTATAAATTAACAAATTGTGTACCAAAAATTCAATGCTAACAGTCGCGGTCTTTTATACTCAGTAGTGAGTCCATCATTTAAATAATCGATGCGCTTATAACTAAGAAACAGGCAACATTTAAAAGAATATATGTTAATTTTCCTTTCATTTCCGTTAAACCCGCATACTAATCCCGATGAATACCAAGTTATTGTATATACTATATATCTGAAGAGACGCTTTCCCGCTTTATTGATAGTGGATTACACTTTGAGGTGCTTGTATTTTCTTAATATTTTATAAATTTTTGTTGTTAATGCAATGTTTAGCTTAATCTTACCTTTGGATTCTCCTTAACAATAAATGGTCGCACATGTTGCTGGAATAGCTTATAACTGGTTAAGTTTTCGAGATCTGCATCTGAATACTGAATATCTACATCTGTGAGACCAAATGATGAACACACTTCTTCCACGGTGGGCATACCTGGTAAAGGGCATCCAATAATTTTAGTAAATAACACAAATTATAAAATTTCGGTACGGATTTGTAAAAATACCGCTGAAGAAAACAAGCAGAAACAACTGACTGACGTATTTCTCTAAGATATAGAATCGATACTTAGCAATTTCAACTCCCATATGTCAAAAAAACATTAGATATGACATCTTAGTCTCAGTATCGATTTATTGATACCCGTCTCTTGATCAGGGGCAACGCCACTGTTGACTTTAAGCTAGATACAATTATTGCTTTGCCGGGAATCAAACCCTGGTTTTATAGACTGCGTGTTATGTTATATAAAGATATTTCTTCTACACTGTAGGTAATATTAAACATTAAACATATGCATTAAATTATTAACCTCCCCCTGCAGAATTTTGAAGTTGGTAAAAAATATGTAATTATTATCCTAAATAGTTTATCACAAATATCATAAATATGAAAGAGCAACAAATCTTCTTCCTCATAAATGCAAATTTAAGTGATTTGAAAACTTAACAACTCACCATCAAAATTACTAAAGAATACAAATTACAAATTACTGAAAACTAGACAATAACAAGATAATTTTTCTATTTTTATATATTTGTGATGAGTCTGTTTAAAAATATAATAAATATATAAAGGTACTGATATATTCTTACCAGATCCTGAATCAGAAGCGACTGGAGTTGATGTGTTGTGCTTGCTTCCACGCCCCTTGCGTGACTTCTTGCTGGATGAAACTGCACTCAATGCATAGTCACTGTCACCTTCAGCCTCCATTTCCATACCAAAATCTTCATCCTTGGGGGTAAATATTTATAATTATAAAATTTCTTTATCAGATACAAAAGTAAATTTATTACTTTATTACTAATTTAACAGTCTCTCAGTGCTTTTCAGCAATCAAATTGATTGGCAAAGCACTATAATCTTTAATGTAATTTGTTATGTGAATAATGTAATAAATGCACTAAAATCTGTTTAAGAAGATTCACTTAAATGTATTATTTATTTTTAATTACATATGCATATTTAAAAAAGGTCCCAGGTTCAAAAAGGAACATTCGAATATGAAACACAGCACCACTGTCATCATATTTATTAGCCAAAAACATGCCCCTTACTACCCTTATTTAAAGACACTTATAAAAGTGTGTACAAAACTAGAAAACTTACTTCTTCACTCTCATTCTTTCGCTTCTTTTTCTTCTTTCTTCCTTTCTTTTCTTCACCCCTGGCTTTTCTTTTCTTTCCCTTTTTCTTCTTTCTCCCATCTTCTGGAGAATAGTCATCATCCTCCTTACACAAAAAAATTCAGTTAACACTTGTGACTAAAATACAACAATACAAAAACATGGTTTTGAATTGTTTGGGCATATAATAAAATTTTAATCGATCAATGTTTTCACTTTTTTTATAACAGTAGTACTGTGATGTCAAAGAACTGTGTGTTGGCCGCCTGACCTTTGTTTTGTTTTGATATTTATACAAAGACTTCACAATGTTATTGTTTTTTTATAATAATAAAAATTAAATTGATTCATCATGATTAATGAAATAAAATTACAAATTAAAATTTGATTGTTCACTTCTTACATAAGAAATGTTCCTAAGTAGCCAATATTATAAACACAAGAGTTATTTAAAATATATAATTTAAGTTCTGGTTTTCCTTATCAATAATATTATATATTATTATACCTTCTTGAAGGTATCTCTTCTGGATCTACAAATTATTCCAGAAATTGATTTATCATTTAGAACTATAGTGCCATGGTTTAAAATTTTACCTTTGGTGGAGCTTCATCACTTTCTGCAGAGTTCTCATTCTGGCCTTCACCTTCTTCTACATCTTCGTCCCCTGAAAAGTTAATTCCTCTTTACCACTCATAATATAACCAATATTTCACTTATCTTCTATAACACCATTAAAGCTTTTTTTAATTTCGCAAATATCATACTGCCACCGGTAAGGTCACTAATCCCTTTGTTTGGCGGCGTCCATTTTGTTAAGTAGTAATGAGGGGATAATGCATGTTCTTTTCTGTCACAAGTGCCACATACAAATATTTACAAATGACCCAGAATGATTATACCATATCAAGACTTGAAAACGCGAAAATATTACCCATCATGGACTATGAGAGTTATTTAGAAGAGTTAAGATCTAGTCGAAAATTTTTCAAATTTTAATTGCATACCGCAGGTAAACAGATGATACCGCTATTCACATTTTAGCTATGACATGCTAGAAATTCATCGTTTACCTGCAAAAGAACCATCTACTTCTTCGTCTGATGCCATTTAAATCACGATTTAACACAATTTAAAACTTTAATCAAAATTTTAACCGTAGAAAGGCAAAGGACGCGCAGTTTTTGCGACAAATGGTTTAATTAATACAGAAATTGATGCCGCCGTCACTACGATGAACTAGCGTAGCTAAGAATGAGATAAAAGATAACTTTTCTCGCTCATTCAAACCAGCGTTCTATGGCACATTGACTTGTTATTTTTTATCAATACTAAGATAAAAGATGGCGTTTTTAAGATTTTTTTCGTTTGTTGCCAGATGTAAGTTACATTGTTTTTACTTTTATATATTAATCAAAAATACGTATAATGATTTATTTTCACATAATTTTGTGGTAAATTATAAACTCAAAATAAATTACATATGTATGATTTAATAATTCATAGAGTCTGGCTAATGAAAGTTGATACTGAAGAAGCGCGGCAAATTTAAAAAATATCAGCATGGCAGCCCTAAAGTAAAAAGGAAAGTTGGAACAACTCACTTTGATACTTTGACATTCATTTTTATTCTACTAGTGGATGCTTGCAATTTTGTCCGCGTTATGAGGAGATTAAAAGTAGCTTGTATCACTTGTTAACTCTTTATTAACTCCATACCAAACATCACACGGATACGTCACTCCAATGTGGCGTATTAAAGGAACAAACAGGCTATCAGACACTATCATGACTATCAATATTATCATGAGTTTAAATATTTGTAAATCTATGTGAGTATGTATCAAAGAAAACAACACCATATATTTTTATACTGTTTTTTAATCACTATAATCAAAATCTGAATCTTAAAATTCAACATGGAGTGAATCGTCAGAATCACTGGAGTCGCTGCTGTCTCTTAAATTGATGATGAAGCTTTCTAAATTATTTTCAGTTATATGGTTCTTCTTTTGTACTTGTCTTCCACATGAATGACATGGTCTGTAATTTTTTTCCAATTATCTGCTGTTATACACTCAAAAGATTGTTTTATGAGATCCTCGAACTCTTCTAAGTACTGGTTCGGCGATTTCATCATATCTTTTTAATCTAAATCTGTGACCTTTTCAATTGCTTGTTTTACTTCAGCAGTTCATGCATATCCTCAAGACTATCTGAAAAAGAACAATAACATTATATATAAAGTAACTAAAACTAATATGTACTTATTTAAAATAAAAAAATATCAAGACATTTTGACCGTACTAACTTTAGTGTCGTCATATAAAAAGTTTGCAAAAAAATCCAGTATCTACTTTCGTTAGCCAGACTCTAATTCAAAATTGAACATATTAATTATATGAAAAGAAGGGCAACTGGCGGCCTTATCGCTTTTGAGTGAACTCTTCCAGGCACTGTGAGAAAAAATGTACCTATTAAATTAGATAAGGTAGGCAATATTATATTGATAAAATATATATAAAATAATAATCAATAAATTTATTCAAAAAAGGTAAAATATGTAATAGACTATACTTAAAACTAGATCAGCACACTACTTAAAAAAACTTTTAGAAAGGGAGACAAGAAGAAACAGTATGAGCTAATATGTAGGTATATAATATCTTTATTTATATATAATTCTGCTGAACGTGTTTATATCACTGAACTCCTCTTAAACGGCTGGACCAATTTGAATGATTCTTTTTGTATGCGTTTGGGAGACTCCCTGGATGGTTAAGATACACAAATCAACCCAGTAGATGGCTTTGCATTCGGTACTATCATACTTTGTTTAATATACTAATCGCTTGAAATAAGTATCATGCAGGACAACGTCTGTCGGGTCCGCTAGTGAAAAATAAAAAGTAAAAATTGCACATGAATCACGATAATTTAAGATCAGTCTCACGTCAGTTAGTAGTTAGTACGAAAGTTCAAAGTTAGGGATACGATGTGGACAGGTAATTTTTGTACAGAAGAAATTTAAAGGAAGATAGAGAAGGAGCTAAGCCAATAGGACGGGAAATGAAATCCATAGCCTAACTGCAGAGACCTTAAAGGATTCGCCAAGAAAGAAGGAGTTATAAGATGGGATTTCAAGGATATAGTTTTCGGAAGAGTGTAAGCTATAGTTATAGGCTCCCAAAAATTTGAAATCATTTTTGGGGTAGGAAGGAGTTTTAGGGTTAAACAGGATGGAATACAAGAGATGGAGAACGTGAGCATCATGACGAATGGGTAACCAGCCTAGCCGTTTACGGAGCGCAGAGATATTTTAATTTATGTAAAATAAAGCACGATCAAATTATTGAATTCCATTTATACGCATTAGAATAAAAAGGACCAAAATATTACCCCTTTGCTTTCTATTTTAGCGAGGTTCTATGCTAGGTTTCTTCTCTCTTTTATCTAAATCTATAAATTATTTTAGCTGAACCAGTCAACTCTAGCGCTTTTTAATATTTTCAACGTACTGCGTTTCAGGCCAAGGCCAAGGTATAGAACCACTTCAATTTTCGTGCACTTGATAACATTGTGATATACGTATAACTTGGTCTATCTTATACCTTCGTCAATCCCAATATTTTTATAAATAATAAAAGTAATCTGTGGAGTATATTGTAGACTATGGTCAAGTCGCAAACCGAAACGCGAAAACCATAGAGCATAGAGTGCATTATATTATATTGCTCGGGAGTCGGGATGCTTCATGCTTGGGAGCGGAAACTTTATTACAATTTAATTAGTGTACCAAAACAAAATGTAAATTTTGTTAATATATCTTGAAAATAAGTATTATTTTTAATTTATAATAATTGTCTTAGCTAGATGGTATATAATATAAAAGACGTTATTGAACATTAATTGAATTACTGTGGTCCGTGCCCTTCCTCGTTTATAAGCATGAATGCTCTTTTGGACTACGGTTCATCATCAAATGATTCCAATACTTCTGACAGCAGTGACGACGAAAAGTATGTAAAAGCTTATAATACTACTGTGTTCTATGGTATCGTAGTTTTAGAGATTTTTAAGATCAGGCTAACAACAAAGGATAATAATGATTTACGGAAATTTGAGGATATAGTTTACTTGTTGTGTACTCCTTAAGTTCACAAAATTATAGTAATATTTACATTGTTTAATAATGATTCTATTAATTTAGAAAATATTAAAACCCCAGAGCATTGTTTTAGTTATCATTATGCAACATTTTCAGGACACTAAATGAAGAAAGTAAAGATGTTGAGAAACCAAAACTGCCAAAACCAACATTGGGTGAGAACAGTCTTCAAACATCAGTATTTGCAAACCCGTTTGCGCAAGCAGAAATGGCCAAAGCAGCTATCTTGGAGAAGCATGTAAAAATGGTATATGTTGACTGTCCATTTTTTTAAAAAACTTTGAATAAAGATCAATAGAGTTAATATTTAATCAAATTTGTAAATTATCTTTAATATGCACCTTGTTAAATACAATTCTAGTCCATTGTGAATCTGCTAAGCTAATTTCAGTATTTATTACCAAAACAAAAAACTTAAGGTTTTAATTTTTGTTGGCCCAAAAGTATGTCCAATTTTATATACAATCGTCAAGTACATAGGCCATAACTGTTAAGGTTCCAGGTAGAGATAATATGCAGATGATCAATGGAAAGAAAATCTGCTGGAATTTTCGCAAGGGTAGATGCAGATTTGGACACAATTGCAAATATGCTCATGACTCTGACCTACAAAAGACTACGGAAGAGTTAGAAGCTGAAAAACAGGTATAGAAAGAAAGACTAGTTACTTTATTTTAACTGTGTCTTTGGTTTATTAATATTGTACTTAAATCTTATTAGTTATTACTCTAATTTATAGATTACTATGGATTTGTCTTAAAAATGGTAGTAAAATTTCACACCTCCACAGTAAAGCCATAATTGTTTGCTGGTATCTAAAATCCTCCTTAAATATATTCAATTATCAAAATTATCACTAAGTCTTTGACCCATATTCTATAACATCACTCAAACTTAAATCCAGTTTCAAGAGCTGTCAAGTAAATTTTTCTAATTGAACTTTAACATATTTGACAGTGATATAAGTTTCATTAAAGTTATTTAAAGATAAAATTTTTCAGAAATTAAAAACTGTTGTATGCGAAGGAAGTGGTACAATGACATGTACAGTTCCACCAGAAATTGAAACAGAGGCTGTCAACTCAACTGATGACAGCATATGGGAAGGAGGGGTTAGAAAAAAGAAAAAACGGCCAGGCTTAAGTGCAGGTCTTGTGCCAAGTCAAAAGGTTATTAAAATGTATAAGGAGCAAAAGATAAAGAATTCATATAAGTAAATAATAAAAATAATTTATTCTATTACTAGTACCCCATTTTATAATCAAAACTGAGTTACTTATATTTCAAAACCAGTGATGCATCTGTTTCTATTTGTGTCTAAAGCATGCGTTTCCTTACAAAGGTATTAAAAGAAAAAATTATAAGAGGGTAGTTTTTCACAACTGTGATTAATTTTTAGATAGGTATGATCTTCCATCATATGGTGATCTAAAAAGTACTTTTCAAACTGGCAGACTACACTTTTTTGGTCTTCTAATGATACTGAACACTTTCTGCCTCTTCATTTTCAAAACGCACTACTTTTATAAGATATGTATATAATAAATAACTGTTATCGAATCGAGTGAGATATTGTTTAAGCACACTTAATCACAGTTGTGAAAAACTACCCTCAAATAAAAAGTATAGCATCTTCCCCTTGGAAAAACACTAAGCGCCTGCAATGTTGTGATAAGTTATGCGTGCTAAACTCTTGCTTAACCTTCTGTAGGCGTTTTTAGACCTCTCATGGTTATATTAATAATAAAAAATGTATAGGCTTCTGAGACTTATTTTCAAGTTTGTTAGCTCAGGTAGAAAATACGTATAAAAACGCTATCACTCAAAGATTTTTAGAACCCAATTAAATGATAGTGGTCAGCCAACCTGACGTCAGAATGGCCGGCCACTTTATTTCTTTATTTTGTTCTTTAATGCAGAGGTAGCAAATGTGCCTTTGAAGGTAGCGAATAGTATCAAATAGGTAGAGAAATATGGCGTATAGTTTGATTGTGATATCAAGTTTGGTCAGACCACCTGACGCACACTATAGATTTTAGTTAACAAAATTTATAAGCCCTAGTAATACTGAGCCACGTTATTATTATTTTAGGGGCAAGTGTCACTAAATAATTACAACATAAATTTAAAACTGTTTTTATTTACGAAACAATGCTTGTAAAACATTTGATTAACATGCAAGATTCTTACGAAATCTTGCACTGGCTCTTATTAAAATTATATCTAAAATAATAGATAAAATATTATGCAATCAAACTTGCATGTTTTGTAAATATGAAGCAGTGATAGCTCTTTTAATAAAACATCTGCACAGCCATACACATTGTTTCCCTGGCATGATGCCAGTTACATAGCCTTATTGCTGTAAATATTTGTGGATATTCTAATCTAAAACCTACTGTTGTAGTAACAATGTGTCTAATACTAATGAGAAACAATTTTCATCGTGGCAATGTCTTTGCCACTAAAACATAGAGAAAACTATGGTGACGTCACAACATCAAGACATTTAAAACTTTATATGACGAAATTCGAACTATTCGTAATTTAAACTTTGCTAAACTAAACATTTAATTACTGCATGGCTTAATTTGAATTATTGCAATGTAATTACTAATAAAATATTTAAACATTAAATACTGTATTTTATAAAGGCAAGTGTACAGATATAATATACCCACTGTGGAGTAATCTACACGACAAATAGAAGGCACAGAACAAAATATTTCAAATACAGTTGATAATTTCATATGAAAAATATTCTACGGTATTATAAAAATATAATTATTTGGCGTTTACAGTCACATTGCCATGCATTAAGTACGCGTTGAATTTGGTGTATATTATCAATACAAAGTGGAATATTACAAAAAGATCTTACATCTAAATAATTTAATTTTATGTCTTAATAGCAACTTTTTTCATCTTTGGTGACGATACATGAATAGTGTTTGTCTTGAGATGCTCCATATCACTATCATGGAGACTTGAAATTCCATTGATCGGTCCATGTCCACTTATTTTAAAAGGTCCGTGCCCATTCATTTTGCTGTGACCATTTAATTTATGATCAGAATGCCCATTTATTTTTTCTTCACATCCACTTATTTTTCCATGACTATTCATTTTAGTGTCGCCATCGTGAAGTTTATCAGCATGTCCATTTAGTTTCTCTTTTCTTCTAGCTTGTCCTATTAATAAAAAATGCATTATAAAATCGACATCCATTATCTTAAACTGGCGTAACCGAGTTATGAGCGTAAAAATTATGAAGGTGGAAAAAATTTCAGTCATAAATAAAATTCAAGACATTTTGTATCAATATTTAAAAGAAATATCAGTTTCCATATAGTGCGATATTTAGGCTTACTACAGCATGTCTAGCTCAACACTCACTACTGTGCGCAATGCAGTGGCTAACACAACATAGACACACTAAGGCCACATTTACACTGACAGGTAAAATTACGCCTAAAATTTAACTTGTTCTAAATTCAAATAAGTAGTTTATTTTCCTGACTAATTGTACTTATTTTTCAAGCCTTTCTATGGTCTATGCTAGTGTGAGCCTTTAGGCGTTGAATTTGTCTGTCAGTGTCAAGTAACCTAAATAACGAGACTAGCTATAATAGACAACAATGCAATGGGACTAGGTAACGCAATTACGCCAGTTTATCGAAACGTGCAACTTGTACATGTACTTAAAATTTAGACCATATTAAAAACTACTCATTTATAAAAGAACCTTTTTTGCTGACTCTGAATGCATGCAAGAATAAAGATATCTTTACATGATGATGTATTTATATTAAATTTGGCACCAACTTGGGTAATATTTAAAAAAAAATAACTTTGCAGCTCTTTATGAACCATTTATTGTTAAAGTTATTTTATTACTCATGTAGGTTGACTAAAAGAATTGTTGGGCTGGACTCACCGTTTGCGCCAGACCCGGCGTAGTACCTTTTTGATGTTTTCCAATCTTCCTTTAATGACAAATTATACATAGAGTATGCTGGGTCACCCGTAACCTCCTTCTCAATAGTCAAAAACTTAGGCAAAGTTGCCAAAAGAGCGTCTTGATCGTACGCAGCGCTATACGTTTCTAGCAGAACCATTCCGCGACATCTGAAATAATTCAATCGTTATAGATACAACTCTGTTGAAATAACTTAAAATCCCGAAGGCCTAATTACCTGAATAAACTGCTTTTATATAAGGAGAGAAATAATAGATATATATCGCCCAATTTATTTATACATACATAAATACAGATATTAAATGCGCTAAATCACCTTGGATGCGTGGGTTGTCTGTACATATCCAGTTGGTAATACTGGTTGTTGTAGATAAAGCAGCGGCGTTTCTTGAATATCGTGAAGTGCGCGTCATCCCGTTGCGGAAGCATATTCAGGTAATCTCTGTGGGTTAGCTGAGTCCTCACTTCCACCGACTGGCCATTCTGGTGGAATTTCCTCATAGTGTGGATATAAGACCAGTGGCCCTTTTGCCCGCGCTTCCTTAACCGCACCTGAGCTTTACGGAAGTCGCTCTGTAAGTAGTTGTGTTCCACGTCGAAGTCCTGAAATTTCGGGAACTCTGCATCCACAGGTAGTGGGCATTTGACAAGGAACTTCCGCTTCTTGGCGTTGACGTTGAGTCTGTCACCGGTGTCTATGCCTATACGTTGGCAGACGCAAGCGATCAGACGATTCATCTTCTTGTCGAAGTCTGTGGAGTTATCGATAACGTCGAAATAGGGATGTCCAACCCACGATGCAGCCGCGTTGTAATCCAGTTCTCTGGCCAACTCTACGCCTTCGGACCGACATGCGTGTTCCTGAAGATGTATAAATATTACAATTATTAGTTTTTTTATTATTATGAGATTATCCTAAACATGTTGCATTGGTACCAGCCAGTTATTATTAATATTATAAAATATATAATAATCATAAATATTATGCTGTATATTTTTATTATTATTTAATTTAAATAAGATGATGATTTTTAGGACCACTATAAAATTAACTTTCGTTTAAAACGTATCATACATTCGGATGTCAACAAATCGGCAATGATTTGTGATTAATCAATCAAATGTAAAATGCATAATTTAGTAACTGGCAAAACGCCTATTAAGATTGATCGTTTGTAGTATCGCAGATACATATCTCAATATAGAGATACATTATCGCTATATTTCTTGGTGACATCTTATGACTACCAATACCGGATCACGTGAATTTTTATATAATAACGAGATATCATCGCAATTTTTATGCGGCTAATTGACGAATAAATTAATTAAAGAACCGTTAATTGTCGAATAAATTAATTAAAGAATCTGTTCTGCGCAGATTGTTGTTATATTTTTAAAAGCCAAAGTCCATAGCTTTAATATGATTTAGGTTATCAATCATCAACACCTCGATAAGGCGTGAATTTTGATTGATATGGCATTATTCCAGGAAATTGACACTCAAGCTCATCCTTGTCCTTAAATTCCTTATTTAAATAGTAATAAAAAAATAACGTTTTTAACAATAAAAGTAGTTTAGAAAAATTAAAGCGACTTCAAATACGTTATTTATGCTATGTACCTCTACTAAACTAGAATCCGGATAGATGTTTCATGATCATTTATCAATCTAATACGCAAGTGATCAGCCTCCAGTGCTTGACACACGCCGTCGACTTTTTTTTGGGTCTTAGACATGTCGGTTTCCTCACGATGTTTTCCTTCGCCGTTAGAGCGAATGTTAAATGCGCACATAGAAAGAAAGTCCATTGGTGCACAGCCGGGGATCGAACCTACGACCTCAGGGATGAGAGTCGCACGCTGAAGCCACTAGGCCAACACTGCTCATTACTAAGTTTAAAAAAATCGATCAATGTAATACGGAGCAATGCCAATTTGTAACGAGATTAACATTGACGCAATAGTTGCAAACTAGATTTATCCAGAACGAGCCAATAATATATAAAATACATGTTACATACAAACTGTAGAGTTATTTATCAAACATAAAATCACTCATATCAAGAATAGTTTCTTTTATTTACGCGAGTTCTCGTACAAGTCCACATCCAAGTGCCTCACTAGTAATAGACATTTTATTTAATTGAAATTGTATGAATTCTACTACAAATTTATAATATTAGCATTGCTCATGAACCGTGGTGATTTCCCTTTTCGTGTCTGTAATTCCAGTAATAGCTTAATGTCGAATCTAGATACGAAACCCATTTGCTAATAGGCGATCTGTCGTATATATTATGCATGTTATCTGAATGCCAAGGCTACAATTATTACACAACATTTACGTACACCAATGTTGTTACATTTATGTACTATAAGGTATTTAATTTATCGGAATTGTTGGATATTATTGTTTTAAAGAATGGATTTTTTTTTGTTTTAAAGTTCATATTTTTTATAAAAAAAAATTATGTGTAATTTCTACAGTATTAAACCAATTCTTAAATAAAAAAAATACTTTTGCATATGTATATGTAGCGGAGAAAGATTTTTTAATTAAATTTAAATATTTTGTAAAAAAAACTCGTGTATTTTGTTTGTTTGTAGACCTAGACTGTAATCTGTATTTAATATTCTGTGCATGTGTATTTTTTCACCAAACAATCAAATTCTGTACAATAATTATTTATACATTATTGACAGCATATCAAACGAATATAATAATATTTTATCAATTAATTGTAGACAAAAACTGAAATGACGTCACGTATAAAAACTATCTTTGCACTGTACTTGTGTAAATATTTTTCACCTTTGTTAAATTTAATACAAAATAATGAAGAATTTTAAAATTCGAGAAAATTTGTTAAATTAACCTTTGATTGACATTTAAATGTTGGGAATTTCAATATAACTTTTTCAATATTACGTTTGAAGAGTTTTAGGTATTTTTTATAGCTTTACCTCAGTTGAATAGAAGTCTTCCGCACCGTTTGCTGCCGATACCATATGAACAATATGGTTATATCGGTTGTCGCGCAGTTCCACACAGTTCCAGTTATTAGCACTTAACATAGCCTCCCATTTTTCTTTGGAAATAACTGCGAAAAATATTTAAATATGAATCTAATGGACTAACATTAATTAAATTAAATGTAGAATTGTTTTACAAATTTTTAAAAAACGAGTCCTAAGCACAGTGGCGTAACAATAGGGTGGCAGGGCCGGCAAAATGCCACGGGCCCCCGACCCAAGAGATATTAAGTTCTATGGATGAATGTGAAATCTCCAATACGCATTGGGCTAACGTGTTGAATACAGAACATTCCCTTTCGCCTAAGAGAGGAGGCCTAAAGCCATTAGTGGGACATATACAATGTGTAATTGAGTACTTTGAAAATCTCAAAGTTTATCGAAATTAAACTGAGTACAACGTGACGATTTTTACTGATAGGGCCCCATCAAAAGAATTTGCCACGGGTCCCAAATGGTATAGTTACGCCACTGCCTAAGCAATATCTATGACGAGCAATAGATAAAAGTAGAGCAATGTCGGCCTTCAGCGTATAGACCAGTGCAGATAGCCTTCAAAATAAATAAAAAGTGAAAAAAATTACAGTAGGATGAAACCCATTAGAAAAGCAGGGGAATATGATCAAAATAATAGGAAAAATAAATTACGGAAGTAGGGAAGGGTATGACGGGTCTGGGCGTTACTGCATACGATGTTTTGCATTTTCTGAGAAGATTTACTATGGTAATATATATATATATTTTTTTACCATATGAAAGTAGAGATTTCAACGAACTGAAAGCACACCAACTTTTTGAAAAAAGCTGAAATTTTGACGTCAGAATTTTCGATTGAAAATTAGGGTGTTTTTTTCGATATTAATTCAAAATAAGGTGAAAAAATTAATATTTTTAATTAAATAAATTACAGTATATTTGGGACATAATAAGGTAAGTTTTCACCAAATTTCGTTAAAAAAAAAGAAATTTGTAAAAGATAAAAATTAAAAACCAAAAACTTGGTTTTTTGAATTTTTCACATAAATTTTGAGGTTATGTGAAAAATGTGTGAATACAAAAGTTTTAGATCTTTTTATAACCTACAACTTTGCCATTTAACTTTCTTCGATAGGACTTTTAGTTTTGCCGGAAATCGAGATAAACCGTTTTTTACCCTTAAAACTCCCCCCTCCCCTTCCCGACCTCAGATCGACCGTAATTTATTTTTCCTATTATTTTGATCATATTCCCCTGCTTTTCTAATGGGTTTCATCCTACTGTAATTTTTTTTGGTTTCAAAAATTATCGGCACTGGTCTAGTACGACTCTCATCCCTGAGGTGTAGTTTCAAACACCGGCCATGCCACTGGACTTACTAAATGCGCATTTAATACTCGAAGGAAAGCCTCGTGAGGAAACCTGGTCTTAGACCACAAAAGTCCACGGCGGCACAGACTGATCACCTACTGGCTTATTAGAAAATAAATAAAAAATGATTACGAAACAGATACACAAATATGAGGCCCACAGTTAGTTGCACACTGGCTGAATTCACAAGAATAGCATTATTTATAATTAGTTATAAAAAGGTTTAGGTTTTATGTTTTCTTGTATATTATTTTTTTAATTGAATTTGTATGTTAGTTTTCTATTGTATTAGTATTAAATTACTGTAAAAATAAAAAATAAGGAAATAAATGTGCTTAGAATACTCAAAATCATGGTAGTCAGCACCATTACATACTTTTACTTTTCAATAATATATCTAACGATGTAGGTTTATTGTCTTTGGCACTGAATAGACTAAGCTTAGCCAATTTTCGTGAAATGTACATTATCTTTGACCGGACACAAACAGTTTTTCTATTCGCCATTTATACCACACCGACTGAATTACTATGGCAAAAACGCAGGAATTTTAGATATAAATGGGTGAATTTTAATAAACTTTAAGGAGAACAATCAGACACGCCTTGCGGCTAAGCCGGACTCCCTCCAGTGCGTCAGAAATGTATTAGATTTTGACAAACAAAAGACATAGCTTTAGTAGCTGTATCTCACAACGCGTAAGGGAGCGTGTTCAAGTATTACGTAACGAATTTTGGGGGGGGTCCTTTTGTAAAACGTTACGATGCGGGGCGGGGATTCAATTACGCGTTATTGTTAATATTATTTCGACTTTCCAGTACTTTACACCACATAATGGTAACTTTTAGGTATAAAGAGTCACTAGGTGGTCACGAAACCTTTTACTATATTTCGGTACAGTACTGTACTTGGATACAGAAAAACGTTACGGCGTGTTATATGGGGGGTGTCCATAATCTTCAAAAATTGCGTGACGTAATATTTGAACGCTCTTCAACACGTTGATTTTGAGAACCATCAAACTTTGTTAAAATTGTGATTACAGTTGTAATATAAAACGGTATTATATTAATTAATGCCGTGGCGAGTACTTAAATATTGTATACAATATATGTAATACGTACTAACAAGTAGTTACATGATATCTTTATTGTGCCTTCATAAACAATCTCAGTCGTAAAGAGAATTGTTAATAAAGATAAAATTCATATTACGTCAATTGATTCCCAGACTTTTACTAGCAAATTTTTCGCCTGGATTTCACTTTGAAATTTAGTAATAAAAAAATGTATGTGTAAGTTTATACTTGAACTTTAAAATACAATAAGGCAAAATTATAAACATAAGTTTATAAATTTGCCTCGTTTTATTTCATGTCGGATCAGTGAGAATCAACTGTCAGCCTTATTGGACCTTCGAGCCGGATCGACGAACTCGCGACCTAAAGTATACAGAGGTCGCTAGTTCGTCGATCCGGCTTAGACAAATAAAGTTTTAATACAACCTCTAAACAAAATACCTACAGTAAATCAATATCTTTTGATGGATATGATGAACGTCATAAATGAGGCTTTTGTTACGAAAACAACGCTTCTTGTGATATGTACATGACAGTATAGAAACAGACAGACAATAGACAGTATACAACACAAAACAAATTAACGCTGTCCCACCGGCTATAATTTCGTCGTACATGTTGATGCCTAAACTCTTCCTCGGTAAATGGACTTTTGAATACAATCTTTTTTGTCATTGATGTCTATAAAACTGTAGAACATCACTTTGCTCTATTGTCAATGTTTTCGCAGCGTACGCGATATAGGTAGTGGTTAAAACCTACATTACCAAAGCTTTTTAGTGATCCCAAACTTTTTGATAATACTATAAAGCCATGTTCATCGGATATAATGTAGGATTCCCAGTGAAAGCATTTTTCAAATCGGTCGGGTAAAAGTGACAATTTTTTTTTTATGTAATAGGGGGAAGGATTTTTTCTGTAAAACGGGCAGGAGGCTCATCTGATGTTAAGTTATACCGCCGCCCATGGACACTCACAATGCCAGAAGGCTCGCAAGTGCGTTGCCGGCCTTTAAGAATTCGTACGCTCTTTTCTTGAAGGACCCTAAGTTGAATTGGATCGGAAATACTTCAGTGGGCAGCTGGTTCCAAAACTGCCTTAGAAAACGCTCAGTTGTGGAACGACGGACGTCGAGGTGATACGGATGGTATAATGAAAACAAACTGGAACGCACAATCAACTATTGTTTAACGGATATTTGCTGTTGTACTTACATGCACTAGCGTCCATGGCTCCTCGATCGCATATAATCAGACAGTTACGCTGGCACGTCCTGCCCAACTCAAAGAAGGTGTTCTCAATTTGTATCATGGTCTTCAACAAATTCTCTTGGAATTTGTTAGCTGTAAAAAACCATATTACATTAAAATCATAGTAAAGTCATATGTTCGAGACTTTTATTTATACGTCAGATATAAACAAATAAAAAGTGTGTGTATGTCAGCTACGACGCACGATTGGAGTTAACTCCTTACGAACGATAAAATGGCGATAATGTTCTGTGGCTGTCGACCATATTTTCATACTAAAGGTGGTAAGAATATATGTTTTTATAATATAAATGTTTGTAGTAGTAATAAAACGTACCTACATCATCTATGCCCTAATAAGATTTTCTTTCTGTGACCAAAGTTACCTTTATAGTAAGAGAAGAATAAGAATGAACAATCTTTTTAGTTTTAATTTCACTGACCATTACTATTGACAAAACTCTATGGCACGCTAGACAATCTACATTTATTTTTTACACCTGTCAACACTGACAATGTTGTAACGTGGCTGTCAAAACGTGAATTCAAAATAGAAAAGTCTGTGTAATGTATTCCATCTCATTCTTTTACACGTTCAATCCATTTGTCTCTTTCTACATAACGCCTCAACTTTTCGTGTTACACATAACGCCTCAACTTTTCGCGTTACACTTGATTTTACTCCTCATAAAATTTCCGTACCGGGCCTTATAACTCAAATCGTTACTTAAGCAGTAAACTCCAACAACAATAACAGCATAAATTAAATAACAATTGTAATTATTACCGTCATAAGAAACATTTTATATGGACTAATTAATAAGGCAATTAATATAAATTATTTGTATGTATTTGATTGTACTACACAGATACTTATGAATACAATTATATGTATATAACGAAACTGTTGTGGAATATTCTCGGTAAAAAATTTAGCAAAACGGTAATGTGTACATACAAAGTATGGCTCGTGTTACAGTTGACACAACTAGCAAATGTCCAAGTATTGCTACTTGATGCTATGAAATGGAGAATGGGTACGTGATTTCGTAACACAAACTAGATTATCTCAGTTCTCAATCTAAAAATACGTATATTATTATGAAGAATTTAATGTGTTTAAAATATTAGCTTTGATAGCCAGACATTAAACATTTTATGGACTATTTAGTACTACTCCACTATTAGGTGGTTTTTTGGTTTTTTTATTTACGCCATAGTGTTTTTATTGTATTAAATATCGTCACATTTAACGACGAGTGACGGAGACGCGTAGTAGGCGCGGCCGTGGTTGTCTTTTAATTTTAGCCGCCTGCCAACGAACTTTGCAGACTTTGCATACCCACACAGTCAAAGCGGAAAAACTAGATCACGGAAAACTATTGACGTACGAAATACGAAAAAACAATCGCTGGCCCGTAACCGAGGTTGTTGAGGCGACAATTTACGACGCGATGAAAAACTCACAAAACGTGAAGCGTTTCGTAACTATAATTACGAATAATTTCATCTTATAAATCCGTCTCTGAATGTATATAATTAATGCTTTTAATATACTCATTAACAGAAAAGCACAAATATTTTTAAGCCATTATAGTAACATTCAAATCAGAATCAATTTTTAATATGTATAATAGCCCAGACAGAGGTTGTAGCGCATAATACCAATTGCTTCTGTCTGGGGGCCTCAGATTTCTGTATCTGTGCCGTGATTATTTCTAATAGTAGGTGATCAACCTGTGCCTGACACAACGTCGGCTGGGATCGAACTTACGACCGCAGGGATGACAGTTGCACGTTGAAACCACTAGGCCAACACTGCTCAATAATAATATTTAAATACGTGATTCAAATAAAGAACCTATCTTTAATAATGAGCCTACAATGAAGACAGCATTAAGATAACAACCATGAACTTGATTTAGTACTTATTAACTTGCGCGTGCAAACACAATACGTCATATTTTATGTAATAACTTGTAGTTATCATGTGGCTTACAAAGCGTGACTTATTGTAAATGTACTACTTTGTAGAAATAAATAGACAAAGGAAGTTTTATGTAAAATAAAGATAATAAATAACTTTTATGATATAAATAAAACGCATGGTAATTCCACATCTCACTTGTTATTGTTCTTATCAGATAAGATTATTTTGACGATAGCGTCTGAGCACAATAAACAGCAAGATAGCATGACTATGTTAACGTCATTGGTATATCTACAGACCGTTAAGGTAGTACATTGTTTATCTATGGAAAATAGACAGATTGCAATGTTTTGTCGTACATAGCTTAGGCATAAGTAAATTTACAATACGAACCCAGGGACCGAAAATATAATCAAAATCAAAATACGTTTATTCAATTTAGATGCGTCTTAGCGCATGCTTATGAATGTCAAAAACGTTTACAAAATTCGCGAAAGAGCAAGACTACGCCATCCGTTCGCAAAACTACCAGGAGGCCTTGTTCTGAGAAGAACGGGCAAGAAACTCAGCAAGTTTTACCCTCCCTCTACATTACAATTATTCAAAGGAAAATGTCATAAACCAATAAAAACACTAAACCATGGGACTACCAATGGCCTGCACAATGCAATAAAGACGCCATTACAATCTCGAGAATTCAAAGTAATAAAAAAATGGTGATGGAATATACTGAAGTAACATTTCTATATATTCAATTATTCAATACTATTTCCTTATTAATAAAATACTAAAATGGTTGACTGCTAATCTGCAAAGACTACTATCACAAAGACTAAAGCTATCATTCGTCTGGTACGACTTCGCTTTGCGATATAAAATAATAAAAACATTTGTTATAATAAATAGGTTATCTTATTATTATCGTTATTTTACATTTATAATTAACTATAAGATAAAACTATGTATTTTAAAATTCTATTAAATTTTTACTAAAACCTTAGTCACCGATTCATTGTTTTAAAGTATTTCAATCGATAATTTGCTATTTATGACAATTTTGTTTATGTATAAAGCCTTATTTTACGACCGTCAATAAATTGAAAAGACGGAAGGAATTAATTAGCATATCGCGTGCCTATCCGAAACGACTCTGAAAATATTTCTCTTTTTATCTTTACAAGCATGCAGCCTTGTAAGTTTTCTTTTGTCTACCAAAACATTTCTATCATTTTCACCAACGTCTATACAGCTTTACCTAAAACGAAATGCTATAGTCTCATATTATTATGGAAATAAGTTCAGTGGCCAGTAATTTGGCAGGCTCTTCAAATGGACATTGTACTGACACGTCATCACAATTCACGTGAGGCGAAAACTCAAGTAGAAAATTCTACAGATTTAAATTTTACATGAAACTAAATGCTCGCTACATTGCAATCGACTAGCTGATACCACATAATGATATGTTCAAGGCCATCAGAAAACCATTAACGATAGCTTAAAACGATTAAACAAAACTTAAATGATGTTCGAAACAAATGACTATTTTGTTGCATAGTATTTAAAATTTATAGCCAGAGCTATCATTAGCGAACCTACGGTGATTTCGACTCACCACAGTCGTTTTGGTTGGCCAGAGCTACTGCCGCTGCGACGCATCTTTTGCAATCCTTACGGCATTTATCGCTCGATTTATTAAGTCGTGGTTCAGCTATAATAATTTGCAATAAAAATCTAAATGATACATTTTCTTCAAAGGTTTCTTTGTAATGAGAGCGGGGCCGTCCTAAGTTGATTTGTGACGAAACCAACTACGTGCTCCCAACGTAGACATTATTGTATTTAAACAACTGAACTTCAATTATCAAACTTTATGAGAAAAGTACGTATTTGTCTGTTAGCAATACAATGGGTAGCGCTATGAAACATCATGCAGCTTGAGGTTTTTGGAATAAACACAATAGTACGTGGGTGGTATACACATTCATGCGAGCGGATGTAAACAAATTCATTGCGTCAGCCGTTTGATGAAAACTGAAAGCACTTGACGAGAACAAGATAAAACCTATGTTAAGGCGACCATATCAGGTTATTTTCAGTTCACAATCAAGTTTGCTGCTGTTTAGTAATTGAAACGCCTCAATAAGCAATCAAGCGTGTAAAAATTACGTTTTAATATACATTAATATTCATAAATGCTTTTAAGTACTATTAATTATCTGTAAGGTTTCATAACGATTGCATTAATTAACTTCACAAACATAATTGTCCGTCTGAAATCAGAAGCTAATTAAAAGAGAAAAAAACTTGAAAATTTGATGTTGCAATACGACTGAGAACAAACAGCCAATACAATGTCGTGTATATTTATATCCAGATTCCAGGCAAGCCATGAACATGACCCTGATACGAATACGTCAAACGCGTGTAACCACCCGTGAAGCCCCATAAGCATTTTACCGTTTATAAATGCATTTCCAGTATTATAATACATTAATTATGATAAAAAGTAAATTAAAATACCGCCGAAACCGGTGTAACGTGAAACACAATTTCGTGATAAGACTTTATTCGAATCTTTCTATTTAAAATGTAATTTTGTGCTATAACCCAGTGTTCGCAGTGTGCGAATCAAAAATAGTCAGACACGTGACGTGATAAACTTGATCAGTTCAGAAGCTCTGTAAGCTTTGAAAACGAAAATAAACGTCATGTTACACGTGATTCCCGTCCGGGGCGAATCGGCGAGGACAAGCGGTGTCTTATTTAGATCAAACAATGTTAATGAGCCCTAACCGTCTAGGATTACAAATTTTTTGTTTTCGTCACACTTGTGTTTGGTATTAGGAAAACAACTAGCGCCGATCTTGTTAGATTTAGCATATTGGCATCAAGATATAGCAACCAACTACTTGTTAACATAAACATAGGACGTTATAGAAATTGCGTTGAAAGTGCATCCAGAACAATGTTGGCAATGAGATATCACTCAAGATGACAAACAGCTGTACAAACATTGACGGTAGATGATTTATAGCAAGATAACATTCTATGATCGTCTTTATTTGGAATGCTTTTTTTTTCTATTTCAGTTTACTTTCGTAGGTTATTTTTTTTGAATACGACAAACTTGAATCAAAAATAGATCACGATTGTTATTTTAATTAAGAAGGGCATAATAATCTAAAATAATTATTTGGCAATCGTTTCTTTATTTGACCTACCTCACGTGTTTTATCTGACACCTACATCTCGATAATTAGCGATCTAATAAATATTAAAGCACAGAATTTTGTGTCAGAAGAACAATAATAATCGCAAATAAATCATATTCTCTGATTCTATTACTTTGATACAACTACTTCTATTATATATTAAGTTGTGAAATATTTTCAAATGTTTAGTCAGATATGAATTCCATTCAAAAGAATTTCTTTTAATAATTTATGAATGCTAAATCAATATGTATTTATATCGATTTGGGTCACGTAGCGTTTTTTATTATTTATTAAATGAGTATAAAGTTAGTTACGTTTCTGTATTTATTAAAGTTGCATTATTACTTTATTCGATATCAAAAAAGTATGATATTTAGGTAACTGTGTTCAATATAAATAAATGACTTGTTATTATGTTATCATGTTCAATTTAATTTCTAAAAAATGCAATATCTAATCTAATTAGATTATAAACATAAATAACAATGATTAACAATCAAGGTTACAATAATAATGCAAGCATAATAACTGAATTAGACATACTTTAGTATACACATATTACATTATATGTACTGAAATGAAATCTAAATTTTACTAAAAAGTTAAAGTTGCAACTCACCTTCCTCCGGGCTGAGATCTACAAACTTCACACCACCACTGAAAAAGAAAAATACAGTTGCAATTTCGAAATAGGATAATTTATAAGATGGAATCTTCATTCAGAAAGTATCCATAATGTTAAATTAAATTCTGTTATTTTTAGTTAAATAAAACATAATTATTACGAAATGTAAAAGAGAAGAACAATATTATAGTAAGACCATAATGGTACAATAGATATTGGAAGTTTCAATTTGAGAGGGTCAAAAAGTGAACATTAATTTAATAAGTAAATAAATGTCATATCTATGCATTATGCACCGTCTTCATGATGGTTGCACTTCATACCTTAAGAGGACGGTAGCCGTTTCCGGCACCCGGAACACCTGGAAACAGATACAATGTGGAACCATGTCTTATCGGATCTCCATTTGGAGAAACCAAAACCCACATACATTATCTAACACTCATCAAGCAGAACAGGCAGTATAATCTAATTAAATTTTGTAATTGATTTATATATTAATAGTTGACGTACATTTTTCTACTTCACAATTTGTAGCAAAGTAGAAAGCTCAATATTAATTTAACTAAAAAACCAATTTTTCACCAGGACGAAAATTAAGGATGTCGACCAGAAAACAACATGCAAGTGATTAATGGTCATTTTGTATATTAAATTGTGAAATCATAATTACCTTCCATCCCAAGTTTTCGAAGAAAGTACTAAGACGTGACTGGCCGGTGGTTTTTCCGCCGCAAGGCCCTGTTTAGGTTAAAGCATTTGTATAATCAATGAAAATATTTAGTTGCCCCACGTGGTACAATGTATCTAATAAATAACAAAATATGTACAACTTTATTTAACAAGTTATTGAATCAGAAAGTCTTTTTTATAAGCCTTTTATTTTGACATAAATAATTATAATTATGGACTAAAAACTCACCTCCGGTCAGCACTAGCTTGTATACAGTTTTCTGGGACTGATTCGCCATTTTCAAGAAAAGCTTAGAAATAAATAATTAAATATAAATTACACTACGCGATTACGATGAAAATTAATTATCATAAAATTGATGAATAAACTATAGTGTGCAAAAGAGCCATCACAGTTTAAAATGCATCGCCCGATAGGCGTGCCGTGAAAAGAATGAATAATTGAAATTGCACAAATTTTAAAGCGCGACGTGATCGTTTATTAATGTCAACGTCACGCTACAAGTGTCAAATGGCAACAGCTGTCAATTTTTGTCAATCAGACATATTACAGACTACAATATCTTTTTATCTATAATATAAAAATGAATCGCAAAATGTGTTGGTAAGCGCATAACTCAACAACGCCTGGACCAATTTGGCCAATTCTTTTTTTAATATATTCCTTGAAGTACGAGGATGGTTCTTACGGAGAAAAATTAAAAAAAAATTGAGTGAAAAAGTCTAAAAACAACACTTTTCTATATTCCCATACAAAATATTCGTAATAATACTTAAAAGTCAATTTGCACTTTAATACCATATCATAAAGTTCAAGTGTTAGTGGAGGGGTTCCGGGAAGGTAAATTTTAATTTTTTGACATAATGTATTTGTTGTCTTAACAACTTTCTTTTTTTTTATCTTACTAGCTAGACCGGTGTCCCGAATAGCAGAATAAGTATTAAAAAAATAAATAAAGAATCGACTGTTAGGCGGTACGATGTTCGCCAGGCCAGCTAGTACTTAATAAAAATGAAGTTTTCGCGTAAAGTTATAAAAAAACACATCGTTTAGAACACCATACCGATTATATTGGCCAAAATCAAGTCTCAGCTGAATTCTATAGTATTAGGTACATTAACAACGTCATCGGCTGTTACGACTTTCGGTTTTACGACCAAATATGAGTACCTAGTTCCTTCGATGTCCTTATAACAGATATTGACAGTGACTGTATATCTATGATCTAGTTAGAATTTTGAAATATAAGCGCAACTTAAAATTAGTTTTATTTACACTAATTGATAATTGTTATTCCAACTTTAATTTAATCAATTCATTTCGTAAATATCAACAAATGAAAATATGTACAGATAGGCTTGGAATTCTACAGACAGGGCAATTCAAACACGATTATGTATTGTAACAATTATTTAAAATACTCCCGAATAATTTATTGATATTGGGCACTGAAGTTTAGAACATGGATTATTATAATTTTCAGCTATTACATTTATATTTATGCAATTTTTAGTCTCTGATTCAAACGCTCTTTGAAGAGATAACACCTGCACAGGAATATGTCGCCAATACTTTCCCAAACACCTATTTTTTATTTCGAAGTAAGCAGGTTCTCCAAAATTATCGTCCTCATCTGAAATAAAAAATAAAAAAAACTTAGCTTGGAAATGAACGCAACATTAATTGAGTTCATCCATAAAGAAATTTAAGTGAAATATCTTTTACTTTACTTACCATCTAAATCTGGTACTTGTTCTTGATCAACCCATCTGGTTTCAATATTAACACATATAAAACATGTCCTAAATTCATTACTAATACATCTTGCAAGGTTAACAAACATGTTAAGAAACTTCAAACCTAAAAGTAAATATTTATCATGCAATGAGAATATTTAATACTTAATATCTGTACTGTACCTAATACTGATCTAAAGAGTTTGTAATTTGCTTATCTCAAGGATTACTTACTAGTTTGAGTTACAAAATTGTTTTTTGTGATGAAAAATAAATAATTCTATAGATATTCAAGTTAACACAGGTGAAATTAATTATTAGGCACAACTTATAACAAACCATGTTTCAATTGGTAGTAGTAGTCAATAAAAGTAATTTTATTTTATTTAAAATCTCAAGTCCTATTAGACATTTTAATGTTATGTAGCATCTTACCAATTTTATTATTGTCGCCAAAATGCTGGAACATTAAACATGGTAGTGAATCTAATATTACAAGAGATAAACAATCAAAAACTATCTTTTTAGTTTTTATTGATTCTAATAAACTTATAAGATCATTCATTGAAAAAATTTGCACTATATTGATGTTCAGCATGATAATTGCCATTTCCTAAAACAAAAAGTTCTCAATAATGTTACATCTCCATTGAAAAATAATTAACATGTTGTTTTAACACTATTACAATAATTTTATTTTATTTTTTTATTAATAATTAGGATACCTCTTTTTTAATTTACATGTATCATAATTTCAATAGGTACCTTGTGTGATAGCCCATGAGCTTCTAAGATTTTTTGTATTCTAACTGCTGAAAAATCTCCTTTTGTATCAATGTAAATTACAGAATTAGACGGCTTTGCACTGTTAATTGCTAGTTGCATACATAACTGAGATTTCCCGGAACCAGCTAAGCCACACACTTCAGTTAGAAATCCAATTGGAATACCCCCATTTAAAATTGTATCCAATCTAAAAAATTTAATGTTTAGAAACAATTGAAAATAACTTATAACATTTTATAAATTTATATACAGTTGGAAACTTTTATAACAGTTACCTTTTAATACCAGTTTCCAGATATCTTTTTTCAGTTAAATATTTGGTACGTAAAGTTGTCCCAGCGATTGATGGGGCGGAATATTTTTTAAAAATAATATCTCGTATATCTAATATACAAACTACATCTAATTTTGTAATTTTTGATATCTTTTCAACATCTTCTTGAAGAAAATCTGCGATTGTGTTTATACAATTTTTTGTCAATTTTTTGACCAGCACAGTAGATAAAGCCGAGTGAATAGTTGAATTTAATTTTTCCATTTAATAGGGTAATTTAGAACTATTTAAAAATATAATTGCAAAATCAGAATTTTTGCAAGTAATATTAACGGCTATTTACAAGTAAAATTTCAGTATCTACTTCACTAGTCACTTCTATTTAGTGGAAAATTAAATTGTAATTGTATGTAATTATGTATATGTAATTTCACATGTTATTCTAACGTTCCACTTGTTTTCTTAAATGATCCCCACTGTATTTTTCGGGTTTCATTTAGAAATACGCCTGAATTTTATGATACTGATTATGTAGGTGTCTCGGAGGAACTTGATCCAAGTAATTTTGACTGATTTTGAGTGTCGGAGTTGCGTCTAAGTAAAAACTTAAATATAATTTTGTGTATTGTATTGAAATTCGTTAAACGAAATGTAGATTTTATACTTTTCTATTAATTATTATTATATTTCAAGCAGCGTGTATTTGAGAACATGTGAAACGAAACGTAAACCGCTATTTTGAATGTAGATTTTGACAGAAATTACACTGACAGATTCAATCCGTTACTAGTAACGTGAATGAGCTTCTGCGTTTATTTTATTTAGATATTTTGAAAACTTGGCTATTTTTTTTTTGGCTCTGGCACGGTCTGTGCATTAGCCAGCGTCAAGTAGGTATCGAGGTAATTGTTTTATAGCACTACTAGCTGACCGGCAAACGTCGTTATGCCATACGTATATTATTTCTAGGAAACATTTTTTTTAGTTCAATAAAAATGACTATCTAGGTACTATAATAAAAATAGGGGTTGATCGTAGAGGGGTGACAATTAAGGGTTGTATGTATTTTTGTATGCTGTAACATAAAAAAATAAAAATAAAAAGTTTTGCCTAAAAAATAACAATAATAATTTACAAGTGGGACCCTTAACATTTAGGGGGTGAAAAATAGATGTTGTCCGATTCTCAGACTTACTGAATATGCATAAAAATTTCATAAGAATCGGTCGAGCCGTTTCGGAGGAGTATGGGAACGAACATTGTGACACGAGAATTTTATATATCAGATTAATTAATATTTACTACATGTTAACTGTTACATTAATATTTAGGTATCTACATGTGAAATAAGACAAAACCTTTGAAGAATATAAAGGTTTTAATAAGCTAAATTAACAGTAAAATATTTTGGTTACATTTGATACATTGACAAAAGTTAGTGTCTAAACAGATTGACAATATCATCATTTTATAATAGTATCATGTAAGAAGTTTACATCAAAGAGGTTTACATCATTCTCCCGCACTATTTTAAATGTAATCTTTTAATAATTCTGGTCTTTTACGGACGCGGCCAGATCTACGAAGTGTTGGCTCCGGCGGTGATGATGATGGTAACTCGGTGCCAGATCTACGAAGTGTTGGCTCCGGCAGTGATGATGATGGTATCTCGATGTCAGATCTACGAAGTGTTGGCTCCGGCGTTGGTGATGATGGTAGATCAGTCTCTAGCTCTCTGCTATTATCAAGTACCACAGGTCCCATCTCATTAGATAAAGGAATTTCCAAGTTTTGGTCTTCTGTTTCCGTACGTGGTTCTGTGGCGTTATGATAGTCATTATTTATTCGCAGATCTACCCCTTCTGAACCCAATGGTGCTAAATGACGATTTGACACCGTTGTTTCTCGGCCATCTGGGAACCGAATGTATGAATAGTCAGGATTGCTGTGTATCAATTCAACCTCTTCTACTAATGGCTGATATTTATTTGTACGATTAAATTTCTTCATCAAGACTTGTCCAGAATTTGTAAGCCACGATGGAACAGAAGTGCCGTTAGTAGATCGTCTTGGGTGTCTAAACATTCATTCATGTGGAGTGCAATTTATGGCTGTACAAAGTAAAGATCGAATCGAATGTAAGGCTTGTGGTAATACTTGCTCCCAATTTTCTACCGAAAGATTCTTCGTCTTCAGCGCCAAAAGAATCGTTCTCCAAAGAGTAGAATTCAATTTTTCTATTTGCCCGTTACCTTGAGGGTTATAAGCTGTAGTTCTACTTGTGGCAATACCTCTAACATGTAAAAAATCCTGCACTTCGGCAGAGAGAAATGCTGTTCCGCGATCTGAATGAACGTAAGAAGGCATGCCGAATATCATAAATAAGTTGTTGAGGTGTTTAATTACAGTTTTCGAGCTTACATCTGAGCATGGGAAAGCAAACGGGAAACGTGAAAATTCGTCAATCACGGTAAGTATGAATTTATTATTATTGTTTGTTGGAACTGGTCCTTTAAAATCTAAGCTAAGGCGTTCAAAAGCAGCCGTCGCTTTAACAAGTTTCCTCTGGTCATCAAAAGTATTTCGGAAGAATCTAGGTTTTACTTCAGAGCAGGTTTGACAAGATTTTGTCATTGTTCTGACTTCTTCAATGGAATAGGGAAGGTTTTTAGAGCGAACCCAGTGAAACACACTCGTTACCCCTGGATGACAAAGAGCCTCATGCAGCGAGAAAAGTTTTGCAGTACGTGTTTCTACAGTGGCACAAACTCGGGATAGTGCATCAGCAGCATAGTTCTCTTTCCCCGGTCTGTATATAATATCAAATTTGAAAACAGCAAGTTCCAGTCGCCATCTTTGAATCTTTTCATTCTTTATCTTACTTGAATGTTTCATATTAAACATAAAAGAAACCGAGCGTTGGTCAGTTACCAACTTAAAGTGTCTACCGATAAGGAAATGTCTCCATTTCTTCAATGATTCAACAATGGCGTACGCTTCTTTTTCAATGGCGGAATGGTTTTGTTCGCTTGAATTCAAAGTTCTTGAGAAAAACGCCACTGGTCTAGAATTTTGCGTAAGTACTGCTGCAATGGAATGATCGGAAGCGTCAGTTTCGACTGTAAAAGGTATATTTTCATCAATTGCATGTCTAGAAGACTTTGCGATATCATTTTTCAGGCCTTGGAAACATTTAATTTGCTCGCTTGTGAGCGGAAAAGTAGTCGTATTAGCAAATGAGTGGATCCGTTCAGAAAAGTTTGAAATCCACTTAGAATAATGTGCGAACATGCCGAGTGTCCTTCTTAAGGTCGGTAAATCGCTTGGTGCAGGTAAATTAATCAGTGGCTTGAGTCGCTCACTGTCAGGTTTAATTATGTGGTTTTGAATATTATAGCCTAGAATATTAATTGACTCTTGAGAAAATTTGCATTTTAGCATACTCAGTGTTAAACCGTATTTCTTTGCGGCATTCATAAAACTTTCTAAGTTATGATCGTGTTCTTGAAGAGTACGGCCACAAATAGTTATATCATCAAGATACGCATATGTGTTTTGAAGCTTTTCTTTCCTTATAATCCAATCGATTGTTCGTTGGAAACTCGAAACACCATTTGTTACTCCAAAAGGGATACGCCTGAACTGGTACAAATTTCCGAGCGCTTCAAAAGCGGTAAATTTTCTTTCTTCGGGTAGTATAGGTACTTGATGGTACGCGCTTTTCAAGTCTATTAGGCTGAAAAATAAATTCTTTGCCACTTTCGAAACTAAGTCCTCAATGTTTGGTAAAGGGTACGCGTCGAGTTCTGTGTAACGATTAATTGTCTGGGAGTAATCAATCACAAGACGTTTTCTATGAGTTTCGGTTTTTGTTATTAGTACTTGGGCCCTCGACGGTGATTTACTTTCTTCAATCACGCCTTCTTCTGTAAGGTTTCTGATTTCC
Organism: Pieris macdunnoughi; assembly: GCA_905332375.1. Classification (NCBI taxonomy): domain Eukaryota; kingdom Metazoa; phylum Arthropoda; class Insecta; order Lepidoptera; family Pieridae; genus Pieris; species Pieris macdunnoughi. The sequence continues at coordinate 2,863,441 of CAJOBZ010000014.1, read as the reverse complement.
TCTTTAATAAATTCACTATCCTCTTTGCTGTGCCTTCGAGACTTAATAGCAATAGGTTTGCAGTTGGGAGATACATTTGCAAAAAAGCGGTACAGCTGGTACTGATGCTTCGGCTACGTTACATACTTGAAGTGGATGTTTTGGCCCACCGAAAGAGAACTCTAGCGATGAATGTTCTTCGAGGACGTCATGGCCGATAATTATGTCAGCACAAAGATTTATGATTTCCAATTTTCAGGCTTTGCAAAGTTTGACCTTCTACTTGTGAAGTATGATTAAGAGAGGCCATAGAAATAATCTGATTGCAGGATTTTCTTTTTAACCCGCATAGTCTTGCAAAACTGTCATTTATAAAACTGATGGAGCTGCCGGTGTCGAGAAGTGCCTCTGCTCTTATTCCTCGAATAAACACGGGTACAGTTGCTTTGTGTAATGAATAAGGTGACGCTGCTGTGATACAAGAAAGATTTTCAGTACCTACTACCATAAAATTTGTAGGTTTAGAAGAGCTTCTGCAAACAGTGGCAAAGTGCCCCTTCTTGTTGCAGAGCTGACAAGACTTTTCAAATGCAGGGCAGTTCTTACGAGGATGTATTTGTCCCCCACAAAAGAAACATTTTCGTCGTCGAGGATTATTAACAGAAGAGCAGGTCTCGTCGTGCACAGTTTGTGATTTGGGACAGACTAATTTAGGTTCTTCTTGAACGGCATTTAAAGACACAGTATGTAAGCTTTGAGAGTTGATCTCTGCAGTTTCTAGAGAGAGTGCTTGATTGTAAGCTTGGTCAAGTGTTAGATTTAAGTTTTCTAAAAGCCTTTGTCTGATTTTATGCGATGATATACCGGATATGAAAGCATCACGCACGCTATCGTTTTTGTTTGATTCTGCATCAACAGCCGCAAAGTCACAATCTTTAGAAAGTAGTTTCAAAGCTTGTAAATATATGTCGATACTTTCTTCTGATCGTTGTTTCCTTGTTGCTAACATGTGTCTAGCAAAAATCAGATTTTTTGGTTTTACATACAGTTTTTGCAGTATTGTGATCGCTTCTTCGTAGTTCGTGGCTTCGCTTATATATGTGCATATATTTGGTGATATATGATTTATCAAAAGCTGAAACTTTATGCTGTCCCATTTTTCTGACGGAGGAACCGACTGTGCATCTGTTTCTGGAGCGGTCGGTTTCTGCACGGAAATGAAGCTTTCGAAAGTCTTATGCCAGTGTATCCAAGCTTTCGTACCAGAGCTATTTGACGGGTCGATATCAAATCTTTCAGGGCGAAGATATTTATCCATGTTTCTTTTTATTTAGCTTATTAAATTGAAATAAGACAAAACCTTTGAAGAATATAAAGGTTTTAATAAGCTAAATTAACAGTAAAATATTTTGGTTACATTTGATACATTGACAAAAGTTAGTGTCTAAACAGATTGACAATGTCATCATTTTATAATAGTATCATGTAAGAAGTTTACATCAAAGAGGTTTACATCAACATGTAAACTAGATCTTGGTTAAGTTAGGTCCGCATTTATGACAACATCGTTTCAGTCAACCTCAACTTATGTGTTACTAGTCTATTCTACCCCTAGAGTGTTATTTTAAATCCGTGGAGGGACAGCAGCCCCCACATGCATTTCCCATAGCGCTGGAGCCTGGAGCTGTCCAAAAAACCTATTATTATCTATTGTAAGGTGAGGTTAGGTAATATTTTTTTTAAATCCTGTTTCCGGCGCGTGGAAGTGGTTGGGTGTGATAACCCTATCCCTCCTACTCCCCCACTCGCAACCCCCTATACGGGCGACGTATTTCTAATTTTTTACCCAAGATATTGTTATGCCTGACATATAGTATTCTGTTATTAAGGAGATCATAAATCCATTTACCAATTGTCCAGGTATACCAGAATTACTGGCGACTACTGACTTAACTGAGTACCTTCAAAGGTCAAACCGTACCATAAGCTTAACTCCACAGTGCATAAGTACCTATTAAGTAGAGGTGGGTGTGATAACTCATAACTTATGCGCTTGCTGAGAACTATATATATCGTTGTTTAAACGTTAAGGCGGCCATTCACGGGCGATCTATATGGCTTTCTCGCCACGATACCTTACGTCGCGCCGAGCCAAATTCATGCAATTCACGAACACGCCAGTGAGCCGTTCCATTTGATCATTTTGAGTGTAGGCGTCGACAGCACCGGACGTCTTCATAATGAACTTCGATTCGGAAGATGAGTTTTATTTGTCTACCATAGCGATTTGTCTATTTAAAAAAAAAAGAAAGTGGTGTAAGGATTGGTTGCTGAAAAGATCGCAACTCACTCACATGAATTTAATGAAGAAGTTGATTTTTTTTCTAAACTTATAAATAAATTGAATAACATAGTCACGGTGTGAACTCATTGCGAAAACGATTTATATTAACAATGCGTCACGTACTTCTCGTCCAACGGCTAAACGCTAAGTAAAATCAAAAATCAAATTGGTGTCTTTGGCTCGCGACTCGCGAGTAACACCATTCACAAACGAGCAAACCGTATGGCACGACGGCTCAGACCGACCGGACCATTGGTTTTCTGCATTCACAAGCGCGCCGCTACACCGCCGCTACGCTACAAATCGCTATGGTAGACAAATAAAACTCATCTTCCGAATTTACGACTACGTCAGACAAATTAATTTTATTTAACTGACATCGACCTTAGAACGTAAATTTCCTTAGGTGCCCCTTTTTATTTGCATAATACTATATTTATAATTTGATTTGATTCTATTGTTTAAGAGAAGTTAGCAAAACACTAGAAAAAAAAGACTGTAAACTAAAATTTTGTGATTGAGATATTTTTTTTCATAATTAATTATTGGATAGAGAAGCGACGCTCGCATAATCTGTAGTCTGTACACTTGCCAGTTGCGGTTCGCCTGCCGCCATTCTTGTTTGCTGTCAAAAATCAAACGCGAGAAACTGAAAAGCTTTGCCCAATGTCGTGAATCATTTAGAAGTTGATCGTAATTTAAATCGCATATATCGAGTTCTTCATTATTTATTGATGTTTTATTTTATTTTTCATCATGTCAAATATATCTCTTGATAAGGAAACGTTCTATCGGCGTATGAAAAGGCTGTACGCAGCATGGAAGGTGTGTATCAATAACCACAATAACGCTGTTGTGTGCATTGGCTTATATTCTTATTTATTTCAGGCTGCAGCAGCTGATACAAAAAGTGATGATATACTGGCCAAAGTGGATTGTTTGGTATCATGTGTTGGAGTTGATGAAGATACACTTTACAGCAAGTCAACAGCTTTACAGGTACCTATTGGAAATTAAATTTTTTAACGGTACAAATATTATCATTGTCGTTCTTTAATAAATTATTATTTTTTTTTTTCCATAGACATGGCTGTTTGGATATGAGCTTCCAGACACAATAACTGTACTTACTGAACAGAGCATGTGTTTTCTTGCAAGTAAAAAAAAAATTGAGTTTTTACGACAAATAGAAAACGGAAAAGAAGAAACAGAGCTACCTCCAGTAAAATTATTAATTAGAGACAGAGTAAGTTTACTTTTAGTCACAGTTTTGAATATGGTTTTGGTAAGGTTGATTCTTCCTTTTTTTCAACAATCAGCTAACAGTTTTCCTAGACAGATTTTAACAGTAACTATTTTGCTACATACTTTGTATTGGACCTGGATTTGACTAAGCCTAACATTTGGAATGTTATTATGAACTATATAATATATTATTTATTTTCAGAATGATAAAGACAAAGAAAATTTTAGTAAATTGATTCAAGAGATTAAAAAATCAAAATCAGGAAAAACACTTGGTGTATTTGCAAAAGATAATTATCCTGGTGAATTTTGTGAGAGTTGGAAGAATGTTCTTAAGGGAGAAAAGTTTGAGAATGTAGACATAAGTTCTTCAATTGCTTTATTAATGGCAACCAAAGAAGACCCTGAAATTATCACAATTAAAAAAGCATGTTTGGTTACTGTTGATGTATTTACTAAATATTTAAAGGATCAAATAATGGAGATTATTGATTCTGATAAGGTAACTTTTTTATTTCTAATTTATTTGCCACTTACATGATACAATGTCTCTTTTGTCTGCAATTCTCTTAGCTTCTTACCTCAATAAATATACATTTAGTGTCTCTACACTCTTAAACCCTAATTAGTGATTGTATGAATAAATCAAATCTGAATATCATTGATTCATATAATAAATAGACCAAAAATAAGTGTATTACTAATGTAAATTTTGTTATGTTTCTTAATATATGCGGCCAGTTCTCATATGATAGGCGTTATAAATGGCTTAGCTTCTAAGGCTTAGAAGAACCAACAATAAACTTAAAACAAGTTACAAAATAATACTGTTCACCAGAGCACACATATTTTATAATTATTTTGTCTTTCAGAAAGTTAAACATTCAAAATTAGCAGAAGGTGTCGAAGCAGCAATATCAGATAAGAAATATGTAACAGGAGTTGATACAAGTCAAGTTGATATGTGTTATCCTCCAATTATTCAATCTGGTGGCAACTACAGTTTAAAATTCAGTGCAATATCTGACAAAAATCATTTGCATTTCGGAGCAGTTGTCTGCTCACTGGGTGCCCGATATAAGTCATACTGCTCAAATATAGTCCGCACATTACTGGTCAATCCAACAGATGATATTCAAAGCAATTACAATTTCCTTGTCAATTTGGAAGAGGAAGTTATGAAACATTTGGTAGCTGGTGCAAAGTTATCTTCTGTTTATGAAGCAGGCCTGGCCTTAGCTAAGAAAGAAAAACCAGATCTTGTCGATAACCTTACCAAAAATTTTGGGTGAGTATATAGAATATAAATGATGGAGTGATTTTCCTGTTCTGTTATTTTACATTCATTCTAAATTTCAGTATTATCAATGCATCAGATTGCAAAGTTTACTTATATGAGTGATTTTCAGATTTGCAATGGGTATAGAATTTCGTGAGAGCTCAATTGTGATTGGTCCAAAAACATCAATTGTAGCAAAAAAGGGAATGGTGTTTAATATCAATATAGGCTTAGCAAATCTCAGCAATAAATCGGCATCAGATAAAGAAGGAAAGGTGAGATTTCCACTTCCACAATTAGTGTTATTTTTTTAATTACAAAATAAAAATATTTTAAATATTGCTATATACGCAAAAATATTGTCCCAAACAAAATCACAGTCATTACATTCTTATATATTCGAGTCCATCAAGCAGGTATATAATATTTAACATAAACGATTTCAGACATATGCTCTTTTTATTGGAGACACGGTATTAGTGAATGAAGAGCAACCTGCATCTCTTCTCACACAATCTAAAAAGAAAATCAAGAATATTGGTATCTTTTTGAAAGATGATGATGAGGAAGAGGAAGAAGAGAAGGAGAATAAGACTGAAATTCTTGGTGAGTCATATTACCTATTTTAATTATATAGACTTCATTAATATTGAGGTTAAGGATTGATTTTCAAAATACTCTAGAATTGTATGTCTTAAATTTTGTGATGTTTTTTACAATGATTCTTCTGAAGTTATCTCGGAACATTAATCTGATGTGGGTTTCAATGCAATTTTAAAATACTAATCAAATATAAAACTGGAAAATATTACTGGCGTTCCATGTGCCTGTTAAATATAATCTTATTAGTGATATACAGTCAAAATCTATTATAACAACATCGAAGGGATTACTCATATTTGGTCATAACAGCCGATGATGTTGTAATTAAGTGCCTAATACAATAGAATTCAGCCGGGACCTTTGATTCTGGTCAATATAACCGGTGTGTTGTTCAGAACGATGTCGTCGTAAACGCTTCTGACTGTATATGTTTCCCACACAATTTTAATAACCATGTAAATAATGTAGAGGCGATCTAATATCCATAACAATTAGACTTTAATAGGGGACTCAAAACTAATCCACTGTTTTTACTCAGGGACATTGTTTGTATATTGTGTTTTTTTTATATTCGATGCTGTAAAAACGGATGTGCTATAATTGATACAATTTTTTTACATGCTAATGTGGATGGATAGAAAATGGAGGTGAGTTTAATGTTATAACCGCTGCATGTTATGTCTTTTGTATATGCTATATTTTATTGTTAATTCATTTTTTCTCTAAAGTTTAATTATCACATTAAAATATTTGACATAATATTAAACAGTTCAATGCAAATTGGTTAATAATATGTAATAACTTATCAGGATTGTACCCTAGACAAGTTTATTAGGGAGCGTTCAAGGATTACGTAACGAATTTTGGTCCTTTTGTAAAACGTTACGATACGGGGATTGAATTACGCGTTATTGTTAATATAATTTTCGACTTTCCAGTACATAACACCACATAATGGTAACTTTTAGGTGTAAAGAGTCACTAGGTGGTCACGAAACGCTTGAAACGGAGAAAAACGTTACGGCGCTTTACATGGGGGGGTCAATAATCTCCAAAAATTGCGTGACGTAATACTTGAACGCTCCCTTTACCAGTGTAAGGGCTCTGCAACTTTCAATAGTGAAAGAGATCCCGATCCAAGATATCTGCGCTAGTTACGGAGATGCGAGACGCTATTGCGTTGGACTGTGTCATGAATCATTTTTTTAAATTAAATTCATAGATATTTTTTTAATCAACATATCATACTGTATAGTTTCATGAGACTGAGTTAACCAAAATAAAATCACCAATTTTGCTTTATTTCCTTAATATACGGACCTACAAATGGACATTTTATAAATAATGATTTTAGGGCGTGGCAAGAGAACAGCTGTTATCGAGTCCAAACTCCGAACGGAACATTCCTCAGAAGAAAAGAGAAAAGAACATCAGCGAGAGCTCGCGATAGCTCTCAATGAGAAAGCCAAGGAGAGATTGGCGAAACAGTCGAGTGGGAAGGAAGGAGAGAAAATTAGAAAGAGCACTGTCTCATATAAGAGCATCAGTCAGATGCCAAGAGAAAATGAAGTGAAGGAATTGAAATTGTATGTTGGTAAGTTAAAATATAGTGTAAAGAAAAACCATATGTGTATGGTCTTAGACTGGCTGTCAACCAGCTTCCCTCATAAAGGTTCACATGTAAATAATTATATACTTACTCAAGTAACCTGGTAATGGCATATTTCATATCTATAAAGAAGGGATGGATCTCTGCAAGTACTGGACCCGATCTCCCCTAGCTATTTCTAAAAGTGTATGGCCCGGTCTGTGATGGATACTTGCTGTGTCAAGTATCTTCACAAGCCAACAATGGGCGTGGAGAGGTGGACGCAACCGCCGCATCGCATCTCGGGAAGCGGATGAGACTCTGCTGTTACTGCATCCCGCCTAAGGCGATTGTTGGTGGCGCCTTGTTAATAAATCATATCTGGATTTCTCGGTCATAGAGTTTTTTTTTCAAGCATTTGTTTTAATATTGCACTTATATTTTTATTTGGTCTCTATATAACTCAATATTCACAATGAAGGCTTTACATTCCAAACAGCGATCACACCACATCATAAACATCGCAAACCTGTAAACGCACTTTCTTCGCCCAACGATTTTTCTCTTTAGAGGCCCTCTCGTCTTCAACCACTTTCTTAAAAACAATTTTCAATATCGATTTAAAACGTCATACATTCGCTACCAGTCCTATACAAGATCTACTCAACCTGTCCTATGCTTAAACCGAAAGTATTCTTCTTGTGCAACAGTAATCTTATATATAAATTTCTCGTGTCACAATGTTAGTTATAATACTCCTAACGACTCCTCCGAAACGGCTTGACCGATTTTTATCAAATTTTATATGCATATTCAGTAGGTCTGAGAATCGGCTACTATCTATTTTTCATACCCCTAAGTGATAAGGGGTGTCCACCCCAAAATATTTTATTTTTTGGTAATTTTTTTTTGTTTTAATTTTTTTATGGTACAGCATACAAAAATACATAGGTACAACCCCTAATTTTTACCCCTCTACGATCAACTACTATTTTTTATTAAATAAGATTTTTATTGAACTAAAAAAATGTTTCCTAGAAATAATATACATGGCAAAACGACGTTTGCTGGGTCAGCTAGTTTAATTATAAAATTGTAAATGTTATGCAGAATTTATTACATGCAGTAGCTAAAATAAGTATGTCAAATGGATGAGAATAGATGCCAACGACACAAGCAATCCTAGTGTGGGGACTAGTGCACTTTCTCTTTTAATTATATACCTTTTTTATTATGTGTAATAAAGATTTTTTTCTTCATTTAAATAATTTCAACCTTAATATTTTTAGATCGTAAATACGAAACTGTTATATTGCCGATATTCGGTGTCCCAGTACCATTCCATATATCAACGATTAAGAATATATCGCAGTCGGTAGAAGGAGACTATACATACTTGAGAATTAACTTTTTCCACCCGGGAGCCACAATGGGAAGAAACGAGGGGGGAAATTATGCACAACCGGACGCCACATTTGTTAAGGAAGTGTAAGTATGAGGATTCTGCATTTGCATAATTCCCTTATGATTCCTTAGAATTTTCATGAATCTTGAATATGATACAATTATATAATATTTGTTGTCTTCTGTGGTCAATTGTAAAATTTGTTCCTCATAGTTAAATGTCTCACATTATTTTCCAGAACATATCGTAGTACAAACACAAAGGAGCCAGGTGAAATATCCCCTCCATCATCAAACCTCAACACCGGCTTCAGACTCATAAAAGAAGTTCAGAAGAAGTTCAAAACGAGAGAAGCAGAAGAGAGAGAGAAAGAGGATTTAGTTAAACAAGACACATTGGTTCTATCACAGAGTAAAGGAAATCCCAAGTTAAAAGATTTGTATATCCGACCCAACATTGTCACAAAACGAATGAGCGGGTCCCTTGAAGCTCATTCAAATGGTTTTAGATTTACTTCAGTAAGAGGAGATAAAGTAGATATTTTGTACAATAATATTAAGAATGCATTCTTCCAGCCGTGTGATGGCGAAATGATTATATTGCTACATTTTCATTTGAAACATGCTATTATGTTCGGTGAGTGAAATTATAATAATCCTGTTTTTCAATATTATTGTGTCTAGCACAGCCTTCAACTCCAATTTTGACAGGTGTTTGTTACCAACAGACAGTTGACATTAGACAGCTGACATTAGGCATCTTTAAGCGATTCTTTGATGAATTCCTGTGAATTTATTTTACAATTTAGCATGAAAACTATTTTAAATATTTTTTTAACCAAATTGAACAATGTCTTCGGGAGAAAATTCTCTATTTATGTAATGATAAAATACGAAAATATATGTTTTTGTATTGGTTCAGAATAGTTTAATATATTATTATATTTTGTGATTCCAGGTAAAAAGAAACATGTAGACGTCCAGTTTTACACGGAAGTGGGAGAAATCACCACAGATCTTGGTAAACACCAGCACATGCACGATAGAGATGATTTAGCAGCGGAGCAGAGTGAGAGAGAACTCCGGCATAAGCTGAAAGTTGCTTTTAAGAGTTTTTGTGAACGAGTTGAAAATATGACCAAGCAGGAAGTGGAGTTTGATACGCCTTTCAGGTAGATTATTGTGTATGATATTTATTGACAATTGGGTAAACTTTGTAAATGCTTTTGAGTTTTGCAGAATCTGATTTTGAGTACTAACAAATATGTCAAACATAAAATAAGTTTTTGGACAGGTCTTGAAACTAAATGTTTAAATAAGACATACTCAATTTTTTTTAATGAAATCGTATCCATTGACCATCTTCGTTGGATGTAAACGTTTTCATATTATATTTTATGCGTTTTTTAATGTATGTATTTAAGTGTACACGCAATTTTGGTGGTCGCTGATATGCTAGTCACATGATCAATTCTTTTGTTATAAAACAAACAAAAAAACGTGTGGCATTCGGGGACTGCCGCGGTAAAGCTATTGCATAGCATTTTTATCAACTTGAGCAATTATTATTATTTATTTATGCAGTAGTTTTTTTCTTTGATATTAATTCAATCTACCAGACTCAGACTAACACGCCTATATAGTCTGTCTCACTCTAACGCGTACTGGCTGCACCGGCGGCGCTTACGCTACGTCACCGATATTGTCAGAGATGTGAATACGCAGTATGCGTTCTGTCCCACTCTGACGCACCTACGCTACGTCACCGATCACATTAGACCGATATGAGACGCAGTATGCGTTCTGTCCCACTCTAACGCGTATTGGCCGCACCTATATTACGTCATCGTGTGTTAGGTTTTTATTTTCGTTACGTAAATTCTTGATTGGGTCGCCGCCTTCAAAGCCCGCGATAAAATCCATGCAAATAGCTTAAAAATATTATTTTATCTTGTACTTGTGTTTGATTTATATTTCTTCTTACAGAGAACTTGGATTCCCCGGAGCACCATTCCGCAGTACAGTACTTCTTCAGCCCACATCCGGAGCCCTAGTGAATCTAACAGAGTGGCCTCCATTCGTCATCGCCTTAGAAGATGTGGAATTAGTTCACTTTGAGCGAGTCCAATTCCATTTGAAGAATTTTGACATGGTGTTCGTGTTTAAGGATTATGCTAAGAAAGTGGCTATGGTCAACGCAGTGCCTATGAACATGCTGGATCATGTAAAGGAGTGGCTAAAGTGAGCCCTTTTAATATTTTTAATATACATTCTGAAATAAGACCAATTCACACATTATTGAATTGTTTCATAGTTTTAGCAAAATGATAAAAACCATTTTTATAATACCTTTTTATGAATAATAGTAACCAATATATACATCTTATTTGACATGTCGAAATCTAAATTCCATTTACAGTCAAAATCTATTATAACGACATTGAAGGGACTACTCATGTTTGGTCGTAACAGCCGACGTCGTTATTATTAAGTACCTAATACAATTGGATTTGGCCGGGACCTTTTATTTTGGTTAATATAACCGGTATGTTGTTCTTAACGATGTCGTAAACGGTTTTGAGAGTGTATATGAAGAAAAAAACGCCCATAAAATAAGCTCTAAATTAATAAATAATCACAACGTAAAACTTTTAATCGATTTCCAGCTCCTGTGATATCCGTTACTCGGAGGGTATTCAGTCTCTCAACTGGACTAAAGTGATGAAAACGATCACAGACGACATCGAGGGCTTCTTCGATAATGGGGGCTGGTCCTTCCTCGACCCTGAGTCGGATGCTGAAAATGAACGCCAGGTTGGAAAATTGAATGATCTATGGATAATTATTAATAATTTTGAATGTTCAGACTTGAAAATATTTAACGATTTCAGGAAGAAGAGTCTGAAGAGGAAGACGACGCGTACGAGCCGACAGATGCAGAGACTGAGGAGGAGTCTGATGATGACTCGGAGTATGACTCCGAAGCCTCGGATGCTTCTGATGAATCCGGGGAAAGTGAAGGTAGGATTTTGAATACTTCAAATTTACCGTTTACTTCAAAATGCCTATTTATTAGTAAAATCTCAAAAGAAAGTTAGTAACCTAAAAGTAAAGACTTAAAATCTTTTGTGTCTGACACAAGTCTTTTTTGGACATTAGGGAGCGTTCAAGAATTACGTCACGCAATTTTTGGAGATTATTGACGACAAACCCCCCCGTGTAAAACGTTTCGTGACCACCCAGTGACTCTTTATATCTAAAAGTAACCATTATGTGCTATAAAGTACTGGAAAGTCGAAAATAATGTTAACAATAATGTGTAATTCAATCCCCGCCCCGCGTCGTAACATTTTACAAAAGGACCCGACCCCCCCCAATTCGTTACGTAATACTTGAACGCTGCTTTAGTTGGTTTTGACTAAGTCAGTCAATATTTGTATTATTATATCAGAAGAAGACGAAGAATCCGGAAAGGACTGGTCGGATCTAGAGCGGGAAGCGGCAGAAGAGGACAAGAAGGAACGTACATTCGATCGCGGAGACGAATTCGAACGGAAACGGAAAGGCGGACAAGCACAACCTTCGCGATATGACGAGAAAAAGAGTAAACACGATAAACACAAGAGTTCTAGCTCTAATCACAAAAGCTCCAGTTCCAGTCATAAGAGCCCTTCGAAGCATAGCAGCAGCAGGTGAGATTCAATACTTTACGAACCTCTTAGTATAAGGAGTTTATTTATTCATAAACCACACTGACATGACCATCAATTACAAGTTTGCACATAATCAGATATAAAACAACAGAAATAAAACAAACTCAAAATAACTTTTTTCGTATAGGTAAGTAACCAAGTACTCTTATAAACGTCAACAGAAAAGATGTTAAGTTCATTCTAAATTTAAATTACTACCAACAGATCATGAAATAAAATTATATTGCTTAAGTTAAGTTTGGTGTTCAAATAAATAAACACAGAGTTTGAAGCTAAGCGTCAACTGTATTTAATCGTTTATAACAAGGGCTTATAACATAAAAGGGGTAATGTGGTTGTGACGCTAGCCTAACAAAAAACTGTATCTCATTATGGGTTCTTAATACTAAGTGACACATCTGTTACCTATAAGTGATGTTGACCTATTGGACATTCTAGGAAACGAGAATGTTATATTACTATGAATGTATGACTAAAGGAGTAATTTAGTACTACCAAAACTGACGTTATTATTACAACTTATTTGCTACAAGTGTTAGATGATATGCACTTCATGACAAGTCTTTTTTCTTTTCTAAAGGCTAACGAGACGTTTGCTTGAAGCCTTATGAAAAGTTGTAAATAATAAGATTAAATGTGTTTTTTTTTGCATTACAGAATTTTTCTTTCAGGTTGAAATTTAACTAACTCTAAATTTATTTTAAACTTCTATTTCAGTCCATCGAAGAATCGCGATAAGCACCACAAGTCCTCCCACTCCGTTGCCCGTGGCCACAAGTCGTCCCACAGTGACCGTGACAGACACAGCAAGTCCAACGGTGACCACAAGAAGCACTCCAATTCTCGAGACCACAAATCTCACAAACGTTCACGTGATGACAGCAGAGAAGAAGGCCGTAGCTCTAAGAAATCTAAGTGAGTTTTTGCTTTTTAACCGACCTATAAAACTAAAAAAAGAAATTAACGTTATTTCTCCATAAATTTTTAATTCCGAGACCAATATGTTAAGGATAATTTTAAAATTGTTTTTTTTTCAGGAAATAAGGATATTTTTAAAGCGTTATCTGTTAATTGATACCCGGTGATCTTCGCGACGTTCGCGTCACACCCCAGACCAGTCCGTCTTTTAGTTGTTCAAATCTGTCAAACCACTTATTCATTGTTGGTAGATATGTTTGTCCCTTTCATACTAAGATAGTGAGAAAGAGACAACATATTAGTTATAATGAATGAGGTGGTATATGTTTTGTATGTATGTAGATTATAATTCCATGTTTAATTTAAATTACAATAAAAATAAGGTTTTTTAATTAGTTATTTTATTTGCTGTTCTGTTTAAATTAAAGGAACTACATAACATCAAAAATATAACTTATTTGAGTAACAATCTCTTGGATCGATTTATCTTACACAAGCTCTATAAATAAAATCATAATATATAGTCCATTATTTACAAAAAAATATTACATGCCAGTGCCTTTCTATAAGTATTAGCGTGTTAAGGACAATTATATAAAATAAATACCTAATATAAGATATGGCTAGAATATGGTAACACTCATTTTTATTATAAAGTCTTAGAGGATGTTAAGTTTTAAATTATTTTTGCAAAATGTAATGGCATAATCTAGCTTTTCAATTGAAAGATACTTATAAAAAAATTAACAAACATGTCGTAGATTATCTACGTCGAAAAACACTGGCAACATTCACTAAAAAAATAAATATTTTTTGCCATAGCAACATTATCGTATGTCTTCCGCCTCTTGCGCGGCCACAACTGGCCCTCGCGGTAAAACTGTTATTCTCTTTGGATCCAGTTTTAAATCTTGAGTTTTGAATTCCTTCTCTTGAGTTTCCGCTGAACTCCAATATTTCTTGTTGACGAGCATTAGTAACATCAGCGCGGGAAGGTGTATAAGTGAAAATCTAAATAATTTTCTTGAACTACCGCTATCTGATTTCTTGTAAAATTGCCAAGCTGTAATAAAAAATATGGAATGAGAAAATTAAAAAAAAAACATGTCCAATTATAAACATAGTTTCACTGTTTACAAGTATTAGTTTTTAATTTCATAATGAAAAAAGACGTCTTAATACATGGTTGTTAAGGTCAATGTTACAATGTACAAAATATTGTTCTTCCAAAATTTCCCTTTCAAAAATTTTATTTGAAATGTATATGACTTTATTCAAGAAAAATATTAACAAAAAAGGTTCCTAATGTTTTTGGTTCTGATATATTCAATGAGAAAATGATTTACAAAGCTTACCTAAGTACGAAAAATAAATATTAAGTGGTAACGATTCGGCCGCGAACCATACATTGGTAACACCGAGGTAGGGCGCGCCCAGACAAATGGCGGTTATTAAACCCGTGTGTCGTAACGCCACTCTGCGACATAGAGCTGTAAGAAATCGGTCATTAAAATATATTATATATATATATTTTATTTGTATCGCTAATGTTGTGTGGATTTTAGCCCAAGAATTCCCTATTTGTTTAAACAAACAATGATAAAATCTTGAATTCTAAAAAGCAGAAGTCATGATAAAATTTCGACCACCAATAATTGTTTCCTAATTAACCACTTATATAGAGAAGGTAAACATCCTGAAGAATGGTTGTGTCTTATCAATAAATAGAAAACATTGACGACTTGAATCCGACTTATTAAGTCCATAAAAGCAAATGGCCTTATCCTAACTTAACCGTATATGTTTTAATACAATCAATAAACATATATCATTAAGAATTAAAAAAAAAATTCTACTAACCTGGGTCAGTGACCGCCATCATTCTATAACCCGCGCGTGAATAGTCGGGTCTTAAGTTCCAAGACAGTGCGTTGAAATGTGGGAATTGCCATGAGTATAGTATGACGCCTAACACTAACGCACCCATGTCTAAGGAACCTGTACAACCTGCCCAGCCCATTAATGGGGGAATTGCACCCACTGAAAAAAATTATAACTAGAAGTAACTTTCAGAAGAGTTAATTACATATCATATTTCCTTTATCTGATTTACAAACAACTTTTCATCTAATTTCGGGTACATCAAATAAAAAAAATACCGATTAAGACTTAGTATTTTAAAGTTAAAACAGCTTTATGAAGGAAATATAGGAAACTATAGTCATATTCCCTTAATATAAATAGCTTATATCTAATGTAATATTGTAACATTTGTATAACTATTGACAAATGGAGTCAATGTCAATTAAAAAATTGGTCTAAGAAAACAATGATAAATAAAAACAGATGGCGCGCAATTTCTAGTCTATACACTATGGCATATTTCAGTTTAGGAATCATTCATGTTTTGTTTCATTAATTTATTAGGATATTCCCTGTTATGATGTAAAATAATTAAACTGTATATGATGTATACAACTTTTGTGATGGAACAGTTAAATTTATACACAATTAAAATGTCAAATTACAATAAATTAAAGCATACCAATAGATCCCAACCATGTATTAACAATGGACATTCTCTTCATGGGTGTGTATATGGATGTATAGAGCACTAAGTTAGTTGCTCCCAGGGCAGCAGTCAGAGGATTAACTCCTAAGTACAATATACTGAGTCCGGTAGCACTCGTAGCTGCCGCAAAACCTATAGCGTGCACTGGTCTGTAAGAGATTTGGGATCACTATATCAGCCACCAGTTTTATCTTATGGTTTACTAATTCCTCAATCAATTAAAATACTCACTCTAGCAAACCCTTAACAAGCACCCGATTTTTAGTTCTAGACATCTGAGCATCAAATGGTACTTCATGGTACTGGTTGATAGAATTAGCCGCTGAACTAACGAGACCTGTGCCCACAGCACAAAGGGCAAAAGTCGAAAATTCAAATGGAGCTGGTGCAAGAGCATATCCAGCCATTGATGTCATTACAACTAAGGCTGAAATAAAATAAAAATATACCTTATTTTATGGACTTTAGGTTCCTCTTTACATACCTGATCTACAATTTATAATAATACATAACTTAAATCCGGTAAAAGAGTGTTTTCTTTAAATACCTGATCTATTCAAAAGATTTGACTAAATTATACATGAGGGTTTTAGGGTATATGTATAAATGGTAAGAGCCATATTTGTTCCCATGTTTTATATCATAAAAAAATTACCATCAAACAGCAATATAAATTACTTAATATGAGGAAAATACATACAGAGGTTTAAAAATGAGTAATTATTTCTATTTATTTATCCTCAAAGGTTATATTTTTATACACTTACAAGTTAGTCGAAACTTGGAGAGCATCATACAGTAATGGACTAGGTTATTTTTGACATCATGAGTGGGGGTCTCCTTCCACACCCTTGTGTCTTGAGGAACATTTTTACTCTTCTTTTTTATCGTAGATTGAGTTTGACTTATCAATGGGTTACTATAAACATGTTTAGATGTTGATATTCTGGCCAGATGCTGTATTGATTGTCGTTTCTGAAATTAAAAATAAAATATTAAAGACATTTGTTTTCTGAGGAAAAGCCTATGTCCAAAAGTAATAAAAAATAATATTGATCTTCTTAAACCCAAATAATTATAACTCACACAAACTTTAAACAGCACAGATTGTGTTGATAACCCATGGAGACCATTTTTAAAACTCAAAGTGTAGCAAACAAGCTTAAAATATGTCATTGTATTAATTTTGGCTTCTGTTTTAGGTTAACATCCTGAAATGAATTATTAAATTAGTTTATTAAATTTAAATGACTTATTACTTAATTGAATTTTAGTTTGTATCTATAGGGAATAATCTTGATATTCTAATTAACCAATTTACGTTGAACAACAGAGGTTACATAATATGTTTGAATATAAAAACATAACATACCCAAAACATATTTTACAAAATCGGATTAAATAGCTATATTTTACATAACAAAAATAAATGTTTAAGTAATAAATAATCAGCCATTAAGCTAAAATAAAACATTTTTACATTTCTCATTTTAAAATAATATTTCCATTAATTCGTATTATTTTATCACTTACTTGAGAATTATTTAAGAAGCAAATTTCGGTATGGCAATTAAATTCAATTGTACTAAAAGTATGACAAATGAAAACAATCCTTTCCAAATAGAATTCAAAATCAAAACAGTATTTTTAGGTTATTTTCATTTAACCTTGTATCGTATTCGCTTGACTACTGACTTACTCTTTCAAAGTTCAAACTTCAAGTTCGAGCTGTTAGGCTTTTTTTTTTCTTTTTTATGGCTCTGGCACGATTTGTGCATTAGCCAGCGTCAAGTATAGGACTTTTTATAATTCGTGCTTGTCTTTTAGAAATTCGACAGTGCCCTTTATGTACGGTTTAAGCACTCGCCCGGTACCGCACAACCCTCCCAAAGGCCGAGAACAAATTTAAATTAAATTAAAACTTGCCCTCGAACCGGGAATCGAACCCGGTACCCCTCACCTAGCTGCCACTTATTAAGACCGCTAGGCTATGAGGCCCCCGCTGTTAGGCTTTCAACTATATTGAGTATTGACTAAACATCTTTACGTCAACAAAACAACCACAGAATATATAAGAACATAGGATAAAATGAACATTGAACATATTGAGAGGTAGTTCCGGTAAACATGCTTGAAATATCACGCTCGACGAACAAGCGTTTTAGTAAGGTAAGGACGTGGTTACACAGAGTCACCACGTTACAATACATAAATAAGTCGTTTCAGTTTTTATATGTGAACAGCTGGCAAGTTTTTCTTTCTTTTAGGGGCTTATAAAGTCTTAATTTGTATGAAAAATTGTCGACACGAACTGACATTTTCATACAAATATAGTTTTCGACTTTCTACATAGAGTCCTTTTCATGAAAGAAGTCCCCCAGACGCAGCGCTGCAATCGCGCGACATAATGTTGCCATTTATGAGTAAAAAATTACCTATTTTACATTTAGCATAATATGTAATTTATCAAATACTATTTTCTGCATATTTCGATGAAACAATATTTCTGTTATGTAAAAAGTATATTTTTATTTACTTATATAAGCGGTATATTACCTACTTACAGGGAATAGATGAGAAAATAGGGTAAAGAAAAGCATTAAAAAAATTTATACAGAGTTTTATTGAATAATTGTAATCAGCGGCCAAATGAACATCACTGTCTGAAGAGTGGATGGAAACAGAATCAGATTCTGTTTCAGTATCACTAACCGTAGATATAATTATTCTTTTTTTATATTGATACTCTTTCGGATGCGGGCGACTCATCCCTGGGGTAACAATTTTTTTCGAAGGACTCGCCGCTGTTATACCTTCTTTTGTAATTCTTGTTACAGTTCTCTCTGACACACCTGCAATTAAATAATGAACAATTAAAAATAATAGTAACTATAAATTTATAATGCTTATGTACTATGTAATATATGTTTTAATATCAGTTACCTAGTTGCATCACGCAAAAATTAATTTATATCATAAAAGTCCCATCAATACAGCAAAAAATTATTATGTGGCAACTCTAAAAAAGTACTTGTTATGGCGGCGACTCTCTTCCGAACATTGTTTAGTAGTATTAAACACCTTGATTCTTATGTTCCGCTTCACAAAACTCTTTCACCTTCAATATCATTTCTCGAGCCGAACTTTTTACAACTTTTGGCATTGTAAACAATCTTTAAAATGCACTAAGCTAGTTTAAAACTCACAAAAATCTACCGTAACAAATGAAATTGATAACATCGACGAACGACAACATGGCCGACCTGTCAAATTTAGTTCCAAAAATCTCCGCGGGACTTCTTTCATGAAAAGGACTATACACTATACTGTTAAGGCATTTTGACTAAGCCCGCAGCTTGCAAGTTACAATCTTAATATATATATTTCTTGTGTGCGTGTGTATGTGACTGAACTCCTCCTAAGCGACTGGACCGATTTTGATGAAATTTTTTGTGTGTGTTCAAGGGGATCTGGGAATGGTTTAGATTCACAAATCAGCGCGGCAGATGGCACTGCAGTCGGTACTTTCATACTTTGCTTAATATCCTAATCGCTTTAAATATCATGCAGGACAACGTCTGTGGGGTCCACTAGTAATATATGAATTCCTTATTACGGAACACAGAATAAGAAACCTTTGGGAATTCAAAAAATGTTAATATTAATTATATTATAACAATACATATTATGCCATAACTATATTTTTCTCTTTTCCTGACGTTGTGCATCAGCATAGGATGAGTCGAGAAAAATATAATTATAAAGACTAAAGAGGGCAAGTGAAGTGGTAACACTGATTCTAAACTTTGAAGTTTCTATAATTTTTTTGTTTTTATTTTGATTCGAGATTTAAACGCGGAAGTGGGTACCGTTGTCTGTAGCTTTATTTGTCTTTATACGTATTGCTCGGTTTTTTAAAGTTATAAAAAATGTCTAAATTATGGTAAGCAACAAATTTCCACCGTGGTACGGCTAATTTTCACGAAAAATGGCTTCCAGAGGAGATAAAGGCAATGGCGAGGAACAAATTGTCGAGGTAGGTAAATCGATTTGTCCCACTTAGAATTGACAATCTCTTAGCATGACACGATCTCATGGAAATAATGATAATCGTCTTTTCAGACGCTGGCGGAGGTCTTTCGATGTTTCATTTGTATGGAAAAACTCGTAGATGCCCACCTATGCCCTCATTGTTCCAAACTCTGCTGTTACGCTTGTGTCCGACGGTGGCTGACTGAACAAAGGTCCCAGTGTCCGCACTGTCGGGCTGCACTACACCTACACGAGTTGGTAAATTGCCGTTGGGTGGAAGAGGTCACTCAGCAAATAGAAACCATGCAACAGACAAACTCGGCTACTCAGAGAGAAAGCTTTAGAGATAGGTGATTAAGAATTTATTCTAGTTAGGACCTTAACAGAGTTAAAAAAGGAGACCAACTCTGATTTACTTTATTTATGAATTCATTTTACAATTATTTAGAAATTTGAATAAGAAGGAAACACATTATTCGGCCCTAATAAACCTTGAAGGTTTAAAGCTTACCTTAAGGTCAAATAAATCCATGAATACATGTCAAAACTTGCATTAACTGCTGGCATTCTATGCTATCTCCCAAATGCATTTTGTTATTATTTAGTTTATCAATAATCATTTACTTTTAAAATAAACAATGAATTTTGTTAATATGATTAATTTATTTTTGATGTTTTTAATATCATTATTATATTTACTAATTAATGGTAGCAAATCATGATATTCAAGTCAGTTTATTAATTAAGATATTAAATATTATTAACATTAGGCAATCTTGACATCAAAAATAATTCTTTAATATCTTTTTCTTTCTAATAACTATAATGAAATGACTTAATTATAGATGTCCATCCCATCAAGAGCGCCTAACAGTATACTGTTGGACATGCCGTCGGTGTATCTGCCATCAATGTGCTCTATGGGGTGGTACACATTCTGGCCACACATTTAAACCACTGGAAGAGGTGTATGAGCAACATGTGACCCAGATAAGAGATGAGGTATCCCAATTGAGGCGAAGACTTATGGAGCTTATAAGTCTAGTGCAAGAAGTGGTAAGATAATACTTATTTTGAAAAGGCATAGGCATACATTCAACTAGAAAACTGTTTCTCCTTAAAAAATATGCAATGAAGCTTAGATCTTATAACATCATTTTGTTTTTTTAATCTCTATGAAGTCTATTTGAATAATTTTTGTAATAAGGACGCCTGTAGGTATTTCAATATAGAACATTATTTATAGATTAAATATGTATCAAAATAAAACTCTATATTTACTATATGCATCAAATGTCTTGTAAATATTAATATTATGTAAATCACATGTTTCCTTATATGCTATAAATCTATATCTAAATGGATGCTACTCATTTTCATTCCACAATTCTTATAAGGGTATTTAACAACAAAGAGAATGTTAATATATAGTGTTACAAATTTCTTTAATGTTAACTTATTGGATACATATATGGATTTCTGAAATAATGTTCTAAAGAAAAGTAAATTTATTATTGTATAATATAACTAAATGTTTTACCCCTATACCATGGACCACAAAATATAATTTTGATAAGGCTGGTTTTATGTAGCTAGATTGCATTCTAGCGGCTAAACCTAATAGCTTCTTTTAAATTTCTATAGCCCTAATGGCCAAAATATCCTGGTACAAAACTCAATACTACAATTTAAAAGTGATCTATACTGATATTATAAGGAGGAGAGAGTTATATGTTTTAACGAAACACTAAAACCACTAGACCGATTTAAAAAATTCTTTCACCATTAGAAATCTCCCTTATCCCTAAGTAACATAGGCTATATTAATTTCAATAATATTTTGAATGCGGAACAGATAGTCAATGATACAGACATAAAAATAGTTTGTCTCTTGTTTTATATCTTGGGTTATGACCAGTTACGCCTCAGAAGAGAGCTAGCCTTGTCAGTGTATATATTTAAGATACTTACGGGTCGGGTTCATAATCTGGATATAATGGAGAGACTGAGTCTACGGGTACCAAGTAGAAACTTGAGGCGGAAGTCTCAACTTTTGGATGTACCGCGCGCATATTCCAACTTGGTTAGGGAAGCACCACTCACGCGAGCAATATATATAATAAATAGAATTTCTGTTAAGGTAGACCTATTTGTTTGTACACTGGCTGAGTTCACAAGAGTTGCTTCCTATATTATTAGTTATAAGATTTAGGTATATAAATATATTGTTTTTAATGTTTTTTATCTAGGTTAATTGGTGTGGGTATAAAGATTGTGTCGTTCTATCGAATTAGTAATTACTGTAAAGTTAGAATAATGATATGGAATAAAAAAAAAAAAAAAAAAAAAATTTTTTTCTTTTAGGAACGAAATGTCGAATCTGTTCGGGCGGCGAAAGACGAAAGAGTACGTGAAATTCGTAATGCCGTGGAACTAATGATCTCACGCCTTGACTCGGCACTTAAGGCTAAGCTTCTCACTCTCATGGGACAGAAGAACAGCCTAACACAAGAGACTGAGCAGTTGGAACATCTCCTTCAAGAAGTTGAACACCAGCTGCATGCTAGTACTAGGTCAGGATATACAAAAATACCAATTTATATATGTTTTTTGTAGGTCTTCTAAACTTTGTGTATCCAACAGAACTGATATATTTTATTTTATTATACAGTCTACTATATTGTATTGAAATATGTTTTTTATCTGTTTCAATTATCTTTGGAAAATATCGCGAGTCTACTTTTCAACTGACTTCAAAAAATCGAAGGAAGTTTATCAATTTGATGTATTTGGGTTTTCCTTTTGTAAATCGTTACGATGCTGGGCGGGGATTGAATTACGCGTTATTGTTAATATTATTTTCGACTTTCCAGTAATTTACACCACATAATGGTAACTTTTAGGTATAAAAAGTCACTGGGAGGTCACGGAACGGTTTACTATTGGGTACAGAAAAACGTTACGGCGCGTTACATGGGGGGTCCAATAATCTCTAAAAATTGCGTGACGTAATACTTGACGAAAATTGATCATCAGCCTCTTTTTTGGTCCATTTCTGGACGTAGGCCTCCTCTATTTTTCTCATACTACGTGCATACTGCACTGGCCTCTGCGCCCACTGGGAGCCAACCTCCTTGACGATATCGTTAGTCCACCTAGTTGGTCGGATTAAAATTATTAAGGTTTATTTTACACGATTTTTACAGATCTGAGCTTATCGCTAAAAGTGGCGACTTGTCAAAGATGATTCATCAAGTCCGCAAAAAGCCTATGGCTAGCTTTGTTACTGCGCCGGTACCGGCCGATTTTCACAGGTAACCAATTAATTAGGTAATTGAGTAAAACATGTTTTAAACCAAACGAAAATTAGCTTTTTTCTCAGAGAAACAAAATCATGATAGTAACTCTCTTTTTATATGTATAGTCTCGTTCTTTACAGCGAGAATTATTAAGTACAGATTAAAGTGTTAAATGTCATTGCTGTGACAGCTAAAGTGTTGCTAGCTTCATCTATTTTCCCGATTTCTATATCAAAATTAGTCCGTGTGATTATTTATTTTGGGGCCAAAAATTAAAACATAAATATAAATTGTTTTTACAGTGAAATCGTGCCAAGTTACGATAGTAGTACGTTCCCGCTGACGAAATTCACTCAACTTCAGCACGCGGCTGCACCCGTATATTCTGCCCCGCTCCATGTGCACGGTCTCTGCTGGAGGCTAAAGGTCTACCCTGATGGCAACGGCGTGGTTCGGGGAAGCTACCTTTCGGTGTTTTTGGAGCTGAGTGCAGGACTACCGGAAAATTCAAAGTAAAATGTTTTTTAAATTTTCTGAGAATCTAAAGTCGATTTTTTAAATTTATTTAAATATAGCAACCAACAATTAATGTTTCAGTTAATAATAATGTAAAATAAATATTTTACAAAGTTTTTAAGGTAAAAATTACTCATTTGAATTTTAAAATAATTTAAAAAATGTTTTGTTTTTAACTATTTCTTTGAAGTGTTGGAATCTTTAAATAATGATTTAATTTAATTTGTGTCCTGCAAATTTTGTATTAAAGTAAAGAAAATTGGTAAGACTATTATGTGCGATTCTGTAATGCAAGTATTTGATTGCAAGCCGTTCTCATATCAGTGTAGGCAAGAGGTGAGTTGAGTGGAATATATTCGTTAGTGGCAGTTTGTGGGCATGAGACTCTTAGGAAATGCTGTTGGAAGGTTAAAACTGAAATAACTTATGTAATGCTTAGGAGATTTTATGGCTCTTCTCCTATTAGAACTTTTAGGAGTTTTTAAGTTCTTAAAGTCTGTATACAGATACTGGCAAACTTCTTGACCATTAAACAAGGGAGTGGGGGAAAGTTTGCGCATCTCGGGAAACAAACGCAACTGATTTACCAATCACGCGATCGACACGTCACTCTCCCGCAGCCGCGCACCACCTCCCGCCGCCCCCAGTGATACATAAAAATCGCTTCTGCACATTCAAGGACATTTGTTCAAGATGTTTGCCGGTATCTGTACACGAGACGCGTTCTACAAAGTTATCTATTATATAAAAATTTCAACTGGGTTTATAAATTTAGAGAACCTATAGCCTTATAATTATAATATGACTGTCTCGTGAATTGAAATAATTCATCGTAAAAGCGTATTTTTAATCAGCAAATTGTTATAATTGTATCGGTTCATAAAATCATAGTTATTTCAGTTTCCCAACTTAGCTTATTTAATGTCGAGCATTGGCTGCTGTAAATGATCATGCCTCATATCTTCGTGCTTTGCTTATTGTCTTCTAGAAGTTTTGCGGGTCTTGTAATTCATAATCATTATAATCCAGAAAGCGAAATAGCTATTTTTGTAAAGTACGGAAATTTTAAATTCAGGGAAACTTTTGGAACTAGACTAATAGAAATCTCCTTAGGTACGAGTATCGTGTGGAAATGCTTCATCAAGTATCCCGGGATCCATCAAAGAATATCGTACGCGAGTTTGCGTCGGACTTTGAAGTCGGCGAGTGTTGGGGATACAACAGATTCTTCCGTCTCGATTTGCTCGCTAGTGAGGGATATCTCAACCATGAGACTGACACTCTAATTTTAAGGTGAGATCTCCAAAATATCTGATATCGTAAAGTAATAACAATATAAGTGTCAAAATATTTTCCTGCTGTGATAATCTTTTGTTTTGAAGCAGTTTTTATTGTCCTTACAAGTGTCTTTAATTAAATTATTCAGTACTATATAATTTCATAATGAATCACGCCACATCTTACAATGACGTCTTTAATCGCATTATTTTGCCTTTAATCTGGTTATGTTTATAAAATGGCTTCTTATTTAACATTGAACATCTCGAAAAATGAGATACATCACCATTATTCTCTAGTAAATGACATGGAAAACTCAGTGAACATTATTAAAATGACTTCCTTTGACATTACTTAGTCATAGATAACTAATTGGTTTTTATACATTTTATTTGGGTGGATTTAAATTAAGAATGTTTTATTTATAAATGCATAATTGCCATGGTTAGGAATAAGTAATAAGCCAACAAAGCCCACTGAAATATTTCCGAACCAATTCGACTTATACTCTGATTTTTAATTCCGTAGAATTCTGACAGCTATCATTTTTTGACATGTCAGATTACAAAACTTTTTGGCCGGGCACATTTTTCAATTTCAATACGAGTCTAAACATCTGAGTACATACATTTTATTTGTTAGTGAATGTATCCATTATATTAAGTGCGGTGCTCCACATTAAAAGTGGTTTTACGGCGAGTTGTAATTACGTACCTTTTCATCACAAACAGTAAAAAACGCACAAGTAAAGATAACATTTTATTTTATTTTTTTAAAAAGGTTTACTAAACCTGGAATTAGTAGGCAGTGATGCCAGCTAAATAATAAAATAAAGTAATTAAAGTTAATTAGATATATTGTTTGTATTAGGTCACTTAAGTAAGAAAATATTTAGATTTAATGGTCAAATTTGCCCCATTTTTAGTGGATAACTTTTTTAGTAGCAACACTTATGAAATGTCAGAATTCTATGGAATAAAAAACCAGAGTTTGAGTGAGTGTCCATGGGCAGCGGTATCACTTAACATCAGATGAGACTCCTAGTTTGCGACCTCATATATTTAAAAAAATTAATGAATAAATACCGCGTTAAAGGATATATGAAGAAAATCACTTTCAGGTTTCAAGTTCGTCCGCCAACGTTCTATCAACGTTGTCGTGATCAACAGTGGTACATTAACCAGTTAATAACTCTGCAGAATCAACATATTCTGCAAATTAGTGATCTCAAAGAGGTACTACAGATATTTAATATACATATTACAAATTTCTCGTCCAAAAATGATTTTTTTAGGAAACTAGCTGCTGCTGGCTTGGCGAACATCGTACCGCCTAACAGTCGATTCTTTATTTTTTTAAATACTTATTCTGCTATTCGGGACACCGGTCTAGCTAGTAAGATAAAAAAAAGAAAGTTGATAAGACAACAAATATATTATGTCAAAAAATAAAAATTTACCTTCCCAGAACCCCTCCACTAACACTTGAACTTTATGATATGGTATTAAAGTTCAAATTGACTTTTAAGTATTATTACGAATATTTTGTATGGGAATATAGAAAAGTGTGACTTTTTCACTCAATTTTTTTAAATTTTCTCTCCGTAAGAACCATCCTCGTACTTTAAGGAATATTAAAAAAAGAATTGGCCAAATTGGTCCAGGCATTGTTGAGTTATGCGATTACCTATTCAAACGTTGGTTGCACAAAATCCTTTAATTAGTTATATTCACTATATCGTTTAAGGGTTTGTAAAAGTCTCTCGAGAGCTTACGTGGATTCACAATTTCTTGAAATCTGTAATAAGTTATTTCTCAAGACACTCTTTTTGACAAATGTTTTTTTTACCGACGGTACGCACAACGGATCGAGTAAGAGTCTAAGTTACGAAACTGAGTCTACCAACAATACCGACTTTAAAAAAATGATTTACAGTTTGACATGTATTTTACCTTAGATAGATAGATAGCTTGCCATTTTTGCCTACTGCGTGGTTGATAGTTTTACTTATCTTCTCATAAACAATGTTCCAGCGTCTCAATTTAGAGATGTCTCGCAACTCAATGGCTGCAACCAGAGCCTCGAATGGCTCGGTGACGTCACAAAATCCCAATGAGACTGAAGGCCAGGCCAACCAAGTGGATTTGACTACCACAGAACCCTCGGTGTTAACCCAGTGGAAGTTCACACCGCAGACCGTCATCGCTGGTCCGCGATTGATGAGCCCAGGTTAGTTATACATAAATGCAGGTCACATACACAACGCAAACCTACCCAAAACCTTTCTTCGTCCATCGCTTTTTCTCTTGCAGGGATTCTTTAAAGCTTTTTCAAAAAACTAAGAATGCTAAACATCTTGTCATCCTGTCCTATGCTGAAACGGAAAGTATTCTTTTTGTGCAACAGTAGGTTAATTATAAAATTGTGAGTGTTATATAGAAATTATTGTCAAATCTGAAAAGGCCGGCAGCGCGCTTGTGAGCCTTCTGGCAGTGTGTACAATAAAGTATTTTATTATATTTTTCTAAAGGATTTTTTATTAATTCCTTTTTTGTAAAGGAAAACATCGTGATGAGGGTCTAACCTCTTGCCTTAGACCCTAAAAAGTCGACGTCAGGTCAGTGTGTCAGGCACAGGAGGCTGATCACCTACTTACCTATTAGATTGACAGATGATCATAAAACAGATTCAAAAATCTGAGGCCCAGACGGTTGTGGCGCCACGGATTTGTTTGTTTTTATTTATACTTAGCTTAGTATAAATAATATAGAACATATTTTATAGTAGTGTTAGCGTAATCTATTTTCTCAAAGAAAATTAATAATTTAATTGTTGAATGTCAAAGGATGTAGCGCCACTGATTTATATTTATAAAAATTCTCTTTCAGGTATTTTAAATAACTCGTTGTTTGAAGAGAGCTGCGCAAGCGGCGTGTGTCGTAACAGTATGAACTCGGACGCGTGTTTCGGCGACTACGCGCATCTCGGGCGGGTCAATCAGCACGCGTTGGACGCGTATAATCTACCCTCCACTTCGAGGTATTTTTAACAATAATTAACTACAGTAATTCCGAAATATTTTTAAAAGATTTTACAAAATATACGGGTCAAAGGTATCTCTCTCTCTCTCACTCCGCTGGCTCTGCGACCCAAAAAGTATCTTGGTCCTCGAAATGAGAAATTTCTAGCTCTGCCCGTCTTGTGCCACCTCCCGTCAATTGATGGCTTTCAGATGTAGCAAGTCCTTCTCCACTCTGTCATTTAATCTTCGTTCACCACCCGGTCTAGGCCCATGTGATAGTTCTTGTATTCGTCTATAATATAATGCTATACTCAGATTTTTCATTCCGTAGAATTCTGACATTTCATAAGTGTTGCTACTAAAAAAGTTCTCCACCGAAAAATGGACAAATTTGACCCATTTGAGTGCAGCAAAAAATAAAATGCTACGCATTTTTATGTTTTACCTTCAAAAAGGTAAATCTTAATATTTATTTACGCAAGTGACCTAATACAAAATAATTAAATATCACGAACAATATATCCAATTAACTTTAATTATTTTATTTTATTCTTTAGCTGGCATCACTGCCTACTTATTCCAGGTTTAGTAAACCTTTAAAAAAATAATGTTATCTTAACTTGTGCGTTTATTACTGTTTGTGATGAAAAGGGACGTAATTATCACTCGCGTTCAACCACTTTTAATGTGGAGCACCTCACCTTATAAAATGGATACATTCACTAACAAATAAAATGTATGTATAGACTCAGATGTTCAGACTCGTATTGAAATTCAAAAAGGTTTGCCATCTCTGACATGTCAAAAAATGTTTGCTGTCAGAATTCTACGGAATTAAAAGTCGGAGTATAGCAACTCTTTTATTTCGGACTCCATGACGTCGTCTTGGTTCTCCCCAGGATTTTACGCAATATCTTGCTTTTCGCCACCAGTAGCTTCTGCTCTTCTGTCATGGTTAGCGTCCAAGCCTCAGATATCTATATTTAATATATTAAAAGATGTGCGTAATAGTTTTATAACGTAATTCGCTGAAGAACTCTCTGTAACGTAAAAATAGTTACATTTGTTTGGTTTAACACAAATCCCATTCATTAATTCAGTTTTATAACGCAACAGGCGTTCTCTATAACGAAGAAATATTTTCATATTTAGACATCAACAACATACTTAAGTGTAATTGTTTTTATAATCAGCTTACAAAACTAACCTTTTGAGGTGCCTAAATTTCATAAACAGACGTCTCGCCTTTGTTATTGTTAATTACATTAACACGTGTGCCATCATTCTTACATTGCCATTGTGGTTACATTGCCTGTAGGAGATTTTGGTCTCAGTTACTAAACGCACCACCGTCACCTATCGTGTATTATCAGTCGTAAACAAACTTTGAAACTGTCAAGATGGCTAGTAAAAGAAAAGCGTTATGTATTATATGTGTTTAGAATAATTTAGCTATTGATAGTAATAAAACTAGAAATTATTTTAATTTGTTAAATTTGTTTTTTTCTTCTATTCACTCCCTATAACGAAAAAAAATGCTCGGATCCTTGATTTTCGTTGTAACGAGTTTACATTGTATGTTAAAAATTCGCATATATAATACATTTTCTACACTATAGGTTAGGTATTGTAAAATATATGACAATTACGGTGAACATAAAGTTTACGAAAAATAATAAAAATATTACGCATTAGGTAGTTGATAACAATGCTTTTGTTTAAATTGATCAGCCCACTACCGACTATATCAAATTCTGAATATGTAGTGTTAAGTCTGTTACTTAATTTTTGTTTAGATCAACAAGTTCGGTCCGTTCGTGCACACAAAGTCCGTCAGTGGCAGGAATACATTCAGCTTTATCTCCTGGATCGAATTCGCGGATCAGAAGGGAAAGGCCGGAAAGGGCTGATCGCTCCGATCGGATGGACAGACCTGACCGATTGCCCCCGCCTGATAAAGACACCCATCTTACGGGTAAGGTTTATAATAATTAAAGCTTTTTATTTCAGATACTTTACATTTTCTATTTCTATCATATAATTAATTCCTCCCCCCCAAATCCCGACATTACTGTCTACACTTTTCCACTCTCTACCATGTACTATCTGCTGTTTTCTTAATCCACCTTCAAAATGGTCATCGCGTTAATTGTAACTTGGGCACCAGTTTAATACTTTGTTGCTCCAATTTTCTGTTCCTCTTGCCCCGAATTCAAAGTTATTAAGAATTTTTTTGGGAATTTTTTAATTTACTAGGGATCTATATGGGTTTATATATCGGTAACTACTAAGCTGATTTTATTAAAACTTAGACTCAGAACGGAACAGAATTATTTATATAAGTAGGATTTTTATATTGCGAGATATCTATGAAATAAATCTAGTTTTAATATGGTTAAAGTAATTGTATTTGAACAGGTGTAGCGAGTACACCAATAACGGAAGCCTCGGGGGGATGCGCGGGCGCACTGTGTACGTCAATTTCTTCTCCCGAGTTGCACAGCGCTGCTCCGCCGGCCACTGCGCCTGGCAATTCTGAGTCCAGCAGTGATACCGGGGTAAATATGAATGTGTTATTAATACTTCCAGCATCATAAAGTTTCAATCAATTGTTGTATATACTTAAACTTTAAAAAAACTAAAAAATTAATTAGTTTTAACTTTCAGGAAATAATGTTCAGTGAATTGGACGGATTTGTAGACGAAAACAGCGTAAACCACATCGAAGAAAACTCCAACGAAGAGAATGACGTCGACGAAGAAACTATGTCTGGTAAGAAATTGTATTTCACTGAAAGCGACGCGACATTTATGAAACTCTGTAAACCTTACCTTACCTCTGTAAATAAATTCCCATTATACTAAAAATCAGGGCCGCATATAATTTTTCATACAAATGTAGAGCGAGACTCGTTAGAAGTGGTCTTAAAATAGCTTAGGGCTTCCTGACATCTAATTAAATAATAATGTATTGCCATACACAATAATACGTATAAGTCCCAGGCTCTTGATGGAGTATTTCAGGAGCCCTTGGCTTGCCAGTTACATTTCCTGTGTAGGAATATAATTCCATAATGATAATTTAATTTTATTAAACTAAAAATCCAGTAGATTAAAAGCAATAAAAACAGACGAAAATATTTGTTTCGCTTATAGTGAGTTACGCGAACAGACAAATGAGGCTTGAGTCGAAGGACCTTTATAAAGAATTCTTTTTCCACAAGATTCCATTAAAAAAAGTTTATTTTTTTGTGAAATTTAATTCTTAGAACTGTTGGTTTCAAAATGCAAATGGCGGAATGTCCTACAATTATCAATAGACCATACCACAGTTTAGTATAGTCTGTGGGGACTATTTTTTTGGGACTACACAAAAATTTATTCCCATAGATTAAAGTATTTTAAAACTTTACGCAGATCGCGATTAAATCAAACAAGATGTCTGCAAATCACTGTAATTTTTAAACTTTTGTACGAGCCGTATGTTTATTGGCTTACATAAATATTATATATATTTAATTAGACTTTATATATCTATTTGGTTGTGTCGCGTTCGCGGTCTGTATTTAATTATTTTCTTGCATTAAAATGTATCAGTACCTTTCTATCGCATTCCTTGAATCCTTCCAACATCCAATCCTTTTCCTCACACAGACGGCTCATCAGCGAGTTGTTCCTGGTGCGCCTTGGCTGAATCACCGACGCCTGGCTCCGCTCATTCTGCTCGCTCTGCGCACTCTGCTCAATCTGCCCGCTCGTACCCTTATCCTGAATTGGCTGAGTCGCCCCCTTCCCTTTGCTCCGATGAACCCCCTAGACGTCGAAGAAAATCCTTTTGCAGATCGCACGCAACGCGCGACACACCATATACACGTCCTTAGGCGATGAATTTTGTAAAAATAATTAAAAAAAATATTGAAAAAATTTGATCTCTTCAATTTAGTTTTTATTATAAATATTTTTTCAGTTCTGAAATTATAAGTGTTATGATGGCAGTGCTCATAATTATATTTTATTTTAGTCCATTTTATTAATGATTTGAATTTAGAGATTTTTATGATTTTTATGAGTTCATAAATAAAACCCTTTGGCACCTTAAAAAGTTTTTGGTACACGATTCAAGAAGTTGATTACAAAATCCCAAAGATTTTAAATAAATAAACCTAGTATTATTACACATATTTTCTTATTTATCTTACAAGAGACAGGAAATGTATTTTTTTTCTCTCTCTCATTCACAATTTTTTTTAATGACATTTAATTCAAATAGTATTAATTTCTATCAATTTTCTCCTATTTATATATGATTTATAAGAATGGCTTTGTGTTTTTTTCAAATAAACCTTAAACAAAATTTTAGTTTTATTCATACAATAGTACGTAGTCGGTCCCAAAGTTCTGTCATAAATGGAAATAATGATAAAAACAAAAGTACTGATCAGTTTGTAATGAGTGATATATCAATTCTTAGTACATTAATTAAGGAATAAAAAAAGCATAAAAATATTCGAAATAACCTCCCTCATTTTTAATACAGGCCCTTAAGCGTCGCGGCCAGTCGTCTATCGCAGCACGCACCATATTCGTGTCGATTTCAGTTACTGGTTTTTTTAAAGATGACTTCAGATTCTCCAAATTTTCATGAGGTTTATCACAGACCTTCCTCTCTAAGCCCTGTCATAATTTTCGGGTCCAAAGGATTAAGGTCCGGACTGGAGGAAGGCCAATCCTCATGTCTAATTAAGACGATGTTTTGACGCTCAAACCAGGCTTTAGTGGTCTTGGCTTTGTATGCAGACGCAGAGTCCTGCTGGAACACGAAGTGATGTCCCGCAAATAGGGTGCTGGACATGTCTTTGACAAGGCGATACAAAACCGTCTCTTGGTACACTGTAGCACTGGTTTTGACCCCTTTTCGAAAAAAATTAACCTCAGTTAGCCCGTAATAGGACACTCCCAACCAAACCATTACTGATGATGGATGATGTCCATGTTGCACCCTTGGAACTTTATTTTCAGCTTCTTCAGAACTCCTAGCGTACACTGTATAATTCTGTTTATTGTACTTCTCTTCAATATCGAAAAATGTTTCGTCCGTAAAGAGGATATCACGGTGTCGGTTTTTCGCGTACCGCTTAAACAACACCCGCGATCTCTTAAGCCTTATTGCTTTTAGACGAGCATTAAGTAAGTGCCCACTCTTTTTTGTATGCTCGTAGACCAAGATCTTCATTTAAAACCTTTTTACTGTTTTCCTACTGACACCCATCTGCAAATCCATCAACTTCTGTTTTCGGACAGGATTTCTTACTATCCGCGCCTTGATAGCTTTGATTACTGCTGGTGTTCTTGCGGAGCGTGGCCAGCCAGTTCTTTTCTTGTCCTCAACACTGGAGACTTCAAGGTACCTATCAATAGTACCGTACACAAACCTAAGCGTTATATTCAAATTTTTGAGCAACTTGAAAATGGTACTCGGCGAGTGTCCACAGCGGTGCAACGCAATAACAACTATTCGGTTTACTTTCAATGTCCACTCCATCGTGAAAAATTACGGAAAGTTATTGTTTTTTGTTTTAAAACAATAATCAAACATTCCAAAATAGAATGCAATAATTTTTTTATAAAATCCTGCCCGAAATGTAGAAATAATTTGCTAGTGACAGAACTTTGGGACCAACTACGTAGAATCGTTTAATAAATGGTAAATAATTTTTACATTTAAGTTGTTACTAAACACTCTTGTTATAGACGTTTTGAGGAAAGATTTTTACAATTATTTTAAAGGATTTTATAATTTTTTGTTACTCGATTAAATTGTAATGATTAGTTATTTAGTAGTTATGGGAATTAGTAGACTTATAGTAGATAAATATATATAGTTTAAGTAAAATTTTAAGTATATCTTAAAAATAATTAATAGTAGTGTTGTGCGTTCAAACCTTCGAAAGCATCGTGAGGAAATCGGCAGTTTTAGACTCAAGTTTCGACTGTCTGCGTCACTTAGGCTCGATAGAACGTCGATCAAAGTAAAATCTAGTTTTAGGAGCTGTCAAACAATTTTTTCTGTATGAAGTTTGACATTTGACAGCGGTCAAGACGAGATAGTGACTTAGCTTAGGTTTCCTAGAAAAGCGGTGCCGTTAACTAACGGCCGTCATTTTACGGTTGTTAATAACGGCCGTCTTTGCTGTTTAGCATAATCCAAAAAAAAATCCAATCATTTTCGCTCGTCCAAGTCACGTTTCCACTTATTGTATAAATTAGTAATGTTGTATAAAATGTAATAAAATATGGGCACAGCTACACGCGAGAAACGTTGAACTAGTGTTTATCACCGCTATGACGGCCGTCATGCAAATGACAGCACCGCTATTTGACGTTACGGTGACAACGTTCTCTAGAAAACCTACTCCGATTTTATTTATAGACAACGTATGGGTGACGTCACCCAACGTTACATTACGGCCGTTAGATAACGGCACCGCTTTTCTAGGAAACCTAAGCTTTAGGGACATTAGAAGCCAAGAGCCAATTGAAAAAAAAAACAATTTCACTTAAGTATGTTGTTGATGTCTAAATATATATCCGACGTCAACGTTACGTTACGTTTTATTCAGTGACCATGCACGCTGTAAAGCACGCGAAACGTCGGATTTTTTTTAAATACATAACTTAAATCCGGTAAAAAAGTGTTTTCTTTAAATGTGTAAAAGTTATTATGTTAATAAAAGACAATACTAAGTAAATTGTGTATTAAGGCGAGAACGACATTGAGGGTGCTGTGGGCGGTAGCTGTTACAGTACTGAGGCGGACATTTTGAATCGTTTACTCTACGCAGTAAGGGGCCGCGGGGTGACACCAGCAGGTAATTTATGCCGCATTATTTAGGGTTTTATATCTCTTTATTTATAAATCTCTTCGGTTTATTTCTACTACCCTTTGAATTGAATTTGTGGATCATTGAAGAGAAGAAGGGAAGTTAGATGATCATATAATTTTTGCTTTATTCATTAAATTGTGATTTTCTTTCTTTTGAACGTTTTGTGGTTGGCTGTTTGGCCACATGTTACTTGAGACATCACAAATTCTTAGTAAAAGTGAATCCCTAATAATCCCTGAATAATCATTAATGAATAAATAAACAAAGTTTAATGAAGTTTTCGATTGGCAGGTAGTGACGGCACAACCGTTGCAGTCCCATCCTCTAACCGAAGTGATGACCCTCAGCTGTCAACAGCTGCTCATACTGATATGCTGCTTCTGAATCTCATGAAGATTAATGGACTGACGCCTAAGACCACGAAACCACAAAATGGTATTTTTTATTATTATCTCGTAGAATTCCTTACTTGCATTTGCATAATATACAATTAAACTTATAAATTATACTGAAATCTTGTGATTAATTGTTTACTAAAGAATATTTTACGAAATATTTAAAAACTGAACTTACTTAAATGTATTTAAAAGCAGCACTTATCTTTTGGTTTGTACGCGAACACCACTAAAACTTATGTATCATTTGTATCTTTTATAGTTTTGCAATTTCTTTATTAGGGGCTGTTCAAGTATTACGTAGGCACTTTGATTGATTTTCTTATTTGGTGATTACGTCAACAGTAATTGTTTACTTTTTTACACATTGCTTGAAAACGAAATGCATTTTCGAGGATTGCTACAAAAAATTAATACGTTTATGTACTATTATTTTCGAGAGCTTTGCTTCGTTTAGCAATTACTTGATATGTCATGTGGAACATGGTGTAATGGTTGCAGCTCCTGACAAACGTTGTGTAAAAAAAACGGCGATTAAAAAGAGTGGCGGAGAGTTTATTGCTAGTTCTTCTCTTCCGTTCTACGCCCTTGATTTGAGAACTGGCAGTAAATGTAAAATTAGAAGCATTAATATGTATTTCTTTACTGACGAGTCATAAGTGTCCATTATGTTACCTACATGATTAAATGATTTTTTACCTTTTTTTTTAAATTATTTAGTTGACAAGAGGGGGATAAATTGCAGTAAATCTGTTTACGAAATAAGTATTTCGTTCAAGAGAACGGCCCCTAAATTAAACAATATATATGCTTAAAAATACATTTTACACAAAAGATATTAGATCATAGATATTCGTAAAATAATCTGTGTTTCTGCTCTTTCAGCAGCCAAACGCAACTGGTCGTCACGTACCCAATCGGCGGAAGAAGTGTGTAACCGCGGGGCAAGGGGAGGCGCTCGTAGCACGGGTCGCACGCGCACTTTGCGACGGCCACACCCCTCCACGCTCGCTGCTATCTCCTTTAAGAAGTCGTCTGGACAGATATTGCCCGATAATAGTATGTATTTTGTGTTTGGAGATTCAGGCCATTTATTTTTTTATTTACAAAACCTTGCCAACGCTCGGTTAACGGATTTATTTTTCTTAAGTACCAATGTATCAATGTGAATATATGAGATGATGATGATATGAGACAATTTAGGGGCCTCATAGCCTAGCGGTCTTATTAAGTGGCAGCTAGGTGAGTACCGGGTTCGATTCCCGGTTCGAGGGCAAGTTTTAATTTAATTTAAAATTTGTTCTCGGCCTTTGGGAGGGTCGTGCGGTACCGGGCGAGTGCTTATACCGTTCATGGAGGACACGGTCGAATTTCTAAGGCAAGGACGAATTATAAAAAAAATCTTATACTTGACGCTGGCTAATGCACAAACCGTGCCAGAGCCATAAAAAAATATACAAAAATTTAATGTGACAAGCACACAAGGCGAACGTAACAAACACGGCGAGAAAAATAATTTCTACCAAAATAATTACAAAAACTAAAGGTAAATTAACTTCAAAGTGTGTAACCCCTGCAATTATGGATATCCAGACCTAGCTAGACCTATATCGGTAAGTTGATACGAATGTTCAATGGTTGTGTGACAAGGGTTTCAAATTAAAGTTTGACGATTCGATTTCAATAGGAATACTTTCATAATTCTCAGATTAGATTTATGTTTCCATTATTCACAAAAGCTTGGAATTTTCAAATGTGACATTTATCATTCCGCAGCAGATATATTGCGATAAATAATATGCGGTTTACAATCTGAAAAACCAAAAAACTTGGCGATTAAAAAGAGTGGCGGAGAGTTTATTGCCAGTTCTTCTCTTCCGTTCTACGCTCTTGATTTGAGAACTGGCAGTAAATGTAAAATTAGAAGCATTTAATGTATATTTCTTTTTTTGACATTCATAAGTGTACATCGTGTTACCTATAGTAATAATGCCGTGGTCATCATTATTGTTTAGGGATCTTAAACGATTTGCAAAATTTGTCGTAGGTATTATTTTCATCCTATTATTCCTACCGAACTACCACTGAACTAGCAATGAGCGACGTTGCTGTTTTTCACCGTCGTCTTGTATGAATTAATTTGCAATGGTGTTAAATTTATTGCCCAATTTTAACCCAATTTGTTTGTATGCGAAAAACAAAAAAAAAAATGCATATTAGACCTATACCCTTGCACTAAAAAATGCTGTTATTTCTAACGTTGTATATTTTGATTTGTGGAATTGTATTTCGGTAAAATGTTTAATATCGTCATATTGTGAGAAGAATTTATATGGGTATCTTTTTTTTATTCGAAAATATTAATATTATAAGGAACTAGCGGACCGACAGACGTCCTGTACACACGTCTTAAATACAAATTTCAAACTTTTTAAAATAAGCTGTAACAATCTGATCCGCCAAGAAACATCTAACAAAAATATTCATCAAAATCGCTCCAGTCGTTTAACAATTACAAACACGCACAGAAGATGTACAGATACCGGCAAACATCTTGAACAAATGTCCTTGCCTGCGCAGAAGCGATTTTTAGGTATCACTTGTGCGCGGCGGCGGGTGAGTCGATCGCGTGATTGGTAAATCAGTTGACTTTTGTGTCCCGCGATGCGCAAACTTTCCCCCACTCCCTTGTTTAATGCTCAAGAAGTTTGCCCGTATCTGTATCTGTAAA
Organism: Pieris macdunnoughi; assembly: GCA_905332375.1. Taxonomy (NCBI): domain Eukaryota; kingdom Metazoa; phylum Arthropoda; class Insecta; order Lepidoptera; family Pieridae; genus Pieris; species Pieris macdunnoughi. The sequence continues at coordinate 2,825,639 of CAJOBZ010000014.1, read as the reverse complement.
CAAATTTTTATTAATTCTTTTTAGAGTATAAGAAATTTTTTCCTTATTAGATTAGACATTAATATGCGATCTTCTCTTGACGTATTCCTTGATTTTTTTTTAAATTACTATTTATTGTATATCTTTGAAGCCTTTCACCAAAATTGAGGTCTCTAACAGTAAGATCGAGTCGTGGTTCTTCAAGTAGCCGCGTGAGCAGTCCGCCCAGTAGTCCCGGCCGATCGCCCACTCACTGCAATTGGCCCAACGCTGAATTAAGCGATAATGATGACGTCGAGGCCATACTTGATTATAATGTGAGTCCAATTATTTAATAATAAAACGAATAAAAATATTGTTGAAAAAACTATAATTCTTGAACCGGTTTTAATGAGACTTGAATTGTTGAAAATACATAAAAGCAGTGTTGGCCTAGTTTATTCAGCGTGCGACTCTCATCCCTGAGGTCGTAGGTTTGTTCCCCGGCTGTGCACCAATGGACTTTCTTTCTATGTGCGCATTAAACATTCACTCGAATGGTGAAGGAAAACACCGTGAAGAAACCGACCCAAAGACCCAGAGGCACTGGAGGCTGATACTTGCCTATTAAAAAAATGATCATGAAACAGACTCAAAAATCTGGGCCCAGACCTAAAGAGGTAGCGACACTGATTTTTTTTGAGTTGTTGAAAGTTGAAACGTTTAAATTTAAATAAAGTTTGTAGACCAACATACATTTACGAATTTTAGCTTCGTGCTTGAAGTCTAAATGGATCGTCTTGAATATTATCCAATTCCAACAATATCACATGCATGCAATTAATATCATCCTTTTTTATAGTCGGTTATAACGAGTTGCACCAGTTTTCCTCCTCAGGTCCTCGCTCTTGATATGAGAATTGACAGTAAACGTTAATTTTAATATTACACAGGTTTTGCTACCTAAAATAAATATATAGGTAATCAAGTCACCCAAGCTTTATTTTATTTCAATTTAGATTTTTATAATCTCTTCGAGTATTTACTTAAATTTATTAAATATTTAAAGTACCTATTCAATGGTAGATGACTTTTTAGCGAAAACTAAAATCCTGAAACATGAAATGTACCGTAAAATTTCTTATGTATGTTCAATATTTATTAAAATATAATATTTTTGTATTTTGGAAAACTTTATTGCAGTCCTGTGGTTGTTTGATTTCTTTTGTTGGTTCGCGATAAAGCTTAGGTTTCCTAGAAAAGCGGTGCCGTTAACTAACGGCCGTCATTTTACGGTTGTTAATAACTTTTTAACATAATGCAAAAAAAAACATAATTTTCGCTGGTACAAATCACGTTTTCACTCATGGTATTAATTAAATGTGTGTAATATACACGCGAAAATCGTTGAACCAATGTTTATCACCGCTATGACGGCCGTCATGCAAATGACAGCACCACTATTTGACGTTACGGTGACACTCAACGTTCGCTAGAAAACCTACTCCGATGTTATTTATAGACAACGTATGGGTGACGTCATCCAACGTTACATTACGGCCGTTCGATAACGCACCGTTTTTCTATGAAACCTAAGCTTAAGTCTAATATGCGCGTACGTTTACAGGATAGCCTATTCGATATGCTCCTCAATAGCCTGTCCCTAGATGGGACTTCCGGCGAAGAAGCTCCTCCCGTTCAGCCCTGGAGCCCCGCCAGAGACCCTCCTAATCACGATTGACGCACCCGCGAGTACCGGCACTAATGTCGGTACTATATTGACCGGTTTTACATGCATTTTGCAACTATAATAAATTAAATTATATTTATTTGCAGTTAGCCGTGACGCCACTGCCAAATCTGGTTCATGTTTGTGTATATTGTTTCCCCCTTACTCATAAAACCTAAATTGGCATTTTAAAACGTAGACTACAGATGCGTTGGTTACCATGGCTACCATTTTTTTAGATTAAAAAAAACGAAACTATACAAAACACGGTCATCTTTTGTCTTCGTTTTTTAACACGATTCTAATTAAACTATTTTAGCTCTCATTACAACAGCAAAAACACAATTTGGAAAAAAGAGATAAATGATTTTAATTAAAACATTTTGTTATCTGGGGGAATGTTATTACGTCAAAATATTTATTTTACTCTAGCGCACGAAGCAACAGTCTTAGATCCTTGTAGCGTTATAAGGATATAAAAATAGTAAAAGATAGAAACAGTATTTTCAAATAAAAGTGATTTAAATGTTCGATTATCGATGTGTAGTACAAATTATAATTGATATTAGAAATAGTTCTCGAGTGTGCTTTTTGCAATTATCTGCTTATTGAAGAATTAAATACTCGCTAGAGAGAAATACTTGCCTTGACTTCGGCTACCTTCTTACTGACAGCTAAGAAATACATTGACGTGGCTATTTGGCCTCTTGCTAATCCATCTATAAGTCTCTATATGTCTAAAGAGCGTTGCTGCTAAACTAAGATGCCTATTCAGAAAACGCTTTGCTGGTCAGTACAAACGTAGCCAAAAGTCGTCCTGTATAGTTAGATTAAGTGTTTAGTTCTATCGGGTCATGTCTAAATATTCATGAATTTATATGGTTATTTTATTATGATTCGGTGTAATTCTTAAAAAATCTCTAAGAGTCGGTATTCCAAAAATCATAATCGAAATAGTTATTTGTTTATCGTATTATCTACGATAATTTTATCAATTGATATAATTCAAATTTATTTAACTAGATTATAAATGCTGTGATTAAAGAAATCTCTTAAATTTGGTTTTGGAAGTTTGAAATAAATTGCGTGTTTTTTATTTTGAAAGAAACATTGGAATGTTGAGAGTTTTTATTCATGTTAAATATTGACTTGACATGGTCCGAAAGGTTTTAGTTTATTCACATATTCAACTTTGCGTGAACATTCCTATTGTTTTGAAAATACAAAGTGAAGGGTTATACTAGAAAGCGACTGATTTTGTCTTTCGATTTGCGATGGTCAATAACTTTTGGGGTAAGGCAGCGTTCAAGTATTACATAACGTATTTTTTGTCCTTTTGTAAAACGTTACGATGCGGGGCGGGGATTAAATAACGCGTTATTGTTAATATTTTTGTCGACTTACACCACATAATAAGAACTAAAGAGTCACTAGGTGGTCACGAAACGTTTTACTATACTTGGGTACCTACTGAAAAACGTTACGAGTTACATGGGGGGTCAATAATCTCCAAAAATTGCGTGACGTAATACTTGAACGCTCCCTAATCTGGAACTGGAGATTCAATTTGAATTGGCTTAGTGAGAGGCTTACGTGCAATGTCTAGAACATTAGAGTTAATATATTGAAACAAATTTATCTTGTGTAACATAGAAACCACTTTTTCCAGTTTCTTCAGTCAGTGTTGTTATTATTTTAATTTCGTAAGGAAATTCCGTTGCTTATAGCCAGTCTTAAATAAATTTATTGATGAATATTGTTTTTTATTTACGCCCCACAGATTTACTTTTTAACGCATAAAAAAGTTTTATTTTTGTTTGTTTCAAGCAACACGATTCGATGTCATTTTGTGAATAATAAATCTAGCAGTGGGTTAAAGGCGAACCATTTGATAAGTTGTTTCTTTAAACACTTAGCTGGTATCGGATATAATGAAAGATTCTTATAAACTAAATGTTGCTCCAAATCAGGAAGTAGTAGTAAAAACGGGGAAAAATTGTGTTTGTGATAATATTATTGAAATAGTCGATACTTTTTTACTGACATCGTGTTTAATATTTATGATGCGAGGTAAGCTTATAGGTGAAAACCTTGATTGTTATGGAGTTTACCGTGTGACTAGCGATATACATATATGAATTCAAATTTTATCGCAGTCCATTAGTGCATCTATCTAAACGTGATCAGCATTTCATGCCTGCTAATACATAATATGTACCCCTCGAGATCGAACCCATGATGGTACGTCTTTTGCCTATCTTTTCCTATGTTACCCGAAAATCGGTTAGAATTTTATTCAGTGAGAAATAACTTTTCTTTCATATTTTCCCCCACAAATGAATTAACATTAAAATTTAGTTCAAGTATATATTCATCGGGAAATGTGTATATGGCAAGTTGCACAAATAAAAGATTTTAAAGACAACTATATGGAAAGGACCAAGGCGAAAAGATGGGAAAGGTGGATAGAAGCGTTAGTAGGAAGCGAATGGAGAAAGAAAACCATGTATAGAGAAATTTGTAAAAAGCTGGAGGAGGCCTTTACCCGTGTACTTTTACAATGGTTCTGAAATAAGTTAGGATTATGAGTAATAAGAACAAAATCATATACCAAATTTAAACTGTATATTGTTAATTTTGTTATTTCTAAAGATTGGAAATAAACGGGCTTTATTATTATTATTACATGGGTTAGAAAGAGTGGCTTATTTTACTTTGTTTTGACTGAACTATATGATATTCTTGGAGGGTAAAAAGTGGGTGTTGCTGCATGTAACAGCAAATAATACAATACTTCTCGATTCAGTTATTTATTTTCATTTTTCCAAAATATACACAATGAAAATGACTGCTGGTTTAAACCAAACTCGCGACTTAACATCGAACTTCATAGCAGAATATACGAAGACCATAACAGATAATTTGTATATAATGTATGGGCGTGTCTTTTATATGCTGCGAGCAGCTGCGCACGCGACTACTCTACGTAAGATGCAGTAAAATTAGTAAAATCCCTGTCGCTAAGTAAAATATATTTACAAAATAAAACTTTGAAGGAACGCTTTGAAAACATTCAACAAACTTGAGATCGTCTTAACGTAAAGATGGTAAAAGAATTTTTAAAATTAATCAAATTACACAATACCGTATTTACATATTTCTAGTTTTTTAAAAGGAAATTGTGCCAAATCACGTTTCACATCTTTCGCAAATAAATAACAATTGAATTTAGCCTAAAATACTTTTCTTCGATAAACAAAACAATAAAAAAATAATTGCATTCAACAAAGCTACAATAACAAATTTAATATAAATTAATATTAAAAGAAATGTACATTTTATACAAAGTTAAAAACGTGACGCATCACTTCAATTCATCACTAGACGCTATTGCAGATAATTCATAATTAAGAGAATAAAATATTGCGTCCATTATTTACATACGTATTATGTACATTGACCTAAACTTATTCGGCGAATCGCCATTGAACTAAAACCTCACGCTGAACGAAACACTAAAAGGTAACTTCAACTCAAATAAAAAATATTCTCGTTACTTACGGATATTCTTTACCACAAACTATTATAAGATAATTGTGCAATACAATCGTAATATCGCTATATCTATCGCGAAGGCAAGTAGGTGATGTACGCTGTCTTAATTGCTAGAATATTTATAGTGGTGTTACATTTGTGGTCATATTTTGAATACCTCTTGGTACAATTTACTTAACTAAGCCGTTGGCCGCTTAATATTAGCACTAAACATAGCTTTGCACTGTCCACTCGACTCCGTGAAAATAGGTTTTCACCTAAAGAGGGAGTCGACGGAATGTGCATTAACTTAACTTCTCAATAGTTGCCTTACAAACGTTCACTCCGATCGACTTTACCGGACCACTCGCCGTGGTCAATCGTTCTTTGGCATTATTTAGTGAGCTCAATTTCATTAATCTATTTGATAATATTGCACTATGTGATAAAATTTCATGTCAATTCAAAAATATTAATCTAAAATTTCGATTATAATTAGAAAGTGTCGGTGTATGGAGTATGAGTATTATATTCAATATAAATATATTCGCGATCTATACTATTCAGTCAATTGAAAAAAATCAAAATATTAGCCTCTCTCTGAACATTCGACTTATTCGGTCTGCCACTCGCGCAAAGCGGTTCGTTCGTTCAGCACATATTCAGCACAATACAATGGGCACCTATTGATTAACTATTAAACAAGCACCTGTCACATTCCGCGATAGCACTGGAAAAGGCGATCACAGCCTTCGATTCCCCGTTTCCTAATAAAAGCACGATGTCGTTTCAAACATGACAAGTCGTCATCTAAAATTATTAAGCAATTGGGCGTTTGTACGACGTGTTTGTGAAAAACGGCATCGGTTGACAATATGAAATAAAGTCACCAAAATCTGGAGCCACTCGTCTGTATCACGAATCTCGTTTGATGAAACAATCAGACGTTACATGAAGCTGAGAGAATATTCGGAGAGCGACCGTCAGACGTGCGACTCGAGAGGCGGTCGGGGAGGCGGCACCAGTGAGACTGGCCAAACACCGCCCGTCAAGTCCGGCGAAGACGTACGGGTGTGTCGCGCAGACCAGCCATCTTTATCGAAATCCTTGGTGCCGCCCACCGTGTGCCTGCGTTTTATGCCTCTCTCGGGCATCCCGTTCTTTCGCTTCAACTTTGTCGACCGCCAAGCGCCGGCTTCCCTCCGCCGGACGATGTTCCACTCGCCCTTCTCTATTTTACTCAAACGCTCCCCTTTGTTCAACGACTCGGAGCGTTGCAATCGTTCCACTCGGCAATTGAGGCTCTCAGATCTGAGGACGCGAGTTTCGCTTCTCTCTTCTCTGTTGAGCGATTCCGACCGCTTAAGTTTGGCACAGTCGTCTTCCTTTTCATTTTCCGCGTTGGCCTCATCGAGCGCCGCGCTGTTTCGTTTGACGCACTCCGGGTTGGAGAGCCGTAGCTTGTAAGTGGGATACGGTCGTTTGTCATTGTCGGGAAGAGTGCCACCTCCGCTGGAGTTCTGGGATCTCGTGTCGACGTCCTTCTCGTCGTTGCGTTCCTCGTGACTAGTTTTCTTGGGAATGATACAGTTTTCTTTCTCCGAGTCGTCGCCGTCGTCTCTCGCGAGGCGAGCCCGAGGCCAACGCGCGTCGGGTTCGTCGGCGCTGGAGGAAGAGGAATGACGGTGGTCTCTCGCGAGCCAAGCCGCCTTTAACTCGTGAGCGCGGATCGCCGGAGACACCCGTTCCTCGCGTTCGCTTTGCAGACTCGTCTCGGAGGGCGTGCTCTCCGTGGACTTCGCTTCCTCGTTGTCGTCTTGACATTCGTCCGCGTAAGGAATGCTGCCGTCGTCGAGCGGGGACGAGTTGTTGAGCGTCCGCAGTTTCTGATCGAAGGTACTGGTGAGAGAAGACACTAGATCTCCTGTTCCTAGAACAAACGTTAAAAGTAAGCTTGGGAAAAGGTTAAAGTTCACGTTAATCACGAATACAAAAGCATTAATTCCTCGAACAGAGTACGAATGAGGGATGGATGAAGAGTTATTACATGATGATGACTCCGGATGCACGAGCGTCGCAAGCCGTGCTGTCAGCAGCTGCTGTTAAGCGTTAGTTAGTTATTTGTGGTCTCGGGTCAACGCTATTGTTCACACTCACTCGAGAACTATTTGAACGCTGAGACAGAGGTAATTACCGCAACGAAAATAGACATTACATTAGTGCGATGAAATGTTTTCAACAGTAAAACAGCATTGTTTGCATATCGATTGTTGTTTCGGTGCCAAGCATTTTTAAAATTGGTTAAAATAACTTCTCAAATAGTGTAGATATTAATTCTTTTATTGAACCGTATGAGTGAGTATAAACAACAGGTCAGCATTGACTTCGTCCGCGTACACGCACACACTTGCAAACGCACGCTCACATTCCTATACCTTTGAATGTGGACAAAAGAAAGGGATTGCTGTGTCTACTCTCTGACGTCAGAACTGGACACCTAATGGGCAAATAGTAGACCTTACATTATGATAATTAAAAAGAAATGCATATATCTAAAACAAATTTTGTTGGATTTATCCTCTAGCTGCGCCCTTATTGCCCGCCCATGCGCCTTTATTCTAATTAAATACATTTGTAACTATTATTATATAGGCAAACTTACCGTCAATAGAGAAGTTGTTCAGTGTGTGCCGCGAAATCTCCTGCCGACCTCGACTTACATTAGTAATAGTTTCCATCTCGATTCTGTAAAGAAAAATTAATATATCGCAACAAGAAGATATGTATAATAATCACATGAAAATATTTCTGGTATTGATTATTAGTTAGATTTAGCAAAGAAAAGAACCCCACACCAGGATTCCCTGTATCGTGGGCAGCTATTCCCTTCCATTTGACATATTGATTGACATATGATTTTAGCTACTGAATGTAATAAATTCTACATAACACTTACAAGCAAACTACTGTTGCACAAAAGAATTCTTTCGTTTTAAGCATAGAACAGGTTGAGTAGATGTTGTTTAGGACTGTTAGTGAATGTATAAAGTTTTAAATCGATAGTGAAAATTGTTTTTAAGAAAGTGGTTAAAGACGAGAGGGCCTCTAAAGAGAAGAGGCGTTGGGCGAAGAAAGTGCGTTTGGGTAGCTTTAGGTTTGCGTTTTGTGTGGTCGATGTTTGTTTAAAAAATAGCATATTGTCATTCATTATTGATATTGGATAGCGAAGTTTTCAAATAGGATATCTTAACGCGCCTTGGGCACGCTCAATGTAGCGAAAGGAAACCCGTAATTAAAAAAAGGAATTGCCTTGATCTAATTCCACACTTGTGTTCATTAATTGGAATCCGCACGTAAACGTCAATTGAAGGGAAATTGCTACAATTACCATTGTACAAATTAAACAGGACATCTTGTGACCGTTTAAGGACAAGTGTAAGGTATTTTATATATGTGACAACATAGTTGTGCGGTAACTTGTTAATGTATTTTCGTAAAACGACTTCTGGTAATTTAAACTGTAACCAATTTAATTGCCAAGAGTTCTTGGATGTTTCAAGAATATTTTTGAAGTTATACTTCTTTAGGCGCGTTATGAAAAATTTATGAGAGTGATATTTTACGATGCGCGCGCACCGTGACACAAAATTAACAGAATGATGTTGCCCACGGAAGATGCTACGGCATTGGACATAATTTAAAAACAACATTCGAATAATAATAGAATTTATTACACTTAATGTAAGAGAATAATAATAAATATTTATTTATTTAATTTTTAAAATTAAACTGAACTTTATTGACTATAATGACTCCTTTCCCAGTCTTTGATTATTTAATTGTAATTAATTATTTGCATGCAATTAAAAACTATTCTTAATAATGCCAAAGAAGTATAACTTCTTACGCGCGTAGGTACATAAGTACACGCACCCTTTTTTTATTTGATGTAGGTATGTTGTACACCCTTAAATCAAAGAGAAGTATTCTTCCAACAACAGAAAAGTTTTTTTTTCTAAAGAAATATTTACACTATTATTTGGGTAAACATTTTCAAAATAGTGTGAATATATTTTATTTTCGTTATCTAGAATAGGCATGTCTTATTATAGATAGAAAAGTTTCAATTCTCAATTAAGTAATACTGACTTGTTATTAGCGTCACTCGCGTAGTGCGTGAGGCCGTCGTAGCGCGCGAGGGGCGTGGTGAGGTGCGCGGGGGGCGAGCGAGGCGGGGAGGGGGAGCGCTTCTCGCTCTCCCATTTCTTCTCGCTCTTGCGCGGCTTGCGCTGGATCTTGCGGTTCGCCGCTGATATTATCGACGAGACTATGTCCCGGGTGGACACGTCTTTGCCTAGAAGATTACAGAATTTCATATTTTATTTGTAAATAAAAAATGATAAAAAGTAAAAAAAATATTTTAGAATTATTTAAAATTAAAAATTATGTTAGAATTAAAAGAAATCTTAGTAATTAGAATAATTGCAAGTACCTTCAATCTTCTTGACGTTGTGTATGAGCAGGTCCCTGGAAGGCGCAGGCGCAGGTGAGAGGGGGTCGGAGGAGGGGGGGAGGTTCCGAGGGGGGGGGCTGCCCTCTTCCTCCTCGAAGTACCACGTGTACTGAGGGGAAATATACAAATATCAACCATGTGTTATACATATAAGGAAACTTTAAACATATTATTCAGTAAATAATTAATAGAGTAAATATGACTTTTATGGCAGTTTTGTGTTAAACAAATATGGGTAAATTATTGTTATAAATTTTGTCTGAAACTAAGGGTGGATAGAAAGTGTTCCTGTTCCACACACTAAATTAGCCTAAATCTTAATGAAAGGAGTAAATTCCAAATGAATAAACCACTCACATGCGTAAGAAAAGACTCGATAATCCGGCACTGACTGGACATGTCATTCACCATTGCCAGCATATCATCACTGGCTGCGCGCACGAGCGTCGGACCGAACACAATAGCGAGGTTACGCGCCTCCATCTTGTTGTGATGCGCCTGCGACGCCACTCGTCTCAAATGTTGAATAAGGTACTTTAGTGTTTCGTAGTGAGCCTCTGGTAGCGCTTGTACGAGGCGTCTTAGCTCGCGAGCGCGCTCGGTGGATCTGTCCGCAGCTGTAAGATTTGTTTTTGTTAATACACGGCTTTTATTTGTGTGAATATTATTTTTCTGACGGTCAAACACACACTTAAAATTTTATATATAAATAAATATTTTTGTTCCAAAGACCTCCTACAGAGTGCCTATAGGCCTTCTCCAACTGGCTCCATCTCTCTCTATCGTGAGCATTTATCTCCCAATCTTTCCCACCAACTTCTTTATGATCGTCACCTCACCGAGCAAGAGTGCGATCTCTCTTTCTTTTTCCTGGTGGTTTCCCACCTTGTTACTCTGTTTGTTCATCTGTCATGCGAGCGGTGTGCCCCGCCCATTAGCCCAAAGCACGATTTATACAACATTAATTTCAACTTTCATATATAAAGTGCACCGTAATACATATATCGTTATAATTTACCAACAAATAATTTTGTAAAAAACCAACCTATAAACGCCGGATACATCTCAGCGGTAAGTAATGGGTCAGGCAGTCTTCGAAGGTATGCCTTCAAGAGACTTGAAGCGACGTGCACATCTGCCCATCGAGGGTCTCCTTCTGGTGGAGGTTCCCCCCTGTCCAAAGCAGCTGCAAGGGCTGCGACACCTGCTGCATTACCAGGCACTCTGTATACGCCTACTGTTCGAAGACCATAAGCCTGCAATTGTTAAATACATGGTGAATTACTTATGCCCGTAATGCAAGCACTGCCTTAACCTTAGCTGCTTACTGCTATTACATGTGGCAAACAGTGTATTGTTAAAAAGGGCGTACGTACAAAGTACACATGACAGAAGTGAAACTTCTTTGGCAAACTAATTTTTAAGTCTAGTTCATATTTATACAAATCTAAAACTTTAGATTTCCGAGACTTAGATGGAAGGGAAAAGGAAGATATGTCAATAAAATATTAAAAGTGTCGAAAATTAATACAAATTATAAATGAAAAAAAATAATATATTTGTCAATGTCACTTGAGATTTCAATAAATTATTTTGCATAAAATATAAAATACTAATATTTCATAAATTCACTTTACGATATTTTAATTTAAAAAATATAATTTCTATAAGCTAATTCGCGCTTCTCACTCTGTCTCAATCGCTCTCTCCCTATTCTTCGAAAAAAACGCTGCACATCTTCGTGACGCTAATTTTATTATTATTGCGTTTCATCGTATCATTCACGAACACTTAGATATCAGCAAATAAATATATTCTCATCAACAGCTTACCTCAACAGCTTCAGCAGGTAGTGTAACAGCGCGGGGTACCGTTGGATGACTGGGGTCTGATGGGCACCGTTCGAGGGGAGCGCCGAGCCAACCTGTGACAGCAGGGGGAGCCGGGGGCCCAGCGGTTCCTGGATGCATTCGCCGTAGTTGTTTAGCCATGCGACCTTTCCACGTTTTGTTTTTGGGAGACGAGGGTAGTGTGGGCGTTGGTGGGCCTACCATTGATACTGAAAACAGGTTATATATTTACACAACTGTTTTTTGGTTCTGTTAGTACAGGATGAACATTAGAAATTCTTTGAGTGACAATTTTTTTACTTTACAGATTTATTTCTTACCTGTAGGTGATCTATTCCTTCCGATCTTCTTGTTCCTCTGTGGCGGGAGGGGAGATGAGCTGTCTGCGGGAGGGGTAGTCGTTGGGGCGGGAAGGGGAGCGGGCTCCGCGGGAGGTGGCTCGGCCGAGTGTCTGCGTAGCGCCGCCAGCCATCTTTGCGCATCTGCTGCACCTTCAGCCTGAAATAAAAAATAAAGTTATTAAAAAATGCTAAATTTTAATACCTTATGCACGTTTCTCTATATTACATAAACCTTTTCAAAAAGCAAGAATTTAATAATTTCTGTTTTATAGAACAGGGGGCAAACGGTCAGGTGTCTCATCTGATGTTAAGTGATACCGACGCCGATGGACACTCTCAATTCCAATCGCGATTGCGTTGCCGGCCTTTTAAGAATTGATACGCTCTTAAGACCCTTCTAAAACCAAGCGTAATTACGTCGTAGGATTGAGATTAAATAACTTAGTATTTACTATTATATAATTTATCACTAACTGAATATTGAATTTACGATCGCAACAGTATTGGTGTATTTTAATACAAATTTGCTAACAAAAAATTTATCATACATTGTATTTATTAATAAGATACTAACTTGAAGCAATAATTCTGCACCAGCCGCTGTTGTGACCCGAACCACGTGTTTTCGCTTTGTATAGTCGTCTGCAAGTGCGGCCAGCGAATAGCGGACATCGAGAGCGTCGCGGGAGCTTTCTGCGTTTGCACCTGCGCCGCTCACTGCACCGGGGCTCTAAAACGAAGGAAAAGAGATGTTAACGACGCATTCTTTAATTATGTATTAATAACAATGTTAAAGCAATTATGGAAGGAAAACAAGACTTGATTATTGCAGTTATTATTGAATCTACAAACTTAGATTGGAAAATTTTTTTTTGATAAAGATTACGAGAATATTCAAAATTTCTGCTTGTACACAATATTTTACATTTCTTGCGTGTCACATTAATACGTAAAAGAATAATAATAAATCAATCTCTTTACGTCTGGGCCTCAGATTTATGTATCTGTTTCATGATCATTTAATTATCTAATAGGCTAGTAGATGATCAGCCTCCTGTGCCTGACACACGCCGTCAACTTTTTGGGTCTAAGGCAAGCTGGTTTTCTCACGATGTTTTTCCTTCGCCGTTCGAGCGAATCTTAACAGCGCACATATAAAGTCTAATCTAAACTATGCTACTTTTGAAATGTTATATTATTTATATTCTCTATTAATTCTTCAGTGAATCATGTAGACAGGCGCTTTTGATGTGCGTTAGGTAAACAAGTCAGGAATGCAATTACAAAATAGCTAGTACATTTTTCGTACTACTTTTCACTGACTCAATATTCATCTAAAATTCTTTAACAAAGGCGCCCATTATAACTTTTGTGGGTTGCAACTTTCGAAAATGAACTGTGTCGAATTTTAACTTTGTTATATTATGTGTTCGAACAAGTTTGAAAATAAATATTATTTAATGGAAGACCCTTCTTGGTGCACCAGTAGATATTCTGTAATAGATAATATATATTTCAAGTGCTTTGCACAACAAAGTTGTTTAATTTAAATATAATAAAACTCATGGATAAACTAATAAAATAGCATCTAAAATTATCGTGATTCAAGTGCACTTTTTCTTTTTCATGTGTCCTTGTTTTAATATTGTGCCTTTCATTTGTTTTAATTGCTTTGTTTTGTTCTATTAGTTTTGTTTAAATAACTCTAAAATGTCTTATGTATTTTTGCACTTCTCAAAGTTACCTTATCGAATTTTTATTTTCACATTGTTTGCCTGGAAGATATCGCTTGAAACCGATAAGGCCGCCGGTTACCCGCCCTCACTAAATTATGTCAATTGTATTATATTTCTGTACATGCAACGAAGTGTTAAATAAAATCATTAAACATTTATTCTGATATGTCTTTTAGTACAGCATTAAAATTCAGTATTTTCTGTTAGGAAATCATTTATAATCTTGATTATGAACAAAAATATAACCGTTAGGATAATTTTAAACGCAATTCGGCTTAATAACAAACGTCTCAGTGTGTCAGTCGGTTGTCGCCCGGCGGACGCACGCGCAATAAATTTCAATTTCAATCGAGATCATTCTGTTTAAAATCTAGACACCGGTCCTTGCCCTATAATTTTGCAAATTAGTGTACACTTCACCTTAACTAAGGAATCGCTTTGACAATTGTTTGAATGTTATTTTTAAATCAGAAGGAATGTTATTGGCATTGCATTTATTTGTAAAGTTCTAAGATCCCGCTGCAGGATTGGTGCGCTCATCGACTATTTGTTTAAAACCAAATTTTTATGTTTATTTATAATTAAGAGAATATATATTTACTAGGGTGCCTATCAAAATTTGGCCGCCATTATTTTTAATTAAATTATTTTTAATTGATTTTTGGTAAAAATTGCGTTCATTTATTATTTAAATAAAATAACGTCTACATCACGGTAATTAATATGAAGATTCTAAAAAATCATGGGTGCCGTTGCGCACATGGCCGCACCTCTTTGCAGCCAGGTGTAAACAGGTATGATTTCGATAAATTTATACGTTTATAACCTATTTTTATTAATTATATGTCAAATTGAAGCTAATTTTTTTCTATTAATTATCATATAAAGTTGCTTAATTAAATCTGGCCGCAAATAAGGGCTACTGGCTGTTAAAGATAATAAATATTTAAGGTAGAGTGAAAGAGAGTTAGCGCGTAACATCATTTGTCAGACGAGGACAGCGATTGTCGGCTGTGCGACGCTTTTAAGCCATTGCACATGCGTCGAACGTTAGTGTTCTCAACCACCAGGGAGTAATAGAGACGACTTATAATAAATACTCCAAAAAATATGTAATTTTTTTCAAAATGACAAATTTAAAAATTGCAACAAAAAATTAATATTGATTTGATATATCGACGGTCTAGTTAGCAATTTGTCTAACTCCTTATTTTTAGAGGGTGATTTTTTTAACATTTTGATGAAGACATAATCCAATTACAAATTATTTGAATGATTCAAACTTAAAAATTATATCTCTATTAGATATTAATGATATTAAATGGTTTTTTAAAATGATAATAAATTTTGAAGTCATTGTTTTTTTCGTACAAATAAAAGATTCTCTAAAATGGAGTTAGATAATTTGCTAATTAGAACGTCGATATTTAATATGAATTTAAAAATAAAAAAAATAAAACCAAGGTGACTTAAGTAAAAGAAAATTTTATTGCGAAAGTATTATTTAAAAATTTTATTAGATTTTATTCAAGTAATTGATTGTCTATTACATATTAATTAAACATTTAAGCAAATTAAAAAATTAAAAAAATTAATCTTATAACTCTTATATTTCCGTAACTCTTTTTAAAAATCTGAATCATCGGAGCTTTCTGTTGTACTATCATCGGAGCTATCACTTTCATCGCTACAAATATCAGAATCGTCGTTATCGGAAGCTTTGTTCATGGATTCACATAGCACACTATTAACTTGCGTTGGAGTTGAGTCTCCCAGGAACCATGTTGGTTTTAAAAAACCATCTAGTACCAGCCAGCCATTCTGGGCTTTTTTGCAATTTGTTGCAATTTTTAAATTTGTCATTTTGAAAAAAAATTCATATTTTTGGAGTATTTATTATAAGTCGTCTCTATTACTCCCCGGTGGTTGAGAACACTAACGTTCGACGCATGCGCATTGCGCAATGGCTTAAAAGCGTCGCACAGCCGACAATCGCTGTCCTCGTCTGACAAATGATGTTACGCGCTAACTCTCTTTCACTCTACCTTAAATATTTATTATCTTTAACAGCCAGTAGCCCTTATTTGCGGCCAGATTTAATTAAGCAACTTTATATGATAATTAAAAGAAAAAAATTAGCTTCAATTTGACATATAATTAATAAAAATAGGTTATAAACGTATAAATTTATCGAAATCATACCTGTTTACACCTGGCTACAAAGAGGTGCGGCCATGTGCGCAACGGCACCCGTGATTTTTTAGAATCTTCATATGAATTACCGTGATGTAGACGTTATTTTATTTAAATAATAAATGAACGCAATTTTTTACCAAAAATCAATTAAAAATAATTTAATTAAAAATAATGGCGGCCAAATTTTGATAGGCACCCTAGTAAATATATATTCTCTTAATTATAAAAAACATAAAAATTTGGTTTTAAAGAAATAGTCGATGAGCGCACCAATCCTGCAGCGGGATCTCGTACTAAAAGTTCTATTTTTATGTGTTGTGACAGTAAGCATAACTCAAAACTATCGAATGGATTTGCTTCAAGTGGGATGTTTTTGCTGCTCTCCTAGAGTTATATTGCAGGGAAAAATAAGATGATAAGGAATTAAGAAATATACTATAACAACGCAAATGATATTTTGTTCAAGAGATAGCGCAATGTAACAGCATCAAAAAGTAAATAACATCGTTATTAAGGTTATAATAATAATAATTTATTTACAAGAATATGTTAGAAGAATATTATGGTGGTACAAGCTAAACTTTGCATATAATGGCGTGCAAATTTGTCTAACAGAATTAAAAGGTAGAATTTTACATATAACAATACATCAACATTAATCAATTCTTAAATTATTTTATCACGTTATTAAAATATATTAATACGTTATCATATTATATACGAAAGAGGAACCAATAGATTTCTAAGGAAGGTTAAGTTGTATAATAATTCATGGTTTTATGAAAATTTCCTGTAATATAAGGATTATAGTTGAAGAGGTTGCAAACAATCTATCCAAAATACACATAAGCCACACAGCAACTTGTATTTTTAAGTTTTGTTGTAGTAATTTCAAATGCTTTTGTCATATCGGTCATATCAGTCTTATTGATAAGTTATTAAAGGCTCAAATATATGTACGAGTATATCAACAATGCTTTCACATGAACCTAGTTAAAGAAACACAGAAGAAGCTTTTGCTTATTTTTCAGATCATTAAAAAATGTTATTAATTATCTATAGATTCAAAAGTATGCATATATTTCTTTTCGTTTGATTTTAAAGGTTCAAATATATGTACGAGTATATCAACAATGCTTTTACCTGAGCCTAGTCAGAGAAACACAGAAGCTTTGGCTTATTTTTTCAGACCATTAAAAAATACTTTTAATTATCTATAGATTCCAAAGTATGCATATATTTGTTATTGTAAGCTTTCAAACACAATTATACGTGTAATTTGTAATCGGCATATTGTCTGGAGCTTTCACCTTCTAATTATAGTAATAAATGTCTACACATTGTCAGAAACGAGCATCAAACAAGCATGACGGTTATTTATCGTGTCGAAAGCTTAGAGAAAGAGTTGAGAAAGTTGCATGAAATGCGATACTATTTTTCAGGATAGTATCTACCTATTAGCACGCCATTGCAAAACAATTGAATATTGAATTTCATGAATTGTGTCAAATTTGGATTTGACGTTTGACTAGACAAATTTAATTTCACAAGTTATCGTGTATATTATCTATGGTATTTATTTAAAAAGTAAATAGGTCTTATATAATACTAATAATAATAATAAAGTTTGTCTCTTCACAATATTGCGTTTAGGGGCCTCATAGCGGTCTTATTAAGTGGCAGCTAGGTGAGGGGTACCGGGTTCGATTCCCGGTTCGAGGGCAAGTTTTAATTTAATTTAAATTTGTTCTCGGCCTTTGTGGGGGTTGTGCGGTACCGGGCGAGTGCTTAAACCGTACATGGAGGACACGGTCGAATTTCTAAAGACAAGCAGGAATTATAAAAAATCTTATACTGGACGGCACGGTTTGTGCATTGGTCATAATGCACAATCCGTGCCAGAGCCATTAAAAAAAATATATTGCATTTTATAGGTTTACATACTACAGGAGAAGATCTTTGTGACAGGCTGATGCTTCTACCTAATAGGACTAGTAGTTTAAGACAAAATAATTTTAGACATTAACGATACACATAAGACCTCCTTTAAATTTTTAATAACTGACTTTATCTATCTAAAGTATATCAATATTAATAAATACATTTTGATTTGAACTCTTAAAATATATTTATTAACAGGGTTTATCTACTATTTTCTATCCATATAAAATGTTTCAAGCGTTGCAACGCAATAAAATACGTCCAAACACATAACAGTACAACCACAAATCTAGCACAAAAACACGAAGCGAAGTCGTTAGTCGCAATCACGTGACTGTCAAAAATAAAGTCCTCAAGATGTCTGATATTAGTGTTGGCGAATATTGCGAAATTTTAAACAATTAACTACGTAATTCACTGTTCCTAGTATTCATGTCTTCCGGGTTAACGCGTATTTGGGTTACATACATAACGTATTGCGAACGAAAATAAGCATAAACAAGGGAACGTGAGTAACTACTCTTTATATTTGACGGCTCATTGGTCTAGTGGTTAGTACCCCTTACTGCGAATCCATGGGTCCCGGGTTCGATCCCCGGCTGAGACAAACATCGATGTGATGAGCATTTGGTGTTGTGCTTAGGTCTTGGGTGTTTAAATATGTATTTATATATCTATCTATAGTATGTATGTATATCCGTTGCCTAGTACCCATAACACAAGCTTCACCAGCTTAGCATGGGACTAGGTCAATTGGTGTGAATTGTCCAATCATATCATATCATATATCATATATACGAAATTCTGGAATCTGGTTGTTCTCTAAAATCATTTAAATTCATAGGCAACAGACGCCACCGATTTTGATGCAACAATATTCAGGGAAATCAGTAACGTCCTTATGATAGCTCGAGTGTATACATGTGCCTAAATATCACTTTGAGTTATGAACCGTGTGGTCCGAATATGTATGATAATGAATGCGAAATGCTTATTCACTATATGAAACTCATGTTTTTATCAAACTCATTCACTTCACTTTACAAAAATTCGTCAACTGTTGTTACTAAGACGGGAAATCGTGTTAATACTGAAATGAAGACAAAATTAATCAATTGATAATTTAGATTATGAACAACTTTTACTTACGTAAGAATATAATATACAGATATAGTTAAGTTGCTACCAGGATTAAGGGTTCACAGGGACCTAAATATGTTTTACTTTTCAATTTCTCAATTTTTAATTATTATTATTATGTCCGTTGAGAATATTATAACAACTGTATAGTTTGTTTTAAACATATTACTGCCATTTGTTGGTATTATTAAGAGAGGTTTAGATTTTATTATTGCGGAATAAAATATTTTAAATCGCTAACCATGAAAACGTTTATACATTAAGCGGAAACAATGACAGCAAAACGCCGCCTACGCACATAATCCAATATTGCAATGAGGACTTAGCTCGTAAGACGTATTGTTTGCAAAACTTTCCATTAAGAAATTTTATAAATATTTTTTCAATTTTATATGTCAACTAGCGGACCCGACAGAAGATGTCATGCATGATATTTTAAGCGATTAGGATATTAAACAAAGTATGAAAGAACCGACTGCAGCGCCATCTGCCGGGCTGATTTGTGAATCTAAACCATCCAGGGCTCCACCAAAACTTACAAAAAAAAATCATTCAAATCGGTCCAGCCGTTTAAGGGGAGTTCAGTGACATACACACGTACAGTATTCTATCTTTTAAGTTCGATCAAAGAGTCCATAGCGGACAAACAACGTGACGCGTAATTTTTTATTTTGTATCGGAAAATTATGTCATAATTAAAACTAGCCGCGACATCCGCGCATGCGTGTATTTCTAAATGAATTCAAAGCTTTTTATTGTAAAAGCCTTAACACAATAAACTAGTTTGAAACGAGTCAATCAACACGTTTCTAAACACCGTGAAATTAACAATTAGTACACGCAATAATATCTCTTAAGAACATTGTAATATACGTGAAAATCGTAAGCAAGACAAAACCCGTGACACCAAAATAATGAAGATAAAAACCAACCTTAAATCAAAATTCATAAGACAAAGAGTGCGTAAAATGCTGACTGATAGTGAAAAGAAACTAATGTTACATGTCAAGAGAGACAGTAAAGACGGGATGGTGCTATTAAAGGAACAGCAGAATTTGAATTGTTTAGAAAGACAGAAACGAAGATAAAGCTCATTATTGTAAATTGGTATGAAATGAGACTATCGTATTTGTTTTTTTTTTATAGAACAGGGGGCAAACGCGTCGGAGGCTCACCTGGCTCACCTGATGTTAAGTGATACCGCCGCCCTTGGACACTCTCATTGCCAGGGCTTGCGAGTGCCTTGCCGGCCTTCTAAGAATTGGTACGCTCTTTTCTTGAAGGACCCTAAGTCAAATTGGTTCGGAAATACATCAGTGGGCAGCTGGTTCCACATAGTGGTGGTGAGCGGTAAAAACTGCCGTGAAAAACGCTCAGTTGTGGAACAGTGGACGTCGAGGTGATACGGGTGGAATTTATCAGCAAAAGTTCACTTTATTTCTCATACAGTTGATTTATACAAATAATAATCTGACACATTTAAATAAAATATTTGTCAATCTAATAGGCAAGTATCAGCCTCTTGTGCCTGACACACGCCGTCGACTTTTTAGTCTAAATCAAGCCGTTCTCACGATGTTTTCCTTCACCGTTCGAGCGAATGTAAAATGCGCACATAGAAAGTCCTTTGGTGCACAACCGGGGATCGAACCTACGACCTCAGGGATGAGAGTCACACGCTGAAGCCACTAAACCAACACTGCTCACTCACTGCTGACATATTTAAAACGTTCTAAATTTACCCAAGCACTATACATCATATAATTTCAATCACAGATCGTGAGTCTTAGAAATAATAAAAAGAACGATAAATTCTTGCGTCTATCTTACATTTCCACAGATTTCAACACATCACTTCCGATCTAAAAAATGATCTCCATCGCGTATTCAATTTGATACGATACAATCTAAGTATTTTGATTATGTGAGAATATATACTTCTCGGCATTCGGCAACCGCCTCAATCGACCATTGATCACGAACGCTTTATGAATACGCTGGTGTATCAAAAGTTACGTAGTTTGAGTCGCTATATCTTACTAATGGACCTTCGCGAGTATTAGTTTCCGTTGAACTTAAAATAACAATAGTAGTTCCATACAAACAGATATTTTGCTATCAATTATCAGTGATAACCGTAGTAGTGTAGTCGACTATATTGCGAAGACACTTTCGATTAAAAAAGAAAATGAATCGCTCTTGACCCATTGGCGCAATTAGCAGGTCAGCCAGACTGACCCGCTATCGAAAAAGTGATGTAATTTGTACAAGAAAGGTGTGAGACTATTAGCAAAGACCCAATAGACCACTCGTTTCTATTTACAGTCAGTTCCTCATTAATAGGCATACGTAACATTTATTGACAAAAGTTATTTAATATTGTATTCGTACAATAACATTTGTAGTTAACATCATATGTATTACGCGAATATTCAGATATATATATAAATTTTTTTATGTAATAGGAGGCTCATCTGATGGTAGTGATACCGCCGCCCATGGACACTCACATAACCAAAAGGTTCGCAAGTGCGTTGCCGGCTTTTTAAAAATTGGTGCGCTCTTGAAGGACCGTAAGTCGAATTGGTTCAGAAGTAGCTTCAGTGGGTAGCTGGTTCCAAATAGTGGTGGTGCGCGGAAAAACTGCCTTAAGGAACGCTCAGTTGTTGAACGGCGGACGTCGAGGTAATACGGATGGTATTTTGTATTCTGACTTGACGTCCGATAATGAAACTCAGCTGCAGGTATTAGTCCGAACAACTCCTCTGAACACTCTCCATAGTAAATGAGGTAGAGATGCAGAGAGACATATACTCGTATACTAGAAGCTAATGATAATGATGTACTTAAAATTCAGCTCTTGGATATTTTTGACTAATCCTATATTTTTAATTTTGTAAGCAGTGTTGGTCTAGTGGCTTTAGCGTGCGACTCCAATCCAATCTGATCGTAGGTTCGATCCCGGCGCATGGGCGCATTTAACATTGGCTCGAACGGTGAAGGAAAACATTGTGATGAAACCGGCTTTCCTTAGACCCTAAAACTCGACGGCGTGTCAGGCACAGGCTGATCACCTACTTGCCTATTAGATTGAAAAATGACCATGGAACGGATACAGAAATCAGAGGTCCATACCTAAAAAGGTTGTAGCGCCACTGATTAATTTTTATTTTATTTTTAATTGAACTGGTAGAGAGATTCTCTTTCGACACAAGGTATATTACTTGTATCCTTTGAATGAACACTGGCATTTAGTAAAATAATTTATTCGTTCTGTATTGATCGTGACTAAGAGTATCATTATTTAAAGCGTGCTAATTTCTAAAGTTCATCTCATTCGTGACTATTTCTTATCTCCTAATATTAAAAACGTGAAAGTCTTGCGAGTTTGTCTAACATCTAAACGGATTCTGACGACAAATTAATATCGTAAATAATCTTTATGCCGGAGGGGAAAGCAAATTTCAATCAATTTTGTTATTACCTATCTACATTGATTAGTTACAAGACTATGTACACGCAATTACATAGAAAGTAGATAAAAAACGAAAAACAGATATGGCGAAATTGACCTCATAGATGTCGGCGAACATCAACAAATAACACTTTTTGGGTCAATTCTCTAATAGAAGCTTATAATTATCAGAAATGGAGCGACGCAAGCGCAACATCAATCTTCATGTTATCATACCAACGCTATCATTATACACAATTAACTAAATGACATAAAATTTAATCAGGATTTAAATTCGTTCACAATGATTTGAGGCTTTGATGGCAAATAAAAAAAATTATTTAATGAAAAAATAAATGCGTGCAACTTGAAGGTTTATGAAATGTTTTTATTAAATTGTTTATGCATTATCGGTGAGTTATATGCATGCAATGACGAATTGCAGAATTGTTTATATATTTTGCGTATTAAACGTTCCTAAACTTATCAGTTAAAAAAAAAGATTCCTACTTAAAGACGTGTTTAAATAAATAACATAAATAACTTATTATATCAGTACCACAGTACATACCTGCACCATTTTTACAATCCACACACAATATTCACTCATCGAAGTTAAAGATTTCAAGGTAATACGATTTTCTGAGAAACAGAAATATACCGATGCGTGCACAAATAAAAAGATGTTTACTCAACTGTAAAGCCGATTGGAATAACTCACCAATATATCGGTGTACCAGAGTGTCATGGCTTGGCCGGTATCCATCCGCGTCAGAGCGAGTCGCGACAGCTCGTGGTCATTGTCAACGGTTGGCATCCGCAACACAAAACAATTGTTTTCCACAGTTCAATTTTTCACTCGATTTATCGAACCAAATGACATAAACCGGTAATCGCACTATTTTTTTAGGTTAGAAAAGGAGCGATGAACGGGCGGGCGGCGCGCACGCACGTCTGCAGGACTGTGCGCTCTGTCGATCGTCAGCAGAGAAAGTGATCCCGCGCAGACTCCGCGGCGTCTGCCAAATCGGCGTTTTCACGGTTCGAAAACTGATTGTTTTTTCCAGATAAATGGTTTGCTACAATGGGGACATAATGGCGGCGCCATTGTCGCTTGTCACAAGTCTGTGCCGCTTTCTGAGCTACGGCTGTGTTTTTTACACGGAAGTGGTAATTGTGTGAGCAATAAACAGATCGAACTCGGTTACAGCATGCGCGATTCTTACATCAGCGTGACCATAAACACGTAACACACTTTTTACGATTCGCGTTTGTCATCAACGGCTCATTACTATTGCTCGTAAAATTTAGAAGCGTTTCGAAAATTGATTTCTTAATTGTCCTTAGTTATAATCGATGATCGAAATGATAATCCGTGCGATAAACGCATCTCAGCGGAACTCGATTCGATATGCTTTCCACCGTACTTCACAGTTTTAAATTTGTGTTTTTCTATTCGTAATCTACAGCCTGTATTAACGGAGCTTTCACTTATTTGACAATAAGGAATAAAAATTTCCTTCAAAATCTATGCCAAAGAGAAAATGTGACAAACATTCGTTCCAAAAAAGATGAATGGTACTGCCAACAAGTTCTGAGAAATAATTATAAATCTACTGTTTTAATATCTTATAACACACTTTATTACGGGGACGCGTAATTGGAGATTTACGGGTCAAAATTTTGAAATAAGATTTATTGGTGCGTAATTTTAGTAAGTTCAATGAACACGTTTGTCGGTATAAGATTAAATTTGTCGAGTGATTGCTTCCGTACTAGTATTTTGTTTGACAGAAGTTAATTGGGAGGTTTTCGCACTTCCCGCTTCGGGAAATAGACCGTATAGAACTGTTCACCCGTTAAACATTGGGGCGTTAACCGACCGCTCCTATTTATTCCTATCATCAACACTTATCTAGGCCCGATATGCTAATTAATTGTAAGAAGAAACGTTCAGGAACTTTACGAAATTTTCGTCAAGCATACTTCAATACTATGTCAGTACAAGACAGAACGAACACATTGATTTTCTATACAATTAGTAATATAATACACGAATTCTAACTAAACAACGCGTTTGTGCTTCCGTTTACTTCCACGCAGCACTTCTTAGACTGTCCATACGGAATCGTCTCCATATAATTACGACATTATTATGGTGCATAAATATTTAGTAGTCCTAATCCCGGGTGGATTAGGACTACTTAATGTGGTTATCAAACCATATATTATATACAGCATATCCAACAAATTACGAATTTATAAATACATAGTCATTCTTTGTTTTTATTTCGTTGGATTTAAAGTGATTCAGGCGAAAATATTATACGCCATAACTAAATAAAATAAAAAGATTTTGTAGTTTTGGTAACCGCCATAGATCTTTCAGTTGCTGATAATTTAAGGAGCCGAATATAATTCCTATTACACAATCAATGAAGATTGAATAATGATTAAATCGAAGTGCATTAAGCGTTTTAAGTGAAAGTGAGCTTCCATTGACATCACAATTGATTGATCACTATCTTATTTTGTGACGTCTCGCGTGATTTATGACGAAATCAGCGAATTATTCTGACGCTATTCTGTACGCACTCTATAAATAAAATTTATTTCCGTCATATTTACATACATTTACGTAATGTAACAGGTATTCCTATTTTTACGACTTATGTGACTAAGTGTCGAATAAACAATAGTTACGATGATTCACGGTTTGAAACCGTTTATGCAAAGTGTACTAAGTATTCTTCTAGTAAGTATTGAAATTTCTAATGGTAGATTAAGGACTGATCTGGTCGCCAAACTCCAAAAAAGTACATTGTTTCATTTTTCGAAGTAGGGCGAATGGGAAAAATATATAGTGGAGTATGGTAGTTTATGTATCCATTTTGTAAAATCTATACACGAATTAAATAACTTCGCTCGATAGAAAAATCAAACTAAAAATGTACATCGAACATAATTTTGAAATTTACTCGATATATTTTATCGCAAGCCAAGTAGCCTACTTGGCTTGCGATAAAATATATCGATCCATTTCAGAAAAAAAAATTGCTAAAATTACATTAATTTAATGTTTTACATAAGTAATTGTTATTACGGGCCGGCGCGCCAGCTCTCCACTGCGCCCCGCAGTCCACGCCGAGACACTGACACAGCAATTTATGCTGGGATAGCGCCTTAAGATTAAGGACCCTTAGGTAAAATGTCATCTAAGTAAAATTGTCCTAAATAAAAGAGTGTACCGGCAACGCATTCGCGAGTCTTCTATCAAAGTGTCATGATGTCCATTTTTCATATATAAAAAAGCATAGGGAACTAAAAGCCCTTGTAGCTTGATTATGAACTAATTTAAACAACCGTTAACGCTCATAAAACGACTCTGAGTACGGCTGTGTTTAACCAACCAAGCAAGAGAAGAATTAGTATGCACGCATTGATCGCGTTTCTATTATCTAACGGCTATTATAATAAGAATTGACTGTGGTTTCGAAAGCTGCGGTTTGGTATCAAGTAGGCATTGTCTTAGTCATTACAGAAGACTTTTTGTACGTATTATTAAATTAAGTGTGGGTGGTATAAGCTTTATTTGGCAACATTGAGTCACACTTATATAAGCTTTTGGAAGCTGTAAGGCTTAGCTAGCGACTGAGCCAGTGCTTTTCTTGTAAATTATTCAATATAATTTTTCAATTTCGTTGCCGTATATAAAATTTTATTTACGAATAGGTACCAACTTCAGACAATAGATGGCGTTGATATACATTTCAACAGACTCGAATCATAATATGAAATAGTTTTCTGTCTTCATACCCGGTATATGTATATGATACTATAAAAATATATATATCCGTAAAGATTAAAATGTTTTCACGTAAACCAAAGGCAAACTATTATATAACAACTGAAACGATATTTTGCGTTGACACTTGCGGTATTTTAACAGACAATATTCTTTAAATTATTGTTTTCCTTTAACAGATTAAAAATATATACTATGGAATTTAAAAAAAAAATATCATTATTAATTATTTTCGTGAAACATTATAATTTATATTAATTTGATAACGTAATAATAATAATATATTTTAATAATGTTCATCATATTAGTGATAAAAAAATAAAATAATTGACTTTATGATATGATTGATAGTGTAATGTAACATGTGACTT
This sequence comes from Pieris macdunnoughi, assembly GCA_905332375.1. Lineage (NCBI taxonomy): Eukaryota > Metazoa > Arthropoda > Insecta > Lepidoptera > Pieridae > Pieris > Pieris macdunnoughi. The sequence goes on along the minus strand of CAJOBZ010000014.1, from coordinate 2,799,071 downwards.
CTATGTAAAATTCTATACCATCATAATATTTTTGTACCACATTCTTTAAAATAAATTGTTATTATAGTATATATAAAATATATTTATATTATAATTAAAGCTTTTGCTTTTAATATGCATAGCATATTGACGTCATATGAAATAGCAGTTCAATCAAAAATAAGAACAATTAATAAGTTAAAAATATCCTTTGTGAATTCGGTAATTGACTGTGAAATTAAATCGAACAAGATTTCTTTATTAAGCCGATACATTCAGTTGATTTGAATTTGAACCGGGTCCGCATGGTCTAACGAAATTTTTCCTCGGCTCGAACATTCGATATACTTGCATTTAGCATAGACAAAAAAGACGGTAAAGGTGTTGTACAGGCAAAACCGTTTACGACGACATCGTTTAGAACAACATACCGGTTATATTGACCAAAATAATCCCGGCTGAATTCTATTGTATTAGGTTCTTAATAACAACGTCATCGGCTGTTACCACTATCGGTTTTTACGACCAAATATGAGTAGTCCCTTCGATATCGTTATAACAGATTTTCACTGTATGTATTTAAAAAAGAATCTCCTATTAACTATAATTAACAAACGGAGCAGAAAAAGTCCTAATAGATCTCAAGCTATTAGTAAATGTTATTTTTATGAATATCATCATTATCATAGTATAGTAAAATGATTTTCATTTCGTAACATGTTCCACTCATCCCAGATATGTTACCTCACGATGACGTCACGACTACATTTGGGTCAGGTTTTATTAGAAGTCGTGTTTACAACCTATTCCCGTTTTAATCGTGTTGATATTGTAAACGAAATAATTAACTAGTATAGACTTTGATGACTTTATAACTATCAAATTCGTATTAAAAATATATTAATAACGCATGAAACCATTCGCTCCGGTTTGAAATCGATTTAAAGAGATGTTTTAACAGTTCTATATATTTTATGCATTGACAGCATAGACAAAGCCTATATTGTATTTGTATTGTTCAAACAATAAATCAGTGGCGCTACAACCTTTTTAGGTCTAGGCCTCAGATTTCTGTATCTGTTTCATGATCATGATGTCAATCTAATAGGCAGGTAGGCGATGAGCCTCCTGTGCCTGACACACGCCGTCGTCATTTCGGCCTAAGGCAAGCTGGTTTCCTCACGCTGTTTTCCTTCACCGTTCGAGCGAATGTTAAATGCGCACATAGAAAGAAAATCCATTGGTGCATTGGCGAACCTGCGACCTCAGGGATGAGAGCCGCTGGAGCCACTAGGCCAACGCTGCTATATTACATACTTAACAAAAATGCGATATTATGCGACAATACAACTCAGTTTCTATAAACAATTACCTTTGCAATAGTATTACACAGACAGAAGCTTCAACAAGATACCTTACTTTTCATTCCCCAGTAATGTGATAACAATAATACTATTAACCTATTTTACACTATTCAAGCAAGGAATTATGGAAGACTATTTTTTCTTAACTCAAATGAATTCACAATAAATTAAATTTCGTATGCCTAAATGAATAGTAATGGTTTTTTAAGTTATACATGAGCAGTGACTTTATATATTTTAACCTGTTTTACCCGAACGAAGCGTCTATTGTTACAGATTCTCAACAAAGCTCTTGACCCAGCTTTTAAACTTTTAGCCTATTTAAAAGCCCTGACATGTAAAAAACTTTTAGGCAAAAATAGACATAGATATAACATTTATTACAAACGAACCACACACACATAAACACGCAAAATAATAATAAGAAAAAAGAAAAATAACAAAAAAATATGGACAGAAGAAATAAGGAATAAGGTACGTTTTAAGTGTGTAATGTGTGTGTGTGTTGTGGTTGTAACTGGCCCTGGCTCAGCATTACGCTGTGGAGCAGACACAACAGTTAGTTTATTATTAATAAATATGTGGAAGTATGAGCATACGAACTGTAAGAGAGTCACCAAGGATCGAGACCAGGAGAATTATTCTGGACGAGGTTAAAGGGTTGTAGCGCCACTAGCTTTTGACCAAACAAAAATCTGTGAATACAATACTAAGTAGGGAGAGTATTTAAACCATAAGTTTGTTTTGAAAACAAATAATTAATCATTATTATTATGACATTATGATCATTAAAAATGACATTTGCATACCTATTTTGCTGGCTGATTGTGTGTTTTTTTTATAATTAATCAATCTGAATGTACTTCTTTGCAAATAAACGATTTTATTTATTACAACGAGTTTTTTGAATTTGATTAACACCAATTTCAAAGTTATTTAATTTGTGATCTGTGAGAGTCAAGTTTAAGTTTTTATTAAATGATGATATAAATTGTCCGGTAATTGTTACCATAGTTGATAAAAATTATATGGAAATAACATCGTAATACCAATATGTTAATGTCATATCAGAGCTGGACTACTTGCAGCTGAGTTTAATCATCGGACGTTAAGGCAGAATACGAAATACCACCCGTATCACCTCGACGTCCATCGTTCCACAACAGCGTTTTTAAAGGCAGTTTTTGCCGCGTACGTATACTATGTGAAACTAGCTGCCCACTGAAGTATAACCGAACCAATTTGACTTAGGGTCCTTCAAGAAAAGAGCGTAACAATTCCTAAAAGGCCGGCAACGCATTAACGAGTATTCTGGCAATGTGAGTGGAGGCGGTATCACTTAACATCAGATGAGCCAAAAAACACCCATACAAGGTCGATTAATTAAAACGCACTTTATAGGTACTTCGTACATGTTTTTTAGTAAATCAAACTATCATTTTAATTAGATCAATACTTTTGAAAAGCCAAATATCTAAGCAAAATTAATTTTGGACAATTCCAGTAAGTTTGATAATAATTTTAACATTGTTCGGCATCTTAATAAAACTACATAACGTAGAACAAAAATAAAACAATTTCTCATAACAGCCATTCCAAGAACAATCGGTCAAACATCAATCGCGTTGCAATTATTGTTTATGAACAAAATATTACATCAGTTGTCAGCTAATGACGTATAATTTCGCACATGGTGTAATCTCGCGTCTATTTCTACGTAGCGTTGGGGCATTGACCCCGGCAGCGTGCGCGGGCGCAGACAGCTGATTCTAGGATAACTGACCGACAGGCAACTGCAGTTATCTCGATTGTATACCTGCCTACTTATACCCTATTTAGGGATAATGTTGAGGAAGTATTGATATAACGGGATACTAATCTGATACAGGCTATTTCTATATTTACATATTATATTTAACGTATACGCACGTACAAATCAAATAATTATATTTTTAACCGACTTATATAGAACCCCTTGTCCCTCCTGCAAACGGGCATCAACGAGGCTCATCTGATGTTAAGTGCCATGTCCATGGACACTCTAATGCCAGAGTGTTCGCGAGTGCGTTGCCAACCTTTTAAAAATTGGTACGCTGCTTTCGTGAAGGACCCTAAGTCAAATACTTCAGTGGGAAGCTGGTTCCACATAACGGTGGTGCGCGGCAGAGACTGCTTTAAAAAACGCTCAGTTGTGGAAAGAGATAATCGTTGAATGGGTAAAATACAGTAATTACATCAAAAGCGGTTTAGTGTTGACATATTAATTAATAATAATACAAATTATTATACAACACGAACAAATAGTTAAACTTTATGTAACGTTACTAAAACATAGTTTTATGTCTAAAAGTAGTTTTCAGACATAAAATCTCAATTGAAAGACACAAAGAGCACGTAAAATTAATAGCACAAATAAATTGTGTAAACTTCCTGAATAAACACTGAGCCATTTACAATACGCATAAAATACAAAGAGTTCGCAAAATGCTGCCACTCAGTCTGGGTGCGCAGGCGCACAAGTGCGGCCATGTGTTCCCCATCTCATTGCGTACACTTAGCTCAGTGTTTTGTATCATTAGGGCTAGTCCATTGAGTTCTACTATTAACTACTACTTACGGCTATATATTTTCTCGTTTCGTTTGAAATTTTAAAATATATATTGTATATATCCTTTTAATATATTAAGTATTAAAATATGTTGCGTAGTAAAGCAATTGACATATGTATTACCTTTATATAAATATGTTTTTTGTTTTACTAAGTTTTATTATCAAAATATTTTAAAGTGCACCTTTTTACTTTTTCTTTTATAAGTACCTTCTCTCAATAAACCCGAAATATAGTCCAAAATAAGAAGTATTACTATGACAAAAAAGGTATATTCTTTTCGTTTTTGTGCATAATTCACTAAAAAAATATAAAATAAACTTAAGAATGCTTGGCACACTGTTACATTGGTACAAGACTTACTTATTTACACGCGTTAGAAGTTATACTTCTTTGGCGTAACAAGATAAAAATCTTTTCAAAAATTTCTTTCTACGGTTGTAGAAAAAACGACACTAACAATATAAAAACTAAAATGTTGACTATAGCTAACTTAACGGTGTCGGTTTTTTGTGACGGTGTGCGCGCGCATCGTAAAAATTTACTCTCATAATTTTTACCTAACGGGTCAAAAGAAGTATAACTTCAATAATAAATAAGACAAGCACTTCTAGGCAAACATAACATACATGAACAGATAAAAAAAAATATATTTTTATTGAAATATTAATTATTTGAAACCAATAAGGAATGACAGCTATATATATTTATCGTCAATTAATCTTAAGTTCCATCGTGTTCTAAGCTTTAGATGTCTTATCAAACAACTATACGATGTTGTAAATGGTTCATGTCGTTTCAATTTAATTAAGTGTCAAGTATACATTTCATAAAACAATGATTGGGTGCGATCAGATGCATTATTTATGTGCCCTTCTCGACACTTGGTCGATTGTGTTGTGTATACATATGTACGACTTATAATGCCCTCCTCACCTTGTCATGAATATATCATTCTGATGAGAAAAATGTTGACAATTGTTATGATGAGCGGAATAAAAAGTCCTCTCAGCGATTGAAATGATTCTGATGTATATATGGCCGTTTTGGTGAGCATAAGAAATAAATTTTCTATAGAATGCCTAAAGGTTTCTCATGAGGCTTGACTTGACGTGAAGTGACCTTTTTTGGAGTGTTGGTGAGCCATTACATTACAACCCCTTATTTATTTATAATAAAAAAAAATCAGTGGCGCTACCACCTCTTGGCCTCAGATTTCTGAATCTGTTTCGTGATCATTTTTAAATCTAATAGGCAAGTAAGTGATCAGCCTCCAGTGCCTGACACACGCCGTCGACTTTTTGGGTCTAAGACATGTCGGTTTTCTCACGATGTTTTCCTTCACCGTTCGAAAAAAGTTAAAATACGCACATAGAAAGAAAGTCCATTGGAGTCCAACCTACGACCTCAGGTATGAGAGTCGCACGCTGATACTACTAGGCCAACAGTGCTCATCTCATCATCAGCTTATTTATACTAATAATCTTTATTTATTCGAGAAAAGGTACCAAGAGCTGTTATGATTTAAAAAATTCTGATAATCAAAGTTGAAGTTACTTAAAAAAATATTCACCTAAGTTAAACGCTTACTAAGACACAATACTGTTATTAATTAGTACAAGATCATATCTAAATTTCCTTTAGATATTAAGTTTACATCAATATAGTAAAACCTATATCCAGTTGGTCAGATGTCGGAAGCATTGGCTACGTGATTGGGTTGGGAAAACAGCAGTGAGTACCTCCACGTACTTATTCCCGTGAGGCTATATTGTAACTCACTAACTCATTTGAATACAGATAACTAGACTGTCTAATGTCTATATTTCGAAATATCGAGATGAACGCGTTTAATCTTAATATATATAAATTACGTGTCACGTTGTTTGTCCGCTATGGACTCAACTATTGAACCGATTTCAATCAAATTTGCACACCGTGTGCAGTTTGATCTAACTTAAAAGATAGGATAGCTTACATCTCAATTTATACCCGCAATATTATTTAATGCAAATATTTGTTTATTATTTTATACAATTCTAACAGATGGCGTTGTGTAGAAAGTACCAACGTTTCACATAAGCTACAATTTAATGGCATAACCACCAAAAGAGCATGGTGGTCCCCATGACTGGTGTTCTCCTACCGTTTCCCTTAAATAGGTTACTACTATGTAATATAACTAAAACCTTAGCCACAGCAACGCTTGGCCGGTCTGCTAGTGTAATTATAAATTATTTATAAGTCTACTTGACTTCTGTAGTGAAAAATCTAGGAAATTATATTTAAATACTATATTAAATATTGGGCTCAGCAGTTGAAACATAGTTGAAATATAGTTGCGAGCATAGTTGTCTAATAAAATCCAGGATATATCTATTTTAAAGATCAAAAGAAACATCTTAAGTGGAAAACATAAAGTGTTTTCTTCATTTCAATTCTACAATAAATATCTAAAAATAATTACGTGATGTGAAGCTTTTAAATGCTTTACTAATGTTGGGAATTAAGCTTCAGCGGTTATTTATAAACGGGTAATTCTGTAATATATGAAATGAAATCAATGCGAAACAGTTTTGTTACATTTCCCCTCATTTGATTAGGAAAGCACATGGCGTTTGGCACAGACAGAAAATTGGAGTTAGAAATTGTGTGTGATTATTATTATTGGTTGCTGATTTTTTGCTTTAACGTATTTTTCTTATTATTATTTATTTTTTTTAATTTATATAATGCTACAAATGTAATTATTTTTTTTTTGTATCTCACACACTGTTTTGTTGTGTTTTTTTAATATTTTTATTACTCTTTAATGTTAATATTCTAAGGTTTCGATATTTGTAAATATGTGAGGAACATGTATACTAACTTTTTTAGTATAGTAGTTTATTCTAAGAGTACATTGTCTTCACATATAATTATTTAACAAATGTAACAAAATATTGTAAACCTATTTTAAAAGAGTAAGTGTGGAGTTTCTTGCCCATTCTTCTCCACACGAAACTACCTTTTGGAAGGGGCAACTAGAATCATCTTTATATTTTTTTTTTTGACGTTCAAAAGTGCCATTTTAGATGGTCTAATTGAAATAAACGATTTGACTTTGACTTTATTATAAAGAAATTCAGACGTAAAGTAGATACTTTAGCAGTTACGGTACTATCTGTGTTACCATATAATATATATAATTCTCGTGTCGCGGTGTTTGTAGTTAAACTCCTCCGAAACGGCTAGACCGATTCCTATGAAATTTTGTGTGCATATTGGGTATGTCTGAGAATCGGACAACATCTATTTTTCATCCCCTTAAATGTTAAGGGGTAGTCTACCCATACATTATTTGTTTTTTAATTTTTAGATAAATCTTTTTTTTATGATACATCATTAAAAATACATACTACCCCTAATTTTCACCCCTCTATGATCAACCCCTATTTTTTTATTATAAATGATATACATGGCAAAACGACGTTTGCCAGGTCAGCTAGTAATTTCATAAAATTTACGGAATTATATTTAAAACAATAATTAATGAATATCAGATGCAGATGCAAACCATCGTGTTTAATTATAAATCTAAGAAATAATGTTTGACGTAAGACGATGCAACGCAGAACTAATCTAGATTTGAACAGTAAACTTTTATTTTAGTCTAAAGAAAATAAATTCTGTGGGATATCTTTCACTTTTTCGCCGTTTATTGTATTTTACATCAGCCAAATTGGTTGAACATTTAAAATGTTTGGGAATATGTATATAGACTCAATGAGGCATGGGGCAGCCAAGTTTCTACATTTGTTTGTAATAATTTTTGGTGATATTTTGTTGTATTCCTTCAATTATGTATTTCTTTACCGTAGAAGTGCTAACTCCATATTTATTAGTTTACGTATAATGAAAGATCAATTAGTGTACAGTGGGGTTAAGAACGTACTCAGAGTTTAGAATAGAACGCTTTTGCTGCTAATTTGGGCAGTGTTCACTATACTGTAAAAATTATTGTTTCATGCCTGTTAGTTAGTCTCTTTTCGGTAATCAAAAGTTTATTTATAAGAGTTTTCCTATAGTTTATTTCGGAAATTAGAAGAATAAAAAGTCTATAGAAAGCAATAGCAGTTAGAATATGTAATGTTTTAATTGCGATAATTGAAATTCTAGAATCATTGCATAAAATATAAAAATCACGCATGAATTACCATCATTTTTCGCTTCACCTACTTTTGAGGTTGTATATCTAGCGGTGTAATCATATTTCATCACAACATAGCTGATATTTATATTATATTTACACAAGGTTATAAAATTCATTAATTTGGTTAGATTCTAAACAATGCTAATATGTATATATAGGCATAAATGTAGTTGAAAATTTACATAAATATAAATATAAATAAAACTTAACGCATTTAAAAGCGAATTTATTACAATAATCGGGTAAAGGATTCATAAGGGCGAATTACAACAATAATACTATAGTATAACAAATATTTCCAATTTTGATACTAATGGAAAAAAAGAGCAGTCACAAAGTACATCCATTTTATTGGATGCGTTGTCGGCCTTTGGGAGAAGCGTTTACTCTTTAACATAATAATGCAATTATTTTTATAATATGTTATGTACACACATTCAATTACTTCGCGTTTATACCCGTCAAAAAGTTGTAGTTAAAGTTATTATTTTAAATTTTAAAAAAGGTTTAATAGGCAAAAACAGCACATTTAATACAGAATTCTAACTATAAACATGCTATTTAAAAAGCAACGAATATAAATTTGCTAAATTTAGAAAAATATATACATATTTGCAATCAGTAAGTGGAAGGGGACAATTTCAAACTAAGTAGTTAGAAATATTGAACTAAAGCGTTATTTTTTTAATAATATCTTTTGAATAAAGTACTGAATCTCCATTAGTAACAAAATATCTACCCGATGATTTGGTAATACAAAAATGTCGTGTCACAATGCATTTAACAATCGCACATTAACATAGAACTCGCAAGATTTACACATTCAATTATTAAAGACTCGAGGGCCTAACCATAATTTATTAGCTTTAAAGCCTTTTCAAAGATGCTGATCCACAATCTACATAACTCGCACGCCTCTGCACAGAATATATTAGCGTCGCAAACGGACAGAAACAAGTGATTTATGTGTACGTCTCGTAAATCAACTATTTACAATTTAAAATGTCGATCAACGATATTGTGAAAGAAGAAGGTATTTTATTTATTTACTAGCTGACCGGGCAAACGTCGTTTTGTCATGTATATCATTTATAATAAAAAATAGGGGTTGATCGTAGAGGGGTGAAAATTAGGGGTTGTATGTATTTTTTAATGCTGTATCATAAAAAAATAAAAACAAAAAAAATATCTAAAAATTAAAACAAAATAAATTAGGGGTGGACTACCCTTAACATTTAGGGGGATGAAAAATAGATGTTGTCCGATTCTCAGACATACCCAATATGCACACAAAATTTCATGAGAATCGGTCAAGCCGTTTCGGAGGAGTTTAACTACAAACACCGCGACACGAGAATTTTATATATAAGATTTATACTTCGTTGCATTACAATATAAAAATTTATCATACTTAAATGTAAAGGAGGGCAACTCGCAGCCTTATCGCTTTCGAGCGATCTCTTCCAGGCAACCACTGTGAGAAAAGAAAATAAAATGTATTAAATTAGATAAGGTAGGCAAGAAGTGCAAAAATACATAATACATATAGTAATATTTTATATGAGGCTAAAAATCTTCTCTTGACCATCAGCAGTTACTATCGACACATTGTCAGACACGTTTGTCAACCAAACAACTCTTCTAAGATTTAAACCGTTACGTCAATGTTAAAAAAAAATGCCTAGTAAAGTTTGCTTTTGTTTTTAGGATTATTTTACTATTAATATATATTCAGAATGTAATAAATCATAGGCCGCATAAGAGTCTGATACTGACAAAAGAGACAGCTGTGTTGTGATTTGCAATTCATCACTTGTCCTGTTGCGTGGCACTATTACACCGAGAATACAAATTGGATTATTTTCAAGTTATGAAATATATGTTTTAATATCAGTCCATACTATATTCAGTATGGCTTTCAATGAAATTGAGCAGTGTTGGTCATCCCTGAGGTGAGAGGTCGTGTAGGTTCGATCCCCGGTTGTGCACCAATGTACTTTGTGTCTATATGTGCATTTAACATTCGCTCGAACGGTGAAGGAAAACATCGTGAAGAAACTGACTTGCCTTAGACCCAAAAAGTCGACGGCGTGTCAGGCACAGGAGGCTTACTATTAGGCCTACTTGACAAATGATCATGAAACAGAAATCTGAGGCCTAACAAGGTTGTAGCGGCTATGGTTTTTTTTCAATCAAATTGAATATTTCTTTAAGGATTTTTAGTTACTACAGCTTTTAAAAAACATTTTTAAATACACAAAGCATTGCTTTGTATCGGAGTTGTGATTCAATTGAATCCAGGAACTAATTACGTTTTTATACAATAAATCATGCACAAAAGTCATAAGGAATCAATCAATGCGTAAACCAATAAAACGATTCGAATCACACCTCTTCAAGGATGAATAGCGAGTGCAATTGGAAGGCGGCGCACGCGCAGGCACCGGCATGGCGTCACATCCTCAACTCAATTGGCCACGATAATTAATAAAAGAATTGCGACCGCACAAGGCAACACTATGTTCGGTAATCACATTGTTGACGTTCTTGAAATCGAATGGTTCGATGACAAAAAAAAAACCATGTCGCACAACAGCGATGAATCATTTTTGTGGAACCATTTTAACTCTCTTTTGTTTACAGTGTTTAGTTTTTATCTTAGGAATGTCCATTATCTTGCAAAAACTTTTCGATAATGCTAATTTTCAATTCTCAATCGATATCTTGAAATAGTCAGTTTCTGACATCACGAGTCTGTGGACTCTATCACATTTGTACTATTGCATAGCATTCTATCAAGGCGAGCTTCCCTTTGTTATAATGCTATGATGAGGCGCATTTAGAAAGATAAGTGGTGCACAGCCGGGACTCGTATCTACGACCTTAGGGATTTTAGTCGCGCGCTGAACCGCTAGGCCATCATCATAGTTCGTAATATCCTAACATGAATATCAAAGCAAGAAACTGCATAGTCATGATACAGTTAAAAAAGCGTAAAAAAGTTCTATAATTTATGATCATCGATCAACCAAGAACGGTCGACTCGTATAAAGCCTACATGACAGGATCCTATCAGCTGTCATCTCATGTATACCTCGAATAGACGTGACCTCAGCAGGGTATGCAAGGCCGAAATCCCGACCTTTCATTCCAACCTGTGCCTTGTGCCATCATTGTTTTGCCAATAGCTATTAAATACTTTATATAATATACGTGCGACTTTTATTCTATATAGAGACTGTTATATACCTTCCTTGTTCCTATATATTGAATAAAATGTATATACGTAATACATTTTATTCAATAGACTTTAAAGATCTATGGACGACTCATTGGTCTAGTGGTTAGTACCCCTGACTGCGAATCCATGGGTCCCGGGTTCGATCCCCGGCTGAGACGAACATCGATGTGATGAGCATTTGGTGTTGTGCTTAGGTCTTGGGTGTTTAAATATGTATTTATATGTCTATCTATCTATAATATTTATGTATATCCGTTGCCTAGTACCCATAACACAAGCTTCACCAGCTTAGCATGGGACTCGCTCAATTGGTGTGAATTGTCTTTAAAAAAAAAAAAAAAATGTAACCTAAAGTCAAAAGCGTCTTTTCATTATGTACTTTCAATTTAAATTTACTTTAATGATAGAAGAAATTGGTGTTATTGTATTGTTTTGCGTATTTATCATTATCATTAACATTATCTTTTGTTTTGAATCAGTTTATTGACCACGATATTAAAATTTAATATTCAACGAGTGATAAACTTGATCTTTTTAGACGCAGATGACAAACATATGTATGTTATGATGAGCAAGCTGCTGAGTTGTTTACGCATTTTTATAATAAATTTATATCTTTAGCTTTATATTTAACAACTTTATTTACTGAAGAGAACTTGTATTACATATTTGCCGATGTATCTAAAAGTTTAAATTCGACTTTAGATAAAATATTATAGTAAAAAGATAATATGTATGTGTATAATATGTACCACCATGTATTTAAATAATAATTTAAATACATCTGCTGGATTGTTTTTTATAAAACCATGCGCCTATTTTATTTTAGTATAGTTTTTTAAATCTAGGTACACGGCCTTCATATATAATTATCAAATCAATGTATCCAAAATATTATAAAAACTATTTTAAAAGAGTAAGTATGGAGTTTCTTGCCCATTCTCCTCCATACCTTTTGGGAGGGGCAACTAGTCATTTTTTTTAAATTTTTAAACTTTGTAATTTTGACTTTCAAAAGTGCCTTAAAAGACTTAATTGAAATAAATAATTTGACTTCACTTGACTTGAATATAACAATAAAAAGAGCAGTGTTGGCCTAGTGGCTTCCGCGTGCGACTCTCATCTCCGAGGTCTTAATCCCCGGCTGTGCACCAATGAACTTTCTTTCTATATGCGCATTTAGCATTCGCTCGAACGGTGAAGGAAAACATCGTGAACCGGCTTGCCTTAGACCCAAAATGTCAACGGCGTCAGGCACAGGAGGCTGATCAACTACTTGCCTATCAGATGTATAGATATACAGATAGAGAAATCTGAGGCCCGGACCTAAAAATTTTGTAGCGCCACTGATTTGTTTTAGCTAAAATATACGTTCTTCTTAGGGAAAGTTCAGATAATAATAAATGGCCACCGTTTGCCCTCAAATGTGAGTTATTGTATTCATATAAATGTTTTAGGGACATTCACCGCTAAATTAGCTAAGAGATAAATCTTTATAAAATCCCTGTAAAGCTGAAATTGTTGTGATTATTCAAAGCTCTATAGAAACTTTGCAACCAGTGAATGACCTTTAAGGGAATATTAAATAGAATTAATGAAAGGTGGGAAAAGGATCAGCATAATAAATCAAAATTAATATTTACGCTAAAAAGGATTTTAACATGGCAATGTCTTATAACAATACTATTATCGAAGGAAATATCTATTGCAAATTAAATTGTTTTCACCCAAATGAATTATCTGAGGATACTTTATTTATATAGGAGCGATATCTTATAAATATACATTTACTTATTTATTAAAGTTATAATGCTACCAGGTAAACAAAATACAATAAATAAACTCTTTCAGCTTTTAATTTTACTTTGTTTTTATATAACAAGAGGCAAACGGGCAGGCTCACATTGCCGGGAAACTCGCAAGTGCGTTGCCGGTCTTTTAAGAAATGGTACGCTTTTCTTGAAGGACCCTTAGCAGGCAGCTGGTTCCACATGGTGGTGCGGAGCAAAAATTGCCTTAAGGAACGTTCAGTTGTGGAACGTAGGACGTCGAGGTAATACCTACGGATGGTATTACAAGTAATTTTTACTTATTGTTAAGTAAAACAGCAGTTTATCAGATAAGCTTAAATAAACTTAACAATTTTTTTTCTTAAATTGATCAGCCCACTACCGAATATTATGAAAATGTTTTGTCTTGAGCTCGTTCGCCTTATTAAATATAGTATAGAAACATATGCTAAAAAGTCACACACAATAACATATTTTCCATCCAACAATACAACTCTACAGTAGCGATCATGCTTCAACTTGACAGCGAATTATTCGGCACGCGAATACATTTGCGACACACGTGCGACTATTGGGCCGTGATAATCGCACTAAGTGCCGTTGTGTAACCGCGCGAGTATTCCTGCGCCCGCGCCGCCCGACCGAGGAAACCGCAAAACATGGAAATCAACTCGATATCGGATGATTCTTGCGCATCAACATTCCACTGAACTAATATTCATTAGATAGACAAGATTATAATAATAACTTTAAAAGTTATGGTCTGGGCGTCAGATTTCTCAGATTTAAAATTCCACCTTTTAAGACAAATTTGCACGCCATTATCTATGCCAGAATATGCGTTTAGATTGTACCACCATAATATGTTTGTACGATATTCTTGCAAATAAATTATTATTATTAGTAAGTAGTAATTTTATATTTTAATAAAAAAATCCCATTTTATTGTGTGTCGTGAATCCATTCGTCATGTTTTAGATATTGCGTGTTCGAAATTGTTAAAATTATACAAAGAATACATATGAACCTTCAATTTAATTATATCAAAATTATAAACACGAATCTAAAATAAGCTTCCTCAATTCAAATTAAGTTTATAATTTTTCCCAGGTGTCCCTTTGTCCCTTATCAAAGATCTCAAAGCCAACGGGCGGAACGATTTGAATATCATTACATATCATTAGTATTTGGGCTCTTATCTTCGCATTCTTGTATCGCTTACAATTGGGGTTTGTATGTTAAGAATACTGGCTGAATTGTTTTACACGTTACAAAATGTTAATCGCTAAATGTTGGTAACTAAGCGACACCTTACCCTGAGGACGAGAGTTCGAAACACGGCAGAGCCCCAATGGACTTTTGTTTCTGTATAGGTATTATACTTACTCTACAGTAAACCGATTGGACCCAAAAATTTACATGTGTCAGGTATCGTTTGCGGATACACTAGGATGCCTTGGGATTATTTATTATTATCAGTGGAGTAACAATAGGGTGGCAGGGCTGGCTAAATGCCACGGGCCCCCGACCCAAGAGGGCCCATGCCCAAGAAATATTATGTTCTATGGATGAATATGAAGTTCCAATACGCATTGGGATAGCGTGGGGACTACAGACCATTCCCTCTCGCCTAAGGAAAGAGGCCTATGGCCATTAGTCGGACATATACAAAGTGTAAATGAGTACGCTGAAAATCTACAAGTTTAGATATTAAAATTAAATTGAGTACAACGTGACGATTTCAACTGATAGGGCCCCATCAAAAGAATTTGCCACGGGCCCCAGATGGTATAGTTACGCTACTGATTATTATATACTATTAGGAATATGAACCATTAAGCGACAATTGTTTACAGCGTTTCGTTGTAAACCTTATGCGGACGAAGTACATACAACGAAGTACGTTTCTGTACATAACAACGATCAAAACTATTTATTAGTATTCCTATCGAACTTTATATTGACATAACTTTTATAAGTGAAACAATATATCTATTTACTCCTATGACTAAATTTGCATGTAACTAAAAATAGCTAATAATACTACGTACATTAATAAACAAAGGATTTAACTATTTTCTACATCAAAACCTTTTAATCTTGATTTTGTCTTCCAAGCCCAGATTGGCGAGGTCTGAAAATTGCTTATAATTGAGAAAACGTTTATAGCCACAACGATTATGCAAATTCGAGCCATTGGCAGATTGCATGCGAATTTCAGATCACATCCACACAGAAATTACAATATCTTATTACGAGCCAAGGGTGAATATTTTAACAATTTAGTATTTAATATGTTTATCATAAAATGACCATGACTGCTGATATTAATATTGGACACTTATTTGGAGTTACAAAATGGAAAATAAAATTAAGAGGCTCATTTTAAGCGATTTCTTCACAGCAATTAACTAGTTGCTTAAAACTTTAAGAGAGTATTTGTAAGGTAAGAACATGGGAGGTAAACAATACATCTTAATACACAATCGTAATTATTGTTATTTAAATGTCAAATGTTTAATAAAATTGTGTTTTTTTATAGAGCAAACGGGCGGGAAGCTTACTTACAAGGTACGTAAGTCGAATTATTTCGGAAATACTTCAGTGGGTAGCTGGTTCCACATAGTGGTGGTGCGCAGCAAATTCTACCTTAAAAATGCTTAGTTAACTTTTTTCATACATTATATGCGACTCATTATAGAGGTCACGGTCCTTTATTCTTAAATAAACAATTTTTCAAAAATAATTTCTAATGAAATTATAAACTTATAACAAAGTTATGAAATAATTTAGAAATCACGAATTTCCAACAATTGAAGCAATTAACTTTAGTTGGCGAAGCAACAACTTGATTTCAAAGTAATTACTTTTATATTTAATAAATTACCTCTATCCGGTATCAAATAAGAAAAAATATATTCGTCATACATTTTGTTACAACAAAACCTCTTTTCCCACAATACCAATGTATAGTCGTGTGCTCAAGTATATAGAACATTAGCATTAACATACATATATTATAGGAATGCTTAGGTGGTTTGGCCATGTAGAACGGATGAATGAGAAGCAATCAACAAGTACGATATATAAGGCAACCGTGGATGGTGAAGTCAGGTTAGGTCGTAAATTCCTGGACCAAATCCAGGAGTTACCAGAGAAGGCACAAATTAAAAATACCCATAACAGACGACCAGGCATGTTGAATGTCATGAGGAAGCGAGAGAGGTATGTCAGGACCGTAGCTAGTGGTACGTCGGATCGGACGTACTACTTACTAGCTACGGACGGTTATCATGGACATATACAGTCAAAATCTATTATAACCACATCGAAGGGACTACTCATATTTGATCGTAAAAACGAATAGTCGTAACAGCTGATGACCTACGTTAAGTACCTAATACTTTTACCCGCCGGGACCTTTGATTTTGGTCAATATAACCTGTATATTGTTCTAAACGATGTCGTCGTAAACGGTTTTGACTGTATTCAAACTCAAACTCCAAATATCTTTATTCATATAGGTAAACAAGTACACTTATGAACGTCAAAAAAGAAGTTAAATTAATTGTAAATTTACATTTACTACCAGTTCGCAAGTCAAGGGCGTAGAGCGGGCAAGAAGATTCGTTTATATACAAAATGTTTTAACAAAATAAATGTATTTAATATAGTAAATATAACATATTTTTTACAGGAAAGTACGTGATAAGCCACGATTTATGGATCTCTGTATGTTTCTTCAGGATGTTTTAACGTATCACTAATTGTGATTGCTCACATATACGCATATAAATCAGGTTATATTAGAACGCACTTTAGGGCTACAAACTCCCTTAACCACTGGTCCAACGCTGCTCTCGATTAACTGGTACTTAATTTAGACACAAAAAGAAAGTAATTGTATTTCCTTTTATTTATCGTATATGTTTTGATTGTTATTTGACTAATTATACAAAAAAAATCATGTATAACTCTTTGAAATGTTGTGGGTGTAAAGCTATTTATACATTGCTAAAATTAGTGCCGTGTTTATAACATGCATATCACTTTCACGTTTGTTATTTATGCTGTTCTGAATTAGCCTAATAAACGTACATTTAAATATATAACCTATCTCAGTGTTATAAGCACAAAAAAACCATTTTCTGATTATCCATCTGAACTATAATGACAAAAATTTTCTAGTTTGAAATGATAGGTATTTTGGGTAAATTCTATGTTGAGGTCTACCTAGAACTGGGGTAAATTAAACACTGGTTCGTTGTCTATATAAACGGAATAGTTTAGTCAAATTACACGAAGCCGGCGGGCGTTTGAATGCGCTAGAACCAGTTGCTAAAGACCTGTTCCTTCGAGCAAGGTCCTGACACAGACTCGGTCGAACCTAGGAACGTTACCCCCGACAAACTTGTTTATTATTTTTACAATAACACCCCAGGCCAGTCTAAATGTTGCCATAAATAGTGCGATCGTGTTTTGTCTGTGGTATAAATTGTTTATGGTAATCGTTTTATTTAAAGCTTTCAGAATGATTGCTACTCTATATTCTATGCATTTTATTTGAATATTATCGAAGTTTTTTTAATTTAATTTAACCCAAACTGATATCGATTTTGAATATTCTCTCAAAGGTAAATAATAATTAATGAATAAGAAAGAAACCTATGATATGCAGAAGTCACGGGCATAAAATATTGCGTAACGTTTCAAATGTCATTCAAGACAGCCTTCAAGGAAACAAAGTACCAGGCGTTCATAGGTTTGTAGGAGATTGACGTCACGTCACGCGATAAGCACGAGGGAATCACGCGCCACCCCATCTCCCCCTGGAACTTTTGTGACTTCATTATGTAAAAGTATACTTTTTTATCGGGATTTGTGTATTGGTTTTGTAATTAGACTTTGATCGAAAATTTCCCATTGAGTTCGTTTGTTGACATTGTTATAACTACCGATTAAAAAACCTACTTCCAATACAAGTTTAGATACAAATCTCCGTCAAACAAAAACAACCATTCCATTTTTAGTTTTCAAAGGACTTAGGCCATAAAATTCCACTTCCATTTACATAAAGACGATATAAGCATTCTAATTTTATTATCAAAATAAAAATAGTTATTTATGAGTTGTTTTTATAGTCCGCGTTTATTTTGATAACATTTATATAAAAGCTACCTATATCGAAAACATTTAACATAAATCTGGGTTTACCTATACTCATAAATATATTTTGAACTGTATTATGAAAGTCAAATAAAAATTGTCTCGATATACTGCTAATTTGTTCTTTGCCGTTTATCTTTACTTAACACTTTTTGAGTTTTTTATTCGTTAACTTTCACTAAATTCAAAAGCTTTTTTAGTCCAGACCCAAGAAGCTTAGATTAAGAAGCTTAAAAACTTACGAGAGTGTGAAGACGATATTCATTTTGCAATAATAATTATAAATATTCACACTTTCAATTAAATAATAATACCAAGGCTTTTGTTAGTATATTTTTAATGTACCAGTTAACGCTATGCTTCACCCAGAGATATACCCAGATTACTACGACGTAAAAGGGTAAAATAATTCAGTTGATATCACAATATTAAGAAATAATCTTATATAATAAATTTAAAAAGAAACGGCTTTATAATGAGCATTTAATGCCTTTGCATTATGTAATACATAACGTTTCTTACTTTAATTTATTTAAATATTATTTTATCGAAAGGAACCGAAGGCTCATCATCTACTTGCCTATTAATTTTTTTATCAAGAAACACACTATACAAGCAAAATATTGTTTTAAGAGCTTTTATTATCACAAATTGGTACAATTAATAAATTGCTATTAATATCCTATCCTTTTTAAAAATTTTCCGATTTTCAGATTTCCTAATAATAAAATCAAATATGCAAAATATCAAGTTTTATAACCACGACGAGGATCGAGAAAATTTCTTAGTTTGAATTTATAGAGCCATTTACCGAATGAATTAATTGTTAGTGTCTTCAAGATTTACTAAATGGAGATGTTTTAATATGGTTGTTAATTGGATGTACTTGGGAATAAATTGCACAAGATAAGTGCAATTTATTCGACTTGGACTCAGAGGCATTGGATTCAATATCAATATTAATATTTTAAACTTGAAAAAACTTTAAATTGTTTTACCAGTCTTTATACAGATTTTAATACACAATAATGATTAAACATTCAAATAATCGAAATTACAACTCTGTGTGTATCTAATTCACAAGAAAACAATAATAATCACAACTAAAATATGTTAAAGTTGCGTATATATTGGTTGATATTTAAGCCCTTTTGTACTTAAGAAAAATAAATGTTTTTTTTTGATTGACTGAAATTTGAATCTATGAACGATAAATATATCGCGTGAAATCTTGATGATTGTAATTTATAATGGTTTTTAAATTTTATGGCGCCCATAAAATTGTAATTGCTCATTTTGTTATCTTGTAAGTAGTTCCTAATGGGACGACCGCAAACCATACGAGTATTAAATGTTATTTGTACCAAAATATTGAATATTACTTTAATTCCTAAGAATATCACTAACAACTTAATAACAGCTTGTATATTTGAATCTTAGTTCATCTTATTCACTCTGTTACTTTAATTGAGTTATATATATATACGTATATATATCTTTAGAAATATCAAATCCTTACCCACGAACCCGTGGAGCCCCAGCGCTTAAGCCTTTTTCCGAAAATGTTTTGGCACTGCGACAAACAGGAAACAGAAGCTGCCGGTTGGATTTTACCAAAGCTCTCAAGTCTATCCAATGTCATTATCACTGACACCACTAACCACCTTAGTTCATATCACTCAAACGCGGTAACTAATGCGAGACGCGTGCGTTCGCCTCGCCGGTAAGAGCGCGAATGAGGTCTGGTGTATACATTTTCCGAATGCCGGGAAAGTTTGCCCGCCCAATGTGCTTTGGGCGTATGACGTAGGCCAAGAATTTTTGTCTTTCATATAAGGTATAGACTAAGGTATGACTTTTGTTTTAAGAGAAAACAAAAGAGAGGTTTAGTCTAATTGTCATTATGGTTCGGTGGACAAAAACTTACGTAACGAAATATATGTAATAATTACGTTATATTATAGAGTTATGCAATTAGATTGTTCTTCTCAATTAGAAATTATAGCTTATAAAAAAAGTCTAAACTTTCTTCATATTTTTTTGTATATGGAAACGAGAATGCCATTAGTAAACTTAAATATTATGAATATATCTTACTTAATACATACTTTTTAAAAAACGAATTTTAACTAACCTGAGTGATGTATAGGTCATGGTTAATAGAACCTATTGTAAGAAGAGGTCAGTAATGAAGCTATTATGTTACAAAATTTAATAATAGTCTTAATATTAACAAGTTGTAATTAAAATATCATCATACAAGGATTTTTGGTAACATCAATTAATCAAACAATCTTTTAAAAGTTTCGTTAAGACACAGTCAAATGTTATATGGATTTCTTAATACATACATATATTAAGAAATCGAATTGTACGAATTAAGTTTATAGTACCAAAAAATTATTATTATATTCACATTTTAAAAAATTTGAACTTTAATTTTCGATTTCAAACTGAGAGAATTATCCCATTCGATATATTTTTTTAAATAGTTTGTATATGTAACACATATATACCTCATAAATGACTGCTATATTAAAAATTAGCAACCACTCTAGGTGTCACATTGCTGGGCATATATTTTAAATAACTGGCTGGGAATTGAGTGGTCTACTATTTTTTTGTTAGAAATATACAAATCTTTATAATGTATAAATAAGTTTTAATTTATATAATTAATTAATGACAACTAATTCTGAATACAAAACAAAATTTAAAAAAACTTTTCATGTAGTCGTGTGCAGTAAAACTAACGCATTAACGCTGAAGTTGCAACGCTCAACGAAGGTTTTTAATACGGTACCACTTTTCCGGTTATAAACCTTGCCCTACCTCGGCCTTACAAATCAAACCCGCAGTTTTTCAACTTTTAATTATCCACGTTGCATTCATGTCGGTACACCGCACACGCCGTACTTTATCCAAAACATTTATTTATAAGGTCTAAAACAACGTGTATGCATAAAATTATACAAGTATATTTGTCATTACAAATTTTACACACATATCAATTGTATTAGAACATACAAAAACACACAAAAATAATAATAATAATAACTTAAAATAATAATAAACTTAATAGAAACTTAAATCTCATCAAGACCATGATATAGTTAATATATGTATAATAATAAAAGTTACGGAAAGTTAGAAGTTGTAAAATATATCAATAATTTAATCAATGTTAGTAATTAAGTTTTAAGAGCGAGATAGCCTATTCACTGGACCATTAAAAGTAGCAGATTAAGATGGTATACTCCACATGGACAGTTGAATAATAAAAATTAAAAGCATTTTATTACATTGAAGAGGGAATAATGATTTTATGTTCTCTTTTGAATAATTAATATAAGAATTCATGATAACTAAAGGACACAGCCTCAAAGCAATAAGCAGTGTTAGCCTAGCTAATTTTAAAAATTAAACCTAAAAATTAGTAAGAAACTAATAAACAGACGCAGAAATGGTACGTTAGATTTTCATTGAAACAATATCTTTTGTTGCTTCGTAATATAAAAGTATTGTGTTTGCGGCGTTCACTAAACAACGATTCGCACTAATTAATACGATCTGATTAAAGTTATGAAACTAAGAGAAGCCTCCACTATTTCAAGTGGTTAAATACGATATAATAATTTCATACGCGAATTCCAACTGAAGGATATTTTACGATACTTCTAACTGAGCGTTGCGGTTTTTCGCGGTAATTTGGTATCGTCATGTTATATAGCTTCCTCGTATATTTTTAATATGTAGTTCTTGAGATAAGCGTTTTAGCTTGAGCTTTATAATATAACACCGTTTAATCAAATTGATTACTGATCATTTAACGCAATGATTATTTCTTTATCAAAACTTTCTTCGGGTGTTTTAATTCGTTTATAACGCTTACTTATAAACTCTTAAATAACTGTTTAGTAGTAAGTGCCTTCATTACTTTAATATCAATGCAAATAATTATGATAAACATTTTTTCGTCAGGCGCGTAGTGTGATCGTGATACCAATTTAAACATATATTTTTAATCGACAATTAATGATAAAGTCTCCATAGTCACAAAAATTTCTAATCCTGGACACTTTGAATTCTAGAATAGATTACGGTACACGCAGTATGACATTCCTGTCGACTTCACATTTTCACACTGTTTTAAATATGGAGTCAGTGGTAACAAATATTTTACATACACTACGGCTACGTGGTATTTAATGTCTGATAAAAGGTCCTGGGTTCATATGTCGGCGAAACAATAAACGTCTTTCGTTTAATTTTGATTCAATATCTACAATCATATCATAGATACGCGAAACGATCCGTCTTTACGTTTGATTTGACTTTTTGGTGTGTTTTGAATGTGCAAAGTAACTTCACTTGACACATGGAAGACTCAAGGGAGAAAAGGACTTAAACGAGGAAAAGGAGGGAAGAATCAGAGTCATCATTGTCAGACCTAATACTTTTCTTCGGTTGAAGAAGTAATGATGTAAGATTGTAAGAATTTCTGAGTCTCTAAGTAACATTCACTCCTCGGTTACAAAAAAATATACACGAACATCGCTTGCTTTGCTTAAATTACTTCTCAAAATTTAAACTGATTTATTAGAAACGTAACGCGATTCCGAAACTTGTTTATCACCCAGAGAGGAAAAGTTTTAAACACTCACCTTGCGAGACCTTAATGTAAATAATTTTTGAGATCAATGACGCTTTTCAGTTTATATACTAATTAAAGTAAATAAACATAGCCACGCTGATATCTCAATGTCTTCTATTCACTATTTAATCTCAGGAAATATGAATTTCAGTTATTTTTAGTATTTGGTTTAGACTAGTACAATGATTAAGCATAAGAGATTTATTTACTACATTAAATATTTTTTTAAAGTTAACGTCCTTACAATTATTATATCCTAATAAAAGACCGTCTCAATGATTTATTCACTTAAAAAAATTTAAAACATTTCTTAAATCTCTTCATGTTTAAAACAATTTTTGTTATTTCCCCGATAGTGTAAATCTTCCTACAGCAAATAGATCATTGGAGGTCAACATTGTGACCTCTGCGCACGCGTCAACATCAATCTTTCCGACCGTGAAGTTTTAATATGTGTCGTCTATATTTCTTTGTAAAACGAATGTAAAAACATTGAAATTTTAATTAACATTGTTATTCAAACGTCAAACGTCAGTGTATTATATAATTTACTTTTTAACTACTAAAATTAAAGAATGTATAAATTATCAAAAATACTAAGCTCACCTCACACTATAAAATAATTTTACTTAAATTTATGTTTTTTTACTTTATGAAAAGTATCTTTAAGTGCTTGTACATATATTCGAAATTAAGTGAGTGTAATTAGTGATATTGGTTCTAATTCGAACTATATAAATTAGTCGAAAAAGACTACAGATACCGGCAAAATTCTTGAGCATTAAACAAAGGAAAGTTTGCGCATTGTGGGACACAAACGTCAACTGATTTACCAATCACGCGATCGACACATCACTCTCCCGCCGCCGCGCACCACCGCCAGCCGCCCCCCAGCGATACCTAAAAATCGCTTCTGCGCAAGAAAAGGACATTTGTTCAAGATGTTTGCCGATATCTGTATCTAATATGAAAGAGATTTATCTTAATTGTTTCTAAAGCTCACATACAATGAGAAAGAATCACTCGTAAAGAACGTTAAAAAAAATTACGAGAATACTAACTTTTGCTATATATTCAAAAATGTTAAACAAGTATCATTGGCAAAGATAATTAAAATTATCTTCAATCAAAACTTGGTTTACGAAAGCATTTCTACTGCGGAATCACGCTTCATGGAAGGACATTCGCAATATTACTGATACGAATTTATTACAGCAATAAAAACAAGGTGGTTTTAATTAATCTCGACTTTAAACTAGCAAAGCTTTACATCAAATATCTGTAAGGAATTTAATTTTAGTGTATTTGTGTAATCCTGAGTTCGTACGTTCAAAATCTGGCAAAACATATAAATATGTTAGTTTGTATAAGTTTTGTTTTTCTCTCGGTAAAAGAAAGTACATAACAAAAACCTTTGATACATAGTTAATGTATGAAAGGCTTTTAAATTAATATTATTACTTATTATCAATATCTTAATATACGAGGGGAGGTCCAAAAGTTCGTGGAATGAAAGGGTTTTAGTAAAAATGAAACAGTAAATTTATTTTTCCTTTTCAATATAATCACCCTTAAGCTGAATACATTTATTAGATCTATGAATTAATTTTTCTAAACCATCGTAAAAATATTTTTTATCTTTTCCCTCAAAATGAGCCAAAATTGCCTCCTTTACCTCATTGTGGTCGGAAAATTTCCTTCCCCTTAAGTCTTTTTTTAAATTGGGGAACAAATAAAAATCACTTGGGGCCAGATCTGGACTATAGGGTGGGTGGACTAGTGATTCGAAGCCATGCGTGTGTAGAGCAGCCATTGCAACTTTGCTCTTGTGAACCGGCGCGTTGTCTTGCAAGAGCAACACACCTTTGGTCAATTTTCCCCGACGTTTTTCTTTGATGGCATCCTTTAATTTTTCTAGTATTGTTGCGTAGTATTCTCCGGTTATGGTCTTGCCCTTTTCTTTATAATCAATCAGTATTATCCCCTCACAATCCCAAAAAACAGTAGCCATCAACTTTCCAGCCGACTCCGACACTTTGAATTTCTTTGGCGGTGGTGTCCCCTTTTTATGCCATTGCATGGACTCTTGTTTGGACTCAGGCTCGAAGTGATGAACCCATGTTTCATCGCCGGTAACAATTCGCTCCAAAATCGATCCAGGATCGTCGCTACACAACTCCAAAAATGTTTTGACGCTTCGACGCGCTGCTGTTTTTGAAGCGGCGTGAGCATTCTCGGTACCCATCTTGCACTGACTTTTGTCATACCCAGGTGGTCATGTAGGATTCGCAAAATTGTGGTATCTGATACTCCAACTAATGCAGATAACTGTTTTTTCTTCAAACGGGTGTCCTCCAGTACAATTTTTTCCACTTTTTCGACGATGTCTGATGTGGTGGCCTCAACTGGCCTTCCTGAGCGGGGGTCGTCTTCAATCGACTCCCGACCATGTTTAAAAAGACCATGCCATTTGTAAATCATTGATTTACTAGGGCACTGTTCCCCCGTAAACAGTTTCCATTTCATTCAAAATGGTCTGAGCGTTCTTTCCTTGCTTGGTAAGGAATTTAATGACAGCACGGTGTTCAATTTTCTCCATAGTTTCAGTTTTCTTCCGGATTGACGTGTTTAGCAGGCGAGTGTTCGTAAACGAATGACGCAATAGGGCTGAAACTCCATTTATATACTAATTATGAGTCCCCAATTAGTATGACACTAAGCGAGCGCCCCTATCCCCACTCCATCCCCTCCATTCCACGAACTTTTGGACCTCCCCTCGTATATAAATTACGTGTCACGTTGTTTGTCCGCTATGGACTCCTAAACTACTTAACCGATTTCAATCAAATTTGCATACCGTGTGCAGTTTGAACTAACTTAAAAGATAGGATAGCTTACATCTTCATTTATACCCGTAATATTATTTTATTGCAAATATTTGTTTATTATTTGATACAATTCTAACAGATGGCGCTGTATTAAAAGTACCAACGTTTCACATAAGCTACAATTTAATGGCATAACCACCAAAAAAGCATGGTTGTCCCCATGACTGGTGTTCTCCTACCGTTTCCCTTGAATAGTTTGCTACCATGTAATATAACAAAAACCTTAGCCACAGCAACGCTTGGCCGGTCTGCTAGTATTATATATAAATAAATCTCTTACCGGTAAACACCCAGAAGATAAACTGACATACCTGTAAGAATAAAAATAATATAAGATCACCAATCTCAATAAATATATGCGAAATATAATAATCTAAATAAAAACTAATAAAATATTGATATAAACGCGAAACAATAATTAAATAAATTAACGATTGTTTTGTTAAATATTTGTATTATATTTTCTTTTCTTTGAATTATTGTTTAATTAATTAATATGTAATAAATTTAAATTTATTTCTGTTAAGGAATTTAAATTTAAATTGATTACAACTTTAAAGGTGCCAATGATCTCAAATCCAAATTCTACGACGAAATCGCAAGAGCTACTTATTTCCACACTTCTCAAGCGTAATTTCGTCGGTCCAAATATGCCAAGGTATGACAAGAATCGTTCTTTTCCGTATTAACATATTTTTTTAAAGATAAACACGCTGTAAATTACCTTTTTATAAGAAATCTGAACGAGTTATGACAAAGACAGTGATAAAAGTAAAGAATTTACTACCGTTGTTTGATGTTATTTTTACGTAATAATTGGATTTGTTACATCAACGGATGTCGACGCTTGCCCTACAATCGAACATTTTAAAACTATACTTTATTTTTGTAAGAGTATTGTGGAAAGGATTTGATTTTATAGCGACTCGAGCCAATATTAGAGTATTTCAAAATGTGTTAAACGCATATTTTTTTATAATTTGATTTAATGAAATTAATCGTACTAACATATTGCGGACAATAAATAAGCGAGTGGAACATAAAAAAATAAAATAAATCAGTGGCGTCATCAGATTTCTGTATCTGTTTCATGATTCGTCAATCTAAAAGGCAAGTAGGTGATCAGCCTCAATAACACGACAAACGCCGTCGAAATTTTGGGTTTAAGGCAAGCAATGTTTTCCTTCACCGTACGAGCGAGTGTTATATGTGGACATAGAAAGTTTATTGGTGCACAGCCGGGAATCAAACCTACGACCTCAAGGATGAGAGTCGCACGCTGAAGCCACTACGCCTACACTGCTCTGTCTATGAATGGAACATAAACTACACACAATTAGTTTAAAACCTTTGAAATCTCCTAAATATCAAAGATTTTTAAATATTTTTATTCTACTATATTAGTACATATACCGGAGACTATTTAATTTGTTTGACACGATTCATGCTAGATAACTAAAATAACAATTCCTACGTAAAGGATAGGATGTAACATTTCTCAATGTATCTGAAATTAGAGTTACAAGAAAATAATCTAGGTATAACGGGCGACGAACCGCCCGCCCACGGAAAACCGGTTAATCGTAACATGTGTAATATTATCTCGGGAAATTTAGGTCAAGTTGCAATAAAAACCGTCAAATCGCGTTTGTTTACATCCAAGGTCACCTTGAGTAGTTTGGATAATTGCAAGCGACGAATAATCTGGAATGAGGGTTGACTTTAAAATAAATTATGTAATTTTATATAATAAATAATTTTTCACAAATATTATTGTTCTTATTTTATTATAAAATATATGTTATATGTTGTAGTGTACAGTAAAACTAGAATGAGGATTTACACCTTTGAAATAAAGGAAAAGAATTATGTAACAAATCATTTTTCATTTGACTACATTGAGTATTTAAAATCATGTAATTAAAAATAATTACATGATTTTAAATACTCAATGCAAACATATATATATATTATATATATATATATGTTTATTAATGTACCTACGTTACGTCATAATTAAAAATAATTACATGATTTTAAATACTCAATGCAAACATATATATATATATATATATATGTTTATTAATGTACCTACGTTACGTCTTCATAAAATATTTTATGTTAAATGGCTCGACGAAAAGATCAAAATTTTTATACCGGAACACTTGTTCAGAAAATTTTGTTCGACGAAATGCGTTGATTCTACATTCTAGACTTATTTGTAAGTTAATTAGAGTATTTTGTAATACGGAGTCGAATCGTTCCATTCCACAGATCACTCGCTATAATAAAATATTTAATGAACAACGCAGAGGTCTATATGCTCCTTTTCCCTTTCTTATGTATAATGAATACTGTTCCTATACATTGATACATTACGCCTCAAATAGTTACAGAGTGTTGTGTCGCTTTTCTATTTGCAAAGTGATATAAGAGTGACAAGGACAAAACTCCACAAAATTTCACGAGATCCTTTTGGTAACTTGGCTTTGTTCACAATATTTTTATGATGCATTATTTAATTAGGTTAAGCCCAAATATTTAATTTTCCTCGTTCTGAAATAACAAATTCAGCCGAAAAACCCGTAAATTATTATACAATTAACACAATTTCGCCGAATCGCGTCGTAAATTTAATCAAAAACATACAATTAAACAAAAATGCAATGAATCAACACGGCGCTAAAACATGAGCTTTTTCGACTAGCTACAGCCGGCAGACAATTTTATCCCTACAATTGATGAGAATAGGGAAATAATAATAATAATAAGAAATCGCATTTCCAAGAGGAAATGCGCGGCTCCAAGTGCATATATCTATACAAATATTATAAAGAGTAAAGATTTATATGCATGTTAACGACTTGCTGTTGTCAAAATCTACTGAATTAATTCAAAATTTCTTTGTAACATTCTGAGTCCTGACACAGGCTTCCAAAGTACAATCTCCAGCCGTGCAAATACGAGACGTTTAGTATGTTATAATGAAACCAAGGAGAAAAGTATCTTATTATTTGGATAAATTTTATTATGAGACTTCCGAATTTCAGAACAAAAGACAGATGCGCCGGGGCACGGCATCACAATAAACCTACAAAGGTTTACGATCTCTTCACTCGACACAATACATATGGAGAATGTTATAAAACTGTGTATTATAGAGTTAATTGTATAAGAATCGTGACGTAAGAGCATTAAACATAGGATTAAAAATGCTTTTTCATTAGAGTACGATCTCAATACGTCTTCAGTGACAGCTCTTTATAAGTTCTAAATTCTACATCACATAGGTCGAATTTGGGGCTTAAGATGCTGGTTTCGCGGCGATTTTTACTATACGAACAAGTGTACATGTGTGTGTTAAAAATATAGAGTATATATCTTGAATCATATATGTATAGAGGGAAAATGATTTTAATCACAATTTTATCTAAAACCGCCATTTTCTCCTACAGTTTGCACATGGGCGTGTGAGCTTTTATTATATGCATTATTATCTAGAAGAGTGTTGTCAGAAGAATGATGAAAAATATTTCTGTTGTTCAATGTTACTTCTCAATTCTTAGTATTAAAGGATTTCATTATTCGGCATTAAGTAGTTATTGAGTAGTAACAGACTTCATAAAATAACCACATTATTGCAAATAAGAACCGACTTCATGGTTGTCGTTCTAGACGTATGTAGGTTTATAGATTTTCAGAATTAGTATCAAAATAGATCCTCTATTCATGTAGCTAATATAAGTATAGTTTTCCCTTGAAAATTTAACGAGAAAACAAGGCAAATATGTCCATCATAAAGCATGCGATTTTGTTTTTAATTTCTCGCAGATACAACTTAACTACTTACTTAGTTAGTGTCATTTACGCTGACTTAGATTGATTAAAAAATAAGGACATTAGCTGGCATTTATATTAAATGAAGAAGACAAATTTTTTATGCGTAAATTCACATAATAGTATTTTTAAAGCATTGCTTTAAAATCAATCAATCACCCATAAACAAATAGTCCATTTGATAGAACATCTTTTCGAGGAAGTCTTCTAAACATAATTAGTCACGTCATCCTAAATTCTTGTCCCCAATTCATGTTTTAGGCCATCCGCACCCTACCTGTCCTTTACAACGACCTTGGATCATTTACAAGGTATCTCCGAAACGAGGTTATGATTTTTCATCGTAAATAACACGTTAATCTTATTAGCCAAAGTGTGTCAGTTAGGACCTAATTAACGGTTGTAGACACCGATCTATTATTGTAATGAATAATTTTAGATACCGAGGGTATATATTAATAGATAATTGCAAAATACATGGCCGGGTTATGTCATGTTGAGCTTTACGCGAGATATTGAAGAGCGGTAAGCTTCGACGAATAAAGATTCAAATCTCGACATAAGAAGTAGGTCTTCTATTGTAATGCGTCTTTTTACAGACAGTGATAATTAGTCGTAAAAAGATCGGAAATAAAATATAATTGTATCATGAGCACACCCGACACACACACTCTCACATATATACCCTCACTTTCACACCATCACACAACACAGCTGAATTAGATATTACTTAGTTAAATGTATTTAAGATTTTTATTGAATTTTTCTTTTCGTAAATGTTTGAACCTTTTTGTATATATTATGTATTCCATCTTTGGCTATATCTTTAGTATAATTGCTTTTTGTTATATAATGTATGTTAGGTGTAGCATTAGGAAATAAAAAAACCATAGGAATCACTTATAATATTCATATATGCGATGTTATTAGTTTAGAGACACGAAAGAGATAAGGACAAAATATTTAATGGCTATCTCAAGCTTTAAGCGTAAGATCCAGAGTCGACACTTAGTTCTATGTATGGTAATACGGCAAAAGCGTTGGACGTACGTTTAGGCACAAGACGTAATTCTCCAACAAACAGTTCCTCGAGTGCCACACCCATTTCCATGAAAAATTTGCAAAGCATCGCGAAAATTTTGTTTTGAAAAAATTAAATATCTGTATATTTATTTAACGGTTGTATAATTAATTCCACAACAATTCTTGTTCCATAACCGTTGATTATATAATAGAAACCTAAGATTCAATGATAGAGTTTATTATACGCACACACCTATTCTCATACTCACTCATTCTTATACGTCTTTTGTTTGTTTAGATGTAACACTAAGGCAACCATTTCTTATAAAATTGATTTAAACATGCATCATGTAAATTTTTTTTGCCTACCCATATATGTATGTACTTTTTGTTACCACTCAACATGAATGGAAGCCTGGTTATCCATATCACAGGTTCTTACCTAGTTTGGAAACCAGTCTCCCAATACATTCCAACTGTAATCTTATTGTTTGTTGCAAATGTAATATAAGAGAAAATAAATTATTATTTTTATTAATATGTACCAGGGAATAATTGTAATGTTGTAAACCCACAGAGGTTTCGAACGTGCGAACTAGCATTAGATCAATTTTGTCACAACCATATTTCTGTCACAAAAAAAGGGTTTATGATTGTTAAAATTTGTTTTTATCAAATTCCGCAAATTTTATCGCAACTGATTCTACTAAACAATATCTATGTAAAATAATTGTTTAAAGATCTTATAAAGTAATGGTACCGTACCAAACTATTTTTTTTAAGACCAAAAAGAGGTATGTGTTCTGCAAATTAAAATTGAAAAGCAGTATTCTTAATATCATGTTACGTATGTGATCCACTTGTATTCTCGTCACTATGGGGCAATCCCATCTTAAATTTAGAGAAACATTTTCTTGGGATCCGGCAATATTTTGATACAAAATTATTCATGCTTTAGTCAAGTATATTCGAAATAGATTTGTATAGAGTGGGATGTTCTACGTAAAACTACGAATAACAAAGGTAGCAGATGAGCAAATGCTTCTAAATATTTCAAAACAAATCGTATAGGGATTTTAAATGGCAATGCACGTAAAACTAAAAAAAAATCATTATTTTCGATTGATTTTAAATATATTCGCTTTCTGTAAACGTTATTAATCATTCACGGTTGCAAATAACATAAATATGATTCATTTCTCTCCTAAATTATCGGAACTTGGTCAACGCGTGTCAAAAGTTTTCAAGCTCTTCCTGTTATTTTTATAAGACCTAATTGCCCCTAATGGCTGTAACACAAGCCTTCCTTGTTATTGCATTTTTTCATTGAAGTCTCGTTTTGCGCCATATTTTTGTTTACCTGGAGCATATGGTTTTAGTAAGATGCAATGACGCAATACTAATCACAACAAAATATAAATAACCCTTCTTATAGTTACTCATATTGTAATAACCGCGAATAATATTATGTGTTCTTTAACATTTCTGGCATTTCATAAATTTGATTTCCTCTCCTTCGCTATCCTTCTAACTTTAGATCCCACTACGGAAATGATATTGTAACCAAAAATACGAAGTTACTCATTGTACTAGATTTAGTTTTAGTAAAGCGAGGTTTAACTAGCTATAATTTATATCATAAATTATTAAATTTTTTTTATTAAAAGATGACGAAGAGAGGAGAAACGTTGATTGTAATAGCTACAAAGACTATTGGACAGTCTCTGTAGCTATCACAAATTTACTTATATTATTCGGAAAATTAAGCCTTTTTGAAAATCAAATTATAATCTATTTATGTAGGTACCTTAATATTAATTTCTGTGTGTTCTAAATAAACATTTTCTGCCAGTTCTCAAATCAAGTGCGTACAGCGAATATAATAGGCAATAAACTCCAAAATCTTTGTATCAGCACCCATTTTGATATTCGAGAAAGGATTTTCCGTATCCCTTACACCTTTAAAATATGTTAGACTCAGCTTACACCTTTGTGCTTCGTTAAAGCATTTCGAGTTATTTTTCGCTTATTACCAGAGCACATAAGATTAAGCTCACATCCGTCACATGTCCAAAAACATGACAAGTAAATAACTCTCTACGATTTCGTAGCACTCTAACTGCTACGACATATGGTTAATCGTTAAATATTTATTGCTACCCAAAGTGAACGACCCAAGATCAAAACATAATAAGCCTTTCCGATATTTGAGTTACGTGACGAGTTCGTCGCCCTTAATCAATCTCATTTCTCGTACCTACAGTAAAATGCCCAGGGACACCTCACGGTTAGGGTTATGTCACGCTAATATATATATACACATAAATTGCAAATTGCCTAGGCCTAGTGGGTAAAAATAAATTGAAATTCTGTGCACGTAAAACGGGCACGTTTCAGAGATAGAGGTTCATCACCTTCTTGCCTAGAAAATAGATCAATAAAACAGCTGCAATCTAAAGCTAAGGGTTGTAGCACCATTGGAATATTGTTAAAAACACACAATGAGCAGACAGTAAGGCCCTTTCTCCACTGCTCCGGTCCGGCGTCGGATACCGGAATGAGTCATGAGAAAAATATCGGCAAGCCGGATTGCGCTTCTCCACTATATCCGATCCGACAATAATCGATACTTGTATATTTATCATGCAACACTTGTATTAACTTAAACCCATATACTTTATTTTAATAATAAAACGTTCTAAATTCTGAATATTATATTGCCCTGGCAAGTTTATTACTACTTAATAAATAGTTCACTAATACTATGATATAAAAATATAAATAAATAGCAACATAATTTGGTTTGGTCCAGGTTATCCAGATTCTTTCAAATTAAAGAAACTATAAATAAACCTGTGAATAATAATTTATAACCTCTTGGATACTTGGATATACTTGGACCGATAAAACTCCGTGTTCCGATCTAGCAAGTTATCGGATCGTTAAAAACCGGATGCCGGAGTAGTGGAGAAGTACGTAAGTACTGTTGTAAGTTTCTAAATCTGATCGGTAATTAACGTTTGCCGGACCGGAGCAGTGGAGAAACGGCCTAACGGATTTTTTTAACGCTTTATTGTTTATTAAATACGAACGATAAAATCTAAAGAATATTTTAGAACTTAGTGACAGCCCTGAAACATAAAACCAAAATCTCGGAAATATTAATCCATAGGAGGTCTAATCTAGAGGTGAGTAACCCTTGATAGTGGAAATTTCCAAGTCAACAAATTTCCGAATTTATTCAACCCTTATTACCCTCAAATGGAATATTTACATAGCTCTAAATTTGATATATTACTTTAGAGTATGAATTAAAATATTTATATAAGAGTCAGTATATAATATTAATAATGGATAAGTAATAAATAATGTTCATACAATAATATATAACTCTTTCAATCTGAAATGTCAATGTTATGTACAATACTGAAGATTTGTAATACATAGGAATTAGTACTTTCTTTTATATTTTTTTGAATACCTGAATTTTGTTTAGAAACCATACCTTACTTTGTAAGTATCGTACACTGTAATTGTCTCATTAGGATTTTCACTATATTTATTTCACTTATAATTATATTAACTATATGTTGTGGGCTTTAATAAATACTTATAATTTTCGATTTATGCCAAATCAGAGGGGCTACAACCTTTAAGATATGGACCTAAGCTTTCTGTATCAGTTTTGTCATTGTTTTTTCTAATAGGCAAGTAGGTGATCATCCTTCTGTACTTGATACACGCCGTCGACTTTTCGGGTCTAAGGTATGCCGGTTTCCTCACGATTGTTTTCCTTCATATCGAGCGAGTGATAAATGGGCACAAAGACAGAATGTCGATTGGTGCGCTGCATATTGTACCTACGACAGGGATGAGAGTCGACACTGCTGTTCCATGGGATTTATTAAAAACCTTCCTGAAACTTTAATTATCCGCAAGTTAATAAATATTATGCAAGCTTCTTTGCCAAATCTAAATGGTCTACTAATTAATTTTCAAACTTGTTCTATTTTTGAATTATCACTATATAATGTGCTAATGTTTAAGTAGGCGTTAATATCCTTACGAACGGAGATTGTAATCGAATATTCTTTTATTACGTTTGAGGACATTTGTCGAACGTCGGACGTAATCTAGAGAGCTCTTAAAAAGGAACACATTTGTTACAATTGAATCTGATCTTGTATTTATGAAACTGAGCTGGTTTTGCGGCTAAGTAAGTAAACCAGTGTTCACAGGTAAACATAATTCTCCATATCTTTGTAATAATCGCAGAGGTATGTTAGGTTCTCTCAGGTTAGGGACAACTAATTCATTACATAGGGCATTTTGAAGTGAAACTTCTTTGTAAATTTTACGGAACGTCACGAATATGTGCAGCTTTTTTCTTTAATAAGTGTGTGCTAGTATAATATTGTGGTGCAATTATTCATACTTGAACACCGATGGTGTTTTAATACATATCAATATCATTTTTATTTTATTAAGTAACTAAATTAGCATTTTTTGTTGGTTTTGTATTTTTATAAGGGCACAGAACCAAGACCTTTTTTGTCAAGTCCCAGTTGGCTATTTTAGAAAATGTGGACATAAGTTAGCAATTATGATAATAATGAATTTGTTATATTATTTAGTAATTGTTTCCATATTTATGGTGGTATTTCTATATACATAACAACAACTAAATTTAGTTCTGGTTTTTAATCAGCCTTAGTATCATTCGTTAATATAGAAAGACTGGCAAAATTAAATTATGGGATTTGGGCAGCTTAATTACTCAATAATTAATTTACAAAGAAGTTTCTTTGTACGCACGCACTTTTTTTATTAATAATAAAGCCAACTTTACATGGACTTAAAACCAATTGAAATGGTCATCTATTTCTTTCAAAATGTATATGCAATTATTTTATACACTCAAATAGAAACTAGGTACCAAACGATTAGTACTATAGAACGCTTTATTTGAGAACTGTCAATGTAAATTTAGAAGCATTTAAAAAAAAAAAACAATATGAATCAATGATATTTTGATAATAAAACTTCTTATATTATTCGCATAATATTATGAATGTTAGATACATAATTTTTTTATCACCTTATCCTTGGTTATGGAGTTCAGTGACTAATATGAATTCTTAGCAAGTTTATAAATTTAAATGATCACACTATATACAATAATGTTAAAAAAACCCGTCACGGTGTAACCTTCTCCTGAAACCACGTGAGCTTTGTTCAAGAATTTAGTAGTACCACAAAAGCTCTAATGTCATAAACGAGAATTTATATTACCGGTTTTGCTAAATTTAAATGACAATACCTTTTCCAAAGCATTAGCGTATATCTCGAGTAATTTATATTCGTTGACGTGAGTGTTATTTGACGACAAAGATGTTATGTCCGGCTGGGTTTAGTGAGAACGCATATATCACTGTTTGTTTGGTAATCACGAAATGCACTATAAATACAGTCAACAATTTTGCAGTCAAGTGCTCCATGTTTTCTTACCCCTGATGAACAGTGTTGGTCTAGTACAGTGATTCCCAAGCTTTTTTTGTCCCATGCCCCACCTTAGCCTTTCTTATATTCTTATGCCCAATATTCAACATACATAATTTTATAATACTTGCAAATTTTATAATATATACAAATATATTTGAATTGTTGACTTTAGAAACTTAAATTACTAGGAGAATGTAATGAAACAGTGAAATTCAAATTACAAATAATTTTTTATAAACTTTTGAATAGCCCTTCTTGACAATAGAAATACCCCCCTGTGGGGCGTGGTCCCCATGTTGGAAAACACTGGTCTAGTGTCTTTAGGGTGCGCCTCTCAATATCAGAGATTGTGTGTTCGAATCACGGCTGTGCACTAATCTATTTTTCTTTTTAAGTGTGCGTGCGTGCGAATACATGCCTTTTTAAAAATTGCATATCACCAACTACCTAATTAAAGGATTCTATTGAGTTTTATCGAGCGACCAAAATTAATCAAAATCCGTACAGCGGTTTAAGACAATATAAACAAGGTCTCACTGTAAAAACGTTTATCACGAATCATAGCTGTCACGTTGTCAAATTGTTCGTGACAGTTTAAGACAGTACATATAAATATTCGTAAATGTTTCAGTTTATATGGAGTTGCCACATAATTTTCGGAATAAACAAATAACAATGCATTTCAGACTTCGCCATCTTTGTTCTACGCCACGGACCTTGCTGTAAGAGTTCGTTAAACTTTGGATTCGGAAGCAATTGCAAATCTGAATTGCTTTGACGTCTTATTAATGGGATTGTTTTTCATGTTTTATATTCTGTATCATTTCATAAACCTTATAATTATTTATATTATCGTATTCATATTCGTTCATTAAGATAAACAAAAACACGTTTAGAACATAATAAAGTTAAAACAAAATATATTTCATATATATTTTATAAATATAACAAAAATAGTAATAAAAAAAAGTCTCAAACTAAAGCTTATTACTAAAGAACTGGCATGATAAGAGTCGCCAGTTCTTGTCGTTTGCTGCACGCCCGTGATTTGGAACATTTCTACTTGTATTGGATATAAATAAATAAAGTTTGAAAGAAAAAACTCTGCCCCTATTCAATCCCTAATTGATTTTATAAGATACTTGTAAGGAATAATTACATGATGTGAAGTGATATTTATTTACCCTAAGTGTGTTACTAACTTTCATTACAGCCTCAGTACCACCGTTCTGCGAGCTAGACCTACCACGGCTGAAGTAATATTACAAACACTTATATCTAAAGAATCGTTTACGTAACACGACGCAATCAGGTCACCCAGCGTGAATTGCTACAATTCGTGATGAATAACCACGATGATTACTTTATTTCCCATTTTTAATCTTTGATGCAATATCGCTGTGACAACTTCATTGATGTTAAATCACGCAAAACGTAAACACGATCGACTTAGACTCGTAAAACGGAGATAAACATTCTTTATTTACTCGTAAATTATGTGCGGACGAAGAAAACTGGGTCATTATGACATTTAATATAGACTTCGATATTTTATTGTACATTTGCAGACTGGTACACATTTTCGCAACCACCTGTATAGTTAGCGCCTAGAATAATTCTACAATTAAAGTAAAAAAAAGAAATCAGTGACGTCAGTGAGTAGGGCATCACATTTCTATATCTTTTAAATGATCATTTGTCAATCTAATAGGCAGGTTTTTTTGGGTATAAGGCAAGCCAGTTTCCTCACGATGTCTTCCTTTACCGTTCGAGATAATGTTAATTGCGCACATAGAAAGAGAGTCTATTGGGGCACAGCCGGGAATCGCACCTACGCCATTGGGCCAACACGGCTCTTTATTATTAATATATTTAATTAACATATCAATAATAATTGGTACGAGTACTTAAAATGAATAAATAGTTTGTGTATTGGATATAAAAAAACAGTAATCAGGAAAAAAATAAGTTTACATTAGTACCTATGGCGGGAATATTAACTGGACACTTTTTCTGTCCACCAGGACACTTTTATAATCTCTCTTTATATAAAATTCTAGTGTCACAATGTTCGTTCCCATACTCCTCCAAAACGAGAATCGGCTACTATCTTTCAAATCCCTAAGTGATAAGGTTTTGTCCACAGCAAAAAAATTTTTTTTGTGTTTTTTTATTATAATAAAATAAAAAATACATACAACCCTTAATTTTCACCCCTCTACGATCAACCCCTATTTTTCATTGTTGATAGTAATTTTTATTGAACTAAAAAAATGTTGCCTAGATATAATATACATGGCAAAGCAAACGTTTGCCGGGTCAGCTAGTGTCTTTATAAATTTCAAACAAATCTTTGGCTGTTCAATCCATATTATACCTAGGTTAGTAACAGTACGTCAACAAGTATAGCGTCAGCCTTCAGCGGTTATACGACCCACACCCGTCCCTATTAGCTTCTCCCCGATTGCTTCTGATTTTTACAACCAAAAATAACCAAAAGGTCAAGGTTTATACTAGTAGCAAGCACGTTGTCATACTCAGAGTTGTCCATTATGATCCAGCGTTTATTGTTTATTATTTAAGTAATTTCAGCAGAGATTCAGTAAATTTATTTATAAAAGCTTGCCAACGATACATTGATACAAAAAGAAAAATTGACCAGCACTTATAGGCAAATTTTTTATAGAGCAATTATGCATATCCAGACCCTCGTTTATCGGAATGCTCAATCTCGGAGCGAGGTGAGTTTTGGCCAAAACGCGTTCTCCGGAAAGGAGGGACAAATGGAATTATGGGATGCATACGACAGCCATGCCATCACATAATCTAGAGGGTACACGAAATTTAAATTTTGGGGTAATCAACCTGATTGTTAAATGTCTTAATTTAAAAAAATCTAAAGTAAAAAGCGGCTTCTGCTGCCTATCCTTAAATCAGTTTTTAAAAATTTATTTTATTAGGTATAAATTAATAGATCCGTCGTAGTACGTCTAAAAGATCGTTGGCGCGTTCTTTTTTATCAAAATAGATAGCGATAAACGATATTTCTTCAAAATCGCATTTGACAGACTGATAATAATTCATCGTAATTATAAATTCATTGTTAAAACCGTTTTAAAAGCATTACTGTATATATTACAATACAAACACAATTAAATATACATGCTTTATACAATATTTTTTTTAATTAAACAGAAAATTGTTTTCTTAAACATTAAGGTTTTAGAAAGAAATCACTAAAAAATTGTTAACGAACACAGTAAGTAAATTTTCAAAACATAATGATGCCCCTGTGGGGAGTATACGTCATAACTGACGCCATTTTAATATCACGTAGGGTTCATCTAATCAAGAAAGTGTCGGAAGCTATATTTAGAACGGTTTTATGATCACTTTGCTAATTATGTTGTGGCATTGAAGCGTCACTTCGGAGCTGTACAAAGTCAACGTGATAATAGGAATACTGAATTATTACGGTTGTTGCAAGAGAACGAAAATATATTTTCGTCCGTAGAAATCCGTTGGGTTATTTATTTTTTAATAATATGTTTATAGACGAGACAAAATTATTAAAATTATTTGGAAATTGAATTGCAGTTTTTCATTGTTTTGAAAATTTACTTACTGTTTCGTTAACAATTTGCTAGTGATTTCTTCATAAACCCTATCATTTAAATTTCTTAAGTAAACAATTAAACTTTTAGGGCATAAGAATAAGGGATAAAGAATAATAAAAAAAGGATAAGGTATGGCACAAAAAAGGTAGAGAAATACACTCATAGAAAAAAAATGTTGTTTTGGTTGTACCACAAATTAACAAAGTTCGAATAAGAATTACCTTCTATTAAAAGATTCTTCTAGTCTTAGCTTTCATGACAGCAAAGGAATTTTCGCAGGAGATTTTTTAATTTAAATAGCTATATATTGATATAAAAATGATTGTTCTCTATAAACATATATCGAAATGGGTCACAGTAAACAAACAGCTTCCAAACCAATTGAATTCATGCTGTTCGGTAAATAAATGACCAATTAATCTTACACTTTTGTAAATAACAAACTAATGTATGACTTTATTTTTTTCATATAGAAAACATTAACCGCGCACTTTAGAAGATAATGTATACATATTGTAAAAATTCCTCCAATATAGTGGATTGATTTCAATTTTCACAAAATGTATGAATTTCCGAATTGCTGTTGAAGAATATAGTGACATGAATAATTTTAGGACTCCAACAGTGTTTCATTCTTTGTCGGACTTTGATCATGATACTGAACGAATTTCATCTGAATTTGATAATAATATAGCTTATAGTAGTGTCTTTTATTGACATAACTTTTAGACATAGAAAAACACTTTTTTAACTGATTTGAAGTTATGTTTTATTATAAATTTACAATTATTTTACATAATTTTAAATTTAACCGACGTTTTGCGTGCTTTGCAGCTTGCGTGGTACATAGTTTTATTTTATTCCATAAAAATAGACGACATTAAAAGTAATAAAAATAAAATGTTCTATTTATATTTATATGGCCAGGTAAAAGCCACAATTTATTATCCGAATTATGGACGGTTTATTTAAAATTAAATTGCAATCGAAACTTAATATTTTAATTGGCACATCGGTGTCGCTAGAAAGTACTAGAAAGACTGATTTTGAAATCAGGTCAAGCGTTGCGCGAATAAACAATACGAAAAATACACAAAGGGGATTGAAACAATGTTGTTTATTTTGGGCGTACTTTAGGTTTGACAATACACACTTTTATTTGTAAAAAAATTAAATAAATTTATTTTTCCGGTATCAAAACCAGCTAGAAAATTCCGCATTCTACGGTGGCGATAACTAAGTCGTAGAGTTTTCGTAGAATTTATGTATGTATTGTAAATTGAAGTTTTATGATAGGGTAATTGACTTTTAGTTATTATAACTACAATTTGCAGTGTTGGCCTAGTAGTTTCAGCATGCGAGTCTCATCCCTGAGCTCCTAGGTTCAAGCCTGTTTGGCTATGCACCAATGGACTTTCTGTCTATGGGCGCAATTTACACTCGCTCGTACGCCGACGGAAATGATCGTGAGAAAACCATGCCTTTGACTCAAAAAGTCGTCAGCGTGTGTCAGTCACAGAAGGCTGATCGCCTATTAGAAAACAAATGATCTCAAAACAGATACACAAATCTGAGGATCAGACCTTAAACGTACCACCACTGGTTTTTTATTATTATTTATAGATAACACTATTTCGATCCTCTGCAATACCATACATACAAATCATAGAATTCTATGGATGGCAATTTCGGTAAAGTAACGCAATATATACCTACAACTTTCATCTCCAAACTGGGCAGAATTATTATAAACTTAAAGGCAAAAACCTTTTACATCGGATAAGCTGACATTTATATTAAAAAGGGCTTAGACTTTGTTAACCTTCATTTAAAAAGGGCAAGGGTAAGGTTGTGATAAACGAAATTCGATCGAACCGGGCGGACGGACGTTACGACTAAATTTAGCTATTTGTATGAAAAACAGGAACAAACCTGAAGCACAAATAAGTACTACAAATATATCGAATCGACATAAGCGTACCAAATTAACTAATTCAGATATTCATCAATAGGGTCTAATTTTAGTTATCGGAAAGCAGCCTTTTGCAGGCTTTCCCCGTGGAAACCTCGCATACAACTGCACGTGAGCTTTAAGCGTGCACACGAGCCTTTATAAATATCCTCTTTTCACTGCTCACGTTTTCCGCGTGCTAGCGCAGTTGGCAGTTGAAAGCTTTTCAAGTTTCCGGTTGAGTTTGAAAACTTTTACAATATGTCTTTTCTGTTTTAGAATGTATACATATTTATTTACAAAAATACATACCTACATTATTCTTACTTAAAACTCTTCTACTTAAAAAAATATATAATACCCGTTAACAAAGACGTTGCGACTAATGCTGTCTCCGACACGACATCTTTATATGTTCGCAGACTGAGTTCACAGTAGCGATATCGTATAAATTGTATCGACTTAGCGCTTGCTATAACAACCGAATGTCAAAAAAAAAATTGATTTGTTACAGGATTCATACTCAGCGATTAGTCTCGAATCTGAATTGTAACAGTGAAGCAATTTATGTATGAAGATTAATATAGATTTCATTTCGAAATGTGCGAATTATCAATCATTTTAAATTGAGACAATTTTTACGTTTCTACACGTAATCTATTTTTCTTAGTAATTCTTTAAAATATTCGTTGATAAATTAGTTTGACATAGTTGTCTCGCGTCGCTAGACCAACGATTTACTGGGTTGTAATAAATTATCATTTCAGCGGTCACTATGATTCATTACATAATAAAAAAGTATTAAAAGTCTGTATATTTTAAACAAAAAATAATAAATGTAAGCGTGCTTTGTTTCTTAAGTTATTACGAAATTTGGTAAAGACTAAAAATACGAAAACCTATGATTTTGTCAACATCACAAGATAGATATATTTTATTATGAGATTTATATTATTCATGTATATAATAATAATAATAAGCCTTTATTCATCCACATCTTATTAGCATTTAACAAAAATATATACAAATAAAATTGTTACTTAGAGTAGCCCCTGTCCGGGAGAAGGTCACACAACATTTTCCAGGTATCCTTTCGATCACGTCGACCTATCGCTCTATTGGTCTGCCCGTTCTTTTTCCTTTTGGACCAGTCCATTCGGTTACTGTTTTAGTATTATTCATGATAACTTAGTATTAATTCTACTTGCCATTCTACACACCTGACTATAAAGCCATTATTAATTTGTGTCTAAAAATGTACTTTCATATATAAAAAAAAATCTGCTACAACCCTTTTAGCCTGGGCCTCGTCTATCTATCATCTGATAATTTGTCAATCTAATACACAAGTAGGTGATCAGCCTCCTGTGCCTAACACACGCCGTCGACTTTTTGGGTCTATGGCAAGCCTTCCTTCACAGTTCGAGCTAATGTTAAATGCGCACATAGACAGAAAGTCCATTGGTGCACAGCCGGAGATCGAACCAACGACCTCAGATTATTAGAGTCGCACGATAAAACCACTCGGCCAACAACACACTTTCAAATATGCTTTAGAAAAAACTATTTCGTATATTAGGAACCGTGTTCTACTCATAGTAGCCAGTTTATAGTTTCAACTTTATACACAACCTACAGTAGAATAGTACAGTAGTACACAGAATAAGAAAAGAAGCTAAGAAGAAAGACCGGGACCGCTCTAGTCTTTGGTTAATTAAATAATCAGTTACAAAATTACGAGAAATCTGTATATGGGTCATGACGCAAGTGTTTTGTTCACGAAGAAATTAAAAAGAGGAAGTTTTTGTGGAATTTGCTCCAGTTGCAGTTCGATGCTCGACAGTGTTTGAATGGTGACACACTTCTGTGTCTGACACACAGACCGAGAGAGGTGACACATTTTGTTTTGGCAAATATCGTAGGATCCTTCTACCGGCCACGGCATAGATAAAAGACTG
Organism: Pieris macdunnoughi; assembly: GCA_905332375.1. Taxonomy (NCBI): domain Eukaryota; kingdom Metazoa; phylum Arthropoda; class Insecta; order Lepidoptera; family Pieridae; genus Pieris; species Pieris macdunnoughi. The sequence continues at coordinate 2,755,301 of CAJOBZ010000014.1, read as the reverse complement.
GCTGAATGTACGCGATCATTCGAAATTTGGTATAGATATATGACTAGGACGTCAACATGAAGCATTTAAAATCGAGACTGACAATTTAGTAGTTAAACAAATGAAAAACACAAAAATTAATTGATTGCCTAACAATTACAAACCATTTTTTTTATTACAATTTCCTTTATATTTTTACATTTTCATGTGTACCTTTTATCGTTTGTTATATAGATGCATAACATCAAAATTATATTAACTATTATTATACTGTAAAATGTGACACAATTTATTACATTACGTTTTTATACGGCTTCAAAGTATGAAATAAGGCCGCATCGTCCTAAAAAGCGCAGACAATGATTCAGTGTCCCATATGAGAGCATGTTCTTTAGACATTTACAAGGAATGTTACTTATAATTGACGAAGAGTAATGTTTAAAAAAATTTTTGGCAACGTGCTTGCAAGTCTTCTGGCTTCTCACTTAACATCCGCCTTTTTCATCAATACCGATATTGATAAATAAAATAAAAATAAAAAATAAAATAAAATATGTTTATTAAGGAACATAAGATACATGTATCACTTATTCCACGTCATTAAATTTGAATTTGTAGGCATCCCTACTCATCGGCAAAGAAGACAGAGGGTGTAGGCCGAGAGAAAAAGCCGGCGTAAAAAAGTCTCGGTACTCTAACTAGGTATTCTTAGATGTTTTTATATATATATAATAAGAATTGCTATTGTTAGTGTAATCAAAACACACACACACACACACAGATACAGGCGAACCTTCTGCCAGTTACATGTCAAGCCAGTACATCTGATCTGAGATTCATATCCATATTATATTATAGATAGATTCATAGACATATTATATGGTTCAATAAATTTATAGACACTGTTCTAGATATAAGTAATTATTATCCTTGGTTATATATTTCTTATATGTTAAAAATGTTTTATTAGCTTCGTAAAAATTATTGAGTAGGTATTAACATTTCGTTATCTTTAACATATATTAAAACAGGTTCGCTAACAAGTGATGTCTTCCAGGCATTTATCATTCGAAATAATTGTTGTATTTTCCTTTAAAAAGAAAATAAATTTATTTTCATACAGTAAACGGTATTAAACGTATATTTACACCGAGTTTATTTAATCCATCACAGTGGTCATAAATCTAGGATTTGCTATTTACAGATGGAAGGCAAACGCAATTTATCCCTGAGTAACGGCTTTGACCCAGTTTCCAACAGGTCCAAGGATACCGAGGGAAATGTCTAAAGCTTTCATATCTGATTTCTCATTTCACTTGGGATATAGAATTATTAAATGCTGAATTTATTTACGTTTAAAATTTTAATATTAATCAACAACCATTCATTATAGATTTATTCGTCTTAAAATACACAGAATAAATCGAATTTAAATATTACATGGTAATAATGGTTATCCTGTTACTTTCAAGCACACGAAGTGTCGACACAGAATTATAAATTTTAATTTTAATTATTTCAAAATTACGATCAACTGTGTGATTATCGCCTGAAGATAAACTTTGGTGAATATTCTTAAACAAAATTACATTAAATTAATCTTTACATATAAACGGTTTGTATTGGCATTAGATAGTGTGATTTTGTATGGTATGGAAAAGGCCCTGAAAAATCAAGCCAGAAGTCAAAATTATTTATTCATATAGGTAACACAATGTACACTTATGAACGTCAAAAAATAAAATTAAATGCTTCTAATTTTACATTTACTGCAGTTACGGCAGTTCTCAAATCAAGGGCGTAGAACGGAAGAGAAGAACTGGCAATAAACTCTCCGCCACTCTTTTTAATCGCCAAGTTTTTTGTTTTACACAACGTTTGTAAGGAGCTGCAACCATTACACCATGTTCAACATGACATTAGTATGACATATTACTTATAATAAATAATAATAAAAAAAATACACGAAATCTGTAAACCTGCTTATAAAAATCGCAATCTATTTAGAGGCTATATCTGACGAAGCCTTAACCCGTCAGCGCTTTGCGTAGGAAGTGATTATTGTTTATTTTAATAATTACCGACAGGAAACGCGGCAACTTTAAACACGTAAAAATAAATAAAGTAATTTATCAGGCAACTTATAATTAAGTAACTTCGCTCGTCCAAGTAATTTACGTCAGTGAAATACGTTTTTCTCATGTAAGTTACAACGATGCGCGTAGCCTTTTATGGCAAACATTAAGCAGTATGCTTAAGACCAGGATATTCAAGCAACACGTTTTAAAAAACTATTTTTGGAGTCAATGTTCTAATTGAACTGTTTGACAGTTGTTATAATAATAATAAGAAAAGCCTTTATTGCTGTAGTTACTTATACTAGTATATAAAAATGAAAAGTACTAAAAATTAACACTGAAAAAAAATACTAATAATTATGGGCAAGCCCGTTGATTTCTGTTATACAGTTGACAGTGTTATAGTCGTTAGTATATATTTAAATTTTTTTTAGCTTTGACAGTAATATATATGAGGATATTGTACGAGCCTAGGCAATACATATTGGACAGTCAGGCTTTTTTAATAAGCGTGGCGATTTCCTAAATCGTCGGAGTTACGCCCCGAGACTCGCACGCAGGCACTCTCTTCAACTGTTACATTGCATTCATTCCTTACATAGCAATTAAAATTTCATTATTTCGCTTATATTCTATTGTTGTATGCGAGTGGTTAATATAGAGTAAAACTAAAATCCTTTATTATTTAAAGCACCCCGATGACCCAGGGACCGTACAGATTATCTACGACTTTATTTATCAAAAAGTAATCGATTGTATAAGCTTATGCTGACAGTATATTCGAACATCGTCCCCTTAAACGTACGTAAGGAAGCGGTCGTGAAACTTTAAGAAGGAAATATGTATTTACAATAAGGTGTTGTAATATTCCTTTTTATTTACTCTAGTAACACGTGATACACATGAAACTTGTCTCCAACTTTTATATTTAATTAATAGTTTTAAAGTTATAAGTATTTCTTATTAGCATTTATTTTTGGAAAATTAGCCTTTTTTCATTATTTTCTTTTATAGGGGTCAATAAAAGAGAAGGCGCCTCATTGAACTGTTTATTTTTGGTGGTATTTATGAAATAAATTATTAATAAAATTGGTGTAACGTGTTATTAAATATATAAAAACGTTTAAAAAAAAGTGTGATTAAGAGATGAAACAGAAAATTCTATTAAGTTTACCCCGTCGTATGTTTTAAAAATTCAAATTTCGAATTCGTTAACACTTGCTTTGGAATATGAATTACGGATTGAAACTTAGTCAAAGTCATTGTTTACGATAGCTATAACTCCCCAGGGCTTACCTTTATCCAAATATATTGCTATTGTTTCCATCTATTTCAGTCTCCAGGCGTCATATTAACGTGATTGTCGTATTTTGGTCGAGTTCGTATATCAAACTTTAAACACAAGGTCACAAGACACCGGACATTGTTATAACGTCTAGACGTTTGTCCCTTTCCGATATAAGACCGATGAGAGGGACAAATGTTATCAATGGAACTCTTTCCTTATAGGGAACAATTTGATATGTGCTTAAATTCTTTATTGCGATTGTTTTGTTCACGTGTTTTATAGAGCACGAGACAAACAGAGTCACTGAGTAAAGGGCTAAGGGCTTCTAGGATTTGCAATATAATTGTGTAGGAAAATATAAATAAAAGTAACGAGTCCCTTTGAGTACAACTTCCTTTAGCACTCACTTCATTAGAGTTTCTTAAAACTATTAACAATAAATCAATCTGTGGGTTTAGAATGTTTGAATTATTTAAATAATTAAAATTAGGGCGAGCCGAGGCGTAATGTGGGTGTTAAATTAAATAATAGACACTATCAAACTGATTATCATTTTGTATAATGATTAGTGATATAATATTTACTTTGCTACCTACTGTCAAATCTTCATTGCCTTATGAACACGACAGATGTTTAAAACGTTTTTAAAGTTCTTATCAAATGAAAATTATCGAAGTCTATGATCTAAGATGCATGCTTGTTTATGGTTTTTAATTATATGCTTTATTTATTTCTATAGAACAGGGGGTTACGGGCAGGAGGCTCACCCGATGTTAAGCACTGCCCATGGATACTTAATGCCAGAGGGCTCACAGGCATTGCAGGCCTTTTAAGAATTGGTACGCTCATTTCTTGGAGGACCCTAAGTAGAATTTGTTCGAAAATACTTCAGAGGGCAGCTGGTTCCATATAGGGTGTGCGGCAGCCTTAAAAAACTAATTTCGTATTCTGCCTAGACGTCCGATGATGACCGAACAACTCCTCTAAACACTCTCCGTGGTAAATGACACTTCGTCGGCTTTTGAGTCAAAGCCGCGTCGATAACTTCACGATGTTTACCTTCACTTTACCAGCAATTTTCAATACCATTGCTGGGGTTTGAAGATGTCGTATTGAGTTTCGCGTGTTCTGCTCTGCTTAAAACCTAAATCTCTTAAGTCGTGGGGAGAATTTTAATCCGTGCCATCAACGCGCGTGGCTCTACTTCTCTTTCGGTATACCAGGAGCAAGCGAGTTAAGAGATAAATCATTCCTTAATATATTCCAAGCATATATTTCGCCATTAAACCATTTTACTTTCTGGGAAGTCCCAATTTCATATTGAAATGTCTTCCGACTCACTTTGATCTTAAATATCAACTTTATTAGACATCAATAAGTCACAGATTACTATGACCGTATTATATTCGTAAGTAATAGTTAAGCGGAATTACTTCAAAGGGGCTAAATTCGTGTTGAATGTTGTTAATTATCGTCTACACTGCTATTCAATAACACTGCAAAGCTTTGACTCTAGATTATAGCCTGTTTAATTTAATTTTTAGAGTAAGCCTAGGCTAACCAACCCCATATATTGTGCTGAATATCCAGAACCTCACATTTGAACGCGGGTAATTTTTTTTAGCCAGTTGGCACAAGTTGTCAATTTGTTCTCTGATCAGAGGAATTTTGATTTGTTTAAAGGACGAGATCGTTGTGTATTATTTTGCAACGAGTATGCGAGTACCACACATATAAATAATGTTTTTAAACGAACTCTATTCTTTAAATAATTAAAGAAAGACAAGTACTCGTCCTAAAGATGTCATGTTATAAATTCGAGATAACTGCGTAAAAAATATAATTTAATTAATTTAAAGACATTCTTTGAGTTTATAATCAGACAATATAATTATGTTAGTTAACAAGATACGCAATAAGCGTGACAGAAATAACAAGTAACGTACAAAGCATATGTCGCTTTATCAATTTTAAGATATTCAAATTATAACGATAGCAATCAACGAAGAAAAATAAAATTGAAATATTTGAGTGATCACCTATGTATGGCATCAAAGATCTTTTTAATTTCGGTACGAGACCAGCTTGGTAACCAAATTGAAACTGTTGGTTTTATAATAAGCAAACTGTGCAGGGTGAAGAAATGCCTGGACACAATATTTCTCAAGTCTAAATTACACTCAATTCATTTTTAGTTCCTTGGCTCACTAAAAATAAATTTAAATATAGTGTATCAAAATGTCTAACAAAATACAGGATATATAACGCGATTATTAATATTACTATTAATTCGAAAGTCACCAAGACCAAATCAAAGGGATTCCATGTTACTTACGAAACCATTTAAAAGATTAAGAAAATCTCCGTTACTGAATGTCATATGTACTGTGGTGGTCTGTCGAGCATGAAAGAAGCCAGGTGGGTTGTCCTATATGGCAGACAGGAAATGTCCAGTTGTTGGCACGATAAGGACTAAGGCCAAACGGAGTTTGTATTCAACAACGCACCAAAATAAATCGACTAACAAACAATGCATGATTTATATTTTTTGATACTTCGATTACGATAAGACATAGGTAAGATCTGGGTTCAATTGGCTAAAGTCTGGTTCAAGGAAGCTCCTATTAATTAAGAAAAACCTAGTACTTAATAATATATGGTGGGCTATTAAAATAATAATAAGAATTACAAGAATTTTAGATTTAAATTGAAAGATGAACAAGAACGATACTTTTGTCACAATATTGGCACTTAAATTATAACTTTAAAAATAATTGAACGAAAAATATTATAAATAAAAGTAAGTTAATAATGTGAGTCAAGCATTCTTCTTATTCAGATGGACATAATAATATACCAAAAGCACAAAAATATACCAAAAGAAAACAACGAAATGTTAAGTAATGTGATGGTTTGAGGAAAATCAATTCAGAACGCGGACTTGAATTAAATTTAATCCAATTTTAACCCTCAATTTAACATGAAGAATTTGTTTACGAATGTTTTTCACAAGCAACACAAAAATTTACGATAATTGGCACATGTGGTAAAGTTTTGCGAATCAAAATATTCTTACTTGTCCCTTAATTTCGTATTTATAATTTTTTTTTCATAATAATATTTTGGCTTACAAATTTACATATTAGCCTATAAATAATTTAATATAATTAATACTAAGAGCTGTGCTAATATCTGATTTTCAATACAAAACAACCACGGTCGGGAACGTAAATCAAAGTAGAAGATTTTCGTACTTAGTAATTCCCATGAATTGTATATTTATAAATTAGAAATATATGTTATTTAACCCAGTACTCGCTAGAACAATAAACAACCTAAGTTCACGTGTGTCAAAATCTTCCATTAGAGCGCGTGCGAAAAATATTTACCACATAGTGTACATAAGGTGTGTACATAGAAAGGAAGTTTGTTCTCTCCGTATATAGAATATTTCCGATCAATTTCGGCAACGATATTGACAAACGAAGCTTCCGCTCGCAGTATTGAACAATTTTTAAATTATTTCTTAACATGAGCAAGTACGATTTTTTTTTAATTTACCCAATTTTTTACATCCTATATGAAAGAACACAGAGGAGCTAAATGGAAGAGCGATTTTTATTTTTTCCAAAAACGATTATCATTGCTTTGCCTCCTACTGTCTATATAAAACATCGTTGATAAACCACGCGTTTTGCCTGTTGTATTGCGATGCCTCAATAACCATGTCTATTGTATGTTGCCGGTTTATATTCCAATTATAAATGAAGTTTTAATTACTAGGAAATCTATTTACTATTTAATTTTTTTAGAATTGATTCCGTACCTTATTTCATAATACGAATTAATAGGAAGAAGTGCTAGCGCTGTCTCTTTCGACCATAGCGTAAATACAATTGTGTAAAAAGAGACGATAGATTTTAGTTAAAATAGCGAAATTTAATGCATATAAATAAGAGTGTAGGTTTTCTAGGTTTACGACTTACCTGACTAGGATGATGTCTATACAGGTACAGCTTGGTGCCATGGAGTACCGCCCATACTTGCTTCCACGATCTGTCGCTGGCGCGCTGATAAAGAAAACAATAGTATATAGTAAAACGTAATAAGCAGGCTACAGAGACTAGTTAATCAAAATGGTAGACTGTAATTTATACATACCCATTCATAAAAATAAAATTAGTTTAATTGCTTTTAAAGTAATCTTTCGTGGCTTATTATTAAATTATGTTTACGCTTTGAGGAAAAGTGACAGTTGGGTAATTTTGTGAAAACGGTGCAATTGACTGATATTTTTTTATTAATATCTAATAGGGTAGCCACGTGGTGTAAAAAAAAAAAAAAAAAACTATTTTTGGAGTAAATGTTCTAATTGAACTGTTTTTTTTTTTTGAAATTTTGAAAAAATGAAATTATATCAACTTTTAATAAACTTGGACAACAACTATCCGTTTGAAGTATTTTAAATATTTAATTTGTATTTTTGCTTTTAAACCTAACCTTTATATGTTTATATACAATTCTCACCTTTCCATTACTGACTACCATTTTGACTTGAACATTCCCTTGTACATCTCCTTCAGAAGCTTGCTCATTCTCCTCTGTTTCTTCACTCTTCTTTTCTGAACTGTTAATAAATAGCATGTTTAGTTTAATCCTTTACAATACAATTATCAAATCTAGAATTCCACAAAATTTAAGTTATAAAATTTAAAAGTTTATTTTAACAATTTACTGAGATTAAAAAAAACCTTTTTGGTTAAAACACACACACACAAGACACATATCATGCAATTAAGGCAAGTATAATTCAATTTCCAAAATGCGTGGCCCTGTAAATTCATTATAAACGGGTCATAAAAACACATGCAGTATGAACTCACTAAGCAGTTCTCTAGATAACAAAACAACTAAGACAAATGTCTGAACATCTGTTCAATGGAGTTAGCTAAAACGAAGCTTTTTGTTGAATTTCGCCATCTATATTCTCTCAAGCACACATGATAAGCGTCATCTATCGGAACATCGCGACATCATGCGACGTACCGAATGGAACCTGTCGCTTGGGGGTCGAAAATTCTCAGCAACGGAGTAATGTCGTCGGCGAATCGAGGGGGGCGCCACTTGCGGTAAGCACTGTATTGTTGGTACGATACAAATTCCACAATATTAAAACCCCAAAGTTAATCACCATAACTACTACTATGGGTGCAAAAATCTACATGTTAAAGAAATTACTGAAAATTAACTACCACAGAATATGGAAAGGATTTCTGAACAAGAGTACAAATGTTTTATATTCTTTACAATAGTATGATGTTTTAAAAAATACCTTCTCAACGCGTGAAGATCGACTTCTGGCTCCACGTCGCCGTCTAGGTGCAACCGATCACCCCAAGTTGCTTTTAAGTAAGAGACTCTTCTCATTGCACGTTCTTCTTCTGTAAGTGGAAAGAGAGTTATCATTGCAGTCATAATATCAAATCTAACAACTAGATGGCAGTCTCTCGTTGACTATTGCTGTTAAAGCACTCGAAACTCGTTAAATATCCATAATTCCTAAGGCATGAGGGTAATTTTTATACGGATGAAACGCAATAATAATAACATTAGCGTCAGGAAGATCTGCAGCGTTTTTGTCGAAGAAAAGGGAGAGAGCAATTGAGACCGATTGAGAGAGAGTGAGAAGGTTTACCTTATAGAAATTCTATTTTGAAAATTAAAATTTCGTAAAGAGAATTCATGAAATATAAATTTTATTGAAATCTCAAATAACGAATTGTAAATTAAAATGCCACGTGTTTTTATTATAGAAGAAATAAATTAAAAAAAAATATATTTATAATTTGTATTAATTTTCGACACTTAATATTTTAATGACTATTTTTTTTTTCTGCGGTTATTTGCAATCAGCCCCAAGGCTATGAGCGATTTTTTTCTATGGCGCTGTCATGTAGAGTGACTTCCCATTGGAAGCATCTACTCATCTTCTGTCTAGAGCTACTGCCGGTCTTCTAGCTCTAGAATATGGTGACGTTTTAGTCGACTCACATACTGTCTAATGGTGAGTTGGCGAGCAAGTTTATTCGGGTGACAGCCTAACCGCTCTTTGTTTAATGACTATTAAATTTTCCTAACATATCTTCCTTTTTCTCTCCCTCTAAGTCTCGGAAATCTAAAGTGTTCAATTTGTATAAATATGAACAAGACTAAAAAATTAGTTTGTCAAAGAAGTTTCACTTCTGACACGTGTACTTTGTACGCACGCACTTTTTTTATTAATATGTCTACGTAAAGCAAATATTATAAGCCGATTAGCTCAGGAAAAAGCAAATATCAGCTTCCGTTAATCATCTTTTTGAGCAGTCTCAGAAGGCAAATCATATATATTTTAAATCTATGTCTGCATAATAAAATTGAAATTTCCACTCACCCCCCATTTGTGCATCCTTCTTCTGTCGTCTCGTAACAAGATCGTCAGCAAAACCTGTTAAAACAATAAATATGTTTAGCAGATGAAAGCATAGTTATAAAATACAACGTTTAGTTTGCGTTAGTAGCACACCGAAAAGCACATCGCATTCTGTTAGTTGCCGGCAGAGAAGGTTAGATGACCCCCTCTTATGCACTTGAAATGAATATGTTCATGCATACAAGCTTTGAACGATTTGAATTTAGTAATAAAATTCAGAGTTTCACTCTGAATCACGTGAAGTTAGCAACATTTAAAGGTTTGAATTTAGTTTTAAATTATTTCATAGTTTTACACGGAATCACGTGAAGTTAGGAACATTTAAAGCGGCCGTTTCGCGGCTTTCTCGCGACTATATGCATTTAATCGCTGGAAAAACATGCAAATAATGATTTTTGCACAACAAGTGTTTTAAACTGTCTGTGGTGGTGTTTAATTCAGTTTTAGCGGTACGATGAGATGAGGCAAGCTGTCCAGTACGCATAGAGGGGGTTAACAGAAGTCTGCTGGGGACCTGAATCCGCGGGAGTGCTTGGCGTGGGTGATGGCGAAGTGGCAGCCGAGGCGGGGGGTGAAGGCGCCAGGCTCAGCTGCGTGGGTCTTTGCGGCCAGTGCCTCGTGTGGTGCCCCTCGACCCCCGAATGCCCCTGGTGGCCCTCGTGCCCCAGCGAAACCTGATTCATCGCCTCCATTTGTTCTCTGTTCAGCCCCATACGTCTCTTCGCGTGACTGCCATCTTGGGGCGGAATATAGTATTAGGTGGGCTCTTAAGACCGGGTAATTTTGAAATAAGGCCTAAATTGTGTTTGCAGTGTAAATAGTTTCAAAATGTTTATTGTGTCGATACAAACTTGATGAAATGATCCGATATATGAATCACTAAACTCTACACGATAACGTTAAACATTTAGACAATGACTAACGGTCGATGGACATACAATATATCATAATCAGAAATACTACCTTGCATCATTATTTGCTAAGCTATGGGCAATAGCGGCAGTGCACCAAAAGATGGCGTTATTCCCTAAACCTTATAAGCATGTCCTTAAGGATTGTCCGAATCGAAACATTCCGTATGCCGCATCCACAATTCCCTTATTTGCTATTTTTAATAATTTTTCAAGCACAAGCATTACCTGTGGCATGATGTCTTCTAATAGGTAATCCTTCACTTCCGGTACTGTTTGACCTCGTTCGCATTTGAACCTTTTCCGTTTCTGGAAAAATAAATTTAAAATTTAATATTATTATACAAATTGTAAGCCTTTCAGAAATTGTTTATCTTCAATTATACAGCAGGTTAATTTTTTGCACAACTAAAATGTTTGAGAGGTACAAACAATATGACTTCAATTTTAACAAGAAACATTATTAAATTTAAATTATAAAACATATTACATATATCAAACAATTATAAATTATGCTAATCAGACATCATCTTCATTAAATTCGAATGAAGATTCATCAGTTACGATACTACATAAATTAGTACTTACCGGGCACATATCCGTCTGGAGGTGGACAATGCAGGTGTTTGCTGCCGGTGATCATCAATTGGTTGCCGGACAAGCTTCCGCCCAGGGGGGCTGACTCATGTTCTAACTCTGAAAAGCGTAAGCAAACCTTTAGTAAAACTTCTTAGAATTTCTCATATTTAAAACGTATAGAGACGTATTTTTTGATTTGTAAATTCTCTGAAAATATATTCTCACTAATATACAAATCTATAGTAATGGTTTAATATGTAGTGTCAAAGCTGCTCTGCCAATGGAGTTTTCTTTGAGTTGAAGGAAAGTATCAAAGTACCTTAGGAAGCCATAGATACAGAAATCGTCTGTGTATGTCACGCACAGTTTGATCACCCACTTGCCTATAATATGATCAATGAATTGGATTCCACTGGATATACTGGATGTAAAGTTAAAAAACGAAATAAGCTCATATTTCTTGAACTTTTATCATTTATTAAATAACGTACTATGTTGTTTTACAATTATACCTTGTTGCGGTTGCACATCTAACGATCTAGCTTCTCTTCTATTGGCTCTGGTCTCAAACTCTTTTCTTCTGAGTGCCACACTAGGTTCCAGCCGAGTTGTGGAAAGCCGGGCTAACTCACTTCGAGCCACTTCTGTTCTTTTTTCTCCTACACCACGGGCTTCTTCTAGCTGCCGCGTTCTGGCTGTTACAAGTTGCAGTTCAGGTACTGGATATCTATAGACAGATTTTAAAATACGTCAAAATAAGTTATTTATTAAGAAGTAGTGTCCAACGCTCAATGTTATTTTTAATCATTAAATACTATGTTATTTTAAACTACTATTTACCTATTATCCTGGTTAGTCGCCATTTCTTCTTTGCTATCGTTATTAGTTCCATTCATAGTTCCAACATTATTGCTTTGATACGGCGCTGTCTCTTGTATGTTGGACAACGTCGCCACAAACTGGCTTCTATCTTGTTTGAGCTTTTTATCCATGCCGTTGACTTCTCCATAGGCGCTGTAGGTGCCACTGTCCACGCTTGTGGCGCAATCTTCTCTTCTCTGCTCGGTGGCTGGTTGGTGGGGAGGAGGAGAAGATGCAAGCGGTGGAGAAGAAGGGGGTGGAGGCCAAGCTGGCTTCTGTAGCTTTTGTGGTCGAGCGTAGAACTCCTTCTGTTTGATCGGAGGTGGCACGTCCGGGGTGACCCATCCTGTGGGTTGACTGGGACGTCTGAGAAAAGCCTCTTTCTGCTCGAGGCTCTTTCGTATTCGGGAGAGGATTATCGAATCGTCCAGTTCTCGGCCCGTCAGTGTTGAGTTCGAGTCGAAGGAGCCGAGACTGTCTTTGCTTTCTGTGGCTGATGATGGCAGGGATATGTCAGACTCCCGTCTTCTGAAAACATTTATAACATAATTAGAACAATCCATTAGTACCATTGGTCTATGGGGTCCTAGCGCTATAAGGCTTTTTAAGGGAATAGCAAAAAGGTTAGTCGACATCACAGGAGACCGAAGAGCTGGCAGCTACTTCGGACATAGGTTTAGTCTAGCTATTCAAAACGGGAACTCTGCCAGTATCATCGGAACCTTTTCTAAAGGGACTTCTTTAATAATATATTTGAGTTATTGTTTTTCAATTATTAATTTATTTGTAATATAAAGATTAGTACGATTGTAACATAAGGTTTTGAGACTTTAATTTTTGTTCTAAGTTAATAGGCCAAAATAACATTACATATTTAAAAAAGCTGTAGCAAAATAAAAGGTAAATTTCTCGTAAGCTAGACTTTGATGTTTAAAAAGTCGCTAGAATGTAGATGACACTTACCCATCGTGTATGATATAATGCGGCGCGTTGGTTAATCTGGCATCAAACCTCTGTGGATGGGGTGCTACTGTCGCGTATTCTGGATCCTCTCTCATCCTTGCGGGGGCTTGTGGGCCAGGCAAGGCAGGAAGACTGGCTCTTGGACGCCTGTAGGCGTCGAATAGCCGCGATTCGTGCTCTGTGATTGGAGCCGGCATCTCTATGGGCCGCTGATTCGTTTCAGGGTTGTAGGCTGCTTCACTGAAATACTGTAACCAAATTCATAATGAATATACTTTAAATAAATGAATTGTATGGATAGAACATATACATAGATGGTGACAGATATTACTGGCGGCAGTACAGACTTGATTCTCAAAAATGCGTACTTTTCTGCTGCAGTATCACTATCTTATAAATGGAAACATAGTTTACATCAAACATGGATGCTTTTCTTTCATCTACTTTCATCCGTACGTAGTCAAACACTGTATACTTAATACAATACTAACGAAAACCCCTTACCCTCTGTAATAGATCGTGATCTCTCGGCACGACAGTTAATCGTAGCACTCTTGGCTCCCTCTGCGCCAGTTGCACGACTCTCGCGTAGGGCGCCCGCGAGCGCCCACAGGCCACGGGTTCGCCGTTGACCGCCAGCACCCGGTCGCCCGCTCGGAGGCCCGCTACCGCTGCTGGTCCACCCGCCCGCACCGACCTCACGAAGATCGTGTCCATGGGCGCGCCCACTGCGCCCACGGCCAGGTGACGGGCATCCTCGTATAACTCCTGGATAAATGATTATATTGAATTCCAAGTTTTATTTAGGTCAGTTATAAAATTAATTTGTTTGATCTATATTAAATTAAAAATATTTTGGTGAATACCTAAACTGGATACGAGATTAAAGAAGGAAGCTTAAAAGGGGCTGTAAGACGATGCATATCTCAAGACCTCTCTATATCATCATGTCACGCCCTATTACATGTCAGCGTATATGTGATATTCCAAGCCTAACTAGAAAGAAAACAATAAATACCTGTAAAGAGTCCGGTGGGTAAACAACCAGATGCCTTAACGTGAAACCAAAACCGTGCCTAGCGTCAGGTCGCTGAATGACAATAGTGCGGGGCGCGGAAGAATGGGGCGAGAGGGGTCCAGCAGTAGAAGTCGGTGGCGGCAGAGCCACGGGCGGAGCTTGTAGTGGTGGAGGCTGAAATAATAATATTTTTTTTAAATACAATAAAAAGCTAAGGTTTACTTGTAGTAGTTTACTGGTAGAATAAACAAAATGGTTACATTTGTAATAAATTTAAAAGTAATTTTATTCAAAAATTAATAAACAATTACAAGCATAGATTGAGTAACCGAAGCGCCTCTTAAATAAAGCCTATTACATATAAATCCAAAGTATAACTGTTAACCTTTAAATAAAATTCCTACAATTAATGAATATAGAAAAGTAATTATTATCTAAATTAAGTTCAATAATAAGTACATAATGACACAGAAAATGCGTATCTCACTATTAGCCCAGTAATGAACTGTACACTCGTTATAACTAAATAAATTTACTATAATTTAATGAGCAAATTTATTAATTTGATTCAATCAAGACCCATCAATCAAACGTTAAGACAGGTGATAATAAGCAGATGCATATATAATCGAGCAATAAAAGTTGATCAAACCAATTTCTAATTAACTCTATTGCACCTGGTAAAACTAGACACTAAAATTATTTTATATAGCATAATATATTATTATATTAATCGTTATGATGGTTATAATCGCTAATGACTTCATAATTTACACTGCAATAACTGCATATTTGTATATTACAGGAATTTCTTTATTGATACGAAAGGATAATCATTAACACTCTACAGTAAGAGATAATAAGATATTTATTTTATTTACAATTTACATATTCTTCTACTAAAAAGATTTAAGTAGAGCAGCTTGCCCTATGTGGCTAAATAAAGCTAGCCACCGAGAAGAGTGGAAGCTCTTAGAGGAGGCCTATGTCTAAGGACAAGCTGTAAAATAGAAATTAACCAGCTTGCCGATTAATTATTAGTGTTTATAGTACTTCACGTTTTTATGTAGGTATTAGAACAAGTATTTTACAGCAACAAAGGCTATTATTATTATATTTAAACTAGCTGACCCGGCAAACGTCGTTTTGCCATGTATATTATTTCTAGGAAACATTTTTTAATTCAATAAAAATAACTATCTACTATAATAAAAAAATAGGGGTTGATAGTAGAGGGTAGATGAAAATTAAGGGTTGTATGTATTTTTGTATGTTGTACCTATCATAAAAAAATATAAAAAAAATCGTCTAAAATTAAAAATATTTTATGGAGGAAACCTATTATAACTTATGGGTTTGAAAGTCGATTCTCAGACTTACTGAATATGCATAAAAAAATAATAAAAAGCGGTCGAGCCGTTTCGGAGTATGGGAACGAACATTGTGACACGAGAATTTTATTATATTTAAATATTATTATCACTTGCTTCGGTCCGACATGCTCGTCGGTTATAGGTACTTTTTTTTAATATACAATGGAACGTAAACTTATTAATAGCCTGTTTCATCTAAGGTCACAACATAAAACTTGGCCTTTTAGAAATTAACGACCTTTCTCAATTCTAAGCGCAAGTTCGCAGTAAATTTTGTAACTAAGGAGTGTGTTAACATTTAATATTCAATAAATATTATAGCGATAACCTGAGACGACGTGCTAATGGATAGAAGAAAATTATTACAAATTCAACTCGTCGCCAACCACAACGGAAACATAACTCTAAGATAATCGCGACTTGGAACTGGTCAGCAAAAATAATTCCTTGCTCAAAGCTGGCCCATTTGAACTTACAAAGTTACATATCATTATGACAAGAATATTACTTTATACGGGCCGTTATATTAATATAGACATAATTTGTTTAACTGTTACTATATGTATACTAGCTGACCCGCCAAACGTTGTTTTGCCATGTATATTATTTCTAGGAATTTTTTTTTAGTTCAATAAAAATAACTATGTACAATAATAAAAAATAGGGGTTGATCGTAGAGGGGTGAAAGTTAGGGGTTATATGTATATTTGAATGCTGTATCATAAAAAAATTAAAACAAAAAAATTGTGTAAAAAATAAAAATATTATTTTTGGGGTGGACACCCGTTATCACTAAGGGGTTTGAAATGTAGACAGTAGCCGATTCCAGACTTACTGAATATGTATAAAAATTTTCATAAGAAGCGGTCAAGCCGTTTCGGAGGAGTATGGGAACGAACATTGTGAAACGAGAATTCTATATATTAGATTAACAGCTACCCTCTAATTATACGCGTTTGACGTTTGACCATAGATATTTGTGATAGGTCTATGCTGTGGTATTGACGTTTTTTAATATGAAACAGGTGCAAACGGGCAAGAGTCTCACCTACAGTGGTACTGCCGCCCATGGACACTTACATTGCCAGAAGTCTCGCAAGAGCGTTGCCGGCCTTTTAATAACTTCAGAAATACTTCAGTTTCATCTTATTATTTACAACGGTGACCACGCACACTGTAAAGCATGCGAAACGTCAGAAAAATTTAAAATTATGATATAATAACACATAACTTCAATCCGGTAAAAAAGTGTTTTTTTAAATACTTCAGTTGGTAGCTGGTTTCACATTGTGGTGGTGCATGGTAAAAACTAACTTAACTGCTTCGACATATTCATGTGTTGTGTTATCTATGTAGTAATCTGCACCATTGTTTTATGGGACGTTCCGTACTAAACTATCGAAGTATGTGGGTAGCTACTTAAAAGCTCACATTTTAAACAGATCAAGAGATTTTAGTATTAAGGAAGCCCTACACAAATGTATCACATTACTAAGATAATGCGATCGCTTGATGAGATTTCGTCATGTTCCCTTCCGCCCTTATAAGGCTTTGGACACCCTTTCCGTCTGTCCTAAGGATCAGTTACAGCTTTCTGTTTTACTTGGATACATTCTAAATATAAAGAGCTCTATCAGCGTGGGACCCTCATCCCTGAGGTCGTAGGTTCGATCCCCGGCTGTGACATAAACTTTCTTTCTATGTGCACTTTTAACATTGGTGAAGGAAAACATCGTGGGGAAACCGACTTGCCTTAGACCCAAAAAGTGGGGTGTGTCCGGCACAGGAGGCTCATCACATATTCAAACCCCTAAGTGATAAGGGGTGTCCACCCCAAACTATTTATTTTTATTTTTTAGACAATTTTTATGATACAGCATACAAAAACAACCCTTAATTTCATCAACCCTCTACGATCAACCCCTAGTTTTTATGTGTTAGTTAAGAACTTATAACTTGAACTCTGAGGTGTAGAGAAAAATGACAGAAAAACCTAAAAAGTTTTCATTCCGGAAAACCGAACAGTCTCTGGGGTAGCATAGCAAAATGTTCCATGTTGGTATGTATTAAAAAGGCATTAAGGAGAAACGAAGTTCGCTGGGGCAGCTAGTTTTAATATAAGAAAATCCAATCAGAGCATTGAATAATCAAAACAAATTGAAATTCCTCGAGCTACATAGGCTGCTAATAATCAATTCTATAGATTATAAGTTCCACTTTGCTTTTAGTACCAATTACTCGATCCATTCTTGTTCACATTAATCATTTGTACCGACGGGAGCCGATATTTACGCGTTGGGTCAAGCCATTAGCCTGAAGTCATCTAGCCTTCCACCACGCAAAAAAGGCAGTACTTAGCAAGGTCTATCACGTCGATAAGGGCTAGAATACCATACAATTTTATAAAAGCCTCTGAAAGCAGGTAGGTAATTTGCTAACAGCTTCATCGATGTATTGATATATATATATATGTACTAGCTGGCCTGGCGAACATCGTACCGCCTAAAAGTCGATTCTTTATTTTTTTTAAATACTTATTCTCCTATTCGGGACACCGGTCTAGCTAGTAAGATAAAAAAAAGAAAGTTGATAAGACAACAAATACATTATGTCAAAAAATAAAAATTTACCTTCCCGGAACCCCTCCACTAACACTTGAACTTTATGATATGGTATTAAAGTTCAAATTGACTTTTAAGTATAATTACGAATATTTTGTTTGGGTATATTGAAAAGTGTTGTTTATAGACTTTTTTACTCAATTTCAATTTTTTTGTTCTCCGTAAGAACCATCCTCGTACTTCAAGGAATATTATAAAAAAAGAATTGACCAAATTGGTCCAGGCGTTGTTGAGTTATGCGCTTACCAACACATTTTGCGACTCATTTTTATATTATAGATATATATGGGTATAAAACGAACAGTTAATGGTTTATTAACTAGAATTATTATTATTAGCAGATATATTGGCATAACAGTATACGCGAGATGTTTAAGTACCTTCATTGACCCTTTATCGATAGATAATAAACGTATTTAGAAAGTAAATTGTAATTAGCCAATTCTATAGTCTATTACTATAACCAAATAGGTTTTCATTTACAGATTATATTGCAATTATTTTGGGGGATTTGTTTGTTTATTTCATATTTTGATTTTTTTATATCCACTCACATGAACAAGCAAAGAAAAAGTATTTATTTATCTATTACTTATAGTAGTTTTAGTAACAATTATTCTTATTTTTATCACACTTCCAAGACTTCTTTACTTCTTTACAAGACTTCTTTACTTCTTTACAAGACTTCTTTACCCTGCAAATTTTTATAATTATTTTTTCCTACTATTATAATTATTACATTCTTTTCTTTTTTGCGTCTGAGGCGCAAACTAAATGTTGTGGTTTCTAGCAGATGAACCAGCACTTTGGAAGTCGTCTGCTTCACAATGCTAAGTCAGGACCAGTTACAACCACAACACACACACACTTAAAATGTGCCTTAATTATTAAGATATTTTTCTTTTTTGAATATTATTATTCATATTTTTTGTGTTTCTGTGTGTGTGTTTCGTTAGTAATAAATGTAATGTATATGTCTATATCAGATGGGTTATCTGTGCCTACGTTTTATAGAATAATATCGTAGAATCATAGCTTTTATATATCAATAGAACTCATATCTTAATTTAAAAAAAATTTGTTTATCTTCTACATCAATGCAGAATTTTTGCTGTCGTGGGCTACTAAAAAAATATTTTATTGCACAATATTAATAGATTTGAAACGTTTTTTTCTCTTGGTCATGACCATTATCTTCTCTAACGATAGAAGTCATTAAGGAAACGAGATTTCGATGATCCAACTTCCATAAGATTATCGGGAACTAAGCCCATTAAATATTACTCAGGTGACGTAATTGTAAAAGTTCTTATTTAAACCTTTAAAAATTACCTTCGTATAAAATGGTAGCGAAACATTGCCTATTTTTTTTTTATATTTATAACTAGATGTCTCGGTGACCTTCGTATCACCTTTATATATTTGTCAAAACTTAATATATTTTTTAAACAGACCAAAGAGATCGGACCTCAAACTACAGCTATGTAACAAAAATTTCTGAAGGCTAAAATATAGGACAAACAAGTGACAGTTTTTTTTTCAAAAAAAAAATCGAAAATTTAATTGACTTTTTAGTATTTTCTTTTGCTTATTTTTTATATTTTGCGTTTAAACCTTCACTGAACTTCCAAAAATATTTCAAGATTATGATTAGCCAAATCGGTCCAGCCATTCTGCATTTTTATTTATATAGATTTGTTTAAATAATCTACTCGTATTTAACTCTCCAGGCAGTGAATGTTCTAATAAATTTTTATTAATTTTATAACACAAGAATTATAAACAATTTTAATAAATTTTTGTATTTGGGACCTGTTTATACAGCTTTCGTCTCTCAGCTGTTTGCGTTGTAAGCCTAAATATGCTAGGATTAATATTTAAACACATCATTTAAAAATTATCACTAATAACCCAGTGAGGCTGTTAGCAAACCTAACATCAACACTATATAATGTTGTATGTCTTTATAGAAGCGCACGAGATTCTCGAAAAGATAACACTTTACGTCCAGATGCAAAAATAAATAGAGAAACAAAAGGCAGGAGAAAACGTTTGTTTACTATGAAAGTTTTGTGTGCCCGTGGAAAATATGAAATACAGCTAAAGTTCCCTTCTCTCAAATATTACCTAGAAATAACTTTCTTAACAAAAATATATATATATAATTTCCTGTTTACAACACGTCGAATTAAGTATGTATACTATTACTATAGCAAACTACTAACCAAATATATAAGTATATTCGAAGAAATATAGCATTTTTTACTAGTTAGTACTTTAAAACACCTGAGAAGTGAGAAGACGGAACGAATCTTTGTTTTATAGTGGCTATATTTTACATTTGAAATAAAGTCTGTGTATGAAAAAAAGTGATCTTTTAGATCTGGGCCTCAGATCTGTATGTTTCGTGGTCATTTGTTTTTTCTAATAGCCAAGTAGGTGTCGGCCTTCTGTGTCTGTCACATGGGGCCTCTTTTAGAAAGCCGGTTTCCTCACGTTCTTTTCTTTCACTGTACTAGCGAATGTTTTGAGCCTACGACCTCAGTGATGAGAGTCACCCTCTGAAGCCACTAGGCCAACACAGCTTTTCTCTGTTTATGAAAAGTGTATCCGTTAAATAATTTAAAGAAGAACCCAGACATTGAAAAGCGACTTTGTTTTTCCTATTCCTTTAATTGTTTTCTTAATTTATGTATGCCAACGTTAGACAGAGTAAAATAACAGACTATTACAAATGTAATAACAGTGTCTATTTTTAAACATAATCAGGTAAACTGGTTAAGATATTGTGGTTAAAAGTTTTAACAGTAATAATATTGAAAACCTTAATACATGTTTATTTTGAACTTAGCTTGAACTAGATTTCATATTTTATGTTGTGTTAGTTTTTAAGGTGTATTTTATTACTTTTACGATTTGTAAGCAGACTTTATACCATTGTTTTAAGTAAGTCAGCTGACCAATAAATAATTAAGTGCTACAATCGAAAAATTGGTTCGGAACTACATAGTGGTAGTGCAAACTGCAACGCAAAAGCGCTCAGTTGTGGAACGATGGACGTCGAGGTGATACGTGTTTTTCGTATTATGTCCCGACGTCCGATGATGAAACTCAGATGCAGGTATTAATCCGTATCTCTGAACACTCTCCACGTCTAGAGTGAGAATCTTTTTTACTCTATTTTCAATTGCCTCGAAATTGTTTATTTTTGTCAATCTGGAATTTTACAAAAATTGCTCCTATCCTACCCTTGTTGTTTTATACACCCCATAATTTAATAAGGTAGTATGTGCTAATAAAATAATAAGTAAACTTTGACTTTTACAAAATTTCTTTAATTTCCTTTAACAAGTACAACGGAAATCCGATTATGCAATTTATAGTAATTTATATTCCCAATTACTTCGTTTAATTAATATTTATGGTTATTGCAAATCTTATTGACTCCGATCGTAAAATATATTATCACAACTGAGTTAATTATTTAATTAACATGATATTAAAGAATTTCCATAAAAGTCATTTCATGCACTTTTTAAATTGATTTATTGTTTTATAACAGAATTTATACTTTAATTATTCCTTATTGTGTATAAGATCAAACGTATCATACCAGGAGTTTAGTTTTTAAAAAAATAACAATAACTAAGGCTATTCTTGATTAAGGGAAACTGTTACCCTGACTTCCGTCCATAGCGAGGAGATGGCGCTGTTGGGTTTTAGTGTGTCCCACCCATTTCACCTCACAGACCGACCACACTCCCCGTGTCACTTTAAGAGGATTCCGCGGCGTGAAATTTCCCAAGTATTAAACAAAAATCTTAGGGCACCAATAATTATGTTATGCGGCCGCTATGGGTGCAGCTACCAGGCACAATAAATACCTATACAAAAGAAACAGCGAAATAGCACACCTTCACTAATCATAACCAAGTTTAAGTTGTCGATCGAGTGTAGAGTCTTAACTTAACTCAGGAACTTCAGGATATTGGTGTACAGAATAATTTTTGTATCGTAAGAAAGTGATTTTGTTATAGGTTTTGCATTTATAAAGAAGGGAATCTCTTGTTCTAATCCCGTTTATTGTACGTATTGTACATTTGATAGCTCTTTCTATAAAAATCTGTAACGCATTTTGCTTCGAGACCGATCTTTCAATACTATGTAAACAATTTTAGAAGTCATGCGCAATTTCAATGTTAGTTGATAAAAATTACCTTAACTTTTATAGCAGGGCAGTCTATATAATATAGTAATGGCGATTCATAACATCTACATTATTTAAAGGCCGGCAACGCACTTGCGAGGGTATCACTTTAAATCAGATGAGCTTCCCGTTCTATAAAAAAAATACGCCTCAAAACTATTTACTTGCAATGAAATAAACAGTATTTACAATTATCTTAACCTACATAGTAATAATAATAATTAATAAAAAGAAAATTTAAAAAGTTTGGTCCCTGTGGTAGTGTACCTTTAACGCTGGCAGCATTTCCTCGCTGTATTGCGATACTTTTTCGTTGAGCGAGGAAAGCAGCTCTGGGGTTACCAGGCGCCAACTTAAATCTCTTAAATCAATTAGCACCTGTGTACTTGAACCCCACGGACCAAGAGTCTCTATTCCAAAGGGAACAAAATAGAAGTTGGAGGCTCTTATATTTAAGCCGATTATTTTATCTGCCTGCTCTGCGGTCGCCCCCTTACTTGTCCAAGGGAGGTGAGACGGGGCAAACGTGTCCACACAAGTAGCATCCCATACCAAAGCCCGTCCCATCTTCCAAGGGATCAACGACATAAATATAATTTTACTTGCAAAATTACAAGACTTCTGGTGTATCACGTTTAACGCGAACTTTATCGGGAAACGTGATATTTTAAAGTTAAGCTCATAATATACACGTACTAAGTAGCGACTCGACAATCGCATTATATGTATAACCTTTCAAAGAATAAGAGTCCCTATTTTAAATGATATAAGATAGAGATTCCTTTAAAGCTATTGGTGACATTAAACTTGTATTACGTTGTTACTTGAACTGATGTCATGTAGGGTTTCCGACTTGTTTCACACCATACATTGTGTTTTATGGCGTATATTTTATTAATCAGTGTTGCAAATACGAAACTATGCGGATCCGACAGACGTTATCCTGTACAGACGTCTTTAAACAAAAAAATATATTATTAGATTATTTTGTATATCATTCTTGACTCCACTTGAACACACAAAAACATTCATCAAAATCTGTCCAGCCGTTTAGAAGTTTAGTTACTTACGCATGCACAGAAGATATATATACCAGCGGTTTCTTTGCTGTATAGATAAATAATCTAGATACCGACTGCAGCGCTATCTGCCGGGCTGATTTGTATATCTAAACCATCCAGGGCGCCACCCACAAACACATGATATAGCGAAGGCGTTCGACAAGGTCTGGCACAACCGCTTGGTTCACAAGCTCTATCACCTACAAGTGCCACATCGGGCATGCTTCAGAGCTGGTCTTACGACGTATTTAGCAAGGCAAGGGTTAACTTTCTGCAATTTTTATATATTAGTAATCATATTTACATATATACGAGCATTAATTTAAATAATCAGTTGCGTGTCCTTAGAACCACTCTCACAAAAAGTGCTTTGAAACAATTGCGTGCCGACGGCTATTCCAACTTCCTGGACCAAGACGTTGAAATCTTGTCCATTTCCCGCTATTATATCAATCGCATCGGTCTGGTTATGCCTCGGTCTAATTGATTAGTGGGAGACACCGATAACCACTGTGTTTGTTCGTTATTCAAGTCTAGATTACACGATAAAGTCTAGATTTAATTTTTCCGTAGGCTTTTAATCTATACAGTTGTGTAATGTTTATTTAGGCCGAGTTGCAATTCTTGAATAATTGTCTAATTAAACATAAATCTGATTTGTATTTTTAATAAGAAATAACTGTTAAACAGCAGTGCTGGCGAACCACTCTCATCCCTGAGGTCGTAGGTTCGATCCCCGGCTGTGCAATTGGCTTTCTTTCTATGTGCGCATTGAACATTCGCTCGAATGTAGAAGGTAAACATCGTGAGGAAACCATGCCTTAGACCCAAAAAGACGACGGCGTGTCAGGCACAGAAGGCTGATTTTTTAAAAACTGTTAAATATGTGCTTATTTATTTTACTTAAGATACTGTACTTTATCGAAAGTCTTACATTAGAACTAAATATAAATACTTTTTTACTTTTATATATATATTTTTTTAAACAAGGGAAAAAAGCACTGTTAAGTGCCTACGAGATACCGCTGTCTGATAATCATATGTTTTAGAAAAAATATAGTTTGTTGTTATAGTGAAATTTAATAAATAAAAAATTGTTCTCTGTAAATTCGGCTTACGGACGATAGTTTAACGTCATAACACGACATGGTTGAAATGATTGCATACCTTTATAAATAAAATTGAATTTTCATTGAATTATTACTATTTTGTATTGGATACAAAGGAGTGAAATGAAATCTACAATTTAATTGATAAATTTACTTTCAGTTGTATTCTTCTCCTTGGACGCATAGGCCAATCGAGTGGAAGAGTGATAGATGCGGCGCAAGTATATATATATACAATAAGCGTAACGGGACAATGAGCGAAGCGGGACAATGAGTCATGCTATTTCGTGCATGCAGCCGGCGTTCAAAAAATTCAACCGTTTGGTAACAAATTATGAATAACGCGACTCTTGTAAATGATTATCAAAATATAAATAGCAAATTCCACTACTGCCTAGTTATACGCGTTTAGCGGGGTCCATTACGAACAAAATAACCACAACTTTAATAACCTCGGCTCATTAGAGGCCACGCAGTTATTATTTAGTTTCACGTCAAAACGATCCTAAATTGCCATTACACAGATTACAAATTACAGTTGGATCTTGCCCGTTGCTTCTATTCGTAACGGTTAAGTCATGTTGTATGAAAACCCATAGTTGTTGATACATTTTTATATTTTTGAAGAAAAAAAAAATAATTTTTATTTGGAAAATAATTTCCGGCCTGCACTCCTTTGTTGCCCCGAGGTCTCCAGACCTCTAAATCTAGCCCTGCATCTATGTTATATCAATGTGACTATCAAAAACGAAAGGTTGCGTTAACCGCCACATGTAGCATTCATTATCCGAAAAGTACTAGAAGTAACGTAATCACTTAAACTTCAATAAGTATTATAGTTCAGAATTTAAATAAAATAAATCAGTGGCGCTACAAGCTTTTTAAGTCTGGGCCTCAGATTCCTGTATCTGTTTAATGATCATTTGTCAATCTAATAGGCAAGTAGGTGATCAGCCTCCTGTCCCTGACACAGCCGTCGACTTTTTGGGTCTAATGCACCGTTCGAGCGAATGTGAAATAGGCACATAGAAAGAAAGTCCATTGGTGCACAGCCAGGGATCGAACCTACGACCTCAGATGAGAGTCGCACGCTAAAGCCACTAGCCGAACACTGCTCATTAATTCAAAGGGACAACTAATAAATTGAAATGTTCTATTGAAGATTTACATTAATCAATTAAAACGTTGGTAATTATGTACGTTTATGAAGCGTTTTAGCAAATGTCTCTACTGATTATAGTTTGTGGACCTGGCTATTATGCAGAATGGCTGTCCATTACCAGTAATTTTCTGAGCCTATGGAATCATTTACACTGTTCATAAAGGGCAAACAAATTATTTTTGTATAGCGCTTGACTTGTTAAAAGCTTTT
The DNA here is from genome assembly GCA_905332375.1 of Pieris macdunnoughi. Lineage (NCBI taxonomy): Eukaryota > Metazoa > Arthropoda > Insecta > Lepidoptera > Pieridae > Pieris > Pieris macdunnoughi. Next base: position 2,729,409 of record CAJOBZ010000014.1, on the reverse strand, counting down.
ATAATATAAAATAGCTCATGTCAGCTATTTGTTTTAATAATAAACAAATTCTTATTAATTTGTTTTAATAAAATGTTAATAAAAACACAGGAAACTTAATCATACATCCGCGCTCGTACATAAAAAAATTGAAAAACATTTAATTTCGACAAGACAGTACACGTTTGCATAATAGGCTTTACTTGCAGACAGGCTGTCTAGGACAAAATAAATGCACTTGTTTACGCAAGTGTACGCTTAACCACAGTAATGACTGCGGTGAGAGTTGAATCGTCAGTCGTCGACTGAAATCGAAAGTCGACAACGATCATAGCCGTTAAATACAATTATATGAATCGACACAACGCGAGAACATTAAAGTGATACGCAAAAATTTGAAAACGTTATACCAAAATGTTTATTTTTCTCGCCTCTCATCCCTGAGGTCGTAGGTTCCATCCCCGGCTATGCACCAATGGACTTTCTTTCTATGTGCGCATTTAACATTCGCTCGAACGGTGAAGGAAAACATCGCGAGGAAACCGACATGTCTTAGACCCAAAAAGTCGACGGCGTGTGTCAGGCACTGGAGGCTGATCACCTACTTGCCCATTAGATTGAAAAATGATCATGAAACAGATTCAGAAATGTGAGGCCCAGACCTAAGAGATTGAAGCGACACTGATTTAATTTAAATATATGTACCTATTATAACTAATGTTAGGTTACATAACTCAAGGAAGGTTTAAAAAGTGAGATAATGTTACTGTCCCCGTCATAAGATCAGTTAATTAAGCTAATGCCACATTATAAGATACGAGTTCCTGTCTCTAGTTACCGCTGTTTGCTGTCCAACTGTCTAGTTAGCGCCTCGACTGACACCAAGATCCGATACCTAACAAGCTAGATACGTAGATGGATATACTATATTTCAGTATAATCATTCATCTGCAATAATTAGTTTTTATAACTACTTATAATTGGGGGCCTCATAGCCTAGCGGTCTATTAAGTGGCAGCTAGGTTAAGGGTAACGGGTTCGATTCCCGGTTCGAGGGCAAGTTTTAATTTAATTTTTGTTCTCGGCCTTTGGGAGGGATGTGCGGTACCGGGCGAGGGCCTAAACCGTACATGGAGGACATGGTCGAATTTCTAAGGTAAAACGCACGAATTATAAAAATCTTATACTTGACGCTGGCTAATGCACAAACCGTGCCACAGCCATAAAAAAAAAACTACTTATAAGTCTAAAAGGAACGAATGTTAAAATCGTCTCCATAGAAAAATTTAGTTTGTAGAAAAGCCCCAACTATTCGAATCGTCGACGACCAATATTTCTTAATCCTTTGGCGTTTCGTAGAGAAGTAGCGTATCTGCATCTTCTACCACATTTACCACGCAGTGTTCGGAGTTCTTCGGACTAATACCTGCAGCTGAGTTTCATCGACGTACCTCGTTCTACAACTGAGCGTTTAAGGGAGTTTTGCACCATCACTATGTGGAACCACCTGCCCACTAAAGTATTGCTGAACAAATTCGTCTAGAGACCTTCAGGAAAGAGCGAAACATTCCTAAAAGGCCAGATACGTACTCGCGAGCACTCGGGCATTGAGAGTGTTCATGGGCGGAGGGTATCACGAACCAGCAGATGAGCCTCCAAAGAGTAATAAAGTTTAATACAGGTCAGGACAAAAACTGTCTACCAGAACAATCCTGCTACTCAGTACTTGTGACATATCCCAATAAAATTCTACTGTACGTGTGTATGTCACTGAACTTCTCTTCTTTTGTATGCGTTTGGGTGGCGCCCTGGATGGTTTAGATTAAGAATCAGCCCAGCAGATGGCACTGCAGTATCTAGGTTATTTATCTATACTCTAAACAGGTGGTTTTTCAGGTACGAGTCTTGGATTGCTTAACTGGTAGAGCTAGTTAATATTAAATACTATACATTTTAAAATTCAATTAAATAAATGTTCTTTGGACGTATAAAGACATAACTTTATAGGTAAGAACTTCCGTAATACTAAAACTGAATAAATCCAAAGTGAAAACTAATAAACATCAACAATAATCCACTCGCATACCACTTTCGTCCTAAATAAATACGAGTGATGTAACAATTGCTTAATATCGATAAATATAACATCGATAAGCTTTTACCGTTTACAAGCGAAATTAAATCGGAATGTTGTTCAATTTCCTTTTTGAAATTATTTTAAAATGCTTAAAAATATCTTAGGAATGCAGTTTACCATCTGTGAATCAGCACTGAGCTGATTTCGAAATTACGATGGCAAAAATAACTGCATCAGACTGCATCCGTAATACTGCAACCAAACTTAAAATAGCTGAAAGTGGACCTTCAAAGGTCGGGATAGAATGAAAAAAATTAAACTTAGAAAAGACCACCATGGCGCAGACATTGACAATTAGTAAGTTCCTCTGTTCACTGTTCACATGCTAAGTAATGTATTCGTTAAATATGATCGTCTTAAAAGCAACACGGCAACACACATGCGATCGAGCACAGCAACAACTGAGCGTTATTTTAGGGAATTTGCCGCGCTATTTAAAAAAAGACAACTGTTCAAATAGTTCGCATGTTGTTTCACATCACTAGCTCAACGAATGTCTACTAGTCCGTGACTTGCATTACGAATCGATACATTTTGGTCGTAAAACAAAAATACACGTTCAATTTCTGAGCGTAAAGAAACGATCGTTTTCCTGTCCGGTAGCCTCGGGCTTGCGTGTTCGGACGCACTTTTAACCACTCCAATAAATACGTAATATTATGCGACTTCCCTGGGTCACATAGCGAAATCGATATCGATAATATTCGATGACGCATCCCTATTTCAGTTATTAAATAAGCGAAGTTTACCATCACATTGTATTTACCTGAAACAATAAAATATAATAATTAGTTAATGTTATTTCCATATTATAAGTTAAAGTAAAGCAAATTATTATTTAAAACTAATAAATGACAACCAAAAAAAGCTCACACCTACAGTAGGTATGAGATTTTCTTTCACTCTAAGTCAAACTTGTGGCGTCTTCTTTAATAAAATAGAGTCAAACTTGTTGTGTCTTTCTTATTAAAAAAAGGGTCAAACTTGTGGTGTCTTTCTCAATAAAATAGTTTGGAACATGGCAGTATAACTCCATTAAAAAATAGGACCTTCCCAAGCTTCCAATATTCATTTAAACGAAATCAATTTTATTGCACTATTTTAACGGAATTACTTTTTCGTCTCTTTCTGTCAATTTGCGTTTACCCTATGATGAAAGGAACAGATTACTTAAGTAAAAATGGTGCAATTGTTCCTTTATGGATACAGGAGTAAATGTTTCACAAAACTTTCACGACATGTACGCCACAAGGTAATTAACACAAAATTGATTTTTGATAATACATTAAATTTCCCTTCCAATTCGCTTTTCCATTAGCACATTCGTTACTTGCGCAATGTTATGAACTGCCAATGTGCAAATTATTATGCTCCACCATTACTGTGTTACATGGAAATTCGCTTAGCACTAAACATGTTATGGGCTATTGATGTTGTCGATATCTGAATTCAATGTTTGACTAGATAAGGGTATCTGTGAAATCGATAAGCATTTAAGCATAGGTTTCATAGTGATCTCTGTCACCGTTTGTATAGGATACGTATTGCCGTATAACACTATTATATATTCAAATTCAAAAATCATTTATTCATATAGGTAACACAATGTACACTTATGAACGTCAAAAAAGAAATATACATTAAATACTTCCAATTTTACATTTACTGCCAGTTCTCAAATCAAGGGCGTAGAACGGAAGAAAAGAACTCGCAATAAACTCTCCGCCACACTTTTTATAATCGACAAGTTTATATCTAACTAGCTGTCCCCGCGGACTTCGTTTCGCCCGTATGTGATTTTTTTGCTAAGCCTACCATTAACTACAAACCAACATATGAAACATTTTGCCATGCTATCTCATAAAGACTGTTCGCTTTTTAGGAATAAAAACGTAAGTACTAAATAAAACTATTTTTTTTTCAATTTTTGTTATATTTTTCCTTGGAGAGAATTCCATAAAAACCGTCCTTAGAACTAAAGGTATAAATAAAATAAAAAAATACTTGAATTGGTCCAGCCATCTTCGAGCTTTGCGCTTAGCATAAAAATAAATATCAGTTAATTATTACTAAGAAACATTAGTTTACTAATAATTATTATTATTACTATGTAGGTTAAGAATATTGTAAATACTGTATATTTTAAGATAAGTATAACCGAATGGTAGGACCATTGCTAAATCAGATTTTTAATACTATATATATTTAATTAATATAAGTTATTTTTAGTTATACTAAGTAACATTTATTTATATTTAACTTATATTAATGCTGCCAGCATTACAGCCACAGGATCCAAAGTTTTTAAATTTGTTATAGTTTTCTATTTATTAAGAATATTGTGAATACAGTATATTTGTGTCATAATAAAATTTTACTGTTATTTTAATACCGATATTTAATACGACACAAAGAGTATTATATTATTTACCTACATAGTAATAATAATAATTTTTAAATAATAAAGCTGTGAAGACACTTATTATATTTATCTTACAACCAAATCACGGGGATTTTTATTATTTGGCAACGTAATAAAATCTTCGACTAAAACTTTAATTAGAAATAAAATTGTACTCATGTTTCAAGGTTTTTAAATACCATCAATTTGCGAAGTGTTAGTCTATTCTCATATCCAGGTCACCTGCGTCACGTTTTATATTTTGGGCGTGTCTGTCAAACGTCAATGTGACAGGTTTAATTTGTAACCAGAATGTGGGAGATGCGTAGGGGTGACTAGAGACAAAATTGGAATCAGCCACAGGTTTTCGTATTAATTACTAGTGATATAATTTTAGTGCTGGTTGGCTGACGACATAATAAAATTAAAATAAATCAGTGGCGCTACAACGTTTTTTTTAGGTCTGGGCCTCAGATTTCTGTATGTGTTTCATGATCATTTGTTAATCTAATCGGCAAGTAGGTGATCAGCCTTCCTGTGACACTCGCCGTCGACTTTTTGGGTCTAAGGCAAACCGGTTTCTTCACGATGTTTTCCTTCACCGTTCGAGCTTATGTTAAATGCGCACATATAAAGAAAGTACATTGGTGCACAGCCGGGGATCGAACCTACCACTTCAGGCATGATAGTCGCACGCCGAAGCCTGGCCAACACGGTTCAATTATACAAGTCAAGTCAAATCATTTATTTCAATTAGACCACCTAAAATGGCACTTTTGAACGTCAAATAAAATATAAAGATGATTCTAGTTGCCCCTTCCAAAACGTTGTTTCGTGTGGAGAAGAGTGGAAAAAGAGACTCCACACATACTCTTTTAAAATAGGTTTACGATATTCTGTATACATTAGTTAAATAATTACCTATACAAACATTTCAAATACAAAAATCATTATATATAACTGATTGGTTGGCACCTTACTACATCACTATTAAAGTAAAGTTAATTTTAATGGAATTTCATGCATTAAAACAATTCAATAGGCTGGGTTTTTTTATAAAGCGATTCCCTTTCAGTGACTACGAACTGCAATCACAGGTAACATAGAACCTGTAGTTTATATTCTGTGCGTCACCACGCGGACCACGAAATATCAGTTTAATTTTTGCTAACTTTTTGTCCAGACAAAAATAGATACTTCGTAATACTTTACACGCGTTAACCGTCTGACAGCCCTAGACGTGGGAATGTCTCGATATTAATAATCTAGAGTAAGATGTTCCAAATTATGATACGCCTTTCATCACGAACATCTTTAAATTTAAATATATTTGGCTACGCGTTTGAAACAAGAGATTTCATCTAAATAAACTAGACTTATTTATGTTAAAAGGTACTAACGGACAGATCGTATTATGTAGCAAATTTTATATAAAATACAGTAAAATGTATAAACAATACTTCGTTCATTCGATTCCCAAGTAAGCGAAAAATATTAATTTATTTAATATTAAAATCCATTTTATGCGATTCACTGCTACTTTATTTACTTACTTAACTCTTTGTTACTATTCTAAACAAACAAAATCGTAGACATCAAATTATTTAGTAATAATAATGTTTAAAGAACTTTATTTCTCATTACAAAAAAGAATGTATTTTATTTATATGAGAAACTTAATATTATATACGAACGAGATACACGTCGCCACCAGCCGTCCCAATTTTAGTGTACTAGGTTCATTTTAATATGTTAATTTAATGCCTTTTTGAATTGGTTAAACGCGCTAATTTTACGAATTTTAGACGGTAATTGATCAAATAATTGCACTAATAATGATATAATAATCAACCAATGTATAGGCTAGATGCGTTTTTGCGTCTGTTTTACTAACGGAATCTACGAGAATCGAATCCAGAATCCCCAAAAAGACTGTAATTTAGATAGCTTTAAGAATACGATATTTATATAAAACATTTCTAAATCATTTTAAAAACACTACACAAGATACCACACACTGATTTATCTTAGCTAAATTTGCAAAAATAATATAAAGAACGAAAATACCGTTTATTATTTTATACCTTCCAAATCTCTTGTTCTACGGCTTACAAAGTAGGCAATCTGTTCACATAGCGATTATCTAATAATCCCTCAGGAAGCTCCAGTTATTGAATCATTATGTATGTTCGTTCTCAGCCTTAACTAATGTTCCCATTAAAGCTATCCGCGCCTGGAATGCGGAATGACTGCCAATTGACATTATCCACTTACGCTGCTCTGCTGGATCAAGTTACGAGCGAAAGTACTAAATTAATATGTCTTTATTTAAAGCTTTTGGCTTTACTGAACTATTTAGAGTTCATTGATTATCAGACTACGCGAAAGCTACTCTTTCAATAGTATTGATATGTTCGTATGACTCTTGACGTTAGATATTTCAACGGCCCGGATTTGTCTCAATCCGAATATGTCTCTAAGCTATACGGGGAGTTTCTATTTAGAGAAAAATTGGAAAAATAAAAATTTATTTAGTACCTAGGTTTTTTATTCCGATAACGCAAAGATGGGGTAACATGGCAAAAAGTTTCATATGTTGCTATGTAGCTACTAAAACTTAGGATAAGAAAATTATCATATTAAGACGAAACGAAGTTCGCGGGGCAGCTAGTTTTAAATATAATCCAATATTTTTATTTTTGTTACAACAATAATTTTGATGACAATAAACACTGATCTCTGCAATAGTAACACTAATTAAACGCATATACATCTAGAAGAAGAGGGCGCCCTAGAAAAAGGTGGATAGAAGATACAGAAGCTATAGCAGGAAGCACGAAGCAAATGGAGAAAAAAGCCACTAGACAGGTCTGGAAAAGGCTGGAGGAGTTCTATACCCCAGAAGTTTTGATCAATGATACCGAAAGAAGTAATAAGCACGAGTAACAAGAAAAAAAATGTAATAAACAGTTGTATATACTGGAAATAAATCAGCTTTATTATTATTATAACCATATATTTATTCTAGACACGTCTTAATACCCTTTTTCCTACTGTTTAATGTTATAGAAGAAATGAGGGAAAGAACCAAGAGGAGATAGTGATGCACGCCAAGTCGCAAGAGTAAAAGACCTATACTACTTAGAGGATAATAATAAATAGTATAAATAAATGCTAATTTTCTTTACACATAATTACTCGAAAACCTTGCTCTGAAAATACATAAACGAGAATAGACCAACACTAGTAAATCTATGTAAAATATACACAAAGCTCTCCTTATATCAATAATCTACAAACAACCCGTGATTTAGTATCGCTGTTAAATTGAGACATTATTTAGTTTCTATCACGATTGGAACCTTTCTCTGGTTATATTTAAAATTTTAAACGAACATTTAGTTGATTACATTTATATCTAGTATAGTGGCTTAAACACGTTTTAAAAACATATATGAAAACGGATAAATCATCTTATTTTATTAATCTACCGTATCAAATTATAACAAATATATTTTAAGGATAAGCGGTCTAGGTTCGAACACCGGCTGTGCACCAACGGACTTATTTACCATTCGCTCGAACGGTGAAGGAAAACATCGTGAGGAAAGCGGCTCGCCTTAGACCCAAAAAGACGACGGCGTGTGTCAGGCACAGGAGGCTGATCACCTACTTGCCTATTAGATTGACAAATTATCATGAAACAGATACAGAAATCTGAGGCCCAGACGTAAAAAGGTTGTAGCGCCACTGGTTATAAGGAATGTCATTACTATTTTCAAATTTTCTCCTTGTTTTCTTCTCAATTCTAATGTACAAGTATAGATTAAACAAAGACAATTAATGACAAAAACATTTAATTAAGTCTAACAGATATGAGTAATTAGGCCAACGATAAATCATTTTGGAAACAAAAAAGTTGCGCATACGCAAGGAGAAAGTGACGTCTCAAGATGGACCTGTCAGCGCTATTGTCTGTGGTCAGACATTGCTCTAGAAACTCAATTAGGTACAAATTACGAACAATATGGAACAATGGAGACTTATCGTTAAAATTGTGACATAATGTAAGAACTCTTACAGTGTTACACATTTACATAAAAGGTTTACACACACACATATCTCTGATATTTGTGTATGTGTACAAAAATATCAGAACTAGAGAATTCAAACCAAATGACGTATTTTTATTACCCACGCACAATTTTTACAGGATTCCATATCATTAAATTTAATTTGTATATCAATTTTGGCGCTAAGACTGGCACCGATACGTCAAATTTGTATTTAGACATACGCGCGTGACAGTTCGCACTAAATCTAGACTGAATTTTACCCTTATAGTTTAACGGGCCCATCGAGTTACTAGATATATAGACTAGTCAGTAATAGTAAAATCAATCAGTTTTATTTAAGTAATTAGAGTTATATGGACAAAACATTTTATTTATTTATTACTCGCCGCACCAACTAAGCCACACATAAGAAAGAAACAAATAGAACCAATGTGTTGACTTGTTATCATGTAATAAGTCATCGGACGTCGAGGCAGAATACGAAATTCCACCTGTATCACCTCGACGTCCGCCGTTCCACGACTGAGCGTTTTTCAAGACAATTTTTGCCGCGCACCATCACTATGTGGAACCAGCTGCCCACTGAAGTATTTCCGAACCAAATCGACTTAGGGTCCTTCAAGAAAAGAGTACGCTCTTTTATTAAAAGGCCGGAAACGCACTCGCGAGCCCTCCGGCATTGAGAGTGTCCATAGGCGGCGGTATCACTGAACATCAGGTGAGCGTCCTGCCCATTTGCCCTCTGTTCTATAAAAAAAAGTACGGACGGCACAAATAACGCTTATATCTCTTTTTCTTCTTGTCTTCAATACTAATCTGTACCCTACTTGAAAATCCCTTCGAATCGCTGCCTCCACACACTCCATCCTAAGCTTGTCTCAGTACATTAGGGATGTTGAGACCCATAATTGTCTTAATTTGATCAGACCGGCGATCGACCCAGACTTCTCTTCCTACCACTCCTCTCTACCATTACCAGCTTGTCGCTTATAATAATGTTTAAATAAGTATACCATAAAAATATTACAAAAGAATTAACATGCTATATGGATAACGTTACAATTTATGAGCCTAATACGTAATAATATTATAGTATATATACCGGGAAGGAATTATAAGCTTAGATTGAATTCAGATCGATTGAATTACAAATCGAGCGATCAAAAATTTTGTAAGCTGGCTCACGTATAGCTTAGAAAGTAAAATTGCCTGTAAATAATGTTAGACGTGACATAAAATCGGATTGTTGGTTTGTGAAATCAAAAACTTCTTTGGTATTACAAATGTTACGAAACGAAAATATAATAACCTTTTATAATACTTTATCGATTACCATATTTTCTTCCACAGCGGATAAGACGGATGTCTGATCACCTATACACGAAACTTGGCATAATTTTTGTGTCAGGAAAAGTTTTGCACATGTAGCAGAACCTAAAACGTTTTTTAAAGGCTTATGGATTTAAAAAAAATGTTTATATGACAAAATCGCCATACATACAACAAAAACACAAGAGCAACAGAGATTTTCAGTGGTTCCATACGAACTTGGAATGATAGCTTACCTGTTATATGACACACAGAGCAAAAATATAATTAATATAACTCGCTCAACGATTAAGTATCGCAATACAGCGAGTAAATGCTGCCAGCGTTAAAGGTACACAGCCACAGGGACCAAATTTTTTAAAACTGTTTTAAGTTTCTATTTATCAATTTTTATTATTATTATTACTATGTAGGTCAAGAAAATTGTATATACTGTATATTTGATTGTTATGATTACTATAAACATCATTTAAAAAATAATAAGCATAATAACTTACTCACATTGCTAACTTTAATATTATTATTATTATTTTCTACTTAGTATTATTTTATTTTTATTTTTTTTGTTACTGGGGCGCAAACTAGCTGCTGTGGTCTTTGGCAGAATGACCAGCGCTGTGGAACTTTCTGCTCCTCAGCATAATGCTGAGCCAGGGCCAATTACAGTCACAGCACACACGCACACACTTGAAACGAACCGAATGGGAAAAGGGAATTTTTTATTTTTATTGCTTTCGATATGTATTATTTTATTTGTTTTCTTTGAGTATTGTTATTTTGTGTGTCTATGTGTCTGTGTAATAAATGTTATGTCTATGTCTTATGTCTATAATATAAGAAACAAATTACCAAGGCAACTGGAATTCCAAAAAGGTATAATTTTATTAGCTTGGATATCGCGAATTAGAAGAGGATAGAGATACAGTCACAGTTATGTCATACTATGACTGTATTTCTTGTCATAGTTCGGACTCTGAGTCTCACTCACTGACGTAGATTACGTCTGATATAAAACAATCTTTTCTATTAATCTTTTATTTACGAAACGTTCAAAGATATTTATAGAGACCGCAAACTATCCGTCTGAAATAAATGAAATTGTGTAATGTTCGCTAACACTGACGTAACACTGCCGTTTATATCCAGGATGACTTGTTTCAATTACAAAACGTGCGTTTTTTATTCTCACTTAGTTAGCTCATGAAGCTCTAAGTACTACTACCTTAGTAGTAGTATAAAATTTAATCGCAAAATATGTTCCTAAGCGCAAAACTCGAAGAAATGTGGACCAATTCCAGTATTTTTAATAATTATTCCTTGAACTAAGGTTTTAATGGTGAAACATTACACGGATAAAAAACAGTTTTATTCTCGAAAAGCGAACAGTCTCTATGGGTTAGCACAACAAGGTGGGATAAGTAGAAAACTTTCGCAATAATTCTTGTATTGCAATTAACTTATCACAAGTATTTATTCAAAATCATATAACTTTTTCACTAGGCCAATATGACGCGACCGTAAAACTTTTTATCACAAAATATTCACGTAAAAAGACAACAAAACATTACTCACTAATAAAATGACCCATCGTAAAAATTTACGTCAATACAAAAAACAATGACGAATGGCCATAATATTGAGTTTAGTGACCTTTCTTGTCCATTTACATAATCTATAAATGATGTAATATAACTTTGGTACTAGATCACAAAGCACGAACTCATTTATTTTTTGCGACCGCTATTGTAAAAAAGCTATACAACTCAAAAGCTATTAAGATAAACGCGCGAATTTGAGAACGTATCGCAAATCGCTTACAGTTAATATACTATTAAAGCTTTAAATAAAATTTATTCAAGTGTACGTCTATGTTTTTAAATTTTCTTGACTTTCCAACCCTCATTGGATTTAGTATTGAAGAAAACATCCTGGGTCCTTCAAGAAAACGGCAACGCACTCGCAAGCCCTCTGTCAATGAGAGTAGACATGGGCGGCGGTATCACTTAAAATCAGCTGAGCCTCCTGCCTATTTGCCATCTGTTCTATAAAAAACAAACATAAATACCATTTTTACTCGCAATATGAACGGTATTCAATATTGTTGGTTCCCCTTGGAACCCTGGATTTAGGATAAACAGGAATAAGGATATTGATCTATGCCTGTCGCAGTTATAATTCCATACATCGTGTAAATTATTAGCTTCTAAAAATACTAAATAACGGAAAATTAACACTGTTTTTATCTAATAAGAGTTCTGTTCAGGTTAAAATAAATCAGTGCTTTAACAACTTATAAAAGCCGCAAATAAACGTTTCCTAATATTTTTCACAGCTTTCAGAGCTTAGAGCTTACAAACGCTATTGTTTATAAAGTCATCTTTATACATAAATTATGCAGTGATGAAACACAGACCTTATAAAATCATACGCAGTGTAAATTCTAATCTCTCAAAGATGACTTTGATAATTTTCATAATTAACAAAGCGATAAGGAATTTAATACGTTGGCTTTTACGTATCTCGTTCTAGTATTGTGTGAAACTTATCTTTACACTCTACAGAAGCGTAATCAATGTATGAATCGCAGAAACAAAAACCGAAAAACTAGAATAGGTATGTAAATTAAAATAAAAATTTTAATTTTAAAACTAGGACGTTTTAAAGAAAGATCTGTGAAAAAAGGGACAATCAACATTTACAATCCCCTAGTTAACAGATTAGACGACTCATTGGTCTAGTGGTTAGTACCCCTGACTGCGAATCCATGGGTCCCGGGTTCGATCCCCGGCTGAGACAAACATCGATGTGATGAGCATTTGGTGTTGTGCTTAGGTCTTGGGTGTTTAAATATGTATTTATCTATCTATCTATAGTATGTATGTATATCCGTTGCCTAGTACCCATAACACAAGCTTCACCAGCTTAGCATGGGACTAGGTCGATTGGTGTGAATTGTCCAATCATAAAAATAAAAAAAACAAATCTCATTATACGAACATTATACATACACAACATTGTACAATTTAATTTAGATACATATTTAAATAAACCAAACTTCTGTCGTATCATAACACGTTGATAAAAGTTTTAGCTTATTAAATAATATCTTCGTTGCAATTAATGAAACAAATCCCTGTTTCACGTTGATATACGAGACATAACGTATCAAAAGAAAACACTATCTCACGAATGATATAGCTTGTTATTTTAATTTTGACAACTGACAATGCGCCGGCGCATGAATCAACGTCCGCCGGTTATTTGCTTTGGATTCGCGCCAACAAGTGGAGGCTAAAAAACATCGACCTTGTTCCATGAGATTGACGGTTACTCGTACTCAAACAAACATACATGTTTATTGCCCCACTTATTATGAAATTGATGTGCCAATAATATTACGTATTGGCGAGACATTTGTACAGAAAGCAGCCCTCCTCCTTCTTTTGGTGCCTCTCTATTAGAGGTTGGCCGTCAGTCTCTTGAAGCGTGTCTTGTCCTGTGCCAGATGCAGCAACTCTTCCGCAGTCGCAATACCCTTCCACTCCCTAACGTTGCCATGATATTTTCCTTCTACCAACACGTCTTAACCCTAGATTTTACCCATTATAGTTAATTGAAGGAGCGGGTGGCCCAGGTATAATGTTCAGCATAAGTTGTTTTGACATCCCAACTCGATTACGAACTTTCTCGTTAACAGCCCAGTATTCTAATAATCTGTATTATTGAATTCACGTGCGAACTGCATCACTAAGAGCAGAGATTGCACCTTCTTTTCTACATAAATAGTTTGAAAAATGTAGCGGTAAGTCACTTCTCAATAGCTTCCCCTGGATACAAGCGCCCGATGGAGTAAGTTTAATTGTTTGTGTATCCAAAAGTATTTGCTGTTTTTGTTTGTTTATAGGAAATGTGGACAAAATAGCCTACAGGAAGCCCAGAAAGAGCAGTCATCGCAGCCCATAGACTTCCCTTTTATTGGGTGTGTTTCGGGCCTCTGGGAGGAGTATACTCTTTCTTTAAACAATTGAAGGTCGTATTTCCCAGGGAGTGTATTCCAATGGCGGAATACCTTAACGTGTGTTTAGCCAATTGCAGACCAAGATATCATGAGACCATGGCTGCACTCATCACTGCAACACTACTTACTCTGTTCTTGTGTAACTGACATTATTATTTTGTAGGATTAAGTTCCAAATCTAAATATTTGCCTTCGAGTAAACCCGCATAATTTAAAGTACTTTAGCCTTATTAATATTTAGATGTTCATAATAGGCTGATGACTACCACCACATTTACGATTACGTCATGTATGATGTATCTGACATTCGTTCACACCCAAGTTCGAGGTTCATTAACCTCTTATATAACGTTTCGCTAATTAATCGAACATATAAGCGCTGAATCTTTAATGATGGATATTCTTTGATATACCATCTAAAGCTGTAATAAACCCTCAAATGACTGCTTAAAAATATTTCAATCCAATGTAGATGCTATCATGGTTAAAGTTGATACATTGAGATTTTATTTTTAGAAAAGGGGGCAAACGGGCAGGCGTCACGAGTACGTTGCCGGCCTTTTAAGGTGCGCTCTTTTTTTAATTACCCCATGTCGATGTAGGGAAACACCTTAACGACAGTATAGTGGTGATGTACGGCAAAAATTCTGAAACCGCTCAGTTGTGGAACGACAGACGTCGAGGTGATACGGGTGGAATTATGTTTTTGTATGGTGACTATTTTTAGGATAATATGGTATGGGGTAATTCTACGTTATATCATAACTATAATAATCTTCCTTTACCCATTTACGCCCAAAAACTTACACTCTCCTAACATCCTTCAAGCAAGAAACCTTCAAGAAACGAGCGTACCAATTCTTAAAAGACCGGCAACGCACTTGCGAGTCCTCTGGCAATATGAGTGTATTGCAGAGTGGTATAACTTAACATCAGGTGAGCCACCTGCCCGGTTGACTTTGAGTACATGGTTTGAATATAAGTATAAATTTCCAAAAGGAAAAACTAAAGATGTTTGCCTAGCATCCCTGGCTATCAGAGATCTACCGCCCGCTGTTAGGCGTGGGCCCTTCTGTGTCCAAGCATGTACCTTGTTTTATGTTCTTGACAGATGAGCTATGACGTCATGTCTTGATAACATCGACATGATGTTTGCGTCTACGAGCGACGCCACACTGAGTTAAGTGCCACGCGCGAAGTTATGTGCTCTGATAGAAAATCGCTGTGCGATAGTTTTTGGAATGCCTGCAAAAAGTTAACAAAATTTCGGCTATTACTTATAAGCTGACCAAATAAAAGACCAGCAACAAACTGGTAAAAAAAAGAAAAGAAAAAAGATAACATATCTAACCTCTGATTTCGGTCTGTTTTCTCATTCATTATTGATATATTTTTTGTTTTCAAGATATCAAGCCAGTATCAGCGCATATAAAAATAGGAATACATTGCAGAGGTATCATTTGCAGGAAGTCAAAAGATTCGCACATCTGACAATTTTTGAAGTTCTACTTCATTTGGCGCGTTAGGGAAAAATGATGAGAGCAATTTTTTTCTCATTGTTAGTGTCGTTTTTTCTACAAAAGTAGAATAAGGCGAAAGAAAAAATTTCAACAAAATCGGTTTTAGGAATTGTTGTAAACGCATGCACAGAAGATTTTTATATGTTTAAAGTAAGTAACATTTTAATTTTAAAGTTTAATTAATCATAAGAACGGAATCAGTCTAATGGTACTCTTTTAAATAATAACCAAATTTCTGTATAAAAGAACTCTATTAGCAATTCAGTGAAATTAAACTATATTCCATTACAAAACAGCTTCCGCGTATTTTTATTAATGAAGAGAAAATTATCGCATATAAGGCGATATAGGAAAAGTATAATGCTAACACCGTTAGGAAGTCATTCTAAATATGTATAAGGCAGTATACTATCTTTACAGTTGTGAAAAGTTGTTTATTTTTGTTTTACATTACTTAAAGTTTACTGATTAGAACAAAATTAAAAGAATACAGTTAGCCCTCCTAAAACACGGTAGATTGGTTCCGCGTTTTAGGAAACGCGTAGGAGTATTCACGCATAGCGTGCTTGTATAACCACATATAATGCGTTATGTTCCAATATTTCACGTTTAACTTTTCTAGTTAAAATAAAAATCGATTATTAAGAAAAAATATGTTATGAACGAAATAATGCGTACAAATCATTATAAATGTATAGATATGTAACGTGGGAAATCCCCGCTTTATATGGGGGAATACCCGAGTTATAAGGGGGTTTACTGCTTAATATAAGTAGTCAAAGAGAAATATTCTGTAACAGCTGGTTCCACACAGTATTCGGGAAAAACTACTTTAAAACTCTCAGTTGTGGAGCGACGGACGTCGAGGTGATACGGATGGAATTTCATATTAATATACAAATAGTATAGTCGTTAGAGCAAAATAATAGAAAATCGCTTTTGACTCTAGTAATGGTTGAATTGTTTCCTCTTCATTATTTCGAATTTTAAAAATACTTTAAAATATATCACTACAAGTTCTTTGCACTGCATAATGCTTAACATTCTAGCGGATTGTGGCAATTAGTTGAAGCGATCAATCTTGTCTATCAGCACCTATCACATACGGTCGTGAAAGTGTTATGTAAACCATACATATACTCATATTAGTCATCTTAGGCTTTAGCGCTTGCATAATCAAGTTTAGAGTCTGGCTTTTTAGAGTGATTGAAAAATAATATTTAAATTGGCGGAACAAAAATTCGTGGCTGAAACCCTGTCGTTTCGGGTTTGAAGCAATCTTCAATTCCCTTATTTTTTTACCCTATAACATATTCAAAATTTTCCAATATTTTATTTTATTTATTTATTATTGTGTACATTTTACAATCAAAACATAAACTAGATGTTAACTAGTAACTAAACATAGTTAAAAATTAAACTTCTAAACGTGATACTATTTATTTACCTATATTATATTTAATAATAATCACTTCTGTTCGGAAAAACGGATCTTTTATAAATCAAAATAGAAAGAGGGAATTCGCGCACAAACACAAGAACGAATGCTGTACCTTTACTGCTGCTACAGACCAAACTTTTTAAATTTGTTTTAATTTTCTCTTTATTAATTTTTAATTCCTATTATTATTACGATGTAAGTTAAGAATGGCAACGATGGCGAAACGTCGTGAAACGCATCACATCTCCTAACCGCTTCTTCTATTAGCACTACTTCATAGCGATCACGACCGCTCTGTCAAGAGTGTACCGGATAGGAAGAAGGTAAAACAATACAATACACATACAGTGTAGGTACCTACAATAAAAAACGTTATTTTTTTTTAATATTATTAAAACAAAATTTTTAATGTTTCAACTATATGTGTGTGCGCCATATATTTAAACATGCAATATGTATTGCCTAATTTAAAAAGATGTTCTAGCCTTTATTAATATTCTTTTTTATTTTTTTTGCCTGAGTACAAAGTAAAAGTCTTAAACTCAGGTATGTACATAACCTTAATAAATAAGGCTCGTCATTGCGTCATTCTACGTCTTGATATCATAATCAAACACCCTATATAAGGTAGAAAAACCATCTGTTGTCTATATTCTTTAATAATTGGCAATGATAGTTTTAAAGAATTCTATTCTTTATTACAGTGTTATATGTTAGAAAATCCTTTGCACCCTGTGAACATAAGTCGTGTCGATTGATGGATGGTGTGACAAGTATAACTAGTATTAGGAATAATTTAATTTATAAAAAAATAATTAAAAACTGACGACGTGTGTCCTTTTTCAAGGTTTCATCTCAGGCACAAGAAGCCAAACACAGAGACAAGAAAACACAGTTATAGTGTAGCAAGGTAATTATAATATATTTTTCCTTCCACAAATATTTGAATATTTTTGTATACATTGAAGATATTTCATCCCTAGCTATCTAGCTCTAGCATCTCTATGTTTAGTTTAATTGATTTTTGTTGTACATAATTAATTATAGCTGTAGGATTTCGAAATAAATATATAAGTTTACTAGCAGACAGGCCAAGCGTTGCTGTGGCTAAGGTTTTTGTTATATTACATAGTCGTAAACTATTCAAGGGAAACGGTAGGAGAACACCAGTCATGAGGACCACCATGCTTTTTTGGTGGTAATGCCATTAAATTGTAGCTTATGTGAAACGTTGGTACTTTCAACACAGCGCCATCTGTTAGAATTGTGACTATCAAATAATTAACAAATAATTTGCAATAAAATAATATCGCGGGTATAAATTGAGATGTAAAGGTGATATCAGACGGTTCACTCGAATGATTGTTCACTCGAGTGAATGCTTCATTTTTTTTTCATTCTATGTTTACACGGCTTAGACGAAATGATACAGAAATGAACATTCATTGTTCTTTCTTTTAAATATTTCATCGAATGAAGTCGTACGTCTTGGAATTAGTTTAATTTGTGATCATTTAATCAAAGACTTGACAAAAAAGAAGCAAAGAAAACGTCGACGGTGGTGGGTGCGACCATGGATTGAAAGAAGAAATTTATTAGGAGCTTCCAATACATTGTTGAGAGAACTACCGGTTGAAGATCCTGATTCATATTGTAATCACCTTCGAATGGATGAAAGTAAATTTGAAAAAAAGTTATAACTTCGTCTACAACGTGATGTCCGTCGGCTACAGGACTCGAAACAAAATGGCCGAATCCGAATGAACGTTCTCTCAGTGTTCCGACCGTTCATTCGGAGTGGGAATGAAAGATACCGGATGCCAATATCCAACACTGTTGGATGGGTTCACTAATGAATTCATTCGGCACTCGTGTTTCATTTTTTGTTCAGACATTTCATTTCGAGTGAAATGTACCGAATGAACGGTGAAAATGAACAAAAAATGAACCGTCTGATATCACCTTAAGCTATCCTATCTTTTAAGTTAGATCAAACCGCACACGGTGTGCAAATTTGATTGAAATCGGTTCAGTAGTTTTGGAGTCCATAGCGGACAAACAACGTGACACGTAATTTATATATATTAAGATTTATTTCAGAAATTAGATTGTACGTGAACGTAATCTAAATAAATTTGAGCAAACTAGTTAATTTAATTTTAACATTACACCATTAAACTAGCAAAAGCATTCCCTTACAATGATAAAAAAATCTAGACTGTTGTTTAAGAACTATTTGTCACGTTATAGATACTTTGACCGTTTTCGTTAAGTATGAAGATCGCTTAAAAAGGCCGCACGTTTTCACTAGTTTTTTGTTAGAACTTTTATTTAATTTTTGTGTAAATAAATATAGTTTGGTAGATCTCATGTAAAATTATTATTTCGTATATGATTTAGATAATTTTTACTAAAATTATTAGGCAAATAAAGTACGATAAGACCTTTTAATTTAAACCCACTTAACAAGAGATTCAAGCAATTTTCTCCTTTGCTTATAGACCTAATATTATATACCCTAGACTCAATGTTTTGTCACCGGTCAGATTTCCCTCAGCGGGAAAGTCGGTCGATCGAATCATGTCATGCCTTTTACCCTAGATGGCGCTACAATTTCCGATACGACTTTTAATTTCTATCGCAAAAAGGTTTAAGTTACAAGGAAAACTAAGCTGTATAGTTCGAAGAAACAGAATCAGGATGGGAAGAAAATGAAGGAAAACGGTACAAAGTTCTATAATGAATATTTCTTGATAAATTAAATGTTCATGAATTATATATTTTTAATATAAAATCTTAATAATAATATTAGTTACCGTAATTATATAAATTATAACGACAATAAATTCATATCTCAAATTCAAGTTTCTCATCCACAAGATTTAAAAATCTTTGTCGAAGTTCACATTTACTACGGTCTAACCAATTTCAACAACTTTTTTTAGATTCTACCCCCATTTAGTTTTACAAACAATAAAAATATAACCCGAATAAACATCTAATGACAAACAACTTAACCAATTTGTTAAAGACACTGGAAGGAACTAGCGTTTAAGATACAGGCTAGGCCTAGTTTAATCGCTAGTGCACATAGAATTATTTTATGTACGAAGTTTACCAAAATTAATAGTGAGAACACAACGATTCGTTGCATTTTGTAAGTTTATAACCTTTAGAATGTAAGTACAAAATGTAATTGTTTTTTCGTCAAATAAAGTGATTTTTATTATTTATTTTATATATTGTATATATAGTATAACATTTAGTTATTTGGCACTTTCTACTTCGTTTGAACTACTGACATCATTTTAGCCGATACCAATGGTGTATTGAATAATTCTATTTTATAAAGGTAATCATTTATTTTATTGAGTTCTACATACATTCAAATATCCAAAAAAAATCAGTGGCGCTACAACCTCTTTAAGTGTTGGCCTCAGATTTCTGAATCTGTTTCGTGATCATATTTAAATCAGCCTCCAGTGCCTTACACACGCCGTCGACTTTTTGGGTTTAAGACATGTCAGTTTCCTCACGATGTTTTCCTTCACCGTTCGAGCTAATGAGCTAAAAAAAAGTCCATTGGTGCACGGCCGGGGATCGAACCTACGACCTCAGGTCGCACGCTGAAGCCACTAGGCCAACGCTGCACTGATTTCATTCTACACTTTTTCATAAAACATATTACATATATATTTTTGGTTAGTTGAACGTCATAGCTATTATACATTACTTTATGTATCTAGTAGAAGGATTTAGTAATGCCATAAAAAACCATGTCTCGCAACGCAGTTCTACAGTAAAAAGTTGTGAGCTCCATGTAGTGCCGGTTAATTTATTACTACTTAGGGTACCTTCTGTCTTGAGTTACTACGTAATTAGCTAACCAAACAACATCTTATACTGACATATCAATATTACAAATATTTTATATTGTGAATAAATAAAGCGATAAGGCCGCCAGTTTATATTGTAATGCAACAGTGTAAATAAATAAATATGAAAGACTTGACTATCGCATGGAAACATTGTATGTCGCAAGTATTACATGTTATATTAACTTAGATTGTTTTGTGAAAATTTAGGCTTCTAATTTTATCCACGACGAAGTTGTAGCGGGTCGAGAATGGTCTGAACTGTATCCAGTCAGCGCCGCTAGATGTGTAGTCAATATGTAAAGAATGTTAAAAATGTCATAAACCACGATTAAAATTATCTTAATCAAACAAATCTATTTCGTGAGCGATAAAAGAACAGATTGAAATTGTATCTAGAACAATTTGAAGAACCGCGGGCTTGGCGCCTTGGAAACAGATAAGCGTCGTAAATTTTAATCGATACTAAATCTATAATTTACATTTGTTTACACATTCGTTAACACCACGTACAAATCGATTTCTCTCACGGTGTTGCTTACCTAGTTGTGATTCAGTGAGAACAAGCAAAATACCTTTGCCAACATTTACTTCAAAACTAACTATTTAGAGTGAAATAATATTTCTTCAGCGAAACGTTTAAAAGTCGTGCAAGCATTTTAAATCTTCCCGTAAGCGGACAAATTGCAGACAAATTCTGTTTTAATACGCATTAACCCTATAAGTACATACTTGTAATAATTGTACATCACTAAGAAACAGTGTCACTTATATAACATAATATGATCAGCCATCTCATATACCATAGCAAGTAAAAACTTTAATACGTATAAAGCCATTACAAGGAATAAGGAAAATAGTTTTTAAACATAAAATCAAATGCTGCGTCTTACAATAAAATATGCGATCGTAAAAACTCAAGTTCATTGACACGTTTGATTCATACAACTCTTGTAGACAATGGTATGGAAAGGCAATGAAAATAATCAATCGCATTTCATATTCCCATTGGTTCTCTAATCACAGTTCAAGAGTATTGTTTTGAAAGACATGTTGAATTGGTGTTGAAATATAATCAATAGCCATAACATTCCTTTATGATTTTTTACATATGCAATTACATCTGTGATAGTGATATAAACTTCTTTACGTTACCTTTAACCTTACAATAACAAACATAATAATCTCTCAATTGAATGACTCATCAATGATTTAATGACGCTGTGAAGAACCTAAGTTAATGAGTTTCTAGATATTCTCTTGTTTTAATCTAACTCTAACAGGTTCTACCATCACCCAGGGTCTTGTTGAAGGCAGAGGAGAGTGATGGAAGTTGTGTGGCGCCACTAACACGACCTTCACAAATGAAGAGCGTGGCGGAATAATAATATTGACAACACAGCGGTATCGAGGACTGGATAAAAGCATTTTCCCAAAGCTGCAAAATTTAATAGGGAAGCTCCCAAAATGTTCAGTTATAAAAAACTTTACGTATGAAAGATAGATGCAATGCAAATTAAGGCTTGAATATTACAGCGGAAAGCGCTGATTAGTTAGAGGAATATCGTAAAAGGCTGCTCAGTTGCGCATTTATATATATGTATATTAAAACTGACAGGGTAACAAGGTGGAAAGGGTCACCAGGGAAAAGAAAGAGAGGTCGTCCTCATGCACGGTGGGCTGACGAGCTTAGATAGAGAGAGAGATGGAGCCAGTTAGAGGAGGATTATACTATATAAGAGCTACTTGAAAAAAAAATCTGTATGAAATTTTAAGTGTGTGCTTTTTGGAGAATAAATGGGGCTTAATTATAAAAATATATTAAAAGTCTCGCCACTTTATTCAAATGTAATTCTTGTCAAACCCTGACCCTCAGCGATTCTGGACAACAGATAAGCAAAAGCATTAGAATCGTGCGCTTTATCGCTTGTTATCTCCACTAACAGTTGTAACGAGGTGCTAGGTGTGAAATATCGCGGCCCAGACGCTAAATGAACCGTGAAATGTCGGATAAATATGCAACATTCTTGTAAAGGAGAACGGACAGCTAGGGTTGGCTAATGCGCGCCTACTGCTTCTAAATTTCTTCAAAACTACAAAAAGAGATAGCAATACCGATTATGTTTCTAGCATTGAGATGGAGATTTAATATCCGTAGCGTTGATACCACCGCCAGCAGCCAGCTGGTAGCGCCAACTTGAAGTCGGGATCTCAATTCAGGTTATTGTTTGTTAAACGACAAAGAGTTACCTCTCAATACCCGTTTAATAGAACACAAGAAAAGAGTTCCCTTTCATAGAGACTTTAAGTAGAATTATTAGTAAATAAGGTTAGACATAAACTACTTATTAGTCTTAAGTTAGGCTATTGTACCATGATGTGTTAATAGTATATAGTATATAATAGACACATATATTTAAAAAAACCTATCAATCAATTTGCATACTTTTTAATATAATTCGTTTTCTACAATTCTAAAATCCATCTATATTATTACGTATATCTATAAAACATAATTAGACGATATTCATTTTTAATGTTTAACAGTTGACAGCCCTAGTTTCAAGTTCTTTTGCAAGTGATTAAGCGATTTTGAGATCTACGAGCCCTGTTCGATATCAATGCTCGATAAATCACTAGTGATGTTTTCATTTAGAGTTAATAGGGTCGGACTTGTGAGGAAATAGAAGCTATCTTTGCTAATGGTATCTTATGAAATATTT
The DNA here is from genome assembly GCA_905332375.1 of Pieris macdunnoughi. Taxonomy (NCBI): domain Eukaryota; kingdom Metazoa; phylum Arthropoda; class Insecta; order Lepidoptera; family Pieridae; genus Pieris; species Pieris macdunnoughi. The sequence continues at coordinate 2,705,910 of CAJOBZ010000014.1, read as the reverse complement.
AAACACATATTGGCTCTTGAGAAATACGTTTGGCTTTAGGTGGAAGCTTAAAAGGAATTTGTGTGTTACACGATACAAAAATACAGATTTTTTATAATGTAATTATTTTTACGGGAATACACTTTATTTAACGGATATTATAAAGACCTGTTTACAGCGAAATTTGAATATGAAGATTGAAATATCTAAAATTGAATAATATTTGAATTAACCTGTCAATGTGGAGGAAACTTCTGTATCCGAATATTGTTTAATCAGACATCGAAACCACGTACTTCGGATATTACTAATCCACGGAAGTGTTACAGCTAGAATATAAGAGTATTTTTTAATTCTGTACTGTAATTCTTTATATTGTAATAAACGCAACGAGTCTAAAAAACTAAACGTTTAAAATATAAATCAATTTTTTTTCCAAAATAATTTTGTAATAAACATTTCAAATAACATCAGAGGCATCAGAAATTACTTAATGTTTTGTTGCGCGTTGTATAATTACTTTGTTAATAATGTATGCGAAACAGGAGCTTATTGCTATATACATAAAGTTGATAGTTTTAGGCAGATTTGTATGAAAGAGGACAACTGAATTGTAAAGGTAATTTGGATCGCGACTGCCATGTCGCAATCCGAGATAGAAAACTAGTAATTTCGATCATTATACAAATTTTCATTCCCACGCTTTCGTGTAATTGAAATTTCTCTGAACACAGTCAAGTTAAAACTACTGAAATTGTGCCAATTGAATCATACTGAGACGTCGGTTGAAAACTGTTAATAGAAGAGCAAAATTTTATTTTTATGAATATTTAATTAATTAATAATATTAGTGACACAGCGTTGAAACAGCGCAACATTTCGCAATACAACAACGCAGCGAGGACCAAATATCTCAAACAGACAAATTTGCCCCGCTATATAAAATACTATGTAATTTACAAAAAAGGGGCATCATCAGTAGGTTCGAACCCCAGCTGTGCGCCAGTTGACGTTGAAGGAAAATATCGTAGTAGCAAGTACACCCAAAAATAAATGTTAATTGGTCCCCTCGACAATTTAAAGTTGAAGGAATATTATCTTGCTCGCCAACATGCGATAATTTGAAGTCTGGCATTCCCTATTCTTTATAATTTGAAGTGTTTATTAAGCACAGACCTGTCATTTGTTTTTTAAAATTCTTTGGACAATGATAGACTGACGTCGCTCACTCAAAAACAGATTACGGACTTCTTGTCAAAAAAAATTTGAATAATTGTATTATTGAATTTAATTGTTAGTATATAATAACAATGTAGATCTCTAATATACTTGAGTTCCCCCACCCCCTAATGGTAAACGCTTGTTATTTTGAACTCTTGGTAATTTGAAATTTATATCTGGTCCCTTTAGTTTCAACTTATCGAGAGTTGACTGTAATTATTGTTGATATATATACTAGGCTTGGTTATATCATAAGCCGCAACATATACGGAAACCAAATCATAACAATAGTTACGATAACTTTTCAAAAACGCTCACTAACAGACGCAACCTTTTCGTATCTGCGCCCGCGTAGTCTCGTCCTACATTTATATATATATCTTCGAGGGCTTCCTGCTGTTTATTAATTACATATTTGTTTACATCACGTGGCGGGGTGAATGACCGACGTTACCAAATAAAAGTGTAACACTATAAATCTGCCATGTTTTCTTGAGAGTTTCCGGATTTCACTAGATGTTGATTTAAAATATTTCATATCGGATATCAAAACTAAAGCTGTTGAATTTCCCGCTTACTTTGTAGAAACATAACAACGCTTGTGGATATTATGAATGCAAAGGATGCCGTTTATGTCATTATTAAATTGGTAATTACAACTTTGATTTTCCCTTTGAGGTACATACTCTTGGGCCGTGGGGTTCAAACTTCAAGTGGACGGGCGCTTATTAAAGATTTTAGTTGGCGCCTGGTAGATAGTACCGGTTTAACGAATTAGTATCGCAATACAGCGAGGAAATGCTGCCAATTACACTGCCACTGGGACCAAACTTTTTAAATTTATTTTAATTTTCTATTTAATTATTTTGATTATTATTATTTCTATGTAGGTATAGAATATTGTAAAATCTGTATATTTGTGTGTTTCCTACACACATAAGTTGGTTAATATGGAACTCATTAAAGTCGTATATAATAAGTATAAAGATTAAACAAAAAAATTGGCGATTAAAAAGAGTGACGGAGAGTTTATTGCCAGTTCTTCTCTTCCGTTCTACGCCCTTGATTTGAGAACTGGCAGTAAATGTAAAATTAAAAGCATTTCATATATATATATATTTTTTGACGATCATAAGTGTACATTTTGATACCTATATGAATAAATGATTGTTGAATTTGGAATTTTTGTTACTTTTACACCGCGCAACCTTTTTTATTGAAAGCTCCTCACCCCATATTATCATCAATTGGTGTAATGCAAGGTAATTGAACTGGTGAAACTATTATTGTCCATTATACATTTTTTTCGCCTCAAATTAAAGCAAGCTTCTCTTCAGCAATAAAATCTACTCATTGTCACACTTAAGACTTTCCACGGTTAATCCGAACGACGTCAGTCGGTTAATTTAACGGGAACTTTCCTGTCCCGGCCGTTTCAATAGAAATTATTCAATGAACACGCGACAGGAACAGACGGGTTGTCTCCTATCAACGAAGTGATTGTGAACGTGAATTAAGGTCGGAATTATAAACATCAAACTCAAAATAACTTTATTCATAAAGGTAACCAAGTACACTTACGAACGTCAACAGAAAAGATGTTAAATTGATTCTAAATTTACATTTACTGCCAGTTCGCAAGTCAAGGGCGTAGAGCGGACAAGAAGAACTGGCAAGAAACTCTCCGCCACTCTTTTTAATCGCCAAATTTTGAGACACACAAATTGTTTGAACTGGAGCAAATCAATACCAAGGATCATTTAAATAATCGACAAATTTATAAAAAGATTTATTGATTAATTTACGTTTAACGAGAGTTTTGAATTTGTTCAGTTATAATTCTCTAATTTCGCTTGGGAGTTTGTTGTAAAAACAAATACAATTTCCATATAAGAAGTGGTTTATCTTCTGGTTGGTCGTACGCTTAGATTAGTTCTGTTTTGAGTACTACTGGTGAAAGTCACCATTTGTTTTAAAATCGTTAGTATTTTTTGTACATACAACAAGGCTTCAAGAATATATAGACCAGATAGTTTCATAATATTTATTTCCTTAAACTTATCTCTAAGTGTTTACAAAAACTTAAAAAGCTCAAATTGTTTGTATAAAATACCGTAATCAGAAATAAGCCTGGGACATATATTTGTGCGTCTGAATTGTTGAGTATGTTTAATTTCTCAAGTAGTTGATCAGCTCTCTTAGCCTGACATGTGTCATCGATTTTTGGCTGCTGCTTCTTTCTTTATATATTCTTCATGTATATACCAATGGCGATACAACCATGGCTGTTCCGTGATCATTTCAAATAGGCAAGTATTACTATGCCTGACACACATCGAATTTTAGGTCTGAGGCATGCCGGTTTCCTCACGATGCTTTACAGCGAACCTACGACCCCAGGAAGCACGTTGAAACCGTTAGGCCAATACTGCTCAAGCTACATAATATAATAATTTGGACAGCGCCTCACGTCGTATCATGAGATCGAAAAATCGACGCCGCGTCACATACAGACTGGTCACTGATTCATATAAAACATAAATGATTACAGAAACAGATGCAGAGGCCCGGACCCACGGACAGTAGCGTCACTGGATTATTATAAATTCATGACTTAGATATGCTCATAAACGCGATCCTATTTCATCATTATAACTTAGTAGACCAAGTTGCACTTACATCGATGATTTATTTAGATAAGCCGAGGTCGTTCTCACCATTCAAAACCATCTCACGACATACCTGTTGACAATGGAATATAACATTAATTTCATAATAAACTTACGTAAAACCTTTGTACATTAATTCCTCAAATTTTAAAATGCTTCATAGATTCGAGAGCTTTTAACGCAACAATATTGTAACTGAAAAGTTCATTGTGATCTGTCAGAACTGTTTCTTTAAGATTTTACATTTTTGGCAGCGTTCAAAAAGAGTAAGGAAAGATGTGTAGGATGACATATCTATATCCATATCTATTTCTATCTATATCTATATCTATATAAATATATAAAACAAAGTCGTGTTAGTTACACCACTTATAAGTTATAACTCAAGATCGACTGTACAGATGTTAGTTATCACTTTTTGGTGGATTCTTCTCCGCTCCGAATAACAGAATAAGTAATAAAATATCGGATAAGTTATCGAATAACAATAAATAAGTTAATTAATTTGACGAATGCAAACAGCATGTGGTGCCAGTTGACAAAACTACGCATCATTTTACGTCAAATTCGTGTCAGTCCAAGAAATTTCGATCTTGAGGTGAATGAGGAGATGAATAACCAGGCTTTGATCTTGATCAAAGACATATGCTACCTCATCAAAACAAATTGTATATCAGAAAGTGCTTTAACATGCAGTATCGCAATATTGGCGCTAATGAGAAGAGGCCTAATGTGTAAAACTGCCATTCTTCTTTTGCAATGGCAAGCAATAAAACATTTCTGTACTTTCAAAAAAGTTGTATTAATGTTATCAGCTTAATGGAGTCCTAAAATAAGTTTAACTAAAGTAACAACGATATTATTAGACTGCAAGGCGGAACGAAATTAGCCGAGTCTAATTATAAAAATGATAATTTTATGTGAATTCAGGTTACAAGGTATATGGCCTTCATGTAACGTGGGAATGAGCCGTAGGGCCCGGCGCCTGCGCAGGATATCCGCCGAGATCTTACTGGTTTTTCACTTAGGTCAACCACACCTTAGGGCTACAAATAGGTTTAATATAAATTCTTTCAACGTATATATTTAAGAAGTTTAAGAAACATATATTGTTAAAAGTAAAATAAGAACAAAGCTCAACGAAGAAGGATCGCAATACAGCGAGCGCTACCAGCATTAAAGGTGTACCACAGGGACCAAACTTTAAATTGGTTTGAATTTTCTATTTATTCATTTTAATTATTATTATTAATATTTTAATTATTATTATTAAAATGTAGGTTTAGAATATTATAAATACTGAATATTTGTGTCAGTGTGTGTTGGCCTAGTGGCTTCAGCGTGCGACTCTCATCCCTGGGGTCGTAGGTTCGATCGCAGGCTGTGCACCAATGGACTTTCTTTCTATGTGCGCATTTATCATTCGCTCGAACGGTGAAGGAAAACAACGCGAGGACACCGGCTTGCCTTAGACCCAAAAAGTCCACGGCGTGCGTCAGGCACAGAAGGCTGATCACCTACTTGCCTATTAGACTACCAAATGATCATGAAGCAGATTCAGAAATCTGAGGCCCAGACGTAAAAAGGTTGTAGCGCCATTGATTTATTTTTTTTATATTTGTGTGTTTGAAATAAATAAGAATATTTAATGTATGTTAATTACAAATCCCAACAATCTCAGTTCATCTAAGTTATTTCCAATCAATTGCAAGGCAATAAACAATCAGTGACCGCTACTGTCTCTTTTGTTAACCGTAATCCAACGCTTCTAATACAAGCGAATAGGGTCCAAAGTCCTTCACCCCAAACTCATAATTACTTTAGCCTTTACCATTTACACATGCAGTTATCCTGACCTTTATGTTAATGTAAATAGAGTTGGCATTTGTTTTGTCACGTGTCTCTATTCATGTCGCTTAGGGCATGGACACGCATATCTTTGTATCTTGAGGTGATACGGAGTGAATTCATTAACCGTCGGCAGTATGTGTGTAAATAGAACGGAAGCTGTGTACATAAGTCTCTCTGACAGTTCGCTTTATGGTGCTCCCTTTGCTTTTATGGTGTCTGAACACAGCTAGATGTCTGGATAACGCTATAGGGATGTACGGAAAATTATCGTAATAGCTTCTATTTAGAAGTTTGGTGACTGGTCGTAATTGAATTCGTGTATGCGGTGATGTTAGTTGTTTCGACTGTGTTTGCGTGTTGTTCCCACGAGAATGTAAGTGCGTGCTCCTAATTCACCATGCCTCCTGCAATGACAAATCTTTGTTTTTAATTTATTTTATTATTATTTATTACTAAGGATGTCATGTGGAACATGGTGTAATGGTTGCAGCTCCTTACAAACGTTGTGTAAAACAAAAAACTTGGCGATTAAAAACTGTGGCGGAGAGTTTATTGCCAGTTCTTCTCTTCCGTTCTACGCCCTTGATTTGAGAACTGGCAGTATTCTTTTCTGGCGTTCATAAGTGTACATTGTGTTACCTACATGAATGAATGATTTTTGACTTTTTGACAGCACCGGCACCGTCTTTTGTTTTATCAAGTGTCTCAATACGTAATCAATTAAAAACATATTAGGAGATTACCTAACCTACCTCTACGATATAGTAATTTCTATAGAAATATTAATAACGAAACTAATAGCAAAATGTTGAGATTAATTCCAAGGCTGGTTAGTCGTTATTACAAATAAATATATTACGAAACATGCCAAACAATAATTATAATGTTTAGACTAACTTTCATACTACCAACATTTTTTACTACTGAAAAAAATTTTTTGTGCTGAATTCAAAACGCAACGCCAATCAACGCGGGTACTTCACTCCAATAGTTAAAAACGTCGTTAGCGTGGTTTTAATTGAATACGGTGAATTTTTCATACTCGTAATTAAAAATTAAAAATAACCCCTAAATCAACGGGATACGTTTATAATTTAAGCTGGCAGTTATGACCTTTAGTCGTCTGCGCGGTTGAAAATGCAGGAATGAAAAATTCATCCCACTTGAAAAATGAAGGCTGCGGTCCTCGAGACGCTCTTTGTCTCATTTTATCTCTACGTGGGGTTTCAGTCGGGGTGAACGACCGGTGTGTTGCGGTAGGTCGGAAAATCACGGTGACGTCACTGATGCGACGGAGCGGTGTATGACGTAAGCTGATTCTTATCTGCCTCGGACAAGAGTAATAAACTAGATTTGATCGGATAATGAGCTAGATAATGGCTTAATGTATATAGTTATATTGTGAATTTACACGGAACTTGTGTACAGTGAGAAGTGGACCGGAAATAATAATTTGAAAGATCTGAACATACAACTAGGTAGCGATGTTTGCTACTGTGTTAAGAATATCTTAAATAATAAAACAGATTTAATAGATAGTCAAATAATTCTAAATTCGAATACTAATAATTAGAAATTAATTAATTAAAACAAATTTTAAATGCTGCTAGCATTAATGGTACAAACTCTTTAAATTTGTTTTATTAATAAATATTTGTACAGCACAAGTGTGCCTTTTCCAAACAGACTCGATAATAATAGAACATTGCAAAAAATACAATGGATAAAAGGAATGCATTCAAAACTGTTCCATTTTTATAATAGACTGCAGATGTAGGGTACAATACCGAGACACAAATACTGGGACTTTGCAACTGGCACAAATTATTTGCATGAATAATGCTTGCGAAGCCGAGTTATACATAAATGTCATTATCGATTTCTTCTTACATGAAGCCCTTATTTGGGAAATCATATGCTTGAAGTTTTTTTTATGTACATAATAGAGGCAAACGGGCAGGACGCTCACCTGACGATAAGTGATACCGCCGCCCATGGACACTCTCATTGCCAGAAGGCTCGCAAGTGCGTTGGCGGCCTTTTAAGAATTGGTACGCTCTTGAAAGACCCTAAGTCGAATTGGTTCAGAAATACTTTTCACCTAAGCCAAACTAAATATTAATAAAATCATAGTTTTCCCGCCGAAAATTTTCTTATTCCTCCTTAGATAATCTATAGATGACAATCATTTGAAATACACTGCAGCATAGGAGCACTCTGTATGACTTCTATATCCTGGCCTCTTCTCTCTCTTTTACATGTGTCTAAAATATGCTCTTTCTTTATGATATTCACCATATTCCCGTACACAATTGTAACCAGAAATAAATGCAGTTTTAATTCTAAAAAACTCGTTCTCGGAGTCTGTCACAATCACGCAACTGGCCTGAATAAAAAGCAGTTAATAAACAATACTGTGGTGGTAATATATTGTGTAATAAGTGCCATTATTCTCGGCTCAGCAGGTTGACAAAAAAAATTCAAAAGGGGATTGAAAGCTACGGGAGGCCAGTTATTGCACTGAGCGATTGAGTTATTACGATTCAAAAATATTTCTGTGTATAAAAGTCTAATGATTTCACTTTATAATTTAGAAATATTTTAAATGTAATTTATCTAATTAAAATAATTAGGTTTCCCATCTAATTGATTTTAATATATTAAATATTACATATAACATGTGTTTTATGAACATCCAATTAAAAAGTGCTTCATAATACGAAGCTAAAAATATTGTTGAAATCATTATTTTAAAATGAACTAAAATGCCAGTTATTCCAGATGGATTTTTGTAGTCATTAAATGAGTCCTTAAAAGTCGATATTGCATAATGTTATACGTGTATGTGCGTTCATATTTTGAACCAAGAAATAGAAATGAATGCGTCACATGTATGGGGTTATGTTAATACTAATGACAAAGCGACTTTTAAGTCTCAACAAAACTGATCTCAAAACAATGACAGGGACAATTACGCGCCACTGTCTCTTAATCATTTGTCCTAGGCGCGACCGATGGGCCAATTGCAGAGGCTGTTTCAATCACCCCCGTAGTCTTGGAATGCGTGGATGTGGGTAACCAACGTACAGAAATCGGAGCAGTGAGGTCGCTCCGTGAAGCCTTCGAAGTGCCCAGGAGACTTCTGTGCTTCTGGAAGGCTAGGCTTAGTTAGGACTTTACGTACAGCAGACCTAATATGAGAGCCTAAGTCCACCAACCATTAAACATTATCTACCCTAATGACAGATATAATAGTTAAAAAAACACATATATTGGATAAAGTAAAGCTTACAAAACCAGCATTCTAGCCCTCAAATAACAAGTACACTTCCAATGCATGGGTGCTCCAGATAACAATGGTTTTGCTCATGGCGATGTAATTTGCAAAGGGTTGGCTTTTGTTGCCAAGAAGCAAACTCTTGGCAATGATTTCAGAGCCCTCTATTGGGAGCATGAGAGCACTAGATGGCACCCTCGTTACATGAATAGGGAAGGTGTTAAGATTTTTTTAGTCTAGACCAAGAGTATTGCTAAGGGCTCTGTCCAATTACTTCTATTAATTAAACGGCATTAGTTTGATGATTGCTCAGACAGTCACAATAATTGTTTCGCTGGCAGCTGAACCCAGGTCGTTGTGTACTGCTGACATACATAAGTGGTAATTTTCTCATTAGTCTTTGTATGTGATAAGCTTATTCATACACATTCTATCCATGCTTTTCTCCATATCTTGGTCTTAAGTACTAACGTAGTCCTTTAGTTTGTTAGACTGTTATGTTTGCCTATGAGTGCTTGTCACATTAAATATTGTATATTATTTTTCTTAGACTGTAGAGCAGTGTTAGCCTAGTGGCTTCAGCGTGCGACTCTCATACCTGAAGTCGTAGGTTCGATCCCCGGCTGTGCACGAATGGAATTTATTTCTATGTGCGAATTTAAAATTTGCTCAAACGGTGAAGGAAAACATCGTGAGGAAACCGACATGTCTTAGACTCAAAAATTCGACGGCGTGTGTCAGGCATTGGAGGCTGATCACCTACTTGCCTTTTAGATTGAAAAATGTTCATGAAACAGATTTAGAAATCTGAGGCCAAGACCTAAAGAGGTTGTAGCGCCGCTTTATTTTTGTACCGAGCGTTGCAAAGCTTTTATAAATAAACGTAGCTAAGACTAATATTTTTTATTTTTTATATTTTTGTATGTAGCAATGCGTGATAAATCCTGGGCACTCAGTATCACCCAATAAACACTCCACGTGATACCGACAGACATGCAACAGAGTTCTAAAATAACAATCATAAACAGAAACCATAAAGCGAACAGATGTTGCAACAACAGGAACTCAAGCAAAACGGCATGTCCTGTAGACTATTCACGTGATACGGCGAATAGAATCTCTTTTATTGATGGTATAACTCAGTGTTTCCCAACGTTGAGCCCACGCCCCACAGGCAGGGAATTTGATTCTTAAGAAAGACATTTTTTGCACGTTGCCGGCTTTTTAAGAATTGGTACGCAGTTCGAATTGGATTGGAAATACAGTGGGCAGCTGGTTCCACTTAGTGGAGGTGAGCGGCAAAAACTGCCTTATGTATTGGGGTATTGAACCAATACTCCGAAGTGGCTATACATAGTTACTTTATATTATTAACTATTTATAGTCAAACAAGTTTCTTGTGTTTTGGCAAAAAAAATACAATCACGGCAACTAATGAATAAAACAGACCATAATACTTTGGTCGACAGTAAAACGAAAAATAAAATTTGCATTCTTTTAAACTGTTATTACGAGTATAAGCTTCAAACTGAATTAACTGCAAGTGCATGGGTATCGCATGTTTTGTTTTCATATCGTCATTGCGTCACGTAATCTGATCTCATGATATTATTGTAATTTCCGCCTTATATATTAAAAATATTTTGTACATGATTTTGTATTAATTTATTTGTAAATACAAACAAATAAATACATATGTATATTGTATATAAATAAACAAAAAAAATGTTTTTTAAGTACAATTATGGTTCCTAGAATTTGTTCCTATTGGATCATTTGCTAATTTTATATTGAGTATTTTTGTTTAGTTACAAGTTCTTTATTAAATTTTATGTTTAGATTATCTAGCAGTAAAACCGCCCATTTCTATCAGTTGTCTTCATTTATTAAATTTTTTTTCTCCTGATTTGTGTATTGTCATATAATAATATTAATAATAACTCTGATGTTATTATTATTATTATTACACCTCCCTCAGACTATTTTTAATTATGATAATTGACAAACTATAAAGTCAGTATGACCGCTTTAATTCATTCTAATAAAAAGATACCAGTTATCCAGTTTAAACAGCAACATTAAATGAACAGTATTGTAAATTATTAAAACGTTTTCAATATCTTAAGTACTTTAACGTTGCAACAGCCCTATACAATTTATTAAGTAAGGTAATCTTTTAAGGTACATTGTAACATATCGACGCATAATTTAAAAAAAAATCTACTTCAGTACATTATCGCAATGAGATTAGTCTGTCATACAACATAAACTATCAATTTATTGCGGTCAGACGGTGACTAATATCTTGAAGGACGATACTAGAAATCATATTTTGTTTATATTATTCATATAATAACTAACATTACAAATAATGACAATGTGACTGTCGTCCCTCCGTACCTACTGGTTTAAAAAAATACCGTAAGGGTTGTGTACGCAACAAATCACCAAAATATTTTGGTGTTTTTTGACGTAAAAGCATAAGACCGATGGATCGGTAAATTCAATAGTTTGAATTAAATTACTGTTTGAAAATTAATGAGTCTTGTGAAATGTGGAATTATCAATCCTCGAAACTTTTTCGAAAAATATATGTATGTATGTCTTAGACCTTATAGTAGCACAAACTGGCAACCAAAGTCCTGACTTCCTTTTATCTTAACAATATAAATAAGAAGTGACAGTGTTCTTTTAAAGTTTTCATCCAATCTCATAAGGCCCTTTACTAGAAATGAGTCATACGAGACAACTACGGAATATCTAAATATAGATCATGTGTAGTTGACCTTAATACGCGTCAAATTGCAAGTTTATGTTAAGCGATAGCGGTAATAAAAATATGGCTTAAGCAACATCTAGATTATTTGCATCTTCTACCGCATTAACCATGGAGAGTGTTCAGAAGTGTTGTTCGGACTAATGCAGCTGAGTTTCATCATCGGACGTCAAGGCAGAATACAAAATACAAAAAAATCACCTCAACGTCCGTCGTTCCACAACTCAACGTTCCTTAAGGCAGTTTTTGCTGCGCACAACCATTATGTGGAACCAATTCGATGTAGGGTCCTCCAAGAAAAGAGGGTACAAATTCTTAAAAGGCCGGCAACGCACTTGCGATCCTTCTGACAATTTGAGTGACTATGGGCGGCCGTATCACTTAAAATCTGTTGAGCCTCCTACCTGTTTGCCTCCTTTTCAATAAAAATGATGCCAGCGTTAAAGGTACACTGCCTCAGGGACCAAACTTTTTTAATTATTAAATTATTAATTACTTATATTATTACTATGTAGGTTAAGAAAATTGTAAATACTGTGTATTTGATTGTTATGATTACTAATAAACTGAGTTTTTAGTACAATGGGATTTGCTTGAACTAAACTAGTGACCTGCTAGTGTTACATGACGCGTAATATTTAAATCCTTTTACGATAAGTAGATTGTAGAAAGGGATAGGAATATAATCTATTTCACTTTTCATTGCATTATAAAGCCCGTAAAATAACACTTAATAATGAGGGCGTAAAAAAAACACTTGAATAATGAGGGCAACGGGCTGCTTTATCCGATCTCTTATTGGGTTCTTCTTCTACTTTTTATTACTAAAACATTTTTTAAACGACACACGATTAAATTCTTTCATATCAAAATAACGTTTGATGAATCAAAGCAAATGCTTTGAGTGTCTAACGGGGAAATGTGTGGACCCTACCGAAATATTTCTTTTTTATAGAACAGGGGGCAAACGGACAGGAGGCTCATCTGATGTTAAGTGATACCGCCGCCCATGGACACTCTCAATGCCAGAGCGCTCGCGAGTGCGTTGCCGGCTTTTTAAGAATTGGTACGCTCTTTTCTTGAAAGACCCTAAGTCGAATTGGTTCGTAAATACTTCAGTGGACAGCTGGTTACATAAAGTGGCGGTGCGCAGCAAAAACTGCCTTGAATAACGCTCAGTTGTGGAACGGCGGACGTCGAGGTGATACGGGTGGAATTTCGTATTCTGCCTCGACGTCCGATGATGAAACTCAGCTGCAGGTATTAATCCGAACAACTCCTCTGAACACTCCATGGTAAATGCGGTAGAAGATGCAGAGTGACCCCACATCTCTACGCAACGCCAAAGGATCAAGCCATGGTCATAAGTTCATTTTATCCAGAAAAGCTGTAATGTGTAATAGTAACACCCTATGAGAAGAAATATTTTTCGTATTATTCCTATTTTTATATACACTTCGCTTTATACTAAGTATTGGACGGTACGGTGTACGGTCTTTTGTCATGTATGAATGTTACGTCTGTGTACTGTAAAGATAAAATCGATTTTTTTTAGAATTAGTTTTACACTTGATGAACATGGCTTTAGTAACTGTTTTTATATTTTTGTTGTAAAAATGTAAATAATTTTACGGCTCGCTGATGTTTGACAGAAGTTGTATAAAGTGAAAGTCATATTTCCTGCGGAAATTTTTTGTTATCTCTCATAATTACTAAATTTTTATTTTAAATTATAGTTTTTTACAAGTTACATAAGGCATGGTATTCACAAAAGTCTACTATACACATACAAATAATACATCAATTTGTTGTAATTGTTATGGAATAGACTATTAAGTTATTAATGGGAACCCTGACACAGATATTTTTTACTTAAAATGGTTCTCAAATCTTACACATGATAATGTATTGTTTATATTGAATAAAACCATTTTTTTTTATTCCTGGCAACAACCAAACAGTCTATTATTATGAAAACGATCATGACAACACATTATTATAGAATTTACAGAATGAACTCTAGATTAAATATTCTATTCCATAGACAATTCAGAGACAAGCCTGGATATTTTATTTTCGCAAATGCTATGCATTATGGGCTATTCAAATGTTGTCTTAATGTAAATTCTTTACCATATTTTGCTATCTTAAGACTTCAGATCTAAAAGAAACGTTGACAGTGCCTTGTGCATAAAGAATGTATCGTAAATATAAAGACAGCAAAACGATTTTATCTTTTTAAATAATTTAACTATACGTTTATAGATTTACCATAGACAAGTTTCATCATCGAATGTCGAGACAGAATACGAAATTCCACCCGTATTACCTCGACGTCCGTCGTTCCACAACTGAGCGTTTTTAAGGCAGCTTTTGCCGGGTAACACCAGCTGCCCACCGATGAATTTCCGAACCAATTCGACTTAGGGTCCTTCAAGAAAAGAGCTTTGGCAATGTCAGTGTCTATGGGCGTCGGTATCACTTAACACCAGATGAGCATCTTCCCCTGTCACATAAAATTATAGCATATTGCAAGAATAATGAGAATTGCTATTGTAGTACTGCGCACGCGACCTTGGAGTGATATCAAAATTGCATCTTTATTGATGCATTATTCGCATTAATTCAATAAACGCAGCAGCCCACAATGATGCACAATAGAAACATGAGTCTCTATTTTGGTACAATTGTTCGATTACATACATATATCTGAGTGTTGAATAGCTAAAGTTATCGTCGAAAAGTTGCAAAACCCTCTAGAAAAATTTACTGGAATTACGAGAATCTGAGGTCTGATAATATATACTATCAGACCTTAGATTTATTTGTAGTTACATTTAATGAATTAAATATTGATTATATATTATATGTGACCAAATTAAGAAACAGCAGGTGGTACATGGCAGAGAGTGGTGCAGTGCAGACAGGAATGGCGGCATTTGAGCGAGGCATTTGCCAAAAAAAGGGCCCACACCTTAGAAAAATGATAGCAAACATATGTTTAAGTGTAAAATTCCTTGTTTAATGCTCAAGAAGTTTGCCGGTATCTGTAGATGAACACAACATGATTAAGGAGGATTTCTTCCAAGTGGAAACGCATTAGCAAAATGGGTGTTCATGGATTACGATAGTTGCCTTTTACGCTCGACTTGGAGCCTCCAATTGCCCCCGTATTAAAAAAATCCGCGTAAGAATTTGAGGGTATCGCCAATAATAAACTGAGCAATAAAATATTAATATCCAAAATACGGCAGGAATAAACTGCAAGATGTTTGCAAATGTAAGTGCGACGCGCTCGTAAAACGGAGCTCTTAAGATATGCTATAATGTATTTTATTGATACTGAAGAAAAAACATCACATACAATTTATTTTCTTCGTTATTTCATGTCCAATCGACAGATTATTCTGTCCGTATCCGAAACACGAATGTCGCAACTTAAAGGCCGGCAGCGCATATTCACTCTGGCAATGTGAGTGTGTAGGGCGGCAGTATCACCTCACATCAGGTGAGCCCCTTTTTATACCAAAAAACTTGAAATCGCGTGGTGCCAAAACTAAAAATTTTAAGTCGGTATCGCCATTTTTATAAAACTGAACACTATTAACAGAGGCGCTGGACAGAAACCGGTGGAAACAGATAGTTTGCTCCAGGTGTTTCCTTTCTGACCAAGACGCTAAGACAAGACCTGCCGACTGATGAAAGTGAGATCGCTATTATTAATGCAAGTTAAATACCAGCGCGGAGGGATGGATTACACGAATATCGAAACGGAATGAGTCCAGAGACGCTGTGGACCAATCACAATTAAGCGACGCGTTGGATCGTTTCCTTTTTCAAGCGGAGAGGAATGTAGGTAAATCACCAGATAAAAACATTATACCGTTATTTTTTAATGCAAAAAACTTTTACTACTAACAACGTTTACTAAGCTAAATTAACTTTCCATAAGTTTACGCTCTATATCAACAGGTCAACGAACTAAACTACAGATTAGTTAGACTTAATTCATACATTTTTTGCTCAAAAGGCAAAAAACTATTTAGACTTTACATACAATTTTAATGAATGTTAAGAATTCAAAGAAAAATGAATTCAGTATTACTCTATGGACTTTAAATAGAACCTTAACAAGCGTCTGGGTAAAAGTAAATGTAGAAAATATTTCCTTTGCATATAAATATAATATTATATGATAATAATTTTTATCTTTGTATCAAACAACCGTTCAGGTATGTAATATATGTTCACTTTGGAGTAGAGACTCTTAGGCCGTGGGGTTCGTGGCACTAATTAAAGATTTAAGTTGGCTGGTATGTAGTACCGGTGACCCTAGAGCTGGTGCTTTCCTCGCTCAACGAATAAGTATCGCAGCGAAGAAACGTTTTTTTATTATTATACTTATAATATGTAGGTTAGGAATATTGTAAATACGGTATATTTCGGTATTGGAAATAAATGTTATAATTTCAATAACTCTATAATATATAATAATATAGAATTCGTTACAGCACGTTAGTGTTAAGTACTACCAATGTCATGTGTAAACAACTAGAACACAATATATACACAGGCTAGATTAATGTCAAAAAAAAAACAAATTTACAATAAAATTATTTTAAACTAGTAGACTCGGAGCGTTGCTGTGGCTAAGATTTTTGTTATATTACATAGTAGTAAACTATTCAAGAGAAATGGCAGGAGAACACCAATCCACCATGCTTTTTTGGTAGTTATGCCATTAAATTGTAGCTTATGTGAAACGTTGGTATTATTATATTTTGATAAGGATGTATACCTAGGTACGAATAAAGAGCCTTTTCTAGCGGTGGTATTTTAATAAAATTAATAAAAGGACGCTTATTGTGACGTAACTATAAAAGATAGAGACATGCTGTCGCGACATTTTTTATACATAGTGATGTGTCCCAAAAAATTTGAATACATCATTTTATTCTATCATTAATAGTTTTCGCAGCGCACGCGATTGAAAGAAGTTTTTTGTTTATTTTTTTTACACCTTGGGTTAGATTATTCCAGTTTTAGTAAGCATCCCTAATGTATCCCCCATAGCCTATGTCACTCGGGAATAGTGTAGCTTGCCAACGTTGAAAGAATTTTTGAAATCGGTCCAGTAGTTTCGGAGCCTATTCATTTCAAACAAACAAAAAATCAAATCTTTCCTCTTTATAATATTAGTATAGACAAATGCACAAATAATACAGTTTTCAAAGTTCGTTCCGCTTAGCGCATCTCAGATAAACATTGCGTATGATTACATCATGAGTAACGGAAGTTTTCTAATATTTAACTATGTAATTTTGAATAATTACCACTTCCAATGTTCTGAGCATGACGTTTTTGTGGCATTTTTAATTCTACAGACCAGGAACGAAAAATAAGAAACTTAATAAACCGGGATTTAAAAGATATGGAATATAGAAAATACCGCAACCTTTGGTTACTGTCTTTCAGCAGGGAGATGAGAATGTACATAATACGAAAGTAGAGAGAGATATGCTTTCATGGAATGAAATCACTTTTTGATTGGCTAAACTTACTATTTTGTCATCATGTGCCACAATTAATTGATTAACCAATTAATTATCTTTTTTAATAAATTGTAAATAAATAAATAAAGAAATAAATATGTTTATTATGGAACATAAGATACATGTATCACTTATTCCACGTCATTAAATTTGAATTTGTAGGCATCCCTACTCATCGGCAAAGAAGACAGGGTGTAGGCCGAGAGAAAAAGCCGGCGTAAAAAACTCTCGATACTCTTTTAAAATAGCAAATCATCAAACAACACTTATTGTAAATTCGTGGTTAAAACTGAGCCACAACGCAAATATCTATACTTAGATAAATACTACTACAACTAACTAATTATGTGGTGGTGATCCACCGGAACCAGAAGGATTTTGAAAGTGGTCTATAAAAAAAATTATAACCTTGTTTTACTAAACTTCAAAGTTTTTACTGCGATCGCTCAATTGCGAATTCTTGCCTTTAAAAACTCAATAAAACTAGAAGCAAAAAATAATGCATGCTCCAATTCCCCAATAGGAATGGACTAAACATAATAAAAACAGATAATACTGACAAATATTAATCGAAGTACATAAGTCCAATTTTAGGGTGATTATTAGAATTATTAGTCAAAAATTTATAATATTAGTCTAGCTTTACTTTTTACATTTTAAATGTAAATATTTGTGTGTTGGAAATTAATATTATATATATATATATATTGGTTTGTGTACGCTTTAAAAAATTATTGCATAATATACAATCCGCATCAAGGATTGTTTTTATTTATTTTTTTTATCATACTTTTTTTTTCACAAGTATTGCAAACTTAAACTTATATGAAATGTTTTCTTTGTTTTGTTTCTCATATCTCAACCATTCAATTACAATGTGCCACAGCGAAGCGTGGCAGGGAACAGCTAGTATGGAATAATTCTATATATATTATATGTATTTAATAAGAAGAATTAGTTACATCAGTGGTTATACAGTCCAGGGACAGATTTACCTCCAATAAAATACTTTATTCGTATCCATACTAATTCTATAGCAATAAATAAACAATAGCTTGAATTCATCACTTCCAAAATCTGCCTCATCAATAAGCGCATCTTAAGTGCATCGACTCCGTAACACCAGTTGCACAATTCTTTTGAATATTCAATTGGTACTTAATAGAACGCCTTTCGAGGCCGAAGCTAATCTCAAATTCAATTTTAAAATCAACATTTACATGCCAGTTATATACAAAGGTCTGTTTGGGTCTTAATCATTAGAAGTCGTAAATTATAAGCCATTTTGCACGCCTCATTAGCGGAGCGGAGGCAGTGCTCTACTCTCGACATGTCAAAAAACCCAGTCTTTCGAAACTTGAATGACTTTTTTCTCACTAATATAACACTTACAGGATAATACGAGTGCACTAAAATCGAGTTAAATAATCTATCAAGCACATATGGTATTTTTTATGAACAATTATTTTGTTTAACATAGTAAATAATAACATTAAAATCAATCATTCTTGGACGTCCGTCAGTCTGTGTTTATGGATCCATGTATGTGGCAGAGAAATTGGTCGAAAAATTTATCGTACCAGAATACTTTTTTCTTATTATATTAAGTTATACCATGGGCGGATTCCTAGTTAATGTTAGCGTTCTAAGTACTGTCGTTTAATTATAATTTGTAAAAAACTAAAATACGACTGTGTATTTGTATATCTATATATACATTTATTTTAGAATTTTTATTTTAAATGTGAATGACCGCTATGAGGCGTGCACTTTTGGATTTTTCAAACTTTTTCAGTTTTGACTAGCACCAAACAACATTTGTTCTGAAAGGATGTAACATCACGATCTAGCCTAACACTAGTTTAATTAATAATTTAAAACTAACCTAGTTTACTAAAAAAAAATACGTGTGGCACTCGGGGACTGCCGCGGTAAAGCTATTGCATAGCATTTTTTATAAACTCATGCAATATTATTATTTATTTATTTTTTGCAGTATTTTTTTCCCTTTGATATTATTTCAATCTACCACTCTACCACACCCAGACTAACACGCATATCCGATCACGCTAAACTGATGTGAGACGCAGTATGCGTTCTCTCCCGCTCTAACGCGTATTGGCCGCACCTATATTACGTCATCGTGTGTTAGGTTTATTTCGTTACGGAATTTCTTGATTCGGTCGCCGCGCTCAAAGGCCGCGATAAAATCTATGCAATAGCTTTAAAGATATTTAACATAAGAAAGTGTCCAATAACACTACTTAGAGTTTCTATAAAGGGAAATACACTCTGTTATTATGTATTTTAATACAATTATTAATAATAAATAGTTACAATGTCACACAGATACCCAAAACGCACTATAAGCGTTAATGCAATCAATGCTTAGTCTTATTATTCCATTGTGTACCACGAATCAAAGTTATCATGTAAGGGGTTTTAGCTGTAAGATTATAATTATATTAAAGGTAGTCTAATATCGGCCACCATAGTGATAGAGTCTAATATCGACCACCATAGTGATAGGGTCTAGCATCGACCACTTTAGAATAAGAGTCTCATATCGACTATAAGTTAAGAATACTAAGTGTAATTTACTTAATAAAGTTTTCCTTTTTAAAAAAACCTTTGAATACCGTCGCGATTTGACTGGCGCAGCCGGTAGGATATCCGTCGTAATCCTGTGCCTGTGAAGACTAAAAATCAGTCTGAGTGTAGGGTTGCGCGTGTGTTTTTACGCATTTAACGGATATTTTACGACCAAATAAATTAGTCATTATTGATCGCGTAATTCGACGGTTAAAGGCAAAAAGTGAAAGAAGATTCAGCAGTTATAAATAGAAGAAATGGGTTGCAGACTTATGTGAGTAAACCTCTTCGCATTCCAACCTGTCCCATTTTATTTCCGTTTGACTGTGTATTGTGTAAAATAGATTTAAGTAATTTTAAGTTGATAAAGATTTTAATTGAAAACAAAAGAAAATTATATTGAATTAGTAAGTAAGTAAAGAATATAAATTTAAAACTTTTTAATTAATTGTAATAAATATTTTTTCTTAAAAATGCAAGAAATACGCACTATTCCAACTGATATTCTAAATATCATACCTAAGTTCGATGGGGAACAAAAACTATTAAATTTATTTTTAAATAAAAGTGAGTATGTCATTAGAGCCTTTAGGCCAGAACGTCCGAATATTGCACAAGATATATACATATTTCATGTTATAACTAGCCGCCTTAGAGGTAAGGCAAGTCACTTGATTAGCGAGAGACAAGACATCAATAATTGGGAGGAGCTAAGAACAACTCTTATCCAACATTTCGGAGATCCTAGAACTGAAGAATGTATTTCAATTGAGTTAGAAAATATTAAAATTAATCAAGGTGAGTCATATTTAAGTTTTTGTAATCGAATCCAAAGCGTCCGTAGCACATTATTTTCGAAAATCAATTTAATAGAGGACGAGAATATTAAGAACGCGAAGATGAATATATATAACCATACATGTTTAAATGTTTTCCTTTTCAATTTGCCCGAAGATATGATACGCGTTGTCCGATTACATAGATGTACAACTCTAGAAGACGCGCTCAGTGTAGTAATGGAAGAAGTAAATTTCCTTAACCAATATAAATCACGGAGTGTTAATAGACAAAAATATACTCAAAATATTAATGAAAAAAATAATTTAACACAAAATAATTTTCCACAAAATAATTTACCACAAAATAATTTATCACGAAATAATTTTTCACAAAATAATTTTAATAAGTTTAATCAATTACCCCAATACCAAAATAAGCCTCCAATGAATTTCAAATTCGGAATACAATCACAACAACAACCTCAAGGATTTAAACCTAATTTCTCTAATTTTAAATTCGGTACCAACCAAAAGCAAGGGATATATAATCCTAATAATTCACAATTTAAGTTTGGTGGTGGACCACCTCAATTTGGATACAGGCAATTCCCCCAAACAACGAATCAACAACAATTTAAATTTGGTATCCCACAAAATCACCAACCAAAACCGGTACATAGATATGATAACGATGTATCGATGCGAACGGCGCCTCAAGCTAAGCCAAATTTTATGACACCAAGAACATCAAATAATTTATTTTATACAAATTACATGAACGACGATATGAATAATTACACAGATGACGATCATGAAACATTTTATACACACGAAGATAATTATCCCTATGAATATTATAATATAGATCCGAATGATTTTACACCAGATAATTATTGTCAATTAGAACAAAATTCAGAAGAAGCGGTTGACACCTCAGAACCTGAAAATTTTCATACACAAGCCTCAATAACCGACAAACCGAAGTAATACAATTAAATCATCACGGTGCTTTAAAGTTGCCACATATTGAAATTCCCGAAATAAATAGTAAGTTTATGATAGACACAGGTAGTTCAAGATCCTTTATAAGTCCTAAAATAGTAAATAAGTATTTGACAGAATTTAAATATTATGAGCCATTCGAAGTCGTGAGTACACACGCACAGAGTCACCATAACGAAGTAATTTATATACCTCTCTTTAAAACTTTTTGTAGTACAGATTATCATAAATTTTATATCTATAATGTGGATAGCGATTATGGCGGTTTAATAGGATCAGACTTATTAAAACAACTTGACGCTAATATAGACATGAAAAATCAAATTTTAAAAACTCGTGACACAAGAATACCAATTATTTATAGTCCACCAATTGCAATTCATGTTGATGCACGATCTGAAACTCGTGTTAAGGTTCCTGTTAATCTTCCTAATGGACAAGCAATATTAAATTCAATTAATTTTGGTAAAGGTATAAGAACACCATCTGCTCTTGTAAAATGCGAAAACGGTTATGCTACCACTATAATACAGAATTCATCAGATAAAAACTATGAAATTAAATTCACTAAACCTCTAATAGTTACAAGTTACAATGAAGAAATAATTAATATAAATAATACTCAAACAATTCATGATTATAACATTGATAAAATTCTGAAACAAAATTTGTCTAAATTACGTTTTGAACATATGAATGAGGAAGAAAGAACTAAAATTTTTAATTTGTGTTTTGAATATAGAGATATTTTTTACAGCGAGCATATACCATTAAGTTTTTCTAATCAAGTTAAGCATAAAATTCGTACAACTAATGAAGACCCAATTTACGTAAAGCCTTATCGTCAATCTCCAGCCGAAGCTGTTGAAATTAGGAAGCAAATAGATAAACTTTTAAAAGATAATGTAATACAAAACCAAACCAAATATTAATATACCCATGGTTTAAAAATAAACTTTCAGTTAAAATTCGTTCACATCCCAAGCAAAAGATTTTAGAGGTTCACTTACCCCTAGATAATTCCGAGTTAATAAAAAAATTTCTTAAAGAATATATTAGACCCAAAATTAAATACTTTATCTATTACGAAAATAAAGCACACCGACAATTATTCACACAAGTATTAATTTCATTATTTAGAAAAGAAACCGTAAAGCTTTATGAATGCACTGAAAGAGTAAAGCCTAGGTATGAAAAAGTTAAGGGTAAAATAAAAAGAAATGTAGTATTGGTAGAAACTAGCACAAAAGATAAAAACGTTCCAATAAAAGACATAAAACGTCCCCCACAGGTTCGTCCTGCTAGTGACCCAAGCAATAACGATCCGGGCCCTTCAACTTCAAAAGGTTGAGAAGAATCCAGGCGTTCTCCCTCTTAGAGAAGGAACCGCTATGATTACGTATGATAAGTGGATAGTAATTAAGACATTAGATATTAAACTTATTAAGGAAGAATTAGAATTTAATATGCATAGGTATATAGAACTAAATAGAATAGTAGAATTACAGTTAAATACCAGTAGCTCTTCGTTAATATACTTCAAGGATGTTAAGCTTCAAGTTAATTATATGTTAAATATCACATTGAACAAATATTCAGAAATTGTACCAATTAATAGACAGAAAAGAGGACTCATTAATCCTTTGGGATCTCTAGTTAAAATGATAACAGGAAATTTGGATTACGATGATGCTATTAAATATGACAACTTAATAAAAAATGTAAAATCTCGTGAACATTCTCTGGAAAAGAAAACTACTGTTATATCCGAAATGATAAGACTTGTTGCAAACTCTACTATAAATATTACAAACAATCTCGAACAATTAAGTGATGCAATTAATAAAATTAATAAAAATATTAAAGACATTTCAATTATTTCACATGTTAACCAAATAACACATATCTATAATTCCTTCTTACATAATTTTCAAATAATTTACACAAAATTGACCGAGATTGAAAACATTTTAGCATTCAGTAGAATGGGCGTATTACATCAATCTATAATTAATACTAATGAACTCATTAATGTACTTAGAATCGTAGAGAAAACAGATAAGCTGATATTTAAAGTAATTCCTGAAAATATTGTAAGAATTGAACAGTCCATGACATTGAAATCGTATTTTAAGAACAATGTTATTACTTTAGTATTAGAAATACCCTTAGTTAAGAAAGAAACTTATTTTTATTATAAAATTGTACCCTTACCTATCACCCAACCTGAAACAAACCTTACCTTAATAATATTACCCAAGTATCCTTACCTTATTGCGAAGGGGTTGAAAGCGAAATCGCTGTCGACACCATGTAAGAATATAGAAGAAGAAATATACCTCTGTGATGAGCTGCAGACCATGGTACCTGTTGAAGACACTTGTATCCTGGACCTGATGAAATATTCTCACAACGTCTCTTGCAAACAAATTCCAATAGAATTCGAAGAAATTAAAGTAGAACTTTTACAGATTAACCGATGGATAATCTACTCTAAATCACCTGTTGATCTGGTTAGAACCTGTGATAATGAAATTTTACATTACACTCTCATAAATACTTACTTATTAACCATAGAAGATAAATGCCAATATAACATTGCAAATCACAATTTAAGAATACATAGCAGTAACGGTGAGAAGCTTATATCTCAAAAGCTGCCGCTAGTAAATTTACCTGAAAATTTGAAAGAAAAGAAAAGAAAAGAAAAATCTTTATTTTTTCTCCACAATCTTACATTGAAATTAACTAAATATTAAGAAACAGATATATTGTCGCAAGGAAACATTATAAGATTGTGAGAGACTGGTGACTGAACTAAGCAGGGCTTGTATCTCAGACCACCAGCCTCTCCCCACATGGTGTAAAAAGTAGCCAGTAACAAGAGTAAATTATTAATAAGGACATTTTACAGATGTAACATGGAGAAAAGAGGTACCTAATTAAAATATGTAGGTGTGCAATCGCGCCGATATAACATCCGTGCTAATTATTATATATATTATTATATATATATATATATTAGTACTTAGATAAATATATATATATTAGTACTTAGATAAATAGATAACAGTACATAAATAAGTATAAAAAATAAATAGTAAATCAAAAATAAGCTATAAATTGTAAGTTAGACCATTGGTTGGATTAAGTTTTCAGTCTCATCATAGTTGAGACCCTGTATGTAGGCAGTAACCTTCTTTTTACAACTGAAGGATAAGAGTAAGTGAATATTCAGCTTGCGAATTAGTTTGTTGTAAATAAAAGGGCCGAGGTAACAGTAGAAGCGGTGGGAAAAGGCAGTGTAGAGAGAAGGAAGGTGAACAGGGGGTGGGCGGCGAGCAGATCGAGAGGAAGAAGGACTAGGTTTATGTTCGTGATGCTGTTTGAGGGCTGTGTTTCGGATGAACAGTTGACGTACTGTAAGCATCTGAGCTTCCTGATAGAGGGTGAAAGTAGGGAAAAGAATGGGTTTGAATAAGCAAACTTTTAGAAGAGCCCTCTGGGCACGTTCCAGGGACAGCAGATGGGTTTTGGCTGCACCACCCCAAGTGGTGATAGCATATAATAAAACAGATTGACATAATGCTAAATACATCATTCTGACTATATGAGGCTCGGCAACATGACGAATTTTCTTAAAGATAAACATGAGTTTGCGGACTCTACCACACATTTTCATAAGATGGGCCTGAAACGTGAGTCGACTATCTAGTGTGATGCCAAGATACTTAACCGTACAACCTCTCTTCAATGTAGCGCAAGAGCATGGAACAGAAGGAACAGAAGAATGTGTATGGGCAGTTAAGGAATACGGGATTAAGGCTATGGGAGGAGTATATATGGAGAAGGTAAGATAGCAAGTTTTCTCTATATTAAGAGTTAATAAATTTTGGCGCAGCCAACACGAAACGATATCAAATCCGGTCTGTGCATAAGAGAAAGCTTCCCTCCAGCTTTTTGCAGAGAAAACAAGAGCAGTATCGTCGGCGTAAGAGACCAATTTGCTATTAGGTATTTTCAGGGAACACAGATCATTCATGTACACTAGGAACAGCGTAGGACCAAGAATGCTGCCCTGGGGGACTCCGAATTCCACTGGAAGGTAAGAGCTGACATGGCCATCTACCACTACACATTGACTCCGACCGCTGAGGTAACTTTTAAATAAGGAAAGTTGAACTCCTCTCACTCCAAGCGCTTCCAGTTTCTGTAGAAGGATTTGGGCCGAGAAGAAGAAGATCAGTATCCAGAGCAACATTAATCCTGTTAAGCTGAATGGGGTTGATTTAACCAATTTAAAAGTATTATCATACGCCCTACAAAACAGTGAAAATCAAAGTGATAGTGTAGTGAAAACCAATAGTGTCAGTTTAGGGACAATAATTCTATATGTAATTTTAATTTTAAGTCTTATATCCTTTCTGGCATACAAAAAGATAAAAACATGTATAATATTTCAAGGCCGAAACCATCCTCCGAAAAATTGTTCTTCAGATGATTTCGAGCTTAAGGAGGGAAAAGTTACAATGTCACACAGATACCCAAAACGCACTATAAGCGTTAATGCAATCAATGCTTAGTCTTATTATTCCATTGTGTACCACGAATCAAAGTTATCATGTAAGGGGTTTTAGCTGTAAGATTATAATTATATTAAAGGTAGTCTAATATCGGCCACCATAGTGATAGAGTCTAATATCGACCACCATAGTGATAGGGTCTAGCATCGACCACTTTAGAATAAGAGTCTCATATCGACTATAAGTTAAGAATACTAAGTGTAATTTACTTAATAAAGTTTTCCTTTTTAAAAAAACCTTTGAATACCGTCGCGATTTGACTAAATATACAATAAAAAATAAAAGCGTTTATTATTATTTTCTATCCACGTTCTAATTGTAAATGCTTTTATTTAACAGCGCATCGTAAATTACGTTGTGGAACATGTTAGCGAATGACATCAGTAACGCCACAGACTAGTAAACAGATTAAATTTCATCAACCACAGAAAAAATATCATACGAAGATGCTGTCAGATAATATGTAATTACCAACAATATGAAATTTACTTAATTAGGTCCTCACATATGAAATTTACGTTTTTTCGTACTGGCCACTTTGACCTCACATTTTTGGTTAGGAATTCCAAATTCAATTTTTGCAGCTACTTACTCGTGCATTTGTTTTTCGAAAACCACGATTAATTTCATTTTCCCGTTTTATTTTTTTAAATAAAATGCTTTAATCACCTAATAGAACTAGTGATCTTTTTAATTGTATACTTTTTTTTATTAAAATCCCAAGTCGAACTCTACTATCAATAAATAGTTTGAATTGTATTGGAAAAGCTGCTTATGAAAATTATAATTCAAGTTTATATTTAAACGATAGCTAGAGAATACATACGTTGGTGGTTAAAGGAAAAGTGTCATTAGCTCTACTCATCCCTTCCCAAAATAAGTTTAAACTATTAACTATATTTTTGTTAATGGCATATAAATCAAAATATGTGTATACGTTTTACGCCTTTAGTACACCTACGCAATCGCATGCGGCAGCGAAACGACGAAAAAACTGTAAGTTGTATGGCAACGTTTCGCATGTGTTTTGTCTCGCTCTATTATATAGCTAGATGAAATAGTTGCGTCCTTGTCGGTATTGTTTCGCAAGTAACTGCGAAATGGCTGTTACACAGACGCAGCCGTTTCGCTAGCGGAGTTTCGCATCGCAATGCGTCACCACGCGTTCTGTCAGTGAGGACAGAATTTCGCACAATGGAAGCCGAAAATATTGAATTACCTATTATTAAATTTGATTCGAAATTATCCCGAATTATATTTAGTTGGGCATGTTAATTACAAAAATGCATACAAAAAAGAGGTGGCATGGAGGAAAATTCAAGAAAAGACGGGGATAGATGGTAAGAAATAAAGCTACAATGACATTTCCTTGCGAAAAAACTGCAGTTTACTAACGTTCCGCAGATATATCGCTACCGCAATTATATCGCAAAGACTCGCAGCCGCATACGAACTCGTAGGTGTACTAAAGGCGTTAAGAACAGAAATTTAATGAACAATAAATACATTTTTAACCTGAAGTGAATGTAGCGAAATGGCCAGGCCACATATTTTGACTAACGTGTAAAGCAGGGAATGTTTGGTCCGAACAAAAGCGCCAAGTTCAAAAACCCTATTAAGCTATTGAAGCAGTAAACGATGAAAAAATAAGCGTGAAAAGATATCATCCATCACTGACGGCCATTGAAAAGGCTTCATCCAAACACTTGTTGTGTAACATTGCCATAAGTCATAAACACAAAACCGCAGGTGAATAAGCGCAATTCAAGATAAAGTTAGGAAATAAATATTGAGTTCATTTTTCAAAAGTTAGGAATGACTGCTTTATGTCGACTTCACGAAAAGGATAACAAGTTTTATATGTATTAAAGTAATACTGTGCTTTCGATAATTTGATTATAATACGTGTAAAAAAATTGTAAATTTTGTGATATATGTTTGTCCACCTTTTGATATTTCAAGTTAAGAATGAGTTGTGTTATCAAAATCGGTTGTGTTATCGAGATAAATACGTTTAAAGGAAATTATATCATTAATCATATTTTTTTCCGTTTAAGTTGACTCAATTTAAAGTCGGTTTCAATGTTAAATTACTCGTATTATGTGCCCTTTATTATTTCCTTTAAATAAATATGAAGCAGCGATTTGTATAGTCTGTCAATAGAAGTACTTAATAAAAACTTTCGTACAGAAAAAACCATTGTGAGGAAACGGCCGCTTTACCATAATCTAAATGTTCTTCAGATACCCAAATAATTAGTTCTTAATAACCAACAAATCATAATATTTTAAAGGCCGGCAACGCACTTGCGAGCCTTCTGACAATGTGTCTATGGGCATCTTAACATCAAGTGATCCTGCCCGTTTACCGCCTGTTATATAAAAAAAGCAGTGGAATCTCAGACTAATCACTATTTAACAAGTAAGAATTACTTTCCATAACAATTGTATTTATTTACAAAATAACGTCAGCAATAGCAATTATCATAGAATTAAGGGCAAAGCGCCACAACATTACTTCACCAGTCATTCCTATACGATGAATCATCCGACTCCAGTAAAAGAATAATAAAAAGTGACTCACTAGAATCGTGTCAAGAATTGCCTAATTTTTGATGATTGAAACTAAAACGGAACTGTGAATAATCAATACCCTTGTTTCGAGACTTCGGTCAAAGTCAATAGAACTATCTATTTCATGTTTGACATTGAATTAGTTTTTGTGGTAGATTTGTAAAATAACGTTACTTCTGTTATGAATCATTTACTACTTACTAGTCTTCATTTAGTTTTATATACTGAAAAATTAAAAAAAAATAGTTTTAAGTTGTCAATTAGAAATCGCAGAAGAATAAATCTCTGTAATATAAATATCACAACCCAAAGTGAACTGAATATAAAATAATAATGCTTTATTTGAATTCTTTAAATTATGTTGCCATCCTTTTTATTTATTTATGTATTATATATCTGTATGCACCGAAGTGCTAATAAATAAATAAATATCTTAAGAATTGATTTATTACAAGGACATATTGTCCTTTTCAACTAATGTTTGGGCAAATGAAATAGTTTAAATAGGCAGGAATAAATATCGAACAGTGATATGAAAAATATAATAGATTAGTTTAGGTTAATTTGATCAAAGTATCAATTAATATTAGCTTCTAGTAACATGAAGTTACTAAATCATTTCACAATATACCTCTGGTAACACACGAGCTTTTATCTCCAACATACCTGAAACAGAAACGAAATAAGTTTAACAATTTGCAATATTCTAATTATAGTCTAATGTAGGCAATTTATCCAATTATTCCATGTTTGAACTCAAAAGGGCACAAATCTTGAAATTGACTCGAATAAGTTTCAAATTACGTCTCGTGGTTTGTATTACATCATGATTACAACTCCATCGTGACTTGTTGGGTTGTTTGTTATTTATGTAAAATGTTATGGGTTCTTGTTTTGTCGTTATTAATTTTATAGTCTTCAAGAGATACGAAAACTGTAACAAAATTTGATACATTATTTTTTTCTATGGCTCTGGCACGGTTTGTGCATTAGCCAGCGTCAAGTATAAGATTTTTTATAATTCGTGTCTTTTGCCTTAGAAATTCGACCATGTCCTCCATGTACGGTTTAGGCACTCGCCCGGTACCGCACAACCCTCCCAAAGGCCGAGAGCAATTTTTTTAAATTAAATTAAAACTTGCCCTCGAACCGGGAATCGAACCCGGTACCTAGCTGCCACTTTATAAGACCGCTAGGCTATGAGGCCCTTGATACATTATTTATGTAGTAAATGCGTCTAACAATTATTACCAGTTACAAATCAAAGGCGTAGAACGGACGAGAATAACTGGCAAAACACTCCGCCATATTTAATCGTCAAGCTTTTGTTTACAAAATGTTTGTAAAAAGCTGCAACCATTACACCAGGCTCTACGTGTTATCTTGAAGTAACATACTATAAAACTGCCTAAGATACGTTTTCGGATTCCATAAAATGATATTAAACGAACATTACTGCATGACATACAGATAATTAAAACAGAATAAATGTAATAATTAATTATTTATTGTTACATATATATAAAAAATACTTAAAACAATTATTTTAAGTTTCGTAACTTTCAACTATTTGATTACAAATTCCACTGTAAACATTGATAGCGTGTAAGACATAAAAAGCATGAAAAGAGGAAACGCAGTTTTGAAGTTCAGTTACACCAATTAAATTACGTGCTAATTCGTATAGTGAAGAAACTGGTCAATAAAACAAGATTCACCAATGTTTACAGATCATTAGAATTCATTTGTATCAAACGATAACGGTACATACCAATGTACTGTAATTATTTTTATTTGTGTGTTACGTCATCCATTGTCACAATACTAACCGATGTGAAACAAAAGTAGATAGGGAAATTAATGCACGGTCGAACATTAAGTTTTCGTAAATATTTGTCTTAGTTTTTTTAAATCAACCGTTGACTCCTTGGGTATAAAATTTCTAATTCAGTTTTTTATTTATTTATTTTGTAAGCCTGAAGCTAACATAAATTAGATATAACAAAAACCAATTATACTAAAGATATAGAAAAAGATGGAATACATATATTCAAAAAGGTTTAAAAGTTAAATATATTTTACTAACTAATACCTTATTCGGCTGTGTTGTGTCATGGTGTGAAAGTGAGGGTAGGGAGAGTGTGTATATGGAGTGTGCTCCTGTAGGAGGTTATTTAGCTTTAGGATAGATATATAATATTATATCATAGTGATAACTTTTACAAATGATTGATTAATCTGTGTAAGCGTTTCTTGCCAGCAAGATAGGTCTCTATCAATCCATCTTAATCTGTGCAACGATTACTAATAACACAAAGCTTTGCCAACTCAAAAATTTTCTTGTGATGTTTAAATTTATATTACCAAGATGTCATAACATTTAACAAAATATGCTTATAAGACTAAAATTTAATTAAAACTGACGCAAAACATCACGTTCTTTTCGACTCTTTGATCTGTATTACGAAAATTCGAAATCAAAGAATTGTTGTTTGGCATCCTTTATTTGTTGTGTCATACGTGTCGGTAACACATTGAGTCAATTTAATTTCGTATGTTTAGTGAAAATTCGTCATACATTTGCAATTAAATCTTGAAATACGTTTTATAAGTCGTCGTATCGTATTTGTGAGCAGTGTTGGTCTAGTGGCTTCAGCGTGCGACTCTCATACCTGAGGTCGTAGGTACGATCCCCGGCTGTGCACCAATGGAATTTCTTTCTATGTGTGCATTTAACATTTGCTCGAACGGTAAAGGAAAACATCGTGAGGATACCGACATGTCCTAGACCCAAAAAGACAACGGCGTGTGTCACGTACTGGAGGCGAATCACCTACTTGCCTGTTAGATTTAAAAATGATCATGAAACCGATTCAGAAATCTTAGGCCAAGACCTAAAGAGGCAGCGCCACTGATTTATTTATTTTATTTATATCCTATTTACTGCGGTGTATGGAAGGTTTTACATTTTGACTGTGATTTTTGAAGTTATACTTCTTTAGGCGCGTTATGAAAAATTGATGAGAGTGAAATTTTACGATGCGCGCGCACCGTGACACAAAATTAACAGAATGAAGTTGTCCACGGAAGATGCTACGGCATTGGACATAATTTAAAAACAGCATTCGAATAATAATAGAATTTATGTTACACTTAATGTAAGAGAATAATAATAAATATTTATTTAATTTAATTTTTCAAATGTAAACTGAACTTTATTGACTATAATGACTCCTTTTCCAGTCTTTGATTATTTAATTGTAATTAATTATTTGCATGCAATCAAAAACTATTTTTAATAATGCCAAAGAAGTATAACTTCTTACGCGCTTACATAAGTACCCGCACCCTTTTTTTATGTACGAAAGAGTGTATATATACATGATTAATACACCAAAGAAATGAGTCATATAATACATTATATTTATATAAGTTACATTTAAATAATTTAAATTGTTATTGTCAGTGCAGACATAAATATTATTTATAACCATTGTAATTACGTCAGTTAATTGGAGTGATAAAATAATCTATAATATAAAAATGAATCGCAAAATGTGTTGGTAAGCGCATAACTCAAAAACGCCTGGACCAATTTGGCCAATTCTTTTTTTATAATATTCCTTGAAGTACGAGGATGGTTCTTACGGAGAGAAAAATTTAAAAAATTGAGTGAAAAAGTCTAAAAACAACACTTTTTTATATTCCCATACAAAATATTTGAAAGTCAATTTGAACTTTAATACCATAATCCATATCATAAAGTTCAAGTGTTAGTGGAGGGGTTCTTTTTGCATTTTTATTTTTTGACATAATGTATTTGTTGTCTTATCAACTTTCTTTTTTTTATCTTACTAGCTAGACCGGTGTCCCGAAAAGCAGAATAAGTATTTAAAAAAAATAAAGAATCGACTGTTAGGCGGTACGATGTTCGCCAGGCCAGCTAGTATCATATAAAATATACATTTATCGGACACAATCGTCTTATGCTATATAAGCGTACTCAAACGAAGTGTACAGATATATTTGTGACTAGAAAGAGAGCATTCTAGTGCAAGTCATTGCAAACAATGGCCAATGTGAGCGCACAATGAGTGGACTATGTAGGGTACAAGTATTAAGAATGGAGTTAGGATTAGGTAACAGAAAAAATAGTAGTAGCTTTAACTTTTATTAATTTTTAGATTCTAGTTGGTATGTCAAATGTAATATAGTTCCATAGAAGGGATGCCTGGAAGAAATCGCTTGTTAGCTATAAGGCCGCCCGTTGCCTAATACCTTATGTAATATGTATGTTTAAGGTAACAATAAAATAGATAAATAACATTTAACAAGAGAATTCTCTTGATAGACTGTTTTTTTTTAAACCAATATTAAACATTCTATCTAAAGGTGTAATTATTCAAACGAATAAATAACAGTGACAAAATATTGAACGTATTGACTCTATCATTATGTATACATATATATTTATTTATGTCTACGATAAAAGTGTTTTAAATTTTTTTTTTTTTTTATAACGGGGGGCAAACGGGCAGGAGGCTCACCTGATGTTAAGTGATACCGCCGCCCATGGACACTCTCAATCCCAGAGGACTCGCGAGTGCGTTGCCGGCCTTTTAAGAATTGGTACGCTCTTTTCTTGAAGGACCCTAAGTCGAATTGGTTCGGAAATACTTCAGTGGGCAGCTGATTCCACATAGTGGTGGTGCGCGGCAAAAACTGCCTTGAAAAACGCTCAGTTGTGGAACGGCGGACGTCAAGGTGATACGGGTGGAATTTCGTATTCTGTCTCGACGACCGATGATGAAACTCAAAAATTCTTCCATTTATCATATATAATCGTGTTAATCTTGAATAATACAAAAACTTGGACCACATCCGATCCAGAGCTGATAGATAAAGCACAAGTTTCGTAATAGTCCGATAAAATCGCACTTTCAAGATGTTCAGTCCAGTCCAACAAAAAGTAATATTATGCAATTTATCAGACCACTTTCTTTGACATTATACTACGATGTAACGCTTTTCGACCTATCATTTGAATATTATTTGTTGCTTGTTTGAATTGTAAGAACATATATTTACATATATAAAGATATAAAAAGTGAGAGTTTTAATCGGAATGCGTTCGATTTCAAAACATATTTGTTTCAATTGTTTTATGTTTGAAAAATGAAATGTTAAATTTTTTGCTCAGTTGAATATGTAAGTTTATTACATATAATCGACTCTCTCTCTCTCTCTTCAGTCGGTAGCTAATGCTCATGGAGCAGACAGTCTATTTCTACCGGTTTTTGTCCAACGCCTCTCTTATAACAGTGTATAATTTTCTGAGACTCCTTACTACAATAATCGACTAAAATTATCCTTTAATAAAACTTTATACGTTCAAGCTTCTTTAACCTTAAAAAATCAGATCATAATTGAGGTATAAGGAAAATAAACTAGGGCAGTCAATATACTTGACAAGTCTAGACCAAATATGGTTGCGTCATAATTCGTTGTGGACTGCTTGTCTGAAGTCCGATGGTCGTTCAAAACCTGTCTTGTATCGGATGTATTTCCGATATTGAGTCTAAAAAAATGTTTCATATAAAACAGTTCTTAATTCAATTTGAATAAGATTGTATTTTTCAGACCAGGAAATTAATTAATTACCATATCGACTCTAGTACCATTAAGGACACTATAGGCTGTTACCCATTATAATGAATTCTTCTGTACATGCTTCGAAGTTTAAAATCATTTCGATATTTAAATATCGAACCACCTTAATTCATAAAACCCTTTTGATATTACTTAGGAATTAAATATTCGCCATTCACGTTACATAAAATGTCCTCGTGTTGTATGAAAAGAAAAAAAATATACACGTAAACCTGTTCAATTTAATGTTGAAATGTTAAGTGAATTAAATTGACAATAATTGCAACTGTAGGCTTTGCAGGTAAGCGCCAAGTGAAAAATGATATGAAAGTACAAGTCTGGTAGCCGCTCGTGACTCACGCGCATCTAGTTCATATGTGTTTTACGTAAGTCGCTTTTGTTGCACCAACCGACATGTTTATGACGTGAAAGGGCACGGAATTGTTAAAAACACGACCGGCTTCTATACCGAGATACGTATTTACTACAAGACGTTGTTTTGTAATGCTGCATTTGACAGCCTTCGTAACTGAAGAGTAGTGACCAGAAATTTTATTTAATCTGTTCCAGTAATTCTGTTACTTACCATTATCAGTCATCCATCTTTTAAACTGTAACACTTATAGTATTTCTTTTGTTTAAATTTGTAATTCGATTTAGGCTTTTAGTTATTGCTTAAGCTGGGAGTCTAGACGAGTCGGGATTCAAACGAAACAATTAAAAATAAATAAAGCATTCATACATTATTCATACATTTGACGACTCATTGGTCTAGTGGCTAGTACCCCTGACTGCGAATCCATGGGTCCCGGGTTCGATCCCCGGCTGAGACGAACATCGATGTGATGAGCATTTGGTGTTGTGCTTAGGTCTTGGGTGTTTAAATATGTATTTATATGTCTATCTATCTATAATATGTATGTATATCCGTTGCCTAGTACCCATAACACAAGCTTCACCAGCTTAGCATGGGACTAGGTCAATTGGTGTGAATTGTTTAAAAAAAAAAAAAAAAAAAAAATTATACAACAAGGGTATGAGTAACGTGAGCAGACGTACCGTTTTGAACGGGAGTGTCCCTTTTTCCAATTACGAGTCCCGGTGTCCCCGAAACGAACTGTGGGACGCAAAATTGTCCCGTTTTCAGAAAGCGCGCGAAAATTTAAGCAGCAGAATATAAAAAAACTTCCCAAGAGTTTCTTTCTTATTTTAAATCGTCACCAGCTATATTAAAATAAATTTGTTCTTCTGATAAATATAACTAAACATATTGGGTACCTTTGTTTTGTGATTCGTTAACTTTTATGCCAACTAACTTTTTCTAAACAAATAACTTAAATTTTTTTTTCATTGACTACTTATCATTTGATCTAAATTAAACCAATGTCCCGTTTTGAGTCAAAGAATAAATGGTCACTTTAGGTATTAGGTTGTTTATGATTGATTATTATTATTATTGTTAAAGATAACACAAACAATCATGCCAAAATAATCTTATCAAGCGAACTACAGCCTTCGTTTTATTTAAACCACCAGTCTACTTGTCGAACCCACGCATAATAATTATTAATAGCTTGGCTCATTTTGGACGCACACGTTAGTGATGCAATGCTGACGTCTTCGATTATTCCGCATTCGTAATGTTTTATCAACTAAATTAATGCCTCGAGATAAAACGGTAGAAGCTAAAGGTGCTTCGATAACTCAGGGTTACGTTCATTCACGATTTATCAAATTGCGGACGTGGGTATAATGATCCGTTATTTTAGTATATTGGAGCGGATAGATTATTCGCGTCTAAACGTCTGCGTTAGATAATACTTGTTGAAACAAGGCTTCGAATAATTATTTTAGATTTGGTACAATGTGTTTATAAAAGACAATTTATAAATATTGCCTTTTACTGGGGCATCTTTCTGTTTCTATTTTAGTTTTATAGATCAACTTTTACAGCCCAGTAATAAAAAAGTAAGTCTGTACAAATAAGATATATTGAGCACTGTAAATAGTGCATTATGGTACCGTGGTCCTGATTGTTGATAAACGTTGCGCACGCGACCACGTAGCATCTGTCTGCGCCGGCGCACGATTTGGGTCAAGGCGACCGCAGGACTGCTGAATTATTACAAATTGCTTAGATCGTGAACCGCAGGTACTTTTAGATTAAAGGGCGTATAGAAACTAAAACAAATTATTTTATAATTCTAAATTGATTTGTCTCATTGGCAGGAAACTTTAATTTTATAAAAATCGCCAAAATCAGGGTGCTTCAAGGAATTTGTCATTAAATGAGATAAAACGTACATTTTAGGACGAGGAACAGAAGACAAGACACATATTTCAGCGTCCGTTATGGCATTTCTTTAAAGAAATAAAGTCTAGATGAGCTCAAACCTTTAAATGCTAGCTAAATGTGGCCAAGGCGGTATATTAAATAGCGACCTTTAAATTGAATAGACGCACATGTCGTAGTGACCCCTATACATGTGGGAACAAGACACAGGTGATTGAACATGTGCTGTTACGGAATGTGAACAGAGAAATTGGCTAGGGGTGCTGCGTGTATGCAAGTATTGTTCACACGTAATATGAACGATTTTACATTTATAAGGTGAACAACTTTCATTACTACCATCCTAGTACTGAGGTATTTTTAAAGCTGTCAATATTTTAAAGTTAAACGTATATAATGAAAAACTATTGACCTACTACTGACTCCAACTGCTGTGAAGTATTCGAAATCAGTAATGTAATAAAATTCGCGTTCATATTTATCAAAGCCGATTTTTTTTAACAAGACTACGAGAAACAAAAATAAAAGAAGAACCTTAATTTTGACAAAAATATACATTAAGATTTTATTTTTTACTCAATCATACTGAAGTGTTAGCTGGGGTACGGAATAAGTCGTGTTATATGACACTAAAGTAATATTTTAAAGTTAAAAAGTTACGTATATATATTGATTAACAACTATTTTCTATAGTCTCTCGCTGGCCCAAGTAGTGCTGTGAAGTATTCGAAATCAGTAAGTAAGGTAATAAATTCGCGTTTTCATTTATCAAAGAAGACTAATTTTAAGAAAATTACAAGAAACTAAAATAAAACAAGAACCTTAATTTTGACAAAAATATAGGTACATTAAGATTTTTGACTCAAATATAATGTAGTGAATAGTGATCGCTGGGGTACGGTATAAGTCCGGTCCAGTTTCGCTTGACTGTTCAGCGACAAAACAAGAAACAGTTTTAGTGAGGGTCTCCACATTCCAAAGGGTGCGCGCCCAACTGTGACCCCCAAAGCAAGTTGCACTACGAAATACGAAGCGTTTGTCATGTAAATGAGACATAAAATTACGAACTAAATCGCCATAAACTTTAACATTTCAAAATTAAAAAAATATGCCCTTTTTCAGGCTTTTCAACTTCTTTTTTTCCTCTTATTTGTCGATTATTATCCGGCCTCTGTGACGTAATGGATACTTCGCTCATTAATAAGGTTCTGAATATTATTATGCCTAAGGATTAATTCATCACTTCATTCGTCCATTAGATGATTATAAGTCTAACATCTGATTGTCTATCGTACGAACCTTTTTCATACATTAAAGCACAAATATACAATGCATGTTCACCGTAATTGCACTCATTGTTTCATCTCCACGCGTCTCAACACAAAGAACGCTTACAGTCCTCTACGCCTAACCAGTTTCAAACGATAATCACCTGCACAAACTGCGAACGATACAAGAGGTTTCCTAAGTCTAAAGCTGCACTTGTTATACGAAAATCGCCTTATAGGGTTGAGGCGTTTAGGCGCAACTTCTGAAGGGTGTTTCCCCATGAGTTAGCTTTGTCACTACTAGACGCCAGATGTACAGATATGCATTTATTCAAAGATCCACAAATGTCGTATATTTATAGGAATTGTTGTTACAAAATATGTTTTGTTACTTTTACTTTTGGCCTCCAACTGTGGGGCAGCGCAAGTGATACCAACATAAATATACTCCAGCGACAACAGAACAAGATCCTAAGAGCTATTGAAAAAGTACCATGGAACATAACCAACGATGAATCAAAGATGAAATCCGGAGACTGGCAGCTAAATACAAAGAGCAGTTAATCTGTCACCCGAACGAATTTGCTCGCCAACTCACCATTAGACAGTATGTGAGTCGACTAAAACATCACCATATGATAGAGTTAGAAGACCGGCAGTAGCTCTAGACAGAAGATGAGTAGATGCTTCCAATGGGAAGTCTCTCCGCATGACAGCACCACAGCACAGATTCGCTCATAGCCTGGCTGATTGCAAATACGCGCAGAGAAAAAAAAACTTTTACTTTAATTTTTATCATATTAAATACCTAGAATAGGATATATATGTATATGTTACAGTTAACACTAGTTTTTAGTTAAAACTCGTTTTCCCTAGTTAAAAATAGTTTTTACAAAATGCCTTTGTCAAAACTAGAAATAACAAGTGAAAACTAGAATTTACCACTGATATAATTCATTTTCTGATAAAACTAGTTGTCACTCCGAGCTTTAGTTACAACTAGCACTAGAGAAACTAATTTGAATTTTGGGATTGAAAACAAGATAAAGTTTTAAAAATATTTATTAAAAAGATCTAGGGTATAGAAACATAGTACCGTACCTAGTAAAAAAAACTTACACTAAAGGAACATTTTAGGGAACATCAGCATAAAGTAGTTGCCAAGGTGACAACATTAATTAAAAGTAAATAAAATAATCAAACAAATCAACAGAATACAACCATAAAATTTAAAAAAGGAACATTATAATAATACTTTTAAGGGATATTGGTAAACATACAATAAAAAAACAATCAAACAACCTTAAAATTAAAAAAGATGACGATCTACTTGTTATTGCAAGACAAACTATCGTGGCATTTTGAATTACAAAGGTAGCCATTTTTCTTGCAGAGACACCTTTTTGACATATTACATCCTTTCTTACATACGCAGCGCATAAATCCCAGGCCTGTTCCTATGGATGCTTCCTTAGCAACAGTTCTCAAAGGTAAATTTGTATTCGGAACGTCTTCTTCATGCAAAAATTTTTCTTTGCACTTGTCGAATTCTGACCTGAAAAGCAATATTTAAATAGTTAGCTTTTTCCTAAAGGCAATATAATTATATGATAAAACAATTAAGCAACACATAGGTAGGTACATACCTGCAATATAATTTGTCGAGCATTCCATATTTCGTTCCAATCTTGTGAAAACCCTGATCATCCTTTTGAAGAACCACTCCGACTATATTACGTTTTTAATTTTAAGTTTCAAATTAGTTTCTCTAGTGCTAGTTGTAACTAAAGCTCGGAGTGACAACTAGTTTTATCAGAAAATGAATTATATCAGTGGTAAATTCTAGTTTTCACTTGTTATTTCTAGTTTTGACAAAGGCATTTTGTAAAAACTATTTTTAACTAGGGAAAACGAGTTTTAACTAAAAACTAGTGTTAACTGTAACATATATATCCTATTTCAATATTTATTATTATTTATACATTATTATATGTGAGGGACATTATTAAGCTAGGCATAGAAATCTTAGTAATGAAATCTACAATGGGAGCCGACAGCCCAATAGATTTTTAGTAGCTGTTCACTGGAACATTTTTCCTGTTTGTTATCTAACGACGAATCATAATTTCGATAGTTCCAATGCCCGCTATACTATTAATTCGGATTAGTAGGTATCTGCAGTTGAGTTTTATTATCGGACGTTGAGGCAGAAAACGACATACCACCCGTATCACCTCGACATCCGTCGTTCCACAAGTTTTTGCCGCTCACCACCACTATGTGGAACCAGCTGCCCACTGAAGTATTTCCGAACCAATTTGACTTAGGGTCCTTCAAGAGAAGAGCATACCAATTATTAAAAGGCCGGCAACGCACTCGCGAGCCGTTTCTATAAAAAAACGATTGAGAAGTACGAAAACTCAATATTTAAATAAGGATTGCTATGGAAGCTACAGAATCAACGTTCTACTCGCTCTTGCAACCGTTATCAGACATTACGCAATACATTTATGAAGAAATTAAGTAAATTAATTTCAAAAAACTCGACACATGTAAAATGCGTGTCGACGAAAATTAATTTGTTAATTAAGATAAAGTAAATGTTGTTTGAATTACATGATTAATTTGGACCTGGATATAAAGGGCAAGATTTTTAGGGAATTATATTAAACATATAACTTAATTAAGATTGTAAAAGTGAAGTATCAATTTTTTTTTAGTTACTACACAGTAAACTTTTATATTATGGAGGAATTAAAGAATTTATTTGCTTATATTTACTAGGCACTCACACTAAAGCAGGCTTTTAAAGGAAAATGGCGTAAAAAAATTTATTTCTTTAAAACTCTTCAGCCTTTTGAGCCTTTCAAGACTTTGAATTTGGATAAAATTTGGATTACCCTAAGCTAAAATGAACATGTAAATAATATATTTAAAAAAACGTGTGTGTACTTATGTACACGCGTTAGAAGTTACAAATTTGGCGTAATAAAATAAAAATATTTTAAATTTTTTTATTCTACATTAACAATACTAAAAAAACGACACTAACAATAGAAAAAATAAAATGTGGACTATAGCTAACTTCAGAGTGTCGGTTTTTTGTGACTCATCTTTTTTTCCTAACGCGCTAAAAGAACTTAATAATTGTCTATAAAAATATGTATGAAAATGCGCTGACCTTCGCCAAACAATTTTACTTAATTAAACAGTAACTAGTCAATCAATTCGAGGAATGATCTAAAAGCAGACATTACGAAGCGTGTTCTGAGTAATGAAGCGCAGATATTATTAGACCCACTTGACAAATGGATTTCAGAAACAAATCACAATCTAAAATAACTAATCGACCACTGCGTGAGAACGATGCGATATAATACATATTTGATGGTTGATGGGGGATATTTTGAGCAAGGGTTGCCAAATTTTGACATCCGTATTGGTTTTGCTTTTAGTAAGTCTTCATATTTGAAGCTTTGTCTTAGATAAGACAAAATCGCTAATAAAGTGTCAGACTATCGGCACAGAAGACATCAGTTAAAACAGTATAATTAGACAGTTTTGATGAGTAAGAGGAGTTTTTTACCGCCTCTGTGCTCCTCCTTACAAAAATTTTGTAAAACAACAAACTTGGCAATTAAAAAGAGTTGCCGAGAGTTTGTTGCCAGTACTTCTCGTCCGTTCTACACCCTTGATTTGAGAACTGACAGTAAATGTAAAATTAGAAGCATTGAGCATTTAATATATATTTCTTTATTGACGTTCATAAGTGTACATTGTGTTACCTAAATTAATAATAGATTTTGAATTTGAATTTAATTGTTAATTTGCATGGCGATATTACCTGAGGTTCCTGGGGTGGATTTCTTGCAAAATTATATTTTACATTACATTACATGCCTAAAAATATGAATAAGGCAGAGATGTGTGTTTAGACACACATAATTATGGTTAGCCGTGACGGGGCTATGACATTACGGGTGTAAAAAATTGCGAAATAATTCTAGACTTTAAACAAACATAAATCTATACCGTTGTCATCCCTGAAGCTTATCTAATCTCCGCCCCTGCGTAACCAAACAATGTGAATAATAGGCGCATGCGCAGTGCATTGTGCGATTTTGACGCGAAATTTTTTCCCTTTTTTGAACAAAAGCTATGAACAATCGGTCAACGGGAGTTCACGGTATACGAATAATAACAATGGAAATGATGAAATTAGCCATCGTGTATTAAAAAGTGACTTACGTTGAATCATATACAATATTTATATGCGGTTTCCCTCGTTGGCAGGAGTTTTAAAATATTTTTTTATTGGAGGGGCTAAAGAGTCTACGGGACGTCCAAAACGGGCAGTTATCGCAGCCCATAGACACCACAATAAAGCCGTTCAGTGCCGCCTTCGCTAAATTTGGTCAAAAGGCAGAAGGTGGTATTTCTAAACACCGCCCCTGAGATGTGAGCAGTATTGAATGAATAGTATGTAAAAGTCTTCGTTAGTAATTACTGTAATTATATACAAATTAACAGTAATTTAAAGTAAGTTTCATTGCATTGTAACATATTACAAAACCAACAAAGTTATAAAGTTACGTTATTAAAAATAAATCAATGGCGCTACAACCATTTTTGGTCTGGGCCTCAGGATTTATGATCATTTGGTAATCTAATAGGCAAGTAGGTGATCAGCCTTCTGTGCCTGACGCACGCCGTCGACTTTTTGGGTCGGTTTCCTCACGATGTTTTCCTTCACCGTTCGAGCGAATGTTAAATGCGAACACAGAAAGAACGTCCATTGGTGCACAGCCGGGGATCGAACCTACGACCTCAGGGATGAGAGTCGCACACTGAAGCCACTAAGCCAACACTGCTCATATCGTTATGTTAGCAAAACAAATTTGTAGGCTTTAGATTTCTGTATCTGTTTCGTGATCATTACTTTTTAGTAGTGTAAGATTATTTTAAATATCCAATTTTCTCCATACATAGAACACCATGTACATATGAGATGAACACATCAAATCCGTCTGGCCGACACGTGATGCCGACCCTTTCACTGCGGGACGTCCCTGCATTATTTAGCTCTGCGTTGCACTCCCCCTAAGTTTGGCATCGCGAACGGATCGATGTTTGCCAATTTAATTTGGAGGCTCAAAGCTGTAGTGCAGGTATTCTGTGTTCATAACGCAGAAATATATTTCGAATGCTCAGGATAACTTAACAATTTCATGTGCGTTTAAAATATACGTGGGTATTATTCTGCTAGCAAATTATTATTAATTTTTAGTTTGACAATCAATATTAAAAAAAATACTTAACATTAATAACTATATCGACACGACATTATACGTATACATATTTGTCATTCAATTGTTTCCAATACGTTGGTCTTGATTGATCGTGTATAATTCAAACACATATTCATTCCAAGAGATACGAAATTCTCCACACATGTTATTTTCATATCAAGAAATATGAACAATTTTAGCGCAAAAACCCAAACCAGAACGAGATCGAACTATATTAAAGTTAAGTTGCAGAAAGCAAGCAGCTTATATCGCCCTTGATTCGAGAAATGTAAATTTAGAAACATTCCATTTTTTATATTCACGTCCATAAGTGTACCTTCCTGGCATGGGATACAAAGCTGGTCCTAGGCTCTATACCTGGTTTAATCTTGGTTTGTTACCAACTTGTTATCTTATCAAAGCAACACATTAGTACTTCAAATTCAAAAAGCTTCAAACAGATTATTTCATTTTTACTATAATTTGCAGTCAAATCTCACGCATCGGATTAGGAAACTAATCGTCCCATAGATAAACGTACATTTTAATAACACTGTTAAGGCCGTTAACAAAATCCTTTTCGACATGGGATTCTATAAGCATTTATCACGTTATAAATTTTCCTCGGCATTGTGCAAGATAGCCAATAAATTGTCATGCTTCGTATGAAACAGGGGTTGGAATACCCTTATTATATTCGGGTTATTCTGGACAAAACTAGGGTGAATGTTAAAGACTTTAATATTGATTAATTGTATTTCTGGGTAAATATTTCTCATATAACATTGCTGTGAAAATAATATCGCTACTGCCGTTATTTAGAACATTGCAATTTAATTTTTGT
The DNA here is from genome assembly GCA_905332375.1 of Pieris macdunnoughi. Taxonomy (NCBI): domain Eukaryota; kingdom Metazoa; phylum Arthropoda; class Insecta; order Lepidoptera; family Pieridae; genus Pieris; species Pieris macdunnoughi. Next base: position 2,661,713 of record CAJOBZ010000014.1, on the reverse strand, counting down.
ATTAAGCGAGTAGTATTGTACACAAAAATGTAACAAAAATAATACAGTATTTACAATATTCTTAACTTAAATAGTAATAATAATTTAAAAAAATGATATATAAAAAATAAAAACAAATTTTAAAGTTTGGTCCTTGTGGCAGTCCCTTTAACGTTGGCATCATTTCCTCGCTGTATTTTTATTATTGCTATGTAGGTTAAGAATAATATATATATAAATATAATAAAATTGGTTTGAAGTACAAGTATATATTATGTTCTTTAAATTATAACCAACTACTTCAACAAAATCTGAAAATAAAATTATTTTAGTGATTTCTGCATATTGATAGTAATTACATTAAAAAAATCATAATTTTTGAAGAGTGTCTTCGACCGAAATTCGAATCGCCTAGCTAAATTATGTGAAGCAAGTGATTAGTAAGTTTTAAAAGATATTATACCGTTTATATTTATATAAATATAAGTACTGTACTCTATTAATGTATTATATGAGTACGCCGCATCTCTGTAAAACAAATATCTATTGTCCGCCACGATATAAGCGTGGATTAAAAAATGTGCAGATGACGAGAAGTTCGTATATCTTGTTGATTTGAAACATATGATTCGTTGTATTACGATTATTTAGTAAACGAATTACATAGTTTTTGTTAAAGCTTTATTAATGAATCCATACAACAATTGGTTGATTTACATTACCAAATATGAGTAAAGGTGGAAACATACTACTAAAACGCCTCGCGACGCAACGTGTCGACACCCGATGTCCATTGTGCACATTACCAACACGCGACACCACGACACACTTGCAAATTCAGAAGTAATTTAGCTGACAATTGACATTTGTGCCAAAAACTCGAACGTTTGACGCTTGGCGTCAACAACACGACAACACGCCGATCCAAATCGATTGGATGTTACCGCGTGTGATCACATGGCGTGTTGTCTATGTGCATCTGACCATACTAAATATATGGGATTGATAAGTACTGACATGCGACGGATGGCGTGGTGTAGCGTCGCGTTTTGGTAGAATGTTTCCGCCTTAATAGTTGTTTTAGTATATGTTCTAAAAAATTAAGTTAAGATTTTTTTTTTGAAGTGATCTAGTTTTAGTATGGGGTAAAAGGGTTTTAGGGTAAAAGCCTCCTCCAATTATATAGGTTAACGGACCTTTATTATTGTCCGTTGATTGAACTGACAAAAGTTCTACTATTTGTTAGTGCCTACAGTACTTAATGTTTTTAATGTAACTCTTTGGCTTGATTTAATAATTAATTTCTTATGTTTGTTTTTTGTTTCGTGTTTTTTTTAATTATGCATTCTTGTCGATTTAGGGTCATCTGTCAGGACCGGATTGTGTTTTGTAATAAATAAATGAAAATTATCTATGTACATTTTAGATACGATTGGCACATTATGTACTTAAATAAATATACTATCTTTCAAGGTTAGTCAAGTACAAAGATATGATAGCAACGATGAACAGATACTTGTTTAATAACTGTACAATATTTTGTAAACAGTGAAAATTAAGATTCAGCAGACAATAGAATTGATCACCAAAATGACATAATGGTTTATATATTCGTTTTTTAATACATAACTTTTTGTCTGTTACTATGAGGTCTGAGTCTGATGAACAGTTTTCAAAAGTTTTTCAGATAGAAAAGTTACAATATTCTCAAATAATAAGACGTGAGATCCTGGTAACTTTTAGATTAAGAAGAGAAGACTTAGCTTAGCAGTTTGTGAAGTATAGCTACATCGGTAGCTGTACATCTATTTCTGTATTATGCTGTAAATCTTCTGAATAAATCAATAAATAAACTATAAGTGAACTAGACTAAGAATAAATGCTGGATTAATCATATTAGTTGCATTCAACCAGTGTTTTCCAACGTGAGACCCACGCCTCACAGGGGAAATTGTTAAGGGTTCGAAAATTTATTAAAATTATTTGAAATTTGAATTTCATTGCTTTGAAAATTAACTAACTGTGTTTCGTACCATTTTCCTAGTAATGTTTCTTATCTTAAACGCAGACAAACTCGGCAATCTATACTTAAATTATAAAGCATCGATTGGTTGGACGACCTCAGAAATTAAGTTTGAATTGAAAAATAATCTCACAGAATTAACGAGAAGACCGACGTATACTAATATATTTATATCAAAAGTGATTCCTTTTAAGGGATCCCTGAATATTTGAAAATATTCTAAACATATTGACAGGTACATTTCGTGACAGACATTGGTCGCATAGCATCTATTTGTAATATCAATTTATTCAATTGCATTGAATAGCTACGGCGTGACATGCGGGCTCTGGCTAGGGTTGTCTACAAAAAAATAGCCCTTATTGTATTAAGTTTTCAGATAACTGGATATTTGTCGAACGACTCTCCACTGTTTCAAAATCATAATCAGTAGAGTGAAAAGCTTAAAACGTACTTATTTGAAAGGTAGTTTAAAAATTAATAAACTTCTTGTACTATAACTACACTTTATAACTGTAATATCATTATGTAGAATATATAACTTTTAAATGAATTTAAGTATCGGACCATCACACCCTGGGAGGAAATACTCATTTCGTTACCATGGTAACCATTAAATTAAAAAGATATAAAAAAATTTGATCAAATTTTTTTTGTACGTCAATGTTGACATACTAATCAAAACAAGAAACTTCGCTCCTGTTTTAACACCAAATAACTTGCAAAACTATTGCCGAGACAAACAAAATATGGTATCTAATGAACACAGTGACAGCCCTAAATCAACAAGGGCCCGAATGAATAGACAAATCGCCTGGCCATTTCAGCACTCGAATTTGATTGATTTATTTGTCTGAAGGTAAATCATGCCGTGACATGCTTGAATTGATGTGGCATTTACACATACGACATTTGAAATAAACCCCGCAGGGGAACAGATGCAACCTAGATTTTGATACGATAACCTATTCCTATATAGTCAGTGTCCACGACGACTAAATGATGTTGGAACTTTTGAACGAACGAACGTTTGCAATTTGTATGAACTAAACTACCATAAGTTTGAATTATTCAACCACGGGAAATCTTATAGTGCTTTAAATTTCCTAGTCTGAGCAAATGTTTTTTTTTGTAACAGCAGGAAAACTGGCAGGTAGCTCACCTGATGATAAGTGATACCGCCCATAGACATTGCTAGAAGGCACGCAAGTTTTAAGAATTGGTACGCTCTTTTCACTACGATCACATCATACCCTGAAACGACTTACCAAAGTTATTCCTGTCAATGTTAAAAAGAGCAGCATCTCCCTCTAAATAAAAGAAATGGTAGAGAAATAGAAGAAGAAGAATAGAAGAATACCAATAGAACTATTTTTTTATAGAACAGGGGGTTCGCGCAAACGGGCAGGAGGCTCATCTGATGTTAAGTGATACCGCCGCCTATGGACTCTCTCAATTCCAGAGGGCTCGAGTTGCCGAACTATTTCAATCATACTCAAACGATTTAAATACAAAGGAAATAAAAACACATTATTTTCCGAATTTTTATACCAACATTTAAAATTCCAATCAACTCCACTGTAATTCAAAGAACACATTCTTAATTGCAATAACAATGTAGTACTATGAGACTTTGTCCTAAATATTTTCAATCAACTGTCTCATTCGTTAATCCTCGTTTGTCAGAAGTGTTACAAATACGTGCGGGGAAATGTGCATTCAATTGCATTTGTAATACGTGCGACATTTGCATGAATCACGAACAAGCGATAGCTTGATTGATAACGAAAGTTGCAGACAGCCTTCAGTCAAGTTAGGGTCAATTAATAAAAAAAGTTCTGAGAGGAACTTGAACCAGTTACAATAATTAACGTTGATGTGCACGACTTTGTATAATCATTATCTTATCTTATAAAGAGTCGATCCAGCACTAATCAGCAGTTGGCTTACCCCTTGGCCACAGTCACCTGCGGCGCGGTTTGCGGCGCGCAAAGCGGCGCGCAAAGCGGCGAGCGGCAAAAACAAATTGAGAAAATTGTATGAAGTATGCCACAGCTATCGGCGACGCGCATTGCGGTGCGACCTGCGGCGCGGTGGCACCCGCGCGGTGGCGGCGGCGGGGGTCTGCGCGGCGTGCGAGTGAATCAAATGCACTCAAGAGTATCGAGGCGGCCACAGCTAAGAGCGGCGCGCGCCGCGGCAGTGGTGGACGCATTTAGCATCGCGCGACCAAAACAAATAATTTTGTTTTTATCGCGCATTGAGCTCATATAAAATAATGGATACAAAACAATTTATTAGTGAAATACTGAGTAGACCAGCAATATGGATGTCAAAACATCCACATCATAAATATTGGCATGTTATAAAAAAATTGTGGGACGACTAATAAAACTAACTAATATACTCTAAATATTGGCGCCGCGGTCGCAACTGGTCGAGCTGTGGCATACCACCGCAAACCGCGCCTCTCGCAGACCCTCTTGCCGCGCCGCGCTCCACACCGCCAGAAACTGTGGCCAAGCTGTTAGTGGCTTCATCATGCGAATGTCATCAGTGAGGTCGTAGGTTCGATCCCCAGCTGTGCACCAATAGACTTTCTTTCTATATGCGCATTTAATATAAGGTCGAACGGTGAAAGAAAACATGAGGAAACCGGCTTGCCATAGACCCAAAAAGTCGACATTGTGTTTCAGGCAAAGGAGGCTTATTCCCGACTTGCCTATTAAATCATGAAATAGATACAGAAATCTGAGGGCCAGGCCTAAAAAGATTGTAGCTCCACTGATTTATTAATTTTGATGTGAAACATCTATAGCCCGTAAAACCATCTATAGCTCGTAAAACCGATTTCTGGCGTGGCGACGATGCCGTGGCGACGCGTCGCGTGTACGGTGTGAGTATTTCGAAGTCACTGATTAAACGAATTAAGTAGTCACGATTTGAAATAAATTCGTAAATTTTTGTATTTAATGAAAATAAATGTTTATTCAATAAATAGTCATCGTTATATGGAAAAAAATCATAAATATTTTATTTTATCATTATGTATCATACATATTTAGTTCCTATCACAATCTGTTCTTTTCTACATATAACTTTTACAAAATAATGTCGATGTTTTACATCTGCCAGGCGTCCCATGATGGCTCACATTATTTATTTTATTCAACAATAATCATTGTATCAAAGAATGTATTGGATTTTCACATAATAGTCCGCACTAAGGGGAAGATTCAGAGTCGAGGAAGCTACGACTTCATGTCAAATCCAATATTTTTCTTCGAACTCCTATTTAGCGTTCAATCTCTGCTCTGAATCTCAGACTATTTCACAAACGTTTGCCAAGTGGTACATTGCACTAAACGCAAAATTTGTAACAGGTACTATACCACTGTTGAATTTATTCGCGTAAGGAAATAATATCGTATGTCGATGTCAAATAAATATGCGGAACTTCACTGAATTAATTTACTAAAATTAACATATTCATAATGTGTTTTGAGCGCGACGATCGAACAATGCGTATGCCCAGTTTCTGGGAAAATTTTCCACACAGCTTTTTATTCCATACATCCATATTAATATTATAAAGAGTAAATATTGTGTTGTTTTTTTGTATGAAGATGCTCCGAAACCACTTGACTGATTTGGAAAATTCTTACGCCATTAGAACCCTACGCTATCCCTGATGAATATATAAGTATTAGTAATAATAGTCACAAACGCTTAGCTCTGTATAAATTTACGATAGAGTACCAAGGAGTGGAAAAAATTAAAATTCCTAAATCACATACGATGCGGAAACATTGTCAATACCTAGAGGAAAGTGACGTACTACAGTTTTATCGGAGACTTCAAAACTCATACAACTAAGCGATACCATATGTCTATAATATAAAAACGATTCACACACCCACACAATAAAAATAAAAAAAATTCCTTACACATATAGTGAAGAGAGTTTTTAAGTAATAAAACAGGAGATTTGTATGACAAATCTCGTGCGGAAACTTTTCTGATTAAAAATTGCAAGCGTCGATGAGTAGTAACAAGTTTTTGTGTATTCTAGCTTCCGAGCCCGTTATGGTCTGCGCAGGCGATAGTAGGCTAATTAATGAATAATGGATGCGCTGTATTTCATGAGTTTCACCATCTGTTCCTGGGTGTGTCTAGTGCGAACTAGGAAGTTTTTGTTCATTTTATTTCAAACATAATTATTCTATTAATAAAACACTATTTTGACCGGATTGAAGTTATGTATTATTATAAATTTACAACTATTTAACATAATTTTAAATTTATCCGACGTTTCGCGTGCTTTACAGCGTGCGTGGTCACGGTGACTGAAGACAAAAGATGTTGAATGTCAAAAAGTATCACAGCTGCAGAGAAAGTTGCATTATCTGTATTTATTTCCCCGGAGTTGGTATCGACTAAAAGATGGAGGGTTTTGGCAAAAATGGCTTACGGTGTCCTCTATTTTCGCGGATTGTGGTTCTGTTTGAGATTTTAATTTGGATATTATTGGATCCCAGGTGTTTGACAATTTTAGGCCGTCTTCTCTATTGAATTGCAGATATAAGACATAGACGACACACAAAATCAGCAGTCTGTGAACACATACTAGATAGGCCTAATCACTACATACGCTTTGACCAACCGAAAGTACTTGCGAAAGAGAAAAGATTCTTCCCAAGATTGGTACGCGAAGCCATTGAAATCAAAAAACACCCCAATTTCAATAGAGAAGACGGCCTAAAATTGTCAAACACCTGGGATCCAATAATATCCAAATTAAAATCTCAAAAAGAAACACAATCCGCGAAAATAGAGGACACCGTAAGCCATTTTTGCCAAAACCCTCCATCTTTTAGTCGATACCAACTCCGGGGAAATAAATACAGATAATGCAACTTTCTCTGCAGCTGTGATACTTTTTGACATTCAACATCTTTTGTCTTCAGTCACCGTGACCACGCACGCTGTAAAGCACGCGAAACGTCGGATAAATTTAAAATTATGTTAAATAGTTGTAAATTTATAATAATACATAACTTCAATCCGGTCAAAATAGTGTTTTATTAAATGAATAAAAGATATGTTAATCAAAGACAATACTATAATTATTCTATCTAACTAAAACCTTGTGACTCCCGCCTCAGATGCTTGGAACCCACCCATTTCTCATTATACGTATCCTAAATAAGTCCTTTTCTGAGGCGTAGCTCATAAAAAATAAATCAGTGGCGCTACCTTTTTACGTCTGGGCTTCAGATTGCTATATCTATTTCATGACCATTTGTCAATCTAATAGGCAAGTAGGTGATCTCCCATTCCTGCACATCCGTCGACTTTTTGGATCTAAGGCAAGCCTGTTTCCTCACGATGTTTTTCTTCACCGTTCGGGCGAATGTTAAATGCGCACTTAGAAATTCCATTGGTGCACAGCCGGAGATCGAACCTACTCCTAACCCAAGTCATTCCATTTGCAATACGCTGTCTCTTACATACGTCAGTCTGTCAATTATTACATTCAAGGTACTCAATTGATAAACAATATATTTATCGATATATTCCAGGATTCAGTCAAAAGCTACTTTCTATTGGATTAGCTATTCTTGACTATCGTGTTATCGTTAGGCAGCTGACGTTACCATGTTAGGTTATTCGTTAGCTAGTTGCGAGGTTATTAGGTAACTCCACGGTCAATAAATCAAAGTGATAAAGGTAAGATTGCTGATGGGTGATACGTTTATCAACTAGGGAAATAGGATAATAACTAAAGTCTTTTGCAAAGAAACGTGTGTGTACTTATGTACATGCGATAGAAGAAAAATCTTTTCAAAAATTTCATATTTCGTCTTATTCTACGTTTGTAGAAAAAACGACACTAACAATAGATAACACGCTTGTAAATTTAGTCACATAATTTTTCCCTAATGCGCCAAAAGAAGTATAACATCAAAAATACTAAAATGTTGACTATAGCTAACTTCAGGGTGTCGGTTTTTTGTGATGGTATGCGCGCGCAGGAAATCTTAAGAAATTTATTTATAAACCGGCAGGAGGCTCACCTTAATTTATTAATTATCATTATATATATATTATTAATTTATTCACGCCCAAGTCAGAGGTGCGTTGCCGGCCTTTTAAGAATTGATGCGCTCTTCTTGGTGTAAGCGGAGACTGAGTTACGAATATTAATATATAATATGTAATATATAACTTAGTTATACTAATTGTACGCTTTGTACCTAACCAAAGATTTAATACGTCGAAGTTGCCCTAATAACTCCAGTATCATAAAAAAACCAGTTCAGAAAATTGATCCCCGTAACTTGGATTCTAAGAAAATGCTCGGAATTAAATTAATTAATTACCTGCCACCGGAGATTGATGTGATAACGCGATAAAGATCTAATATGACAATGTCTATTAGCAAACGTTTTAAATCTATGGTTTAAAAACTTTGCCGGACTACACATGTTCAAATCACTCTAAATCTCCACAAAGGTTCGTTTTTCATAGTAGGTACTTTACCTTTTTAGTAACAACTGATTCACGGATAATAACTCCTTAAAAAATCTAATTAAGATGCAAAAAAAATTGACCACAGATTAGCTGACTGTACCAAGACACTCTGATAAAGGTATATTTACTTATTAGAATTGGCTGGCTTCATTAACAAAGGTTATTCGTCTTTTACCGATCATGTTGTGCCTTTCGCTAAGTCTGCACTAATATGGAGACGCGCAGGTGTCGCTTTTTTACCACGATACCATAAAAGCACCCTTGTTCACCTGCGCGACCCAAGATCTATTGAAACGAGTTTACATGAACACTTGTTAACACATTATAAACGACACAAATATAAGTCTTTCCTCCAACTTCGATTTTGTTCCCTTTGGAGTAGACTCTTGGGCCGTGGGGTTCAAGTGCACAGGCTACTTAAAGATTTAAGTTGGCGTCTGGTAGATAGTACCGGTGACCCCAGAGCTGGTGCTTTCCACGCTCAACGAATAATAATCACAATACAGCGAGGAAATGCTGCCAGCGTTAAAGGTACACTGCCACAGGGACCAAACATTTTAAATTTGTTTTAATTTTCTTTTTATTAATGATTAATTATTATTATTACTATGTAGGTTAAAAAAAACTGTAAATAATGTACTTATATTTGATTGTTATGATTAATAATAAACATTATTCATGGTAAACCATATAATAAGTATAGAAAATGTTTTAAAATTTTAAGTCCAATTTTATTTTAGTATTTAATGACCTTAGCATGAGGTCAACTCTAAAACCTCCAATATATTTTCCTATGACATTAAAACCGAAACATCCCATTACGTTGAAAGCCGAGTTTTAAGTAATAAAACACGGATTTGAGATAGGTAACAATAGATGATCTACTTATGTTTCAAGGAATTTTATGGGTTTTTCGAGCGCATTACGCCGGCATTAGAGTACATCGTTTGATACTAGGTTATGGCTGATGTGCATCGCTGCGTCATGCGCAGGGATAGTGTTATGATTACTCTACCGTTAGCCTCTGACACCGCTATGTGAGAATATTTAAATGACGCGAAAACTATTTAGTTCAGCGCAATATCATTCAAGTTATGGTAATTTTATACAAAAGAAATGATTGGATTAGTCGATAAAACAATATTGGCCTAGTGGCTTCAGTGACTCTCATCCTTGTGGTCTTAGGTTCGATCCCCGACTGAGCACCATACATCGTGAGGAACCCGGCATGTCTTAGACCAAAAAAAGTCGTTGTATGTTAAGCCCAGCAGGTTGATCACCTACTTGCCTATTAGTTGTAGCGCCAGTGGTATTCGATAAATATAAGCAAATATTTTTCTTTAAATTCATTCACGAAGCGATAATACGATAGATAAACAATTTATTTTCGTAAACATAAAGTCAACACGCTAAATAAACAATTGCAATGACTACAAGATAGACGATGATAAAAAATAGCAATAAAGCATACAGCAGACTACATTCAATGCAAAATTTAAAGTCTATTTAAATATAAGGCATCTGTGTTGCCATTTAAGGCCGGACATCTCCTTTTCGGATGCACCTTCGTCAGACGGCATTCCGAATGCCCTCCAATTACATTGAAGCCAAAAAATAACCTTTATTTTCCAACCGTTATTCGCTGAGTCCTTGTGCCGTGTTCCAATTTTCTAGTGCAGCGTATTATTCATTTTTTACAAAGCCATCGGTGCCAACAATGTAATAAAACTCGAATCATATTTATTCATAAGCCTTTTAAAAAACTCACAAATGTCGTCGAAGACGAGTTTACCGATACCTGACCTCTTAACCAATATTTGTCAACATTTAATTCCGAGTAAAATAAATAAAGATTTGCGTTACAGAAACATTTCAAGAATTTGAAGACCATCCAATTAAAGGTACGCAGCTTTTACATACCGCATTTACTGATAATTACACCGTTTATCATTTTAACCTGATTTAGCGACAAATTGTTTTTGCTTTCCACATTATCTTTAAATTTATCGCTACAAAGGGCTGTTGAAAACATTTAAAAACGATTATGGTTAATGAGTAATTAGTAATTACTAATTACGATACAATTTTGATAATTTACACAATTTTATTTTATCTTTGCACACAACACATGGAGTCAGATACATTATGAAAATATGTATGTTATAAATAATAATACATGTGTGAAGATAACATGACTTAAGAAGGCGCAGCGCCAACCAAATCCATGCAAATTCCTCGCAACCGAAAAAGAGAAAGAAATGAGTGTACCAATTCTTAGAAGGCCGGCAACGCACTCGCGAACCCTCTGGCATTGAGTGTCCATAGGCGGCGGTATCACTTAACATCAGATGAGTCTCTTGCCCGTTTGCCCCCTGTTCTTTATAAAAAAACGCGCAATATCGTACACAAGGTGACTCTTTGTTTTGTAAAAGCCGCATAGGTCCGCCAATCATCCGCGAATATACACTGTAAGTACATAATTATGTGGCAATAATGAAAATAATAATAGCAAATGCCATAGCAAGGTTTCTAAACGATTCGGCAAAATGTCTCCATAGAGTTTACAGTTTTATTGTAAATACTACACAATCTATAAACAGGACCATTAAACGATCAATTGCGTCTATAGGAGCAAGGCTTGACACGAAAGCGAAACCAGCTCAAATAACAAACGCATCAAGAATCGGTTGGACCGGTCTCCGTCTTGTTACACTTTTTGTCGGCCTGACACGAATAATTAACGTAATGAAACTTTCGGTAGACTGAACGTATTGTTTGATATTTATGACCTGATGACACCAATAGACAATTTCATTTGTGATCTGTCTTCATTAGTGCATTACTTGAGGGTTTAATTTACATATTAAATAACATTTAGTAAGCTTATTGATTATTTATTTATTTTGTATTTTTTATAGGATAGATCTCAATGCCAGAGGGCTTTAAGAATTCGTACGCTCTTTTCTTGAAGGTACTACAGTGTGCAGCTGGTTCCACATAGTGGTGGTGCGCGGCAAAAACTGCCTTAAAAACGCTCAGTTGTGGAACGACAGAGTTGATATGGATGGAATTTCGTATTCTGCCTCGACGTCCTTCAGCTAACACAAAATACCGAAAAACTATACTAAAGATATATCCAAAGATAGAGTTCATAATATACACAAAAAGGTTCAAATATTTGGCAACAAAACTTATTAAATACGTATATATATGTAGATAATATACATACTAAATGTACGGGGGGCTCATGATGCAGGTGATTTAGCGCTATGGATATTCATAATATTTATTATAAGTATATAAACAATTCACTGGCACATTATCAGATTTTTTTTGTTTTTACCTAAACACTTTCGATTCATAACTGCCATTCTAGAATAATGTATATTTAGATGCAAGGTTACCGATGATAGTGCTTATGCACAAGTGTGACTGGAGCAAGGAAAATTGATGTACTAATAATAAACATAACAATAGCTGGTCCCGTTTGATGTGTGCACGTCATAGTGACTGCCTCTCGTAAAACTATAGTTAGCTCCGTTGTACCGTCAACAACGATCGGAACATTATAAATAACTAAGATTTTGCAAATAGAACCAGCGATCCAGCAAGTTGACACAAACACTTTGCTGATAACAAAAACGTTTACAATTACATTTCACATCTTTGTTTACACAATTTTAAATTTCTTAGAGGATTTATCAAATATTTTAACACAAGAAACAAATTAGTTCTTTTGTTGTAATGCTACTCTAAACAGATCTCTATCTGCAGTAAACGAGCTTTGAGTACATGCGAGACAGATCCATTTTATGACAGTCTCCATGTCTTCTGGCGTAAGATGCTGCAGCCATTGTTGTTCCGTCACCAATAATAACAATTGCAAAGTAGAAATAAATTAAATGTTTAAATTGCACATTTATTACCTAATCTAGGTGATTGTCATTTATTTTTTTGTATAATTTCTCTCTTCTTTTATCATGTGTTACATATTAAAATGTTGTGCACACTTGTCATTGATGCACATGCATGCATATTGTGTTTTTGTATGACGTGTATTCTCTGTATATATTTCGTTAGCGTGCCTTTTTATAATAAACTAACTAACTTTCGTACTAACTACTAACTGACGTGAGACTGATCTTAAATTATCGTGATTCATGTGCATTTTTTATTTTTCATGTATCGTTTTTTTTTTGTTTCTGTTTAGTTTTGTCTTAATAACTATATGAATTATGTATTTTTGCACTTCTTGCTTACCTTATCTATTTTTTTTACAGTTGTTGCCTGGAAGAGATCGCACGAAAGCGATAAGGCTACAAGCCCATTTGATTTAATTATGTTCAATTTTTATTATGTTAATACAACGGAGTGTTAATAAATAATAAATAAATATTATTATACCAATTAAAATACTTAACTTACCAGAACTGCTTTAAAATGCAGGCGAGGATATGCTGCCAGCGTTAGCACTGCCACAGAGGCCAAACTTTTTAAATTTGTTTTAATTTTATATTTATCAATTTTTAAAGAATAATCATAATAGTAATAATACTATGTAGGTGAAGAATATTGTAAATACGGTATATTAGTGTGTTGGGAATAAATATAATTGCGGATAAAAAACTTTGTTTAGCATTCTATCCCCGAATAGTAGGTGGCGCTAAGCCACCCAAAAGAATGTCGCATGCAAATGGACAATAATAAATCGTTTTAAGCATCAATTTAAACTGGATCAGCAGCAGCATTCCTGATATCCTGGCCGAAGGCCAACAGGCAATTGAATGAGTGACGCTAAGAAACCAAAAACAAGAGGTAGACGGTCACGAACCGACTATTTTGGGGAGGTCGAATAATCTGAGTCAGACTCCGGTCCACTTGAAGCCCATTGAGTTAGACGATTGCAGGCACTCCGGTACGCAACCGACATTTTACGTACCATCTGTTACGCACGAATTATGCAAATCATGACCCTGCTATTGACGTCTACCATTTGTTTAAAACATAGATATAAGCTGATTAAAATATTCATTACATAGAAATTACATTCTCACTTAATAACATTTTTTCTTAATTTTATTTATGATACTGTCCAGCTTCAACTCTGACATGCATACGGCTTAGTTTGGTTTTCATAATTTTTGACTAAATTTACGATATTAAACGTTCCTGTAATAAAATTGTTATATCATGAACGAGCGTCTAAGATATAATACTATTCATTAGTCACACAGTGCCTGTTTTAATATCGATGCGTCCTGCACTTTTGTACAAAATCTTGTACATATAGTTAGTAACTAATATTTTAATTTTTTATTTTTATGTTATGTAATCTACCGCCCACGGACACTCGCACTGCCAGAAGGCTCGCAAGCGCGTTACCGGTCTATTAAGGATTGGTACGCTCTTTTCTTGAAGGACCATAAGTCGAATTTCTTCGGTAATACTTCAGTGGGCAGCTGGTTCCACATAGTGGTGGTACGCGGCAGAAATTGCTATAAGAAACGATCAGTTGTAGAACGACGTACGTCAAGGTTACATAGCTTATTTTCAAATAATTTGATGTACATAACTAACCTACCCTGAATCCTTACTAAGTGAATGTAATTATTTGACGAAATAATGTATCTTTGAACCGTTATCATATAATGAATTTTATCATGCAAAAAATAAGATCTATTACGCATTAGGATATAGACAAGAGCACTAATACCTAGACGAAATGCAACGAACATAATTGAACATAAGCAATATATTTACATACGAACAGATTGTTGACAATTAATAAACAAACACAGGCGTCAATAAGTGAAGCTTGAAGCAAGAGTGTGTCAAACGTGACTGCGGCACTAAAGAACCATACAGCCATAATACGCACGTGAGCAAGTATTCAACGAGACTTAATGAATTTAAAGAAAAACCTACAAAATTTCCGCATTACGTGCAGTTTTTATAGATTTTAGAATTGAGTAGTAGATTTGTCAAATCGAGAAACATATTTTAATGTTCTTTTCCTGTGTCTGATAAGTTATACGTATTCATTTTTCAAAAATGTTCCATATTCAAAGGCTGAAGGGGACAACTCTCCAAACTCTCTGCTCTCCATAACAACTTATTTGAGTTAAGGTCCTTCAAGAAAAGAGCGTATCAATTCATAGGCTAGCAACGCACTTGCGAGCCCTCTGGCAAAGTAAGTGTCTATGGGTATCACATAACAACAGATGAGCCTCCTGTCCGAAGTTATATAAATAAAAACATTACATTAGTATGCAAGACTTCCTACAGATTTATTTCTCGGGGAACGCCTAAATAATGCTTCTACTTCAAAGTCATTGAGTAATTGCATCCAATACTTTTAACATCTCGAAATATTGTGTAACTAATTCTGGCATTTACATAAGACATTTTTCTTAGTCTAGCATTTTAAAATTTTAATAATATTCATTCATTGACACAGAACATTCACTATAAGGAACTGTTTCATATATTTTTAAAGAGTCAGTTTATAAAATACTCAGAAACAATTTAGGTTAGGAAGCAAACAAGTTAATTAGTCAAATCAACGACTAGGAATATGATAATATGTGGCGGTCAAATTTCAACATAGTGGCCTTGGAAATTGTTTATCTCGTAACTAAAAATATATCACAATTCAAGTTAACCCATAAGTTCCCAATCCCAATCCAGTTTAAGGTGCCCCATAGCTGGTGCTTAAAAATAAGAATAAGAAGTAATAGGTACAGTGAGGAAATGCACACAGGTACCAAAATTTTTAAAATTGTTTTAATATATATTTATGTATTTTTAATAATTATTATTATTATGTAGGTTAAGAATATTGTAAATACTGAATTGTGAGTATATCGATCTATAGTAAATTATTTTTTAAGTAACACATTACCATCGCATGGAATAGTAAATTCTTTGATACTCAAGAATGATCATGTTATGAAAAACCGAATTCCAATGATAATGTATGCTGTAGCGAAGTTATAAATTCTACGTACTTAAACTGAAAACGGAAATTTGTCGCAAATTTGATAAGAGCAATAAACAGGAATCAAATAAAGCGTTTTATCATATAACCGGCGCTTTGTTTAGATAAGAAGGTATTGTTTTAGATAACTGGGGCTTGTGCAATTTGTTCGCCAACCGCAAAAAATTCAAAACGGTATTTCAATTTGCTCACCTTAACTTCAATATTGGCGTTCATCCAACCTCAGTCGGCTGAAGCTGCTGAAATCGTCCGTCACTCAACACCACAACACAGTACTGGGTCAAAACAGAACAGCACAGAATTAGCAATCGAATTGTATCGGTAACACAAAACAATAACCAAAATTGGTCTTTCACGTCACAACTACCACAGGTGCACGAATTCGTAAATACGCTTTGCGACACGTGCGCTCTTCAGAGAAAACCGCGAATAATCCGACACGGAGCGAGCGACGAGCGGCGCCCCTACTACACGACCGCTGCACGCTGATGGCACAGCACTACTGACGTATCACGTTCGTTTGATCGCTTCACTGTTCTCAACCCCTTGTCTCATCCCTGTTGTCAAGATTTTTGCAGCGTGTTAAAAAATGAGAACGCGTCATGCACCGGCAACGTTTTAGCCGAGGAATCCTAACCACTTTTTCACTTAATTATTCACGCCTTTTAAGGTGCAGAATTAACGTACAAGCGTAAATAGTGAACGCCCCGGCTCGTATTCTCATGAGAAATGATAATCGCGATGCGATTATGGCTATGCTGGTTTACTTTTGATGTAAAAAGTTGGTAGGTAATTGCATGCACATTTGTGACGATTAATAAAACCAGATAGACGTAGTTACAAAATGAAAAGTGTAATGAGACCGGATTAATGAGAACGATTAAAGAGAAACATATTTAATTATAATCATCTATATTCAAACGGACTAATTTTTTTGAACTTTCAGAGCGTTTTAATAGCCGAGACTTCTTTTAGATACATTTTATATTTCTACTTTTAATTGAAAAAAAAATCATAAGCACTACAACCTCTTTAAGTCTGAGCCTCAAAATTCTGTATCTGTTTCACGATCCTTCGTCAATCTAATAGGCAAGGTTATCAGCCTACTGTGCCTGACACACACCATCACCGTTCGAATGTTACATGGGCTGAAAGTGCCATTGGTGCGCCGGGGATCGAACCTACGACCTCAGGGATGAGAGGCGCACGCTGAAGCCACTAGGCTAACACTGCTACTTTTAATTGAAACTGTATGTAAAAAAAGTGTGTGAGAATATACAACAGGTTTGGAATCTGATTGGTTTTGATATGAACTTTGTTAATTTGTAGCTAGGATTATATGAAGTTTTAATTAAAGGTATAGGAAATACGTACTATTATAGACAATGAGTATTGAAAGTGTGCCACATCCTGAAAGCTAATGGGCGGATGACGGCTAGGATCACGTAGAACCAACGGTACTGTACTGCACTCATTTGAATAAAACACTGGGTTTCGAGGACGTAGTACAATGAATAACATGTTTGTATGGAAATACAACTTACACTTAAGATTCAAAGGTTTTATCAAAATACATCAAACAGTGGTTTCTAAGCGATCGTGTAAACAGACTTATATTTTCAAACTTCAAAGAAAAAATGGTCACTTTATTGTATTGGAATAAACATTATATGTCAAGGTTTTTATCAAAATATATTAATACGCAAACATTAACTAGGACGAATCTATGAAAAACTAATGTTGCTTTGGGGCCGTTCACGTATTATGGAAGCACTATGGGGTTTCGTTGATTTTCATATTTGGTGGTAAACAGTAATTATTTACTTTTTTACACACATTACCCACACATTGTCTATGCTTGAAAACGAAATGCATTTTCGAGGATTCTTACAAAAAATTAATACGTTTATGTACTATTATTTGTGAGAGCTTACTAAGGAATAAAAAAAAAGGGAGGGGGGCGGGAAGGTGGTAAATTGCAGTAAATCTGCTTACGTCATGCTTGAACGGCCCCTTTGAAATTTTATCAATTAATATCCGACGAATTAACACATAAAATGTTTACATCATAATTGGTGAACGGACAGCGTACGATGGTATTTATATTAATTAAATAAAAAATAAAAGCTCAAGGCCCATGTAAAACAGAGAAAAGAAACACGATCGCTGATACATAATAAAACCATCTAGATAGTTCATTAATCCAATTCTGTTTCGCAAGTCACCCATCTGTTCACCCAAGTGTAGTTTGAACTGTTTTATTTGTATACTACTTTCATTATTTTATAAATACAGCAATTATAAAAACATTTAAATCAAATTAAAAACTTTTAATTATTAAATATTAATAAAAAAAAAACAATTTAAAAAGTTGTTCCTTGTGGCAGTGTACCTTTACGCTTGCTGTATTACGATATTCGTTAAGCGAGGAAAGCACCAGTTTTGGGGTCACCGGTACTATCTACCAGGCGCCAACTTAAATCTTCAATTAGCGCCTGTGCACTTGAATACCACGGCCCAAGAGTCTCTACTCTAAAGGGAACAAAATCAAACTTGAAGGAATGACTCTTATATTTGAGCGGTTTTTTATTTTTAAAAACTTTCTTTATCATTCTATATCTTTACTATTTGTTAGTATATACGTGATATCTTAGTATGAGAACCACCTTTCGAGGTAAAGGCCTCCTCCAATAAGGACCAGAAGAAAAATGGGACAATATAATTAATTATATAAAGCTTCTTTCGTGTCTATTATAGTCGTCTTCGAAGGACTAGCCGGCTTGGAAGATTAGAAGTAAATCAAATATCAATCTTATATCATCATAATGTAAATAAAATTTGACAGAAAAAGAAGCACTACTTGTTAAAATTATTTACAGTACATATATTTTTATTTGACAGTAGAGTTCATAAAAGAGAGCGCGACTTTACATGAATTACTATCTAGCCTATACAATAATTATGGCTAATAAGTAATATTTTGCGGATTTTTTTCTACAATACTAGTAAATAGCTTAAACTAAGGTAATGTTCATTAACAGTCTTAGTGTTCTAAGTTTTGACACTTTTGTGTGTCCAAGATACCGCACTTGCACTTATATTCACTACTAGTTTTAGTAACTGAAAACGTTTAGTTCTCTTTTAGCGAGATATTTATGAAATCTTTGTTATGAATAAAGAAAATGTTAATCTTGATACTGTAGAGTTTACTTAACTATAAAAATAATCCTTACTGCTTTATATACCTTTAAGATAAAAACAACAACTTTCGAAATAGCATTCAAGGATTACAATTATTTTTGCCGATTCTGATAACCAACTTTCTCTTCCCATTGTATCTGAGGTGTTGAGCGATTTATTGGCAGCTCGATATCGGACAACAAGCCGGGAATCGAACCTACGCTCGCGGATAACAAGTTTCCGTATGACTCACGAACTAGAACGCTTGATTGAAAAAACATCCAAGAAAACACAATTACACCTTTGGTTATTTCTTATATTAACTGTTCTGTATTTTTAAAAATGACCTTATTAAAAAATATTCTTTTTTAGGAATATTACGGATCATTACCTTTCACTTTATATCACATAGAGGTCTGTCCAGACGTTAACGCTTCAAACAGCTGAACATTTATGTATTAAATTATTTTGGCAAAAGTCTATGTAACTCAGGCATAATTTAGTATTCTTATAGGGAAATTTTTTTCGCAATGGGTTGCAAGTTTATTCGTTACAAACAAGCAAACAATTTTGACTCTTCATAATGTCAGTAATGGATATGAGGTATAGATTCTAATACAATTTCACAAAATTATATGTTGGTGTTGTGTAGACCTTTTCAGGTCTGGGCCTCAGATTCTTCTTCATGATCGTTTGTCTACTAGGCAAGTAGGTGATCAGCCTCCTGTGCCTGACACACGCCTTCAACTATTTGGTCTAAGACAAGCCGGTTTCCTCGCGATGTTTTCATTTACCATTCGAGCGAATATTAAATGCGCACATTAAAACAATAATTTTTCCATAAATGTCTATTCGTCATCATCTTCAATGGCTGTACAGCTGAAAGGGCCTTGTAAAGATACTTGCGGAGGTCTTTCGCCATCGCAATTCCATCCCACTAACGTAGCCTCGGTCTACCGGGTTTTCTCTTGTCGAAATATTTCGATTATATTAAACCAAGCAAAGCAAAATTAAATTAAATAAAAAATTTCCTTTAACAAAATATACAATACTTAGTGAAAAGTAAACGATTCCTGTTGGTAAAAGATTTAGCTTTGACAGCTTCTAATTATCACCGCCAAAGGCCAATGAAATACAGTGAAATAGAAATGTCCGCGAACAGCCCGGAGAAGAATGTCAAACGCGACAGGAGATTAAAAGCACTTATTTCCTTTTAGAAAGGAAACGGGTGTTTGCAGTTTGTCGCGATAAAATCAATAGGAGCAAGGTTCTAATCGTAGACACTGCATGTGTGCCTTTGACCTTAAATGACATTTCATTGATATATTATTTAACTAACATGACTTCACGTCAAAAACCACTTAGCCGCTTTGGTTAATTTTTTGAACAGCGAGAACAAACCACTTTATGAGTTTGATATTTGTTTATTGTATAAAGCCGTCATAATATAAGTAATAACAATTATTTATAAAGCAGAAATAGTTTTGACGGGTGCAGAGATAGAATACGCTCAAAAGATATAACACATTCTATTATAACAAGTACATTATGTATCCTAATGAGCCTTTAATTTTACTACTCTAACAATAAATGCATATAAACAAATGAAGAGCGATACAAATAAAAATTCGTTAACTAAACACGAGTATACGGCTGTTAAAAATATATATATTTACCACTTAGTTGAAAAATAATAATGACTAAAACTATAAAAAATATGAAATTATTAAAAAAAATTGTGAGTAATTAGTATAATAAAATATTCATACTATTATATCAAACAGTGCCTAGATAGCACTGGGCCAAGATTTATAATCGTAAACTTATCGTCGGATGCAGTCGGAAGTACCATATCACGCGGCCGTCGATAATGCAGGCAATTAATACTGCGCCCGCGCACCAAGACAGGTAGTTGTAGGAAACATTTCTCTGGTTAATTGATATTTGCATAGTTAGTTTTGTTCCACAGTCTTTAAACTAGCTTCGTACATCGATTTACAACAGAAAATTTTCTTTGACAAAGTTTATTATCAAATATTCAGTATATTATTAAAAACTACCAATATTGACTTTCTCACACTTTAACGGATATACCACATACTTTTCTTGGCCGGCGGCTGGTACTACCGTCGCCATTATGAAATGTCAGACTGACATTGTTTATTTTCTGTAATTTCTTGGTGCGTACAATAAATAATTTTACTATCTACCAACATCTAATAAAAATCAAACTAATTGTATTTATTTTTATTCATTACTAATTACAATGGCAATGTTTTAATTATCGAACGGTTATGATTGCTGAATATCTTTCAGGCCGCTAGTTAAACGGCACTAATTAAGCTGCGACATATATATGTATATAGAAAAATATAATGAGGGATAAAAGTTCTATTTAACTGTAATACAAAACCCTGAAATCAGCACAACTGATAATTGCCGTAAATGCTTTGATATAACGTATTTGGTTTAATCTTTCGCAACTGATATTATATAAACTGTATCCGGAAGATGAACACAAATGACCTTAGCTTAGATTAATTTACAGCATCTTACGTGAAGATTTTAAGCATATAAGTACCTTATGAGAACGGGACCTGTAGGAACTGTGCACGATTCTGAACTTTGAGGTTTTAACATTTTGTTTGTTATTTAATAATTAACGAATTGGTACCGAAGGGACTGTAATTCCTATTCCATAATAATGACCCCGGTAACATATATGATTCGCGGTATTACTTATATTTTGATTAGTTAGCGAAATACATAGGTTAACTGACCTTTTTTATTGTCCATTGAATGAACTGACAAATGTTCTATTATTTGTTAGTGCCTACAGTACAGTGTTTTGTTTTTTTGTATGATTTAATTTTGTTTACCTAATTAATTTCTTATATTTGTTTTTTGATTTGTGTGTAATCTTTTTTTCATTGGTTATACATTCACACACTCATAGGCAAGGCCGGCTGGCGATTACAGTTTCCAGGATTCAACCCAATACAACAAGATCTACAGCCGCATAGATATACAAATAGAATTGAAGAAGTAATTCAGAAACTAGAGTTATAGAAGTTTGAGAAGCATTCAATTCTAATTTGTTGTCGATGAGAAAGATTTATTTAATTAATACAAATTAAACGTACACTACACTAAAAATGTTCTAAATTGGCCAATAAAGAAACAGTATAGCTAATTAAATTGATATTTTATTCAGACACTTTTAAAACAGCAAGATTTTTGTGATTTGACAGAATATCCGTCTTCGGTCTCTTTAACAAGACATTAGTCGACCAGAAATAAGACGAAGATATTTTTTATTTATTTTATTAAAACTAGTATAATAAAATAAATAGATAATAAAAGAAGGCAGCATCTCAAATCTGTGTTAAGAGGTTAATGACCTCAAATTGCAAATTATTTCAAACGACAAGTTCAACTTAACGAAATACCGTCTTTTGTTAGTTTTTACATTAACCCATTTCGCGTCCGTTATTTCGCGACAAAAACGATTTTACGGTTTTAAAAAGCGAAAGAAAAGATTATTGTGATTATCTGCTAAATCCGTGAAATTGTTAAATTTTAAATAAAGATAAAATAGCAATGTTCATTAATCATCGTACCTATATAGAAAATGTTTGGTGTCTTCAAAGACGGTGAATATATACCTAATGTTACTAGCTGACCCGGCAAACGTTGTTTTGCCATGTATATTATTTCTAGGAAACATTTTTTTAGTTCAATAAAAATAACTATCAACTATAAAAATATAAGGGTTGATCGTGGGGGTGAAAATTACTGGTTGTATGTATTTTTGTATGACGTATCATAAATAAATAAAAACTATTTTTTTTGGGTGGAGACCCTTTACCACTTAGGCGTTTGAAAGAAATATAGTAGCCAGACTTACTGAATATGCATAAAAAAATTCATACGAATCGGTCGTGCCGCTTCGGAGGAGTATGGGAACGAACATTGTGACACGAGAATTTTATATATAAGATTTACAATACAATAATACGCAGAAACCATTTAGAATTTTGCACCGTATTTATTTAATTTACTTACACTTCGTTGCAAGAAATATAGTGCAATAAAAATAAGGGCAACTGACTGACAAAACCCGCATATTTCCCGTGATTCAACAATGATGAACGGGGAAGACCATTATAGCCTTGTAAATAAGTTGTACTACTGGGTTACAAAATTAGCTAGAATTTTTTTATTATAACTATGAAAAAACCAATTAAAAAGTTTTTTCTTATAGTGTCTCGCATCCTTTCGAAGTTTGGCGATCATGGCTACTTTGATTTGGTGCTTTGACCTAATCTTCAGCTACGTTTTCTTTAAAGTATCGGATTATTGTTATCATTACTTTATACCAGTACAGTAAACCCCCTTATAACACGGTACTCTCATAACGCATTTTCATATTACGCGATTTCAGTCCCTCGTTTAACACGGGTATTTCCTATAACGCGGCACGATTGTACATGTTACGTTTCTGTACTGTGACATTTACAATGATTATTTCGTTCATAACATATTTTTTCTTTATTTTCGATTTAAATCCCCTTAAAGAGAAAAGGTGAACGTCAATCATTTGTACATAACGCGTTATATGGAGTCATACAAGCGCGTTATGCGAGATTACTCCTACAACGCGTTTCCTATAACGCAGAAACAATCTACCGTGTTAAAAGAGGCATTAATGTACTAAAAAAAACAAAAAAAATGTTCGCTAAACTCGACTAAAAGGTGACCAGTTCAATGTTCACGCTTCATTCGCTTCTAATGTTCCAAGAGATTTATAAACAATTCACTGGGTTTTAGTTTTAATCTACTTTTTATAGGTTATATCGCACGAGCGAAAGGTTTTTACTCCACTGCTAAAAGCTTTTTATTTAACGCGAATTATCGTTATTTACCTAGAATTACTTTTAGTATGGTACCGAAAACGAGAACTGAGAAATGATAGGACTGTTTTTTTTAATTTTTAAATTAGAATCAATTAAGTAAGTATTGAAAATACAAAATTTAACGTTTAAAGAACTTTATTTCTAAGTAGCGGCCCGTCCCGAGTGGATATTTATTCAAAAAAAATTGTAGATATTGATATGTTCTTTAATATTGTGGAACATTTTTTTGTTCTACCATCAATGGTTTTCGCAGCGCATGCGATGAAAGATATTTCATAGACTTTTTTTACACCTTTGGTAAAATTATTGTAGTTTTCTTGCAATTAAAATAGCCTATATTAATCAGAGACACTGTAGCATTCAAATGGTGGAAGAATTTTTAAAATCGGTTCAGTACTTTAACATACAAATCTTTCCTCTTTATAATATTAGTATAGATTACAAAATGTGTGAGGCAAAAAGACATATATGTCACTAAACCGGAATAGAACAAGTACATATAACGAATAACACGCGTATAAAATGCACACAAAAAAGCTTTGCACTTGCGATTCAGGACATGTCGTGAGAAACGGCGATTTTTATCTGACCTTGGCGTTTAGTTTGTGTCTTAATCCTCGAAACACATTCATCTCCATTATAATGTCAACTATATATGACATTAGATATAATTAATGCAGCTGTTAGACGTAGCGTAATTTTTTAGTTTCGTGGCTAGTGTATTGTTAGGTTTTTATTCATTCCTTATTCCCGAATCAGTAGATAATGTTTAAAGATATTTATGTCTCAATACAAAAAAAATAATTATACATGAGAAACTTATTATTATACGAACGAGATACACGTCGCCATCAGCCGTCCTAATTTTAGACCACTACGCTCATTCAGATATGTATCTTTAATGCCATTTTGAATTGGTTAAACACACTATTATTGCGATTTTTTAAATGCGTAGATTAGAGACCACGGATCTCCTACCTCGTCGGTTATGTGTACTATTGACCTGTCCCTTCTCTAATACGTCCTGGATTTGGTAGAGCTATGCCCGACAAAGACCTACCTACCTGTTGTAAACAAGGACAAGTAAGAAATATAACGCAACAAGCTGTTTAATTATAGCCTTAAGAAATAATAATTCCTTTAATGCTACCATAAAAAATAGTTTAAATTAATGTTAATGTTAGATATGTTTTTAATTACTATGTAGGTTAAGAAGTAAATACTGTATATTTGTGTGTTGGTAATAAATGTAAAAAAAAACACTTGTCAAATAAGAACATATTTCCCGCGTTTAGAAATCAATAGAATTGTACTTCTCGAATGAACTTACTGAATATATTTTCCTTTAGCTGTATCATTACATTCCTTACCTGTAACAAAACAAAAATAATTAATTTAAACGTAATATGATCTGCAGGACTATTTCTAATTTGATATGACATGTGTTCAATAATAAGAACGATTCGTAAAGGTCCTGTTACAAATTAGTTGTGACAGACTAGCTCATTAATATTAGGATTTATTTTTGTTTTTTCAACTTTATAACGCATTAAATTTCAAGTACATAACATTTTTAATCGAGATTATATTATTTATATTTGATACAGAATAGATATTTTATAAATTTATTTTCGATGCAGACTTAAAAATGCATTAAAACAACAGTTACTTTTGAACCATTTTCGTGGATGAGTTCTACTAAAACATGAACACATGTCAAATTATCTTGATTTTGACCGCTTAGGTTTTTTAAGAGCTTTTCACAACCGCCCCGCTGATAATCACCGCCCATGGACACCTGGATTGCATTCTCCCTCGACGTCCGATGATGGAATTCAGGGTCAGTTTTTTCGTTAAAAAAATCAGTACCACTACAAACTTTTCAGTTCTGAGCCTCAGATTTCTCTATCTGTTTCATGATTATTTGTTAATTTAATAGGTAAGTAGGTGATCAGCCTCCTGTGCTTGACACAATCAACTTTTTGGGTATAAGGCAAGCCGGTTTCCTAACGATGTTTACCTTCACCGTTCAGGTGAATCTTAAATGCGCACATAGAAAGTACATTGGCGCACAGCCGGGGTTCGAACCCACGACCTCAGGCATGAGAGTCAGAAGTTGGTGTAAGTATTATTTGATAATAGGAAAAAAATCTTTTTAGTAGTACAGAGCAAATAAAATAAATAAAAAGCCCTACTATGAATAGATATTGGTGAGTTAAAAACATAATAATCTTTCAATAAACTTCGATTCATCATCATCACCAATGGCTGTACATCAGTAAGGGCCTTGTAAAGATACTTGCGGAGGTCTTTCGCCATCGCAATTCTATCCCACCAACGTAGCCTCGGTCGACCGGGTTTTCTCTTGTCGAAATATTTCGATTATATTAAACAAAGTAAAATTAAATTAAATCATATCTATCATACGAATCAAAGTTACTACCTCATGGTAGTGAGAATCGCACGCTGAAACCGCTAGGCCACCAAAGCTCTTAACATCATCATTAATCAAAATAAAATGATTTCTGCAAAAATACATAAACTTCAACGTTGTTACCTACATCAATGCAAAATTTACATGTATGAAAAATAGCCTCGCGTATGACAGCTACACATTTCTGTTCACATTGTTCGCCCATACAGACAGCAGCGCCTACCCAGTCCTCGTAAAATATCGCATGAACCGGCTCGAACTGAGTGGGCAAAACATAAAAGGCTAAACGACAGTCTGCCAAGGGAATACCGCCTTTATGAGGTCCAGGCGCTCGAGACCGATTGTAAAATAATTGAAATAAGCACCAGGAGAACAGATGTAAATCAGTTAAAGATCAAGGCCCTAGCGATTATATTGTTTCGTGAATAAAACAATGAATAAGTCATGTCGAAAATGTTCGATAAATATCTACTTGTCATCTGGTGTTGATAAATCATGAATTTACTTTGTGGTTAGGGTATATAAAAATGCATTAATTACCCTTACTTGAAGCGGAAGGCTCTTAAAATGGTATTTAGAATTATTTGCTGCCTATAATTTGACGATTGTGATGGTACTTATAATAAGGTTTACATAATTTATTTATTTCGTAATCCTACAGCTATCAAAAGATATACGTAAAAACAAACAATAACACTAAAAATATAGCCATAGATGGAATACATAATATTTACACAAAGATTCAAACATTTAGTAAAGGGAAAAATCAATAAAAAATATTCAATACATTTAACTAAGTAATACCTAATTACGCTGTGATGTGTGAAGGTGTGTATGTGTGCTCATGATGCAGTTGATTTTGCGCTATGGATATTCTTAATAATCATTTTAACCATATTCCGCGATAGCTTAAACAAGTCAAGGCCTAAATATTGGTCGTTGTATGTTCGGGCTGCGAGATACAAAACTATACAATTCTTATTTCGTACTCCTACAGCGAACATAAATTATATATATAACATTACAACAATTACACTAAAAATATAGCCAAATATGAAATACATAATATATGATGGTTCAAATATTTACAAAAATAAACACATTTAACTAAATACCTAATTCGGGTGTGTTGTGAGATAGGGTACGTATCAATCATAAAAATAAGTTTTATGAAAGTGCTATATCAATAATAATATATAATGTAATTTTCAATACTAGTTTTAATTAGACGTACATAGCTGCTACAAGAAGAACGAAGATAAATTTTCCACCAAGATTGATCCAGCTCTTTTACACACTGAGCTATCTTTAAAAATTTTATCATTTATATTTATACTTTACCTTTATACCTTTCGCTTCTTAGATCACATATTTATATTGTGTCAGAATTTTTGTGTGTTTTTATAAGCTTTTATTGTATAGTTAAAAACCGTTGGAAAACCTTTTTAAATAAATAGATAAATATGTAGAATAATAATTACTATGTAATTATATATATCACGTATTACTAAAGACAGCAATGTGATTATATCTGTCCTTAATCACGCTTAATATGTATTTATTGTAAAAATGTTATTGAGATATCAGTTTTTTTTCGACCACCATTGTATGACATGGCTCGCAATTGGCTTACGGATTTCGCAATGGATCAATTTTACCATTAAACTAGTTATAAAGTCTTCATTCGGAGCGCAACAAAAACTTTACCTTCTGCATACAGCCCAAAATCGAACACGCGATCATTCATATAGGAATCTCATTTTTTCGGCGAGTTGACATATCATCAAAATTTCTTCGTGCAATGCCGCCCAAATTTGGTGAGGCCGAACGAGAGCTATGCAGTCGTTACATTAAAATACGGATTTAATTTACACAGAGAATTGTGCATCGGATCGACTCATTCGAAAACTATAATCACTTCACTATGTAATATTTAATCGGGTCGTAAATGGTAAAAGAATTTATGAATTCGATTCTCGAGTGGAAATTAAGCAACACGTAACAATCTCAATTACAAACTACGATTACTTTTTGTTCGTTTAATAGTTCATTTATAGCTTCAACATTAATTATTGAGCCATTAATTTTGATTAATTCGACTTAAGGACCTGAATTTTGATGAAGATAAATGAATTATTGAAGGAACTATTTGGCGCTCGGAATACGTATGGAATTGCAAAACATTTTTCTTGAAATGTTACTTAGACATAATGCTTCCTCTCTCCGGCTGCGATGAATTTTTCTATGTATTCACTTTCGTATGTGAAACCTAATACGTATTTGATACACGGCATTCATTAGAATTCCATGCTCACAGAACTGCTGGAAAAAGACGATACAGAAATCTTAGGTAAGGGTATACGTAATGTGTATTTCGCTTCGTTTACGTAAATAGCCCAAAAGAGTGCCCCAATGAAGGTGGATAGCAAAAATAGAAGCGACAGCAGGAAGCGAATAGAGAAATAAAGCCATGGACAGAGATATTTGGAAAAAGCTGGAGGCCTTTATCCGTGAAAGAGTTCCGATCAATGGTACCAAATGAAGCTGGGATATTAGGATAACAAGAAAAAAAATAATTAAACAAATTTATGCTGCATATTCCACCTTTGTAAATATTGGAAATTGAACGGGCTTTTATTATTATTATTTACTTAAATAGACGGACTTGGGAGCCTCCTGGCAGTGTTAGACAATCCATGGTCGAAGTAGGCCATGCCTGTTTTGTCTATATATATGTATAAAGAACATTTAAAGATTAAAAACGTCAGTCCGTCCGTGATGGTCGTAGCTATTGAATTTAAGATTCATATAATCTAATCATGTAAATTCTACCTACATCAATAAATGATTATTTATTTATTTAACACTTCGTGGAATGTATACAGAAATATAGTACTATTATCATAATTAAATAAAAAGGTGGGGAACTGGCGGCCTTATCGCTTTCGAGCGATCTCTTCTAGATATCCTCTGTAAGAAAAAATGAATTAGATAAGGTAAGCAAGAAGTGCGATAGGAAAGAATATTAAGTAATAACTTTATGACCAATATTTCCAAAGCTTTTCTTTGAATTTACGATATGGCATTCAAATGCAGAATCTAAATATTCCTTTTGTATTGTTGCACTACTTGCTTACCAAATATAATTTTTTTTTTTCTATTAAGTAGTTGCCAGGAAGAGATCGATCGCTCGATCGTTTCGAAGAGAAAGCAATAAGGACGCCAGTTGCCCTCCTTTTTATTCAATTATAAAAATAGTACTATATGTCTGTATACATGCAACGAAGTGTTAATAAATATATTTTTTAAGTTATACTTCTTTAGGCGCGTTATGAAAAATTTATGAGAGTGAAATTTTACGATGCGCGTGCACCGTGACACAACATTAACAGAATGAAGTTCCCCAGGGAAAATGCTACGGCATTGGACATAATTTAAAAACAAAATTCGAATAATAATAGAATTTATGTTACACTTAATGTAAGAGAATAATAATAAATATTTATTTAATTTTCAAATGTTCAGTTTAACTTTATTGACTATAATGACTTTGATTATTTAATTGTAATTAATTATTTGCATGCAATCAAAAACTATTTTTAATAATGCGAAAGAAGTATAACTTCTTACGCGCGTACATAAGTATACGCACCCTTTTTTTTATAGTTAGTACTGTACATACTCCAGGATAATAGGTTTAGGGGATTAAATAAATATGAATGGTTCTTCACAGACATGGCGCAGAGCACTGTTAGGCTAGTATTAGTATCTTCAGAGTGCGACTCTTCCTGACGTCGTAGGTTCGATCCCCAGCTGTGAACCAATGGACTTCTATGTGCGCATTTAACACTCGCTCGTACGGTGAAGGACAAATTCGAAAGGAAACCGGCATGCCTCAGACCCAAAAAGTCGAAGGCACAGAAGGCAAGACTACCTTAGAGCTTGTGTCTCAAGGGTTATTTGAATACGAATACAATTTGCTTGCTTAGCTATTTTTTAAACACAGACCTACAAAAATCGTGTGGCATGATTCTAGTCGAAACAGACACAAGGAACTCACGAATTCACGACACTGACATGACATAAGCGCGTCTGGAGTATACATGGTACAATAATATGTATGGTAGGTATTAAATATCCTAAAATATTTATAAAACATAATGTATCTACAAGTCACAGATAGTAAAACAAAAAAAATATCAAAATTCGAAAATGTCTACGAATATAATAATACCTAGGGATGCATCGATACGCCTTTTTGCCGATACGATACCGATACCGATACTCTTATAGAAATATCGCCGATTCCGATACCGATACCGATACTAATGCTTAATGAATTCAAATTAAATTAAGGTAAAATATATCAAGTTTGGTTAAAGTTTTTAATTTTTATTATAAAATATAAACAGTCACAAACTTTGAATAAGATTAAAGATTTAGTAAATAAAATTAAGAATTAAGAGTAATAGTTAAATTAAAATAAAATAAATAACTGTTAATAATTAAAATTAGCATTGATAAGATTTTTGTAATTCTGTATTTTATTTAATTTGGTATTGAAAAAATACTACGCGCGATAGCAGTTAAAAACCAACTAAAGTGTCTAGCGAAAAGGAATACGCGGGGACTAAGCGGGTGTGAGGGTCATAGATAGTCCGTGCCTCGTTTCCCAACGCCCCGGATCAAACAAGATGCGCGTTTACATTACTTTTTTTAAAGTGCGAAATTTGAAAAGTATCGTTGTATCGGCAATTAAAATATCGCCGGCAAACCCAAAGTATCGCCGATATATCGGTATCGGTATCGGATGCATCCCTAATAATAACAATAAAGCCTTTTTTTATTTACATATCAAATCAGTGGCGTAACTATACCATGTGGGACCCGTGGCAAATCTTCTTTCGTGGCAATTCTTTAGATGGGGCCCTATCCGTAAAAATCATCCCTACTCAGTTTAATTTTAATAAACTTAGAGATTTTCAGCGTACTCAATTACACGTTGTATATGTCCCACTAATGGCCATAGGCCTCCTCTCTTAGGCGAGAGGGAATGGTTTGTAGTCCCCAATTGCGTATTGGAGACTTCACGTTCATCCATAGAACATAATATCTCTTGGGCAGGGGCCCTCTTAGGTCGGAGGCCCGTGGCATTTTGCCAGCCTTGCCACCCTATTGTTACGCCATTGTATCAAATGTTGTTAGTATTTATTATAGCTAAATGTTAGTCGGCTGTGGACCTTTATAGGGTAAAACCCTCCTTCAACCCTTTCCAGGTGGCTCTATCCTTGTCAATATGTATGCTTATTATCGTCAGAATTGTTTAGCTCTAAAGGAATAGACGATGAAAAACAGCACATTTAAATAGCTTGGAACGTTGATTCATCGACCAATATAGCTTGACCCCTCGGTCAGTATACGTCAGGAGCATCGGTGACTCAGTTGAAGGCTTATCGGTCTGTGGGCGAACAGGACCACAATTAAACTCCTCCTACATTCTGCCAATAAACCTCTGATAAGATTTGTATCGGGATTTGTTACTTTCCGATTTAATCTTCGTCGGATTAGTATACTTAGAATTTAAAAATTTTAATGTGAAAACAGCATTAGGTTGTATGAAAAAGAACGCTTTTGTAGGTAAAAACTTGTAGAGATAAGGACTGGGATTTCTAATAAAAAAAACACAGGCGCAAATCAAAGACATTACTTCACCATAAAGGCGACCTCTGGTATATTTTTGTGAATGCAATGATCGTAATTAGCTACTTATATATATACATTAATTGTGACTCAATTAACCCTTGAATTAGCTTTTACATTATTGTTTATACATTATTTGATTAGATTTTACTGTATTTTAGTTATAGTTAGTGTTACATGTTGGTTAATGTCTTTTTTGTTAAATATGTATATACTACTTGTACTTTTATCCTCTGTAGGTGTTTATTGTTCCATACTATGGTTGTCTGGAAGAAATGGCTTACGTAACCTGCTTTTTTATATGTATGTTTTTGTATAAGGTGACCAAGTGTAAATAAATAAATGGAGGCTAACCTGATGCCCATAGACACTCATATTGTCACAGGGCTAACCAGTGCGTTAGGCAGCCTTTTAAAAGTTGCTACGCTCTTTTTTTTAAAAACTCTTAGTCGAAGTCAGTGGGTTGGTTCCAAATAGCGGCAAAAACTACCTTAAAACCGCTCAGTTGTGGAACAACGGATGTCGAGGTGACCCGGGTGGAATTTCGAATTAAAAACCAAGCACCATTTAGCAATAATTTGTATAATTTCGACCTTTAGGTACAGACAAATAAAGTATTATAAGCCTACGTCAAAAGCGATCCATAAAATGAAGATTAACTTCCGTAATTAATAAGTTTAAATGCCATACACAATCGGCAATAAAATCAACATAGCTAATAAAATGTGAAAGTCACATAAAAATTATAGCTCGTAAAAATTATACACAAGATTAAATCGTTATCAATATATCTCAGTAGGCAAACAATAGCTTTAAACTACATAAAAACCGGCAATTTAACTGTCAGCGCCCGTCGCCATTTTTGGCGTTTTAAAGACATCACTATGCAGCTATGTGGGTACGAATAATCAATCGATTCGGGAAGTTCAATTCGAATATTTTAATCGGAATCGTTTATCTCGTTATTGTGCCCATTTCCGTGATGTCAGACATCTCCATCGTTCCACTACATCAGCCACGTATCTTTGATTCATCGGAATGCATTTGATTGTTGGCACCGATTTTTCGGCTGTGTTGAAATTGTTACTTAAAAATCGACTGTTATAAAGTGCCCAATTATTTCAAGTATTACGCAATGCAGTTAGTTATTTTTCAGAAAAATTTATCACGAAGCTCTGTTTGACTTATTTCTCAACGTCTTTTACGTTAAAGATTTCGAAACAGGCATAGGGTCATATGTTAAGTGATACCATAGCCACTCAATACCTGAGAGCTCGCGAGTGCGTTGCCGGCTTAAGAATAAGTCGAGATTTAGCGTTAAGTAATTTTGCGTGAAATTGTCAGTTTTTCCTTTAGTTTTACTATTCAATGAACCTAATACAGTTTTAGTTTAAAACATTAATTTATTTAAAAAACTACTACTTCCCATCTACATGGAACCGACAACAGAGCTGGTGCGGCTGATACAGGTAAAGCATGCTAATACAGGGGTCTAGGCTCCGAATATGATTTTGACCCATTCGGTGTCGAGACCCTTGGTCCGTTGGGTCCAAGCGCTATGAGGCTTTTTAAGGAAATAACAAAAACGTTAGTCGACATCACAGGAGACCGAAGAGCTGGCAGCTACCTCGGACAAATAATTAGTCTAGCTATTCAAAGGCGGAACGCTGCCAGTGTCTTCGGAACCTTGCCTAAAGGGACTCCTTTTAATAATATATTTTAGTTAATATATTTTAAGGTTAGTTACTGCTTTTTGGTATATTAATTTATGTTAGCAGTATTATGATAATAAGTATAAAAAATATATATTTGAGTAACGAATAATTTAAATTGTTCTATGTATTATGTATTAATCTAGGTTGTAAGGCGATATCCTTAATCCAATGTGTCTTGTATAAGGTCTGACCTCATATCAGAGTAGTTTCTTATCTCGGCTGTCAATAAATCTATCGCTCTACTTAAATACATGCATAAAATTGCATTAATTATTGCTTTTCAGAATCTGCTTTCTCAGACAATTCAACAATCTTTAATTCATTTGTTTTCTATAGAATAACGAATTTAAACAAAGTTGCCATAAACAATTAATTTAAAATAATATAGCCTACATATTCTGTGATCTGTGATCTTTTATATATTTTCACTACATTATATCTCGGAGCTCGGTGTGCCTCTTGGCACAGGCCTCCTCTAACCCTTCTCTCTTCTCTATCCTTTGCGACTCTTCTCCAGTTGTAGCCCGCTGTCGTCCTCCCATCTTTTGCGTTGTCGGCCTCTTCTTCGTATTCCGTCTCTAGGGTACCATTCCGTCAATATTTTGCTCCACTTTTCCTGGGAGCTCCGTAGCATATGACCCGTCCATCTCTATTTCATTTGGTCTATCTTAGTGAGAATGTCTATCACACGTGTTCTAGCTCTTATGTCTGTGTTTCTTTGATTCCATGGCTCTTTGGCAATGTGCTAGCATGTCCCTGTGCTGGTTAGATATTGCCCAAGTTTCGCAGCCATGGGAAAGGCAGGGTAGAATAAAAGTGTTAAAGACTGCTCTTTATTTTTCTGCTGAAATCTGTTGTTTTCATGATTTCCCTTAGTTACCAATATCTTATCCATCCATTTGCTATTCTTCTTATGATCTCTTTGGTGGTTATATCAGTCAGAGATAATTTGCTCCAGATAAATGTATTCTTCAAAACAATTAATTAAGATTTCCTTTAACATATTCGATATTAAAGTACTTCCTCCAGGTGTTAAATTTCACACTAATAAAAATAGTTTTTCTAGTAAATATTGTTTAGATAAAACAGGTTGCGCGTGCGCTTTCACTGTTGACGGACCGGTCGCAATTTGATTCCAAGACGGAAACACCCTCATCAATAAACTTGTTTTAATATTTAATTGCTTTTGGCATTAAACTGTTTAATATAGAAATTAATGAGTTCTTTAATTTTTTGGACTCTATTTATTTCCGCTTAATTAAGTCTTCATGTTAACCTCCACGACGGCGATGGGTAGCTTTTGATTGACCTGGTAAGAACTGAAGGCTTTTGGTAGAAAAATAAAGCAGTGTTGCTAATTCACTGGGTATAAAATTCAAATCTTTTTATAGTAGCAAGTAGTAGGTCATATTGTTAGTAACACAATTCATTTTACGATTACCTTAAAACCTTATATAATAATCTGTTGCAACCCCGATTATACACAATCTCTTCCTATGTGCGTAAATATAATGTATTTTTGCACTTCTTGCTTACCTTATCTAATTTTATTTATAAGGCCACCCCAATTGCCCTCCCTTTCATTATATTTCTGTATGCAACGAAGTGTTAATAAATAAATAACACTAGCCTATACGGCGAAGAACATTATGAGTAAAAATCGTAAAATTTACAACAGTAGAACACTTTATACTAATATACAATTTGTCAGATAATCTGAATGAGTAACTGCGTGTCAACTAGTCTTAGTTAATTTGCGTCAGACACGCAAACGCATTCGCGATCGTGTTTGACCCTTGCATTAATTTTATACATGAGAAGGGAATCGCTTATGATTAAACAGACGTGTTTAGACACGAATTCAACTTTGAACTGAGGTATTTACTTGCCTAGGCTGTTACTTGTATAATAAATTAAATGAAAAAATTAACATTTACCCACTACCCAAATATGAATGTAAAAAAAAGGTTACTACTTGGCTGAAGACGTTGAGTTATGATGAAACAGAAGATCTAATAACTGTTATTCTGTAACACACCCACTCCCCCACACATATACACACACCCACGCACGCCACACACACTTAGAGAGAGAGAGACACACACACAAACACTCACCAAATTTATTTTTAAGACTCCGTTTGCAATGTTTCCTTTTAGCACTTAATACTTATTTTCTTCTATTGTATCTTATGACAATGACATGATTGTACGTGTTCCGGTCCGGTGTGGAGAGGCTGGCTATCTGTCACTCAGGTCTCCTGTTACAGAGACCAGTCTCTCACATACACTTCCTAATGTTATCATCTTAGTTTAATCATAAAAACCTTGTATGTATATGTGAGAGAAGAAAATAAAGATTATTATTATTATTATTGTCGCTTGTTACGTTTCGGAATTTATCGTAATCAAAATACATATAAAATTATTCTTTATAATTAATTTTTTTTTTTTTTATGTAATAGGAGGCAAACGGGCAGGAGGCTCACCTGATGTTAAGTGATACCGCCGCCCATGGACACTCACAATGCCAGAAGGCTCGCAAGTGCGTTGCCGGCCTTTCAGGAATTGGTACGCCCTTTTCTTGAAGGACCCTAAGTCGAATTGGTTCGGAAATACTTCTGTGGGCAGCTGGTTCCACATAGTGGTGGTGCGCGGCAAAAACTGCCTTAGAAAACGCTCTGTTGTGGAACGACGGACGTCGAGGTGATACGGATGGTATTTTGTATTTTGCCTTGACGTCCGATGATGAAACTCAGCTGCAGGTATTAGACCGAACAACTCCTCTGAACACTCTCCATGGTAAATGCGGTAGAAGATGCAGAGAGATCCCACATCTCTACGCAACGCCAAGGGATCAAGCCGCACGGAAAGTGACTGGTCGTCGACGATTCGAACCGCTCTTCGTTGAATACGGTCAAGTGGAAGGAGCTGGTACTGGGGAGCTCCCGCCCAGAGGTGAGAGCAGTACTCCATATGGGGCCGAATTTGCGCTTTATATAGTTGCAAGCGGTGGCCCGGAGTGAAGTACCGTCTCGCCTTGCTGAGCACACCAAGCTTTTTGGAGGCTAATTTAGCCTTTCCTTCCAGATGGCCGCGAAACTGAACGTTATTCGATATGTCAACGCCCAGTATTCCGATGCTAGCTGAGGCTTTAAGGAGAGTGTCTTCAAAGAGGGGAGTAGCGACATAGGGAGTTTTTTAGCGGAAAACGCGCATACTTG
The DNA here is from genome assembly GCA_905332375.1 of Pieris macdunnoughi. NCBI lineage: Eukaryota > Metazoa > Arthropoda > Insecta > Lepidoptera > Pieridae > Pieris > Pieris macdunnoughi. The sequence continues at coordinate 2,625,012 of CAJOBZ010000014.1, read as the reverse complement.
TGTCTTCTTGGGGTTAAATTGGACTAGATTTAGTCTACCCCAGTCCGAGACTCCACGTAGAAGAGTTTCGACTTCAGACACAAGTTTGTTCCGGTACTCATCGACAACAGCCCGAGAAATACCTGCCCGGCCAGTGTAAAAAGTATCCCCAGTGCTGTCGTCCGCATAGCAATGAATGTTGCTAAGCTGCAACATATCATTGATATGCAGAATAAACAGGGTCGGGGATAGGACACAGCCTTGTGGGACACCAGCATTCACAGGTTTCAGGTCGGAGCATGCTCCGTCGATGACGACTTTGATGCTCCGATCAGCGAGAAAGCTGGAAATCCAGTTGCATAATTTCTCAGGGAGCCCATAGGCTGGAAGCTTCGAGAGCAGTGCTCTGTGCCACACCCGATCGAAGGCTTTCGCTATGTCCAAACTTACCGCCAGCGCCTCCCCCTTGGACTCAATTGCCTCTGCCCACCTATGTGTAAGGTATACAAGGAGGTCACCAGCCGAGCGACCACGACGGAAGCCGTACTGAGAATCGCTAATCAGCTGGTGGCCCTCTAGATACCTCAAGAGCTGGCTGTTAATAATGGTTTCCATTATTTTGGAGAACAAGGAGGTTATAGCTATTGGGCGATAGTTGGACGGATCAGAGCGATCGCCTTTTTTAGGGATCGGATGTATCGAAGCGATCTTCCAGCACTTCGGAACAGTGCCGAGCGTGTAAAGGTACCGGAAAAGGCGCGTTAGGACCGGAGCCAACTCAGGAGCACAAGTACGCAGCACAATTGGAGGGATGCCATCAGGCCCGCTCGACTTATGGATGTCCAAGGAAGACAAAGCTTTACGGATAGCACGTTGCCGGAATATAACTTCGGGCATCGTAGTATCACACCGCAATAATGTCGGTGGTTCCTTCCCTTGATCATCCAAAGTGGAGTTCGACGCAAAGAGACAGCCTAGAAGATCGGCCTTCTCTTTCGCGGTATGGGCAAGTGAGTCATCCTCCCTATGCAGTGGTGGAATTGAGGGCTGACAGAAATTCCCTTGGACAGCTTTGGCAAGAGACCAGAAGGCTCGAGTTCCCGAAGGGAGGTGGGCCAATTTCTCACCAAATCTGGCAATGTGCTCTGACTTTGCTTTAGCGATTTCTCGCTTGAAGGACCTGGAGGCTGAATTGTATGCTTTTTTACGTTCGCCGATACTCACATCACAGGATGTCACCGCTTCTGCCCAGGCTTTAAAGCATTCACGCTTACGGCGCAAAGCCGCTTTGCAAGAACGCCTAAACCAAGGCTGGGACTTGCCACCGACCGGCACCGCAGAGAATGGAATAAAAAGTTCCATACCCTGCAGGACCACCTCGGCGACAGAGTCAGCGACGGCATCTGGAGTACTCGACGAAAAGCAAATGGGCCCCCAAGGGTAGGACGCAAAAAAAGACCGCATCCCATCCCAATCTGCTGACTTATAGTGCCACACGCGGCGACAGCCCGTGAAGCTAGGCCGAAGAGGGCGCGTGAACGGCACAATGCTCCGGACCACACAATGATCTGATGAACCCAATGGCGGTTCAACAGAGACTTGGTAGTTCTCCGGATGTGAAGTCAGCAGAAAATTTATTAATTAATTTATGCTTTACAATGTGTAAGATTTGGGAACCCTTTTAAGTAAAAAATACATGTGTCCCCAGCTCTTCCATAGTTTAATTCTATAATATGTTTTTTGTATATATAGTAATTGCGTCTAATTAAGAATCGGCATCTGCTTTTTTAATTATATATTATGTATATCAACTTAAAACTGGAATAATTGTTATTTTCACTAACTTGATTATAACCGTTGTGGAATTTGATCTCACTGCAGTGCAACTTTTTTGATAACTTGCCAACTATTTTACGTCTATATAGTGCGACAGTAAATTTCATATTTAATAAAAAAAAATCAGTCATAATTTTTGTGAAAAAATAAAATGAGGCATAGAAAATTATATCCCCTGTTTCTTCTGAATGTCAAATCTTCAATAATATGTTGCAACATAGCAACATGCACGCTATGCGGACGATATAATTGTGGAAACTCTTTACACTGGTCGGCAAAGCACTTGCGAGCCTACTGGCAGTGTCCATGAGGAGCTGTGATCATTTAACATCAGATGAGTCCCCTGCCCGTTTGAATATGTTAAGAATATTGTTGATACTTGTATATTTGTGTGTTACTACTTAATTATATTTGAATAAACATAAATAAAGAATCAAATATATTAATTAGTAAAACCGCCATTTCCGTTCTCTTTCCCTAGTCAGTTCAGTTAGTTTGAAATACAAAACTTGCCTTGTGGATCAGTATTATGTTACAATTTCGCTATTTTATTGATGATAAATAGGAGGTCATAATGCAGTATGGGATAGACAAGTTTCTGTTTGTTTCATTTAAACATTTAGTATTGTAATGTACGGGCCATACCCCACTAATCTATGGTCATATAACATAAAAGTCCTACTTTCGATCGAGCCAGGTGCGATCTGGTGTTTGAGACTGGCATGAGGGTATCCCGGATGGGCTTTCCGACATGTTGCTCGAGCACAGAGCAGGACAAATTCTGCCATAGAATTGTCAAATATGACAGAAAGATAAATAGCACAAGAGGCAACGCGGGTCCCTCCGCCAGCTGGCTCCGACGCGCCCATAAATATCACGAGTATATTACCGAAGAGGTGTGGTGTCTGTACGGGTTCAATTCCAGTCAGAGCCCAAATTAATTTGAAAAAAATAAATTTCTTCTGTCTTTGGTACCGAGTGTTTAAACCGTACATGACGGGACGGTCAAATTTTTAAGGTACGCAGAGGGCATCGAACCTTGTAACTGTGAGGTTATGGATGTATGTCACACAGTATATCCAGGCCTTGGCAATTACAAGTCGTGTTTTATGTTTTAATGTCTTTTGCATTTGATAAAAATATGAATTAATATGGACAAATTCTTGCGTCTGTATTTTTTAAACCAGGAACATGAATCCGAAAATCAAAGCTTCCAATTACCAAGCAAATGGTTTCAATTATTACGACTAGTTTAAAGTGCGCAATTTAAAATAAGAACTTCACAGTTATTCGATATGTCAACAGGGAAACTCTATAAGTGATGTCAGTTAATCGATCCGTTATCTAATCGATTAAGAGTCATGTTAAACAAACATGTTCATAAAAGAACCGCCTTGTTCCATTCGTATGATGAAGTGTGGGTTGTAATGGTATTAGATAACATTTGGGAATACAGTTTTCAAACTTATAGTTATGTATTGTAAAATAAGGTTTAAAAAAAAAGTTAAAAGTATTCTTTTATTTGTATGCGCTTAATATTAGCCAGGTAGATAGATATCACTATCTTCGTCCGGCATAATGAGGCATAATGACAATTTTCAACCTGTAACATGTCTATGATATTGCTTGGTGTTGCCATTCTAATAAAACGAATGAGATCGTGTTCTCTTAAAACATAATCTCTGGCATGTATAATAATAATTTATGTGTCGGTGGAACTCAAAATGGGTAAAAACAGTTGTATCCCACACAATTCATTAGGTACAAGGTGCCAGTATAGGAACCAGCCCGTAACCAGTGTCAAGGTACGTATTTAAGAGTTGACACTTGACATTGCTACTAATAATATACTTATAATAAAAAAAAAGGTTTCACTTTGCTTGTAGAGTTGATTCTGGTATTAAAAATACATAAGTAATAGTATTCACAGATATTCTTTAATTTACAGATTTTAAAGAAAACTTAGATATTTCAAAACTGAAAAACTAATAAATAAATAATCTAAGTAAATCAGATCCAAGCTCCGATAACAATGAACCACTGTATATTCTACCCACTGTGATAAATCTGTGTCGTTTTGTCTAGTCACAATTCGATAGTCGAGTTATGCAATACGAATAATCGATAAGTTTTATGTGTTTACTAACGACCGCCCGCGGTTCCGCCCGTTGTATCGATAGATCTTTACACGCCTGTTACAATGCCGATGCATTTCCTAGAATAGGCACAACATTAGTGTTGCGAAATCTAGACTAGATCGGTTACAAAATGCAAACTATTTAGCCAACAATTGAATATCTTAATAAAAAAAATTTTTTTTTATTAATAAATTTTTTTTTATTGAATATCCGTTTACATTTTGGCTATATTAGCGCTGGTATAGTAGCACAGTGTCGAACTCTAGAAATTCTAAATTATAATTAGGCTTTTAGGCTTATATTATTACTAGCTGATCCGGCAAACGTCGTTTTGCAATATTTATCATTTATAATAAAAATTAGGGGTTGATCGTAGAGGGGTGAAAATTGGGGGTTGTATGTATGTTTAATGCTGTATCATAAAAAAAATAAAAAATTTATCTAAAAATAAAAACAAAAAAATTAGGGGTGGACTACCCTTAACATTTAGGGAGATGAAAAATAGATGTTGTCCGATTCTCAGTTATACCCAATATGCACACAAAATTTCATGAAAATCGGTCAAGCCGTTTCGGAGGAGTTTATCCACAAACACCGCGACACGAGAATTTTATATATTAGATTAATGTCTGTCAATTCTGGTGCGAAAATGAGCGCGAAAAATCTGTACCAGTGATTTCTAGCGAAGGACTGGATCTCCGCACACTTCATCTAACAGAAGGTGCTTCAGTGACATAAACTGTCCAGGGTTTATAATCTGAGTAGCGCTTGGCTCCGTACCATCTGCCCCTTAATACATTGGTCGAAAATTTGGATAGCTCCCGGATTCCACCGATACTCTAATAATAAATTAAAAGTGCTCAATTGTTATTGTAATTTTTTTTAATGGCATCAATAAAATGCATAGGCGACCAAAAAAAAAAAGGAAAAAAGAAATAAAATCTAAATTCCAGACACCATCCGTTCTTGCGCAACTTGGGATCGAACCTAGGACCTCAGGAATGAGAATCACACGCTGAAGCTACTAGGCCAACACTGTCATTTTACTTTAATACATCATTTTTTTACTTAAGTTAAAACGATGCCATTACTTATTTGGATTTTATTATTATTATTTTTTTACAAAAAATTACCCTCATTCGTCTAAAGAAGTTTTACTTCAATAAGTTTATTTGAAAATAAAATGTTTTACTAGTCTAACAAATCAATAAATAGACAAATATTGCTACTGCATAAACACAGGTGGGTCTCAAATCAGAGAATGTTTGCGGGGTGAAAGGATTACAACAATTAAAGCGAATAATGGCCGGGTATCGAACCCGGTAGCTTTGAATGTCGCAACCCCGCCTCGTGACATGTAATTTCGATATCGTTTTATATCTTTAATTGTGTAGTAAATGCGCTTAATTTGTTTGAAACATTCGCGAATTTATTAAGAAGCTAACAATCCCTCTTAGTAGTTTAGTATGCTATTTGAAAAACTTTGTTAGTAATGCAGTGTAATATTACTATAAAAAAAACCGTATATTCCAAACATTCTTGTATACCAGCATTAAAGGTGTATACAAGTACTGAACTTAAAAAAATATTTTATACACAATATTTTTTTAAATTCATATAATATATAAACTATCATAATAAGAAGTGCGTATTATTTTAAATACTTGACATTTAAATACATTTATATTTCTATCAAATTATTCTTTTTAAATATCGGTGTCCTTTTTTTGGCAAAGGCATTCCCAAATCCCGCCATTTTTCTACACTGTGCCACTCTCTGTCGTATACCACCTGCTGTTTCCTATCTATCTGTATTCTATATATTTTATTTATCATAATAAATAATAAAAATACTATCATCTCCACCAGGTTATTTATTTACTACACTCATTGATTCCTAGGACCAACCTTACCTTACCAACCAAGTGCGAAGTAAGCATTAGTCCGTTGAAGGAAAACTTTGTGTGTCGGAAACAAAAGGCTGATATAGTAGCATGTATTACATACCAATATGTCAAAGGGATTAAAAGGCTGATAGTGGAAGGCTTGCTTTTTTTAAATAATTTTCTGGAATTAGTTCGGAAATACTTTATTGGGCAGCTGGTGCTACATGCTGGCGGTGAACGGCAAATAATTAGTTAAAAATGCTCAATTCTAGGGCAACGGACATGGAGTGGTACCAAGATATTCCTTTTTGACGTCTGATGATAAATCTCAGGTGCTAAAAACTTTCTGGTGCATTTAATTTTTTATTATTTATTTAGAGTTATCGGCCTCCGCCAAAATATCCCACAATACATGATATAAGGGCATCATATTAATATCAGTTCATCTTAATAAACAGAGAAGATAAATCCTAGCGTAATTCGGAACGGCTCACTTGTTATTAATAATCCGTTGCCAACAAATGCTTCGTAACGTAATACAAGTTTTATAATTTGGCACAAAAATCTCAGTTCACTGACCAAAAAGTCTTCGTGAGCCAAAATTTTAATATTTGACTCGGATTTATTCTTGGCACAGTTTTAAATCTATTTTTGGCATTTTTTATTAATTGCATATTTAACCATTGTGTTTTTTACCCAAGTTTTATTTCGACTTTGATACAAAAAAATTAGCATGGAAAATGAACATTTATCAGGCGTGAATAAAAAAAATTATTCAGAAGTAGTATAACTACTGTACGCCATGACCGCTACCACCTCCTTCAATCAATTATATTGGGTATAATACTGGGTAACAGGCGTGTTTGTAGAAAGAAAAAATCGTGGCTTCATAACATTAGGGAGTGGACGGGCGGCTGCGGAAGAGTTGCTGCATGTGGCACAGGACAAGACACTGAAAGCCAACCTTCAGTAATGGAGAAGCATCAAACGAAGAAGATAATGAAGGTAATGGAAACAAAATTTTGTGTAGACATTTGTAACGATACTAGAGAAAGTTAACAGTCAGTACTGCCCCAGTAGCAACCTCGTTAAATTTCGACCCTACAAAAACTAAGGTTTGTACGTTTTCTGCTAAGAAAGATCCTTTGGCTGTATCTCCTCAATTTGAAGGCGTTGTTCTTAGTAGGTACTTCACACAGCATCAGTACCCTTGGGGTCGGCATATCGAAAGAAGTCAAATTCCGCAGGCATCTGGAAGAAAAAGCCAAACCGGCTTTCAAAAAGCTCAGGTGACAACCTCCTGCAACAAAACGCGGGCAAATTCTAAAAAGGCCGGCAACGCACTTACGAACCCTCAGACAATGTGAGTGTCCATGGGCGGTATCGCTTAACATCAGGTGAGCCACCGACACCATTTCTATAACTAAAAGTAATTCAGGCTTTATTAGATTGGAATTCGGATTGAAAAACCGAACACGAATTTACGACATTTCGACTGCTTTTCAGCGATGTTTATTTAAAGTTTAATTCGAAAATACAATATATTAAATATATGTGGCATAATATAATGTTTACAATAATATCCGTTAAGGCTATAAACTCAGTGTGGGGTAGAAGGAAAACGAGTGTTGAAAGTGGAAACTATTAATTTTATTTACGTCGCTGATATAATTGCCACTATTTGATAACGTTAATACGATTGCAGTGATGTAATTGAATTTATTATTATTGAGTAGAAAGTGTTTTTGCCATCGGGAATTGTTTGACGATTATTCATAATTAAATAATAGTGGTATCTATCGCTTCTTAGTTTTTGAATTAAGAACGATGTATTTCGTAAAAGAAAAATAAAAATAAACATTTGACTATATACACAATAATACAAAACAGAAGAAAAATAAAAGAAGAAAAACTTCGTGTTTGTTACGTTTGCCTATAAGTGCTTGTCACATTAAATATTTCATTTTTCTTATGTACCAATAGTGTCGCTCTCCATCTTCTACTGGACTGGACTAATACCAGCAGCTGAGTTTCATCATCGGACGTCAAGGCAGAATACAAAATACCATCCGTATCACCTCGAGGTCAGTTTCACAACTTAGCGTTCCTTGAGGCAGTTCTTCCGCGCACCACCACTATTTGGAACCAGCTGCCCGCTGAAGTATATCCGAACCAATTTGACTCACGGTCCTTCAAGAGCGTACAAATTCGCCAATTTTGAATTTAACTATACAAGTATGTCCCTTGACACATAAAAACACATTATTAATACATTACATAATGTTGTACACAACCTTCTTAAACTAATTATCACATATCATGTATCAAATTACAGTAATTATAGGTAATTTTTTAACGTAACACCATGTTCTATTCGTTCGGCAATGATAGAACCCATTAAGCAATTTAAACCATAGATTTGAATTATAAAAATACACTTCATCAGATATATAATACACAATTATTTATATTGAATTTTAATTAGTACAACTATCGCAATTTTGGGGTGGGATCAGGGATTTTGTTTTATAGAAAAAACACAAACGGGCAGGAGGCTCAACTGATGTTAGGTGATATCGTCCCCATGGACACTGTCAATGCCAGAGGGCTCTCGAATGTGTTGTCGGTCTTTTAAGAATTGCTACGCTGTTTTATCAAGGAACTTAAGTCGAACTGGTTCGGAAATACTTAAGTGGGTTCTACATAGTGATGGTGCGCGGCAAAATTGGCTAAAATAATGCTTTGTTGTCGAGGACTGCCCATCATATTAGGAATGGCTAAATAATCATTTGAACGCGTAAAAAAATATTTATCCCTAAAATTCAAGATACAATTTTTACGTCAGGGCTAAATTAGCAGATAATATGATGCTGCCACTATTTAAAAATATATTTCATATCGATTACAGCCTATTTGTATTTCGCACAGATAGATTGACATATGTACTTTCTCGCTTCAAACACGTAGGCGTGGATTATCCAAGACAAAAGCAAAAATATATTTAAAAGCACAGACTTGTAAGAACAGTTCATTGCATAATTATCGCTTTTGAGAAATAAGTATAAAATATTTAAAAATAAGCTATATAGAATAAAAATATTAGTTGCTAAGAATATGTACAATATTTTTTTCAGATAAGTGCAGGTAGGTCGCATTGATGTTACAACACGCATTGTGTGACTAATGAATAGTAATAATTTCTTAGACGCTCGTTCACAGATATAAATAAATGGTAGAAGTAATTTTTTTTACGTTTTGTAATTACATATTTATGCAATTATCGAAGTGAAACTTCTTTATCGGGGTTGGAAAAAAATGTAGTGTAACATTTTTTCGTTACGCGTCACATTTTTCGGTTACGCGCCATGTTGCTTTTTGATGTCAAACTTCTTTATCGGCGTTGGAATGAAACTTCTTTATCGACGTATGGGAGAAATTTTGTAGCAAATCGTCACGTTTTTCAATGATAGTAATAATTCTATTACAATTAATGAAATTCTATAATAATCTTCGTAGTAATAAGTAGTGTTGCCCAAAATCGGTCTTGGTCTTGCAGTCTTGGTCTTGTTCTTGCATTTTCGCAAGACCAAGACCAATACCAAGACCGCCTTATTGTAGCAATACCAAGACCAAGACTGAAGCCTGCAAGACTTGAGCAAGACAATACTAAAGCCTGCAAGACTCTTGCGTCTTGCAGTTAAGACAAACTGAGATTTGGGCGTTATTAAGTAGGTATTTGGTTTCAATCCCGATTTTGAGAGACGTTCCCCAGTATTAAAACCGTTGGTATCGTCATAACACTAAACGTGCCGCTCGTCTGAAAGAACACTGAAAGGTATTGTATTGATTAGGTAGGGAAGTACTTATTATATTTCAACAATTTATTAAGTAGGTAGCGTGTTAATACTCACAAATCTGTTACCATCATCCCATGTGATAAAATTTACCCAGAATAACTTTCTAGCAAAGATCATACCTTGTTGGTATCAACTAACCTATAATAATATATTATGCTTGTTTATGTCTAATGTGCAGATCTAACGTTAGTACTCGTAGGTTGGTATGTGCTTAAAATTATAGCCAACTAAATTATATAAACATTATGTAGGTACCTACTTATGTTTCAAAGTTTATATTATTCTTCTATTTAGCAAAATTTAAAACTAACTGCGAGTCGAGTAGGTCTAGTAACAGTTTCTACGGCAGCCAATATTATGGTACAGACGCCAGCACATCAAGCTACTACAATCTGTCAAATTTCTTTAACAGATTTTCAACTTTATTGCTAAAGAATTAAGGTTCAAGGTTGATTGGGAAAATGTGACGTTCTGCGAATAAACTGTTGGTCGGTCGATGTATTATATACCTACTTATTTGATAATTCACCGACAAAGAGGCCGCGGTTTGCAACGAGTGTATCACAGCATTTGACACTGTTTGAGCGCCGCATTCGCCGACAAAGAGTCCGGACAGAGGCCCACAAAATTGTTACCTATTTTGGTAGGGTTGGTACAGGAGGATAAAATTAAATGACCTTGAAGATGTCTCAGCAGTAGGTAGGTATAAATTGAATGCTCTGAGTTTCTTGTATTTAAATACAATCTCACACTGGCTCGAATTCGAACACTTCAGCGTTTAAAGCTGTCGGGCGAGATGATAATTAATAACTAAGTAGGTATTGCATCTATTGAATTGCGATTATTTTGATTTCGAAATAATCATTGTTAATATCGGTAAATAATAGATAGTGAGTGATATACCTAGGTACTAAAATGTAAGCAGCATAATTTAAAAGTGTTTATGCCATGTCAGTGCTTTCCATTCCATTTTAAAAAAAAAGCTCTCAAGTAAGATGTAGAGTTTACCATTCAATTACACACAACAAATTATTGAAAAATATATTTAGACGGAGTACTTAGGAAATTAGTAGAAAAATATTCTATCGTGGATACCTAGTTATTAAAAAGTTGATAAACGTTGTGTTTACTTAATTTTATTTTTCTGTGCTAATGCCAACATTGACAACCCTACCAAAATAGGTAAAAATTTAGTCCGCTCCTAGACTTTGTGTCCCCACCGTCGCTTTCATGTCAAAGGTCGCCGCCACTGCCCATGTCCCAAAGAATAAAATAAGTTTCCGGGTGCTCAGAACGGACACAAATAGATTATGTTGTCCTCGCAAGAAAGATTGTAGTCGTAAGGATAGGTAGATATTATAAAAATTGTTGTAAGTAATAAAAATATAGTTTATATTATTATTACCTATTATACCTTTTTTTTAAAGAACATTGCACTGCAAAATTGGAAGTGGGTGATTTTAACAAACTTGAACCGTGGAAAAGCTACAAATATGAGTGACGTCATATTGCTTTACGCATTTTGATTTAAAATCCAAAAATCGAGATTTGCAGTGTCGATTTATCAACTTCTATCGTACCTACTCTAGTAGCGACTATTGTCTTCAGCGATGATTTACTAAATAAATAAAATTAATCGTCGTTATTTTTCTAAGGAATACAATTTTGTTGAAGTAGGTACCTACATCGTTTCTCACTTACACATACTTTAACGACTGTATCTACGTAGCAAAGCGCGCCAGTCACGAGTAACGACAAATTTCCTAAAAAATGTAGGGGAAGGTCGGGACCCTTCGTACGGTTTTCACATTTAATTTTTTTATTATTTTATTTTTCCATGAATCGATCATCTGCAAGCTTAAATTTATAGTCTAACTATCTGAGATTCATATAAGTAAATGACAAATGATTTCATCTGATTGTTCAACCATAATTATGATTTAAACTAAATCTGGAAAACGTACGAATCTACCCCATCAACGGGGCACCTTCGTACAGTGTTGAGGGTACCTTCGTACGCTGTGGGGTAGTTCCGTACGTGCGATTAAAACAACACATATAAATCAAAATTCATTTATTAGCAATGAAATTAAACACAAAAATAAAGATTTAACTTCTATTAAACAAAAATAAAATACTTTAATTATAGTGAACAAAAATTACATAGCTTTTCTTAAGAAAACCAAAATTTAATTAGTTAGGTATCTTAAATTTAGAATCACATTTTTTAATCTTTGGTGCGGATTAGCACTTCTTATTTTCGGGTGTGGCAGTATAAATTCGTGGTTTTCCTGGCCGTCGTCGTCATTTTGTTTGTTTTATTACTTCTTACAACATGCGGATAGAGTCGAAACGCTTCTGGTGTCAAAACTGACTTCGAAGGAACTACTATTTGATGGATTGGTAAATTATTCAAAGCATCTGGTTCACAGGCATCAAAATCAACCTTAATAAAGATAATAAAAATAGGTATTAATATACATCGACGATAGCAATGATAGCAACACAGGACAAAGTTAATGCAAATATTAGCAATTAGCACACTAACACAATCTTTCCTACCTACCAGAGGGTTTAGTCAAGATGCCTTATTATTATTTGTATGTAGCAAGTGGAAAACTTAATTTGTATGAAAATGACAGTTCGTGTCGACAAAATATTTTCATACAAATTTAGTTGTACAATTCGTTCAAATGTGCCCCATCTAGTGCTGTCCGAAAGTACCCCACTAACTGAATAACAACAAAATATAACTTATTTTAATATTAATAGGAAAACGTCATAAATTAAGTATTGGACACGTATCTAAGTATATTTTGCTAGTTACTGATAGAATACTCTACACGAAAACTTATTTTATCTACGGTAACAAGAGACAAAAACATTGATCAAAAAATTACTTACCGAGCGCGAAAACACGTCCATGCCTGTAACTTCACTCTCATCGGTGCGAATTTCGCGAAACTTCGTTGATGTATAATAGTTCGTACCTCGACTCATGCACACATACAAAAACAAGACTGTACTTTGTTTCGATCAAGTTTTATTTCGACTGTATGAATGTGCCCCGCGTACGAAGGGTAACGATCTTCCCCTACCTACGCACACTGTAATTAAATCTTCTAATCTCAACACACACGCACTTCCTTATTTTGGCCGCATAGGTAGCATAGGATAGCCCGCGAAACTCAATTTTTTTTTGCAATTTGCAGGCTAGTGCTAGATTGTTGATTAAAATATTATTCGCGCTGTAAGACGTATGTAGTTACAGAGTCAACTACATACGTCTTACAGCGCGAATCATAATCTAAAATCTAAACTAACGTGTTCAATAAATAGCAATAGGCTAATAGGTATTTGCAAGTCTTGCGAGACTTGCGAGACTCTTGCTGCAAGATCAAGACCAAGACCAAGACTGAGAGCGCAATACCAAGACCAAGATCAAGACCAGGTGTATTGACGCGAGACCAATACCAAGACTGGCCTAAGTCTCGTCTTGGTCTTGCATTTGGGCAACACTAGTAATAAGGTAAAATGAAATATTTGTATTCATGTCTATGATAATAAAAGCCTTTTGTTAAACTTTTATCTAATTTAACGAATTTCTGTAAAGTTGCATATAGTAGATCATTTTTCGAAAAATAAGATCTTATTTCTTAGTTTCACTTCTTACGTGTGTACACCTAGTACACGCACAATTTTTTTGAAGTGAAACTTCTTTATCGAGGTTGGAAAAAAATTTAGTGTAACATTTTTTCGTTACGCGTCACATTTTTCGGTTACGCGCCATGTTGCTTTTTGAAGTCAAACTTCTTTATCGGCGTTGGAATGGAACTTCTTTATCGACGTATGGGAGAAATTTTGTAGCAAATCGTCACGTTTTTCAATGATAGTAATAATTCTATTGCAATTAATGAAATTCTATAATAATCTTCGTAGTAATAAGGTAAAATGAAATATTTGTATTCATGTCTATGATAATAAAAGCCTTTTGTTAAACTTTATCTAATTTAACGAATTTCTGTAAAGTTGCATATAGTAGATCATTTTTCGAAAAATAAGATCATAAAGAAGTTTCACTTCTTACGTGTGTACACCTAGTACACGCACAATTTATTTATTTTATACTGAACTTTTACGATTTTTATAGACATATATGTGTGGATTTTTTTAAATTTGTAAATACATATAATTAATATCTTTTAAACTGGAAGGCAATTTATCAAATATTTGTGCGACTCGATACATTATATCTATATCTTTTGGTTAGGATTTATATTGATTCCATAAAATTTTTCGAATTTATATTGGAGTATATATTGGAGTTGAGTCCCAGCATATTGGAATTTTCTTTGTACATAACTTTGCTCAGCAGTCATATACCACTATCGATATAGACAAGTATTGAGAACGAACAAAACGCATTTTGGAGGTTTCTTTAATTCTATTGGGTCTTTTAAAATATATTTGTTTATTTTTATTTTGTGTGCTTATGTTCTTATATAATTGATGTGTATGTGCGTTAAATTAGTGATGTCATATTGTCTGGTATATTTAGGAATACACATTGTTTTAGAACGTGTAAATAAATAAATAAATATTTTAATATTATATACTGTTTGTAACATTCTGTTGATGAACGCCTCTTAACTTAACATTGAATAGGTATTTTTTACTGTAATACGAGTCATGGTAATTCTAAACACGGTCAATGGAAAGAGCAGATCACTATCTAGACAGTTTTCTTGGAAGCAATTTATGCGTATGACGCATGCCAATCACAATAAACTCGGAGATAAATTATTATAAAATTAATCCTTTTATGTGGGTATGATGTGCGAAGTGAATGAATCTGACTTATGTGTACGACAATTATGATCAAATAGATTATTTAAATAAATAAATCGTTTATTTGCAATGAAAGTGACACGATATAAAATATTCTATAACAATATAATGAGCAGTGTTGGCCTAGTGGCTTCAGCGTGCGCCTCTCATCCAAGTCGTAGGTTCGATCCCCGACTGTGCACCAATGGACTTTCTATCTATGTGCGCATCTAACATTCGCTCGAACGGTGAAGGAAAACATCGTAAGAAAACCGACATGGCTTAGACCCAAAAAGTCGACGACGAGTGTCAGACACAGCTGATCACCTACTTGCCTATTAGATTGATTAAGTATCAAAAGTCAAAATCATTTATTCATATAGGTAACACAATGTTCACTTATGAATGTCGAAAAATAATATATATTAAATGCTTCTAATTTTACATTTACTGCCAGTTCTCAAATCAAGGGCGTAGAACGGAAGTCGCCAAGTTTATTGTTTTACACAATGTTTGTAAGAAGCTGTAACCATTACACCATGTTCATGAAACAGATACAGAAATCTGAGGCCCGGACCTAAAAAGGTTGTAGCACCACTTATTTGTTATACTTTGGTGCAATAAAATTTCAGGCTTACAGTGAAGGATGAGAACTGATGTAATCTTATCCCCTGCACTAAGCGTAAAATTGAATCAGCTATCAATTAATAATGTGACATAATCTGTCAATTAGTTAACACTCTTGATAATAAAACGAAAACTTTTGCGATATTATTAGCCAATACCCATTCAATTACAGCAACGATAAGAAACGCCCGATTTTAATAGGTACGCAGAACTAATGAAGAGACGCGCGCAGACAGGCATAAATAGTAAATCACCGACAATGCTTTTGGCAATTCCTGACACATTCTCGAACTTTCTACCGCAGAAACGTTAGCTTTCACTGTTATTTAAAAAAAACCAGTGGTGGTACAACCTTTTTGGGCTAGGTCTTAGTTGCATGATAATTTGTCAATGTGATAGGCAAACTCAAATATCTTTATTCATATAGGTAACCAAGTACACTTATGAACGACAAAAAAGAAGTTAAATTAATTGTAAATTTACATTTACTATCAGTTCGCAAGTCGTAGAGCGGGCAAGAAGAACTGGCGAGAAACTTTCCGCCACTCGTTTTAATTGCTAAATTTTGAGTCATTCAAATTGCTTGAACTGGAGCAAAACAATCCCAAGGACTAGGTTCATTTAAGTATTCGTCAGATTTATTAAAAGCTTTATTGATTAATTTACGTTTGAATTTATTTAGTGATAATTCTCTAATTTCGCTTGGGAGTTTGTAGCAAAGTAGGTGATCAGCCTCGTCGACGTTTTGGGTCTAAGGCAGCCTTCCTCCATGTTAAATGGGCACTAAGTCCATTGGTGCACAGTCGAGGATCGAAGGGAGAGTCGAACGCTGAAGCCACTAGGGCAACACTGCTCGCTTTCACTATTAATTCATCCAATTATGCAATTTATGCATTGCATCAGGAGTCGTGTCTCCTAATGATCAATTGTCAGACCCTTAATTTAATCTCGAAATTAAAGGGCTAAGGTGAAGATTTAATGATGCACGGTCTATTCTTTGTATTACAAATCGTATTTGTACTATGACATTTATTGCTTGGTATTTGTGTAATATAACCTTTCTAGTATCAGTTAGTTCACTAATCATCTTATTGTTCTGTAAATTATCCAACTTAAATCCTGGTAGCTCGTTAGTCATAGAAATTTTACATGTAATGTTAGCTGTAATGTTTCTTGATAGCTCTCAATCACTTAATCATCATTAATCTTTATTACGAAGTTACGATTACAACTTCTCATTTCGTTGTAGATATTTCTTATTGCCATGTGTTGCCAATTAATTGTTAATTGCCAAAATTGTTTAGTTTAAAATGTATACCGACCTGATATCGCAATTTGTTAGTTAAACTTTTTTTTCATGGGACGCCCAAAAAGGGCAGTTATCGCAGCCTATAACCTATTTTAGTGGGTTACCGGCCTTTGTAAATAGGAGTAAATTGTTTTAAACAGTTGGAGGTCATATCTCCCGATATATACGGTGATGAACTTAAATTATAAGCACGAGTTTGAATTAGGAAATGAGAAACTTTCTATTCGCTAATTAATTGGAACAAGCGTTACACCCACGCCTCGTAGTTTTGGGTTGATTATATAACTCAACTGGATCATATGAAACCTACTTTACCAGTGACACCAATTCAGTTGTGAATTCCATATTTAAATAAATGCATTTCTTGTATGTTAATTATTTCTTTTTATAAAGAATAATGTAAAATATATACTTGCAATATTTGTAAATATGTGAACATCATGTATCTACATAATAATATAGTTATCTGCTGCATTGTTTTTTATAACACCATGCGCCTGTTTTATTTTAGTATAGTAGATTTTTTTGTTCTAGGTACATGGTCTTCACATATAATTATCAAATCAATGTATAGAAAATATTGTATAAACTATTTTAAAGAGTAAGTATGGAGTTCCTTGCCCATGCTTCTCCTTCTTCTCTTCGAGTATGGAGTTCTCTGCCCATTCATCTCTTCTCCAAATTACCTTTTTGAAGGGACAACTAGGATTATTTTTTTAAATATTTTTAACCTGTAATTTTGACATTCAAAAGGGCCTTTTTAATAGGCCTAATTGAAATAAATGACTTGACTTTAAATCTTTAAAGATTGTTTACTTTATATTATTATTTGCCATAAGTATACGTCTACAGTGCAAATTCGAAATTCGAATCGATTCTGGACTTGAAACAGCCAGTGTTAAGCTGACTCATATAGTCAAGGGAAACACGAAAAGTGAACATAGCTAATTACCAATAAAAATTGTTGTGAACCATAAATCACATACATTCGACAATTTCCCTTAATTGGGTGTGGTTTCCCAATCGGTTGATTTCAATCTCGAGTTGTGTGGCCGCAAGGGAAGAGGATTGCCCTGACTCTAGGGTTGTCACATCCAGAGCATTAAACTTAAATAAATTCACAATACATTTTATAATCCTTGTAAAGTATAGTCATCATTAGGTAGAATCGAAGATGTACACTTCAATTGCCGAGGTATTCTACCGTTATAGTCTCATAGCATGTTTCACTACAATTTTTGGCAACATTTTGACAACCCTAGTCATGACACTGACCATACGTAAAGTAATTAGCCCAATTGGACCACACAACGAACATACAAGCGCCTACATTTAACTTTCATCTTGGCACTTTAGGTTGTATGAATCATGTATAATGAAAGGGTACAGATTAATATTACAGAGCTATTGACACTCCAAGATAAGCAAAGGAAGCTTTTGGGGCCATTACCGATTTTAATTTACACCTTAGCTGTTACCAATAAACATGTTAACGATATAACTTTAAAGGAATGTTTTATAATTACGCTTCCAACACAAATAAAATGAAAACTATTTTTTTCTTTTAAAATATTAATAGCCATTATTACCCATAGAATTGAATTTATAATGCACAATTATTTATATTTAATTTGAATATTATAACTATCGCAATTCGTGTGGATGGGATCAGGGATTTTTTCTATAGAACAGGGGGCAAACGGGTAGGAGGCTCACCTGATGTTAAGTGATACCGACCATCAATGGGGGCTCGCGAGTGCATTACCGGCCTTTTAAGAATTGGTCGCATTGGTCGCTTTTATTAATTGACCCTAAGTCGAATTGGTTCGAAAATACTTCAGTGCGAAGCTGGTTCCACATAGTGGTGGTGCGCGGCAAAATCTGCTTTAAATTTATTTATGTACAAGTCCAATTTGTATTACAAAAAGAACTTAAATAAGCTTAGTATTGTCCGTTCGGATCGAATTGCTTTCCAGCATATCCTTAAGATTTCTCCACAAAGGTCACTTGCTGTATAATTAATATTATCTACCCATCTACGACATTGCCTTCCTTTTCTTCTTTTCTATCTTGGGCACCTGTCACAACCAGTTTTAACTAAAAATCAATTAACTAAAATATATATGGCACACACACGTTATCGACTAAAGAGCTACTACGGTTTTTGATATGCCATCAGACACATCTGAAGGTCATACGCAACATGAGATCCTTCTCAAACAATGTATTAAAACCCCATAAAATGATGACGCGGGTTCTGCCGGCCAGCCGGCTCCGACTCGCCCATAAATATGATGAGGATATTTCCAGAGCAGTTACCCGGGCCCGGCGAAAGACGCCAAGCCCACCAGACTCAGTTTAAGCAATAAGCTTCCAGCCACAGATCTGAGAGGCCCTAGGAACAAAAAACCCACAAAATAATTTAAAACATAATATATAAATTTCGGTAATGTCTTGTGAGATATCTTCACCCATCTGTGAAAGTTACAGTTTCACTTGTCATTCCACAAATGAGTTTTGTGCATCATTTAGAAAGTAGATCCTTGTAAATTGAATTAATGGTTCTGGGTTTTGCGTTGGTTCGGATTACTCGAGTGAAATTGAGTTTACACGCTATTACATTTATTTAGAGCAAAACTTTGGAACTGGTTGGATTTAGTTCGACTAATAGGTTAATTGCAAATAGTTTTAATTCAACTCAAATGCCTATGCCTATATGCATAAAGTTATTTTGAGTTTGAGTATGATGGTAGACTAAAACTTATATTATTTTCAGGTCTCATTGTAAATATGTTTTATTAATAAAGCTGTCGAAAAAAGCTTTTTAATGACCCGAAAATCGATAAATATACACAAAAGTAGAGTTAGTTACAATATTTATAACTCAAGAACGACGGAACGGAACTAGGAGACGGACCACTTTTTATCCTGTTTCATGGGACGCGACATAAAATGTGGTATAACAAAACGCAACAAACAGGAAAACGAAAAATGTATTTCAAAACATCAGTCTAGCCGTCCATTTAATAATAAAACAAAAAGTTTCGTCTATAAAGAATGGCTTAAGCTTAAAGCTTTTTCAATATAGCCATAGAATTCTACGGCTATATTGAAAAAGCTCATTGCATTCATAAACGCGTACTATGGAATAGCACAACCCTGTCAAATGACAATCTTTTAAGGGAAACACGACTTGCTAGTATCGAAAGCTCTATATGGAGACATACTAGATGATTTCTAGAACTGGCATTTATTCTCGAGTTTTTAATATCTAATGCAGTAGATGCGATATTCATTTTGTTTAGTTCAACTGGTGACTTTTAATGGGTTGAGCATTTATAAAATTGAGGGCTTTAATGCAAAGTTCAGTTAGTAGAAACATTGTACTGATAGTATATACCTTATTGAAGTTATACTTGTTTTGGCGCGTTAGGGAAAAATGATGAGAGTAAATTTTTAAGATGCGCGCGTTCACCGTCACAAAAATCCGACACCCTTAAGTTAGCTATAGTCAACATGTTAGTTTTTCCTATTGTTAGTGTCGCTTTTTCTACAAACGTAAAATAAAATTTATGAAAAGATTTTTATCTTGTGTAGGTACATAAGTACAAATACGTTTTTTTTTAATCGTTCTTCAAACAATTTTTAGAAACTAATAAGTTATCAATACTATTTGCGCTAAATCGGTGTAAGTCAAGGAAGTATGACATTTATCATCTCATGACAATAATTAAAGATCCAGTGCTAGGAGCTGGACCCACCACCATTGATGGTAAGTGCTATTACTAGTATAACTTTTACTATACTGATACACGGCAGCCGAACAAGCCCAAGTTTTACCGAGAGCAGAAAGCATCCTAAATACAGCTTCCAGATACCCGAGCCCACACAAATATCGTGATCAATCAAACTAATAACTTATGTCTTAAAATGTACCTATACAAAGGATATTTCGTGATTTGAGTCACTGGAGACTAAAAACACGTGTGATTTCTACTTAGAAATATATCTCTCGACTTAGAATAAGCACCTTGACTTGCTAGACTCCATGTCGACACGGCCATATATGGATGGAGAATTTAACTCATCTTTATGGTGTACGTTTATGGCAGTACTTGGTTCTTGGTGAATTTATTGTATTATGACCTGATATTTGCTACTTTACCAAGGAATGTATTATATTGTTTAGAATCAAAAAAGCTTTCTTTTATATTAACAGACGGTGAGGGGCTTACCTTGTGTGCCTATTCAGCATTGATTTGTGAAGGTCATTTAGCTAGTTAATAATTAATAGGTATGATGCTCCTTTGCGAACTACGTGATACAATTTAGTTGTAGTGAATCGCTATCTTTAAAATACATACTTACAATATTTGAATAAAGGCAGACATACCTGGAATAAAAAAAAACAAATTAAAATTATTTGAAAAAAAAATGTTTTTATTTATATAGATTAAGTCATATAATAACTATCTTAGGTAGTGTAATGATGAATGCTTTGTCGCAATCAAGAGACAATTCATTTTACTAAATAAACTCCAACTATTTACTTAAGTTAAAAATGAACAGGTGAAAAGTTTACACCATGAATGCGGAGTGTAGATTTAAAAAATGTTTTAGATAAATAACCAATAAAATATGTTTTCGCAATTATTCATAAATTTTGAATTTTAACTATATATATAAAATTTTATTAAATAAAACTATAGAACACCGTAAAAAACATGAGATAAAATAAATAAATAAAATAAACATACTTTTCAATTTAACTTTATTGCACGTCATGTGATTAGCGGCGAATGCTTACTCAGCAGTTTTAACATTTCATAATTATTATCTTATTTCAAACTTAAATACAATTCTGACTTGTAATTTTACCAATGCATAACGCTAACGCCATTTTGATTAATATTTATTGGTGATTTACCACTTCGATTAAAACGTATCAGATGGGCTAATTAAAGCATCTATCGGCCTTACTGCAATTATTTATCTCTTACTTTATTATTGCATTATTTAAAAACACTTTTAAAATAATGCAAGAAGTACGACACCGTTTAAACATAAAATACATTTAAAACAATTTATTAATCAATATATTCATTTAATTTTCATTTGATTTCAGTGTTCAGAAAATTTCCCTCGGAAAAATGTTAGGCCATTCCAAATAACCTAAAATTTATTCAAAGCTTCATCGAGACAATTATATAACATCCGTTTTGTAACACTCATTATTTATTCACGGTAATACGAATTTAACGAATTAATTAGATTTAGTTCCGCAAATAAGCATCTCAATTAATAAACTTTCCAAAAGGTGTCGTCTCAAAAGTGGGCCTTGAGAACTTTATAATAGAGTGCATTTTCGTGTATTGTATCAAAAGGCGGCTTTAATAGAAGCATTGACATTGGGTGTTCACGTAACGAAGTGTATATTCGTTATTATATTTGCAAGTATATGGTTGCTTTGCGATCTTAATTGAAGAAATTCAGTAATATTTACTGAATTAGTTCATCTAACCTATAAAGTAGGAGTCCGGACATTGCGAGGTGGGTAGATTAAAATTTATTCACAAGCCTACCCTCACATTTTCCAAGTTAGATATTAATTTCGATTTTAGTTCAATTTACAGATATAGCTAATTGGTTTCGTTGTTCGTTAATTACGTCATAATTATTTTATAAAATCATTTTTATTTACAAAAGCTTGCCAACGCTCGGCACACTAATACATTGGGATATAAGACAAATAAAATACAACATTTAATCTGACAAACACTTATAGGCAAACATAACAAACACGAACACCACCAAGTGGCGATTTATATACATGTATAAGTCCATCCTTCATAATTTTTATTAAATCTTCTATACATAGTGCATTATACAAATACATAATTGAAAAACAGTATACCAACCGCCTAATACTTCACTTATAGAGTGTAAGCTAGTAACAAAGCTATAGTTGCTCCCGATAGGCAGCAACTGCTATAACAATAATCTGGACATCAATCGTTCACTACAGGGTATTAAGGCCTGCCTAGGCCGTTTTGTCCCATTACGCCGCTAACGTTGGCTTAAGTGTCAGTTGTAAACATTTATTGCCTTTGCTAATAACTGAGCTAAAGAAGAAATATTGGTATAAAGTACAATTCAACCATTTTTAAAACGTATTTTTTAGTATTATACAATCAAATAAATTTAATAGCGATATTTCATCTACCTATAAAATTATTTATTTCGCCTTATTAGTGTTATTCAATTATTATGTTATGTTAGATTTCCATATCCAATGTCTAAGAGAAAAGAAGGTGACGGAAGACAAACCATATCGAACGTTTTAAATTAATTTTTAAATTAATTTTTTTTTAATTAACGACACCAAACTAAAAGCTTTCGCAAGGCTTTGCAGGCCCTTCTGCGAAACGCGTGAACTCAATCCGCGCGGATTAAGATATCGATTTCACAGACAAATAAATAGCTGTTCTATGATTAAAATATCAGTGTTCGTGACTTTCACTGTGATTGTATGCAAACTAGTATAATTTAAATAATGTAGTTTCCCTGTGTCGGGTGCGAATCGCTACCGTATATGGGACTTGCGTTGGTGTTTATGAGACACTTGAAGCACTTTGAACAACAGCAACTTCCTTAATGCTTGGGTTTAAGTATGTTATGAATGCCCAAGAATGGTTATGTTGGAACATGGTACTAAGATGTAACACATGCTCAAGAAGCAAGGTGAAACCTAAAGCTACCGTGTATATATCATAGTGATAAGGAAACAAGTGAGTTCCGATATTTATACTAATTATATTATCTATAATGCATAATTAGAATTATTTGTATGTTTGTACTGAATGAACTAAAAATTCTTTCACTATTACTATGTTACATAGCCCGGTCGTATGAAGCCTGGCCGCTAGTTAATAACTAAATATAAAATTTTATTGCAAAAAATTACCATGAAAAAATGGTCGTCTGTTAAGTCGGGTTATGGACGAAAGTTTAACGTGACAACGTCATAACAAAACATTGATGAAATGATTGCATATTTTTATGAAAAAAATTGAATCATTTTTATAGGCTTATGACTTATCACTATTTAATTATAAAGAAGAGAAAACATTTTATCTATCATCAATTATATGAATCACCATAATTTTTTTGTCCACAACACTCGCCGACTGATGCTACTTCTTTTTAATAATAAAATAAATACTATAAATTATACTAGTAATCACATTTTTAAAATGCAAGATTAATTATAATTAACCTTTATTGCCGAAATCGTTTTTGTAATAAACAATGAAAACCACATTAACATTTTAGAGTCGACGAAAGTTCACGTGTAGATGTAAGTTTTGTGCTGCCGCTGTCCTTCTCCTCGGACTCATACGCCAATCGAACAGAAAAGAGATCAATGCATAACGGGACAATGATCGTAGCGGGACAATGAGTCAAGTGTTTCGTGCGTACAGCCGGCGTTCATCGATTTATTAGACGTTGTCACGTTAAAAAAATAACAAATAACTTCAATCGTATTGCGTTCTATTTGGTAGCTATTACACCCTGATAAAACATAGATGTTATCAGCATAAAATAAATCAACGGCGACATATGGAGAAAGCTTCACTGCCTGTATGGTCCCATGTCAGTTGTCAAGATCTTTGCCAAGCTAAATAAGGCTAACTAGTAAAGCCTCATTTCAATCCAAATTATTCCAAACGCATGCGTAAACCTATACGTAGTCGCAATATCAGATAGGGTTGAACTTTAATAAAAATAACAATGCAATAAGGACATAAATGGTTAGGAAAGGGGAAAGAAATACTTAGAAATATAATTATTAGTTTATTCTTTATATTATACCTACCGTTGCGTAAGCCTTAATTTCAACGAATATTTGTCAGTCTATATTTCTTAAACCAGGAAAGCACTGATTAAAAACTCTTATTCTTAACAGAGGACAGTATGATATGAATACAAAGGAAAAACAGTTAACCCCTGGTCACTTGGCTGACCGAGAGGGCCGATTAGGTGACACTGCAATGGCCGATTATTCATGAATTTCACGTTACGTCCCAAGCGATATGTTCCGCTATTTGTTTCGTGTATAAATAAAACATTTTGCCAAATGCGGCAAGACTGGCCTTTCTCGGTCCGATCGTAACGGTCCCGACAAATAACATGAAAAGTATCCCAAAACTATTTCCCTTAACTCGTTCGAAAAACTTATTTTTTGAAGGCATAAAAATGTTCTTATTTATTCAAATCATGCAAATAAAACTCTTTAATAGCCCATGCTAAGCTGTGGAGCACTAAAGCGTTTTTTTTTGACAATATCGCATCATACCTATATAACTTGTATCTTTGCAACATACAACTTTTTCAATATAAACCACAACAAAGAAACTTTTTTAATAATGACAATAGCGTAGCGTAACTTCATAAATAAGCGCGTTCTATATGCGCTGTTTTGCAAATCAAGGTTGCCCGAGATAACACATATTTTAAAGTATATTATTATTTAAGGTATATTTCTATCTTATTCATATTATTTTGATTCCTTAAATCATTAACTAATCAGGTATTATATTTTGTAACTGATACGTTATTTAAATGTATAATTATTACCAGTAGAGATAAATTCCTAATTAATACTAAGTACGAAACGAAAATATATTTTTACTAAGGATATCATACATCAATAATTTAATGACGTGGAATAAGTGATACCTGTATCTTATATTCCATAATAAACATATATTTTTTTTTAATAAGCAACGGTACTTTTAAATGTATTTATTTTAAGAAAAGTTATTATTATTTTAAAACATAATTTGGTACAAAATATTTTGTTCTTATAGTTGCGTGCTTATACGGGTGGTCGTTTCTCACGCAATCGTAATGAGAAATATAAATATTGGCTTATTACCAAATATTGGCGGTCTATTCTTACACAAGTTGATAAATTTTGTCGTTTTATCGCATGAGACTGATCTCTTGTTGTATGAAAAAATACGTCAAATGACACACTACAGTTAAGCAATACCCGTTTCAATATCTAATAAACCAGCCGTACTTGTACGGGTTTCCTTATCTTTAGACAGCGTACTTACGAGCCGTTTTTTTTCTTCAATAATTTCGAAATTAAAATATTATTATATAAATAAACAAGAACTTTCGCGTTATATAACAATTTATACATATTACATTTTATTGTTAGATTACCAACGTTCAGCACCCTCTTATTTTTGTACCAATTTTGGTTAAAATATAGGTTATAACGTCAATAGCTTTACAGGCAACAATCATTGAAGGAAAAAATCGAAGAAAAAAATAAACGAAACCTGATATCAAAGTGAGAGGGGAGCACGTAGATATCCAGACCTAAGTGGTTAATCAGAACGCTCAATCTGGACATCACATACATATTCTCCATTAATAAAATACCTAAATTTAGAAATCTCGACCCTATTGAGCAGACAAAGCCGCAACAATAAATCCTACAATTTATTAAACGAGGTGAAAATGGCTAATAAGCGTTTCGCAAACTGCACCAAACCTTAAACGGAATGCAATCCCGATCGATAAAATTTTATGATTTTCTAGCCATGTAAATCGCTATTAGCGGAATGTGAATTTTTTATTGAGAAGAAACTTCGACGGTGGTCCGTTTCATAATTCCACGTATATAGAAACACAATTTCACTTATTCTTAACAGTTATATTCAAGATGTTGCCGTGGCATGATTATTTATTAAACACTTTTGAATTACAAAGCTAGTAGTGAACGCTTAGATTAATTATCTTAAATATCATTATTGGGAAATGTGCGGAAGTATGGCTTTACAGTGATTTCTTCCAGGTAACCATTGTATGGAGAAATAAAATAAACAAACACTTTCGTTCCAGATCGCATCACTGCCCCAATGGCTAAAAATTCCACAGTCCACTTCTCTAGACATTTTCTATACTAACTTTAACTAGCGAGCTTAAAAATAAAACATACCCTTAAGGGCCGGCAACCCACTCACTTACATGAGTGCCCATGTGCAGGTGCCTGTTATGGCTGTTCCGTATGCTCGTTTGAGCGCACCCAGTAAGAAGCTGAAAGGTTCCACTGCCCTATGCTTGATTAAATCGGAAATTGAATTCATCAGCTGCGTTGCCGGCCTTTTATAAAATAGAACCAGTTCCTAAGATGTAACAAATATACGCTTGAGCTTTAAAGCCCTTGTTCATAAAAACGCTTACGTTGTTAACTAAGTTTGTTTTTAATTTTTCGTAAATTTAAATTTTTACTGTGATGAAAAGAGATAGATGACACTCTTATAAAAACGGTTTTATTAGAATTATTTAGTTTTTATGATTAAGGGCAAGCATATATATGTTACTGTAAAAGCTCGAACTACGGTTAATCTTAAGATTTAAGTGTAAATCTTAGGATTTACCGACATGAGTTGGTAAATGTAAGTATTTCTGAAAATACGACGATTTTTTCGAGCTTTTACCATTCGAATTCAGTATATGCTAGGTTTTACCACCGTCAGCTGGTAGATGTTGGTTTTAGGAATAAAACAATGAGTAATTCTTAATTATTTACTTTAATGTACTATTAGACAAAACAGGTACATAGTATTATAAAGGTATCATATGATAGTAAAAAGTACAAACTAATACCAACTTAATTAAATTATTTCGAAAAAACACATAACGTATATCTCTGAATATCTCACCTACATAAGGTACCTAAAAAAACATTTCACTTGTTACAACACGGATTGCTATTGTGGCATTTTGAATAGCAAAGTAATTCTGATGATCTGCAGGTGCATTTTTTTGTTTTTCAACAGTTACCGTGCCATTAATGTAAATCCTAAGATTTACCAACGGAATGGTGGTAAGAGTTCGAATCGCAAACCTTTTGGGACATTTACCATTAGGAATTGGTAGATCTTAGGTTTTACTGGAATATCTTAGGATTTACTGCAGTTCGAACTTTTACAGTAACATATACATAAAATTAATATACCATATTACATAATTTAATGGACGATTTCACATACAGCCTTCAAGTGACAGTGAATCGAGCGATGTTACTTCATCTACTACATTGAACATTTATAAAAAACCCTATCAATAGTAGTTCGAATGAATTTTTATTAATATCTATCACATTTTACGTTGACCGCGCTGCACGTGACCTACTTGTAAACCGATAAATCATATTTAAGATAGTTATCACCTATGTATTACTTGTTTGACCTTTATAAGCGCCAACAATGACATTTAAATCAAAATTATTCTCACGATAATTCTCACCTTTGTTAAGGTGCTAAACTATACTAAAATATCTTCTGTAGTATTTGAAATATAATTTGAGTAATGTTTTACAACTTCGTATTTATAATTCGGATAAAAGCTTGACCAATACATCTTTGATACAAAGGAAACTATTAACTTTGGAAACATTTAATTAGAATAATCGATTATTTTTAAATTTTCGACCACACCCATGCTTCATCTCTTGATCATGAGTTGTTAGTCCGCGATTCTCAAGTTTAAGGGCGGTGCAATTCCCGACTATGCCGCAATATTTATGAAATGAACGCTAATTATAGCGTTCATTTCACGCTGGTATTTTTTTTATATCAAAAACGTGTTGATATATTTTCAAAAATCCTCGAAGATATTTGAAAATATAACAACATATTTTATGATATAAGTAGGTACAAAGTTGACTTACACCTGTCAACTTGTTGCATAAAAATTAAATATTTTATATTAGCGGGACATAGCCACTCCGGCTGATATTCGGAGTTTTGGAGCTACAAAAGCAGTGTATTTTTAGGAGTTAAAAAATAAAGGTTTCCTTAACAAATTCGACATAAATAAATAAACCAGTGTCGATACTACCTTTTTAGCTCTGGGCAGTTATCTATCTGTATCTGTTTTATGATCATTAAAGGTGCGCATACACGGGCAACTAAAATTGTTCAATTCCAGTAAATACTCGTCAACTATGACATCACGACTACATCAAGCAATTTACGGCAACGGCAACAAGCATCAATACTGCGCAATACAATATTGAGCGATATGGCGCAACTTCATCAACTAGGCAATACTGTCGTACACGAGCATTTCAGTATTCGCTCGCTATGCTATATATTACTGACATGTCATAAGTGTACATTGTTATGTTACCTATGTGACCTATGTGATTAAATGATTTTTTACTTTACTTTATGGACGACATTGTTCTTGCTGCGGCGGTTTGTAGCGCTTTTTTTATGATTAATCAAAAACAAAAAAAAAAGGAATAGGCGTATCTGGGTGCGATCAATTTTGGCAAAGAGGCCGCAATTTTCGTTGTGTAAAGAATTAGATGATATATTATTCAAAAACTTTACTAGAATGTCACGAACAGACTTTGAATTACTTTTGAATAAAGTAATTAGAAATTATTATTATTTAGACCTCTCGCTCTCCCCGCGGAAGCAAGACGGCAAGCCGCAAAACAAACAAGTGCGAATGAGACATATACAAAAATTGCTAGGAATTTCCAAGTCCATTGGATATTCGTCAATTCGTATCTGCGACATTGAGCGATATGAAATATCTGGAGCAATTAGAAGCAATATCGCCGAAATAATTTATTGAAATTTATTGAATTTATTGAAATTGCTCCATTAATTGCTCCAGATCGGTCCATTCGTGTCGCCGAGCAATTATTGCCCTCGTGTAAGCGCACCTTTAGTTTTCTTAATAGACAAGGAGATGATCAGCCTTCTGAGCGTGACACACGACTCTTTGGGTCTAAGGCAATCCGGTTTCCTCACGCTGTTTTCCTTTACCGTTCGAGCTAATGCGCATATAGACAGAAATCTATTGCTGTACAGCCGGGGATCGAAACTACGACCTCAGGGATTATTATTCGACACAGCGCATTTAAAAAATATTCAAGACAGGATGGCCTTTGCAATTAAATAAAAAAGGAATTACGTCCAGGTGCAAAGCTAGGCGAGATAGTGAATTAATAAATAAATTAAATACCCATTTAATCTTCCATAAGCATCATAGAACTAGTTTGAACAACATTTCTTTTCAATCCAACCGCACGTTAACTGCTTAATGAGATTGCAATTAAGAATCTTGATTTAAAAACGAACTAGAAAATAGACATATGAAGACAGCATGCCATAAATTACTTGAATTTAAAATTGTTAATAAATCATAATTATTTCTTATCTCGCGGAATTTCTTCATTTATTTTGTAGGATGGTACAAAGGTTTATTAGAGAAGTTGCAGATTAGAAATACATATATGTGTCAATTATAAAACGACCTAGACGAACGATATACCAAAATATTTACCTAACGATAATGAAAGATCGAAGATTTAAATAGCGTTATGGATAATAATGTTGCTTACATGGCTATACAGCTAAATAGATTTTTATTATATCAGCACAAATATGTTTACGAATTTACCACGAACAGATAAAAGTAGTGCGTTGCCAACTACGACTATTTATTTGTTATTATTCAACTATTTTAGTTCCAGAATTTATTTATTTCATAATCCTACAGCTATAATGAATTATATATAAGAAAAAACAATTATACTAAAGATATAGCCAAACATGGAAAACATAATATATACAAAAACGTAAAAACATTTACAAAAGGTAAAAATCAATAAAAATTATAAAATATATTTAACTAAGTAATACCTACCTCGGCTGTGTTGTGTGCTGGTTTAAAAGCGAGGGTATGTACGTGAGACTGTGGTTAGTTTATTATTAAATCTTACACTTATGCCTTCGTGTACTTTGTGCGAAAGAAAAACAAAAATAAAGTTTGTTTATAGTTGGTAGATGTAAGGCGAACAATAAACGTTCTTTTTAGTCATTACATGCAACAATGGATGCAATAAATGCTTGTAGTTAAGGCATGTGCGGCTTGAATTACCAACAGAGAATCTGTGAAGCATTGATAGTACAAATGACTAGGTAATAAAAGCGAACCTTACTTTGTAATGGCCTTTCTTTGTCTGAGCCAATAGTGTGGCATAAAAATGCATATAATGTGTTAAGTTTATGTATGGGTTGACGTTCTCGATCTTGTTTTTATGCTAAGGATTTTATCAGAGACAGATTGTAAACACTTGGTTCCTATATGTTAAGCGTTACAATCATTTATTATCTATACTTTTAATAAAATAATTGGCTGTTTGGTGGCGGCTGAGTCGAGTTCGCTTCCGTCCAACCCTTCAGGCGATTGACGGAGATCGGAGTCTCTCAGTAGACGCGCATGCGGTAGAAACAGCCCATTAAGGAATGGGCAGAACAAGATTAAAGAACAGCTCAGAAGGCTGAGCTGTTCTTTACTTATTACAGGAATCATACTTCGTCCTAATTCTCGTTTCACCATCTCACCGTACGACCCGAAGCAGTATCGAGCAGAGTGTAGGGTACTAATTATTTAGTATCTATAACAAAAGGTAACTTTTTACGCTCATAGAACTATATTTTATATATAGCATTACCGCATTGTTATTTAACATTCAAAATTTTATAATATACTCGCTGACCCGGCAAACGTTGTTTTGCCATGTATATTATAATTTTTTATTTCTAGGAAAAAAAATTTTACGTCAATAAAAATAAGTATGTACAATAATAAAAAAATAGGGGTTGATCGTAGAGGGGTGAAAATTAAGGGTTGTTTGTATTTTTGTATGCTGTATCATAAAAAAATATCTAAAAAATATAAATTTTAGTGTTGACCACCTTAACATATACATAGATAGTAGCCGATTCTCTGAGTTACTGAATATGCGTAAAAATTTCATATTTTCGAGTATGGGAGCGAACCTTGTGACACGAGAATTTTATATATTATATGGATATATCGCCGGCTCCGGAGAATAAAATGATAAATGCAAAATCACAACTTTACAGGAAAATTAAAAAACCGTTTTAATAAGATTACTTCATTTGGGTCCTAGGTAGGAACTTGGGAGTTAGCTTAAATGATAGCTAATTTTTAGTGTTATCTCTATACTAAGTTGAAATTTTGAAAGATTCCACTGAACTTGAGATATTTAGGAAATAAAAGAATAGACTAAATTTAACAATAACATGTGTTGCTAACATGCACTTATCATTTTTTCTCATTTAAACTTCATTAATACGAATATTGTAATATAGTCCTGTCATGTTATTCTACGATATACGAACTCTCCAGCAATGTCGGTAATGTAATATTATCATCTTATTCTTGTTATTATTCAAATAATGAATTTACGATATGAGTAAATTAGACGTTTTTTCTGGGTATTTAAATTAAACTACTTAATTATAATCAACTGTTATTTATTTTGGGACCAACATTTAAATCCAACAAAGAGGATGACAAAAATAATACTTTTCAATAAAACAAAACATAAGCAAACAAACATAACATAAAGTCACTCTCAAATAAATCAGTCTATAATTAATCTATCTATCTCCATACTCAAATCTTCATAATTAAGTGGCATCTTCGAGTAAACATTCAAAATCACGAAACCTAATATTCCAAATAAAATATAAGCGAAATCTAAGTAATTTCTATCCAAAAGTATATTATAATTAAAAAAAGTCTTCTTATTAGTTGCTCAATATTTAAAAAATTAGTCTTCATCAGCACAGTTATCGGTTGGTGCTTCTGCCTCATCAATAAATTTAAGAGATTCATAGAAACCATGATAGTAGCTTGGTATGTCATTTGATTTACAAAGACTTATGAGATCAGAATGTAAGGCTTTACGTTTTGGCAGAGTCTCGGTGTATACAATTTTTAATTCAGGACTGTTATTAATATTAGGTGTATTGGAAGCATGTCTAGCACTCCGTTTGGATCTCTGTTGGCGTTCAATGTTGAGCTTAGAATACTCAGCGTCAAAATCATATTTAAACCGCAAGATGGATGGTTCTGAACTGGTTACATTGATTTCCATTATTTTAGACCACTTTATCTTCTTCCCTTTATCATCTTTACCCCAGTGTTTGTCCTCGAGTAATTCTTTAATGTCG
The DNA here is from genome assembly GCA_905332375.1 of Pieris macdunnoughi. NCBI lineage: Eukaryota > Metazoa > Arthropoda > Insecta > Lepidoptera > Pieridae > Pieris > Pieris macdunnoughi. The sequence continues at coordinate 2,592,465 of CAJOBZ010000014.1, read as the reverse complement.
TAGAAGTCACTTTGTAACATTTCTTTAATAATATATTTCTCGCCATTTACTTTGGCATTGGTAATTATTTCGTACATTTGATCTGGACTATACACAACTTGGTTTTTCAGCTCACGTTCTATAGTAGAATGCATCGAATCGCCCTCACTCTGGCCATGACCAGTCTCAAAAAATCTGTGAGTGATATTAATTTGAAGCTTTATGGCAGCAAACATGTACAGAGCGAATATGAATATGTTTTTATTCTGCCCTGCGCAACCATCAGAATAAAATGACAAGTTTTTAATGCCTCTCTGTTTTTCTGTATTAAGAAATTGCCATAAACAACTACCTATTTCTATTGCTCCTCTTTTTGCAATCTGCGCATGCCAAACGTAGCAATAACCTTTGCGTTGAGTGGCGTCAAATATTGTGAAATTGTAAATAGGATACTTTCTCTTGTAGTGGAATACTCCAACAGCAGATTGAGGTATATTCAACACTTTTTGCAAATCAAATATAGCTATTGTAGTTTGCAATCGATTGCAAGATTCTTTTTCTTCTTTCTTTATCTGTCGAACTCTCTCTTTATTTCGCTGATGTTGATCGTACTTTTCTTGCAAGGTTTCTTGAGTAGCGTTATCAGCTTGGCGGTAAAGAGCGCATTTAGAGCATCCTTTTTTGGCTTATAGAAAGAATTATTAAATCTGGTATTAAAAATTGTCTGATACTGCCGTTTTGTAGCCATCCGAAAATCAAAACTTTCTTGTATGAACCAGGTCTTGTATAGGCGATACATTTTAGGTATGTTAAGTAGTTCTGAAAGATATTTTTTGTTCGTTTCTTTGCGCACATAATGAGCTTCCACTGCTGGGAATAAGTTAATGTGATCGACTATGCTTTCTTCTGTATCATTGCGCATTTTGCGCGGTCTGTTCTGATGTAGTCCTCGTAGATCTTGGTAATCCTTCGCTATTGTTATTTTTTTCCAATGCGGTATGAATTATCTGATTTGAAATACACAAAGTGCTTGCAAAAAAGGTCCTACATACTTGAACTTTCTCTTTCTGTAAATCAAAATAGTATTTGACGGTTTGGGTGCGATTATTCTTTCGATCTAACTTGATTCTTTTGACCTTCTCAACTGTCGTGTAACTAACAATAAATTGCCATTGCCGCTCATGATCTCCTAATCTATAATACTGCTGCATAATGTCTTCTCTCTGGCTCAATGTAAATTTTTCTTCACATTTTTTTGCGCATTTACATCCTCTTGTAATCTTTTTTTTTTCGTATATTTTTTTAGATCTGCATCCCATATTATAGCTTTCTCCCGAGTTCTTCAATTTCTTACTCTTTACATCTTGATGTTCTTGTTCACTCCGAATCCGTTTTCTTGTCAACAATTTCTGCTTATTAGTAGAAAATGATGATGAAACTTTGTCTACACTTGCGGCAGAAGTTTCAGGCCTTGAGTTTATATCGGGACTTTGGCAGATAGCTGTTATGGTATTATCACCATCATCTAAAGTAGTTGTAGTGACTGTCAATATAGAATCTGAATTGTTTTCAGGCTGTAGAGTTGTGTCCAAACCAACGAGGTCTGTGAAATCTTCATTTTCGATGGAAGACTGTATATCATTCTCCAAAATATGTGAAGAAGAAGATCTTTTGTTGAAAATAGGATTCAAACAACGTTTTGTTTTTTTTCTGCTATTAATATCGCGTGGTTTGGCAGAAACCGGTGACGCAGTAGTATTTGTGTTTGTTAAAGATGTAGGTGTGCCCGTCAACTTAGCAGCTTCATATATGATTGAAGGTGATGCGACGAAGTCAATTTGTTGGAATACGGAGGAGACATTAGAAACAGTCGAAGGCGTTCTTGTAATATTCTCAATAGCTGCTGTTAAATAATCAGAGTCTCCGCCAAAACTTGATGGACTCCTGCTAAGTCTGTGTTGATCTGGACTTGGTATATACTCTGACACGTCCGGCGAGAAGTCAACAGCAATTTCAAATTCGTCATCGTCGGAGTAATGTTTGTTCGGCAATCCTGAAATTAATTAACTAAAATGTAAATACTTGCTGATGCCCACTGAGGACTAAATTACTAAGGACTAAATTATTTTCGTTTTACTTAACGACAACGAATACGGTTTGAAACCAAAAATCAACTAGGTAGGCGACAGAACAACCTTAAATTTTTATTGAAAATTCACACTTATTGCATTGTAATAAAGTTCTGCCCGGGAAGGGTTTATGTATCGTGATATCGCCTGCTAGACGTAATCAAAATAAAGAAACGGATACTAAAGAAGCAATACTTCAATTTTGTTACTATAAAGATGCGTGCAAAAATATATATAAATAGCAATCAATAAGTATAATATCTCCCAAAAATACGTTCATATGAACAGCTGTCAGTAGGAGTCAAATATTTTTTAGACTGCTTAGGTATGTATTAACCATACGTGCAAAGAAAACTTGTATAATTACTCCAATATTATGTTAGCTTAGTAGGGAAGCAGCTGGCCACAAAACAATAAGTAGGTACTTACCTTGGGGACATTTTTCCGGTTCTGGATGAATTATTTCTCCTATATTATCCATAATGGCATTTAACCGGGCCGCCCTCAGTTTCTTCATCTTAAAAACACTGCTAGTCTATTTAATATCACTATAGAATTAACACATTCCATTAAATTCCGATCATTCCAACACAAAAATAAAAACTCGCTTCGCTTAGTGACGTATAAGATCATACTGATTTAAAAAGTAAACAAACAATAACCCTTGTCGGCGAACGCGCCGGTGTGTGCTATCCCTTTCTTACATTAGCTCAATCAACACGGCGGAAAGAAACAACAACATACTTTGTTGTTCAGTACGATTCCATGTGTTTGGCTAAAATCGCATTAGCAAACGAGCTCAGCTAATTTTGAACTAGAATAAAATGATAAGTGCGTTTGTCATAGACGCGGTAGGTATTATTTACTAGAATATTAAGATAAAAGCTGACATTGTGCGTAGTCATCAAAAATATTTTGGCAAAGCAATGTTATCGTATATTGTTAGATCCAAAAAAATCGTTGAATAAAATAATATCTTTTTCTAACTTTTTAAATAAACAAAAGAAAAATCTGAAAAAAAATGGGCAGATGTATTAGCACCTCAGGATCCTGAATTTGCAATAATACTAAAACTATGATAATAGCGGTTATCATTTTGTTCTCCGGAGCCGTCGATATTATTCAGTGAAAATCCAGCGGTATCTAGCAAAAAATACCAAAACGCTCATCTCGCCTTGGCTCTCATTTAACCGTCTTAACAGTCTTCTAAAGGTAAACTACTGGCTGAACAAAAACTCCTTAGAACTGGAGCCGATGATTGGTTAGGTTTCCTAGTTTCGTTACGCCACTGGCGATCCTATAAAGATATGCACGACGTAATCAATACCAGTAGTAATATATCATAGTAATCTATAACACCGAGGCCGGTCGCAAACAAATCACACAACTCCCAATAAATCGTCCCCCGTGAACACGGCCTATTCATCTTTATCGACAAATTCTCGAACGATAAACATGGTATCAGTTACGACAAATTGAAAGGAAAGTGGTTTGTCTACTCAGAAAGTTGGGTTTGATTAATAGATAAAATTTATATAACATTTTTATTTGATCATAAATTTGCCGAAACATTATGTAATATCTGTCATAGCGATTTTATAATTATCAAAAGTCGGTTGTACGTATAAAAGGAAAGTAAGAACCTTCACTAGTACAATGTGTAATACGTGATAAAAATAGCCTCATGGGTTCAAGAAGCATCTGGTTAAAAGGAATAAAACAAAAGTTATACAACAAACAAATAATATTTTATTCATATCTTCACGCCTTTATTCTGAAGTAGGCAGAGACCACGGATCTTAACTTGCTACGGTCCCAACATACCTCTACCGCATCATTATGACATTCACCATGCATGCTCTTCGGTCACGGGTACTTTTAACTTGTCTAGTACCTCCTGGATTTAGTCCAGGTATGTACCACAAGGTTGTTGTACATAGGGTACGTAAGGGTAAGGGTACCTACCCAACCCGACTTCACCATCCACGGTTGCCTTATATATCGTACTTGCTAACTGCTTCGCATTCATCCGTTCTACATATTAGGTGATAGAATGTTCTACACATTCTATCACCTAAGCATTCCCATTCGTATTCAGGTCATTACGTCCTCTTTTAACGCATTTAGGTTTCATAGTATTACATATCCTATCACGCAATTACATCACACACTCTACCTAACATGTATGTACAAAAAAATATAAACGATTTTAAAACAAATGGTGACTTTCACTTCTGAGCATACGACCAGGCTCCAGAAGATAAACCACTCCATATATGGAAATTGTATTCGTTTTAACAACAAATTCCCAAGCGAAATTAGAGAATTATCACTAAATAAATTCAAAGCTCTCGTTAAAGGTAAATAATCAATAAAGCTTTTTATAAATTTGACAATTATTTAGATGATCCTAATCCTTGGTATTGATTTGCTCCAGTTCAAAGAATTTGTATGACTCAAAACTTAGCGATTAAAAAAAGTGGCGGAAAGTTTTTTGCGAGTTCTTCTTGCCCGCTCTACGTCCTTGCGAACTGGTAGTAAATGTAAATTTAGAATTAATTTAACATCTTTTCTGACGTTCAAAATAAAGTTATTTTGATTTTTGAGTTTGAGTTACGGCTCTCGTTTCCACGGCATTTGTTCTACTATTATTCTTTCTCTACCACACCCATTCACTCCATACTGCGGCCAGGCGAGCCTCGTCTTGAACTATACCGTATTAGTATCACGGCGTCGGGAACTCGCAGGTGTAGTATAAAAATCTTAGCTTGCGTCGTGACGGCACCTCACGTACGATCCGTTGATAAATCTCAAAGTAACGAGCTTCAATATAATTACACCCTCACACGGCACCGATCTTTATGGCGTCATTATCTGCGCTCGCGCAATATACACGATTTATCGTTTTCGGCTTTCCGGGGTTTTGGATTGGCAATTTCCTAGGACGTGTCTCCTTGACATTTGAATGCAGTTTCATTCTAAAACTTTTTTGATTCACTCCGGAAGCAGTAAATATTGCTATTATATTGGGTAACATTTAATAACGGTTAAGTGAGCATTGATTCCACAAAAGGTGTGTATCAGTTGAGATGTCACTCGACGAAAACGTTTCAATGCGCGGAAGTCGTGTCGTACGAAAAAGGAATCATTACAAGCATTTACATATAATAATGGCCCAATATCAGTATTTTTTTGTACGAACAACGAGGAAAATTGTGTAGTATTATTTGTTTAAGATTTCTCTCAAGTTAAGCAAGACGTGTCGACATTGACAAACAAGAAGATTAAATTGCAGGAAAAAGATAATTTTTCGATTACCGAAACTCAATAATCGATTTCTTGACCCTCAGTTCGATAAAATAACAATCGTATTATAGAGTAAAAAAGATATTTAAATACAGTAATAGTAATAACAGTGTTTACTAAAATTGAAAAAAAAAGGTAATGGCAGCTTGGGTTCAAACTGACGCGGACGGCTTGAAAAGGTTTAAAACGTAGTGTTTTACAACAAATACACAACAAATCTATACAAATAAAAATGAATCGCAAAATATGTTGCTAGGCTCAAAACTCAAAGACGGCTTCACAGATTAAAGTGTTTTTTTTATTTTATTTATTCCTTAAACTCTGAGGAAGGTTTTTATGGAGAGAAAAATTGTAAACATATAAAAATTTAGTTTTATTTAGTACTGAGGTGTTTATTCCAGAAAAGCAAACTGTCTCTATGGGATACAATAGCAAAATGTTTCATATTTTGGCACGTAGCTACTAAAAAGGTAAGTAAAAAATCATGTTAAGGCGAAACAAAGTTCGCGGGCGCAGCTACTATCCTATAAATATCCACACAAAACTTTCAGTCCAACAGTCGGCAAAATAAACACAGTAGGCCGGCTCGGGCGTTAGAAATTGTTATAAATAAGGAATATCTATACACAATAAATTCATTGAAATCGACGGAGGGCGTTACAAGTGGACGGCCGCAAATATTCACCATTGAATAGCCTTTCACCATAAATAGGGGAATAAAGCTTATACAATATTTCTTGTCACCAAGAGTCGCCTAGAGTATTGTGTAGTCCTGGTACAATACAATTTATAGATGAACAAATTTGGACTATTTGTAAGTACAGTCAAAATCTGTTAGAACGACATCGAAGGGACTACTCATATTTGTTTTTTTTTTGACGTTCATAAGTGTACATTGCGTTACCTATAATGAATAAATGATTTTGTCTGTTTTGACTTTGATTTTTGGTCGTAACAGCCGATGACGTTGTTTTATTAAACTCAAACTCAAAATATCTTTATTCATATAGGTAAACAAGTACACTTATGAACGTCAAAAGTTAAATTAATTGTTAATTTACATTTACTACCAGTTCGCAAGTCAAGGGCGTAAAGCGGGTAAGAAGAACTGGCAATAAACTTTCCGCCACTCTTTTTAATCGCTAAGCATTGTGTCCTGAACCTAATACAATAGAATTCAGCCGGGACCTTTGATTTTGGTCAATTTAACCGGTATGTTTTTCTAAACGATGTCGTCGTAAACGGTTTTCACTGTACTTACAATGTAATAATACTAACATACCTTTTTCTTTAAAATAATATATTATGGCTATTGAATGAGTTAATGTGTCTAATACGAATCAGAATTACCTATTCATAGACTGGTACTTTTTAATTAACTACAGATTTCACTGTGGAGTGAGACGTAATTATTGCGAAACTAAATGAAATATTTTATTTGAGAAATAACTTAGAGTAACAATTAAAGGAATAACGGCGAAAGCGATTTATTAATTGGAATTTTAAGTTATTCGGTAATAGTGAATGTTTAGACATTTTTATGATTTCGTATTTGGTAATAATTCGCAAATTGAAAGTTAATTAATCGGTAACATTCCATTCAATTTCATTCGAAATACAATTATTTTTCGACTTTCCAGCTTTTAAGATAAGTTGTTTACTATTTTGTTCCTCTTTTAGTTTTGTCTAAATAACTATTTGTGTTTTTTTTTTAAATTGCGGGAATTGGGGAAAGATGGCTGATAGCAAACATAGAAAATTGTGAAATTCCTTGGAGGAGGCTTTTACCCGTGCGATATATATAAATACAACGTTTTATTTTTATTACTTACTATTAATTTCATGTGTTGGTATTTTTGTGTCATAAAATTAAGCTATATTATTATTACTGTAAAACCGATTTAGTTAACAGCACAAGTTTATATGTAGTAGTAAAAAAAATTTAACCAATTAAAAATAGTAACGAAAATAGTCCTTAGGGAATTAATCATAACACAAGGTGTGTTATGATGATTTGCATACCCTGTAGGTATGTGCCTGAAAAAGGCACAGAAAAATCTTAATTGTCATTTATTGATCGATTGTTACATCACGATGACGGTTATTGATTATACTTCAATCCAAGACCAATCTAGACGTTTCAATGAAATCACCCAAGTCATTGGCCTGCGATGAACAATTCCCGATAAAGAAAGTTAATCTGATGACAAAAATGAAACAAAGCAAGTGAAAGTATGAAGGGATTTTAACGCCACGTGTCAATACTATAAAAATAGATGGATATAATGTATGGGATAATTTATTCACATTTAATTAGGTACAGTATATCGTTCTTAGAAGTATAACTTCCGAATGGGGCATGGGACAGCCACATTTCTGCGTTAGTGAAGCCTGCTGTGTCTATCAATCTGGACTTAGATTGTAGTTATCCATAACCATAGATGCATTATCTGTGTTACTACACAGATGCATAATAAATAAATAAAATAAATGATAAGTCTTGTAAATATTGCCTTTGTTTGACCCGATTATCAAACTCCATAGAGAAAAAAATTCGTCCTTGAAACTGGAATACCAGTATTAATCTTAGTACGGAATTTGGTCTGAATTGCGTTAACTTAGCGTATGTAATTTTTTTTAGTAAGAACAAATTAAAAATACTTTTGGTTATTTAATGACTTGTAAGACTGTTAGTATATTAAAAAAATCAAACCAAAAATGTTGTCTTAAAAATAAAAAAATTTGGGAAGGACACCACTTAGGGGTTTGAAATATAGATAGTAGCCGATTCTCAGACTAACTGAATATGCATAAAAAATTCATAAGAATTGATAGAGCCGTTTCGGAGGAGTATGGGAACGAACATTGTGATACGAGAATTTTATAAACATATTAGATATTGAAACCTGTTTTAATTGTTAGCTGCAAAGTAAAATTAAAAGAAGAATTATCGGTTTTCGAAAGTTCCGTTTCATTAACATGTTTCGCACAAAACAAATGGTGATTTATAAATATTAGATCCGGTGGAACAGTCAATAAACACATAAATTTTCTTTCTCCGTTATTACAACTTAATTGCGAAATATTTTGATTGTGATGTCATAATAAATAATGATAAAGATAGCTTAATATCTGTTAAAGCAGTATTATTTCCAATTAGTAACGTTTTTTTTATAATTAAAGTCCAATGTTTCGTTATTTTCAGTTGTTTGCCACTAGTGGTCCCGGCCCGGTCCAGGCAAGACTGAACATTTTTTTTTTAAATATAGCCTACGTTACTTAATGATGAAAGAATATATGAAATCGGTCCAGTTTAAAATTTTATATCTTCTTTCTTTTGGTATAGCTATGAGCCTTAAGAGCAGTGTTGGACTAGTGTCTTCAGCGTGCGACTCTCATCCCTGAGGTCGTAGATTCGATCCCCGGCATCAATGGAGTTTCATTTCTATGTGAGCATTTAACATTCGCTCGAACGGCGTGTGTCAGTCATAGGCTGATCGCTTACATGTCTAATAGTAATGATTATGAAACAGATTCAGAAATCTGAGGCCCAATCCTAAAAAGGTTGTAGCGCCATTGATTTATTTATGAATCTATATAAAGGTTTAGGTATATGAGATTACTTAAAAAGTGTTTATTTGTGCAGCGCTTGCCCCCGTGTCACCAAAAACCCTCGCTATACAGACAATATGAATAGCTTAAGGAGTTTTTAAAGATCACTCTTTATAGTATTAGACAAGCTATTGAATTTTTCTTATTTAATTATATTAAATACCCGTGGCGTGATGTGTCACGGATGGTCGGGCAGCAAATATTTTACGACGTTGACACTAACATATTGGCTAGTCCACAGCATCGCATTATTACGAGAATTGATATTGCTTGCACGTTACTAATTGGACATCAAGGCGCCTATTCGTCTTGTTTTATCTTGGAATACTTTTCACTAAATCACAGATAAATAAAAAAATATTAGACGTTTCAGTTTGATTAAGTAAAGGATTAAATATAAGTACCTACCTTCTAAGGTACCTAGTAGTTTTGGCAATATTTATTGCGACTAAGGTACATTACAAACTTAGACACACAATTTAATTTATTTTATACGTTCACACCTTTTTCCCGAAGGAGCAGGTAGAAACCATACATCACTTGCTTCGTACCTCTCTCGCTTCATCCACTTCCATGCATTGTGCCAAAATAATATTAAATTAAATTTTATATGCTAGTGCTTTCCTCTTTCAAATAAGTATTGCAATATAGGAAATTCTGCCAGCGTTAATGGTACACTGCCACAGGACCAAACTTTAAATTTGTTTTAATTTTCTATTTATCAATTATTATTATTACTAAGTAGGTTAAGAATATTGTAAATACTGTATATTTGTGTATTGGAAATACTTTATTAATTTTATAATTCAAGAATATATACATGAAAGTCAATAAAATTGTAGTGTTCTACATTACGAAATTAGATTTCTCGATAGATCTAAGTGAATACTTGTTAAGATAAACGACCGCGTCTCGAGCGATTTAACTGGTGTAATTCGATACGTGCTTGCAATACCGAGGGCAAACATCGCTGTGATGCACTTTCAAATGCGTTTACTACCATCGTAAAACGCTTTTTGTGTTCTCTAGTAAATTTTAGTTTCCCTTCCCTTGATTTTAAACTAATTATTTATAGCAAAAACATAGCTGTAATACCACAACCACTGATTGTTATAATTTATTATACAAGTTATGTTATCTACATAGTGTATTAGTGTGGAATAAATGAATTAAAAAAAATAACAAAAAAATGTGTTTATAGGCTGGTACAAATATTTCATACTCCATCATAAGAAAAAAAATTAAACTATTAATAAAATCCTCATACAGATTAGTATTAAAATGTACATATTCTATTGCGTATAGAAATCTTAAATTACCCATAAATTACCCGTAATAAAATACCCATATTATTTATTTGTACTAAGGTCGTGTTCTATAAAATAAAAAAATATTCACAAGGGCTTGCCCAGGCCTGGCCCTTGGTGTTGCGTAAAGATGCCCTCATCTTGACGTTTACCATGGAGAATGTTCAGAGGAGTTGTTCGGATTAATACCTGCAGTTGAGTTTCATCATCGGACGTCGAGGCAGAATACGGCAAAATTCCACCCGTATCACCTCGACGTCCGTCATTCCACACTTTTTTTTGGATGGTTTATTAAGACAGTGTACACTTATGAACGTCAAAAAAAATACATTAAATGCTCCTAATTTTACATTTACTGCTCAAATCAAGGGCGTAAAACGGAAGAGAAGAACTTGCAATAAACTCTCCTCCACTCTTTTTAATCGCCAAGTTTTTTTGTTTTACACAACGTTTGTAAGAGCTGCAACCATTACACCATGGTCCACATGACATCTTAAGTAATTAATAATAATAAAATAAATTAAAAACAAAGATTTGTCCTCTATCAGCAGGAGGCATGGTGAAATAGGATCACGCACTTACATTCTCGTGGGAACAACACGCAAGAGACCGTATCACTTAACATCAGGTGAGCCTTCTACCCCTAAGAAAGAATCGTTAAGGTATCTTTCATAATAACAACAAACTCCTATCCACCGAATTAATTGCGATATTTATGGCTTCATAATACAAATAAAACGAAACTCTTTATGTAACACTAGAAACTTGGGTTTAAGGGCCCACGCTCTGTACTAAAACATAATCTTGAGCTTAATTTTATTGTACACATTTATGATTATTGTTATATGTACCGTCAGCAATACGCTTCAGTAGTTCATTTCGCATTTTATATTAATTTGAGCTACAAAGCTACACTATTTCATTTGAAGTATGCTCGTGGTTCTGTTTTTTTATATTATAGGGGGGCAAACGATAAGCATAGTAGATACGGTTGCGGGACCCCAAAAAAGCAGTCACCAGAACCCTGTTTCATGATCATTTTTCAATCTAATAGGCAAGTAGGTGATGTGCCTGACACACAGGTCGACTTTTTGGGTCTAAGACATGTCGGTTTCCTCACGATGTTTTCCTTCACCGTTCGAACGAACGTTGAAAGAAAGTACATTGGTGCACAGCCGGGGATCGAACCTACGACCTCAGGGATGAGAGTCGAACGCTGTAGCCACTAGGCGAACAAATACTTAATTATTTATGAAAATAATGATAAACAATGCTGCCGACCGTACTTTATTAGGTGAAAGTTTTGAGTACTGCTTAAAACGATTATTGGAGGTACTCAAGTTATTACTACATTACGTGGGATGAGTACAAATGAAGGATTGCGTACTTAGGACATTTTTATGATAATATACCCTAAATCTTTTTGAAATTTATGTGTATACAGTTAACGGCTAAACAAAGTTAGTTTCGTAATAAACTCCGAAACAAATAAAGTTTTTTTTTTAATTTTAGTGTGACTATATTCCAGAAATCACATTTGTTTATCCAACACTGGACAGTCGTTCGGAAACAATCAAAAGTCAAAGTCAAAAATCATTTATCCATATAGGTAACACAATGTACACTTGTGAACGTCAAAAATAAAATATACATCAAATGCTTCTAAATTTACATTTACTGTTTATTACTACCTCAAATCAAGGGCGTAGAACGGAAGAGAAGAACTGGCAATAAACCCACCTGATGTTACACCGCTTAATGAACCCATAATAAACTGTCTAGGGAAGATGTCCAAAACTTTGCTGTTTTTACAAGAAACGATGATCCATATCGTACAGTGCAGCACTTGGGGATTAAATGTCAATATGATCAGTCGACAGTCACTATGATTGTTACCATGAAGTTTATTTCAATTTATTACACAATAAGACATATTTATCCTAACATGCTATTATTTATGCTTTTTATAAAAAAAAATCAAAGCCAGGACATGCTGTGTTTAATAGAAATACAAAATGGCAAGTTAGGGATGCACACGATTTAATAATATCGATAAAACGACATAAGCTCATTTGTCGAGTTAATATGTTAATGTGAGCGACCAGTCACGAAGCTGGGTTCAACTGGTTCTGTTACTAATTTTGTTTACAGCTTTGACACATTTGTAAAACACACTTTCTATCGACGCAGGTCGATTGCAATCAATAAAGCTGTCGGTTTCGCGAAATATATTATTTACAACTTAATAAATTTGTAAGTTCGATTAAATGGGTCGACTCGACAATTCGATTGAGATAAAGGATTACAGTAACTTGATTTATATCGATTTAATAGAGCAGTGTTGGCCTGGTGGCTTCAGCTTGCGACTCTCATCCCTTAGGTTGTAGGTTTGATCCCCGGCTGTGCACCAATGGGCTATCTTTGTGCGCATTTAACATTCACTCGAACGGTGAAGGAAAACATCGTGAGGCTGCCTTAGACTCAAAATTTCGACGGCGTATGTCAGGCACAGGAGGCTAATCACCTACTAGCCTATTAGATTGATTGATCATGAAATAGATACAGAAATCTGTTGCAGCGACACTGATTTATTTTTATTTCATTTATATCAATGTAACAAAAACAAAACAGTGAATTCGGCATGTAAGATGACACTTTACAAAAGAAAACGTCTTTTTTAATATTAATAAAATCATTGCTTGATATGGTTTAAGCAATTGAATAGGTTGTTTTATTATGAGCTAATACACATTAGTCAAGATAGGCTGTTAGATGATATAGCTATACCTAATATTAGTAAATAATTCAATACTAATGAAGCAACAGGTATTGAAGTACACTACTCTTTATAATAGATCGGTCATCAATGTGCGAAGTATTAAATTCTAATACACTTGGCCTAATTCAATACTTGAAACAAATCAAGTAAAGCAAATACAATCGTTTAAAACAGTAGCAATTTTCGAGACATCACGTTACAATGAAATCCGTATAAGGCCCGCTAACCGTAACAACAATGAAACAATATCGGTTTCACTTTTATCGATAAAATCGATAGATAACGGTGATTCACTATAATGGAGCACAATGCACTATTTTATTACAAGTATAATGGCTTAATCAAGTTTAAAATAGAAAGTGGTTGGTACACTAACACTTTTATGCAATGAATTAAAATCGGTCACGTTATGCAATGTGATTAAATGTCGGAGATGATGATTCATGGCTATTTCGTGTTAGATTTAAGAACCAAATATTGTTTTATACATTTATATCGCGAAGATCAGCAAAATTAAGTAAAAGGTTCTATTTTATATCTACTAACCTCTGACTTCACTTTCGCCCGCGTGGAGTTTATTAACACTTGTATTATTATATATTTGGTACGACATTTTAATAACATAAATTAAGGAGGCAATATGCGGCATTATCGCTAACATGCGATTTCTTCCAGGCAACCCTTGTAAGGAAAAAAATACAGTGCCAAAAGTGCATAACTAAAATTAAAAAATCAAATAACATATTCTACATAGGTAAACTTACTGTAAAAAAAAACTGTATTTTATGTATTTTTGCGACCTATTTAACAAAAGTCCTTTCAGTATATTTAAATAAAACCGTAATTACACCTTATCACCAATTCTTAAAAGGCCGGCAACGCGCTCGCGATACCTCTGGCATAAAGAACAAGAATCAGTTGGATTTTACCGTCATATATATATTTTTATATGTCCCAGACGGCGAGTACGTTACCGCCCTTTTCAGAATTGGTAAAATGAAAAATATCTAGACGGCTAGACGCGTTAAGATGGTAAACAAATTATTTTATCTCAGAAGTATTTCTTTCCTCCAACTCCTAGGCCTTGGGGTTCAAGTACCGCTAATTAAAGATTAAAGTTTTGGTTGCACCGGTGACCCCAGAGCTGGTGCTTTCCTCGCTCAACAAATAAGTATCGCAATACAGCGTCGGAAGGTCACCAAACTTTTTAATTTTAGTTCTTAATTATTATTACTATTTTATATGTTTAATGTTTTTAAATAGAACATTTTGATTGAAAAGGCATTAAGTCCAGCTTTCTAACAAGCCTGGGTAAATTGTTAATTGCCAGGTCCACATAAAATAATGACTACTGTAGCCTAAGTGAGCACATAAATTATATCATGTTCGTGTAAGCACTGATACTCGACATAACCAAGCGTGAGTTTTACTCGAACGGAAATTTGACATAACAATTTTCAAACGTCACAAATAGTAGCTAATAGTAGTGGTAAAGTGGAAGTCGTAGCGAAAGTCAAGCTAAACTCGACAGACGTATGTCGCATGGGCATCTTTTGGAGGCTCCTGAAATGGAGGACAGAACAAAAGACTACGCGACCGCTTAGGTGGACTAACGATATCGTCAAAGAGGTTGACTCGCAGTGGATGCAAAGGCAGGGCATATTGGACGAAAATGGAGGAGGCTTACGTCCAGAAATGGAGCAAAAAAGAGGCTAATGATGGTGAGTAGAGGTAAAAATATTAAATTATAGGACTTGACGCACTTGCGAGCCTTCTGGCGGTGTAAGTGTACATGGGCGGTATGAATTCCTACTGTTTTAAAGGAGAATGCCGTCTGGAGTGTCACAGTTAAAACAATACAAAATAACGATCAATCATGATAAAAATATATTATATATGGATAAATCAAAGACTATTACAACATTCAACATATTTCACGAATTTAAGTTATCGTTACAAATCAATAAAAAAACAACAATCAATGAATGATTTGTAGATACGTTGTTCACTTTATCGTTATCGTGAACTCGTAAAACTCATACTAGGCGCGCTGCAACGCGTGGGCGTAGAGTACCGCTAATTAATGCATCTAAACGCATTTGTACGGTGAAACTGGGTTCTTGTAAACAGCATAAATAAATAACAATTAGAACATTATAATCCTTGGTAACAAGAGTAAGGTCAATGACCTGGATTTGAACAACTAAAAATATATATAAGAACATGAATCTGAAAACAATAAAGATTAAAGGTTTTAAAGAAAGCTGCGGGTAATTTTTTTCTGCTTAACGAAAATTTATGGTACCAATTTTTATTGAATTTTTTAATTTTTGAAGTTATACTTCTTTAGGCGCGTTATGAAAATTTGATGAGAGTGAAATTTTACGATGCGCGCGCACCTATGACACAAAATTCGGAGTGTGATTATAGCGTGCGCAATCTACAAAAGAAATAGAATATAAGCTAACTTCACGCATATTCTATTTCTTAGCTTAGCAGCTTAACAAGAATTTTGAATATCCATGACAATTGACATCTGACAATGACATTTACCTTTTAAACAAATATAGGAGTTTGAATTATTGTTTAAAATAAAAGATTCTAAAAGTACCTAGTTATTTTCATTATACAAGTGCGAATTTTATATGTGCGTCTGAATTATAATCAGAAATTGAATATCTAAATCAATACTAATTAATATGATAAAATATTTGTGAAAAAACTGTGCCAACCTTCCTGAGTGCTTCAATACAATTGAGGTTAACTATCCGTATGTATTATCGAGTTTTATTGTTGATTAAAACTGAAACATGAACTTAATTAACTTTTGTTTATTGCGTTTGTTACAGCAACTTTTTAGAAATATTCTACGACCATATATATTAATAATTGAGAACAAAGATTTAAGCACGAATACTAATAAGGAGAAAATGAAGGCTTGGAGCGATATTACAGAGAAGTAAACATTTTAATAAGTACCTGCATCTCAAAAAAATGATTACATTATTTAATCAAAACATGTAATTTTTCAGATTTAATCTAGCAAATATAAGGACAAGAGACAAAAAACAATTTCAGTGGAAGTGCACTAAATTGAATAAAAAAAAAGAGTTGTCATCTTATCGCCGTGAAACATCAAAAACAAGAGGTGGAACAAAGCCACCATCACCTTCTCCAGACACAATGGATATGGCAGAGATGATACCGCAACGGTTTGAAGTAGATTTCAATGAATTTGATTGTGATGGTGTCGAGGTAGGAATGTTAATTATAAATATGATGGTGATGTTCAAGGCTCAACCTCTCAAGCATAGGCACATACTTTATTCCCCTACAGGGTAGTTAGAGATATTGTAATACCTCAAAACATCCATGTTGCTCTTGTAGTACCGAAACTCTGTCCAGCCAGAAGTGAGCCCATTCCCACTTATAATGGACAGTGGGTATAATACACCTTAATACCTGAGTGCGAACCACTCACCATGACACTTAAATTAATAGATGTTATTTATATATTTCAGGATATTACAAATAAAATCATTTTGGAAACAATTGCTATCCCAAAAGCAAATAAAGCCAACAATGACAAGGTAATAAATCAGTTTTGACATAACTAGAATACTAAAAAAGCCAAACAAAGGTGTGCACAACAGTGACAACATAACTTAACAATTTCATTATTTTGTAGGATTAAAGAAAGGTTAAAGAAAATCATGTCGAACTGATCAACAAGAATCCCCAAACAACTCAAAAGAAACCTACAAGGAAGACACCGGTATTATATTTAAATTATCTCTATCTCTAAATAGAATAAAAGAAAGTTGCTATCCAGGTCTGTAGCATGTGCTACAAATTATATTATTAACACATTTATATAATTATATTAATATAAATGTGTTAAAAATTTTATAATATGAATAATAAAATTTTTTTATTTTGTAAGAGAATAATTATAAATATTTATTTATTAAATTTTTCAAATGTAAACTGAACTTTATTGACTATAATGACTCCTTTTCCAGTCTTTGATTATTTAATTATAATTAATTATTTGCATGCAATCAAAATCTATTTCTAATAATGCCAAAGAAGTATAACTTCTTACGCGCGTACATAAGTACACGCACCCTTTTTTTTAACATTGATGTTTACCTAAATTGTCATATATTTTATATAAGAGTTAGTAACCTACCGTAGATTCAGTACTATGTATGATGTGATAAACTTTAATAAAAAATAAAGCTGAAAATAAATTTAAATTTGGAAGCAAACTTTCACTGGCAGTGACAGGTCTATACGCGATAATATATCTCGAAACCCGACTTGTATAATAGTCTTGTTAAAAGCATCACCGAGGTCAAGTGTCGAAGTATAAATTTAAATCATAGCGTTAATTACCTGAGGGCGAACCTCAAAGCGAACAGGGTTATCCACTTATACACATCCTATGACTCCCGGTAGCATAAACTGTGTGGGTCATAAAGTAATAATGACTGCAACTTTCGCTGTATGAAAATGGAGGTTAAGATGAAGCTTGAACTTCGGAACTAGGCGACGTCAAAGGCTTTATACTACGTATAAAGTAGAAAACTGAGCGGCACTTTTTTTTTACTGGAAAAACATTACATGATTTTGAATATGTAATTTTTCATAGTTACTAGTTACGTATAGTTAAGGTATTAGAGCAGCGTTGGGTACACCTCTGAACCCTGAGGTCGTCGTTTAATCATACCTGTGCAAAAAAATTACTTTTCATTCTTGTGCGTGATTACGCATGTCTTAAAACCCAAACCCAACGACGTGTAAGGCACAGAAGGCTGATCACTCACTCACGCTGGATCTGCGACCCAAAGTCTTCAATATGAGAATCTGTCCTGTACCACCTCCCGCCAATTGCTAGCTTTCAGCTGCAGCAGGTCCTCGATCACTCTGTCGATCCAGCGCTACTTAGGCCAACCGACTGGTCTCCAATCTCTAGTCCGGCACTGCGTGTAGTACCACTTTATTATTATTTATTTTAAAAGACCTAGACCTAGTAAAATATAATACTTATAAATGTTGGTGTGTGCGAACGTATGTACGCGTGTGCGTGTTTGTACTTAATATATTACTTTATAAGTAACATTTCTATTAACCTGATGATTTACAAAGACGTCACAACAAATTTAATAAAACCCAGGGACATTTGATTATTGTCATCAGACCGCATTAAAGTAATTCCAACATAAAAACGACAGTGTATTAAAAAGAAAATCTTTTTCGAAAATCGACACACTTGCTAATTATTTTTATTAATTCCTCTTCCGCTCCGCTTTAACATCCGTTACCCAGTTTCAAGTATTTATTATTGGCAGTTGACCTTAAATAGGATCAAAGGAAGCCTTTCAAAATTGAAGCACGCGTCTCCGATAAGACTGATTTATGTGCCGACCTTTTACGTTTGATAAATTCGCTAAAAGCAACATTAACTGTTTGCACATGGATTATTTCTACTAATATTACAATCGGTGGCGTTATATGACTTTTGGCGTCACATTTCTGCATCTGTTGCATTTGAGGTGCACTTCAAAGAACATAATAACGAAGTAATATTAACATGTGAAGATTACACAAATTCAAAGATTTTGAAGACGAAAAGAGACAGTTTAGAAAAAAAACTGTTCATTACCGTACCCCTAAAAGGTTTCTTTGATGCGGTCGTGTTTGTACTATCCGAAGTGGTTTAGCCCAGTTCTCTGAGTAGAAGAGTGCCTGGAGTGAGTCGAGTCCCACATACCGCTATCGTGTTTAGAGTGGGGGAAACGGAAAAGCCTTTTCGACCTTGCAAAAAAAAAGACATTTACATGTATTCCATGCATTTCAGGACAAATCACTAAGTTGGAATACCTGATCCAATTCAGAAAGGAACATCTTTATTTTAGTTTCCGAGTAATTTGTGGACTAACAAGAACACTCAACATAGGTCTGACATTCTTCTTTTTGAAGAAGAAATCAGAAGTTTATTTAAATACATTTATTTGGGACCTAAATAATAATGGCACACATAAAAAGTAGGAAAATTGCCGTTTCAAATAAGTTACAGAATGCCATGACGCGGATTTGCAGTAGTACCCTAGTAGCAGAATAAATTAAGTAGCTAAAATACCACTTAGAAGAACGTGACTTTAAATATAGAGTAATCACAAAGTATTAATTTATATTATCATTTTAATAACATTCGTTTGTTTTTACGTTAACACAGCTGAATAAACGATTACGTATTCCCGTACGTCAGTCATTATTATCATTAACAACTTTAGCTTGGTAAATGTTACAAATATCTATAAAATATCAGTGTCGCTACAACCTTTCTAGGTCTGGGTCTCAGATATCTATTTCATGATCATATTTGTCAATCGAACAGGCAAGAAGGTGATCAGCCTCTTGTGCTTGACACACGCCGTCGAGTCTAGGTTTTTTTAACTAAGGCGAGCCGGTTTCCTTACAATTTTCCTTCACCGTTCGAGCGAATTTTAATGCGCAAATAGAAAGTCTATTGGTGCACAGCCGGGGATCGAATCTACGACCTCAGCGATGAGAGTCAGCTGAAGCGACTAGGCCAACACTGGTTTTATATCATTAAACCATATTATCATTAGTTGATATTATTGTAATAAATTTGTTTACTGAGTTATGAACTAAACAATGTCCGAACTAAAAACTAAATTAATTATCAAAAATGTTGCAATCTTAGATGAATGGCTTCTTATATAACGCTGCATGTTCGCGTTTCTTAACATGATCATTAATTAGCAGAAATGTTAACATGGAACAGCCTGGTGAAAGCATTGTATGGAGCATGGTGCAATAAAATCTGGTAAGTGCTATATTGGTGTGGCAACGATTTAGCAAAAAACAAATGCTAAAAATACATTACGAAGGGCGAAAAACCTTTCAAAGTTTTAGACTATTGCCGCGAACATCTTTAAGGATATACAGTTTTAGATTAACGATAACTCATATGCATCAGAAAACTATACTAAAGATATACCCAAAGATGGAATACATTATATATACACAAAAGGGTTCAAATATGTAAAGGAAAAAAATCAATAAAAATTATTAACTAACCTAATCCGGCTGTGTTGTGTGAAGTGAGGGTATGTGCGTGTGTGTTTATTGCGTGTATTGAGTTTTACAACTGTATTAATTTTGATTGAAGAAAAGCACTCCAAAATTATCACTGAAAATTGAAAATTAGAAAAACTGAGACTTAAGTAAAGAGGGATACAAATTGGGCCTATGGAATGTTTTATGTTGAGTGGATCAATGTCATAGCGATTTATTGCATGTTTGTCGTTCGCGTGATTCGCCACGCAAAGAAGTTTATACTACATTTAGCAGCTAATACCATCGACCATTATACTATATTTCGATTATGACCCGATCACAATAATCTGTGGGAAGAGTGAGGGCGGCGTGGGCTTATGCTAAAGGTGTTCGTTATCCAATAACCATAGCACAACGTGTCTTATCAGCTGTCGAGACCATTATCTAAATTATTAGGCTTTAAAACTGCTTTCGATAATATTGAGGTTGGCCCATTGCGCTGTCTATTAATAAATAAATTCCTTAAGTCCCATGCTTTGAAGACATGTCTGACCCGAGTGCTGTATCACAGGAGTAGGCACGACAGCTTAAAGTGCTTATTCAAGGGATATATTTAGGCCTATCATTGAATTTAAAAAAGCGGGTATATTATATATATGATCTTCAGTCGATTATTATTATTAGTATATAAAGCAGCTTAATAAGCTAATGCGCGCATATTTGGGGATTTGCAGAAATTATCTAATGTATTTTTAAAAGAGTTCAAAGAGCCCTACTATATTTGTAGTGTCGCCGTTGGAACATATCTATAAATTGTTTAGGTAGGTACGCTTTTGAGTTTTTCACTTGAAGAGCTTGCAATACTAAAATAATGCTAGCAAAACCGGATGTTTAAATCCGGATGGATATAAATTTTACTAAATCTGTAATACTAGAGATACGCATTTTGTAAATATTGATGTCTTCTATAAAACTGTAGTACATTACTTTGCGCTATTGCCAATAGTTTCCGAAGCCTGCGCTATATAAGGATTTTACTGTATTTTTTACACTTTGGATCACATTATCTATTCACACAGATCCCTAACTATGTTTATCAATGTAGAATTGTAATAGTGAAACAGAGAACGGAGAATATTCAATGCAAACGAACAGTAAAATATTTCCTCTTAATATCCGTTCCTTAATTTATATTAACTTACAAAACGCTATGAACCTTCCTGTGTTCTATGTTACCTGAAACAAAAATATCAAAAGTTAGAATTTAAATAAAATGCCCATCGTAATAAAAAGTACATTCTGTTACCTATATGAACAAATTATATTTTGGATTGATATAGGTCAGTTATGTAATTAGAATACACCTTGATAATGTATTCGTAAGTTGTGAAGGGCGGGCCACAAGGTCGGGGAAGCATGTCGAGCCAAGGTCGAGTTCAAGGGTTGTTTGAACGAAATATCGATTGCGTGTCTATCCTGGATTTAAATGTTATTGTAACGGTACACGTAAACGTAGATTTATTTAGAACAGGAGGGAAACGGGCAGGAGACTACTAATGTTAAGCAATAGTCAAACAACTTTTTAATCATAGTTGAGACTTAGCAATTGAATATAACTCTCGTATGTATATTGGACTAGATCTTTCGATGTTCTCGTGTCTCGGAGACCAAGACTCACTTTAATCGTCGCATTTTTTTTAAACAGCATACGGCAAACGGGCTCACAATGCCAGAAAGTTCGCAAGTGCGTTGCCGGCATTTACTTATTAGCTACACATAGGATGACAAAAACAATAAGTTAAATTTGAACTACTATGTGGCTACGATATGTGCAAGAACATAATGCTTATGATATATTTAATAGATTTATATAAATTAAAAAAAGGGTAGGGTATAGTATTTTACTCTGAAGAGTGATAATGCTGTTTATTTTCGTTCAATTGTTCCCAATGTGTTTTTTTTAATGAACTACGCTCTTTTCTTGAAGGGCCCAGTGCGAAGGGACAAAAACTGACTTAAATAACGCTCAGTTGTGGAACGTCGGATATCGGGGTAATTCGGGTGGAATTTCGCATTCGAATTTTTACCAATTTCCTAAGTAAGGCCCCTTTTTAACATACATTTTTGGACCAAACACCGGGCTGGATAGGATTAATTTTACCGTACGTGAAACACTCGTTAATTGACAACGAAAAACTATTGGTGTCACAGGGTATCAAACCCAAAACCCAACTAGGCTAACATATAATTTACAGCATAATCTATATAACGGTGTAAATTGAAAACTCTAATAACGTTAGCAAGTTGTTAATCGTTTATGATTGTGTCATAACTAGTATAATGGGTACATAAAACCCACCAGCGAGGGTGGCATTAACCCAGATTGTTTATGTCCTAGTCTCATGAGGGTGAGACCTTGTTCCAGTTACCTTCACCTTTATTACTATGACATAATGGGAAAATTTAGTAACAGTACTATCATATAGAAAGTTGAAAGAGTCGTTAAATCCAAAAATCCTTTACATCTCTGGTTCTATGGCTACGCTTATCACGTTACGTGATTTAGTGCCTGTATAGAACAGAGGGCAGACGAGCAGGACGCTCACCTGATGTTAAGGGGTAAGCTCATAGACATTCAATGCAGAGAGAACCAGAGAACGCATAAATGCGTTGCTGGTCTTTTAAGAATTGTTACGCTCTTTTCTTGAAGGACCCTAAGTCGAATTGCTTCGGAAATACTTCAGTCGGTAGCTGGTTCCACATAGTGATGGTGCGCGGCAAAAACTGCCTTAAGAAACGCTCAGTTGTGGAACGACGGACGTCGAGGTGATGCGGATGGTATTTTGTATTCCGCCTTGACGTCCGGCGATGAACCTCAGGTGCAGGTATTAGTCCGAACATCTTCTCAAAACACGGTAAATGTAACATGGTAAATGCGGTAGATGATGCAGAGACATTGCATAATGCAGACTTCATTGGGTTCATATAGGATTATTATTTTGAACTTTAGTCCTACATAAAGACTTTGACATCTCCCACGCGGAAGAGTAAACGAGGAATTTCTTTCCTATACTTACACAAGGAAAACGATTAAACAAATATTTCCCGATGATCGATTAAACATTCACTTATCGTAGAAATGCGTCAGACAATAATTTTTTGTTGGTTCTTTTAAACGTATGACGTGACGAACAATGAATATTTGTTCTTGAATATATGATGAATTGAGCAGGTTTTAAGATGAATTGCTACCGTAAAGTATTACGCACTTTAATTTTATTATCACAAGAAAAACTCAGTGCAATGCGGCCTTGTATAACCTGATCCAGTACACAGACAGACAGTAAAGGATAAGATAGAATTTGAAGTAACGCAATAAAAGAGGAGTAAAAAATAATCTCAACGTAATAATTAAATACACAATTAAAGGTTTTTCATTTTTTAAAAACGGGGTTCAAATGGACAAAGTTTGGTATCATCTTTTCGATTAGCTTTTATAAATAAATTAATGTTATATTATTCAACAGTTTTTATCCCTTATAATTAGGGACCATATTAATTTCGTTTTAAATCCTCTCGCGACGTATTAAATCATTAAAGGCAAAAAAGATGGAATGCAAAAAGAATATTTAACATATCGAAATTACGACACAAGAAACAATGGTAAATGCAAATTGCGACCGCTCGAACAAAAAAAAACCATCTTGTTCAATTCAGTGTACCTTAAAGGCTGTACGCATTTAAGGCAAGCGGAAAAATGAAAATAAAAATAGCGAGAAAGGCTGAACGGGACTTTGGAATTCTGCATAAAAAGCTGCGCCTAGCAATTTTGTTCATAAAATTTTTGCGTCACCTTTTTGTAGACATTTTGATATTTAAATATATTCGACAATGAAGCAATCAACAATATTTTATGGTTGGTTCTTTTCGTGTTTCTTCTCGAATTATTTTGGCAATATATAGTATATACTTTGCTTTACCAATTCACTGGATGGCGTTTTAATCACTCTAAATATATTTTATAGTAGTGCTTAAATAAACAATTCCATACACTAAAAGTATTAAATAACAATATATCTTATTTGTTATGATTTATCACTAGGTGTAAATGTTTTTAACGATAATTTATTTCTATACGGATTATGAATATTCTATAACTCCTATTTTTGGAAGTCGGTGCTAAGTCATACTAGTCTGTAGTCATAGATTATGTTACCTAAGTCAAACCTGGGTAAGTGAGAGTAATATCCGGGACCCGTCATTTTAAGCTCCCAAAACCTCTATTAGCGAGAAACAGAAACCTCTGAGAGAGAGAGAGAGAGAGAGTCGTTTTTCCCTCATGGACCTCCGTATGTGAGACTGCTACTTATCTATACCTCTATAAGCGACAGTCTTAGCTTTATTTATTTTTATTATTTAGGAGGAACTATAGCTACAATAAAACTACAAGCAATATTCGACAAAATTTATGTGTTAGAGAAAAACATACAAAATACAAAAGCAGAAACCCAAACGAAATTGACGGATTTTTTTAAGTGTAAATAAAATATAACTTGATCGTGGGTTCGATGACCAACAAAACAATTGTCTCGGGTAGGTTGCACAAAATTAATTAAATGCTCCATACTTCATTCGAGACTTCAAAACAAATGTGCAAACGAAATCAAATGTTGAAACCGAGTTAAAATTCAGCAAATTTATTGCGTCTTTTAAAATTCAAGTTAATACAGACAGAGGTTTTGAGAAAGGCTTTCTATTTCAAAAATCATAACTAAATCAAAGTCTAAGTGAATCATATGTTATATGTTCTGCAAGAGCGATAAATAATTCAAAGGGACAACCAAATAAATTATGTATTAGTTCAATTCAAGCCATTAGTCGAATTTCGTGTTTGTATCGAAGAGAAAGTTGCTACCAGTCTTCACTGCACCCTAAGTGACCTATTTCATAAGCTGAAACGATAATGGAACTTGAATATCGCTAAACAAACTAAATCTTTGCATTAAAAATTATCTTAATAAAGGGGCGAATTATTATGAACCCAACGTCAATACTATTTGACTTCCCAGTTGTATTCTCGCGTCGCGTCACTGTTAAGTGCCTACTGCCCTGCTTGTGATTCCTATCCACTTCGTTCGGTCTATTAGCTTCTTCAACCCGACGGCGACTTGTCATCCTTGACGACGGTTTTTTTTAAAGATTCCTTCTTGCGAACGGCGGCTATGTGCTTACGGAAGTACATGCCGCTATCGAGCGTGACTCCTAGATATTTGACGGACTTTTATCACGGGATGGCCTGCCCATATATGCCCTATTTTTTGCGGCCATATGTTAAGTAAATTAAAACTCTTCTTTATCATGTACTTGAGAGTTTCCTACGAAATCTCTACAATTTAACAATTAGAGACAAATAAATAAATAAATTCTGTAATAACAGGGATTTAGTCTACGCGTAAAATATAACACAACAGGATTACTAATTAATAAATATAATAATACTGACTAGATTTTAGTGTTTAGCCGTATTTCATAGCTTTATAGATTACGATAAATACACGAGTATGGGGTGAAAATTCACAATTCGATTCGGTCACATCTAATCTCAACTCATAAAATTAATAATATATAAATGGATTTTCTAAAGCTTATAACTTAGGCCATTCTTCAATAGCACGTGCTACAAGCGATTAATGCTACATTAGCTTGTAAAAACCCCATAATTTCTCGCTCGTGGTGGAAAATAAGTCAGTGCTTTTATCGCTTAGGTCCCGCAGAAATTGCATATGTTTTTTATACACCAGAAAACAAGAGTATATTTGTCAAAAGTTGTTGAATTCTCGCTTAAATCAGCCCGTTTTGAATTGTACTTGAATATTTGAAAAGCTACATAATAATTTGTCGATGCATTTAAAATTTATATAATTGGATTATCATTTGAAAGTAATATTATATTGCCACATTAAGGAAATAAACGTACAATATTTTCGCAATAATTTACAAATTATCAAGTGAAATCATATGATTTACAACGGTCGTTATCGCTTTCTAGCCTGCTTAATAAGACGAAAATGGATAAAAGCTTGGAGGCATTTTCAAACCGTTTGCGTCTAGGCGAGCCAAGCGCCAAACAGCAAACCCTTGTAGCCAACATTTACGATACTAAGTATTCGTAAATTAATATGTGATGACGGCGCTAGGACTTGGTCGCATACTTCGAGCCTGATACACAGGTCCACTTCACTCAACTGGAGAGGTCTCTGATCGGTGTTTCTTTTTACAATCAAAAATAAGGAGATCCGAAGCAGATCCAAAGAGTGCAGGTGAAGATGTAGCACACTGCGGGAAACCGGTCGTTATGAAATGAGAGGTTTATGTCCACCAATGGCGACGACTGGCTGCAACATTGACTTGACTGAGAACCTGGCGCTTAAAAAGAGTAGCGGAGAGTTTCTTGCCAGTTCTTTTTGCCTTTTCCTTTGACTTGCGAACTGGCAATAAATGTATATTTAAATCAATTTAACATCTTTTCTGTTGACGTTGTGTACTTGTTTACCTATATGAATAAAGTTATTTTGAGTTTGAGTTTATACATTTTCCTCTTTTTTATATAACAAACGGCAAAGAGCAATCGGGCAGGAGGCTCATCTGATTAAGTGATACCACCCCCAATACACTCATTGCCAGAAGGCTCGCAAGTGCAAAATCGACTTTTGTTTTTCTATTATCTTAGCTTTTACGTATTGTTAGTGCTAAGGCCAACAACAGTAGCTTACATAATCAAATTCCGTATGAGTTGAATATAATAAAGTTATCTACTCAGCGATGTCGCATAAAAGCTTCTAGGTTCTGTAATATGATCAAAAGCTACTCCTTTCTAACATTACGTGTTTAATAACTATATATAAAATTTTATACGTTTAAGAACAAACTATTATATACATATAATAGATATTATCTTTTCGGCACGTGGTTATATTAAAAAATTTAAATGTGGCACTCGGGGACTGCCGCGGTAAAGCTATTAAATATATTTTTTTCAACTTATGCAATTATAATTATTTATTTATGCAGTATTTTTTTTTCTTTGATATTAATTCAATCTACCACTCTACCAGACTCAGACTAACACGCCTATATAGTCTGTCTCACTCTAACGCGTAGAGGCCGCACCTATATTACGTTATCGTGTGTTAGGTTTATTTTCGTTACGGAATTTCTTGATTCGGTCGCCACGCTCAAAGCCCGCGATAAAATCTATGCAATAGCTTAAAATCTATGTAGGAACGCATCAATATTGCTCATAGATATTCATACAAAATTCTAATCAGTTTTTGTTCTTGACTAACTAAAGCTGGCGACGAATACTAATGTAACCATAATTTAACTCTCCAAAACCTAAAGTTCAATTCCCCCATAAATCAGTCTGGAAAATTCCAAGACAATACGAAACGGTAAGGATGGCTAATGGGTGAGATTTGTGGGGGTCTGATTCAGAAACGTGGGCGCAAACTTCCTGCTTCACCCACGGGAGCTGCTCTATGATATACTGAACTGTCGACAGCGCATTTAATAGCTATCTCTATTGCTATTCTAAAACGTAAAGCGATAGTTAGGGCTGCCAAAGAATAAAATAAATTCATGATAACATAAACCCCGATAACATACCCATCTTAAACAGAAGAATCGGTAATATAAGGGTTTTATGTATGACCTGACCAAAGAGATTATGAGGAAATATTTGAAGAGGCGGGAAGGCTTTGATTTTGTTTAAGCAGTATCACTCTAGTTTTTTTCTTTGTAATTTTAAGTATTATTTGTTGTTTAATGTTTCAGTTTTCTTTACTTTTTTATATAGTTTTGTCTATTAATGTACTTATTTGTTTTCTATTTCGTATATATATTGTTTATCTATGTAATCGTTTTGAGCTTTCTATATTGTCTATGTGTTTTATAAGTAATATGTATGTTAGCTGATAACTAATAAATAAATAAATATTAACTACTAAATGAAGCCGTTGATATCTGCCGTAGAAAACCTCATCATAACGTCTTCGGTACCAATATACTACAGTTCAATAAAATTTTATCACACACCATTATATTTAGAATAGGCGTTGTAGCTTTTATTTAGTGTTAAAATTATCCATTAATTTTTTTTGCATTTATCTTCCTGCTTCGTAATTAGCTACTTAAACATACATATATTAATTATGACTCATTAACCGTTGGATTAGCTTTTACATTTTTATTGTTATTATTTTAATTTTACTTCAGTTTTAGTATTTTTATTTGTTTCATTGTTTATTATTTATGCACTTCTTATACCCTCCTTAGGTATTTCTTTTCCGGACTTTTGGCTGTCCGTTGCCAAATAACTTATGAAAGCAGTTTTTTATATGTATGTTTAGAGTAACGCAGTATAAAAAAAAAAAGAGATATTTTTACGAGACAACCCTAGTGGTGATGTTTTCGTTGAATCATGGATTGGTGACGAAAAGTTTATAACTGAATAATCATTTTATTTACATTTAGGTCATTTTGTTGATGTTTCATACCGTATTATATCAAATTGGCATCTAAAGTTCTTTAGTAAATTATAGTAATGTCAGTTTATGCCATCAAAAACATATTTTTTTTTGTCCCGAAACGCAGTTCTTCTACCGTAAAAAGTTGTGAGGTCCAAGTCGGTTAATTTATTCAGTCCCTACGGGATCTTATGTCTTCAGTTACTACGTAATTAGCTAACCAAACAACATCTTTAACCGACACTATTACAAATCCTTTATGTTTCAAATAAATACATGCACTTGGCCATCGTATGGAAACACATGTATCTCACAAGTGATACGTGTTTTATTATATTAGATTTTCTAATACGATTGCTGAGGGATGAGCGATTGGGGAATATAAAACTGGCTGAAGGAAAACATCGTTTACAAATCAGAAGAAGATTAAAAAGTAAAACAATTATTAAATTCTTAACAGTACAGTTTGTTTATTTATTTATTACCACTTCGTTGGCTATACATTAATATAGTACAATTGGCATAATTAAATAAAAAGGAGAGCAACTGGCGGCCTTATCGCTTTCGAGCGATCTCTTCCAGGCAACCACTGGTTTAATAAGTGATATTAAGATTTATAAGAATAAAGTTCACAAAAAAGAGTGCGACTTTACATGAATTACAATCTAGCCTATACAATAATTATAGCTAATAAGTAATATTATGTTGACTTAATTTTCTACAATACTAATGATTAGATTAAACTAAGGTAATGTTCATTAACAGTCTTAGTGTTCTATAATGTTTTGACACTATGTTCATGTGTCCGAGAGTATTAAGAAATAACAGAATGTTATATCAAGATAGGGCCGCGTGCGCCGAGCCCTTCATTTTGGTTGGTCATAACCATTACATAACTAATTATCAACTCTGATTATTTTGCTGATAAGTTGTGACATATCGTCCGACTTATAAAAGGCTCCCAGAAGTTCGTTAATTACTCAATTATCGTAAAATATTAAAAAAAGCATTTAATCACAGGTCAAACAGGCGTCTAATAAACTGTCCCAGCGAGGTTGTTGTGTGATGAAATCTTGTTCCGAATAGCACTAGTTTTTACGAAATTTCTTCGTGTGAATTAATTTAAAAAATAAATAAATCAGTGACGCTACAACCTTTTGAGGTCTGGGTCTCAGATGTCTGTACCATGATCATTTGTCAATCTAATAGACAAGTAGGTGATCAGCCCTGTGCCTGACACACGCCGTCGACTTTTTGGTTCTAAGGTAAGCCGGTTTCCTTAAAAAAAATTCCTTCACCTTTCGAGCGAATGTAAAATGGGCACTTAAAAAGAAAGTCTATTGGTGGACAGCCGGGGTTCGAACCTCAAGGATGAGAGTCGCACGCTGAAGCCATTAGGCCACCACTGCTCCCAGAATTTATTTAAGCTGGAAAACACTTATGTATTTGAGTAGTTCTTAAATAGATACAGCGATGAAATCACATAAACTCTCTCCAAACATAAATTGCACTATTTATGGATATAATAAATCCACCAAGCCCACATACATTATAATCGGTAGCGAAGACAATTTATGATTTTATTTTATCCGCAACTGAATGCGCGGGCGCTTTAAACAATAGATACTGATAACTGTATGAAACACATTTCCATGTATATGGCTTCATATCTTATCTAGTTCGTTCTTGCGAAGCTCGATTATAAGAAAAATTATACATATTTTTAGTATAAAGTTTTCTTATAATAGATATAGTCATTGAAACCAAACAATGATAATGTTTCTTCTTAAATAATTTTGGTCATTAATTGAAAGAATAAAAAATATTTAATAAGTTAAAGGATACATACATAAAAATACGAAACACAATCCCTTTTTTAATGTTACAGGTGCAAACGGGTAGGCTCATCTGATGTTAAGCGATACCGCCCATGGGCACTGACATTGCCAGAAGGCTCGCAATTTTCCGGCCTTTTAAGAATTGGTACGCTCTTTTCTTGTACTTAAGGACCATACTCTTAGATTCTGTCACCGGTAACACTGATTTTCAGTTTAATTAATTTAAGGTACGTCAGGCTTTCGTTCTCATCTACAATATTAATAGTTAAGCTTAAAAAATACTCACTGAATTGTAAAAGTCAGTTCAATAGTTATGTGTCGTAAATAACCGCTACCGTGTATTCGTATGTCTGAAAGGTCGAGTGACTATTGAATTGATTTTTAACGCTTAGAGAGGTCAGATTCATCACCCGGAAGGGTTTGATCGTATCTGGAAACTTCAACAGTTACTGCGTAAAATATAATATAAATACTTTGTAACAATACGAATTTACGATTTTAAATGACGTCGTACAATTATTTTTCGTAACATAATATTTCGGTGATTTTTATTAAAATATCAATGATAATTTAAATTATAAATTTTAATAAATTTATTATTAAAATATAAACCTTACAACACAGCGAGCTTTACAGTAGACTTAAATGATGGTAAATAACATCGGTAAAAATTTTAAACAAAAAAAAAATCTAATTATACACAGAATAGTATAGCTTATCCTGAACCGAATAGCCTTCCTGTATTTTTTTCAATTATAATTTTTGTTTCAAAACAACAAAGCTATAGAAATTATCTAATATCTTTGTATGATTAACGCAGTGTTTTTATTAACTTCGATATAAAATTCTTGTTACTTGGGTCCGGTTTAAACTACATAAGTTTCAAATTAATAAATAATTATCTGGCAATAAACGTACCGTTAATATAAAAACCCGACATCAGTAGGACATTAAACCACGGCCTAGAACTTCTACGTTATAATAGTGTAATTTTGTTTTTGCATAGCGATTAGATAATGGTAACTCATCAAGAAAATTATGGACAATTTGCTTTCAACGTGCGAGTAAACATTTTCTTTATAGCGCATAATTTAGCGCGTGCTTTCGAATTTCCCTTTTCATAATACACTATTGTGATTTAGAAAAAAAATATTATAAAATATGTTTATTATGGAACATAAGATACACGTATCACTTATTCCACGTCATTAAATTTGAATTTGTAGGCATCCCTACTCATCGGAAAAAAAGCCGGCGTAAAAAACTCTCGGTACTCTTTTAAAATAGCAAATCATCAAACAACACCTATTTTAAAACAAATATCGCAAATTAATTAGAAGTAACCTTTTTACACAGCTTTTCTTTAATACATTTCTTAAATTTATTAAAAGGCATGAGTAGGCCATTGATAATTGGTGCCATATTAGCTAGACAAAAGGGACACATGAAAAGATTTTGGTGTGGCCTATGTCTTCTACAAATAACAAGTGTGTACTTAATATTAATTGATAAACATGGATTCCGAGTCGACAGCGCTAAGTGTCTTCCATATGTCGCATTTGAATGTTAAATAAAAAAATGACCTTTATTCGAGTAATAAGGATTAAATTTAGTTTGTTATTATTGTATTTATTATTACTACACGACCTCCGATATAGTGAATACTTACTTCAAGCTCTTCCATTTGTCTCTTCACTATTATTTTCCAATCTTTCTGCGCTTTTTTGCTTCATCTCACCAGATTTTTGTATTGTTGATTATTCTCCTTTTTTTTCCTACTGGGTCATTCCAAGTAAGGATCTATTTGTAGTGTTGCCCTTTAATATATTACGGTAGGTTAATAATTTTAATATCTAAGGAACAGTGAATACTAGAATATAAATATCCCGGTATGTAAACTGATTTAACTTAAATTGATTAAATCCTCTCCTTATGATCGTATTACATCGAAGAAATTTAATATCCAATACTTGTTACTTCACGTACAAGATATAAAGATATCGAAGATAGCAATATCGTGATCGTCTGCAAAATCAATACGGCGAAGGAATCGTGATCAAAGTGGGTGTTTAACCTTTGGCCAAAGGCGTGCGGCGCATATGCTGCGTCAAACCATCCATCATGACCACTATCTAAGGCAAATTAACCTAACACAGACGCCACTGAACTAACCAGGGCTGCACGAACCCTCTCCAGGAAGACGTGGTTCGATATAGCGGGTCTCATAGAATGGTTGCTCGTGTATTTTACTGGCCGAATGGGACATTAACAAATCGGTTTGCGCGAGGCATGTCACGCTTTGCTGTATTTGACTTTCTTTCTCTTGTTAAGGATCTAGGAGATCAGAGGTATGTTATTTCTAATTAAACATAACTATTATAATAAATGTCTTCTAATCGAGCACTTTTTTCGAGAATGTAACGAGTTGAATGTTCGAGAGCAAACAACGTCTATGGTGAGGGAACGTCGAGGTTTTTGCTACAGCGGCTAATAAATGGACTACCCGGTCTGACTGATTTTTATATAGAACAAGGGGCAAACGGGCAGGAGTCCACGTGATGTTAAGCCGTCCATGGACACTCTCAATGCAAGAGGGATCGCCAGTGCGTGGCAAATTAGTGGTTTCCAAATGTACCATGATTTAAATTGTATTATTTTGTAAAAAAATATCTAATGATAAATCATAATAGCTATGATGCGTCTATTCATATCATAAATGGATCTATAGATCATGTTACTGTTCAAAGGATAACTTATTATTCCATCACCATTTGTCCGCTATGATCTTTATCTTTACTTTTACGTTACTGCCTTAAGACGGAGAGACGGTCGCCCAAAAACGATGGCAAGGTGCATAGTTGAGGCCCCTGGACTATACTAGACCAGAGTTGCCAATGATAGAACTCGTTGGAGAGCTAGGGTCCTATGCCAAAAAGCATACCGAATATTATATACTTTATATAACTATATTATTTTTTAAAATATAGAACTGGACAGACGTTTTGCCATAATCCCACCTATTTGAAGGTGCGCCTGTCCAGGAGATTCCTATCAAACCGTCGCTTAAATGGACATATATTATACAGCCTAGGGAGGATGGAAGGGTGCAAAGAGTTCATTGATAAAAATATAACCCAGTGACGTACTTGAGTACTTCGTATAGCGGGGTAAATTTTTAGAAAATTTAAAAAAATGAATTTGTATTTTAAAAATAGAATACCTACATCGCATTAAAAACAGTATAAACATGTTATCGGTCCTTCAATCCTTCAGCCATCAATCGCCAAGCAATTACTAATGTAAATAAGTTACGGCCTTGGTAAAGGATACAAATGATGAATGACTGCAATTGGCGGTTTAATGCAAGTCATAATTCGTTGTGGAGATATTGCCGATACTGGATACAAGAAAAATAATAAATGAAGGTTTTATTGAACTGTTGATTTTGCTATCTCATCAATTTATCTCGGGATTAGTGTTTTGTTAATGCGATTATATGCAGATGTTATTGTAGGGACCATGTAGTTTGTTTACTCTATCAGGTGTCTACTAATTCTTAAAAGGCGGGCAACGCATACGCGAGCCATCTCGCAAAGTGCCATGGGCGGCGGTATCACTTAACATAAATAATACCCATAAAGGGAAAAATACCCATGAAGCGCCACTGGATGTTGATGTTTTAATCTAATATATAAAAATGTTTGTTCCCATGATCCTCCGAAACGGCCGGAGCGATTCTTATGAATTTTTTTATGTAGGTATATTTAGTAAGTCTGAGAATCGGCTACTATCTATCTTATCTATACAACTCGTAATTTTCCTCTACCCTCTACAATTAACCCTTATTTTTTATTTGTTAGTGAAGAACTTATAACATGAACTCTGAGATCTATATAGAGAAAAATCACAGAAAAACCATTCCGGAAAACCGAACAGTCTCTTTGGTAGAATAGCAAAATGTTCCAACATGGAACTAAACTAACTTGTAATAAAAAGGTAGGATAGGCATTACCTAAGGAGAAACGAAGTTCGCGGGGGCATCTAGTAATTATATAATATTTTTTCGTTTACAAGCCTCTGTTTAGAACTATACTTGTCACTAATACATTGTCATTTTACCACGCTCCACAATGTAATAGTTTGTCTTATAAGGATTAAGTGAGTAATAGAACAGAGTAATTATTGTGAATTAAGCACGCTTTACGCATGCATATCGCACTAATTAATAATAACGAAACTGGCCGTCATTCAAGCTCATTGCTCATTATTGCAGCATTATAAGCTCACAGAAGACAATTGCACTTCAGGCCTCCTCACTTCTTAGCATAGCTAATATAAAATATATATATATACATGTTTATTATGGAATATAAGATACTGGTATCACTTTTGCCACGTCATTAAATTTGTATCGGTAGACATCCCTACTCATCGGCAAAGAAGACAGGGTGTAGGCCGAGAGAAGAAGCCGGCGTAAAAAACTCTCGGTAGGTACTCTTTTAAAATAGCAAATCATCATACAAAATGTCTATGAAGATGATATACTCGTATATATATATATATATATATATATATATATATATATATATATATATATATAATAATAAAGTGAGGTCCGCCTCTACGACCGACACCATGTCATGACGCTCCCTTGTCCAGGTGACACACTCAGGCTGTTCATTAGTGCTACATTATCCCCGAGTAACATATTTATTACATTTATAGTCAAGAAAGGCCTAGATTCAAATAAAACACACGGGAAACTTTCCCATACAACATACACTACCGACAAATTTCAGCAAAAATAATTACAACTGATAAAAAGCTGTACAATAAATTAACAATCCATTCTCTCATTTTAACGAGCATGGTTATTGGCGTATTAAAACGAACAGTTATAAGTTAACGACGTTCGTGGAAGGTTAGATTGCGATCGGAGATGATATCTCGCGCAACTGGGTAGACAGTGTGGCGACTTGAGCGGCTTAATAACTTACGTTAATCTAAAACCCCAATGGGCAGGTTTAATGCCAATCCACGTTTAGCAGAGACTTTTTATAGTGTAGGGGCAAAAGGGGCAGTCATCGCAGGCTATGGACACCATAGTGGGTGCGTTTCCGGCTTTTGAGGGAGGAGATAATATTTATTTTGAAAAAAGACTTACGTGTTAATTAAAAAAGGAAAATTGAACAGAATTCGAGGTTTAGCGCAATGTTCTAAAAAAGACGTCTTACCCGTGTACTCAAAACTAGACAAGGCTATATTTTCTCTTCATAGAAAGTTTTACCTTTTCCGAGAACTTAGTCCTTAATTCAGATTAATAATAATTGTATAGAAAGAATAGATTAAAAAGCCGACAACGCGATCGCCATCCTTCACTGGCTGTGAACCAATAGTCGTGCCGTCTGTCGAATGTTCTAAAAAAATCATTAGGATTTTTTATAATTAAATTCAAATCACTAGACGAGATTTTATAAGGCTATATTTTCCTCACTCATAGAAAATCTTACTTTTTTCTACAACTCAGTACAGTACTTAGTTCAGAACATTCATTCATATATATATATATATATATATATATATATTGGTTTGGTTAATAGTAATAACGTGCATCGCCCCTCGACAGTGATTCCATCGATCACGACCAGTCACGAAACACTTTAAAAGTAATACCAGCTTAATTGACGGGAATTGTGCTGTGCAAATGTCACGAAAACCATTTCTATTTGATCATGTGATATAGTAGCTTATGAAATAGTAAATTCATTTAATAGACATTAAGAATTTAAACAAAGTATTACTTGTATTTTTACCCATTGAAAAACATAACCTTGGGCCTCTATAGCCTCCTGGCTCTAAACAAAAAGCTTTTACCATCTAAAATTGTAAGTGCTTAAAAATCTCAAACACATATTATTTATAAGTTAGTTTTAACTATAAAAGGTTCATATAACTCTTTACCTCTGACATCTGAGTTCCTCAGTGGAATAAATATTGTATCATAAGTTTTATACGTGTACATATATTTGTAATATGTAATTTTTAGACAGTTTATTGCTTACTTTGACACATATAGTTGGATTGAAATGATTTTGTTGTTACCAATCCAGTTAATTATTAATACTTAATTATACGTATATTGTGAATTAAATATTATGACACTATCTGGTTGAAGCCTTGTTGTATGTCCAAAAAAATATAAACGATTTTAAAACAAATGGTGACTTTCACCAGTATAATACGCGAAATAGAACTAATTTGAGTGTACGACCAACCAGGCTCCAAAAGATAAACCACTCCTTATATGGAAATTGTATTCGTTTTTACAACAAACTCCCAAGCGAAATTAGAGAATTATCACTAAATAAATTCAAAGCCCTCGTTAAACGGAAATTAATCAATAAAGCTTTTTATAAATTTGAGGAATACTTAAATGATCCTAATCCTTGGGATTGATTTGCTCCAGTTCAAACAATTTGTATGACAATACTTGGCGATTAAAAAGAGTGGCGGGAAATTTCTTGCCAGTTCTTCTTACCCGCTCTACGCCCTTGACTTGCGAACTGGTTTAAAAATAACAAAAAAAAAGTAAGTGCGTGCTATTTCACCATGCCTCCTGCTGATAGAGGACAAATCTTTCTTTTTAACTTATTTTATTATTATTTACTACTTAAGATGTCATCATGAACATGGTGTAATGGTTGCAGCTCCTTAAAAGCGTTGTGTAAAACAAAAAACTTGGCGATTAAAAGAGTGGCGGAGAGTTTATTGCCAGTTCTTCGCTTCCGTTCCACGCCTTTGATTTAAGAACTGGCAGTAAAAGTAAAATTAGAAGCATTTAATGTATATATTTCTTTTTAGATGTTCATAAGTGTATTGTGTTACCTATATGAATAAATGATTTTGAATTTTAACTTTAAAAATAACTTTATATTTAGCAAATAAGTTGTAAGCTGTAAATTATTCTGAATAAATAAAATAAAAAAAAGGTTTTGACAATTAATTAATCAACACAAGGATGGAATTTTAAAATTCTATCCTTGTAGTAATATAATCTAATTAAAGTAAAATAATGACTATAATAATAATATTAAGATACCTTATTTCAAAGCTAAACATGACCTTAAGATAGCCACTCTGCAACCAGCATGAATTTTACAGTAATTTAATTGGTTCCACCTTTAATTAATCATACTTTCATACTAAATTAAAGCCACAGAATCATCCGTGACCAAGGTACAGAACAATAAATAAACTCTAGCTTTATCACGATCCCCGGATAGAAAGTAGCATGTGCAATGATTCATAATGACAGATGGACTTATTAACACACCTATATATATATATATATATACAGTGTTAAAGCCGTCTGCACATCGATTTTTTTATAAGAGGACTTTAGTTAAGACTAGCCTATGACTCACATTGTCAGAAGTCACCCGTTGGTACGATCTTTAATGAAAGAACCTCAGTCGAATTGGCACGGAAATACTGACGTAGCTGGTTCCACGTAACGGAGGTGCAAAAACTGCCTTTTTGCGATTATTTTTTTATAAATAAGTAAGAGAATTTGTCACTTATAAAGTCATTTATAAACATTTATGTTAACATAATATATATCATAGGAAAAGTCTGACCTTTCTTAATAAATTTTACATAGTCACTTGGTACTTCGTCATCGTTATTTATGTTCAAAGTAACAAAAGAGAACAACAAAACACTATTTTAGTAAATTTATGGATAAGTTTCGTTTCGTTGTCTGGTTTATATAATGATACTCGTAAAACTTAGGGCAGATAGAAGATTTTGCTGATAAATGGTGTTATTAAAAGAAAGAATTCTTCTCTATAATACAGAGTCAGAGCAAGTAGCTAGTCAGAAATAAATCAACATCGAAGCACGACGAGCGAACGTATGATTTATTTCGTAAAAGATTAGCCTTTTGCCGTCTTACTTTGAAACTTGAACTATTATTTACTGAGCAAGTGTGAATATAACGATGAATATTTAATTCGAAGTGCTCTTTTAATAAAAAAATCATAAAATAACGTTGAAAAGCTAATATTAGAAGTTCGATATTGTAACATTAATATAATATACTGTTTGAATATTTTTCGGCATCCCATGGAATTTAGTCCCAGCTAATTAAAGTACATGTACAGTACAAAGGCCCACCAGGCCAACAATACAGAGGCAGACCATACGCTCGACGGGATGATGGCAAAAAAATCGCAGGTCCTCTATGGATCTAAATATCTCGGGATAGAGAAATATGGAGGCCTTTACCGGAGAGGATTCCTGATACAATACTAACTGTAAAAGATATTCACTAACACATGAGATAATTAGATATTTTTGTATTAGGAAATAAGTTAAGGCTAAAAATAAATGAAAGTACATACAAGTTAATAATAAAGTTCGTAATAAGTAAGTTTCGTGTTAGGCAAGGGGATATAAAAATAAACAATAAAATTGGTGGAAGGTACGATACAAGAACATACATTTGATGATTCTATGAAGTAGCATCATGAAATAAAATACGCTTCTAGAGAATAAAGGTTTTAATATAAGAGAAGTAAACATATGTTGATAAAAAAAATTCGCGATCATGTTTGCAACGCCTACATGATACAAAATGATCGGCGTCGCTAATCGTAAATCGTTTGACGTAACTAAGCACTGCGCATTGCAATGATAAATGTGCAGCTTGTTAGATGCAGATAAATAAGTATTTTTAACACGCAACCGTAGAATAAATAACGAATTATACGTAACAAGTCAAGTATTAATCTCTTGTGGTGTACCTATATGATTTTAAAATAACCTAAAAAATTAAAAGAAAGCATATGATTTTAAGGAAAAAGGATATTTCAGAAATTAAATATAATATAAGTAAATAAAATCATAATATATAAAACGAGTATATGCCTAAATACATATATCAATCACTTTGACATATAATTTTTCATTATCGACTGACGTGCTTTACTAGCACTCTGATTGGTGAAGGTGACAGGTGTATACAATGATAATAAAAACGTGTTGTAATTCGTTGCCGTGACCGGTGACACTAAGTTAAATAAAACTATAAAAAATCGCCAAAAATACAATTTTAAATCCATTGATATTTATTTCCTTTACTCACTCTTGACTATGGCCGTGACTTTTCTCAACCACTAATTAATAAGGATACCTGTCGATCATTATGGTAAAAAATCAATTTTGCGATCAATCAGTCAGCCGATTATGTAAATTATAGAGGCGTTTAATGTTACTCGTTATGTGCTATGATTAATGGTAAATAAGACTGGGTAAAGTTCGCATTTCTGATTGTAATTTTAATATTACGATAAGTTTCATGTGAAACAAAACTATGTAGGTACCTAAGCCAGGCCTTGCCGTGATTCACAATATCACTAACCATCATATAGGCCTCCTGCTAGTTTAATTCCTGTTATATAATTAAAATACTACCGCTTAAAGACTCGTCAGGATTGAATTATTATCTAGCATTGTTTGATATCCATTTCTACATCCGGGGAGGAAAATGAAATGCTATGGAGGCTAAGCTCTTCAAGGGTGCAGCCCCCTTACATCAGGTGAGTTGTTTTCGGGGCCTCTGATTCATGAATATTCAAGATAAGAATTCTTAGAAACAAGCTGGTCCTGCCACATAGGACAATCATAGAGCTTGGACAAAATCCAATTGGTTGCTGATCTAATTTTACATATTTATGTTATTTTTTATTTTATTACACACAGTTTTATTCTTTTTTTTTATTACACTTTAATCTATAATATTCTACGGTTTCGATATTTGTAAATATGTGAGGAACATGTATACTAACAAAACAATAATTGACCTACCCGTTGCATTGCTTAATTTGTAAGTAATACTTTGTGCCTATTTTAGTATAGTAGTTTCATTCTTGGAGTACATTGTCTTCACATATAATTATTTAACATATACAAAATGTAAAACCTATTTTAAAAGAGTAAGTGTGGAGTTTCTTGCGCATTCTTCTCAACGCGAAACTACCTTTTGGAAGGGGCAACTAGAATCATATTAATATTTTATTTGACGTTCAAAAGTGC
This sequence comes from Pieris macdunnoughi, assembly GCA_905332375.1. Lineage (NCBI taxonomy): Eukaryota > Metazoa > Arthropoda > Insecta > Lepidoptera > Pieridae > Pieris > Pieris macdunnoughi. The sequence continues at coordinate 2,551,806 of CAJOBZ010000014.1, read as the reverse complement.
CATTTTAGGTGGTTTAATTCAAATAAATGATTTGACTTGACTTGAATAAGTTTATAATAGTCCGCTGTACCGACCCAAATTACTATACGCCATAAGTTGTACACTAAGCCACGGAGTTCTTGGGCTATTCAAGTTTCTACCTAGATTTCAATGCCAAGGTTTCACTGATGATAAATGAAATCAAAGATGATTTATTCAGTAATGAATTTTCGCACGTTTCTATGTAAATTTCTAATTCGAACTTTTCAATTAGCTTTCACGTTTCACATATTCAATAGAAAATTCAAATTATAATATATTTCTATGTGTTGCTTTTAATATTGAGGAATGGTAATTCAATGGTTGCGAACCCAGTCTAGTAAAAGAACTTATTCAATTATATAGTGACAATTATAAATTGACGTAATTGATCCACAACTGAGCGTTTGGCAGTTTCTGCCGCGCACCACCACTATGTGGAACCAGCTGCCCACTTAAGTATTTCCTTACCACACCGACTTAGGGTCCTTCAAGAAAAGAGCGTACCAATTCTTAAAAGGCCAGCTACACACTAGCGAGCGCTTTGGTATTGAAAGAGTGCATAGGCGGTGGTATCACTTAACATCAGAGGAGTTTCCTGCCAGTTCAGCCCTGTTATAAAAAAAAATTAAGATTCCAGCCGATTACATCCCTCTTATTCTTAGGAAATAAATCAATGTAGTCATTATTTTAAGTACATTTTCGTCTTTTTCTGAAACATTGCGTTATCGGCGTGATGAAAAGAGACAGAAGTTTTAATAGTTTATGATACCTTTCAGTACCTGGCTAACGTCGTTTTCTCTCCATATATTTATTTTCATTTTAAAACAGTTTAATTTGTTTTTTTTACTATAATATACCTATGTGCATTCCACTACAATAGTAGCACGTCTAGATTAAATTCCTAGATTGAGAATGCGGTCACTAAATTCGGAACACAATTTTTTAAGTTCAAAATCGCAGTTAACCTGAGTGATAGCCATCTAGCTACCTTTTGACCCCATCAAGAAGTTTGAAAGTGTTTTGCTTTCCCCGTGACCACCTCAAAACATTCATAAAGCACTAAAGTGTATACTGTATATATATATTTATATACACATACTAGCTGACCCGGCAAACGTTTTGCCATATATTTTTTGAAAATATTTTTTTAGTTCAATAAAAATAACTATCTACTATAGTAAAAAATGGGGTTGATCGTAGAGGGGTGAAAATTATGGGTTATATGTATTTTTGTATGCTGTATCATAAAAAATAAAAACAAAAAAATTGTCAAAAAAATAAAAATAATCTTTTTTTTGGGGTGGACACCCCTTATTACTTAGGGGTTTGAAAGATAGATAATAGCCGATTCAGACTTGCTGAATATGCATAAAAAATTTCATAAGAATCGGTCTAGCCGTTTCGGAGGAGTATGGGAACTAACATTGTGAAACGAGAATTTTATAGATTAGAAAATTTCTTTCGTTTGCACAAATAACTATAACTTTCCAGGAGAACGTGAAATCAACTTATTGTAATTTAGAACTAAGATTAAAAATAGCGTAAATAAATAAAACAAAAAAAAAATATGTTTTTTATGTAGTAGGTGGCAGGAGGCTCACTTGATGACTGATGTTAAGTGCTACCGCCGCCCATGGACAGTCAAATTGCCAGAAGGCTCGCAAGTGCGTTGCCGGCCTTTTAAGAATCAGTTGTCTGATATAATCCCGAGTGTTGTTTCTACTCTTAACGCTTACAGTAGAAAAATTCGAATTTCAAGATTTTAGAATAAAAAATTCTAAATTCAAATTCAATCAACACAGTATTTGAAAACAATTATTACAATGATTCATAAAACAAGCAATCAGTCTCACGTTAACATATGTTAACACGTCTATAATATATGAGACTCATATGACCTACTCAATTGTGTCTTTATATGGCAGTATGTCGTGAACACGAGAGCCTAGAGCCGATATTTGCATAATCATCCCATACGGAACGAATTCATTATAAAATCGCGTGCACCTTGTTGAAGACGACACGTCCAAATATCGAATGTATTTTGACCACTTGCCATAATCCTAGTATAACGTTGGAGATGTTATTACCTTGATGTTTGCTTAACAACTTTACCCATTGCTATATATATATCGGGGCATAGGTATGTAGAATTACCAAAAGTATTAATTTTCCTACCGATGGGAAAGTAATTCCGCACAGTGTACCGCACTTACAGTAACCCTACCCACTAAAGCCCTCCAACTCACTGTTACTTGGGGACGTGTTAGCAAACTACCAAGAGTCCACGATACTAGCTGCTACTGCAACCCTCACACAATATGTGTCATCTTTCTAGGAGTTAGTTGTTGCAATTTCTTACGCCCAACACAATAGAGCGTGGTTCCCAACCTTTTTAATATTGTTACCCCTGTGAACTATGTATAAAACTGATTTTACCCCGCTTTCAAAATGATATCAAAACAAACAATACAAGTAAATACAAACATCTTTATTGATCATAAATTGCACAACAGTCTTACAATTTTAACGTATTCATACGTATAAACTATGGATTAATAATACTCAGTTACATTTACTAGTAGTGACTACTACTCCTACCTAACATAAAAAACTAGTGAATGTTGGCTCAGTGTGAAGGTTGGTATTGTTTTGCATTAACAAGTTTTTTAATGTTAGGTTTAGTTTCACTTAAAGCGCATCTCAAGTCATGTTCCACATTGAGACGATTTCTGGCCTTTGTTTTCAGTGTTACTAAAGTAGAAAACCCACTCTCACACCTGTAGGTGGTGGCAAATGGTATTAGCATTTTTAAAGCTCTGTTAGATAAAACAGGATACTCGGCACCTGTTTTGATCCAAAATGTGCTGAGATCATAATTCTGAAATTCTACTTTCAAAGTACTATTCTCGCGTAATCCAAGAAATTCCACTTTTGCCGCCACATCCTCGTCTCGAATAATATCATCATCAGTAGAAAACGGTCTTAATATCCAAGAGTTCGACTGACGATTATCCAAGTCCGGAAAATACTGCTTCAGTGAATCTATTATTGCAGATAAATGTTGAATCACAGAGTTTTTAAACGTGATTTCGTTTTGTTCCGTATTTACCAATTGCTCACACAGTTGTGTAAACATCGACACATCATCTGCTTGCACTCTGCGTTGGTAAAGTTCCAATTTACGCACAAAACTAGCAACTTTATCCTGCGCTGTTAAAATATTCGTCATATTTCCTTGCAATGAGAGATTAAGACCGTTAATTTCACTGAAAAAATCAGCAAAATACGCCAGCATTTCAACGAATATTTTATCTTTTATTTTTGAGAAAAACTCTTTCTCTTTTTGTGTTCTCTGTTTTTCCAAAAATAATCTTATTTCTTCACGAAGCTCGTACACCCTGTTCAAAACTTTTCCTCGAGATAACCGACGTACCTCTGTGTGGTACAAAAGAGAATTAAATTTTGCACCAAATTCATCGCATAAAACTTTGAAGATCCTCGAGTTTGTAGCACTGCCACGAATATGGTTTACAATTTTCACTACGTCATTCAACGTGCTAAGCAAATCTGGTGGAAGCGTCTTAACGGCCAAAGCGTAGCGGTGTATTAGACAATGATAAGGTAAAATTTGAGGAGCAACTTGTTTCACAAGTGCTTGAAATCCAGAACGAACACCCATCATGGAAGGCGCCCCATCTGTACAAACGCCAACCAGCTTTGACCAGTCCAGTCCGTTATCTTCAATAAATTGTTTTAGCGATTGAAATACGTCTTCGCCACGCGTAGTGGTGGGCAAAGACTTGCAAAACAGGTATTCCTCTTTTACATGGTCATTTTTGATATAACGAGTAAATAACAGCAATTGTGAACACGAAGCTACATCCGTAGACTCATCTAATTGCAGCGCAAACATATCACTTTCTTTAATTTCATCAATAACGGTTGCCAAAATATCGTTACTCATGTCTGAAATGCGATTTTGAACTGTTGTATTTGAGAGTGATATTTGTTTTATCTTAGCCACATGTTGTTCGCCAATAACGAGCGATACTGCATCACACAAACAAGGTTTGATAAGATCCTCTCCAATAGTATGCGGTTTTTTGTTCATAGCAATACGATAAGAAATTCGAAATGAAGCTTCAAGACACGAATCGTTTGGCTTTTGCATATTTCCTGTGGAATCCATTCGCGAAGATTTCAGAACGCTCTCTTTTCTCTTAAAAAATTGTAAATCTTTACCTACAAACTCTTTGTGAACTCTCTCAAAATGTTCTTTTAATTTACTCGGTTTCATGCTCTCTGGATTAAGCACTTTATTACATAAAACACACTGAGGCTTTTCTATTTCTCACCGCCCGCTTGCAACATGGCGAACCGACGAACGAGTGCTAGAACGAGCACTTTTTTGTCACGTGCGGTACTGCGCAGCGCTCTGTAACTTTTATGTTTTTTTCCTTTCTGATAATTAGGTTCTTTGTTACCCCCGTGAAATAGCTGATTTACCCCTGTGGGGGTAATTACCCCCAGGTTAGGAACCCATGCAATAGAGCGTGGGGCAGACAATTCTGCGTCTGTTTTATCGTTTTTTTTATACACAGGAATTTTATTAGAAAATATCAATTATACTAAGCATTTTATATAAAGTTCTCCTAATAAGAGCCTAAATACTAAAATTATTGAAAGAAATACCAAGAAAATTCAAGTTTTAATTCACCCCACCTCGATGGCTTAAAGTCAACCGCAGTTCACTTCTGTATCTGGCGATATGGCAGTAGAGGTCTTGGCTTGGAAATAGAAACTCCAAACTTTAAAAAAGAGCATACTCTTTTAAAGGCCGGCAACGCAGAGACATGGCTGTGCCTTTAAAGCTGCTCCGTAGATTATTTGTTAAAAACAATTGAAAAGGATTTGCACGCGATCATTTTCAATTACAATTATACTACAGCAAAGGCGAAAACCATCAAACAAGACCCACACATTAATAACAAAGAGACAACTCAATTACAAGCCGCCTAAGAGATTAAAATGATACAAAACTAAAGGAGAAACACGAATTTCACACGACCTACGATTTCACCGAAACGTGACAATTATTGTTGGCATTTAAGCCACGCCATAAACGAAGCTTAACTGTAACTTGAGGATTGATTTAAGTTCTTACGAAGATCTGTCGACAAGAATATGAATGGCTGTATCGGTTACTATATTGTGTAACGGACTGTTTCTGTTTCGCACGGGACATAAATATTTCGGAAATATATATTACTCTAGGACGTTAGTTTCAGACAATTCGAATGGTGAATTAATTATTAAAACGGTCCACCATTTTTGTGTTTATTCGATATTAACCAGTATCCTACCCGCGCTAACGTTTCGCCTTAATATGATTTTTTACTTAGCCTACCTTTTTTAGTAGCTACATACCATAGAAACTGTTTGCTTAAGGTAGTAATACTACCTATATAAAATAAAATTGTAATATTTTTCTTCATAAAAACTTTACTCGGAGTTTGGTTCAGCCATCTTCCAGTTTTGTGCTTAGCACATATTTTGCGATATTTTTTTTTTCACAAGAGTTTAGTGAACGCTAATCTGACATAATTTACATAAAATATATACTACTAGATACACACACCTATATACTGTATTGCGGTCTATAATATCTGCGGTCTAATATATGATCCTTGATCTTACGACTATGCCTGTATATTATTCTTCGTAATGGCTTGAAACTCACCAATTACACACATATTAAATTGCTGGACATATCCTTACTTTTGACATCTCGAACAATAGGGCAATTAACATAGAACCATGTTCAGATAAACGTTTCTCGCATGACAATGGAAACAGTGCATTGTCTCTTGTCAATCAGGTTATTAAGGGCACTTCGCTCACGTGGTTGATTTAAATCTAAACAGTTCGTCAAAAATAATTAATGTTCGATTAAATAAGTGTTTAAGCTAAACGCTGAACTCTCTTCAATTATATACTAAATTCACATTATGGCATTGAGTGTCCATTGACGACTGTATCACTTGACATCAGATAAGCTTCCTGCGTGTTTGCCCCGTGTTATAAAAATACGTATGTGTACTTATGTACACGCGTTAGAAGTTTTATTTCGTTGGCGTAATAATTTTCTTCGAGCACTTTAGAGGGACGTTTCCCTCTTCGAATTGCATTTTTCTTGTCCATTTTAATGGTCACTTCCAATCGAAACGACGCGCATCGTAAAAATTTACTCCTATCATTTTTTCCTAATGCGCTAAAAGTATAACTTCAAAAAACACTAACAGTTCAAACGGCAGGTGTATTTAAACACTCCTTCGCTAATTTATCTATATGCAATCTTAATCTCCATTTTTCAAATGTAGAGGACAATGAGGCCTTTGCCCGTAGGCACACAGAATCAGTTATCGTAGATTAAATAATAAATTTATGTTATTTTTTTTTATTAAATAATAAAAAAAATAACAGTTATAATGTATATATTTTGTATTCTGATATAAGGCTGTAAATAAATAAATAAATCTAAACCTGATTGGGTAAGGAGCGAAAGTAATGACACTTTCTTAAAGCTGTTTCTAATTAAAACCGAAATTAAAACAAAGCTGTATTGTTCAAGTCCTTGTAAACTGATACATTACCCTTGACTCTCAGACCCCATTGAGTTAACCCCTCAAAAATCTTAGAAATAATGAAGTTGTATTAAATTTCTAAGCGTATTTACTTACAACACTTAAAAACTTTTAACATACAGCACCAGTATTCTATAACTTCCAAAAGTGCGGCAGAGTTTTTGTTCCTTTCTATATAGTTCTTTCTATAAGCATATACTCGTATTGCAATCTTGGAATGTGTGTAACATTGAAGTCGGGATAGAAATCACTATTTGGAGTTACAGAGTACCGATGCAGATCCGAAACTAAAATTGCTTTTGTTATATAATTAGTCTTTTTAATAGGTTTAACAATCAATCATGTCATTGATTTTCTTATTTGGTGATTACGTCAACAGTAATTATTTACTTTTTACACATATTACCCATACATTGTCTATGCTTGAAAACGAAATGCATTTTCGAGAATTCTTACGATAAATTCTTTTGGTGACAAGAGGAGGGCGGGGGGGTTTAAATTGCAGTAACTCTGCTGACGAGCTGCAGATGAGCAGTGTTGGACTAATGGCTTCAGCGTGCAACTCTCATACCTGAGGTCGTAGGTTCTATCCCCGGCTGTGCATCAATGGACTTTCATTCTATGTGCGTATTTAACATTTGCTCGAACGGTCAAGGAAAACATCGTGAGGAAACCGACATATCTTAGATCCAAAAAGTCGACGGCGTGTGCCAGGCACTGGAGGCTGATCACCTACATGCCTATTAGATTTAAAAATGATCATGAAACAGATTCAGAAATCTGAGGCCAAGACCTAAAAAGAGGTTGTAGCGCCATTGATTTTTTTATTTAAAGCTGCTGACGTAATACTTGAACGGCCTCTAAGAGAAAACATTTAAAAAATTTAAAAATTGTGGTATCCACATAGGTCATACTAAGACATGAGCGAAGTTATACGAGTATACCCAAATAGTATATATTATACTGGACTGTACTATTACGGTCGATAAATTTCTAAGAGAATTACACTTTCTACTTCTAGCATAGCTTATTGGTGTAGTAATAAGCTATTTTTCAATTACAAAGCTTTCACACTGAGCTTTCGACGCTCACTTAGTTATCGCAAGTGCTTTTTTCAACCGTAAATGGCAAGAAAGATTCAATCAAAAATTACACCCTTTATTATAATTTATTAGAAAAAAAAACATTAAATATGTTGGTCCCTGTGGCAGTGTACCTTTAACGCTGGCAGCATTTCTTCTCTGTATTGCGATACTTATTCGTTGAGCCAGGAAAGTACCAGCTCTGGGGTCACCGGTACTATCTACCAGGCGCTAACTTAAATCTTTAATAAAGATTTATGGTAATTACTTAAGTATAATATACGATGTCTATAAAAATTAATAAAATTACCTAAGATGTTATTTTCTTTAATTGTTATTATCAAAACCATAATGTATTTCACAACATGTTAAACATAATATTTGAACTTAGTGAATAACCGTTAAGTAATGAACTGCGTGGGATGTTTTGCAGTTAATTTAACTAGGAAATTGTCTAGATTGGTAACTTCAAAACAATGAGGAAACGTTATGATGAATTATCAAGATAACTATGTGTTGCCCACGTCTTCGCCTGTATAGAACTCCAATTATACATTATATGGGGCACACATATTGTTAGTCTGTTTAATTACGTTTTTATAACATACAACTAACAGACACTACTAAAACGCTACTTTTAAACAGTGAACCAAGAATATTACTATCATAACATTTAAGAGTTAATGAATTATTGACTTTGTGAATTGGGTATAATACATGTCTCACCCACTCCTGCGCATGTAATCTTATGACCTACGGTAATACGTTTCAGATCATTATAACTGAATAACATTAATAACTGGCAACATTGCGTAGGCGTAACTGTTTTTACATGAGCTATTAAAAGGCTAATGCACTCTCAAATACAATAAACCGTCAATAAACATTGATCTTGTGACGCACAGATAAATATCAACAGTAGAGATGTTGTTTAAACGTCCAGTTCATAATTATCAAATTTTAATGAGCTTGGGAGAAATGCACACTACAAACTGAAAACTAAACTATTGACTACCAACTACCTTCTTAATAATGAAGAGTAGTGCCTACATAACAGAGACAGAGACTTAAGATACAGTCGATAGAAACTATTCAAGAGGCGTCTAACTCAAATTTACTTTTAACTAAATTTTCATAATTACATCATTCCTTTTTTAAAGCCAACTGAAACGAGTTTCGCCATACGTTCGAATGGTAATCTGTCCCCGTAGCAATAAAACCTTAACTACCGTAGCTACAGAGAAACGCCTGAAAAATATTTTAACTGGGCGTATTACTTACGTTTTAGGATTAAAGATTTCTAATAAACCCGACTAAGCAACGCTTCTAAGACTTATCTATGTACTAAGCACTGATAATTATTAATTGTATTTTTATAATTTATTATTTACATCATAATGTCTTATTATTATGTATAGAGAAACGGATTACCATTCGAACGTATGTCGAAATTTTTATGGTTTCAGTTGGTTTAAAAAAAACAATGATGTAACTATTCAAATTTAGCTAAAGTTAAATTTGCGTTTTAAAGACGCCTTTACGACGCTAGCATAGTTTTTATAGACTGTATCGAGTATCCTTAATCTTGACGTCTACTGTTAGTAATAATCTGTGCCAGTGAATAAACTAGGCGATTTATGCATCGGCTGTGGTGATCAATCATAAATTAACTACAAATCAGAATTGTATTATTGATAGATTGAATTTGTAAGTAAGCATTCCTCAAACTTAGTGGTTACATTAGCATTCGAACAAAAAACGGCATGGCCATTCCCTCCTATTAAGGCCATTTTTGACGTCTATAACTTCGTTGTGGATAAAATTAGAAGCCTGAATTTAATAAAATAAAAATTTTGTCACTCACTGACTTTTTTTTTTGACTTCCCGATCATCACAACTCTAAGACACTGTTAGCAGACATAGCTCCAAATGTAGTGATTAGTGTAACTATAAATCAAAAATAAGGTCTGGCCCTCAGGTTTCTGTATCTTTTTCATGATCCTTTGTTAATCTAATTGGCAAGTAGATGATTAGTCTCCTGTGCATGACGGACTACGTTGATTTTTTGGGGTCTAAGGCAAGCCGGCTTCCTCACGATGTTTTCCTTCACCGTTCGAGCGAATGTTAAATGCTCACATAGAAAGAAAGTACATTGGTGCACAGCCGGGGATCGAACCTACGACCTCAGGGATGAGAGTGGCACACTAGGCCAACAGTGCTCCCAGAATTTATTTAGGCTTGAAAAACCTTAAGTATGAATTTATTTTAAAAATAGACACAGTGATGAAATCACATAAACTCTCATAGAGTTACAAAGATTTGCCATCGCATGAAAACATACATTGTTTTCATGCGATGTCGACTCACAAAGTCACAAATAATAATTATTATATGTAAGATTACATTGCTCTGTGCGTATGCCAATGTTACGTTAGAAAATCATGAATAACTTATGACAGAAGGTACCTTAAGTAAAAACTTAATTGGATTAATCTTATTGCGGTAGAAGAACTGAGCTGTGAGACTTTTTTAACAAGTTTAGATGGCTTTTACTCGTACTTCAAACAAAAAAAAAACGACGGGTTGCACTCCGGGAGTGCCGGCAGAAGTGAAAACTTGAATATTAACCTCGTGAATTTTTGATATTTTGGAATGGTTAGGGAATAATTTTGCACGAATTGCTTTAGTTATCAGTATAAAAGTACTATCATTTATGTGGTAGAATACAATATTTATTTATTGCGCTATGGTACACAAGCATGACAATTTATATTACATTAAATACGCCGCGCCAGCTGTCTACGCTCCATCCGTCTTACGAATTTTCGATCAGGTCACGTGTCCTGACGCGAGTTTAAAAATTTTTACCCATTCCGAAAAAAGTGTACAACGCTAAAGAAGTTTTCACTTCAAAAAAATACTTGGTTTTTTATAAACATATTAATTCTATCAATTTGTTGAAGGGATTAACTGTGCTTTTCTTTGTACGGCAAAACGTCCAATTAAATATGAATAAGCGTGTTAATTGTTTGAAAATGTAAAATCATCGTTGCTAAGGTTTATTGCGAATGTACTTGAAAACTGTTTCATATAAACTATACGATATCTGAATTATTAAATGTGATACTTTTTTATATACATAGGATTTATAGCGTATCAACCACGCGATCAGATCAGTGGCCGAGAAACTCTGCAGCAGGGGATTGTCAAAACTCCTCTTTCCTAGGTCTAGTGGGTTTATTGTTATATTACAAATCACCCAACCCCTCTAGAATAAGATACCTACTTCAAATACATTTGAGTATATACAGCTCTTATGGTGAGATTCAGCGATAACGATACTTAGCAGAAAACATGACTTCCTCGTGTCAAAATTCAATACATTTATGTTGTACCTACGTGAGTTAGCCTTATGTTTCGTTTTTGAATTTTAAAGTAACGGGGAGATTGTATCACATAACTTGAAAAATCACTGGACAGTTCTGCAAATAAAACTGGATAAAAATCGAACCTAGAATTCCATAGTTCAAATATGCAGCTTTTTGTTTTGAAGTCATAACAATTATATCGTTAAAATATCAATAAACAAGTGTCGATAAGGGAACTAATTAATGTTTTATTGTTTTTAAATTACGGTCGCGTATATGTTCGTAAATGATGTGATGTGCATTTTAATTGGCTAATAAAATAATTAATGATATTGCTTTAACTTTCACATTATTAATAAAACATGACACGATACATACTAAAAGTATTTCATTGTACGATTAATTACTGTTGACTGGCGTAAAACAGTACTACGTTCGATTCACGGAAAAAATGTATCGTTTATCTTAATAAGCAATTATAAACATCAACCAAACGTGGGATTTAGCAAGAAAACATCAAGAATGCTTTCCAGCAATAGAAAGAAGTCGTAACAGAACAAAGCTTACAGATGCACTTGTACTAAGGATTAAACGGAAATGAGCAGGTCATATATCTAGGGTGCGAGATAAAAGATGGCCACTTAAAACCACAAAATGGACTGGACCTACTGGAATGAGATGCTTAGAAGGACAAAAGATGAACAGATAAGGAATTGCTCAATATAAATGGAAAAATTGGAGGAGGCTTTTACCCTAAAAGGATATTACAAATACAAATACTATGTTCTAGTATTAAAATAAAATAAGCAATTATTGAATGGAATAATTAATAATAATAATAAGGATACTTTTACATTTTTAAAAACGTTCCTATTTCAATCTTCTTTTAGGTATCTGTGTGCCCTTTAATTTGGTATATCGACCTTCTAAGTTGTCTTCCTCATTTGCTGTACTTTGGGCAGCAGTTAAGTACTTTTTTGCTCCACTTTTCTGTTCCTTTTACCATGTGCCCATTTTCGCTTAAGTTAATTTATTTTTATTGTAACATCTGCTCTTCTCACTGCTCTGCTAACCTCAGTTCTTCTTCTTGAAAATGTATTCTGTGATCTATTCCTTGTTTCCCTATCCATCAATCTTTGACACAATAGCATTGTATGCTTCGCTTTAGTGGCCAAGTTTGAGATCCATATGTTAGTACAGGTAGGGTATAAAGTTTGAATAATAATAAACCGACCAACAATACTTTATATTAAGTACTTGGCGAAGATTTTCATCTAAGAAAAAGTTAAGATCATCTTTTATAATACAAGATTTATTTATGAAGGAAATAGATACATCTGTAGAAACATTTAAATACACACAAACGTGTATCATTTCATTTGTTAGCACTGTATCGTGACAATTGGCAAGTAGCAATCAAAATGGCGATAAAATCCTCATTCACTACCGTTAGTCTCGTGCTAACGCGCCATTTGGCGTCCGACACTCCGACGCAGCAATAAATGCAAGACAAAAGACCATTCTGATACCGCATGCAATTTGTATACATTAAGGATCCTTATATAGGTGATACGGTAATAAACTTTAATATACACATTATACAGGATAACAGTAGATTTTTGTGTTTTTTTTATATTTCAATAATAAATAATAGTTTTTTTTAATGCACAGGGCAAACGGGTAAGAAGCCCACCTGATGTTAAGTGATACCGCCCATGGACACTCAATGCCAGATGACTCGCGAGTGCGTAGGCGGCCCTTTAAAAATTGGTACGCTCTTATCTTAGGACCCTAAGTCGATTTCGTTCCACATAGTGATGGTGCGCGGCAGAAACTGCCTCAGTTGTGGAACGGCGGCGCGGCGGTTGTTGTATTTAGACAGATTAACGATTTCTTTCGAAGCTTCTCACATGAACAGGTACTTACATATATGTTACTATATATACAGGTACTTATATATAGTAACTGCTTGCAGACAAAATTTACATTTAAGAAACCGCTAACATTTTACAGATAAACCTCTGTTTATTTCACTTGTACTTTTATATTGAGTAGTTTAGCGCTGTTTTTTCATGATTGCTTTAGTAATGTTTAATATTTATAATAATAATTAATTGAGGAACTTTACTGAGGTCACTGGAATGCTCACATGTAGGCAGTCTATTAGAGCATTAGAAACAGACCTCAAGAACTAAGTCAACCAAAAAAATCTTATAAAAGATTTGTTTTAAAAAGTTTCAGTTGTATTTCTTAATAAATTATTTAAATCTCAAAGACTAAAGCTAATACAAACAATCCGACTTCAGAGAAATCTTCAAGAAATCTTCGGAAATCCAGACAGTAAGCTGACCGAGACCAAGTTGACTTCAAAATTAATGCATTGAAAATCTCAAAATTAATATAAACGCAGACGCGGTTTTCGTAATAGGCGGTAAAGTAATCGATCAAAACTGAGGGTGAGATCTATAGTGCGCACTTAGACTTTGCTCTGACTTAACTATCGAGCTAAGACACAGTCGGTATTTATAGAGCAAACTACGAATCTCTCCCTAGTGTTGGCTTAGCTTAATCTCAAGTCCACGAAATCGACGACTTACCAAAAACTTTGACTATAAGCCTAACAAAAATAATGGCCCAAAATTTGCTTTACCATCATATCTTTTACTGGACTTTTTATTTTTGTCGGTTTTTAATGAACGGTGTTGCCATTTTGTATCGGAGTTCCATAGACTTTGGGAAAAATAGAATTTGAATTCAAAGAAATTATAAATGATCTTGATAAATACCTATGAAATGCATGAAATAAAATAATTACACATTATTATGGTATTTATTGTTGTTTATTTATATTATTTATGTAATTGTTCAAACCCCATTTTTGAGAAATCTTAAAAATAACTGGTGTGATTTTGTATGTCACCTGGCAGCCCTGGCAATTGGCATATTATAGTGACAACGAAATTCAAACTATAACCTAACCAAAACATTGCGATCCGTTCTACGTAATAAAATTATTGTCATCTTTAAATAATTAATACATTTTCTAAAGGTTACTCGTGAATTTCTAGTTATTGCAATAATAAAATAAATGAATACATAAATAACAATAAATTGAAGATATATGTGTACCGTTTTAGATTTTTAAATATTTGTTATTGTTAACTTTTTTAAAGGATAATAAACAAAGTATTGCATGAAATGAAACATCAATTTGTATTTTGACATTTTCTGTCTTAGCTTGGGCTTAGCTTAATCTCACCGTTAAAATGTCTATAAATACGAAATCATAGTTTAACCTTAGTGTACACTAAGCAAAGTTTTTCGTAAGGTAAGTCTGAGCAAAGTCCAAGTGCGCACTATAGATCTCACCCTGAATGGCAAATGCCCAATCAAACAATGGAACAAGTTGAATGACAGCCCTTTAGTAGGTCAATTTCTAATTGAATATTCTGATATTGATAACAAGCTGCATTAATGCAACTACAATTGGAAATATATTATTTCTGTTATTAGTATTAGCGGATAAGTTTGAGCATGAATATTGCCACTAACCTTTGCTTAAGAAAAAAAATATATTTAAACAAAAAATAAACTTTATACAGTAGTAAGGATTGTAGAGAGCAGTGTTGGACTTGTGGCTTCAGCGTGCGACTCTCATCCCTGAGGTCGAGGTTCGATTCCTGACTGTGCACCAATGGACTGTCTTTCCACGTGCGCATTTAACATTCGCTCGGACGGTGAAGAAAAACATCGTGAGCAAACCGGCTTGCCTTAGAAAGGTGAACGGCGTGTATCAGACACAGGAGGCTGATCACCTTCTAGCCAATTACATTGACTAATGATAATGAAACATATACAGAAATCTGAGACCTAAAAGGGATGTAGTGCCACTGATTTATTAAATTTTTATGTATGTATAGAGAAAAACATTCCAAGATTCTTATGGAAGGTTCTTATCGATTTGAAATGAAGACAAACTAATATAAAAAAGCGCATTCTATTCACAATTCGGATCGCATTCAAAAGAATTCCATCGCATGTCTTGGAATCCGGCAGCTGATTTGGGCCAAGGGCCGACCTTAGGTAATGAACTTTGGGGATCTTTATGTGGGTCAGGACGAGTAGGTCTTAATAATACAAGTTCTTTGTGTCAGACCGCATCCATTTTATAGAGGCGTTAGGATATATTTTATTTTTAATAATAATTTAATTAATCAATGAGACAACCTTTAGTACCTGTGTTAATTAGACTATGATCCTTTTTCACGTGAATGTTCGTGTAGTCTGTAACTAAGAAATATAAGAAATATCTTAACGTATTACATGTATAAAAAAGATTAAAGAAATCTGTGGTTTCCGCGAGTAAATAAAACCTTTTTCAATCTATTAATTTATTACATTATTTACATAACTAGATTCGTTTCCTATGCTTTTCAACATTGGTTGATCGGGTTTTCATTCGAGTCTATATACGTTAAAGTTTTAATAGAAAAAAAATATAGAAAAATGAAAGAAATAAATCATACAAGAAAATCCTTTCAGACAAATGGTGGAAGGCGTTTACGAATCTTTAATAAACCCTAGAGAAGATAATAAGGTTGATAGTGAAAAATATATTGTTATTATTATTATTCAGTAAACACACTAGCAGCAACATTCTGATGCAAGTCTGAGAGGTCAAAGAGATCTGAGGCACCACCCTGCTTGGGAAGAAGTTCAAAAGGCATCAACATCTTACGATGTTAAGTTTTAGTGCATTACCTCGAAGATGCTTGGTTTTTTAAAAAGTATTAGCAATGATAGTGTTAGATGGGTGTTACAAATACCAGTATTCTTATAAAACTTTCCTTAGTGGACCGCAATTAACTGTGAAGCCGCGTGACGCCGAGAACCGACTTTTTTTAACAAACAACATTTTATACGTTACTTGATTAACGGGTACTTGAGTGTAAGCTGAAATATTATTGTTGATAGTGTAAACTAAGAAGACTTTCAATGTTCTTATACTTATTTAGTCATATAAAGTCATGAAACATTGAATATTTAATAATAATATACTAGCTGTTACAGCGGCGATAATTTCATCTAGTAAACTAACTTGACTTGTACCGTTCCTGGGGCATCGGGGTACTTTAAATAATAGAAGATTTTAGTTTCACTCTATATTAACCACTCGCATACAACAATAGAATATAAGCGAAATAATGAAATGTTAATTGCTATGTAACGAATGAATGCAATGTAACAGTCGAAGAGAGTGCCTACGTCTGGCTATACTCGGGGCGTAACTCCGACGATTTAGGAAATCGTCACGATTATAAAACTAAGAAAGCCTGAGTGAGCAAAATGTACAGCCTTGGCTAGTACACGACTATACACGAGACAAAAGATTTTCAAATAATTTAAAACAATAAATACAAATTATCAATTGGACATGTTACAACTCTACGTTACTTGTAGAACCGCTATTTGAGATCTGATAACTTTATGTGAACCATATGGTCTTGGCAAGATTTAACAATAATCAAAACAATACAATAGAATAATCAAACATAATATTTGACACCGTAGGCGACAAGAATCACGAATCACCAAACGTTAATCAGAACGATGATGTGACGATATTCGATGCGAAAGTGTTCTTGAGTCATGCACAAACAATGATATATGATGGCGCCTTGTGCGCAAATGCTTCCATGATTGACTCAAGGCATGCAATTGAGAAATGTCACATATTCAAGACGGGTTTAGAATTTAATTTTAACATTAGTATGGGGTACAATATATTAGAAACACGGGACTTACAGTTGGCATACTACTTAAAGTCTTGCGGGAAGTCTTGTTCTTCAAGAACTAGGTTTCTTTGTACTTAGGGGATATCCGCGTTAACAAAGACGTTGCGCCTAATGCTGTCTTCGATACTATCGACATCTTTATTTGTTCGCAGATTGAGTTCACAGTAGCGATATTGTGTAAATTATATTTATTTTCAATTTCCACATTATTGCATTGGCTTAGTACTGTAAGGATAGTGAATATATTTTTTTACTAACAATAATTTATTTGCAAGAATATGGTAGAAAAATGATATCATGTTTGTTATTTTATCATTGTATTTGTACCACACAAACTAAAGTTCGCATATTCTGACACACACAATGGCGTTTACATAAAAATCTAGAAGGAAGATGTTTTAATTTAATTTAATTGTTTAATTCAGAAAACAAGGTTCCATAACAATGTTAGTAAATTACAGCTTCATACCTTAAATCTAAGTGTTAGTATGTTTACATTAATTCATACCGGAATCATTCCGCATGAAATAGAGGAACAGTGATTCAGGTATGGGCAATCGACTCGGTCCGCGATAATGCGGAGGATACCGTTACCGCTAGCTCTCACCCT
The DNA here is from genome assembly GCA_905332375.1 of Pieris macdunnoughi. NCBI lineage: Eukaryota > Metazoa > Arthropoda > Insecta > Lepidoptera > Pieridae > Pieris > Pieris macdunnoughi. The sequence continues at coordinate 2,534,283 of CAJOBZ010000014.1, read as the reverse complement.
GCGCACCAAGGATGCACATCTCTTGCGTATGGTGGCGTAAAAACAATCCACCCGCGCCTCAGCAAACATCCCCGACCATGACTTCACTTTTATTTACATTATATTTCAAACCATGACTAGCCGCATATACCTCACAGAGCTTAAGGAGACGTCTAACCCCGCAGACCGACGCACTCAGCAGCACCATATCGTCTGCGTAGCTGATATTGTTAACGCACACACCGTCCACGTGACAGCCGACACGCTCGCTGCTAAGCGTCTCAATCAAAGCGTTTATATATAAATTAAAGAGAGATGGAGAGCTCAGTCCAATCAATCAATGTTTTAGGCAAATTATTATAAACCTTGATTGCCATACAGAAGGTATTTTTGTAAATAAATAATAATAGGTAAACCGCTTCCGTAGCTTGACGGACATGACGTATAAGCAAAAGGCTTGATTCCCGGCAAACAATATTGTTTGTAAGCCGAGTTAAAGTGCACACTATTTTCCTTAGACAGTGACATATACACCTTACGTCCGTATGTTTTTATGGAGATTCGGTTAGAGATCACTTTTAGGATAATGTTTTATTCATAGACATTTCATAGTATGTCTTTAGTCAGATTGATAACAGGTTTTGGGACCGTGGTAAGTGATAATTATTGGTTGTTGTATGGTGTCTAGTTTGTACGTAACGTAAGCTATATTCCTAACAGCGAGATATTGTCAAATAGGTATATAAAATATTATAGTACATCAAAAAGTCTATAAATATCTTACCTGAGGATTTCTCGGTGGTTGCGGCAACCGCATCACAGGACTTGTGGGTGCTGGCATTCTCGGAGGTGGGACGTAATGCCTAGGCGCTGGTGGTGGTGGCGGGGGTGGCCTAGGACCGTGGAGCACTGTCACTGAGGGGTTTAGGGGAACGGGAGGCCTGCGTTCCATCCCCCGTTCTACCGTGGATCTTTCCGGGATAGGTCTTTCCATCATGGACCTATCCGCCATGGATCTTTCTGCAATAGATCTTTCTATCATAGATCTTTCTGCTATAGACCTTTCTACCATGGTTCGTTCGGCCATGGCCCGTTCCACCATTGCGAGGTGCTCTGAAGGGCGGATGAGCCTTGGTGGGGCGGTACGTGGCTTCGGTTCGGGGCGCACGACGCGGGGCGGGGGTGCTGGCGGCACCCCGCGACCACGTCGCGCTGCCTCCGATTCGTCCGTCATCGGGGCGCGCCAATCTGAAGGACAAAAAAATTACTTTAGTTACACATTGTTTGATATTCATAAATAAAATCTTAGTGGGAAGTAGTTAATTTATCGCTAAAAGAATATCACATTTCAATCAATAAACATGAATAACATATTTTTTGAATCCTTGAGACCAATATTTAAGCCTTGACTTGTGTATGTTTTCGCGGAATATGCTTGAATGAAGTACATATTAAGAATAGCGCTAAATCTCCTGCATCATGAGCACACCCCACATAAACACTCTCACGTACATACCCTCACTTTTACACCATCACACAACAGGCTGAATTAGGAATTACATAATTAAATGTATAGAATTTTTTTTTACTTTTTCCTTTGGTAAATGTTTGAACCTTTTTGTAAATAATATATTATGTTTTCCATCTTTGGCTATAATTTTAGTATATTTATTTTTGTTATATATTGATGTTAGCTGTACTATTACGAAATATATAAATATAGGAAAGAGCATATTAAATACAGTCAAAATCGTAAAAACCGATAGTCGTAACAGCCGATGACGTTGTTATTAAGTACGTAATACAATAGAATTCAGCCGGGACCTTTGATTTTAGTCAATATATATAACCGGTATGTTGTTCTAAACGATTTCGTCGTAAACGGTTTTGACTGTAAATACTATAATATATTTCAAAATCAATTACGAAACTGAGATCAACGCCATCTCTCCGTTCTACACGGAACTTGATTCACATACAGTAGCCGCCATTGGTAATGAATCGTACAACAAAAGCGCGCGAAACCGGCGTCATAGCGTCTACACGCATGAGTGCCTTAAAAAATAACCGCTTTGTTCAAAAAAATACCGTTATTCAGCTTATTGTGTATTTATTCATCGGGGTGAACCATCTGTTCGCTTTACGTAAATTACATTATTTACAATGCGAATAAGGTGTTATGGCTTTTTGTTCAGTTTTCCTTTCGAAACCAATTTACAAAAACAAGAGATATTTAAAACAAAAGAATACTACTACTACAGAAATTGGAAGGGAAAATACTAATTGAATGACACTTATCAATACAATTATACGGTGGTTTGAGACGGGCAATGGTTTTAAAAACACACGCGATCTTACTATAAACTAAAGATGTCTGTTGTCATGGTAACCGTTTCTACACGAAAAAAACCTGTAAAAGCTCACGATAAATATTAGGATCGAACACTACGTAGAGCTTTAACAAAGATAATACAAAACTTGAAACCTTAGATTACCTTCGACATAATGTCTGTAATTAAAATAGCTGCTTAGAAACTAAATTCTTCATTCCTCACTAGAAACTCAACATTAAATATTAATAATCCTCTTAGATATAATAAGCTAACTTTCACAACATCTGCATAAATGTGGTATGAAATTGTAGTTATTCCTTTATTAGCCCCGTCATAATTACAATCTAAAATAATTTGTTTAACCTGGGAAACGTGAAAAGACCACAAATGAAAAGGATGGAGATGGCAAAGAACAAATGGTAAATTCAGGAGGAGGTCTGTGCCTAAAAAGAATATACTGAAGTAATATAAATATCAATAACTGACGTAGACTAAGTGTATAACAACAAAACTGATAGATTTAGGATTTTTAATAGTATGGAATTTATTAAAGTGACTTTATTATTATTATAATGCATGGAAATAATTTATGCACTTCATAGATTATCAGACGTATTTGATTGTCCGTTAACTGAACTGACAATAGGTTTTTATATGTCTATAGCGGTAAAAACATATAGGTTTATCATATACTTAATAGTTAATTTGTATATTTTAAATTTCACTCGAACGTTTCATTTAATCTACTCGTATATTCTTTGCGGTTACATTAACTATTCGATATACCGTTATTTATTTATTTAAACTTCGTTACATTACATATAAAAATAAATAACATAAATTATTAGGAATGCAACGGGCGGCGTTATCGCTAACGAGCGATCTCTTCCAGCCAACCCTAAGAAAAAAAAAGAAATACTAAGGGTAAGAAGTGCATAACCAAATCAACAAAAATAAAACTACAAGTAACACTGAAAAATTATACAATTACCAAACTTAATTTAAAAATAAATTATTACATTAAAAAAGATTAACGAAAATACCTAAATTATAAAAGTCACGATTGAGCAGGATAAGATATGGTTAAGAATTGTTCATGTAGAAGACTTTTAAAAGGTGTTTAGGCCAATCAAATCAGCCAATAGTTACGAATTGTTCGTTATACTGAACTGCGTGGAAAATTTAACAATTAAACGATTAGTTTTGCGTAAATAATTCATAAATAATAATTTATTCTTCGAATTATTTTCCATTCTTTGTCACTACTATCATCAAATATTTGAAACAACCCAAAACAATAGATCAAGGTCGGTACAGCGGTTCTACTAAAAGGTCTAATTGACACAAGGGCCGCGATTACGAGTATCACAGGGTTATTGTAGGGCCGGATAAACCGGTTCTGTCTAAGCCAAGCGGAATCAATTATGTGTTAATTATCCGCGTCCGGGGCAAGGATATGGCATTTTTGGGTTTATTGTTGTACAAGAGAGCGAGGTCCATAGTTTTCACTTTAAAACTCTACTCAACTTACTACTGTAACTCTACTCAAAGTAAATTGTGACTATGTTATTATTATAGCCTCTGTATTTTCATAATTAAACAAATATATCATATAATTAATTATTACATAATTTGTGTATGCAATAAAAAAAATACCATAAATAATCCTTAAATTTAAATTCCAATCATAATTAATAATTTCAATATATATAAATTTTAAATGATAAATAAATTAAAAATAATCAAAACTAAAAAGGGGAATATGTAATAGATAATAATCTAAGGGGAACGAAGTTTCAAGCAAAACACGAAATATGTAAGCGACTGATTTAAGGAAACATATTTACATAACGGGCACATGGCAAGAGGACCAGAAAAGTGGAACAAAAAAGTACTAAACTGGTGCCAAAGGTACAGCAAATAAAAAAGATGCAGAAAACTTAGAAGGTGGATAGACTAAATTAAAGAAGCAGCAGGTGGTACATGGCAGAGAGTGCAGAGAGGAATGGCGGGATTTGGAAGAGGCCTATGCCAAAAAAGGGCACTCAGATACCTAAAAGAAGATTTAAATAGAAACGTGTTTAAATGTAAAATTATCTGAATTAAAAGGCTATTATTTATTATCATTTAAATAACACTAAATTGGGATGGATCTTGTAACAAAATTTAACTGTAACTACATATTTACGACTCAAAAATAATAAATAAATTTTATAAAGATACTATTACCAAGCACCGCTTATAATTTTTAATATGATCTGTAATATACATGTAAGAGATATTACATATAAATATAACTTTTTATTGAAAATTTGAGAATAAACTTAACCTAACCTAAAGAACACAAACGATTCCAATAGAAACTCATCGACACCTTTAAGACTACATGAATATATAATATATATCAACCGATTAATAATTATTTAGCAAAATAATAATACCAATAGAGGTCAGACGAAAAACCAGCAGCAAATGAGGGAGCGTTCAAGTATTACGTAACGCAATTATTAAAGTATTTAGAAGCTCCCTACCCCCCATGTAACGCACCATAACGTTTTTCTGTACCCCCAACCCCTCTCTAACGTTACGTAACATTTAAGTGACCATTAAAGTGTTAAACTAAGTAATACCTTTGTTATTGTATTAATTGCGTTTGCATTTGTAATAAACAAAAAGATTTTTAAGTCATATGTATAACATCCTTTATATGTTCTAAAAACTTTTCTTTGTTTTAAAGTTTTTCTTTAGCCGTTTTCCAAATTTCGTTGGCATTTTTTTGGCACAATTGTGCTGGCAAGTTAATATGACATCTTTTGATGCAAATCTCCCGCTTTCGAGGACATTACGGTATTTCCTCAATCTTTAACGATACTGACAACAGCAATGTGTTTCTGTGTGAACTCTAATAAAATAAAAATCATGTACAAATCAATACAATAAAGGGATTCCCCGTACAACATAAACGAAAAGGGTTGCCAATTAATCCCCCAGTTTTTTTATTAAAATAAAAAATGATACGTAACGCGTTGTTTAAATAACCCCCCTCCCGCCCATGTAACGCACTGTAACGTTTCAAAAGACTCTCCCCAAATTGCGTTACGTGATACTTGAACGCTCCCTGATACGCATTTGCATTTCTTTACGCCTCTAAATCAAAACTTAACAAAGGCATTGTATTGAACATCTTTAAAAATATATGTACACTATTATATGAACAGTAATCACTCGCTGTACTTACCTATACGTAAACACTCGACAATGTTCCATAACATTAAGTAAACTAAGACCTTGGGACTACAATAACACAAACATATCTTTGTTCAACACTCATGAAGCGACGCGAAATTTGCACTTTGTAATGTGCATCTATGTCGTTGCCATGACGACAGATTTTCCACAGTCCATGTAACTTAAAGTGATAAAATAGACGTCGAGTTATAATTTCCTTACTAAATTTACGTGAAGTAACTTATATTTAATAGTGTAATCAATAAATAAACCTTATTAAAAAGACATGTAACTCCCCACAATACTTTGTAAACTGTTCACGAACTTTCCCTCCGAAAATTTACACATGCGCAGTAATCAAAACAAAATTTACAGAAGAATGAATTTTATTACAATCGAAAAAGGTTCAAAATCAAATAAGTGCGGCCTTCTTTGATCATAGTGTACAAAGTAATTTTATTTTCAACTACGTGAGGGATAATTGTGTGGATACTTTCTTTCTTATTACGAGCAAGATTGGTTTTCGTATCATATTCAAAGATAGCTTATTACTTATTATATAAGCAAATTACTTCCTATGATTCGATATGGTTTTCAATTGTTAACCATACGTCTATGTAATTGTGGAAGAAAAACACGTGATCACACATAACATATTTTGTTTAGTGACCGTAGTTTAAAAAGGTATAATTTTTTTGTCAATCTTTTATTGAAATGACAATTTCGCGCCAAAGGATACGAATTACAAATTTCGAACATTTAAGGTGTTTTAAAATTCTTGAAATTCGGGGTAACAGCAGTTGCATTCATATCGATCGTTATCAAGGCTTTTTATCAGCCTAATCAATATTCGAGTCACAGGTAATTATCGCAGTGGAACATTGTGGGTGCACATTAGTGGGACCACCCCAGTGCATACGTGGGGCGCATGAGACAGGGCCGTAAATGAATTATGTTTTATCGTGCGATGCACGTACGCATTAAAAATTTTATATTTAACGCTCCACTTTCGTAATTAGGATAGGGACAGTGAATGATAATGTGATCTTTTTGTTGTGATAATAAAAATGTTATATCCCAAACACGTCTTAACACATATAAGTTTATATGAAGCAAGTTCATTTGTAAATATTAAATGTGAAACCGATTCTTTTGTTTGGCATAAACGTATAGAGATGTGGGTAACTCTGCATCTTCTACCGTATTCACCATGGAGAGTGTTCAGAGGAGTTGTTCGGATTATTACCTGCAGCTGAGTTTCATCATCGGACGTTGACGCAGAATACGAAATTCCACCCGTATCATCTCGACGTCCGTCGTTCTACAACTGACCGATTTTTAAGACAGTTTTTGCCGCGCACCACTATGTGGAACCAGCTGACCACTGAAGTATTTCCGAACCAATTCTAGTTAGGGTCCTTCAAGAAAAGAGAGAGTGAGTTGACTAGAAAGTGTCCATACTCTCAATGCCAGACGTGGCGGTACTTAACATCAGATGAGCCTCCTGCTCTCTGTTCTATAAAATATAAAAAACAACGAAATTTTCCTAACTGATAGTTCATAAACCATACAATAAATGAGATGCGCCTGCGCACTGCGAATATTAACAGCTGTTCGATACGAGACTTGATGACAGATATAGTGTCGCGACTCGCTTGGCGCCAAGTTTCATAACTGTTTCGTTAAATTGATATGTGTAAAAGTCCTTTATACGACTTTCTCATTTTAAAAAGAGAATACAAATTTAATTTTATTAACAGGTAAAACTGTAGGCATGAATCAGATTTATTTTTATTTATATACATTGATGATTGTTAAAGTGAAAATCGCATATCATATTTAACATAAAGTTAAACACATAGCTGATAAGCCAATGCATTTAAGGTATTAAATAATTTAATTAAAATCATTAACTGTTGACCATGATTTTAATTTTGAACCTACACCTCGTAAGTTCGAAACTCGGATGTGGAATGGAGTGTCCCTAATTAATGATTTGTAGGTGAACGAAAACATCGTGACGAAATTAGCCTTCGACTCCGCACATATTTCAGACTTATACATTAAATGTTTATTGGAAGAACAAAATAAATTAAATATAAACTTACACGGAACTAAGATAAATCCATTGCAACATTAAACTTTTACTCATTAATCAGGATTAAAATCCGTATCAGGTTAAGTATCAGACTTACATATTTGATATTATCTATAAACATTCTATTCGATAAAGTCTAGAATAGCTGAGTGATCAATCATTTGCTTTGCTTGCACTTTCTACACTGATTAAGTCTTGCGCAAACATTCCATTTGTATAATTCGATCCTTTATTATATAGATAATGTACCTACAGTGTACTTAAGTAAAAAATAAGTCCACATCACACAGGGGAGCACATTTGATTGTTAAGGGGGGGCAATTTGATTTTTAAGGGGGGGTCATTTGATTGTTAACGGGGCAATCGAAATCGGCTGAATATAACGTGGAGTTTTGAGAAGCTAATCAAATTGGAAGCTAATATAAAATCTCTGTGCAGCAATCAAGCGCAAGGATCTCAATAAATTAGCGTAGAAAAGTTATTTGGCATTTGAATTGCAGGTTTTCATTTTATTTTTTGAAAAGTAATTTACTATGTTTCGGTACAATTTTATATTAATATTTATTTATGTATAATAATTTTAGAAAGGCTAAAATGAGGCATGACACAAAGAATTGGAAAACACTGGTATGAAGAATAACTGTATATTTTGATTTTTATTTGATATAGGAATTTGGTTGTCTTTGACAAGCCAGCCACGATTAATGCCAGCAGCACCGCCCACAACGTACCCTAATGCAAGTTCAATTGCCGACAACAGGCTAAACATTCAAAAATTATAATTAGTACGAACGCAGAACTGTGTCTACCCTTTACCTAATTGGTAAGAGAACTAAACAACAAAGAAAATCTCCAAACAATAAGCAATTAATTGAATAAACCCGCGGGTAGTCGCAGAAACATAAATCTTGCTCAAGACATGAAATAGAATTATCCACTGGAATCTGTTATCATCGCAATGGTGTGAAAACGGCCATGATTGCATCGCAGTGAACCGATGACTCTTGATATGAACCAGCACGATCCAAAGCGGAAACGAGCTTTCTCTGGAAGATAAAAACTTGGAAAGGAAGCAAGATAAAGTACTTTAGTACTTGACAATTGACAGGTACAAGATTTCGACACTGCTATTTGTCTTTTTGGCGATCGTTTAATACAATAAGTATTTAATAAAACTTTAACAATCATCAATCAAAAATGAATGACTGTCAAGAGAAGGAGAGACACCATATCATATATATATGCTATATCTACAATATATTATGTTATATTTTCTAAAATACACGAATGTTTTTTTTCTAGATTGATCAGACCACTACCGAATATATCAAGCTCTGGATAAGTAGCGTTTATTCTAATATATATTCGCGAAGAATCTGAATGAGAGGTGCCCGAACTTCTAGGTTGGTTTTAGCAGATGGAATATGAAAAATTCAGCTGGGTCTGAACCTTGTGAATGAATAAGGGACGACAATATTAATGTTTTGTAAGACTGCTGTATTTGACCACTAAACAATTTGTATAAGAACGTAACACCGGCTAGAGATCTCCGATCGTACAGTGACGTCATTTTAATTTTCCAAAGTTTTTTTTTTTAATTTCTTTTTTTTACAAAATAATATAATACAATCACAATATGTTACATTAGAAAACCGCTGTGGTTTCTAAGTCGTTGTGGGCCAATGAGAAAAGCCTGTACTAAAGAATTTAGTAAATTCAAAGTAGTAGAATTAATTTCCTGTCGAATACCGCAATGACGGCTAGCCTAGTAAAAGCTAGATTGAGCCCCGATTGCGTCTGCGCACGGGATCGATCGCCTTTCTCTCAATCCTAACAAATAAGTCGGGATGTTACAAACGTGATTTATAAAGTCAAATCCGATTGTCGGATGCAGGTCACGTCTGCCGTTCATTTGTATTTAAATCACGAACCGAGGTGTCGGTGATCTGCGATATTCTTGAACTAGATATATAGTTCGAAAGTGCATTTATTATTTATGGGCTGTTAGTGTTCTCGCGAAAGGTTATCTGCAATTGTTTTATTGCGTGCTTTCGGATTTTAAATCAGATCCACTTCGTTAGTGACCTGCGTATAATATTCACATCGCGGCATTTGAAGCTATGCCGTCCGTGTTTGCACAAATGCCTTGTAACAAGATAATACGTCAATATTCGTGGAATGTTGTTAGAAATCGCGAAATGGGCATAACCCCTGTTGACCCCACGTCCAGCGGTACAAGTACAGTAAGTGAGAATTGTGCAATAGTACCCCAATCCGTGGACTATTATCGGTTACAATTCGAAATAACTCGCAGCGTGAACTCATAGGCGTGTGATGATTCCAAAATGATTGCCAAAGTTCAGTCACGAGCGGGGATAATTTGCAAATTTCGGCATTGTTTGTGTAATATTTGCTTGAGTGACTGTGACTAATACGATACATGCAATGCAGGCGTAAATATAAGACAGGTGTAACGGAATATCACTCACAACATATCGTTCCTGGAACATCGTACTTAACAAAAAAGCCAATTGAACAGCAGATTAAACAAATGAACTACAGTTGCAATTCAGGAACATCCTTTGTACGTATTAACCTTACCAATTACACGATCATATAGGGAGAACACCCTTCCATGTTGCAGCTAAAGGGTTGATGTATCTGCAATTTGAATCCTGATAAATTATCCGTTACAACCCCAACAGTTTGGCTTTCAGCTTTATTTGTTTAATTATTAATTTTGATACATCAAAGAGATTTGATTAGTTCTATGGGAGGGAGTGAGTAGAAACCACACTGCATGATGAAAAACCACGTTGCAAAATTTGAAATTGCTTTGCTTATATTTAAATAATTTTATATATTCTGCAATAACCGAAAACCTATATTGTTTTAAATTACTTTAAATTATGTTTGAGTTTAAAAGTAACATTAAAATTACTATAATAAAATGTCACAAAGCCATATTATTAAAACACAAATTAGAGATTTTTAGAACCTTCTACTCGAGACCCTATGGCGTAATTAGAAAAGAAAATTTAATTAGTCGCATCTTTCATAAACAACAGAACTTCTAAAAATAATAATGCGTTATCATTCAGTTATGCCAAGAAGGAAGTCACTTAGTTATTGTAGGGGGCTGATATTATGCGGACCCTTTGGTGTGGCGCGCTGGCATAAGTAGGTACTAATATGTAAAAAAATGAAAACAAATTCAGTGTATACTCTTTATACCATCATTCGTTATAACGAAAAGCTTCTACAACGTAAAAACTCTTTATAACGAAACAGCTATTCTCTATAACGAAGAAATATTTTCACGTTTAGACATCAACAACATACTCAAGTGTAATTGTTTTTGTTTTGTTCGTTTAATTAAGTGTAAAAAAATAACTTTTGAGGTGCCGATATTTCTAAGAAAGACATCTGATCACCTGTCATAAACAGCCGTAATGTACAGGACGTCGCCACAGAGTTTATCCCGTACAATGATTCACAATTACGGGCCACTGTCTCCTTAATCAACAATTCTTTGTCCTTGGCGCGACAGACAGTCTCGTGCAGAGGAATCAGTCACCATCGTAGTCATGGAATGCATGGCTGTGACGTCCCAACAAACATAAGTCCTCGAAGCAGTGAGGTCACTCCGTTAAACCTACGAAGTGCCCAGGAAACTTCTGAGCTTCTGGAAGGAGCGAGACAGGATGAAATTTTAGTGTACACATATAATTCACAAAAGCAGTATTACAGAAGATATACTTAGAGTTACTTAACATCGCGTAAGCCTTCTGCCCGTGTGGGTTACAATAGGTATGTATTATATAGCTAGCAATATTCCAGCCCTTAGACAACCCTAGAACCTCACGAAAGCTTAATTATATTTGTTATACATATATCAGGCTTAATTAAGGAAACTACTGAATTTGCGAAAGTTCTTATCACGGCAATTAATTGCTAAGGGCACCTAGGTGTTGCAAGTTGCAACGCAGGCTAGATAATTGTTGAGTTAGTCATCTAACGATAACAGACACAGTATAATATGTTCAACAGTAGGTATTTTTGCAAAATTATATAATATATTTTTTATATCTAATAATTTTATATAAGTAGGAAAGGGCACATGCAGTGACCCATATAAGGGCAATCCTACTTGCTATTGCCGCCAGCATACTGTTAGGGCTCCTTCAAACGGGCTTTACCAGGGATACAGCTTTCTTGGGCATATATATTGTCTTATACCTATATTATATTGACTTGAAGTCATTGGCAGTATGTAGTATATTTTGATCTCTTAAATATAGTATCTTTTTATATGGGATAAAAATGTATGTATATCGTAGATTTACATTTATTTACGAATTTACACGAAGATGTCTATGATATTGCGTCGTGTTACCATTCAAATAAAAAAATGACATCGTGTTCCCTTATTCGAACTTCAATAATGCCTTTAAATTCAACAACTTTATAAGTGACCGTTCTCAATAACTTTTAATAACGCCATATTATGAATATGAATGTAATGTGTTGTTCATACATTTGGGGGTGATTAGTTAATCACCTACACATTCACCATTAGATGCAGGCTTTACTGGCGTTCAAATTACTGTTTGCTTTATATACTGTATCGACGTCGTGCAGTCTCCACCTGATAAGCCTAGGACCTATCACCCACAGACAATTACAAGGAATACCAATGATTTTTATAAATAGCTGATCTAGAAAAACGAAATGCCACTGTTTTAACATTCTTGTCTCTTTCTGTTTAATCATATTTATGACGTAATGAAAAGGGACAGACAGGGACTTTTTTCTTCAGGGACTCATTTTTTTTAGAATAGGGAACAGGAGGGTAACTATTTATATTGCTAAACATTTAAGGATTTTTTATTCGAGGGTTTTCATCTTGGGGGCCGTTCAAGTAATACGTAAGCACTATAGGGGGAGGGAAGGTCTTTGATTTAGTTATTTGGTGATTACGTCAACAGTAGATAATTATTTACTTTTTTACACATATTACTCACACAATGTCTATGCTTGAAAATGAAATGTATTTTCGAGGATTCCTACAAAAATGAATACGTTTATGTACTATTGTTTTTGAGAGCTTTGTTTACTTTTGCTGACAAGAGGAGGGGCGGGGGGGATACATTGCAGTAAATCTGCTTACGTAATACTTGAACGGCCCCATTGCCGAAAATTTTTGTATCTATTTCGTGATATTGTTTTTTTTATAAGCCGTATGTGCTCCGCATCTTTTGACACGCATTAATTGGGCCAAAGGCCTGACGATATTTTCCTTCACTGTAATGTAATTGTCTACATAGTCTTGCTTCTACTCTATTGCTTCACAGCCATGATTTGATTGACTTTAGGATTGAGACGAGCATGCTCAAACCACTAAGCCAACACTCCATTTAGAGATAATACGAGTAATTAATTAAAACGACATCAAGAATTCATCTGAATGCTTCTTAAGGCAATTTTACGCACCACCAGTATGTGGAACCAGCTGCCTATTAAAGTGTCCTTCGAGAAAAGAGCGTACCAATTCTTAAAAGACCGGCAACGCATTCGCGAGCCCTTGGCAATGTGAATGCACATGAACGGCTGATTCCCTTAAAAGGCAGGAGGCCTGTTTGTGCCATTCTATCAAAATAAATCGTATAAAACGTCTAGATAGGTATTGCAGAGTACATGCGCTGTTGATTGGAAGCGACGTGAAATGGCCTCAGGTTATCAGAGATGGGCAGCTAATGAAGCAGTACATGTCGTCATTAGTACAGTATCTGATTGGCAGATATCGGAGCTCTTACGTATACCTAGATTCCGCACTGTATAGGAATACCTTTCTCGCATTTAGATTGTAAGTTTTATTGCTCGTTGGTTGAAATAAATTTATTCAAAGTCAAATATTACATTACATATGCAAATGAATGTTCGATGTTGCTTTAATTGTTTAAGAGTAAATACAATGTACGTAAAACGTAATTTTTTTTTTAAATCAAATGTTGATATTTTATTTACAAGAAAGATATTGTTTGAAGGTCCTCAAACTCAAATGTACGAATATCTTTCGTTGACAATTTTCAGAGCAAGTTAAGCTGAATTGTTTTAAAAGCTTTGCTTTCTCCGCTTATCTAAAAATATTCCCCGTAGCTTATCTTGAAATATTATGTACTCATAATCGAAGTCAGACCGTATATGTCAACTACTTCCATGGAGCTCATAATATTGTTCTTATTACATTAAGAACTTAAGACTAAATTCAAAATACTTGAATATCTTCCAAAGAACAATTAAATTATTAATTAATAACAGTTTTATGTTATTGAAGTGAAACTTCTTTATCGGCGTTGGAAAAAAAATTACCGTCACATTTTTCCGTTACGCGCCATCTTTTTCTTGTCCCTCCCTACCACGGTTGATTCGAAGAGATTCGAAGCCATTAATAATAAAAATATATAATAACGATAACAATCATAGTAATTATTCCATTACAATTAATGAAATTCTGTAATAATTATTAGTAGTAATAAGGTAAAATTCATGTCTATGATAATAAAAGCCTTTTGATAAACGTTAACTTTATTTAACCAATTTCTGTATAGTTGCATATAGTAGATCAGTTTTCGAAAAATAATGTCATAAAGAAGTTTCACTTCTTATGTGTTACACGCACATATTATTTTTTTCTACTTCAATATCACAACTAATACTTTTTCTTTATAATACAAAAAATAATTAAATCTGAAGAACGCTTAGCACTATACACATAACTATAACACTTTAATCACACCTCATCTATAAATTACCCTTGTTTCCCGTCAAAATAATCAATTATTACGTCTATAAACCATCGACATTTAACTTGCATTTAAATTAAGAACAATAAAATACTATTTCGGTCATTAACGTTCATTTTACGTCACTTCCCGTTTGGAAACACTGGCCTAACGCTTTCGTTATGCTAATTACTTCCTCGCTAGAAGATTACCATAATTACTGATATGAATGGCTTGAAATTATATATACAAGTTGCTAGCCATGTTTATATTAGACAAAGAAAATAAAACAATCAAAAGGGATACACGAATAATTTGATACCACGCCAAACAATTGTATAAGAATTTTTCATTCATTTAAGATGTATTCGGTTTGTGTCTTTTTCGAATCTAGTTTAGTATTTCCTATTGACTTTTAAGTTTCCTTTCCACAGTCAACTAAAGTGCATGCTGCAGGCCTTTTTTTAGTAAAGGGGAGATTTGACACTCCCCTGCTACCTAGCTTCCGGCCACAGATCTGCCTGATAGGCTACTTTGCTACTTTATACGGGTATAGGCTACTTTGTACGGGTCCTACGTATTGAAAAAAAGTGCATGCTTTATCACTTGTACAAAGAATGGTTCGGTGGCCGTTGATACATGTTTTAACAATAAATAGTCGACCGACTCGACTATACCTCGATATATCCTTGACTCGAACTTAATAACGAAAAAATTCACACGATTATTAGTTGTATCAGAATGAGGAAACAATTTCAGAGAGGTTAGTCATCAAACACTTTGACACACACTAAACAATATAGAAAGGCTTAATTTAAATTGTCAATACACAATGTATAATGCACCTAAATGTAATTACAGCGAAATCTCGTAATCTGGATCATAAAATGCATTTTATTAAAAATTTAGTTTTTGTTGCATACAGAAATATAATACAATTGACATAATAAATGAAAAGGAGGGCAACTGGCGGCCTTATCGCTTTATAGCGATAGTGCAAAAAACATAAGACATGGTTATTTAGACAAAGCAATTAAAACATAATATGTAAACATTGTTAAAAAAGGACATATGAAAAGGTGCACATGAATCACGATAATATCTATTTCGAACAATTAAAATTAATCGAAGAAGCCAACAATATAACGCAATAATTTATCCAAGTACTAGTAACTAAAGTATGGAATATATCCTATACTTATTAATAATAACTTTCAATTGGAACTCGGCAGAGGTTGAGTACTGAGATCGATGAACGATAGCGCACAAAGAGCTGCCTGTACCGTTAGCCATTTTGTGATAATCACTAATGATTTGATAAGTTCGTTAAATATATAATTTACAAATGTCAAGGCAATTTTTGAATGAAACTTCTTTAGGCAGGGTAAAATTTTGAAACGACGATGTGCAGCGTTTTTGTCAAAGAGAACGATTGAGATCGATTGAGAGAGAGTGAGAAGGGCGAATTACCTTATAGAAATTATATTTTAAAAATTAAAATTTTGTAAAGAGACATACAGGCAGATTTTAATGACAGTTAAATTCATTAAATTCTTAGCATATCTTCCTTTTTTCCTCCCTCTAAGTCTCGGAAATCTAAAGTTTTAGATTTGTATTGTATGAACAAGTAAAAAATTAGTTTGCCAAAGAAGTTTCACTTCTGACATATGTACTTTGTACGCACGCACTTTTTTTTACTATCAAAACCGATTGTATCCTGCGGCAGGATTTTTCTTTTTTTTATCGAAGAGACCAACTTTTCTGAGAGAGTAGTTTCTAGGTCTTCTAGCTTTCGAATAATGAAACGCAACGTATGTTCTGCACTAACTAAATCGGTATCTCGAACGGGATCTCGTCATATTATGCTTTGGGATTGATCCCAAAAAATTACACGGGATCTCGCGAGATCAGAATCCCGCGGGATCGGGATTGGATTCCCTAATCCTGCCCGAGTATAGTTTGTTGAATCAATTTTATACCTTTATTTATATAACTCTACTGAACTCTCTGATTTTGATGAAATTTTTTGTGTGACTTGAGAGTCAAGAATGATTTACATTATAAGATTTTTTTTGTATGGAAGACGTGTACCTACTGAACACCGTCTGTCAGATCCGCTGGTATTAAGATACAGTGTATATATACTATAAGTATTATAGTGCTTATTCTCATATTTTATTTACTTGTTATTTTTGTATTAGTAAATATGAAGGTCATTAAAAATACATTTATTTTCGAGAATTTGAGAAAAAGACAAAAGAAATTTTGAGAAAATAAAAATCCTACTCGAGTACCACATATTTAATCAAATTTTCAGTTAATTTAAACGCAACACCGAATGGAAAATCGGGACAGTATTATCATGGTAAAATCAAAATAAATTATCTAACACGTTTACTATATGTGTATATTATTTAAATAACTCTTCTCCATTACAATAAGGATGTCGATAAAAACGTAGACGTTTTGAGTCCCATCTTAATTTAAATAAAGTCATGGCTGCGTCCCTTTGATAAGACTCAAGGGCGATGCCCCAAATCGTAAAGGTTAGGGGTAAATAGTAATCACACTTGCAACCCTCGAGAGATTTCTGATAAAAGTATACATTACCTTTTTAAATAAAACTTAACGGATAAACACGAATGTATTCCAACATTAACATCACGATTCAATAATTGTGTACTCCAAATTATATAATTTACAACCTTATCTTAGGTTTTGTTAGAGGTTTTCTTTCAGAAAGAATAAGTCATCACACTAAATCATACGTCAAAACAAGGAATGGTCTAAATTTAATCTAATTAGTGTATCATTTGAAACCCCATCCGCGTAAAGGAACAGTATTATAAAAACTTCTAATTTTATACAGTCACTACTTCTTTGGGGTTCGAGAGTACCTGTTGAATAAATCATTCACCTTTAGCAATAGTATTTCATATTAAAAATACCACATTAAATTGTTATACATTAGGAAAGAACGGTTACAAAATGGTAACAACTACGACTGGTAAGATAGCACAAACGCCAGCTGAATATATGTAGTTACGTAACAAAATGTACAAATATTGTCAGTGGTGCTAGTTCCAGGAAAAATCGATAAAACAAATAAGCAATTCTTATCTCCTGCAAACATTGATGCATGTATCTTATCAAACAAACAGATAAGTGTTATGCGATCTACAAAAATGTCACGGGATATTACGAAAATATGATTATATAGATTGAACGATAATAATTTCTTTATAAATAGTAGCTTGGAGTTTTTATTCTATTTAAAATGTATACCAACACTAAGTAACTTGTAACTTATAATTAAATGTTTAATTATTCAATTCCAACGAACATATAAATATTTTTTTTTAATGGCTTTTATTTGTGCGAACTGGGCACAAGGTACTTCGCCATTGTCGTGTAGATGGAAAAGCCACGAAGGAGATTGATCGGTGAAAATAATAATTTAAAAAGTTGAAATTCGATTGTATTGTCTATGTTTTAAGACAGCAAAAACAACACAAATATGAGTAATAACATTATTAATATAAATAATTATATTTCTATTAGATTGTTAATTATCTGTCAGGTGTCCAAACTGACATTTTATTTAATTGTTAAAGATTGTTAATCTGTGGAAAAAGCGCGTCTTTTGTTTCGGCATAGTTGTTGTTGACAAGAAGCATTTTTTGTTAGAATATTTTCAGATTTGAATTGGAAATATGATTGAATTATTTTGAACTTTTATAACATAACAAACTCAAATCTTGTTTCTATAAATATTTCAGGTAATTGATTGATTATGAATAACTTTACCTAGTCTTCACGTATATTTACTTCCAAGATATTTTGTTTAAAAAATAATTTTATAATAAAGCTACAATTATTTCATCAACACAATAGTTTAACTTATCATATATAATAAACACTTTTTATTCAAATTCAGTTTGTATATACACTTATCGAACACATGTATGTATGTATGTATGTGTGTGAGTGCACACACATGTACACTCAGACTTTGTGGTAATTTTGGATATAGAAGGCCCAAAAACATTTCACTGAAAGTGATTACCAAACCACATTGGAAACGTATAAATACATTTTTGTTTTTATATCAATTACTGAACAATAACTTTTATATTAATGCTGTTAACTTCCATAAATAAATCGAGATGGTTTAATTGAATTAATTAATATCACGGAAGCAACATCAAGAATCTAAAAATACTCTGAGAATTTGAAATGCAATAAAAACATTTACACATTCACCTACTAAATGCGACGGCCAAGTGAGTCAGGACCATGACGTCATAAAGCAAACGATACCATCGACAAACATCGTGCTTAAGATTTAAAAAAAATAAGCTCACTTGAGGGACAACTAAGAGCAATTACCGAGGCCAGATTCACGTATGGTGCAAGTAATAAAAATTGTTTAATAAGTTGAGAATTCAAAGCTAATAAGATGTTTTACCAAATCTGTGACGACATGGATTCGTTTTTGTTTCACAGCAATCAGTTAAGTCTTTATAAAACAGCAATGTACAGTTTCAAATAAAATATAATTTATTGCCATCACACAAATATACAATATTTACAATATTCTTAACCTACATAGTTATAATAAAAAGAAAATTAAAACACATTTTAAAAGTTTGGTCCCTGTTTCAGCGTACCTTTAATGGTGGCAGCATTTCCTCGCTGTATTGCGATACTTATTCGTTGAGCGAGGAAAGCACCTATTCTGGGGACACCGGTACTATCTACTAATCTAACGTAAATCTTTAATTAGCCTGTGCACTTGAACCACGGCCCAAGAGTCTAGTCCAAAGGGAACAATATCAAAACTGGAGGAAAGACATTTTTATTAATTTCCGCCTGCTCTGCGGCCGCGCCAGCTTTTGTGCTTGTCCGAGGGCGGTGAGACACGAGGCTAACGTGTCAACACAAGTAGGAAGTAGGAACCCATACCAAATCCCGTCCAATCCACCAATGGATCAAAGACATCCCCTCCGGCCGCTTGCCACCGTCTCTAGCGATGTTTGTTGACTCCAAAATTGCTAGAACGTTGACAGCGGCAAGAGAGCGGCCTATGATGTCGTTGAAGGCGGCGAGAAAGACGACCATCTTTATAATTGGTTTAAAAAACAGTTGAACTTAATTACAATTTAATTTTTTTATTTGAGCCGGTTTGCAATTAACAATTGTGTAATTTCTTGGACCACACCCACCGTATCCCGGCTTTTGCACTAAAAACCAGATACCAGAATGCCGGTAATAAGGTTAATTTAAAGAAACCCTAATAACGCTCGCTCTATCTGTTGTCTGTGACTTGCAGAGTATAAATTTAGCAGTAGGACACTTGAAATAAGCGCTCTCATTTATAGTATATTATTTATTAGTCTTCGTTTAAAGGACAACCAATATATTTATAACTTTATATTATAATTTATAATAAATATTACCTCATCAATAATACCTCTAAAAATTGTATAAACGTTTAAAAGGCTTTTAAATGCATTTAGGATTTCGTACAAAAATATGAATTTAACTAGACTAGTTTTACAAACTCGACATGTATACATATATGATTTCCATAACAAATGTCTATTATACTGGAATTATATCTTGGATAATAAAAAAATCACCTCGAATTCAACTCTTTCATCTTGAGATTTTTTAAGACTGATTAAGAAGTTGCCATTGCCATAAGTGCATGGCAACATAAATAAATGCATTCTAAAATTATACATTGTATCACCTCAAAACGCACACATTAACATACTTATACACCCCCACACATTGCACATTCCCACACACACGTCACAAAAAAATTATTGGTTCATTGTCTTTGTTAGTACATAATGTTCGTTTGTATAATGGTGTCATATTTTAAATTTAACAATTGAAAATATTAAAAAGCTATATTAATTAAAAATAAATAAATAAACAAACTGTATGTGCATTTATTGCAAATTAGGCGAAATTTTAGGGCAGCAAAATCATAAACTGTGTGCGTTTTTTGACAACCCTACTGTTTCATAAACTCCTCTGTCAGGCCAATTAAGCTGGTTAAGCAAGCACTGTAGTTTGTACTGATTTCATGACGTAATTGCTACTTCCAGCGCATTGAGCGTCTTGGGCTAAAATTGTTTTTAATTTAATTTGATACGTTTACATGCTTATTGATTACGTAGAGAGGAATGTTCTCCTCATCGTTATATAAAACTGTTTACAACATAGGCCTCTCCCTAAATTTCCAGTACGAGCTGTTTCCCGCGCCATCGCCTTCCTCCTCACCAGGTCAACTCTCAACCGAGGAGACCGTCTAATGCTTCGCCAACTTGTCCTCGGCTTCCGTTCCAGGACTTTTTGCTCCTTCGGCCATCCGTTTTTCGGGCAATGTACAACATCAAAGTGTAGCGAAATAATATACCTACTATAATAGTATAATGAGCAGTGTTGGCCTAGTGGCTTCAGCGTGCGACTCTCATACCTGAGGTCGTAGGTTCGATGCCCGGCTGTGCATCAATGGAATTTTTTTTCTATGTGCGCATTTAACATTTGCTCGAACGGTGAAGAAAAACATCGTGAGGAAACCGACATGTCTTAGACCCCAAAATTCGACGGCGTGCGTCAGGCATTGGAGGCTGATCACCTACTTGCCTATTAGATTGAAAAATGATCATGAAACAGATTTAGAAATCTGAGGCCAAGACCTAAAGAGGTGGTACCGCCACTGATTTATTTTTTATTTTTGTAGTAACATAGTCTGATATAACTTAAAAAATAATTCCTCTTTTAATGCAACCCCTAACTTCAATCATTGTATGGACTTCCAAAGTTAAAATTCAAAATCTGTTTTGCGTAAATTATAGTAATCTTATAGTACCTAAAGAAATATGTCTTAAACATTTTCATATTCTATGCAGTCCATGAATGTGTTTATTAAAATATCATAAATCATTATATTAGAGAACGCTCCAGTAGATTTTAATGGAATTAAATACAATAAAACTACTTGCCAGCCAGCGACGCGTGAAACTCAGATAATAGATGAAATCGTATGATTAATGTTCTATTATATAGTTTTTTGATAAATCGTGATATCAGATTTCGTCATTCAGTAATGGATATTTTTTGTTACTAAATAGTTTTTATTGACGCGATAATTGACAAGAAACTCAGGAAGTATATGTTATTGATTACTTTAAAAATATTGGAATTTTACAGACGTAACTTATTTTAAACACCATGTGTATAAGTCGAATAAAAAAATATAAGGGACTTTAAAAAATATATAAATTGCTTTCTTTGACTGCTAGGCGTAATTTGATAGATTGTGTCACTATTAGAAAAATATGCGTACATGATATAACTTGTTTCCATCTCGAACTGATAATAATTAATGTTCCTGCCAGATTTCTACGCTCGCACCGAACTTTTAACCTTCCGACTCCCAGAACCAACATTGGGTTCCGTGAGCCTCTTCACACGATGTGTTGTACCTTGGATTCTGCCACTAATATTGACCCTTATGCACTCCTCTACTGCTTCAGTTAAGAATAAGTTAAATCTCTTAATGTCTTAAGCCTTGCATCTTCCTTGTTTTTTATAGCTACTAGTTTGTTTGTCGTTCTCCTAATTTATAAATTTTGTGCTGTCATGTTTTGTCTTCTTTTGCTTTGTATTAATGAGCAGTCAATTATATTTTAATGGGTGTTATTCATCCATGTTTTACCTGATGTTAGGAGATGAAGTGAACACTCACAAAAGATACGCTCTTTCTTTTATGCCGCTTAATTGAATTGATTCGAAGAATAAATGTTTAAATAACAGTTGTAAAATTTATACGATTTTTAAATTAAATATCACATACCACTAGTCGGTAAAAACACACACACACAAACTGGGTGACACAGTATAAAATTGGTATTTAAGATTAATTGGCTATTCTGAGTATATGTAAAGTTAGATTAATTTTATAAAGCTCTAAAGGTTATTTATTTGTTTATACACAAGTATTGGCGCCTCAGAAGATGAAATAAACCACGGCTCAAAGATATCATATAAAACGCCGCGCCAATTCATCTTAGGGTCCTTCAAAATAAGAGCGTACCAACTTTTAAAAGGCCGGCAACGCACTCGCGAGCCTTCTGTCATTGAACCCGTGGGCGGCACGTCAAATGATGTTATCATTTGAGCCTGTTGGCCACTTCTTAATAAAAAAAAAATCAGTTGCAGTCGGAATTACATTACACATAATTCAACCAATCAGATTGCCATTCATTGGACAAGGAGATAATTTAAAGAATAATCTTGGTTATAATCTACATACATATATAGCCATTCACACTATAACTCTAAGAGTTAGTGCAAATATGAGATATTTACTTAGATTTTATCTAAACACGTGTAGATTCCAACACCTAATAAGACAATTTTCTTCCTAATAAGTAATTAACTTTAGAAGAATGTTACATTCTCTTCCTATACAATAATGGGCTTCATTAAGAAAATATTTCATAATATAATTCATATTTGCGACGACGGTGTTTGGCGTATTCCGTACAATGAAGAACTTTATAACATCCTAGACGACGCTTATTTTTATTTATTTTAAGCCTTATCTTAATTTCCTAATACAAATATATCAAGTTATCTCATGTGTTAGTGAATAATTTTTACAGTTAGTAAGTATCAGGAACCCTCTCCGGTAAAGGCCTCCTCCAAGGCTTGCCATCTTTCTCTATCCCGAGCTATTTGGACCCAGTGAGGACCCGCGATTTTTTTGATGTCATCATCCCATCGAGCGTAGGGTCTGCCTCTGTTTTTTTTTCATTGCTTGTTTTGTGTGGTATGATGATGATGTCCTTGGAGGGTTTTGGTCATAGTCTTCCACGGTGACCAGCCGGGTTGGAAGAATAGTTGGGGGAGTGTGTTTATTATACTTTTGTTACTTTTGTTTCTTTTGTTTCTGACCGCCGGTATACAATAATTGCTATTGCTGAGTTTTTGTTGGGAGTGTTGAATGCTCGTGAGATCGGCCTCTCATCACGTCGAATGCATTTATTCTGTTATTTCTAGACGAGATTAGTGTTTTCTGTTTTCTTGGTTGTAATAATTCTGCTTGCGGAGAGTTTGATTTAACTCTCTTCCTCTTGTCTATGGCCCTTGAATTCCCTTTGACAATAAGTTTATCATACTTTATGAACGCTATGTTTCCTTTCTGCCTTTCTTCCATTAGTTTGGGTTGCAAGGACTTCCGTATTTCCAAGGTTTCTTTTGAGTAGTCTTCTGTTATATATAATTCCTTTAATTTCTTTTTGTTCCTGATAATTTCTGCTCTTTTCAATCCGCTAACTAAAGAAAGGAGGGTAGGCCTAGGTTTTCCATTATTATTTTTTATGCCAATACGGTAGATTTTATTTATTTCATAATTTTCTAAGGTTATACCTAGTTCATCCAATAGACATTTTTTAATGCACTCGATTAAATCCAACGTTGACTGCTCACTTTCCGCCAAACCGTGGATTATTATATTATTGCTTCTCTTATCTCTTTCTAGATGCTCTATTTTCTTTTCCAGCTTTTCTACTTTACTTTTCAATATTTGGTTTTCTTCGAGGACAGGTCTTAGTTTTTCCTCCATTTTATCAAGTATTGTGTTCGTTAGTTGGGTTGTTTGGTTCTGCAATTCCAACTTCATTTTGTCGAACAGTAATTGAAATTGGTCTTCCATAATTTTGTGTATAATAAAGCGCAATTAACTATATGTTTTGCCAATTTTATTTTTTCCTACAGTCCTCTGTGAAAAGCCAGAGGATAACGCGATGATTAGGTTTTAGTGCCACACAGTCACACTTGTTTTTGATAAGGGTGTAATGTTAATGTGAAGATTGTCTATCAAATTTGTTTTTTACTTTTTATTTCTTTCCTTCTGTAAAAATGTTTTGCGGAGCTATAGTAATTGCAATGTTGGTACCAGACAGAGGAGAAAAAAAAAAAATCAAAATCATAAGAAATAATATGGCCGCCCTGAGATTTGATCGTACGGTAACTTGGTTACAAACTTTTTCATGCAGCGTTCTGTTCAGTGCGCAACTGTGCACATGTCGTAACTCGCGAATACTCTGTACGTATTCTCCGTTTCGTTAGTTCGATCCGGTATGAGTCATTGTCTTCTTTGTTCGAATAATGAATCACTTGTTGACGGCACTTTCACTTTAAAGCGATAACGAATTTTTGTTCTTTTAGACAGTCAGTTTATCACTTTATTACCGATCCGATATTTGAACTATTAAAAGTTTTCTTCAGGATTGCACTACTTAATCGTTTTAATGCTATTTACAAGTTTTAAACATTGCTACACTTTTGAAATGTTTGTATGTTTTACTAGGTTTATATCAGAAATTAGTCTAATAAATCCTTCACAATCACTTGCACTGATACTATAAGCACTACTTTATAGTTTTTTGTACTCCGAATTCGCGAATATTCGTTTGTTGTATTTTTAATGATTTATTATAGCGGAGTACGACGTGACTGTGACGCACGCGGCGGTCAACCCCTAGACGACGCTAACATCGTCCAATTCATAAAGTGCAACAGACTCAAGTGGCTGGGACATGTGCACCGAATGGCGAACGACTGAACCCCAAGGTCCTTACTGAACTCACAACACGGTGACAAGATAAAACCCGTTACCGAGGCTGCGTCGGTGGGATAGAGTTGTCAAGGACCTCGAAACAATAGGGGTTGGCAATTGGACGCGGGAAGCACTAGATAGATTGCGATGGCGAAGTGTAATTGAGGAGGCTAAGGCCCACAAGGGGCTGTATAACCATTGATGATGATGAACAAACAGATACAGAATACTTAGATCTAAGTATTCTTGCGCCACTGGAACATAAGCTTATAGCCACACTTCATTCCAAGTATAATAAACGAAGCTAGAAACAGAATTAATAGCCTAATAGCCCTAGCACGGGTTAAGTGTCGATGACCCTACAAAAACCATTATTAGACTTAATTCTCTGCATACATTACAACGCGTCAAGCTTTGAACGTTTTATGAAGTTACGTGTTGTATACAGCTAACGTTCTATAGATATACCACTGTTCTAATATAAAATGACGTAGGATCTTATACGTGAAATTATAATAATTTTCAACGGATTATAAATAACCCTGATTATTTTTCCGACCCAAATATCGACCAATAGAATTGCACCATTCGACGTCACGTGGTACAACCTACATGGTATTATACTGATAATTTTTTGAAAATTTTCTCTGGTAGTTGCTTCAAGAAAAGTATTAAGTAGTTGTTTTATTCATTATGAAATTCTTATTTGTTAACTGTACATTTCGTCTCATGGTGCAATTCTATTGGCCGACATTTGGGTCGGAAAAATAATCCCCCGAATACCACACGAGCTTCAAAATTATCTGGCATTTCCCTCAAGGTTCCCTGCAAACAAATAAAGTCGTGTAAATAAAGGCGCGAAGCGCTCGTGATTTTTTAACCTGAAAAACTTGACGACTTTATTTGTTTGCAACGAATCTATCGGGAAATACCCGATAATTTTGAAGCTCTTGTGGTATTATAAAGTGATTGTTGCATACTTTTTTTTGGTACTTACGTATTAACGCCACCGCGGCAAAAATGCTGGTAACGATTTAGAAATCCGTCGATGATGTCCAAAAAACCTATTATTATTTATTGTTTGGTTAGGTTAGGTAAGAATATTAATATTTTATTTAAATAACTGTTTCCGGTGCGTGAAAGTGGTTAGAGTACCTACCAGAATTTTTGCAGTGGAAGCATTAATACGTACCCTTTTTTCATATTTACTATGTTTTTGAGGAAAGACCCAGCCCTAATTTGGTCAAAAAACAATCCCTATTTTTAATGGAACAAGGGGCAAATGGGCAGGGGACAAGTGGGCAGGGTGGTCACCCGGTGTTAATAAATGTTCATAGACTCTCACAATGCCAGAGGGCTAGCAAGTGCGTTGTCTTTTTAGAATTAGTACGCTCTTTTCTTGATGGACCCTAGGTCGAATTGGTTCGGAAATCAGTGGGTAGCACGGCATAAACTGCCTATATCCTTACATATAAAATTAAATTTCTGCTTCTGCTCTGCTGATATAATAATATGCCTCCTTAGAATATTAATTAACGATAATATTGGCTTGACATAAAAAACTTGTCTTTATCAATAGTCGTGACATGACAAAACCGAACAGTCATCAGGTATATCTATCAATATAAAAGCCTTCAAGGGTGCAACGGACTCGACGCCATATTTATATGCTTATATACCTACTATGCTACCTTTCACATATAACCTATGAATTATGAAATATATTCTCGATTTGGTGGAAATTGCATGTAAGTGATAGTGTTATGATCGTATGGTGCTGTTAGGTCGTGGAGATAAAATGCCTTTTAAAAAAAAAAAATATTAGACTAGTAGTTACAATACAAAAATTAGACACCCGCCCTCTAAGAATGATATACGCAGACTGACTGATGTCACTAGGAACGTAATTCCTAAAAGTCTGCATTGATGATGCAGATCCTGAGTTAGCATTATGGCTAACATTCTAGGGATGTAACAGTGCGCAATCAAGTGTTTAGGACCTATCCGGTCGCCAAACTCCAAAAAAGTACATTGTTTCTTTCCATTTTTCGTCATCGTTTCTTGATGTAGGGCGAATGGAAAAAATATTTGGTGGAGTTGAGTTGTTTATGTATCCATTTTGAAAGATCGATACACAATTTAAATAACTTCGCCCGATAAAAAAAACAAAACATAGCCAATTTTTGGCACTTTGAATTCATTTTATGACGAAAATGTATATGTATATAGCAAGCCAAGTAATCCATTTCAGAAAAAAAATTGATAAAATTACATTAATTGAATGTTTTACATAACTAACCACCCCGAGACACTGACACAGCAATTCGTGCTGGGATAGGGCATTAAATAAAATACGTATATTTATTTTCGATACATATGCATATCGAATAAAATCCAGAGCTACCGTTCAAGTAAGGTGAACGCTCCGTTAAGCAAATATTACGTGCAAGTGCCAATTTTATCACCTCTGAATTACACTCGTACTCAACTGTGGAACGTGCTTGATAGCATGCATTTAAGTCAATATTTATCGTTCATACACAGCTAATAATTGCTAGCGTACGTTACTTAAATAAAATGACAAGTAGAAACAGTTCATACGTTCAACGATCGATTCGATTTTAAACAAAGACTAGTTTGTAGTAGAAATGTTTAGAACGGGGAAAATTACTCGCCTTCCTCTGTTACTTCCGATATCGATAGCGTTTTTTTTAGGGATGCATCCGATACCGATATATCGGCGATACTTTGGGTTTGCCGATATATCGGCATCGGCGATATTTTCATTGCCGATTCACCGATACTTTTCAAATTTCACGCTTTAAAAAAATCATGTTAACGCGCATTTTGTATAATCTAGTTTGTTGCAAACGAGCCACGGACTATTGTTGCCCGAGAAATCCCCGAGTTTTATTCAGTTTGTCATTCGCTTGGGGACAAAGCATTATTATTTATGTATATTTGTATTTCATTTCGCTAAACACTATTTATTTATTAACACTTTGTTGCATTACAAAATTGAACATAATTTAATGAAAAGGAGGGCAAAAATACATACAATTTTTGATAAAAGTAAAGGACAATTGATTTCAAAGTGAGAGAGAACTGTGAATATCTAGACTATTATAATCGGCAACTAAGCTTGTAAGACATTCTTTATAGCTTTAAAAATATTAGAAGACAACTATTATTATTTCATTACTTAAGAGTAAACGTAACAATCAATTCTTGGAACTAAAAACTTTTTATTATAGTTGATATAAAAAAAAATAGTGGCACTACAAGTTACAACCTATTCAGGTCTTGGCCTCAGATTTCTGAATCTGTTTCATGATCATTTGTCAACCTAATAGGCAAGTAGGTGATCATGATGTTTTCCTTCGCCGTTCGAGCAAATGTTAAATGTGCACATAGAAAGAAAGTCCATTGGTGAACAGCCGGGGATCAAATAGACGACCTCAGGTATAAGAGTCGCACGCTGAAGACACTGGGCTAACACTGCTCTTATAATTGATATACCTTAATAATAATGTTTTCAACGTTTTTTACCACTTACCAGCTTCAACAATAGTACGACCTTCATAACAAATTGAGCAAGAAACGTGTTCGGCGTTTCGTGACTTAAATGTATGAGTGTTTTTTCATAATATATAATTATATCCTCACCACTAAATAGAGCAAAACATTATTGAATACAATAAAATATATACTCTTATCCGATTTTGAACTTTCAAGGTTTTTTAAGTAGAAACATATTATTATTTACTTTTAGATGTTTTTAAGTAAATACTGCTTTATCCTGAAGTTATAGGGCTCAAGTTTCTTTGTTATATTGGACCTAATAACCTCATAAATAACTGTTTCAAATTAAATAATTTCACATGCAGTAAGTAAATTATTATTCTTATAATTCATTTCGACCTTTCTGAGTATCACGAACACGATATATTCCACGAAATAGCAAGTTTTAATTGCGCAAAACCACATGCAAAACAAAAACATGGCGACAGTTTTTTTTTTAAATACAGTAACGTAGATAGAACTTATTTTACAAAAAAAATTAATTGAAAAGTACGCTTGCGTCTCTTTCTGTCAATGTATATTTACGCTATGATGAAAAGAGACAAATTAGTCCGTTTTAACTTTGTTATGGAAGAGCTGGGAACCCTGACACAGGTATTTTTGAAGTGAAACTTCTTTAGGCGCATGAGGGTAAACTTTTACGAAAACGTCACGAAGATGTGCAGCGTTTTTGTCGAAGAAAAGGGAGAGAGCAATTGAGACCGATGGAGAGAGAGTGAGAAGGGTGAATATAGAAATTATATTT
The DNA here is from genome assembly GCA_905332375.1 of Pieris macdunnoughi. Lineage (NCBI taxonomy): Eukaryota > Metazoa > Arthropoda > Insecta > Lepidoptera > Pieridae > Pieris > Pieris macdunnoughi. The sequence goes on along the minus strand of CAJOBZ010000014.1, from coordinate 2,504,891 downwards.
TTAAAATTAAAATGTCGTGTAGAGAATTTGTGAAATTTTATATTTTATGCAAAATAATTTATTGAAATCTCAAATGACGAATTGAAAATTGAAATGCCACGTGTTTTTATTATCGAAGAAATAGATTTAAAAAAAAATTATTTACAATTGTATAAATTTTCGACATTTAATATTTTAATCACAATTAAATTCCTAACATATCTTCCTTTTTCCCTCCAAGTCTCGGAAATCCAAAATATCTAAAATATGAACACATGACATGTGTACTTTGTACGCACGCACTTTTTTTTACTTAAAACGGTTTCCAAATCTAACACAATAAAAGCAGTGCAAATTATCTATTTTGTACGAATAAGGGCACTGAATATATTAAATTTAAAGAAATACGAAACACTCTGTTAGCAGGAGCATGAAAGTACTAAAAATCGACAAATCAATTTCAAATGACGTGAAACCAACCGTGTAAGTAATTGCTTGTAACATAAATCGGAGTGCTTCGGAATTCTCGGTTCTATGTCAAAGTCATTGTCCGTATACGGTTACAGCATAGTGTAGGTCATGATCGCTAACTTTACGGCCGTATGATAATGAAAATGTAAACTCACTAAGATGACGCGATGATTTAGTAAATAATGTTTTATGCAATTAAATCGGGCTTTACATAGGTCCGTTACACACTAACTAATATGAGAAATGATTTGATTGCTTGCATTGCATAGGCTTTAAAACTACTGGGCTATTAAAAATTCTTTCAAAATTAGAATTCTGATGAATAGAGGTTATATTTAATTAAAGTTGAGAAAATTACGATAGTGTCACCCAAGCAACTATTGATAATACAGCAAGGTGATGTACTACAGTTGTATTTAAAAGACATCGCAAAAAGTTCGCGATACACAAAAAGGAAATATAAATGTCCGACATACGGTATGTCAAAAAAAGAAATTGCATTTTTGTCCATTTACTGAGAAAAGCTTTAACCATCATCACGATGATTCGACCGAATTAATCCGGACGGAACAGAGCACTGTTAAAAGTCCACTAATAAAAGCATTAATACGAGACAATTTTGCTAACTCAATTTATAAAGAGCCTTCATTCAACTACGAATTTAAATAAAATCTTCGACTATCATTTTCCGGTCGCAGCCTTGTTAATTGCGAACGCGATTGCAAGAGTATCTCCATAACATTGCAAAGGATTAGCTTTGAGAGACACAAGTTCATTGCCTCATCTCTAAAATCAGGCTCTTGTACAGCCTTGCTATCTAGTACTTATTTGTGGCTACATTCTGCTACTTCAACTAATACGAATCCCCGAATCACGCTATCACAACTCCTGGACTAGGGCTCAGAACCGACCAGTCAATGGTCTGACTAGAGGATCCCTTTAAGTTGGAGGATCACATCTCTACATATCTAATAGTTATTCGCAGTTAATATTTTAGATATATTTACAGTGTTGTTAATGGTTTAACTTGTATTTGGTATAAAGCCATCTAATACGACCTTTGAACCGTTTCGCCGCCCAAATTCCATCATCAAAGCAACAATTGAATCTATTTCGACAGTAGATAACTGCGGCCTTTATATTTAGTTCACAAACCCGCCGAAACATGTCTTGTGCCAAATCTTTATTGGCTGGTATGCGATTGTCGTATGTTAGATTCACCGCAAACATGCTTATAATTTAACTTGTGTAAGACAGCTTTTGCGACGCGACGACTATGTGGAGCCCACTAAAGAATTTCCGAACCAATTCGACTAAGGGCTCCCACACAAAACTGCGATGCGATGCGAATTCGCAAGTGAGTTACAGAATCGCAGGGCAGAGTAAATGTAAGTATTTCTGAAAATACGACGATTTTTTCGAGCTTTTACCATTCGAATTTAGTATATGCTAGGTTTTACCACTGTCACCTGGTAGATGTTGGTTTTAGGAATAAAACAATGAGAAATTCTTAAGTATTTACTTTAATGAACTATTAGACAAAACAGGTACATAGTATTATAAAGGTATCATATGATAGTAATAAGTACAAACTAATACCAACTTACTTAAATTATTTCGAAAAAACACATAACGTATATCTCTGAATATCTCACCTACATAAGGTAACTAAAAAAACATTTCACTTGTTACAACACGGATTGCTATTGTGGCATTTTGAATAGCAAAGTAATCCTGATGATCTGCAGGTGCACTTTTCTGTTTTTCAACATTTACCGTGGCATTAATGTAAATCCTAAGATTTACCAACGGAATGGTGGTAAGAGTTCGAATCGCAAACCTTTTGGGACATTTACCATTAGGAATTGGTAGATCTTAGGTTTTACTGGAATATCTTAGGATTTACTGCAGTTCGAGCTTTAAAGTAACATATATATGTATTTATTCACTTTTACAAGAATCATATACCTACCTACATTTCAGAAGGCCTTTAGTAAAATATACTTACTAGATCCACATCAAAGTGAATACATAAACCATGTATGTGTGAGTGCAAATATTTGAAATCCGATTATACGATTGTATAATTGTATATAATTGTAGAACATTAAGTAATAAAATTAATTACAGTATAATTATAGTTCACAGGGATAACCTCGAAACCAAAACAACGATACAAAAAATCTTAACGATTCATAAACGATGATTTCAAATGCGCGCCACTTGTTCTCAGATACGACGACTTCAAGAGTGTACCATTTCCTGAAAGGCCGGCAACACACCCGAAAGCCATGGGCGGAGGCTGTCATTTTATTAAAAGTGCCTGCTGGTTTGCCTCCTGTCCCATAACAAAATACGACGGGTTCGCGCTGCTGAGGCTGACATGAGGCTGCACATCGATTTTCGAATAATATTATTATTAATTTATTGCTTGAAACATTTAACCATTTTTACAAAAGATACACACACTTAAAATATTATACAATTTTAAGGACCTCTTATAGACTATAGGCCTCCTCCAACTGGCTCCATCTCTATATTTATCTCTATATTTATATAACTTCACGGGGGCAGGCCCAAAACATAGGGTCACAGTCAGGTACAGAAGTCTCACATAGTACCGAATACAATCAAGGATTGAAGCGTCAATCGATTCTTTATTTTTATACAAAAAATGTCTTAAGAGAAAAGGTCGCTATCACAAGTTCTAATTGCTTATTGTGTGATAACTGTAAATGAGTATTTAAATACTATAAATGATAAAACACGTAATTTAGCGTGTTTGCAGACGCTCTTATCCTTATCAATGTCTTTGTGTTCCCCGGTCGACACTCCTTATTGGCAGATGTACATGTTATTTACAATGAAGCACTGAGTACTATTCCGATGTCATGTTCGTTAAACGGGAAACAAAATATTAATATACAAAGTATACATGCAACAGCAGGTATACCCCATAATTTCATTAGCTGTTCTGACTTCATTGGGTACGGAATCGGGTTTAATTTATTAATTTAATATATAAATTCTTTGGTATATTATAATAAATTTACCAAAGAATTTATATCTCTAAATAAAGTCCAAATTTTAACCTACTTTTATTCATATAAACATCACTATTTCCTTTACTATAACTTATCAATCAACTATAACAACATCTAATTAAAAATAAATTAACGAAACTAGAACGAAGGGCTTTGTAGGTCAAAGAAACGTGTTGAACGAACAATGTTATTAATTTTATAGTCTATTTCTAACTTTCCTTTTATAAACTTAAATGAACGAGCATTTTCTAATGGTTTAAATAAATAAAAAACTAGTTGCTACTTTATAGGCCTTCCTTCTGTATCTATTTTGTGTTCATTTGTTTTTTTCTAATAATTTAGATGAGCCTTCTTTGTCTAACACATGACGTCCATATTCCTTCACCGTACGTGCGAGTGTTAAATGCGCACATAGAATCTGTCTGATCAGAAGTTTGATGCACAGAATCCACCACCTCAGTGATAAGAGTCACACGCTTAAGCCACTATCCATCTTAGAAAATAAATTGCTAGCTTATAAGCTAAAAAATATCGCATTTTAATATCACTGCAAATAAATATTACTTACTATGTAGTCTTGGCGTCCATGGCTTATTAACATACATAGAATATAGCATCGAGGTCCTAGGATCCAACAGAAATGGCGGAGATTAATTCTAATAAAATATAATTCAGTTTAATGTATACAATTTTACTACACTAACCAAATTTTTAATGTCACATTTTTATCAATATTAAGTAGTTAATAATGTTAACAAATCATTACAGTGTAAGTATTTATAAACAACTAGCTGATCCGGCAAACGTCGTTTTGCCATGTTTATCATTTATAATAAAAAATAGGGGTTGATCGTAGAGGGGTGAAAATTAGGGGTTGTATGTATTTTTTCATGCTGTATCATAAAAAAAAATTAGGGGTGGAGTACCCTTTACATTTAGGGGGATGAAAAATAGATCTTATCCGATTCTCAGTTACACCCAATATGCACCCAAAATTTCATGAGAATCGGTCAAGCCGTTTCGGAGGAGTTTAACCACAAACACCGCGACACGATTTTGTATATTAGATAATAAACGTTATCGGTCTTACTAATAAAAAATCACTATACATGCGTTATAACAAGGTGATAGTTATTCTGTGAATAGAGCTTGTACAGGGCATAAACATCTCTTTGACCAATAATCGATGTGTATTGGTTGAATAACAAAACGACCCTTATTTATTGTTACCCTGGCAACCCGCCGTGTTTGATTGACGTTTGATTTAATAATTCTGATACAACTCATAATTCTAATGTAAGTTGTATTTATTTTACCAACCAAAACAATTATATACACATTTACTTAATATACTAATAACATTTTATTATTTGCAGCTAATAGAAAGTCCAAAACCTCAGACAAAGAGGACTAGAATTTTACGTAAAAAGCCGCGTTCTGCAGTACAAAAGTTAGTATCAATGTGATAAAGAAAAGGACTATTTCATTCAAAGCCCTCAACGATCATACTTAATTTTTTTAGGCATCTCAAATAGTGGAAAGTGCCAAACTCCGCAACACGGCAGTGTTCCAGTGTTTGCAGGAAGAGCACGAAGCAAAACTAAGGCAGATGGCGGAAACTCATGAGCTCAAACAGAAGCAACTTGCCGAAGCTCACGAATGGGCTAGACAGGAACATCTTCTGAGGCTCAAATTATTACAGCAGAAATTAAATTAAATATAACTTTTTATTTCTTTCACGTCCTTAACTATCCACACCTATGTAAATAAAACAGCCTCAAAAATATGTTTCAATAAAAGCAGCTTGTCCAGCCTGATTGCTTGGGGGCGTCCGGGTTGGCCTTGGTTCTTCTGGAGCATTCTCAGTGTCATCATTCGTAACATCCAGGTCTTCTTTCATAGCAATATTGTGGAGGATTGCCAGTGCTACTATATATAATTTTGCATTTTCTAATGACACTGAGAAGCCATGAAGAAGACACCTAAATCGAAAACCCTTCTCCTCTATTACTCTTTTTGACATCAGCTCGCACTATGTCACAGATCTTCATAACATACTTCTTTGAAAAGCGGTATTTTGTTTTGAAATCGCCATCCGAAAGTAATAACGGATTGCACCGAGTTTGGTATGTTTCGACTTTCCTTGGAGGCGTCAAATCTTCAATCGTATGTATTAGCTGCATATCAATATTATCTAAATCTTCCATTTGATCTATAAAATCCATTTTCAACAAACACAAATACCTACTAACTTAAATCTTTCCTTGAACTAAACAGCCAAAAAATGATGTCAAACGCGAAATCAGATCAAATGACGCAATTTTTGTCTTATACACTCGTTAAACTAGGCCTCTGCGTTGTATAAGCATTGTACAAGTCTTCGTACAAACCAGACACTTGTTATAACAGCCGTATACATCAAACTTGTCAATTCAGGAATTATTAGTAACATTTTTCTTATAACAGGCTTATACGATGTGCATAAATCTTTATTAGTAAGACCGTATGTTTGTTAAGATTTTTATCAGCTCTTTTGGACCTCACAACTATTAAATATGTGTTATAAATGTATGGAACATACATTGTTTTATGACTTCAAATGATGACATCGTTTTAGTTATATTTTTTTTTTACATTAATTATATATATGCCCTTAATTTATACAAAAATATAAGGAATATATAAATACACGACAAAACCAATGTTTCAGAATGTAAATAAACAGTTCAAAACAATCAAAGTCTTAGTAAGGAGTGCAGAAATTTTGGAAAGCATTAAGACTAATTTAGTGGACTTTTAAAGTTTCCCGGCCACCTATGGAATCTGCCCATACCCATCTAACACTCGTTCGTACCGTGAAGGAAAGCATCGTGAGGTATCAGTATATCTCAAATCCAAAAATCAAAGAAATGTGTCAGACAGAAGACTCGCCTTCTTGTCTATGAAATAAAACTAATCAAAGAATAATGAGGATCGATTCTGTGGCTAAGCTATTTAGAATTGTTGTGGATTTGGATTATTATTTATTAATAAAATACTTACCATTTAATGGCACTGTTTCGAAAGTTGGCTGTTGGGGGGTTCGGCTCTTACCTGTTGAAAAAAAAAGATATAAATACTTTGCTAATTTAATATCAAAAAGAATGGTAAACATCTACCCAACCGAATAACAAGGTAATATTTTTTTATATAATTACATTTCAAAATACCTTATAGACCAGTGCAGATAGCCTTTAAAACAAATAAAAAGTGAAAAAAATTACAGTAGGATGAAACCCATTAGAAAAGCAGGGGAATATGATCAAAATGAAAGGAAAAATAAATTACGGTCGATCTGAGGTCGGGAAGGGGTAGGGGGGGAGTTTTAAGGGTAAAAAACGGTTTATCTCGATTTCCGGCAAAATTAGTTAGTTTTGCCGGAAATCGAGATAAACCGTTTTTTACCCTTAAAACTCCCCCTATCCCTTCCCGACCTCAGATCGACCGTAATTTATTTTTCCTTTAATTTTTATAATATTCTCCTCCTTTTCCAATAGGTTTCATCCTACTATTATTTTTTTAGGTTTCAAAAATTATCGGCACTGGTCTATTATACAAAAACATACATATAAAAAAGCAGGTTACATAAGTTATTAGGCAACGGACAGCCTTATTGCTAACAAGCAATAATTAAATTAATTCTTCGGCAACCCTAGTATGGAAAAATAAAAAAATAAACGCCTACATAGGGTAAAGTACAAGAAGTGCATAAATAATTAACAATAAAACATCTTAAAAAACTAAAGCAAAAGTAAAATCTAATAATAAAAATGTATGCGTATAGTCATAATTAATATTAATATAAGTAGCTTATTACGAGGCAGAAGATAAATAATAAATAATATTTTTAAATAAATTTTAATACTGAGCTCGTCTGATATCAAGAGGTAAGGAGGTAATATTCCGATTTTATATTGTTAAAACCTACGTTGCCTACGTACGAACAATTTTTATCTCAATATCACATAGATAATTAGGATTAAAAGCATGATTAAATAAGTTACCAACGCAGTTAGAAACATTTTGGTTAAACGTCAGAGCGACACGAAGTTTCGCATGAGATTTTTACGGTCAATTTAAATTTTCTAACATGATATTCATTACGTCGACGTACGTACGGTATATGATATTGAACTTATGATTGACACTAACAACTCAAAAACAGTTATTTGGTAATAACAAACATGAATGTGGGCCGTGCTTAAACACGTTTTTCTTTATATTTTGGCGGTTGTAGATGCAATGCCAGAGTTAGTGGTATAATAATTGTAAGTGATTACATCCTATGAGAAATTTTTACAATAGCAGTACCCTTTTGGTCTAAGATCCCGATATACAACGACCTTCACTGAGATGCTTATTTAATGAAACGTATTTTATATGTAATTTAATATGTCAATAAATATAATCCATATGGGTTGCCTAGCAAATTTCAGTCCAGAGTATTTTAATTAATATTAAAAAAAAAAAATATTTTTTAAGCATTTCACCGGTATGATTATTAGATAAATTATATACCAATCGAAAGTATGAAGCCCATAGAATATGCAAACGTTAGGTTGTTTTTAATCAATTAATTATTTATGTGTCTATTTTTTATGTGACACTAAAGTATATATACATCTTTAGTAAAAAAGAAAGTTATAGTGATACATATATAATACTACCCTGATTAAAAATATTGATTGAAAAAAATTAAATAATGTACTACATGCAAATTATAAAAATATTTTTTTTTAAATATTAATTAAACATACTCTGGACTGAAATTTGCTAGGCAACCCATATGGATTATATTTATTGACATATTAAATTAAATATAAAATACGTTTCATTAAATAAGCATCTCGGTGAAGGTCGTTGTATATCGGGATCTTATACTATTTTAAGGTTTTCATTAGTTACTAGATGACCTAATGAACTTCGTATGACCTACATATATTTGAGTCAAAACTTAATACAAAATTTTTAAAACAGACCAAAGCGATCGTTCATACTACAGTTATGAAACACAAATTTCTGAAAATAACAATATGACAACCAAGTGAGAACTTTTTATTTCCAAAACGACATAAAAACGACGTAAATATTACCCGGTTTGGAACAGGTTTTATTGAAAAAACCCGTTTTAGTATTTTTCTTTCCCTGAACTTCCACAATTACTTCAAAATCATAATTAGCCAAATCGGTCCAGCCATTCTCGAGCCATTGGCGAGACAAACGAACCGCAATTCATTTATATATATATATATATATATATATATATATATATATATATATATATATTGTGTGTGTGTGTGTGTGTGTATAGATTCAACTAGCTATTTTAAGACTGCTGGGTCTGCAAGCCCGTCAAGTTGTGGTATAAATATGAAAATCCATATTATTTGTCTAAAATATTTTTAAATATACTATATTTATTAGAAAATAGTCATATTCATCAACCGATAAACAAAACATCCATTTCCTTATCATTTCGACATACAACGATATATTTCGGAATCAACACAGTTACGTAGAAAAGCGCCCTCTAGGCTATATGTACACAAATCATGGGGTGTTTTAGCAAAACCGCTCAATTCTGGAGTAAATTATAGCCGATTTTGCAAAGGCCAGCTGAGACAATTGCCAGCGGTACTTTTGTGCGGCCTCGGCCTTTCATTGTTTAAGATCTATTTCCGATTGTGGAACAAAATACATGTTTGCACGATATTTAAAGTAACTTTCGTGCTCGTAACTTTAAGCGTGATACCTACTTCAGAATAGAAGAGTGGCAGAAATTATTATTGAATTATCGAAACTGTAGCACCACAAAGGCACACAGAAGGCAATATCACGTAGCAGTTTACTAAATGAACCGACCAGATGGACCGATCAATTGAAAGACTCTTCTTTCTTAAAACTGGACACTGTAATTAGAAAGACAGAAACCAATGGAAACAGATATTCCGCTCCAGATGTTTCCTTTCTGACCATGACGCTTAGACATGAGCTACTGAAGAGAGAGAGCATCTTCTGCATGTTAGTTATTTCGACTATGTATTTGCGTGTTGTTCCCACGAGAGTAAGTGCGTGCTCCTAATTCACCATGCCTCCTGCTGATAGAGGACAAATCTTTGTTTTTAATTTATTTTATCAGTATTTATTACTTAAGATGTCATGTGGAACATGGTATAATACAAACGTTGCGTAAAACAAAAAACTTGGCGATTAAAAAGAGCGGCGGAGAGTTTATTGCCTTCTCTTCCGTTCTACGCCCTTGATTTCAGAACTGGCAGTAAATGTAAAATTTAAAGCATTTCATATATAATATATATATATATACATATATTACATTAAGTGTACATTGTCTTACCTATATGAATAAATAAATGATTTTGACTTTCACTGATAACTTTCCTGGCAAACCGAAACAAGTGTTTTGCCGATCGAATTTAGGACCGCCAGGTGCGTGGGTCTTAGAAACAGCAATGACTAGACTAACGTCGGAATAACAATAAAGCCTTTTCCCCCAAGGGTTAGGCCGAGACCACGGGTCTCTACTTTCTACGGTCATGACATACCTTGCTTGCTTCTTCTTCTACCTTCATTCACCATACTCGTTGGTTATGGGTAATTTTAACTAGTCCCTTCTCTTGTACCTTTTGTAATTAGTCCAGGTACGACAAGGCCTATTCAACCAGACTTTACCTTCTACGGTTGCCTTGTATATCATACTTGTTAACCGCTTTGATATTATAGACATCAATTGAAAAACTTAATAAAACACCGATATTGCATTATTAAAGATATAACATCTTTACATATCCTTTGTGTAGGAGTTTGTGTCATGGTTGTATTTTTGGCATTTAAAACTTTATAACAATCTTCTAAAGATATCATAATGTTCTTGGTAGTTCTTAAAAAAGGTTAAAATCGTGAGAAAAACAGGTTTATTAAAATATCCTCTTCCTAACCTTGAATTTTATGTTAAGATCGTGATAAGACATTTAACAAATAATGCTCTTCGTGAAGATCTGTCACATTTTAATAGCCAGAGACATATCTACGAATACGTTTATATTTTTTACTACGCAATTTTGACTTTATGAAAAAATATTTATCATACATTATACAGAATTAAAACGGTTGTCAATTAAAAAAATAATTTTAAAATTTGTATAATCGTTTCGCGGGTTCGCTGGTACTTCGCCAATTGAGGGTACACCTAAAAATATTATAATAATTTATGGTTGTATGTTTGATTGGTGGTGTTTGAACATCTATTATAATGGTTGCAGCTCCTTACAAACGTTGTGTAAAACAAAAATTTGGCGATTTAAACGAGTGGCGGAGAGGTATTTTTACCAGTTCTTCTCTAGAAGCATTTAATGTATATTTCCTTTTTTTTGACGTTCATAAGTGTACATTGTGTTACCTATGTAAATAAATGGTTTTTTTTAATAATCAGCTTACCTAAAAACCAGCTGGTTAGGATTGAAAATTTGTAATGGACGATTTATCAAGCGAATCACGCTGCCGCCGAATTAACTACTGACACCGCTAATAAAATATGAAACAAACTTACACAAAATCACATATACACAGTACCTAGGTCTATCGCTAATGGGATCTTTGGCCTTCACCCACGCTTTTGATAGGAGTTAACTTTATGGGTCTAATGTCAGGTAGTCATTGAAGCATTATTTAACTGAATTTTAAGCATGTGTATTTTTGTCGTGTTTATATACAAAGTAACTTGAATGATAATACATTAAATGGCTATTTTAAGTTCCAGGATATTTATTATATATATAATAATATTAACAATAAACTAAAAAACAAAAAAGATCTTATTATTTTAGCTTAAGGTTGGTGATTCTATATTTTTTTTTATAAGATTTGGTTATACACTTCTTGCATTTTACCCATCATAATATTTATTTTTTAGTTTTTTCCTTTCTAGAGTTGTCTGGAAGATATCGCTTGTTAGTGAAAAAGCCGCCCGTTGCATACATACATACATACTTTATAATTTTTATGTATTATGTTATTTGTTTTTTATACCTGTAACGAAGTATAAATAAATAAATAAGTAAAAAATCGGTGGTCTGTAAAGACCGTTTACTGACGATAGTTGAACGTGAAAACGTCATAAGAAAATATTGATGGAATGGTTGTATTTTTCAAAAGAAAATTTAAATTTTATTTGTTTGATAGATATTTTGTATTGATATAGAGGAGGTAAATGGAAATCACAATTGAATTGAATTTAAATTTTTTGTGCCTCTTTGTCGCGCTCTCGCTTGCACTTCAAGCCTTCAATGGAACGCCTCAGAGATAACGCCGCGCCGCGAGGTAACGCCGCATGAGTCATGTTTTTTCGTGTGTGCAGCCGGCTCCATCGAATTATAAGACGTTGTCACGTCAAAATTAATCAATAGATGTACAACCTTTTTAGATCTGGGCCACAGATTTGTGTATCTGTTTAATAATCATTTGTCAATGTAATTGGCCAGTAGGTAATCCTGCCTGACAGGTGCCTCCTGTACCTGACACACGCCTTCGACTTTTGGGTCTAAGGCAAGCTGGTTTCCTTCATCGTTCAAGCTATTGTTAAATGCGCTCATAGAAAGAAACTCCATTGATGCCCAGCCAGGGATCGAACCTACGACCTCAGGGATGATAGTCGCACGCTAAAGCCTTCTTCAAGAAGGAAATCGCGAAAAAAAATATCCGACCGTTAACATTTCCACAATGCAATTAAAAAAAAATTGTTTCATTAACATGTAAATCAACACTTACAAACCGACATTTTAAATAAAACCTCAGACGTAAAGAAAACAAATAGTAGACGCTTGTCGGTTATCGAGACTCCCGCGCAGAATTTTAAAAGTATAAGGTTTCAGTTTTGGCGGGAAACACGGTTCTGGTTAAGCCAGTTCCTTATGAGGTCATTGCCTCAGCGCACTAATTAGTCATATATTTATACTAGCGTTTGCCTGCGATTTGTTCATAAAAACTTATATCCTACGCTAACCGTACGCTTAAGGAATAAAATTAGCCTATTAAGGTAAACCGTATACACTATATACGTACATTAGGAAATCGCGTTGTAGGAGTATTCTCGTAAAACCGATTTTTTAAACAAATCAAAAACTAGGAACACGATATTAATATAGTTATTTAGTTTAATTTACCACAACACAATTAAAACAGGAGCAAAGGTACGGTCTGTTTTTAAGGGATACCGCCGCCCTTAGACACATTGCCAGAGGTTGTGCGTTGCATTCTTTTAAGAATTAGTACGCTCTTTTCTTGAAGGACCCTAAGTCGAATTGGTTCGGAAATACATCGGTGGGCTGCTGGTTCCACATAGTGATGGTGCGCGGCGAAACTACCTTAAAAATCTTACTAGAATCGTATGACTACTCCGCCTTTGAAGCAATTATTTTTTAATGTATACATTATAAGAAATAACACTTGTTGCATTTGAAAATTGGTATTTGTATTTCGAATCTAGAATTCCAATTTTGAAATTTTCTAAGATGGCGCTTGAGTTACAGGTAGACAGACAAGATCTGGAAAATATAGTTCCTGTTACTAATATAAATAATGTACATAAGTTATTTACGATAATATTTTATGTATGATTTTCGCAATTCTTCCATTGTTTTTTATCTGTGACCTTTAACGTTATTACTTTGAAAGTAAAAAGATAAATACACAGTGTACCTTTGTTCGCGTCATAAATTAAAAAGTCAGACAATAGACGTCTTTGATATTTTACGATACACAGTTCGTTACTGCTTAAACTGTCCTTTGCTTATGAACGCCGTGAGCTATCTATGTTTCAGAGCATACATATTACATACATATTTAAAATTCACTATTATTATATTGAAAGTTCATAACGAAATTTCACAATTAAAATTTATAAACTATCTGATAACAATTATTATAATCTTGATATATACTATATTTTACGGACTTAACAGACTAAGGTCTGTACTTCGTATCTCAAGTTATAATCTCGTCTGGAGCGCTGTCAAATATGTCATACAGAAAAAATGGTTTGACAGCTTTTCAAAGTTTGATTGACGAATTCTTTCATTTTAATGAATCTAGAATACATGCCTCAGGGATAATTTCAGAGTCTCACGACTTCCGTATATCAAATCCAATACGTTTTAGACGTACCGAAGTCACACTTAGCGCCCCAGTGGCATTTACGCAAGGATTATTCATTTTATGATGATTTTCGTTGCCATTTCGTTTTCTACTGAGACTTATTACTAAAATAAAGATACAGATTTATACATGAACTCTTCTTGATTCCAATCGTTTCAAAATGTGTAGCGATATTACATAAACTTATTTATTATAAGCTTTCTCGTATAACGATTGATTTTATTACTCATTGCATACTCACAATTTTATTTATTGCCGTTAAAATGAACAAGAGTGAAAACATATCAGTTGACACTTTATTCGATAATCCTTAATTAAACTCTTGAATGGGTGTTAAGAAATCCGAGTGTTAAGTGTTATTTCGATATTGGTTGAAATGGAGATAGCGGTAAAATTTTAAATACTTTATAATGGATTGTTATGTTTAGGTGTTAATTAACGAATGCATAAATAACTAACAAAATATTTCAACTAAAATAAAAATTTATAAAAATGTAAAATCGAATCTTAGGGTTAATGAGTACCTAAGATGTCATTAGCAAATTACGAGGTTGCATAATAATATTAATAATATAGAATTCAAATAATAGAAAAACACAACTTTTCTATTTATATATACTTTTCTTTTCTATCAATATAATATATGTACAATAATAGGTGTACACTTGGTACGAACAATCTTATGTGAAAAACATTTAAAATTGTACTTACAATACAAAAGAGGTCTTAGCGTTTTCTAAACTAGAAAGGCATTCCACAAGATGATACAGGAAGACATCTCATTATGTAGGTACTCCTAAAAGTGCGTGGTGGTGTAAACCACTTGCCTTAGTTGTGAGTTTCTTCTCAGATATTATCTGCCTCACCCATTGGCGAACTGAAGGCAGGATGGGAAGGGTTTTACATTTTAATGGTTTACCACTACTAACCCAGCTAATGTAAATGGAAGTGAAATTTATTATTTCTCAAACTTGCCACTTATGTCGTTAAAAGTCTGCAATCTTGACAGTTTTAACCTACTTTACGAAAACGCATGGGTTTCACAACGAAATGTAAATAATTTTATTGCGATTTTATATTAACCGTTAATATCGACTTAATTATTATTATACCTTAACCGTATAGCAGGTATTATGTATGACTTTGACGTAGGGCAGCCACATTTCTTTCAGAAAAAAATTAAATACGCAATTCTAGTATGACAAATTGTACTAAAGTTTGTATGAACACCTAAACAGATTTATCGATTATGTTAATTTAGTATGTAACAAAACTTATAGAGAGCTCTTTATCTAATGTTAAAGATAACTGTTTCTATAAAAATACTTTCAAATACTTTTTTTATTACTTTCAAATGTGAATAGGAAGGTAAGGGTTACATCATATGAACCCTCCTTTACTATAAAAAGAAACTTAACTCAAAAGTGCTTTCAACAAATAATATATAAACTTTAATCACTTTAAGATTAAGCATAAGATAAAAGTATTGTTTAACAGCCTTCGAAATTTAAATTTTAAAACCGTTAATTGCACAGTAGTTATAAAATGTCACGGCCCTACTAAGTACATTAAACGCAAACACTTATCGACATCTTAAAAATATCCTATTGAGTACTTTAATGAATAATAATTATATGTAATCGATATTAATGTCTTTTAAAGGGCAACATCAACACCTCGAGTAACCAAAATTAACCCATAATTTTCTTTAACGTAGTTGTTGAAGCGATACATTGCGACAGATACTTTTTAATTAAATCAAAAAAACTATGTCTGTTTGGTCTAAATACAACTAACATACGCTTTTCATAATTAAAACAGGTTCTGTTAATAAAAAAACAATTTTATACCGGATTGAAGTTGTGTATTTACAATTATTTTTCTTAATTTTAAATTAAACCGACGTTTCGTGTGCTTTACAGCGTGCGTGGTCACGGTGACTGAAGACAAAAGGGGATTGAATGTCTAATAACTCCGGGGAAATAAATTCAGATAATACAACTGTGATACTTTTTGACATTAAATACATAACTTCAATCCGGTAAAAAATTGTTTTCTTATTAAATGTGTGAAAGTCATGTCAATAAAAGACAATACCGAGGGTTCTGTTAACTTTGTTCGGTTATTACATGCGCGTAAATTTTGTTTATTTAAATTCAAAATTGAGCATAAAATATGTGACTTGTGTCCGATAAATAAAACAAAGATTCCCTTTCTTTCTTCTCATAGTGATACGTCAATATGAGACTGGCTCGAGAGATAGACTTATTCATATTTAATAGTGTACATAGACCTGTAATAACGCAGTATAAATTATAGGTGTAATTACCTTCAATATAAGTCTACCAAATTTATTTATTTATTTATGCTTTATTACCTTATTCACAAACATACACATAACAAAAATACAAAAAAACATGTTACAAAAGTTATAAGGCAATAGTCCGTATAAGATAAAAATAATTTTTATTATTATAAATTTTCTTACGTGGATTTTTTTAATGTATATAATAGGAGGCGAACGGGCATGAGGCTCATCTGATGTTATGTGAAATGGACATTCATATTGTCAGGAGGCTCGCAAGTGCGTTGCCGGTCTTTAGAATTGGAACGCTCTTTTCTTTAAGGACCCTAAGTCGAATTCGAAGTCGCTGGTGCGCGGCAAAAACTGTCTTAAGAAACGCTCAGTTGTGAAACGATGGACGTCGAGGTGATACGGATGGTATTTGTATTCTGCCTTGACTACCGATAATGAAACTCAGCTGCAGATGCCAACACCTCCGCTAAACACATGGTAAATGCGGTAGAAGATGCAGATACATATAGTGAACTCCTTTGTACAGATAAACATTATTGGCCTCTGGTTTTATTACCACATATAGATAAAATCCTATGACCCGGCCTGGAACTCCGAGCAGGTCATGCAGAACAAAGCCCCGGTATGGGGGCTGTTGAAGATTTATATGACATACATAGTCAACATACAACACCTTAATGTTACCGCAACATATAGTTGCTTCTATTTTAGCGACCATCAATCCAGGTCAATCAGAGGCAAATGAAAACATCACTTAGCTACAAATGTCATAACCGAAGCCCTCAACGTTTGAAACTATGACGCCAATTGGCAAAGATGCCAACTAAAAGTTTTCCGCAAAACATTTAACGAAGACTGTTCAATATTCGGTAATAGTTATTAGTAACAGTTTTTTGTCTCGTAATTCGTGTAAAATGTACTCATAAAATACACATAATTTTTAGTATTTGTTAAAAAGCACGAGGTGATATAGATTAGAGTATTTTCATTTTGTCTACTAAGTCTGATTGTGTATCAATAGTAATGTCCTACACATTATATTAATACCAAGTTTTACACAAAGAAAATTCGATTTATTTCTAAAAATAGCTTTTTAAAATACTTCGCTACACCCGGGAATCAAACTTGGCGATTAAAAAGACTGTCGGAGAGTTTATTTACAGTTCTTCTCTTCCGTTCTACGCCCTTGATTTAAAAACTCGCAGTAAATGTAAAATTAGAAGCATTTCATACGTATATTCATAAGTTCATAAGTGTACATTGTGTTACCTATATGAATAAATGATTTTGACTTTTGTCTTTTGGTAAACTTTTGTAGCCATACAAAAACAAGATTTTCCAATTAATTATTATTTATATGTGTAGTCCAATTGCCATATATATATGATATATGTGTAGCAAAACATTCTTTATATCCAATGTTTCATTATTACCTAAACTGAACTAAAATCCCGTTATCCGTAAGTAGCACTTAACCAATACATTGGCATTTATCAATGATATAGATTTTGTAATCGACGAGCACGCGCGATGTTACTCGTATATCGTTAAAGGACTACACGCAATGTCAAGTTCATAATTACATATTATAGGCCGTTATTATGTATAATTAACTTTCATAAAAACTATCAACTGCGGCTTAGTTCATTGTATATAATTGTTCTCAACACTTTATAATAGTTAAAATTTGGCGTACATGTGCTGTAAACGAAAGGTTGTGGTAGACCAAAGTAGAAATCACAGTAATAAACATTCATAAACATACCGCGTTTCATTTCACAAATGGACTCCGTAATACTTTTCAGAAGTCTTGTGTCTTACTAAATTTTTTAACCAAGGGAAAAAACAAACCAGTGGCGCTACAACCTCTTTAGGGCTGGGCCTCAGATTTCTCTACCTGTTTCATGATCACTTGTCAATCTAATAGGCAATAGCCTCTTGTACTTGACACACAGCACCGACTTTTTGGGTCTAAGGCAAGTCGTTTTCCTCACGATGTTTTCCCTCGCTTGAAAAGCGAATGTTAAATGCGCTTATTTCTGTCCATGAGACAGAAAGTGCATTGGTGCCTAGCCGGGGGTAAAACCTGCGACCTCGAGGATGAGAGTCGCACGCTGACGCCACTAGGCCAACACTTCTCTACCGAGGAAACAATAATCAAATTTTGAAGATATAGTATCGAAAGAAAAACAGTATGTACGAGTACATATTAAAAACACAAAACTCATACAAATTAGCACATTTATTAAAAGTTCAACATAAATTTACAAACATTTCCTACAATGTAAGATTTGTATAAAATACAAAATTGGATTCAAATGTTTATCAAAACATCTGAATATAGCTTATTATAAATATAGGAATTGTTTGTTTACTTATTGCAAAAGATAACGTAAAGAGTACAAGGTAAATAGAGTAATTTTCATCACATTTTCCAACACCGAGAATAAGTCAGTATTTAGAACTATAAACAAATTTCTTAAAGCAACAACAAACACTATTTAACAAAGTCTATACCATGACCACTGTTGGAGATTGTTTCTAGCTTTGAATTATCGTAAATTGATTATTGCTTTTAAACGTTTATTCTCAAAACTGAAAATGCTTCATTAGGTTCTTGAAATATTTACGAAAATACATACCATATCTTTTTAAATTATCCATCAATTCCTTAATCCTTATAAAATAAAAAATAAAAAAATTAGCAATTAAAAATCAGTAGATTGATTTGCTCCAGTTCAAACAATTTGTATGACAATACTTGGCGATTAAAAAGAGTGGCGGAAAGTTTCTTGCCAGTTCTTCTTACCCGCTCTACGCCCTAGACTTGCGAACTGGTAGTAAATGTAAATTTACGATTAATTTAACTTGACGATTCAAAAGTGTACAGTGTACTTGGTTACCCACTTGAATAAAGATATTTTGAGTTTGAGTATTATTGTAACTCAAGTAATTATCAGTCTCTTGATTATAGCGTAAAGACTGAAAAAGACGAGAGTTTTTAATTTAGCAGCTCCTTACAAACGTTGTGTAAAACAAAAAACTTGGCGATTAAAAAGAGTGGCGGAGAGTTTATTGCCAGTTCTTCTCTTCCGTTCCACGCCTTTGATTTGAGAACTGGCAGTAAATGTAAAATTAGAAGCATTTAATTTATATTTCTGTTTTGACGTTCGTAAGTGTACATTGTGTTACCTGTATGAATAAATGATATTTGACAAAATGTTATTCTTTTTTTGTGTACAGAATATAATATTCGAATTTAATATATAAATTCCAGTGGTATTATCTATATATCACGACTAACAATGGATTAGGAAATAGTCAGTCCCGTTACAGGTGTGCAAGTTCGTGAGTACACAGCAAGGCCGTACAGCCAGCCATTGTACTTAGCAATTAGCGTAGACAGGGAGATTTTATCGGCTATTATGAATTAATATTATAATTCAGAGACTAACATTAGTTACCGTTGAGTTTATTTATATCCATTACGAATAAAATTAGACGTGTTTTGTTCAACTTTGTTTTAACAAAGATTTTATCATGTCTTGTTATTTGATTGGACATTATTATAAAATTCGTTCAATAATACCAAATTTCAGTTATAGAATAGGATATATGACATTAAAATATATAATAGAAGATGTCTTAATACAAGCAGTTTTGGTATCACAGACGGAAGTTCCAAACCGGAAATTGCTAGTTGTCGAAAAATATTATATAAACCCTTTCTTAAAAGTACTTTAAATAATGCTTTAAGTAAAAGTGCTTTAAAATATTATAGTATTATCACTTTTATGACGGTAAATTTAATAATGACCACTTTATTAAAGTGTGTGAATTTAAAAGACAGAGTACAGATCATAAGTGCAATTTCAGTGGGACAACAGTTGTATAATTAAATCGGCTCTTTTGAAATATTTTAAAAGTTTTAAAATATTTTCGTATTATCTTCAGGAGCAAGTTTTAAATGCACACATAGAAAACCCATTGGTGCACAGCCGAGATCAAACATACGACTTCACAGATCGCACGCCCGAGCCATCGCTCTTAAAACATTAATACCGTAATAAACAATTTATTATTTAAGACATAAATTATATCACAGTACCAATTTGCAAACATGATATATGATCTAAACATACGATAGCGTCAGCAAAAAACCCGATACAAAACATCAAATTACGAGTTCGCTGATTCACCGAGACTCCGCCCAGCGAATCTAATTATTTTTAATTTACTACTCATAAACAATCTACAAAAGATTTCAGACATGTATTATTTAGAAAATTTTCGTGAGAGACTACTACATTTAAGTTGGATTTTTTTTGCAGTTTCAAATGCTGATAATTCGCGTTGCGGTTGACGCATTGAGATGAAACGAACAAAAGATACGCTTCAATATAGTATGACGTAATTTTAAGAGCAACATATAAGCAATGTTTGATGTTTTTAGAACCCGGGACAAACGGGCAAGCGGCTGACAACCTATTAAGGGAATCGATTATACTCTACATTAATTTAAATTGTATCATTCATTTATATATATTCTTTTAAATGTAGGTACATATTCTTTGTTCAATATTATATGTTAGCCAACAAACCACTATATATTATAGGTGCACAATTAATACATATTTATAGTTAGAAAATAAATAATCAAAATAAATAAACGTTACGAAAGTAACGTTTATTTATTTTGAAAGACAAAACTCTTACGCCCTTATAAAAACTAAATCAGTCTTATTTCACTCTTCTAAGGTTATCTCTCCTCTCTTTCTATCAAATTGTGTTTACACTGTGATGAAAAGACAGACGATTTTACTTAAAACAAAGAAATGATGTTGTTTTTACTTAAACCAATAATTAAGATTCATCACTTGACTTACCCCAGTAGATTTTATAAAGCGAATCCAACAATCCTTGCATCATTTTGACGAGCACACACTTACACACTCAATAAATATTTATCAAACACTGAACATCATTACTTCATTATTATGAACTATAATGCGAAGTGTTCATCTGACTAAAGCATGTAAGACCATTCAATTTAATTTCAACTTAATTTATAACTTGTTAATAAACGACAAGTGTCTAAAAATAATACAAAATATGTCTGTATTTTGTAACTCTTTTAGCCTGTAAATATATACACTCAGACCTTTTGTATTTGTTTAATAAATTGTGTAAAAGGACCTATATTACATCAGAGGCGTAGGCGATATTAATGCTCAAATAAATAGCATAACTTAGTCAAAAGCTTATACAAAATCAGTGAAAGGATTTCTTTAACAGCTAAATAGTATTCAATTATAAATACCGACTTCAAATAGAATTAAAAAAATTATTACACTAATTATTACACATTATTATATACACTTTTCTACCAATAAGTGAGATCTCGACTGTATACTACATAGAGTAAATAAGGTGTTCTCCAAGGTAGCATCTTGGTATGCAGATGTTTGTGATTGTTAACAGATGGATTCCACATGTTCAACACAGGTATAGCGGACATCAAGTAATCAATCAGAAAAACACGAATATAAACAAAAGTAAATCGAATCTCATAGATCAACAAACGAAGACGATATACTGTGGGTTCCGGTGATACACATTCGTGAACCAGTAAGTTTGGTTGCGTCACTCATACTGGATGTTTTTAATCAATAATAAAAGAAAAAACGTGATTTCTAATCGTTTCAAAACCGAAGTTTTTTGTTGACCCCGTACTGTCGTAAACAATTCGAAACGTCGTGCTACTAACGTAAAAAATGTATTGTCAAGTCCCATTTTGCGTTTGCGGAATATTACTTAATAAAATTTACATATTCATAGAGAAATTCATAGAAGGGAACTGAACCTTGGCGTAACAAACGCTAGAAATGTCTTTATAAACTGAAGGTGAACGAACCTTGAAACGAACAAGACGGTGGCCAAATTGAAGTAACGGTAAGAAGTTCGATCGTTATCATCAATCAGTTTTGCGTAACTATATATTATATACACGCTATCGGGAATGGGGCCTTACTACGTTGGTTTCCGGACATTCCCTTCAAGTTAATTCTTTAGTCGAGTCCTTCACTTATGAAATTTCGTGTTGTTATTGTAAAACGTCCTCCATTCCTCCTGTCTTTGGCAAGCCTTTGTACTAAGGCATGTAAAGAGCTGAACGTACCACTCTCTCAATGGCTTGGTATCTAGCACTTTCTTAAAATTGTTTTAGATTTTTAACTATAAAGACAAAAAGGACCTTGAAAATAATCAGTTGATTGTTTTTCTACAATCAAACCCAAAACCTTCCAGGCTTGGTATCTAGCACTTTCTTAAAATTGTTTTAGATTTTTAACTATAAAGACAAAAAGGACCTTGAAAATAATCAGTTGATTGTTTTTCTACAATCAAACCCAAAAACTTCCAGGCTTTTGATATTATGCGGCCAAATGAGGCCACGGAGACTTTGTCTATAAGCAATTACTTTACATAATGATCGTAAGGAATGCACTTCTCGTACAGTTAAAGAATGTATTGTGATAAAATCAGTGATACAAGCGACGATAAGGCTGCTACTTGAGGCTATTAATAATGGAATTACCATGAAGGAAGTTTTATAGCATTCGATGTTATACACAACAAAAGTTTATACTAAACATGAAACAGTTGAATTTTCTGAATACAGGATAGAAAAACACACAGTTTGTATATTTATTTTACCAACAATTCAATAATATAGAACAAATTCTACTACTAATAATAATATTCAAATACACGACAAGCAGAGTATAATAGTGATTTGCTATTCAGACACGCGGATGTCGAATAAATCTTTAAATTCTATTCATCGAAACGACAAAAGTTTTACTTGAATCATATTTTAATGCCAACATTGAGCGTGATCATTACGTTTTTAATTATGATTGATGGGATTCACTAACAAGGTCACATTTAAACAATATATTACACTACATAAATGTATTGTTGTAACGAATCATATTGTTCAAATCTAGCAGTTTTTTGAGCAAGTTAATTGTCGTACTAAATCCCAATTATTGTTACTTTGTCAAAGGCTTTAATCAATTTGTTTTACGGAAGACATTCCGAAACCATAGACTGTTACATACTTGACTGTCTCGATGTATTTATGGAGACGCGTTGAATGGTCCTTTTACTAAGGAACTAAAGTGAGATAAAATTAGATATCCTAATGCATTCATCCATCCGTCTCAATTCATCTGAATCACATAAAATTAAATACAAAGTCCACACGTCGTGGATTCAAAAAGAAATAACGTTCATCACAAGTTGAAAGAGTCGTGACATCGCATCGTTAATCACATCAGAAAATTTCACTGTCAGCCATTCCTCAGCAAATGAGAACCGAGAACCTTAGCCAGATGAACAACCACTCTACCAAAATTCTTAACAATTAACTTATAATTTTCCTCAAACACAAGCCTTAAGCACTTAAAGGTCACATTCACACCCGCGATTTTCGAAAGGTCGTTTTGACCTCAGCCGCGGTCGAGATAAGTTATCTTCATTCCCGAAGGGAACGTTTCGGGACGTGCGCCCGCGCCGTCCGCGGTCTGCCGCAACGTCGCGACCACTGGCCATTTGGGATTATTTATAAATTGAAACAGACAGGGGTCGTAGAAATTTGCACGACGCGTGCTATGCCAAAGCTAATCCACCAGGTCACACCGGAAGCAAGTGACGGCGTCTGCGTTTGAATCACTAGTCTCACATTTTTCCTCGTATAATTTTCTATAACAGTCACCATAATCTAGCAATTAGTCATTTTAATTGCTTTCCTTGCTTAACGAATAAGTATCGCAACATAGTGAGGAAATGCTGCCAGCGGGACTGCCGCAAGGACCAAACTTTTTCAATTTGTTATAATTTTCTTTAAATCAATTTTTAATTACTATTATTACTATGTAGGTTACGATTATTGTGAATACTGTACATTTGTATGTTGGATATAAATATTTACAGCTTCTTATTTATTTAAGACTAAGTACGAAACGAATATTATTGAAATAGAACCCAAAAAATTGGATTCGTGAATAATATATGGACCTTACAAGTTCATAAGTTTATAGGTAGGTCAATCATGTTC
Organism: Pieris macdunnoughi; assembly: GCA_905332375.1. Lineage (NCBI taxonomy): Eukaryota > Metazoa > Arthropoda > Insecta > Lepidoptera > Pieridae > Pieris > Pieris macdunnoughi. The sequence continues at coordinate 2,480,752 of CAJOBZ010000014.1, read as the reverse complement.
TTAGTATGTACTTAAGTTAATTCCACTATCAAACCAATTTTATATCGCAATCGATTGGGAAACGTAAACCCAAATGAAAAAAACACCTTCCATTAATTCCTATGAAGATATTTCATCACCCAACACATAAGGGCATCTGTCAATATTCTAACACCATTAAATTGACCAATTATGAAACCTACATAAGTAATTTGGCCCTGACAATGCTGCCCACGTTAACAGGTGTTCGGACCGTCGGACGAATGTTTGACACATGGGCGACGTGGGCGCAGAAACAAGCATTTTTAAATAACACATTTGCTAAATACATACTTATACTGTTGTTTATGATACGGCTGATTTTCGTATGTCAGAGAGCTACGAAGGAAGAGGAAAATGTATATTTAAATTATACTACGTTTTTTTTAAATCTATACCTAATTTATGTAACAATCTGTTTCTAACAAACGAGTCTCCAATATATATATTCGTCATGATCGTAGAACAATATCGGATTTGAAAAAACCGTAATTGAAAGCTAGAATATAGCGAAGATGAATGGATAAAATTCATTGCGAGCTGAATCTGGGACTCATTTGGCATCAACGCAGACGTCTCAATATCTCGCCGTGTGACGTCTAAAATTAAAGTAATGAGTCGTATCTGAGCTTAGTAATTACACCTGTATACCAGTATTACGTATTATTAATTGATATTTAATGCGTGTCCTGTAAATCTACTAAGACGCTTTCAGTTAAATGTTGACTTCAGTTTATTATTCTAATTGAAAATAACTAAGTTAATCCGTAGCTCAGTCGTTTACGAGACGGTATTTGTATTTAATTATTTTGTCATTTGTTTTTCCTAATTAATTTCTTATGTTAGGTTTTTGTTTCATGTGTTGCTATCTTGTCAATGGAGTCTGTTAGGACAAGTTAGACATCTTCGTGACGCTAATATTATTATTATTGCGTTTCATCCGTAAAAAATTTACCCTTATGCGCCTAAAAAAGTTTCACTTTAAAAATAAATGTTTTGGCAATCGGGCCTCAAGCAACCGTTAGCATACACTATGAAACCATATAGCACACCAAATTGCTATTTTATCTTACGCACATACCGACAGCTTCTAGAACCATTTAAATCATGATTGATATCGATAAGCTTTTTACAAAAATCCAATAAAATAGCAACCTCGGAAAATCCACACATAATTCACCAGTATTTCTAACCCAGAAACAAATTTCAACAAATTCTCGTAGCAACGTTTTGTTACATAAATTACGAGTCTGTATAACAATGACGTGACTGTTATATTTTACAGGAAATAAAAAAAGCTGCGTCATCAGCGGTATTCTCAAACATTTCGCACACATTTCATAAAATATAAATATCATGTTCTATTACAAAATACACACATCTTTCTAATTATTTTATTTTATGATTTATTATTGTTTTAATTATTAAATCATCGGACGTCGTGGAGAATGTGAAATTAAATCAACTCGTCGTTCCACAACAGCGTTCTTTTTAGGCACTTCGTCGTCGGATTTGAACAATATCGGGACCACGTGCACGGGATAAGTCGGGACCTTCAAAAAAATCGCATTCTTAGGGAATGTTCGGGTAACAATCCACTGTTTACTGACTTACTTGGCACTACTTTCCAGACGTTCTTGAAATCGTCTGTAAACTTTTATTTTAATTGGCAACTACACTATCTTTATAAGACGTAAACGTATGCCTTTAAATTAATATTTCCTTATATATTTTCCCTAAAACGTTATATTACACTTGTATGACTGATTTCGGCCCAAATTCTTCCTTTAGTTTATTCTTACGCAACAGCTGCGTCTGATTTATTGGTCATAAACCATCGTTCAAATCATCCATTGTATTTTAAGAAAGAATGTAAGATTTTAAATAATATTTCAGTTACAAAAATGTTACACGTGATTTCTGTTTATACAAGGAACGCACACGCAGGTGGGATTTCAATTTGTGTATTCTTGGCTTGTTGCTGCGGTGAATTAACGAGGATAAACATTTGATGGACTGTACTTGTTTGTTTGCTTAAAGTAAATGTATAAACTAAAGATTGATATAAACATCCTATTCTAGGTGAGAGTCAGGACAAAGATTCTATTTCCGTAATAGTTACAACATATAAATATTCCTATATTTAGATTTCATAATTTTACCGATAAAATAACGAGGTCCGCAAGAAGCCTCTTGAGTGCATTAAGAAATCCCTGTGTTTTTTGTTTATGGTGCAATGGTTATTGCTCACCCGGCTGGCTCTCAGTGCAGTGAATTCTTAATTATTAATTTAAAATATATTTTTTATATCTACATCAAAAAATATATTAACATTGAAGGCAGTTACCAAACACTTCTTTAATGTTACTGTATTTTCTACAAAATCTGGCAAAATGCCAGAGAACTTCAAAAGATCGGGACGTGAATTGAGCATATTATATCATTGTATTAGTCTGCGACGATTAAATACATAACTCTATCTTATTCGCCATTTCCTCTTCCAAATAAATGTATATTTACAAGGTGATTTGTGAATTTGCGTAGAGAAATACACACGTTGTCTATGACGAATATAATTAAATAATATCTATTCCTTTTTTCTTCAGTAAGTATTATTTGTTAACATATTTTATGACAAAGACACTTCGTATCGTAACGAGATTTTGACACCAAGACATTGGTTTATATAAGGCTTATATATTTACCTAACATATTTTCTATATTTTGGATCCTTTGTGCTGGTAAAACGGCAAAATTAAATAGTTTTACTCTCTGTAGTTCAGTGGTTAATGACTTCGTACATGGTTAATGTATAGGTACATAATATAAACCACGGAATTATATAACACACAGTAGGTACTTGTTCGATGTCAGTCGACTTTTGACTAAATATATTACTTTTTTTACTTACCTTTAAAAATGTCTGCACAGCCCCATTACTGGACTTCGAACACTTTCTCCGTATTATGATTTTTTCTTATCAGATATTAACGTATGACTTAAATAATTAGCATGCAGGCACTATCGCTTATCTTAATACCCTCATAAACCATAACAGAAAATACTTCTCTTATCGTTGCTGACAAAACAAAGTAGAAAATATGCATCGCATGGGATGCATTATTTCCTACATAGTTTTTATTGCTTAGTTGGTACATCAAAGTATCATTCCCTAGTAATGGTATATATTTAAAGTTTTTTTCCTTTAACTAGCGTCGTCTAAAAAATATCGCTTTTTAGCAAACACGCCCGACCGTTACAATAATTTATGTTACTTGTTTTGTATTGTAATGTAACGAAGTATTAATAAATAAATATATTTCTTATTATTTTAATTGTATGTAAGTGGTTAAGTACACATTTGCTAGACAAGATAGCTGTGACAATTAAACGAATGTTGACGGGAAAAATTTGAATCTTTAATGGCAGGTATAAATACAAAATAATTATAAATATTTATTATTTATTTACACTTCGTTACCTTATACAAAAACATACTTATAAAAAACAGGTCACATAAGTTATTAGGAAACGGGCGGCCTTATCGCTAACAAGCGATTTCTTCCAGGCAACCCTAGTATGGAACAATAAAAAAAGAAACAACAACAGCGGGTTAAGTACAAGAAGGGCATAAATAATTAACAAAAATTACTCAAAATACCTTAAATATTATAATTATAAGGGATTTTACACAGTTAGCATACTATCATATTCAGCCTTTGTTTCACGTTGGCGCAGATACAAATATGACGTTCTTTCCATATTTATTATCCATTACTAATTGCAAATAACATACACAAAAGAATTGATAACCTCTCCTTCAATTAAGACGGTAAAAAAACTACATTTAAATAAAATATAAGTATTACTAATATAAACACGTTGTAACCCTAATGCATTTTGCAATTCAGGGCAAATGCGAATAATACAGCTTCCTGCGTGATGTCATCTGCGGTGGGCTGTAACGACCTATTTTGGAAATTATATAACCACCTTTAATATATTTGTCCTTCCGTACCGTTTAGTATAAATTTACTTCCAAAGTAAAATAAATTTAATCAATGGCCTTAGACGGCAAATCAGCATTTTAAAGGGCTCAGTTGACATATATGGATTTCTCGACGGCGCGGCGCGGCGTGGTGAAGAGCCTTCTGTGATGCTATAAACATCAGCTAGTCGTCGTTGGTCCGGTTACGATTGAGGCCGCTACTATTTGGCAACTGCATTGAATCAAACTAAAAAGAGGATTTAAAACAACAACTAAACAATATCCAACTGTTCAGGGGATTTGAGAACATCCGATATGGTCTAGTGGCTAGGATACCTGGCTCTCACCCAGGAGGCTCGGGTTCGATTCCCGGTATCGGAATTCTTTTTTTGTGTCAATAATTTTTATTAAACAAAATAAACAAAAATAAATAGACATTTTTAATTATAACTAACTATTTTCGTTAAATAAAACTTACTATTTTAATGTCACGTAAAATACGATTAACTATGAAAGAGAAATAAGTTATTTAGATTCATGCAAATAGTTAGGTTATAAACAGTTCACTAGTCTCTACTTCGTATTGTCCTGGAAAGGACTTACAACTTTATTATGCAAAACCACTTTCTATGTTCATATATTATGTAGCAAAATCAAAAAGTAGTAAGGTTTTATCGTTTAACATGCTTTTGCCCTTATATTCCGAAACACATATCTACAAACATACTATTATTAATTCCCAACACACAAATATTCAGGTATTTACAATATAACCTAGTAATAATAATAATAAAAATACTTTTTACTCTGCACAAAGACACAATTTCATGTTATTATCTAACCTAACTTAGGGACTAATAAATTAAAACTAACCATTAGGTTAAATTATTACTAAAAATAATATTTAACATAAGAAAGTGTTCAAATGTTCTTGTAAACTATTTTTTATCCACTTACCACTGTTTAACACTTAAGACTATTTAATTAATAATTAATAAATAGAAAATTAAAACTAATTTAATAAGTTTGGTTCCTGTGGCAGTGAACCTTATACAAAGTGTTTCAAAAATCCATATTAATATAACAATATAAATTAATAATAATATAATAAATTGATTGATATAAAATGTTTTTGCAATTATAATAGAATTTCAAAATTATTGTGTGCGACCTATCCAGCTTTACATTTGTAATATAAATAGATTAAAGTTAAATATAAAAATAATAATTCACAATTTTAATCTTTATTAGTATTTAGTGTTTCGCTATGTTTTTATTATAATATTAAATGAGTTTAAAATAAATAGGTACTAAATTATTATAAATTAAAGAGTTTAATATAAATAGGTAATTAAATTATTACTTAATATAAAATGCAAAGATTGTTTAAAAAGTCTCAATACCTTTAATAACAATAATCAATACGTTGATTTACCATCATTCACCTTAAGACACGATACCCGTAATCTTCAGGAGACTACCGGTTACAGACAGAATAATAATTACTTGCTATTGAAAATATAATCAGAAACCCCATTGACCCATTATTCTTCAAAAATCAATGGAAAAAGCTACAAGTTTTTGTACCAATGATTCATGAACGATTCGCCGTTTGAACAGTGGCGTAACAATAGGGAGGCAGGGCTGGCAAAATGCCACGGGCCCATCGACCCAAGAGGGCCCCTGCCTAAGAGATATTATGTTCTATGGATGAATGTGAAGTCTCCAATACGCATTGGGCTAGCGTGAGGACTATAGACCATTCCCTCTCGCCGGAGGCCTATGGCCATTAGTGGGACATACAACGTGTAATTGAGTACGCTAAAAATCTCGAAGTTTAATAAAATTAAACTGAGTACAACTTGACGATTTTTACTGATACCCATCAAAAGAATTTGCCACGGGCCCCAGTTGGTATAGTTACGCAATACAAATGTAAATGTCAATTAATGCACTATAAAAAAAGCTGATAAAAAAAAACGCGTGCGTACACATGTCAGAAGTGAAACTTCATTGTAAATTAATTATTACTAAGGTAAGAGTCCCAATAGATGATCATGATCACTCCATGTATTTTTACATCTATATTCACACTGTTTACACTCTGTATCCGTGCTAATAATAATATGTATAAATAAATAAATCTGCGTTTACTGCACGTTCTACTGACGTTATATGTGACAGAATCGCTATCTAAAGTTCTAATATGTAACTACTAAACGAATACATCAACCAATAGCGTGTATTTTATCTCGATCTCCCTTACTCTCTCTCTCAATCTTTCTCACTATAGCTCTCTCCTACCTCTCGCTACATGGCACTGTGTGTGATGCGACGTTCGCTCTATCTTACACTCTCTCTATCTTTCTCACTTGCTTGCTCCCTACTCTAACTCCATGGCTTCATGCTACGTTCGCTCTTTCTCTCAATCGGTCTCAATCGCTCCCTCCCTATTCTTAGACAATAACGCTGCACATCTTCGTGACGCTAATATTATTATTATTGCGTTTCATCCGAAAAAAATTATCCTCATGCGCCTAAAGAAATTTCACTTTAAAAAACATGTTGAACCCAAAAATCAAAGCTTTAAGCCACAAGCAATGCTATGTAACACTCCTAAATTAGATAATGCAAAGTGCATTAAGCAAACCGCGGTTGTTTGTTGGGTTTATCTCACTGGGTCAGAGATAACAATTTACTACTTGACGATTTCTCAACATTTCCATGTCAACTGCCGCGAAACGTTCCTTATTTATTCAGATTTGTTAAAAACTAAAATTTATTTATTAAATGCGTGCGGGGAAGGACCACGCCCAACGCCAAACCTACTATGCCTATTTTTAGTTAATTGTTTAAACTATAAATTGAATCGGATAAGGTTATCGTAATGAAAAGGAATACAGTGTTCTTATACAAATTACACGCTAAGGAAGTAGCTAGTAATTAATAAATAACTCATTAGTACGAAACAGATAAAATAAAGATTAAAATTAATTAAACAAGTGCATTACGCACATATTGACAGTACAGAATTAATAATAACTCAATAAAACGTAAACCGTGTTATCGTTCTCTCTCTCTATGCAGAAACATTGCGTCTCTTTGCGCTTTCTACAAATGTACTATGGTAAGTGTTCTAGTGTGAACGTATCAATGCAAAATTTCATTAACATCACCTAAATGGCTGGAAGTCACCCACAGTCCGTTTCACAAGGCAGTTTCTTTTGCAAACTAGCGAACTGTGGAATCGACTCCCGGTGGAGGTCTTCCCTGAGAGATACAATCTCATTCAAAATTAGAGTGTAGGAACTCTTCCCTCAAAGGCCGGCAACGCACCTACTAAGAATGGGTGTCCATGGACTGCGATGACTGCCTTTTATGGGCTTCCCGTACGCTCGTTTTCCCCTCTATTATATTAATAAAAGATTTAAAAAGTGCATTCGTTTTATTAATGATATTAAAAATGTAATAAAACATGTACTTCACTCAATCTTTTGATTTCCAGCAATCGAGGTGTGTCATGCAATCAGCACCTACCTCTATTTGAATATTATGGATTATATTTTTCCTAGAACTCCGATATGCCTTAACCACTAAGCCATTGTGATGTGATAGTGGTACACGCTTTAATTGAGCATACTTTAGTGTTATAAAAACAGCTGTATGTTCAATTATCTCGTTTTTGTTCTTTACAAAACTTGGCCTTGAGTAAACTAGAGATATAATTAAATAACCATTATTTCGTATGTTTGACCTCTGTTGCACCACGCCTATATATTAACATTTTAATAGACCACGTATTATTTTGATAAGGTGTTTAACCACTAGTAGAGTTACAAGGTCTTACGATAATATAAATATGACGGTACGTGACTATGGGGCGACGTAGTAAGGGCTGTCGCAACATCTAAGTGGCGGTGGGCAGGCCAGAGGACAAGAACCCGCAGGCTCTTTGAATGGAGATATCGGCAAAACAAAAGACGGCTGCCCACCGACAACATCGTCAAGAAGGTAAGCTCCCAGTGGATGTAGAGAGGCTAGTGCAGGGCGTACTGGAAAATGGAGGAGGCCTATGTCCAAGAATGGAACAAAAAAACAGGATGATGATGATGAAGAAACAGGGGCATGGTGACAAAATAAAATAAAACAATTAAAAAGAACTAAAGATTCAACATTAAAGATTGTGGTGCTTCCAATTAATAATTATTACTGAGCAATGAACCTAAGATCACCGTTAAGCAGTGTGTTTACACGTCTATTTATCACCGCAAGTAAATTTTTGAGTATAAACTGTAAAACATGGCAAAACGTAACACGTTCGAAAACTTATATCAATCATGATAAAAACATTAAATCCCAGAAAATTTGTAATAACAAGTCATCAGTGTAGTAAAATCGATGTAAACAAATTCTTGGGAATTCATAAACAAAACAAATCTGTGAAAAGAAAAACCATGAGAAACAAAAACCAATTGGAATGAGAGTATGCAAATCGACAATACAATTGAAGAAAAACATCCGATTTCACTTACTACTTTCGACGGTAATGAACTCAAATTTTATAGAATACTCCTATAATACTAGATTAATAGCTTTCAAAGTAATCAGTTATTCTGTACTTGATAATGATAGATCTGCTTACTGATAATATCAACGGGTTTTTAACGCTTGTCTGTGTTACATGAAGCTTAAATACTGTAATAACTTGAGATTAAGACAATATATTTTGCATAATCAATTTCTTCATAATTATGTACTCTTATTAGAGTCATCATAGTTTATTTAAATAGCTAATTTAAAAATCGAATACCAGTGTCGGACTCTAATTTAAATAATGACATTTCGCTACAGATAAAACGATCACACTATACAATTATACATAATATTATAATTAGCTACCCATGATGTAATTTCATATATCATTTATTGCTCATTAAATTAATATTTATTTCCAACACACAAATATACAGTATTTATAATATTCTTAACCTACACAAATAAAATATTATTATGAATAATTTATTAGTGCTAGTTTGAAATCAATTGTCCTTTAATTTTTTGTTTATTTTTTTTTCTTTTCGTGTTTGTTGTGCTTGACACATTAAATATTGTATTTTATTTTTATTGTACCAATGTATCGTATTGGAAAGCTATAATTAAACAAATGTAAAATTAAATAACATCAATAAGTTAAATACCATAGCTATTAATACTAATCTAACTTTTGGTATTCAAGTATTTTCAATTTTCACTTATGCCATAAATAAAGCAATTTAATTCGCTACAACGATGTCACTCCATATGTTGAAAGGTCACACGTTAGTCACGGCGAGTCATTTCTCCCCTTTTAGGGAACAAAACCAAACACCATTTTAACTTAGACGTAACATAAAAAATATACATTCAACATACATTTGATTTCCTGATCTTTCTATGTATTTATTCTATGTATTTATATCTATAAACACTTGCTTGTCCGACTAATATGGACAAAAACGGTATGCCTTAGGCCTTAGACCATCGACAATTATATAAACACACTTCAAAAACATAGGTCCATATTCTAATTCGTATCTCAAGTCACAAGTCTAATATGCTAAACTTCTATTACAATTACATTTTCTTGACGTTCTAGAATATTGGCCATAGACTCATTAACACTCTAGAATGAAACTCAGACCAAATCAATATGGCTTTAAGATCTGTCAAACCATTTAATTTCTATGAATTACGACATAGTTGCAAATGCTGACGTGCCAGCGCCCGTACTCTGTAACTGTGATCGCTACCTGAAGTTATAGTGTAAGGGTTTTAATTGTATCATCAAATGGGAACCTTTTAATTCAAAGATACTTCCTGTGTAGTCCATATAAATATCCGGCCATAACAACGAAATAAAAATCGACAGAAGATATCTAAAGGTATTCTGTAAATTCCGACAACGCTTTCTAGCTTTGTGTCTAGTGTCATGTGCCGCTGTTTGTTTGTTCTTTAAAACTAATTAAATATGTCTACCCCACGTTTCGTAGTCTTAACGAATATTGAAGACACGCCGCCCACTATCAAGGAAAACGTTAAGCGGTTCATTGAAAGGCAGGATAGTGAAATAACACCCAATTGAGTCCGCTTCAATGCATTTCCTTTGGCACAGTTACATTGGGATTAAGTGCTAAGCGTGAGCCGGCTATTGTCATGACAATAAAGATCTATTGGAGGAAATAATCGTGATATGATATAGATTTATTCACACGTTATTAACAGCGTAATAATATAGTAACTATCAATATAATTACTAGAAGAAATATCTTCTTCTTCAGTCGTGTTTTTCATTACTGAAGGTGTTGGATTTGAACCAGCTGCCTACTGAAGTATTTCTTAGCATTTATTGTCTTTCAAGATAAGAGCGTACCAATTTTTAAAAGGCCGGCAATGCAATTGCGCGCGTTCTGGCAAATTCATCGGCTATATGTTCAATTTAACTTTCCTTTCGTAACACACTGAAGACGGGATGATATAAGTATATTAAAATGAAATGCTTTCCATTCAAAACTTCTATGAATCTCTCTCTTTTCAAAAAACGTAATTGATTTATTGAATACCTTAGCAGAAGCTGCCATTTTATCAAAACGACTTGACGAAGTTAAAGCCAAAATGGACAACTGTTCACCTACGTGCCTTCTATTCTACCTAAAGCTTTCCTTATCCATTAGGTAATACGATAATATATACTAATATTATAAAGAGGAAAGGTTTGATTTTTTGTTTGTTTGAAATGAATAGGCTCCGAAACTTCTGGACCGATTTCAAAAATTCTTTTACCGTTAGCACGTTCACGTTTAGCTACACTATTCCCGAGTGACATAGGCTATGTTTCATTTTCAAAAAAAATAGGGATGCTTACTAAAACTTGAATAATCTAACCCAAGGTGTAAAAAAATAAACAAAAAATTTCCTTCAATCGCGTGCGCTGCGAAAACTATTAATGATAGAACAAAATGATGTGTTACAATTTTTTAGGACACATCACTATCTATAAAAATTGTCGCGACAGCATGTCTCTATCTTTTATAGTTACGTCACAATAAGCGTCCTTTTATTAATTTTTTTTATATTAAAATACCACCGCAAGAAAAGGCTCTTTATTCTTACCTAGGTATTGATCCTTATCAAAATAATTACCAACGTTTTACATAAGCTACAATTTAATGGCATAACCACCAAAAAAGCATGGTGGATTGGTGTTCTCCTGCCTTTTCTCTTGAATAGTTTACTACTATGTAATATAACAAAAATCTTAGCCACAGCAACGCTTAGCCGAGTCTACTAGTCTTAATATAAAGTGCATTATTGAAATCTGTACAGTCTAGTCAATAGTCTAGATAAACCATAACATCAAAACAGACTTGTAAACGTTCCCTACAATACCGATACAATGTTTTCGTGTCAATAAAACAGTATGGGCTTTGTTCTGAGAAATTAGCGGGAGTACTTGAAACCATTGCTAAATTCGTATTTCCATAGAACGTTACCCCATTCTGTGTAAAGCAATCAGCGGAATTTGGTGTACTGATTTCATGTGATACTTCCGTGCTTTTGAAATTGGAACTAAAATATTTCCTACATAATTTGTATAGTTAAATATTTTTAGTCCTTTTGTTGAAGTCTAACATTAAGTTATGAAATTATATATGCCGAAATAGTAGCCGTATGCCGAAATAATATGTAGATTAATTAGATTAATAGAAAAAGAGCAGTGTGGCTTCAGCCTGAGAGTCTCATCCCTGAGGTCGTAGGTTCGATCCCTGGCGCACCAATGGACTTTCAATGTGCGCATTTAACATTCGCTCGAAAGGTGAAGGAATACATTTCAATGAGGGATTTTTCTGACAGCTATTAAAAAAAAGATAGTTCGATGAGCTACGATGAGATGGCGCTTGATCGCAAGGGTTTACCTTTTTTTCTTATTGCTTGCCACAGATAAAAACTTGGTGGTTACGCGAATGTTCTGTTCTAATATGTACTCTTCGATGTTCAATGGTAGGGAAATGGTGCGTACCAATTTTTTTACATGTTTTAACAATACAAGGATGATGAAACGTTTTTTCTATGATTTTAGCACCCAAAGACCAATCACAATCAAATGCAAGAGCCAAAAGAAAAGAGGAAAGACCACAGAATAAACTGGCAAGTCCCATTAAAAAAACAAAAACCTTTATTTGAAAATGCCTAATTAGGAACTACTTTTCTTAGCTGTCAGAAAAATCCCTCATTGCAAATGCATAAAATAAGTATTAATAATAGTGTTTTTAAATGTCAGAATATAGCGTCATATCATTAGATCATAATTGAAATTAGAACCCTACACTATTACGTAACTGTATTCGAAACGACAAAACCCTTTATTACTTGCCTTTAAGTAAGCCTTAAATTCTTTACTATCTCAACATGTCGAATTAATTTATTCAACCAGTTTTTACAGTTGATACTGGTCCGTTGTGCCCCTGGCCCATTTAATGGCGTCTCATTATTTTTCGATCGTTTTAATCGGTTAACGTTTTAAGAATTATTAACGTCAAAATGACTTCATTTTGACTTAATGCAAGTAATTATGTGAATTTCTGGTTGGGTCACGCTCTCAAAATGTCAAAAGGGGGTCATCAAGCGGAAGTCGGGAATTTATTGAACAGATTTAATTTAAAAATTCAGAAACATTCAATGTGACTCACAGCTTGAGACATTTGGTTAAATGCTCGTTATGAATATATTTTATTATGAGAATACAGAAAAGGAATTAAAGTAACTCAGGACAAACTGTTACCAGATAATGTTCGGGATTTTGTCGCCAAGAAGCCATTATAAAAATATATAACTCAAGCTCAAAATAACTTTATTCATATAGGTGTTAAATTAATTCTAAATTTACATTTACTACCAGTTCGCAAGTCAAGGACGTAGAAGAACTGGCAAGAACTATCCGCCACTCTTTTGAATCGCTAATTTTTGAGTCATACAAATTGTTTGAACTGACGCAAATCAACCTCAAGCATAAGAATAATTTAAATATTCGTCAAATTTATAAAAAGCTTTATTGATTAATATAAATATATATATATATAGAATTTCGAAAGTTTGACTTTGAATTCACTATTCAAAACGATGGAACTGTCATAAACATGGAACAAAAGCAAGCTATAGCAACTATACTAAGTTATATATATAACCATATAAAACAACATTCACAGCTACAGTTCAAGTAATGTCATGTCACGTCATACAATCTCATTTAACCTTAAAGTTTCTTGGATATTGGGTAGTCAAAAAATTGATACCGAAAACCGCGCAACCACCACAAAACCTTGATATCGATCCAACCACATATCCTACCAGTATTATATTCGTGCGTAATTCAACCCGACACAACCTAATAAAATCTTTAGGAAACTCCATTTGAAAATGACTGTGCTAATTGTGTTTGTATAACTTATTAGTAACCCAATACACTAATTTTCTTATCGGGTTGCAAACAGACTTACGGGACGCCCATAAAGGGGGATGACATCACGTCCTATGAACACCTATTTTAGCCGAGTCTAGCCTTGGCGGGAGGAGTATGTTCTCTTTTTAAACAATTGCAGGATGTACCCAGGGAATACTACCACCAAGAGTCCATTCCTAAGTTCACTACTATATGTCCAGGTATCTCTTAGGTTGAGTCTCGAGCCGTGTTGGCCAAGTGGCTTCAGCGTGCGACTCTTATCTCTGAGGTCGTAGGTTCGATCCCCGGCTGTGCACCAATGGACTTTCTGTCGATGTGCGCATTTAACATTCGCTCGAACGGTGAAGGAAAACATCGTGAGGAAACCGGCTTGCCGTAGACCCAAAAAAGTCGACGGCGTGTGTCAGGCACAGGATCACGGATTTGCCGATTAGATTAACAAATGATCATGAAACAGATACAGAAATCTGAGGCCCAGACCTAAAAAAGTTGTAGCGCCACTGATTTTTTTATCTAAGGGGGGCTATTATCTGCTCCATTGATAACATTATTCGTATGACCTTTCCTGTCTCAAATACTTTTTATTGTTCCTTAAGGGAAAATTATATATTTTCCTAGTTAAGGAAATACTAAAATTACAGGTACATAATTCAATACAAGCTGTCTATTCAATGCAATGAATTTAGTCTGATTCTCAGCATTTCACGAAATGATACGATTTGTTATTAAAAAAGATAAAAAAAATTAATATTTTTTTATAAAGTTGGAAATACAATAAATAAAGGCTTAGTAAAAACAGTTGCACAAACGAAATCGGAATACATATCAGTGTATCTAATCTCTGGTAATCTGTTGTGATCTTGTGGTCGAGTGCGTAGGCGCGTGTTGCATTATGATTTGAAATCGAAAGTGACAACAGTGCATAGAAAGTTTAGAGAAAATGTTTCTTTTGACCACAAAAATTTAACCTTCTACGAGTACCGATTCGGACCAATACACACATTTTAAGAAATTGTTACATCCATATTTATTCTCAACTAGACCGTATATTTTTATCAATGTGTTCGCTTTGTCGTTTATAAACCGATTTTTATGATTCTCTTTTCGTTGGGAAGAAGATGTGGTACTAGGATCTGATACCGGCAAAACACAGAAATCGAGTAGAACTGCGAAAATCTGTTCAAAATCAAAAAATTGTCGATCCTTTAAAAGCCGTTTTTTTGTTAAGAACTATACTTAATCATATTTATTTGTTTTATACATTAAAGTGCACTTACTGGTTTCATTCATTACATATTTTCTCTGAAAATAATTCAATATTTATTGTTAAGAGTTCGCACGATTGACACAGAATGCGTCCACACCATTTATGGTGTTAAAAATTAATATTTCATAGAGTGAAAGTGATTTCAACGTCCAATGATTTACGAACGCACGCATTTTAAGACCACAGTGGACGACTACTTTATTGCACACATATTTTGTAATGCATGATATAACCTATACCTGTGCTGTACTTTTGAAGGCTATATTATAGATGCTATATATATTTAAGGCTGTATAAAGAAATAAAAGATAAAATAAAGAATACTTAATTAAAAAGAAAACTAAGGTAGCAGATGTTACAATAGAAATAAACTTAAGTGGAAATTGGCGGGCATATGGCGAGAGGAACGGAAAAGTGGAGCAAGAAAATACGAAACTGGTGCCCAAGGTACAATAAACGCAAAAGAGACAATTTGAAGGTGGGTAGACCAAATTAAGGAAACAGGAGATGGTAAATGGCAAAGAGTGCATGCAGGTATGGCGGGATTTGGCAAAAAGATACCTTTAAAGAAAGAGATAGAAATATAAATGTGTTTTAATGTAAAAGTATCTGTAATAAA
This sequence comes from Pieris macdunnoughi, assembly GCA_905332375.1. NCBI lineage: Eukaryota > Metazoa > Arthropoda > Insecta > Lepidoptera > Pieridae > Pieris > Pieris macdunnoughi. The sequence continues at coordinate 2,465,364 of CAJOBZ010000014.1, read as the reverse complement.
AGGCTTTTACTAAATTATATACTGACTAAGACTGAACGATATGTTTGTTTAGTTGAATATGCTTATCTTAGGAATTCCTCGTTCAGATTTAAACTCGTAAGGATAGATAAAGCCTTCCTCTAACAAGACTTTACTCATTTGTCAGAATAAGGATAATCAATATTAGTATATTTAAATAAAGCCACATCAAGTTGACAGAAAGTTGATATTGGCAAAAGGAAACATGCCCGCCGAAAAGAGACCTGGCAACGAAGCATTGCAGGGGTACGGGAAGCTACAACGACGTGGAGTGAAAAAAAAGGGGGGGGGAGACCAGGGGGGGGGGTTTTTTTTACACTTGGGGAAAAAAAAATTCCGCCAATGTCACGTTCTAAGTCTTCACACAGGAGGAGATTTGAAATTTGAAGATGAAAAGAGCTGCCAAAACAGACCAATGGCACACACAGCATCTGGTTTTATACAAGGATGTTACTACCTCAGATCATCTGAACGACATAGAACTTTAAGTCAAGTCAAGTTGACAGAAAACTATTAAGGATTAGGCAATTGAATTGTTACCATAGCAACGATCTATTACCGCAAATGATATTTGCAATATTCAAGTTTTTAAAGAGACTGATTGTTTGTTGTTTTTCTGTATATCTTATTTCGTGTATATACCCATGCAACTATTTCCTTCCTTATAACCTTCCTCCTATCCGTATTAATCAATGTTCGTACTTTTTAAGTACTTAGGTAACCTAAATGACCTAATAATTGACGCATCGCGCATGCCCTATCACATTTGTAATATGACTCGTGTCAGCTGATGCTCAGATGAAATAATCAATAACGAAACTATACACTGAATCATAATAATAAAAATCATTTTTTTTTCATCTAATAATAATAATATATATACTCCACCGTGGCACGGCTAAAGCACATGGCGTATAATCCGTACTTCCGCGATTCGATTCACGGCAAAACAATAATAGTTTTGAATCGGTAGGGACATGCGGCTGTTCAAGTATTTAGAAATAATCTAACCCTTTCTGCGTGAGCGGACTTCCTACAATAAGTAATAAAAGATTTAAACAATTCAAAAACGAAAATTGCCTTACGAATATTGACACGGTACTATCTTATGAATGAGCTCCTTCGTTTAATGACAGTTGGTTTTGTGACGTCAATTCAAATCTAATATACAACGATATAATAATGATAATTAGAAAATAAGCAACACAACGTGGGTCGAGCTGTGAGATGAAACTGACTTTGAAAAAATCATTACTTGAATTATAAGGTAAATAAAGAGATTATAAGCCAAAGGAATACAGAATAAGTAGAAATAGTACTAAATTGGACTACAATTCCACAACTTAAATATTGAAACGCGATAACTCGGCAGGCGGAACTATCGAGCCGACATTTGTAAAACAACTTTCCTGGAACTAAGTATTATTACGTTATTTCTAAGTTTTGCACGTGTACAATATATATTTCTATAACAATTTACTTCTTTTAGTACAAGCCATTCAACTGAATGCTAACATCGAGGCAGCATGAACATATGCGTTTGATATTTTTAAGGCACGCTGACATCTCAAACTCAAACTAACTTTATACATATAGGTAAACAAGTACACTTAAGTCAACATTAAAGATGTTAAATTGATTCTAAATTTACATTAATTACAAGTTCGCAAGTCAAGGGCGTAGAGCGGGCAAGATGAACTGGCAAGAAACTTTCCGCCACTATTTTTAATCGCTAAGTTTCGAGTCATACAATAGACATACAGAGTTTGAACTGGATCTTAATCCCAAGGATTAGGATCATTTAAATATTCGTAAAATTTGCTTGGGAGTTTGGTTTAAAAACGAATACAATTTCCATATATGGAGTGGTTTATCTTCTGGAGCCTGGTTGGTCGTACGCTTAAATTAGTTCAGTTTCGAGTATTATACTGGTGAAAGTCACCATTTCTTTTAAAATCATTTATATTTTTTGTACATACAACAAGGCTTCAAGAATATATTGACCAGATAGTGTCATAATATTGAATTCCTTAAACTGTCTACCACGAAGAAACAATAACTGTTTTGCTGGCTATCGAACCCATCTTCCAGTTAAAGCTCTTTATAACATTACTGCCTATGCGTTTCTATTGACCTGCGTCACCTTCAGCAAATTAGATGAATATTTTTTTTCCACTTACTAAACCTAGAAAAAATCTGCACGAATAAACATGAAATTCGTTCCATAACATTATCTTCATACTGGATGATGTATTTATGCTTTTAAATAGGTCATGATTGGTCATCGTGAGACCTTGCTTCGATAATGCAACACGTCATCTTCAACCATCTGTATCACTGCAGTCGATAATTAAGCTTCAGTTCATGTTATATGCAATTTCCCTACGAAGATTGCATATTGTTAACTGATTTTTTTATAGAACATAACCGCCGCCGCCCATGGACACTCTCAATGCCAGAGGACTCGCGAGTGCGTTGCCAGCCTTTTAAGAATTGGTACGCTCTTTTCTTGATGGCCCCTTAGTCGAATTGGGGGTGGAATTTCGTATGAAACGTCCGATGATGAAACTCAGCTGCAGGTATTAATCCGAACAACTCCTCTGAACAGTCTCCATGGTAAATGCGGTAGAAGATGTAGAGTGACCCCACATCTCTACGCAACGCCAAGGGATCAAGCCGCTCGGAAAGGGATTGGTCGTCCACCAAGAAGATTCGAACCGCTCTTCGCTGAATACGGTCAAGTGGAAGGAGCTGGTACTGGGGAGCTCCCGCCCAGAGGTGAGAACAGTACTCCATATGGGGCCGAATTTGCGCGTTATACAGTTGCAAGCGGTGGCCCGGAGGAAAAAAATTTGTTTATTACACGCAATGTGTACATATACAAGTAACTAAATACCAACTCAACATTTTGTCCCTTATTAAAACATGACAAAACATTACACTAATAGCTTCCGACGCATCATGTCTCAACTGTCGAAGAACCTCAACCCAAGATGCGGAAAAGACGACCGTTATTCATTTGACATTCGTTTATCGGCAGCATCATGTATTAGATTTGTTTTTAATGTTACGGTGACTGAATGTTTTTTTTTTAGTTTGGCAATCTTATTACCATTATCTTTGGTTATAGTAGGTAATCGAGACTACACAAATAAGAATGGAGAGAAGTCATCAAGCAAAAGGACGAAATAAGAAATACTGATATCGGAATAACAACAAAGATCACTGATGCACTAACTTTCTCCCGCCAAACAAATTTACATTTTGTAGGACGACAGGACACAAAGACTTGTAAAATGTTGGGGCCACGAGGGACAAGATGGCAAGCCTTGTGCCAGATGGGGAGACGAAATTGCGATGACGGCGGGGGAAAGGTGGCTGGGAATAGCAAAATTTAAAATTGTAGAATGCCTTGGAGGAGGTTTTTACCCCCTCATAGGCACCCCCATATTTGTAGGGACCCCCTACAAATATAAATATATTTTTATTACTGACTGTTAATGTCTTGCGCATATATGTATTTGTATTTTTATGGAATAAAATAAAGCCATATTATTATTATTATCGTATGAACATTTAAACAAAACTTTTTAATGTATGCCCGAACGAACTCGAACTCGGACGAACGTAAACAGAAATTATGTTAAATTGATTCTAAATTTACATTTGCTACCAGTTCGCAAGTCAGGGGTGTAGAGAGGGAAAGAAGAACTGGCAAGTAACTTACCACCATTCTTTTTAATCTAATCTTATCTCTATTTAACTCTTGTTTATAAGGAATTTAAAATTTCCTAAATAAAACTCCTTAGTTATTTGGTGTTTTCTATATTTTTAGTTTATTAATAATGAGATAATTAAAAAGATATTCTTCAATACAAATTGACCGCCAGCTATTAAAATTAACCGTAAATAGAGTCGATAACACTGTCCTTATGAATATTAATCAACGACGCGGCCTAAATTATATCTATTGAGAATATTCACGGAGAGCGTGCCTGACAGACGTCAACTTGGATCAATTCAGGATTGCTTTGACCGACTTAACGATATTTCATTGAAAATGTTAGACAGTATGAATATATTTTCATTTAAATGAAGCCGCTGTTTCAAATAATAATAATCTTTATTAATTTTTTCTCACAAAAACTAAGTAGGTACATAAACACGTGACAGTTATATACTATTATAAATAAATAATTGTCTTTCTTCTATTTAGGGAAAATGTTAGTTTGTGTGAGACTGATGCCTACTAAAGGTAAGAACCTGTGTTACAGGTCATCAGGCTTCCACCACTTCTGATCGACAGAAGGTTTTAAAAAGTAGAGAAAAATTTACTGAGAATAAATAATCATTATTACATAGGCTGCAACGTTAACAAAAAAATTATTTATAAGGCAAAGGTTCTATTTTATTGTGGAAATTTAAAATTATTTTTGAAGAAAGGTTTTTTTATTACTTCAATTACTTATATATATATATAATACATAAAATATCAATCTACAACTGCTACCACTCAATATAATACGGATTCCCAAAAGAACTTTCTACCAAACCGAGTAGTAGAAATAGCTTGCGGAATGTGTAATTTGTGTACTATGTACTCTTTTAAAACAAGTTGCATAATTTCTCCAAATCCGCAGACACGGGACATAATAACTATGTCACCAAACAAACGGCTCATTGGTCTAGTGGTTAGTACCCTGATGCGGTCCATGGGTCCCGGGTTCGTCCCCGGCTGAGACGAACATCGATGTGATGAGCATTTGGTGTTGTGCTTAGGTTTGGGTGTTTAAATATGTATTTATATGTCTATCTAAAATATGTATGTATATCCGTTGCCTAGTACCCATAACACAAGCTTCACCAGCTTAGCATGGGACTAGGTCAATTGGTGTGAATTGTCCAATCAAAAAAAAAAAAACAAACCTTGGTTTTCGTTGCTTGGTAAGTGCATTGACCAATGCACCGTACCCCAGCACAGTGGTTTAATTAATCGACCAATAAATCATATAGGTGTCGTCGCAACTTCTAAGCGTAATTAATATAAATTGTTTCGATGGCGCCCAAGTGAAATCTTGTGACAATTATGTATACAAGTATTTTTATTATTACAAACGTGCAGGAGACTCTCCTGATATTACGTTATACGCCGCCAATGAACACTAAGACAAGCAAGTGCGTTGCCGGCCTTTTAAAAATTGGTACGCTCATTTCTTGAAAGTCCCTAAGTCAAAATGGTACGGTGATACTTTATACGGGTCTTCCCAAACTACGGATATTCAAAGACCGAAATTCACGTCTTTGTAGGTACATGTTTTTGTAGGCGTAAAAACTAAATCGATATCATCAAAAACTGGCTTTCCACAGAATAGGCTCTGATTCATCGGTTAAAAGCTATCAATTTACTGGTTTATGTTACAAAAAACACAAAAGGTTTCTTGCAATTGCGGACATGCAACACACTATGGCTGTATAAAGGTTTCATTTGACGGTATTACTTACATTTTGCGATAAATTGTCAAAATATATTGTTAAACATACTTTGACTCGTATGTTATATATGTGCCTTAGTGAAGAGCTTAGGAGGTTTTCTGCAGTGTAGGCCTAGTGGCTTAATCATGCGACTCTCATCCCTGAGGTCGTAGGTTCGATCTCCATCCCAATGGACATTCTTTCTATGTGCGAATTTAACATTCGCTTGAACGGTGAAGGACACATCGTGAGCAAACCGGCTTGCCTTAGACTCAAAAACTTGACGGCGTGTGTCAGGCACAGGAGACTCATCACCTAATACAAAAATTAGAGGCCCAGACCTAAAAAGGGGTTTAGCACCACTGCTTTTTGTCTGGAGTGAGAAAATTCTTACATTATATTTTTCGACTTCCGATGAAAGCGGTTACACTGTTTCTCATACGATATTCAACAAGCTTTTAATTTCTCAACTATAATAAAAAGTCAAGATACAATCGTAACCACCATCAATACACACATGGAAAAATACGCCATTATTATGTAGTAAACAAGACCACAACACCTGACTCATCCAGAAAGCTGGCGACAGGGGATCTAATAAAGGCTTGTTATGCTAAATTTTACTGGTGCGTTGCATTACGGTCCTGGTAATTAAAGGTCGGCGACCGTTGCAATTCTCATAATCACTTGCAACATAATTTTAGCACCTGCGGTCTTATAAATACATTTTACGCTTTGGACGATATCGCTTCTTAATACTAATACTAATAATAATATTTTTACACGCTAATTGCAACGGTTTAATTGACTGTCCTGACTTATTGTCGCTTTTACTATTTCACACCCTATCTTCATACAAGGCAAACCCAACTATTTAAAATTCCTCGGTCTAATACAAACTATTTACGTAACTCAGTCATGTATCGTATACCTTCAGATTATAACACAAATTACCAGCAAATAGATATATTTAATTTAACTAAAAAAAAATGTTTAAAAAATAATTTAAAAAAACTTAAATAATTTAAAAATTCTTCCTTTATATTAAATATATATTATAATGAACAATGAATCTTAGAACTTAGAATTTATTATAAATACATATATTCTTTGTATATTTGTTGTATTTGTATAAATGTGTATTCCGTTTTTGGCTATTGTGTAGAGTGTAATTGTTTGAATATTGTTTAATAAGTAGCTGTAGGAATACCTTTGAGCAAATAAATATATATGATACATAATGGGTTGGAGCAGTGTTGGCCCAGTGGCATCAGCGTGCGACTGAGGTAGTAGGTACGAGCCCCGGCTGTGCACCAAAGGAATTTATTTCTTTGTGCGTATTTAACATTCGTTGGAACAGTGAAGAAAACATCGTGAGGAAACCGGCATGCGTTAGACTCGAAACGACGTCGTGTGTCACACAGGAGACTGATCAGATTGAAAAAGGTTGTAGTGCCACTGATTATTTTTTTATACATAATGGGTTACATACAATATTACCATGCCATCACATATTGCATTCATGGAGACTGCAATTATTTCAAGCTGAAATTGTCCGAAAATCAGTCGTCAGAAAAAGACATATTAAAAATTTGCGTATAATAGCAGCGTTTATTCTAATTTTAAGACAAGGTTAAATTGTTTTTTGTGGACAAACATATTTCCAACGAACGATTTTTTTTTAATTTAAGTTGATTTAGTATTGTTAACCTATTACATTCAAATCTATTACATACTTTACGCCTCCTAGTACAGGGCGTATATGTATAAGGGCAAAAGAACTTATGCTTACCAGTCGTAGTAGACACTAGACAGTCCTATGCCTGACTAAATATTTTAGTGAATCGCAATACGCACGTGATTATTTTATTGCCCATTTACACATTTCTTTAGACTCACTTCACTACCATATTAAAAGTACCTCCGGAAACAAAGTGCTCATTACGGCATTCGGAATTCTATACGCGAATAAAGATTCTCCTACATTCCCCATAACTCTCGATAAATGCATCGGCATTCAAGTGCCAGAGTATTGTCCAAAACGAGTCCGCCCGTTTTTGTTTGAGACGCTATGGCGCGTCCTAACGATCTTCGAACCAGTTGTATATTTTTTATCGCGTCACGCCAAAACTAGGTTCTACATTTAAAGGAATAGTCTTTGATTTGTCTTTGGAAAATCACTGTTATAATATAATATATACACATATTTTCTGTTCCTTTAATAGTTTTACTATAGAAAATATGTATAAGTAAGCAATCCTAGGTCTTCCGGATTATACACTAAGTATTTGTGTGTTAAACATTGATCATAAGCAGTTCCAGTACATATTTTAACCGAACATGAGTTTGTAGATTTTTCTAGATTTTAACTTTTGAGATCGATTTCTTGAACTCGTGATTTAATCCACTCTTATGGGGTTTAAGTAGTATATATAAGTATATGTCTTCTTTTTATAGTCAACATTTTGGGTTAGAGTACTCCTCACAAAACCTCAAGGTTCTGACTAAAAAAAAAAAAAAAAATTTTGACTGTATTTCGTATTATATTCAAAGAACCGTGTCAACGGCTAAAAACTTAAAAACCCATATATATATATATATGTCATAGGTTCCCTCACTATCAAATACGAAATTAAATGCTCTATTAGTTAATAAAACAAGCATATTTAAGGTGAGCTTATTTAAATTTTTATTAAATGATTTAAGTAAACGTTAACTCTTTATGGACGACTTTCGTACTCTGAAGTGACCGAGTTTTTATACCAATAATATTTCTCACGATTCCTACTTTACTGTAGCATAATCCGATGTTCCGGTCATTATAACAATCAAACAATTACCTGCTTTCACTTAATTGACATTATCAGAGTAATTGGTATGAAACAAGAAACGGATCACTGATCGCCGAGAGCGAAAATTATCTACATTATATTACCAAAGGTGGTTCAAAGAAAAAAGGGAGCACGCAAAACTTTCACCTTCTTGGTAACACTATTGGGGTCATCGGTCTCCTATTACAATCAGACTATAGCTACATTAGCCTATGTTTATTATAGCTTCTCTAACTTAAGTGACGCAAAGCGCGGCAAATTCGTAGATCCAGACTCCAGAGTTCTCTCACGGTGCAACTCAAAAGTAATTAATCAACATTTAATACAACAAATACTAACAATAATTACTTACTTTGCCCACCTTTTTAGTACATACCAACAAGGAACATTTTGCTGAATGAAAACATTTTAGGTTTTTCTGTGAAATTTTCTCTATGTATAAACCTCAGAGTTCAAAGTGTAAGTCTTTAATTAATACACAAATAATAGGGGTATTTTTTTATTTATTTTTAAATTTTATAAGCTGTATCATATAAACAAAACATTTTTCCTAAAAAAAAATTAGGAGTGGACTATCCTTAACATTTAGGGGGATGAAAAATGAATGTCCGATTCGCAGACCTATCCCGATATGCACACAAAATTTCACTAAAATCGGTCGAGCCCTTTCGGAGGAATTTAATTACAAACACAGTGACACGAGAATTTTATATTTATTAGATCTTATTTTAGTTAAAATTATAGTATGTTTTAAATCCTGGTTTTGATTTGAGAATTAATTTGTATGAAATCGTTACGCACTACTTGTCATCAAAACTAATTTTTACGTCATGCATGTTGAAATGTGACGTTGTTTATAATGGAAGTATTATCTTACCGTTTGAAACAATATGTTAGGTATTAAATCATTGGAATTCCTTATTCCTCATTCGATTGGAATTCACGTGTGTAAACAGCTCATATAATGTAACTTAATAACTCACAGCTTTTTAACATTAATTCAAATACGATTTTTTTATTAAGTATGCGCTATGTCTGTCGACATTCGGCATATTGTTGGGTTTTTTATAGGAATCTAAGATACATATGACGAACACAGTTAACGTAAATTAATCAATAAATCTTTGTTATAAAATGACGATTATTTAAATGATCCTAATCGTTTGGATTGATTTTCTCCAGTTCGAATACTTATGGCTGCTCTGCCTTACAAACAATTTGTATGACTCAAAACTAGGCGATTAAAAATAGTGGCGGAGAGTTTCTTGCCCGCTCTATACCATGACTTGCGAACTGGTAGTAAATGTAAATTTAGAATCAATTTAACATATTTTTTATTGATGTTCATAAGTGTACTTATATATATATGAATAAAGTAATTTTCCTTACAATATTATTATTATTTTTCTGTATTACAGAATATAACACATGCAATTTACCATTCAAGAAAATTGCTTACATTCAGCCTTAGTACAATTTACGAGTCGTATAAATCCCAGCACGTAATATGGACACATTTGGACTTCAAAGTTCGGCGCATCTATTATTTTCCTTATCTATAACGTAATCAAGCGGTACTGAGACACTCTATTATTTTAGAATAATAACTTGCTAGATGCTAGAATTAAAATAGAGAAGAACAAAAGAGCAAAGAATGGGAAATGGAAAAAAATTAAAAAGAAAATTTTATATATTTTTTAGATTATTGTTATTTTGTGTGTTTATGTGTATGTGTTTTTGTTTATAATAAATGATATGTCTGTCTGTCTGTCAGTAATATCTTATTATTTCTTAGTAAAACGATTTTCAGCAGTGTTATCAACGATAAAAAACTTACAATTATCACGATTTAACTTTTATCCCAGTCAGACTGGTTAAGACGGAAATTCTAAGAGATTTCTTAATGAACAGCATCCTTACCTGTCGTGCAACTCGACAGGCTTACTTCTTTGGGCAACTTAGCCATTTAGAAATACATAAGCATTTTAATTATGACTATGATTCAAATAGGTAATGGAACTTGTTGAATACTAGTTAATGATATAAACTGCAATTCATATATTAAAGATATAAATTTAATAAAACTTAGTTCGCATACCGCTGAGAAAACTTTTCCTATTAATACGTACCGATCAATTACAATGTACATTAACAACAGCGCCAAAGCTATTCCTCTTAATAACATTTCAATAACAACAGTTTATTAAACAATTTTTCAACAGTCAGAATCTCTCAAACATCGACCTGTTATACCTTTTCAGACTCTCTCTCTCTCTCTTCAGTAGGTAGCTCATGTGACATGTCTAAGTATTGTGGTCCGCAAGGAAACATCTGGAGCGGAATCTGTTTCAACCAGTTTCTGTCCAGCGCATATATTATAACTGAAACTCATCTCATATATTATACACTATAATATATGAGATGAGTCTTGGTCCAACTGGTTGGTGAACGGCCACGTGATCTACTGCCTTCAGTCTTACCAACGTTTTAAAACTAATTAACAGAATTGTGGATTGCCCGGAAACGTTAGAACTTATATTCAAGTTCCTCGGATCAGGAGTCGTTTGTTCAATCGAAGATGTTTTCACATCCCTCATCAGCGAACAAACGTTGGCAGACACTCTCCAATTTTTTCGCTACAATAATGACATTTCACAGAGATTTGACGTGTTTCATGGTTCTCTGGCTTCGGCTAAGAATATCATTAGTACACAGTACAGATAATTCAATACTTAATTCAAATAGTTTGAATGTACTTGTATTATCACTGTTTTTTATACTTGATATCGCTAGTCGTGTCCGCATGTAGGGACGGCAACATTTTGATGTTTTCGTATGTATCATTGTATCATGTGTGTCCTACTTTTCTGGTCCAAATAAAAAACAGTTCCTCTTATAAAACAAACATAGGTTTATGAAGTGAATTTATGAAATATTAGTATTTTATATTTTATGCAAAATTTATTGAAATCTCAAATGACGAATTGTAAATTAAAATGCCACGTGTTTTTATTATTGAAGAAATAAATTAAAAAATTAAATATATAATTTGTATTAATATTCGACACTTTTAATATTTTAATTACAATTAAATTCCTAACATATCTTCCTTTTCCCCTCCTTCTAAGACTCGGAAATCTAAAGTTTTAGATTTGTATCAATATGCAGAGTTAAAAATTAGTTTGCCAAAGACGTTTCACTTATGACATGTGTACTTTGTACGTACGCACTTTTTTATCAACTTTAGCTAGGTCAGTAGTTTAACTACTATCAGAGCGCATCAGAAATGTCACTAAGAAAGTCAATTAAAAATCAATCAAGATCGATTAACACCGTATTAAGTGCATTTAATCAATTTTAAGCCCGCTATTAGCCCAGTTGTCATTAGGTCACCTAGGTTCCTAATTTGGCACGCTTAGGTGATCTAACAGTAAGTGACCTCAGTCAATCACGACAGATGCCTAATCGGTCTAGTTAATAAGACATTATCTAGATCGTGGCCATTAAAGAGAAAACTTGTGACATAATTGTGACTAACACGAATAAATTATATATTATAACGTATATTGAATAATTCGATTTTATTCAATCTAATATATAAAATTATCGTGTCCTTCGTTCGTCCGAATGTTCGTTCCAATACGAGGATTATGGAAAGGGCTCGACTGATTCTTATGAAAATTTTTATGCATTTTAGAATAAGAAGTTCACATAATAAACGCGGTATTAACTTGTATCCAACTAATCCAAACCCATTAACTATAATTGAATCTATATAGTTACTGTAGGAACCTTTTTTAGAACTCATTTTCGACCATTCATAATAAACATAATTATACGCCCTAGGGGCTTAGTCAAGATTCCTTAACAGTAGTATATGTAGTAAGTCGAAAACTAAATTAGTATGGAAATTACAGTGTCGACAAATTTTCATACAAATTTAGTTTTCGACATTCTACATACACTACTGTTAAGGGATCTTGACTAAGGCCCCTAAGCTACGAACTATTTAATCTAATTTCGAAATCTATTAAGTCATTCTTCTCTATATTAATGTCTCAGTTTTGACATTTTCGACAGTGCTGAAGACTAGATCCGGAGATACGTACACAACTGGCATTGAGTGCCCATTGATAAGGTTCAAACCACCACATCTGATAGGATGACAATAAAGCTTTCTAGAAAACCGGCTTTTGGCATATTTTCTTTGTTGCAGTTCGAGGAGAGTTATTTGCCCTAATTTTACGTGATTTCATGGTGATTGTAAAATTCTTTTTCTATTTACCTAAAAACTAAATAGTTCTAAATTTAAAATTCGTAATGGCGGGTAATTTAATGATACAAGTTTTGTTCGCGTAAAATTATTGTTGTCTGCATATCATAAGTGGCGGGTCCTATTTAAACCAGGCTATTGTTTATGTTAATACTCCACACCGCGTCGAAATTAGGTAGCAACAGTACCACGAAGTTTGCGTAGGTTTCTAGTATCATTATAAAGATTCCATGTTTGTACAAATCAGATCTGATCAGGCGTTGATGGCATTGATTAAAAAAAAGTGTGACATTTAATATACATACGCTTTCAGTTATAACGGAAATTACGTAATGATTAAAATACCTTATGTAAACCCAAGTTATTAAAATCGACCTAGAGCGCGTGCAACAATTTAATAAACACTATAATAATGCCCATAATTCCTTCGCTTTCAATAATAATTTGCATTTTTATTATGAATGCATTGAACACAGCAGTCATTAAATAGATTACTGGTGTATTACGATACTAATAACACAAAGAAGACATTTGAATTTATATTTAGCTGATATGACTTACATATAAGCATTGTTCAAGGTTAAAAGAGTTATGTATAATAAACAAATGCAATACGCTATAATGCAAATTCTATATATAGGTACAAACTTGAGGAACATAATAATATGTACTAAATTTGATTATGAGATCGCCTCCGTGGTTGTACCGTACATCGACCTGGTCGTCATCGGGAATTCAAATACATATTTGAATTTTGAATACAACGAACTTCAAGCTTGTGCTTTAATTCAAAGTTTGTGCAACCAATAGAATACGACATATCCTCGGTAGCTTAGCTCCATAGAAAAAAGAGTAAAATCAATGTTTGGATAAGTACGGTCGTGCTGCCGCTTTACTTGTTTTTGGTTCAACTGCTTTTTACCAGCGTTGCATTCCTGCTGCCACCGGCATTAATCTCACGATTGCGCGCGCCTTTACACAACCTTTAGCCCATTACTTTTTGATTTTTGTCTGAAATTATTTTTTCTAATACAGTTTTCAAAATAAATAAACATTGCCTCTCCGTGACAAATTAACTTAAAAATGTTGGTTTTCTCACGTTAGCCGTTGGTCACGCGAAGTAATAATTCGAATGACGATGAAATACATGTAACGCGAGACAAACAATTATTTAGGACAGGAGATAATACATTTATTACTATCAAAATAGATAAAATATCAAACCTGATGGCTCGGCGCTGTCGTTTATAATCCAAGCTGCATCTTAACCTCAAAAAGCACCTCAAGCACAGTCACGATCATGAAGGTCACGGTTATGTTAACTTGCATAACACTATACAACCTTTACACCACTTATAACATGGGATAAGACAAATAAAACCATACCGTGGATTACTGTTAACTGTTATCATAAACACACAAATGCACAGTTCGTTGCACGTTTATTCAACAAACGACACGAGTATCGATTAAGGACTATGTTAAATATCATATTTTCGTGTCCCTTCATTTAATTATGCACCAATTACAATTCGTTGTCATTACTTTAATACAGTTTACGATAAAACATGTAACAGCCGTGCACTGCACTCCGTCAGACGCGACGAATATGGCCGATGAATTTGAACTACGCTTGCGCGGTGCGCCGCTATTCGCGGCAATCCGTTTACCTGCTAAGGAAAAAATTTAGTTTGATAACAGCTCCCCCTATACAAAAAACTCAGAACTAATAACTCAGTCGTAACGCGACGAGCGATTCGACTGAGTTGTGACGGCTCACATAACATTAAGTACGAGTTTCGCAAGTGTAATAACAGATGGGGCTTCTTTACCAATAATAACTTGGTGTGTACTTAATGTATGGAAAATAAAATAATAGTATTTAAAGCCGGAAATACTTTTCCGTATTTTTTATTCTGTTGTCTGTAAATGATTTGAATCATGCATTTTTTAACAATCTTCGGATAATCTATTTTTATAGTTTTAACGCCCCTAATAATTTATATCGATATACTAGCTGACCTGGCAAACGTCGGTTTGCCATGTATATCATTTATAATTTAAAAAAAGGGGTTGATCGTAGAGGGGTTAAAATTAGGGGTTGTATGTATTTTTTAATGCTGTATCAAAAAAAAATTAAATAAATAATTTAGGTGTGGGCTACCCTTAACATTTAGGGGGATGAAAAATAGATGTTGTCCGATTCTCAGACATACCCAATATGCACACAAAATTTCATGAGAATCGGTCAAGCCGTTTTGGAGGAGTTTAACTACAAACACCGCGACACGAGAATTTTATATATTAGATTAACGTGAATTAAGTGATTGTTAAATGCCGTTTTTATACTTTTATTTCCATATATTATCTTTAAAGTAACAAAAACATTTTTATTCATGGACATATTAGTTAGTAATAGTATCTCAGCCTAGGAGCAGAGGAGCAGGAGAAGAAAACCCTCATGTCTTAGATTGTATAATTAAAGGTGTGTGCCAGGCATTGAAGGCCGAGAGGCCAACTCTGTTGTGTTATGTTCTTTTTCATATTCACTATCTATGTGTAGCGACTCATGTAGAATTGATTAACTACAGACATTTCTACATTTATTATAGTATTATTAGAAAAACAAAACAATTTTTGCACTGTATTTATTAAGCGACATAGTGATTCTTTAAAATAGTTTAACAATCATAACTTAAATTATATATTTTGTAAAATCTCTTTATTAGGCTACATAACATCAAGATACAAAAAAGGAACAAAAATGTATGGTAACTTATATGTTAAACTTATTTTTTAATCAGGCAAGATTACTGCATCTATTAAAATCCGCTGTCAAGAATTTTTATCACTCACACAAACACTTAATATATCTCTAAGGTCTCTTCCAAAATATTATATCAAGATTACAAATTTATACAAAAGATATCTATAATTCATACAAATAAACAAAGTATTACCCTAGCACGAACTTAATTGTCAAATACTTGTCATATGTCATAAGATAATTTTGTGTCAGTAAGTGACTGACAGCTCGAGAGCTTGGCCGGCGGCTAAAATTAGTACTACCGTCGCCATTTAGAAATGTCAAACTGACATTGCTTATTTTCTGTAATTTCTTGGTGCGTACAATAAATAATTTTACTATCTATCAACTAAAATGTATTTATTTTTATTCCTTGCATTATTAATTACAATGGCGAAGTTTTAATTATAGAACGATTCTGATTGGTGTCTTAAAATATATAATATGAATAGTACAGGTAACAAAACCTATCATATCAGTTGTTCCTATGTTTGTGTCACATTTATTTATATACATATACATTGTTTTATTAAGACATTTCAATAAATTATTAAGTTAGCCTGCATGGCTTCAAATTATTCCCCTTATATTGGTTAATTTTTATTTACTGGCAATACTAATCCATGACAGCGTCGCGTCGCTTTTACCGGCCAAGAAAAGTATGTGGCACTGTAGAATTGTAGATAACTATGCGAACAATAATATTGTCTTTGATTTACGAGCGCTACACGTGAAGTTAAACAAATACTTTTGGAGTTCTTTACAGTATTCGTCGTCAAAACCGAAGTCATACTTAACGATAACTCATAATTCTGAATATAACTCTTAGTGCGAACCATGTCTCCTATCTATCAAAGACATTTTTAAGCAACCTTTTAGTCAATTTGAATTATTTATTCGTGCTTCATCTCTGGAACATTTAGAAATAGAATTTCTAAATGTTCCAGATGTTCATGGAGCATTCAAGACATACTTTATTGTTGCTAGGTATTCGTATCGTATTCGTGCTAAGTGCATTACCCTAAAGCTGGAATTACATTACGAAATTAGTGGCATGAATGGGAAATCTGTTTCACGAAAGTAGTTTATATCGTCGATATATTTGTGAAAGTAATTTCGTAAAATCCTCAGTATCGCAGTAACCATGGCCCCATCAGCATCAAAGCTTTATTTTTCTATATTCAATGTGGCTAAAGAGATGCTTCTCTATAAACTTAAAATGCTGCGTTTTTTAGCAACTGGAAATAGTTTGAAGTCTTTATCATAAAAATTCAGGGTGGCATCATGTAATCGCATCAAAATACACATCCTCACAGGCACTTTCGCGACACTAGTTTCACGTCGCATCTCCATCATGAAATAACTAATTTCACCAAGAAATCGCGCAGGGCACGAAACTCATTTGCATTCAGGAAATTAATGCATGCATTATTAAAATATTGAAATACACGTGAAACTGTTGGTCTAATGTCACGAAATTAATTTCCTGCCACTAATTTCGTAAAGTAATTCCGGCTTAAGTCAAACTATAAATATGTCACTCCTATATTCGCTTTAAAATACGATGTTACAAAATATTTTCCTACAAAATATTATGTAAATTGATAAGATTTTAATTAATAATGCCCATTACATTTAAATCATTATTTTCACATAATTAAATTCGTTGCTTATTCTTAACTGGCCGTAATTGTCCCTATTGACTACATGAAATAATACTTTAAGGAGAGCTTAATTCTTGTACAAAATTAAATTGAATGGTTTTTAATATTTTGTTTTTACAAATTTTACCAAGCCGAAATTAGATGTAATTCTTGTATAAATGATAAAACCGACTGAAATGGCGCCTAATCTATAATCTTAAAACTTATAAAGTCGACGCATTTTAAACTGAGTCGTCGGGCAATAAATGTCACTGACAGTAGGAATGTGCAAGCAATGGAACCCGTTATCGACAGTGTTGTCACATGGTCTCGGCAATGTATCCTTAGACTAATTTGATTTCCCCCCAGAAATGGATGCCTAGGATCTCCTAGGATGCCTTAAAATAAAAATAAAAATCTTGTGTAGTGATATTAGTGAATTTTCATGTAATTCAGAACTTGTATTTAATTAAAATCACATCGTTCTTTGACAGCTCAAACGAATATACAATTAGTAAGGTTAACCATGCGGATCCTATTCTTACGATGTGTTCGTACTTCAATTTAGTTCCAAAATCAGTAATGTGATATACAATAGCAAAAGAAAACTGTATTTGGTGTAAAATTTCCCCTAAAAAAACCCCCCAAATATTCTTTCACCCTATTCTGCCCCTAACTCGGTTGAAAACCTCCTAAAACTAGGGGGAAATCCTCTGATCTGGCAACACTGGTTATCGATACTTAGCTACCTGCGCACGCACTTCTGACTCCTGATTGATCGTTACGAGTAAGGGTTGTTTTCTATAAACATAAGATTTTTTATGACACTCAATACATTACACTTCGTTACGCAATACGCACAATGGTGAATTTATTTTCTAACGTGGTTTTGAAGAAATTAAATGGTGACATTTATCTTACAAATTAAAAACTTTTATATTCAGAAAAATTATTCCTTTTAATATTTAACATATCGTTCGTATCTATCCCGTTATCGATATGCACCTCCACATATCTTACGCACATCACTACATCTCTCCATAAGACCTAGCGGGCGAGACAATCAGATAAAAATGATTTATGACCCGAAGCCTCACTTAAAAATCCGTCGACTATAACAGGCACACATAGACAAACCA
The DNA here is from genome assembly GCA_905332375.1 of Pieris macdunnoughi. Classification (NCBI taxonomy): domain Eukaryota; kingdom Metazoa; phylum Arthropoda; class Insecta; order Lepidoptera; family Pieridae; genus Pieris; species Pieris macdunnoughi. Next base: position 2,447,182 of record CAJOBZ010000014.1, on the reverse strand, counting down.
ACAGGTATGAAAACACAGTATGGAAATAAAAATCACTTTTGACAGGGTAAGCCAATGATTTTTTTTTCAAGAATTAAGCTCTACAATTTCCAAATTAAATTAAACTGGTCCGCAAAGTAAGGTTAGAAAAACTGGCAGGAGAGACGAAGTCAATTTCAGAAAGATATTGTATTTATTTTCTCCTCGTACGGTAGCGCAGAGCAATCAGAGCCAAGAGGTGGAAACCTAGATAGAGAATGACCAGGGCAACTATGTCGGGCCAGAATTCGTTCGTGGTAAAGTCATACATGCTCAGGACTTCGTCGCCAGTACTGAGGCATGGTGCACCGGTCTCGTCTGTAAGACATGCTGTAACAAAATTTGAATATTAACGTTATGATTTTAATATGTAATATACAAAAATAGATAACTATTAAAAGGAGAGATATATTTTTAAAAGGAGTCCCTTCAGCCAAGTCCGATCCAGATCCGAAGAGCTGGCAGCTACCTCGGACAAAGAATAATTAGTCTAGCTATTCAGAGAGGGAACGCTGCCAGTATCTTCGGAACTTTGCTAAAGGGACTCCTTTTGATTTTAGTCTAAATATTATACATTTTAGTAGTCAGAGGTAGCGCTTAGTGTTATTTTTATTTCCAAATCTTAAGGGACGTTACTAGAGTCACACATAAACGATAAAAGTAGTTTTTGTTGGAACATTTTATTACATAATTAAGGAAGAAGAGAGCGTTTTTCGCACCATCACCATGTGGAGTCAGATTCCCAGTGAACTACATATTTCCGAACCAATTCGACTTAGTAACTACAATTCTTAAATGGCCGGCAATGTACTTTCGAGACTACTGGCAATGTGAGTGAATGTGTCAAGTCAAGTCAAAATCATTTATTCATATAGGTAATGGCGCGTCTAAACGGGCCATGTTTTGCTGCAATTGATGGCTGCACTGTTGGCCACTAATTGCCCGGCCATTACAAAAATATTTTAATGCAGCTGATGGCCGAACAATCTATGGCTGGGCAATGTGTTGCAATATGTCTGCAATAGTATGGCCCTTGATGCAGACTCCTAAACGGGCTACACAAACCGGCAACAATGGCTGACGAAATCACACTTGTCGCAGCAGCTTATATTGTTTAAAAAAAGAAACAGAAAAAGAAGAGATTGTGGATTCGACCTTACTTAAATAGGCGTGAAACTGTAGACAATTTGAGTCTAGAAATATGCCTTGATAATAAATTATTCAAGAACTAGAATGTCAAAAGCAGTCATTTTTACGTATTCTAATCTAACGTCAAATACAGCTGATCGCAAAACACAGAATATAGCAACAGGCACACTTCACTCATAGCAAACGTCATGTCGCGTAGAAAAGGATACACTGTGCCATAACAAAAAGAGTGACTGAAACAACAATAGAACTGGCTGTGCAATATTGCAGTTGAATTCGATAGCCTAGCGATCGTCCGGCCATCGGGACAACATCGGCCATATGTGGCTATACAAAACATGTTTGGCTATATGGCCGGGACATTACTGCAATATTGCATAGTGTGGCTGCTATTGTTTGCAATGATGCCGGCCACAGTGTTGCAGCCATCAATTGCAGCAAAACATGGCCCGTTTAGAAGCGCCATAAACACAATGCACACTTAAGAACGTCAACAAAGAAACATAATATATTAAATGCTTCTAATTGTACATTTACTGCTAGTTCTCAAATTAAGGGCGTAGAACGGAAGAGTAGAACTGGCAATAAACTCTCCGCCACTCTTTTTAATCGCCAAGTTTTTTGTTTTACAGAATGTTTGTAAGGAGCTGCAACCATTACATGACATCTTAAGTAATCAATAGTTAATTAATCATAGTTAAATAAATTTAATACAATGATTGAGAAGGAGGCATTGTGTAATAGGAGTACGCACTCACTTGGCTAAGTGATACAGGCTGTATCACTTATCATGAGGTGAGCGTCCCTGTCCGTTTGCCCCCTATTATATAAAATTCAATGCTCACACACGCATACAGAAAGCCTCACATAAATGTTGCTAACATACAGATTGACAAATGTGAAAAATGCCTTTGGAAAAAAATAATTATTCACAAAAAACGGTAATAAGTACGTCTTTGTAAACAAGACAATTTGCGGTAAAAGACAAGGCCATAATCACTTTAGCACCTGCCCACCCATTTAACCTGTTTTAGGGACTTCCCTGACAACATTTTTACCTGCTTGCGTAGAACCCTTGTTAGTAAATCAGAATATGATTGTAATTAAAAAGTTAAAACATTCGTACAAACTTTTATTTGTATTAATACAGAATAATAGTTATTAAAAGTGCACTAAATAAAAAATAGGAAACACGAAAAAAACCAATACAATTTTAAAAGTAAATTTAATCATTTTTTATGTGGCTACCGCTGCTTATTGTAGCGACACTGTAAAAACCCCATGATAGGTAATAAAAAAATCAGTAGCACTACAACTTTTTTAGGTCTGGGCCTCAGATTTCTGTATATGTCTCATGATCATTTGTCAGTCATAGGGAAGTAGGTGATTAGCCTCCTGTGCCTGACACACGCTGTCGACTTTTGGGTCTAAGGCAAGCCTTTACCTTACCTTACGATTTCCTTCACCATTCGAGCGAATGTTAAATGCGGATATAGAAAGAAAGTTCATTCGTGCATAACTAGGGATCGAACCTACGATCCCTAGCTAGCCTAGCCTAGCCTACTAAAATAACTGAGTTCTCTCACGTTATGGAGAGTTGTCTCTGTATGGAAAGAATCGTTTTTCACTTTAGTAGCTAGGACGTATACTTCGACGTTTTAAAGAGATGTTAGATGGTTGTACTTACTTATGTTTTGTACTCCGTCCCACTGAAGAATCGTCATTGCTTCATTAGAATACATGAGCCAAGACAGGTGTCGAATCCACGATATATATTTTGGTATTGAGCTGTAGAAAAGTGTTTATTTGTATTTTTCATGTAATTCATAAGTCGTAAAATCTTGAATCATATAATTTTAGACTACAAAACGGGTGGGTAGGGAGGTGCCTTTGAAAAATCTAGACATACATATATAAAGAGTAACAACTAGACTATTTAAATTGCATAAAACTACGGAATTTTCTTAGCCCATTTTCCGTAAAAGCTATTGGCAAAACCGTAACACCGATAATGAAATCATTGACTCAAATGCTTTTAGAATAAATTATTAAAACATAATTTTAATTTAAGTGTTATTAAGATATGATACCAAAACTACATATAAGATTAAGCGGGAGTGGTGGAGTAAAGTATGTACAATTACACAATGTGCCAAAATAGAAATACAGTCAAAATCTGTTATAACGACTTCGAAGAGACTTCTCATATTTGGTCGTAAAAACCGATATAGTTGTAACAGTCGATGATGTTATTAAGTAGGTACATACCTAATACCTACACAGAATTCAGCCGGGACCTTTAATTTTGGTATATGATATAATATAACCGGTATGTTGTTCTAAAGATGTCAACGTAAACGGTAAACGGTTTTCACTGCATGTACTATGTATACTTAAAAACAACTAAGACACATAATCTGCTATAAACTATATTTTGCCGCCAAAACGTCATAAATAAAATCTTGGCATATATAGAATATGTTACCTGAGTTTTATAAATAGTCCCGATGTCATCATGAGAGAGTAGTCAAATGGGACAAGGTAGGCGATTGCGACCGGCATTGAACCGAAAGCGCAAGAGAAGAATGATCCTGAAAAAGAAAATAATTTTATTTAGCTTAATAGGCAATACAAACTAAACATCATTAATAATATAAAATCTATTTACGGTCTTAGCTCAGAGTTGCCGTTTCTTTGATCATTTTTATTTCATATAGTCCATTGAAAAGTTACATTTGGGGTTGCGTTTTTTAGAGGACGCAATTTTATTTATGGAACATGTAGGGGGGGGTCAATACAAGCTTAACTCCAAGTTTGTGGGGTTGGCGTGCTTGTACCCCGGCCGCCATCTTGGATAAAGGGGTCCAAAAACCACGCTTTTGGCTATATCTCCTAAACTATCAATCGTACATAAAACTTGTAAAGACACATTTTGTAGCAAATCGCTGTGTCTACAATTATGTCTCTTTATGTCGTCTCTTTAATTATGTCGAAGATTACCATATCAGCAAGTTGTCTGTGGAATAGGCCTACTAGGAATACCAATAAGTAAAATTGTAGGAATAAAAAAAAATAAAAAAAATGATTTAGAAAATTTGTTTAAAATAAACGAGAGCATTAACATTTCAATGGACTAATAGACAAAAAGGTAACCCTTCTGTCTGACACATGTTACGACCGGTTTCCTTCACCGTATGAGCGACTGTTAGCTGCGCACATAGAAAGTCCATGGTGTACGGACGGGGAACAAACCTAAGACTTCAAGGATGAGAGTCACAATCTGAAGCCACTAGGCCAACACTGCTTACTCATATCAGTAAACTATGTATATGTAGATTGTAGGTACATATAAATAATGTGTAACTTAGTGAAATTTTTAATGTATACATACCAAACTTAATTAACCTTTACACTAAGATAGGACAGGCATGAGAAGTAAGTCATATTCCAATGATAAAATACATAACTCCAATTAGAAAGATTTACGCGTAAATAAACTCAAAATTCCTTGATTTTATCTCTAATAATTATCGCAATACAGCGAGGAATTGCTGCCAGCGTTAAAGGTACACTGCCACAGGGACCAAACTTTTAAAATTTGGATTAATTTTCTTTTTAACAATTTTTATTATTACTTAGTTTAAGGAAATTGTAAATTATACGTATTAAGTATTAATAAAATAAATATTATAATATTCGAGTATTAATCTTTCATAACGACGGTTAAAAAGTTTACTTACCACATGCTATAGCTACATTCAGAACCAATATAGACAAGAAGACGGTGAAACCAAACGCATAGAAGGTGCTCCGTAGACCTGCGATCCAGTAGACGACCAGTGTGAACAGTGACGGCTCAATCACCAGACCTGGGAACTAAAAAAGGGTGTGAATCATTTAAAAAATCCTTATACAGTACAATTAAACTTATGGGTGTTGCATTCCTGTGTCAGTTTATCAAAATCAAAATCATTTATTCATATAAGTAACACAATGTACACTTAAGAACGTCAAAAAGGAAATATATATTAAATGCTTCTAATTTCACATTTACTGCCAGTTCTCAAATCAAGGCCGTAGATCGATAGAGAAGAACTGGCAAAAGAATTAAAATTAATTGTCATAATAAAAAATATTATTTGTTTGGCTATTCTACATATAATTCAGATTGAGGCCTCCCTAGTAAGTCAAAACCTGTGACAGGTCGTATGCATTGATCTCTTCTATATCTTCTATATCTGTTATCTGTAATCAGTAGTTCTGGCAGATCACTCTGTAGTGCCAGTTGTGGCTGATACATATTCTATTATGTAATAAAACCCGTAAATATATATAACATACACTTGAATTGCTATCGTATTCATTTATCCGAACCCCGAACATTACATCAATATTATTAAATTGTTTTCTCTAAGAATCTCGAATCAAACCAGGGTTATATATGGGTTGATAAATGATACAGGAAGCGATATTAAAATTATAATATTTTTGTTAAGTTTTAAAGGTACTACTACTATTGCTGTGATAATGTAAAGCGTTATAAGTGCGTTTTTTTAACCATTTTTTATTTATTACAAAAATCTATATACATAATATAGTACTTACCAAAGCTATCATCCTAGCTACATAATAAATGGGCGTGGAATATAACCCTGCCCTAAGTTCCCTATACAACAAGGGGAACTCTTCAGGGAATATATGGAGCATAGAGTACATAGGGCTGAAGGTATTCTCTGCTATGATGATGAAGAGAGCTCCTTGGACATCTTGGATTCCTGCTTGGGTGAGCCGCGCTGTGCCGATGAAGCACAGCCCTGCGGTTAGTGCGATTGCCTGAAAGCAGAATTGATGCACAGTTGAGGTTCGACCCTACGACCTCAGGGATTACATGCTCAAGCCACTAGGCCAACACTGCTACAATAATTGTTAACGTAATAAAAAATAAAATTAGTATAAATTCAAAAGAATTGTATGGAAATTTAACATAAAAACTTTTCAAATAGCATTCGTAGTGGGTATGTATAAACATTCTACTGCGCTATTATTTTCATTAAACTAATCTTGACCGAATATCTCAAAACCTACGTGAGTAACTGAAGCCCACAAACGAACAAACTTAACACGCTAATAAAATTTCAAAATTTATTTAAAATTGTCTCTTAATCATATTATATTTTTAGTTATAAACGTCTAAAATATGTATGGATGTGCCAATAAATATTTCTCATAAGAAAATAAATAAATTAGAATATATATATCATGATTTTTACGTCAAAACAGAGCTTTGTGAATTGTGAATTATTCCGTTCTCACACGACCGGTTTAGTCTAAGGAAACTACAAGGGATGTGGTTTAAATAACTAGTATAGAGGAAATAATTTTGCCTTTTGCCAGGAAATCAAGAGATAAGCAATGCATTGGCAATAGGACAGCTGTTGTCGCGCAGGAGCAAGGAACTTAGGCGAAAGCAATCTTCGCAAAAATATATTTAAGTTTTGGAAGTATGTAAAGATTATCAATAAATACATGTCCCATAATATGAAAATAGTATATTATTGGCTTATTAAATAATAACTACGTAAGACAAAACAAAATGTACCTTTCAATCATTAATTATTATATATATTATTTTCGGTGTATTTGTTATAAGTTTTTAAAATACCTTATCTCGTAAAGGAACATAATCAGCACGCGCGCTGTATCGGATGGCGACCGTATCAATTTCTTTCGGTTGAGATTTGACACTTATAAGGGGAATTAAGTGTTTTAATTTATATATACACTAGCTGGCCCCGCGAACTTCGTTTCTCCTAGCCTAGCCTACCTATTAAGTACATACCCACATGGAACATCCCCAGATACTGTTCGGTTTTCCGCAAAGAAAACTTTTTAGGTTTTTCTGTGATGATGTATGTCTATCGTTATAAGTTTTTAACTAACTAATAAAATATAGGGGTTGATCGTAGAGGGAAGATGAAACTTAAGGGTTTAAAGGGGTATAAAAATGGTCTAAAAAAAGAAAAAAATAATTTTGGGTTGGATATCCCTTACCACTTAGGGATAAGGGATATCCACCCCAAAGAAAGATAGATAGTAGCCGATTCTCATTACTGAATATGCATAAAAAATATGAATATGAGTTTAAGAATCAGTCGAGCCGTTGCGGAGGAGTATGGGGAGAATATTGTGACACGAGAATTTTATATATTAGAGATAAAATTTGTAATAATTTAGTTTTATTAAACACGTAAAAGTTTAAATATGTTAAAATTAATAGTTTCTTAGTACAACTGTACTAATGTAAACGTGTCATAGCCCACAATTGCCTCTGTTAAGGTCTTCAAAGCTTTATTTATTGACACTTCGTGGCCATAATACAGAATTCGGACAAGAAACGAAAAATAAATAAATTATTTGGCTGCCTTTAGTTACTCAGTTGTTATTAGTTCACAAACTGGTCATATTACAAATTGGACCTTGTTATGATAATTATAATAAAAGAATAACAGAACAGCCATTTTAAATTATTAAGTTTATATTCTTAACTTACTAAAACCTGCTTCGTTAATTTCGTCATCTTCATTGGACATATTCGCCCATAGACAGCGACATTTCCTATCATATAAACCAACCTTGTTGCACAACGTTGTGTGTACGCTGTACACCCATATATTATAGACAGCTAACAATTAAAATGATTTAAAACTTGAATAGTTCACTAAGTTTGACTTGCGGATATTTACTTACGAAATTTAGCACACTTGCTAGGAAGTTTAAATCATTATACTCAATTATTCCATTCCAACAATATCACATCAAAATAATTATTTTTATTGAAGTTATACTTACCAATTTCTGCGCTATCCTTAACAATTGTACATTTGGATCACGTAAAACCATTAAAATATATCTATACACCAACCAAATGATTTTCGTATGGAAAAAAGGTGGTTTAAAATTGCTAGATTTGGTCCGCTTCGTTTCCTGGAACAAAAAATACGCTAATTGATTACGAATACCAAATTTGGAGCGCTTTGTATTGTAAATTTAATATAAAACAAGTTTAACCCTGCGCGATTCTGGAGTCCAAGTGACCTGGAGTGAACTGTTTGAACTGATTATATGATTTCGTTCGATTATGGTCTTAAAAAAAAAATGTTTAACAGGAACATAAGATACAGGTATCACTTATTCCACGTCATTAAATTTGAATCGGTAGACATCCCTGCTCATCGGCAAAGAAGACAGAGGGTGTAGGCCGAGAGAAAAAGCCTAATACTAAAGCATCATACAAAATGACTTTGGCAAAAAACACTTATTTAAAAAAAAAGTTAATATGTATAACTTCTGATAAATTTGAGAATCACAAATATTCTTACATAATTGATTATTTTTGTTTATGGGTGAATTTAAAATACGAAGATAAAAATTGAAATACTCGTAAAATTAATGTTCTTTCCACTGTTTACAATCTGCGTTGATGAATGAGATAAATTAAACATAAAAAATATAATGATTGTAATAACAACAATTAATTCTTAATTTATTATCTATATTTTTTATAATGGGGTTGATATATAAGCTAAAATTAAATATTAAATAACGTCGACAAAGTGTATGCACAGTGTGAGATAAATTACGGGTCATTATGACCCAACTTGACATGCGATGGGTTAAGCGGTACCAAAACAGTACCAAATTGTGACCATCTAAGTTGACAGCATTATCTTGTCTTTATAGTTATTAACGATCCTTTAAATAAGCTGTTTTTGCTTGTTAGCGTGTCGTCCACGTTATGGAATTCCGCCGATCTTTTACCTTGATATTGAACCATTTTTTATCGACTGTTGAAAAAATAGAAGAATACACAAAGTTTGCCTTAACTTTTATTTTATTAGAAGGGTAATGTTTTAGGATTATGTATTGTTGTAATGTATGTATTTATTGGGAGAAAAATTGCAAAATTTACTTTTTTTTTAGTACTTAGATTTTATTCCGGAAAAGCTAATAGTGTCTATGGGGTAACATGTAATGTTCCATGGTAATGTTCCATATGTTGGAATGTACTAAAAACGTAGGCTAAGTAAAAAAATCATATTAAGGCGAAACGAAGTTCGCGAGGGCACTAGCTACTTAATACATTTAACCACATTTAAAGTGATATGCAATGTAACACTGGTATACATAATTATGCAAATATCCTTTCCAGCTTTATTTATAAGTACTGTAATTATTGTAATGAATACATACATTCGGTAGCGTTTAGGTGTAACAATTTTATCAACATTCTGTATGGGTTTAGGAATAAGGACTGTGCTCGTACGGCTTGTATTAGGTTCATATTACAAAAGACATCTCGTGTTACGATTTTAACCACTCAAAATGAACCAAATAACGATCTAAAACTAATTTCAAGCAAACGACATTTCTAAGCCGATTTTAACAAAAAAATAAAACATCGAATTGATAACCTCCTTCAGTTTTGGACGTCGTTTAAAAATAATTGTAGACGACATTTAACCATGTAAATTGTCAAAAGTCGAAACTGATAGATTGTGTTACAAGTTTAATAATAATCAGTGGCCTCACAACCTCGATAGGGGTAGGGTAGGCCTCGGATTTCTGAATCTGTTTCATGATAATTTTTCAATCTACTAGGCAAGTAGGTGGGTCAGGCACAGGAGACTGCTCCTGTGCCTGACCCACGCCGACTTTTTGGGTTTAAGACATGTCGGTTTCCCCACGATGTTTTCCTTCACCGGTCGAGCGAATGTTAAATGCGCACATAGAAAAAACGTCCATTGGTGCACAGCCGGGGATCGAACCTACGACCTCAGGGATGAGATTCGCACGGTGAAGCCACTAGGCCAACACTGCTCTAGTGTGTTAACGTGTTACAAGTTTAAGAATGAAAAAAAAACATACAAAACAAAATGGCGGTGCTATCTTATTTATGTAAGTATTTAGTTAATAACACAATCTTAAACATAAGTAATAGCTACTCGATGTTAATAGATATCAAGAATATCATAATATGTACGATTATTGCAATTTTATTGAAATATGAACATTATATAAATTTCCATTGATACAGCGAATATAATTGAAGTGTGTTGAATATTAATGGGGTTTTTATATATGTAATCTGTGATATAACAGATTCGAGATAGGTCAGTCGTTCATTCATAAACATTATGAATTTGAATTTGTGGACTTAATTTCTGAGTCGGCTGAACGGATACGCAAATACTTCTTTATCGTATTAATAAAATTAATTGTGGACGATGGAAAAGTGTGGCATTTCTCTAACCTAAGGGAATCCTTCCATTAGGTAGTAATAACGTCGACCTGTCTCACCGCTGACAAGCCCAAAGGCCCCAGTGGCTCTTATGCTCTATACTTTTATTATAAAGAGGTACAATTTTTGAAGTTACTTACTTCAACAGGTACTTTTCTGAACGATCAGAAAAGTGTACAGATTGATAAAGCGACACCAATTTTTGTATTTTATAAATAAAATATTTCATAAATATACATCTTAATTTTTTTCAATTTGTAATTATAATTATAGCTCATGACTGTCCGTAAGAAGCCCGGGCGATGTGACGTTAGTTATTTCGACTATGTGTTACGAGAATGTAAGTGCGTGCTCCTATTTCACCATGCCTCCTGCTGATAGATCGCAAATCTTTGTTTTTTTATTTATTTTATTATTATAGATTACTTAAGATGTCATGTGGAAAATGGTGTAATGGTGGCAGCTCCTTACAAACGTTGTGTAAAAAAAACAATGCGATTAAAAAGAGTGGCGGAGATTTTATTGCCAGTTCTTCTCTTTCGTTCTACGCCCTTTATTTGAGACCTGGCACTAAATGTAAAGTTAGAGGCATTTCATATGTTCATTTTTGACGTTCATAAGTGTACATTGTGTTACCTAGGTATATGATTAAATGATTTTTGACTTTTGATGTATTATATACTCAACAATCATCGTATAAATCCGCATATTATGAGATGTTGCCCATACTATGCGAATAATTTTTCTGCTTTCGTTTAGTTACAAATACGTCACGGATCATACAAATAGCAACCAGTATTCAATTGAGCCAATCAATTTATATTGGCCGCACGAGGTCTTACGGGATTTGTTAACAAATTTTGAGTTTAAGAAGATTCTCAAGACTATATAAGATTACACAAGAAACGTAATGAATTATCTGCGATTGTTAATTATAAGAAAGTGTATTAAGAGAACAATGCGTGTCTGGAATTCAAATTATGACTGAATGGAATTAAACGTTAAATCGTTTGTTAAATGATTAAGAACTTAATTGAGAACATTAGATGGTCATATAATTATATATAACGTAATAAAAAACTTTATAGTTAAATTATGTATGAATGAGTAGTTATTGTAATAATATGTTTAAAATCCACCGAATCGAACGTACTTATAAACGACTCTTATGAATTAAAACTTTTTTACTGACAAATTAAAAAATATTCTTTACCGGATTACAGCATTTTATTATCACAATTTACAATTATATACATTTTAACCGTGACCATACTGTTGGCACAATTGTTAAAGTTTTAAAAAGTACAATAGTATAACGCTTTTATATCCTATTTTATATATTTTTTAAAATAACAATTATTAGCATTACCTTAAGAAATCATAGGAGAGCAATTAGTCGAGATTTAGTGCCTTAGCTTATTAAAAAAAAAAATTTTTTTAAATAAAACGGGGCAATCGGCAGGAGGCTGATGTTAAGTGATGACATCCGCCGCTGGACATTCTCATTCTTAAAAAACGTCAACGTTAAAAAGTGTCAAAAAGCTAAGTCTAAGTCTTGACTATGTGTACACTTATTCGAGTGTTGATCGATTGTATGACCTAATATTTTCTTACCTCATCTTGATTATCTATTAGGTGGAACTCAAGATGTATCTCCATGTCCAGTTCCTTAGCAGCATCACTGACCGCGAACCGATCACAGACGCTCTTAATGGCATGTCGTGACGCACCTTCCGAGCCAGGTGTCAACGCCAACACTTTGATAAAGTAGTCTGTTGGATTATATGTGATGGGACAGTGGTATCCCAAGCTGTAAGAAAACATTTGCAGTTATATCTATTCGGTACATAACAAAAAAAAAAGAGACTTAAATTATTTGGAATGCAACGGTCTTATCGTAACAAGCGATCTCTTCCAGGCAGCCCTAGTAAGAAAAAAAAGTAAACACTAAATGAATTTGAATTGCAAGAAGTGCATAACCAAATCAACAAAAATTAAATTACAAGTAAGATTGAAAAATTATAATATTACCTAACTAAATCTAAAACATAAATTAAATTAAAAAATTGATTAATTTATGTATGTAGTTAGCGGAAGGCGCGTTTATATTTGTTAAATAAATTTTAATGTGTAGACCTAACTGCAGCAAAAGCGTAGGGACGGGTCTCGCGAGATGGGACCGCCACTCGCCTATGAGTAGTGAAAAATTGGCAGAACGTTGGCAGATTATCTACGTGGGGCCCAACCAATACATAAACAAATACACCAGAACGGTAGTCGTGGTTGTGGCCAAAAAGAGAAATATATTATTGACTAACAAAGAAGTTATATAAACATTTTACCCTTAGCAAAGCTAGACAAGACAGCTACCCTATTGTAAAATAAAGCCAGTAACCTATACGGCTTCAGGTCGAAGCCCGACTAAGTATTAATTTGGTTTAATTAGCGTTCCACAAAGACAAAATAGGTAATTCATACAGACGTGAGTTTGTTCTGTTTTATAAAGGAATTAAATATATACATTTATTTTAGTTGCAATTTACGATATGTTGATTTCTTGTTTTCAGGTCTATCGACGATCGTGTTAACCATGACGTTCGATATTCAAATGGCTTTGCAGTATGTATTAGTTATTTCGGACAATTGCATTCTTGGGTTTCATTTTTATTACTTTGCCTTTATTTTCGTTCCTTGCTTATTTCTAATTTCGGTTCTTGCATAATTGATATATGTGTACCAATTGTAACGTCATTTTTTCTTGCATTATTCGATCAACATTTTAGAACGCAAATAATTAAATGTATGTCCCTGTAACATTTATTACGTGACATTATTTTAAGAAATATTAAGAAAGTCATCCACGTAATAGTTGTTTTACTCAACAGAGATTGACACCACAAGAACAAAAATACGATTTCATAAAATTCATTGATTATTTATTTACTGCCTACTAATAAATACTTATAAATCGTTTGTTCCTCAGTTTGATTCTCATGTAAAATTAAGAGATAATATACACACACATTGAAACCATATTTGATAATAATTTAGGTTATATAACCAATATCGAGATGTAGTACTTCGAGTAATAGCAAACAATGAGTAATTTATTAAGTACTTATATGTTTTGTCAGGTCTTGTACTAGATTATTATTGTGCCTAACGATCGAGCTATTGGCCTTAATAAGACTTCCTGACCTGGATAGAACATTGGAGACTTTCAAGGGCCCACATAGTGGAAGAAAATCTAGGTAACATAATTGGCCTAGTTCTCTTAAGTAAGAAGAAAGAAAATGTTAGATTGTTAGATACGTATGCAAACGAAGATGGTAGTAAAAGATAACTTTTACAATTATTTAAATATTTTACATGCTTAAACATTTTGTAAGCGTGTGCTTTTGGTGTTAAAAGCAATAAAACTTTTTATTTATTTTATTTTATTTTTGATTTAATCTTAAATCTTTTTATATTAGCATAAGAGATACTATCACCGGATGATGCGACCTTTTATGATAAGTTTTTGCAAAAAATATATTTAACACGTTTTAACATATCATTCATGCATTTAAAAAAAAAGAAACTTGTATTTGTTTAAATACCATGCGATAACTTTGTTGGAATACATATATTTTCCGGTTGTATTCTATATTGTACAGTTGAAAAAAGCGTTCACACGCATTTTACTCTAACAGAAGAATACCTTTCAAAAAATCCTAGTGCTCCTGAGGCATTTCCAGCATAGGCTACTCTTCCCTCTGCCAGCAACACCAACTTATCAAACAATGCCATTAATTCTGAAGACGGCTGGTGTATAGTACATATCACTGTCTTGCCCTGGACTGCACTTGCCCGAAGTAAGGTCATAAGCTTCTGTGCTGAAGACGAGTCCAAGCCAGTCGTGGGTTCATCGCAGAATAGTAATCCAGGATCTGTCAAGAGCTGGTAAAGACATACAACAATTATTCAAAAATAATTAAAAAATTGTATTATTTATGTTATAACCGTGCTAAAATTCTGTTTACACTTTAAAGATTTGAGATTGTTCTGTATGTATGTTGAAGCAGTGTAATGTTTTTATTTTAAATATTATTAGACTATGGTAAAAAATCGGTGTTGAAAATCCTTAATTAGTAATAAAAATAAATCGGTAATTTAAATGACCCCATATTAAAAATTATTTTCTCTATACCCATCGAAGTAGGCCTGAAAAAAATTGAGGAACTCTGATAATGGGCCAAGTAACTGCGTAAAAACCCATGACGGGTTTTATCTGATATAAGATAAAATTTCTGGCGATTTTATGGGGCTGTTAAGAAGGGAAACAAGTTCGCTTCTGTAAACGATGTACTTGAATTTTTTTTGTACATAAACATTTTTGTTTTCGATATAACAGATTATGTAAACCGGATAAATTGTTGAAAAAAAAACTTTATTCATAACAGAAATATGGTTGTGACAAAATTTATTTAACGCTAGTTCCCGAGATGGGACATGTGCACCGAATGGCGAACGACAGAACTCCAAGGTCCTTAAAGAACTCACAACCCGGTGGCAAGAGAAAACTCGGTAGACCGAGGCTGCGTTGGTGGGATGAAGTTGTCAAGGACCTCGAAACAATAGGGGTTCGCAATTGGACGCGGGAAGCACTAGATAGATTGCGATGTCGAAGTGTAATTGAGGAAGCTAAGGCCCACAAGGGGCTGTATCACCATTGATGATGAGTTCCCGAGATGGAGCCCCGGTGTTGTGGGTAACTAGACCACAATTATTCCGTGGTACAGTGTGCATGTTTAAAACAACTAAAACTAATTGATTGTTTTAAAAAGTACATTCCCGATTTTACGTACTCGTATTCCCTTTAAAAGAAAAATATCTGCGAAGCTTCCTTGATAAAACAAACGGCATATATAACCTGGTTGGTAGTCCTGAGTTAAATAACGATAAAAGTACGTTTTCATGCTCTGGAATACATAACGTCACAATGATGAAACAAAACCAAAAATTGGCGTGCTCCATGTCACAAGTCTTGTCATAAACAGAAAATAAATTCCTTCTCACCTCAGTAGCAAACGCCAGTCTCTTCCTTTCACCTCCAGACAACGTTTTTCTTCCATCGAGGCCTCCAATACGTGTATGCCGTGATCCATACAGAGATAACTGGCGCAACAATTGATTCACTCTTCTCTTTCTTGCCAATGATGATGTTCGCCTATCCATTCGTAGACGAGCCTAATAAAATAAATAAATCATTAGACGATAGTTTTCTGCATTTGAGTTTTACAAATTAAAACTGTTTTCCATAACGGAAAAAATACACTTTTATATAATAGATTTAATAAGAGATGAGCAGTGTTGGCCTTGTGACTTCAGCGTGCGATTCTCATCCCCTGAGGTCGTAGGTTCGATGCGATTTGCGCCAATGGAATTTCAATCTACGCATTTTACATTCGCCCGAAAGGTTAAGGAAAACATCGTAAGGAAACCGGCTTGCCGTAGATCCAAAAAGTCGACGGCGTGTGTCTAGGACATGCGGCTGATTACCTACTTGCCTATTAGATTGACAAATGATCATGAAACAGATCCAGAAATCTGAGACACAGACGTAAAAAGGTTGTAGCGTCAATGATTTTTGTAATTATAATTGAATAACTCCTAGGATTTCGTGACAGGTGTTTGTAAGTGACCTAGTAACAGCTTCGGTGAAGACAATTAATTACCCTAATAAGCTAATAAGCTTATCGGAGATTAGGCACAGTGTCGGCTCTAAATCGGGTCATTAACTTTTTATTTACCTACAATTGACTACCAAAAAGGGTATACAAATATCAAAGTGATTGTCTAAATGAAATAGTGTAATTAAATTTAACTATTCTTTATGAACAAGGGAGTAATCTTATTAGGTAAAGGTTACAGAGATTACAGATTTATTCTATGATATATTAAACTGTTAAATGTGATTCTAATTTTGAAATCGTAATGTAAAACTCACTCAATAACTAGTTTTGTTCTTTAAGATAAGACATAGTTTCAAAACAAGAATGTGGTCATGTCACTTCTTAATATGTAGACAAATGTAAAAAAAAATAACTGGAATAAACCCAAGATATTTCTACTTAATAATTAAAAGCAAAAAATATTGTCTTATTGCGCAGTAGACAGTTACCACCTACACAATACAAGAGATCTTTTTACAAATTCTTGTGATTCAATTTAAAACAGTCTAATTATTTATCTTTACAACACATCGTAAGCAAAATTTCTCAGAAAAAAGCCGAAAGAATTTAGGTAAAAGTGCATTCATTAGTTTTTAGGAATAAGAGTGTGTTTGTGTTATTTGTTAAATTACTTATATTTATCATTCATTGGTGTTGTTTCTTTGTACGCTATCTGCCTTGCGATTCTGTATCTCACTTTTCGAACTCACACAGCGGTTTACCATAATGCCAAATCGTAAAATGACTGCTTCACGACTGATTTGAGCGCGACCGCCGCTGCGAAAACCGCTGTGAGAATTTGAAAAGTGAGTTACAGAATCGCAAGGCTGGTTTTCTTTTTTGTGTTGTGTAACTGTTAAAAGATTTGTAATTGCTGTATTTTTATTAAATCCTCTGTTTCTTGCCTGCTGTTGCACTTTTTTACTATTGTAATATACAATTAATTAACAAGCGTTATGTATTATAGTATTAGTATATTTTGTCATGTAAGTGAATGTTGTAATGTTCTTAAGAGATCTGAAATTTGAATCTGTTCTAAGAAGAGAAATAAATATGTATTTCTAAATATGCAAAATTGCAAATATTATTCCTCTTTTTTTATTTAATAGGTGGCAAACGGGCAGGAGGCTCACCTGATGTTAAGTGATACCACCGCCCAAGACACTCATTGCCAGAAGGCTCGCAAGTGTAAGTTTTAAGAATTGGTACGCTCTTTTCTTAAAGGACGAATCTCTAAGTCGAATAGGTTCGAAATTAATTCAGTGGGTAGCCGGTTCCACATAGTGGTGGTGGGCGGCAAAAACTGCCATAAGAAACGCTCAGTTATGGAACAACGGATTTCGAGGTGATACGGATGGTATTTTGTATTCTACCTTGACGTCCGATGATGAAACATAAACATGGGCATTGGGCATATCTTTTAGGCCCGCAACGACTTCTCTTCATTCTCTTTACGAAATTTTAATTTTAAAAATAGAATTTATATTAGGTAATTCGGCCTTCTCACTCTCTCTTAATCGGTCTCAATCGCTCTCTCCCTCTTCTTCGACAAAAATGCTGCACATCTTCGTGACGCTAATATTATTATTATTGCGTTTCATCCGTATAAATTTTATCCTCATGCGCCTAAAGAAGTTTCACTTGAAAAATATAAAATATATAATGTGAGTAAACGCTACTAATTATTATTATATAAAGAGTAGGTCTCTTAGGCTTAGTTTATATTAGGACTTACCATTATTGTGAGATGTTCCATAACAGTGAGATTTTCGACAAAGAGTTCATCCTGATGCATGTATCCAGACTCCAGGTGCATAAAGTCGCCCACTGTTCGTCCATTCATCGCAATAGCACCATCCACGACCGTGCCGACTATAAAATTATTTTTAATATACTTTTAATAATTCTATACAAATAGTAATCATAATAATATTTCTTTTTCTATATGAATTTGTTTAAAACTTGTACTCAACTGTTTTAATTTATTTTACCGTTTAATTGTTTTATAATTAAGTTTCTATTGTAAATAAAATTTATCCTATTTTTTTATAAATATAGAAACAAATTATATTCCATAATATATAGATTTTGTAATACTATTCAATGTTAAG
Source organism: Pieris macdunnoughi (assembly GCA_905332375.1). Classification (NCBI taxonomy): domain Eukaryota; kingdom Metazoa; phylum Arthropoda; class Insecta; order Lepidoptera; family Pieridae; genus Pieris; species Pieris macdunnoughi. The sequence continues at coordinate 2,428,892 of CAJOBZ010000014.1, read as the reverse complement.
AAAATAAATGCGACGCTGTATTGCAAGTATTTTTATAAAAAGGAGGACAATGGCCTGATCGTTTTCAAGCGATCTCTATCAGGCAACCACTGTGAGAAAAAAATATTAGATAAGCTAAGCAAGAAGAGCAAAAATACATTAGACATATAGTTATTTAGACAAAAGTAATTAAACAAACAAAGCAATTAAAACTTATGTAAACTGTGATCATAACAATATTTAAAAAAAAAGGAAACATTCAAAATATATCATGGCTTTGAAACAGATTTTAGTTTATTTCTTAAAAAAATGCTAGATTACAAAATCTATTGAATTATTTTATACATCAATAATCAATATTAGTCATGATAGAGGAGAAACACAAAAATTTGTACCTCAAATTGTTAAATTCCAAGAGTTTAGTTAGATAAAAATTATTTCTTAATTATAATTCTGCTGACTTTCTTGTTTGATACTGTTTATAGATTAAAAAAAGGTGTATATAATCGCAATCCCGTAGTTGTTTCTGTCTTACGAGTCATATCACAAAACAAAAATTAAATCGAAATAAATTTTTAAGACCAATTTTACCATATTATTAATAATGGTTTTTTCCCTATTTCTTAGAAATAAATAAATAGGAATACTTACTAGGACTTCTATGCGCTAGAGCCGACATAAGTGTAGTCTTCCCCGCGCCACTATAACATATATAGTTTTGAATACATACACATACATTACACACAATACAAAAGAAAACGAGGAAGACAAATAAAAATATGGTAAGATATATATGAAAGTAAAGCAGCTGGTCCTATGTGGCTACGTAAAGCTAGACACCGAGAAGAGTGCAAGCTCTTAGAGGAGGCCTATGTCCAAGGACAAGCTGTTAAATAGAAATTAAGCGGCTTGCCGATTAGTTATAAGTATATATGTTATAAGTGTTTATAGTACTTCACATTATTTATGTATGAGTAATTTCACAGCAATAAAGGCTATTATTATTATATAAGAATTGATTTCCAATTGTCATTAGCCTCCACTGGCCTTATATTTATTATATTCATTGTTTGTTATTGATTTTGACAATATTAACTTAAAGCTGGCAGTAATAAGAGAAACAAACATGTACATTTTTATAATTATGAAATATAATGATTTAAAATTAAAATATACATAAAAAATCTTCTATAACGTGAGCTATAAATCATTTTAAAATCTTATAATACGATATCTAAATTCTATTTTTTTTTTCGGAAAATAATAGTTTCGCATTATTAATAAACCGTTTATTTGCAAAGAAAGTTTAAAGAAATAAAGTATAACATTTAGATTGATTAATTATAAAAATCCGCACAGCCATATAAAAATAGGCATGCAAATGTCATATTTATTTTCATTAAGGCATCAATCTCATATAATGAGAACATCAACATAATGTGATAATAAAAAGTCAAACTTATGGTCTAAATACTTGCCCAAGCTATAAAGGGCTTTAAAAATGTAATCACCTTAATCACCAATTTTTAGCATTAATATGCATATTTGTTTTATTTTTATTGAAAAGAATAATATTCGCCTTAATCAAAGAAAATACCTACTAAAAATATGTGTAGTCTAATGTAAAATAAATTAGATTGCAACAAGAAAATGTCAAAAATGCTAAATTCTTAAAAACGTGTTGATATAATTAATTATCCATTAACATCCGTTACAACAATGTGTAATTGATTACATTTATTAATTAATTAAATATGTCGAATTGACAAGCAATTTAATTTTTGAAGTTCGTGTTTCTAATGGTTTAATATTAATGTTCTGCAAGCTGATTCCGCTGCGGTGACTTATCTCTAGACTTTCCATTTCTGCAGAACATATAGTGTCGTCTCTATGCTATAACATTAATTATATGAGACGGCTATCTATTATGACCGCAGTATCAACGCAGCAAGTGCAGGGCTGCCAACCTAAAGTGACCATCTGAGTGCTGCCACTAAAATCATTCGACAATAATAAGGACTCGAATTCGATTCGAGTCCTTATTATTGTCTGTAGTCAAACAACGTCTAGAATGTACTGACAAGAGTCTAGACCAGTGTTATCTAAGTTCTTATGACCCCCCCGACCACATCACATGCATATATTTTAATATTAAATAATAGGTTTCAGGAAGTTTAAGTAAACACAGTAAATAAATTTTAAAAACAATAATGGAATTCCAAATAATATAATAAATTTTCAAATAACTCCACAATAAATTTGCCCCCCTGTGGGGTGAGGCCCCACGCTGCTTTAGACTAATTAGACATATATATGAGATAATAATCAAATCTTACCTGGGTCCCATTAGTGCCACCAACGAGCCAGGTTTTGCGATTCCATTTACTGCAAACAATATCTATATTATTAAGGATTCTAAAAATAATCAGTGGCGCTACAACCTTTTTAGGTCTGGGCCTCAGATTTCTGAATCTCTTCATGATCATTTGTTAATCTTATAGGCAAGGTGATCAGCCTCCTGTGCCTGACGTACGCCGTCGACTTTTTGGGTCTAAGGTTTCCTCACGATGTTTTCCTTCACCGTTCGAGCGAATGTTAAATGCGCACATAGAAAGAAAGTCCATTGGTGCACAGCCGGGGATCGAACCTACGACCTCAGGGATGAGAGTCACACGCTTAAGCTACCAGGCCAACACTGCTCTGTGATTAAGGATTTTAGATTAATAAATTTTAAGAAGTGTTTGTTTTTTGAATGGCCACGAACTTGACGAGGAAGGTACTATAACATTACGCTAGACATGAACGCGAAACCACAGCTAATTAAATAAAAAAAAATACATTAATAACTATCGGATACGACAGACGTTGTCCTGTACACACGTCTTACATACAAAAAAAATCTAATAATGTAATTCATTCTCGACTCCACCTGAACACACAAAAAATTACATTAAAATCTGTCCTACCGTTTAACAGTTTAATTACGAACACATGCACAGAAGTTTTCTATTTAGATTTATATAACATAGATACCGACTGCAGCGCCATCTGCCGCGCTGATTTATGAATCATACGCATACAAAAAAAAACATTTAAATCGGTCCAGCCGTTTAAGAGGAGTTCAGTGACATACACACGTATTGAATTAAAACACTCGAATTATATACAAAGATAATACAGCTTTTAACATTGTTTATATCTAACGTTAGGATGTTTTGTGATGAAATTAAAAAGATAAAAGATACGAATCTTTTTGTATATTTCTGGAAATTTAGCTTAGCAGTTAACAGTCGGTTTACCAGAAATAGTAAGTTTTGCGTGGAAAGTATCTCCTTCTTTAAGCATGCTTCATAATTTTGACGCAAATGAAATTTTATTATCGCTGATCACATTTCCCAAAAATATCAAAGAAACAAACGCATAACAAAAAAAAACAACAGGATTATTTTCTTATTATTTTCAAACTTGCTTAGCAACAAGTTGCAACGGATATTGTCTCATTTAAAATAAATTGTGTTAGCTTGCATTAGTGAAACTTTTTTATTTAAATTCATTAACACAATAAATTGAATAGAATTAGAAAACTATACAGGGTCTTAAAATATCTCTTATTATTTTTTTATTCTGAACATATTATGTATTAAGTTGTCCTGTTAAATACCAAAACTCCTTCCTACTTCAAAAACTTTTGGGAGCCCATAGCTATAGCCTACGCTCTTTCTTGGCGAATCCTTCAAGGTGTCTGCACTTAGCCTATTCACTTCCCGTCCCGATCCGCTTAGCTCCTTCTCTATCTTCCTTTAATTCTCTACTGTACAAGGATTACCTCTCCAGATCGTATCTCTAACTTTCGTGCAAACAGATTTGAAATTATATATTTTCTTGTCCATGTGTCCTTTTTTTATTATTGTCCCTCTTACTGATTATATATTTTTTAATTGCTTTATTTTGTTCCATTAGTTTTTTCTAACTATATTATGTCTTTACACTTCTTGCTCTTAACTAATCTAATTTAAAAAAAAACATCACAGCTGTTGCCTGGAAGAGATCGCAAGAGGCCGCCAGTTGCAATCCTTTTTATTGAATTATGTTAATTGTACTATATTTCTGTATACATGTAACGAAGTGTTTATTAATAAATAAGGTTCAATAGGCATGGATCTAAACGAAACAATTTGAACCATTTCTTGCGACCAAACCAATCTTTGTATCGTTCTTCCATCCATTGACACCGTATAACTGAATGGTAATTAGATTTACGCTGGCAAGGGCAATCCATCATTATTAATATTATCGATTATACCAAATAGAGCATCTATCTCCACCTCTAACTAGTGGTTAAGAATGTAAAACAAAAGAAGCACGGCGCATTTAATTTAATATATTATTTAAATTAAAAAAAAAATTATTAAATTTGACGAAACGCGCCATTCTTTGGACACACTTGTTTAGTCAGATAAGCCATTCTTTAATGGAAGATAAGTTGAATGAATATGCAATTATGTCATGTTCAGGTCACACTAACATTTTTATTGCTATACATTTCCGGTTCTATTTTTTAGGTAAAGCTTTTAAACAATTATTTTTAGAATTAAATAACAAATAATATACAGAGGATCCGTTAATGCGTGCATTTTATATTTAATACATAAATTATTTTAATTATTTTATAATTTTTTTATATCTAGCATGTAGCAAAGGAAACTCAGTTTGATCGCGCAGCCCAATATGTATGCCTTGACTTCGTTAAGCTATCGCGGAATATGGTTAAAATGAGTATTAGGAATATCTATAGCGCAAAATCACCTGCATCATGAGCATACCCCGCATACAAACCTTCACGTACATACCCTCACTTTTACACCATCACACACACAGACACATCTAAATTAGGTATTACTTAGTTAAATGTATTATTGTGTTTTCCCTTCTCTAAATGTTTCAACCTTTTTGTAAATACTATCTATTTATTCCATCTTTAGCTATATATTTAGTGTAATTAGTATATAGTTGTTTTTATGTATATTTTTGTTAACTGTAGGATTACGAAAAAATAAACAACGCCATTCTAAAAGCTCACGCTTAGTGCTACGGGCATCCTTTTACAGTTTATAAGCAATCTCTTCCCGGCAACCCGAACTAATAGCTACCCCACCTACCACAGATGAGCCCAAAAAAGAGAGGAAGAAACAAAAGTAAATTATAAACATAATATAACTATAGTTACTTTAATTGCTTTTAAAAAATATCACTTTATAAGTACTTACCACTATTGACTAATCTCTTAAGCTTGCCGTCCTTATGTTTAATGTGGACGGTGACGTCCCTCCATACAAGAGTGCAGGGTCGCGGCGCTGGAGAGGTTCCTAATAGCTCCTCAACCTCTGCAAACTCCATGGGATCCGTGTACTTCGACTGCATGATTCCTCTGTCCACAAACACTATGTCTGCTGGCTGGAGTTCCTGAGACGATTATTATAACAACAATTATATGAAATTGGTTACACACATTACACATAGAAGTTTTATTCGCGGATGATTGAATTATTTTCATAACTCCTTTTCAGCAATACTAGAGATTGCAGTATATATATTTTAAAGGAATTAATTGAAAATATCATTTATATATTGGTAATACAATAACTAAAACACATACTTTAGTAAAAAGTATTACTAGAAAATTAGATTCTTCTGAATAAACTTTTACTGCTAGTTCTCAAATCAAGGAGTCAAATAATAAACAATAATCTTTCGCTCCTTTTTATTGGCAAGTTTTTTTTTTTACAATTTTTTATTAAATTTCGTACACGTACGTATATTGTAATTATTTTGGCAGTAGATAGAATATTGTAAGAAAGGTGTTAAAGGCTTCTCATAGTATATCTAACAAGGTTGGCTACTTTAATTTTGGATGCCGCGATTCAGAACAAAACCGCTGCTTAGACCAATCTGTTGCCGATTATTATTTAATTACTTAGATTCTTTTTCTAAGTCTGCGGTCAAATATCTTCATCTGCCACTTTGTATTGATTGATTTTTTTTGGTGTTACGTAAGACGAAATAAGTCAAGTTTTCTTTTCTTAACCATCATAGGCACTTCTTTGTTCTTCTGCATTATGTCCAGAGGTTGTATTTCGTATACGGTTTGTCCTAGATATTTGAAGCATATAAACCCAGATCTCGAAGGTGTCCAGGTTTCAGGCATAGTGTCAGCGTCCAAGATTCTACGCCGATGAGCAGTTATTATGACTCTTAGGCCAATCAGTAAAATACAATATAATTCATCTATGTTTGAGCATTTTCAATCATCACGTTAAGTATGATTATTGCAAAGTTTACAGAAATGTTAGGTTAAAGAAGTACACTCTTTACATTTGTAAATACGTACTTTCTCAGTGTTGCAACCATTGTTAGGTTAAGGGTTAATATTAAGCTACTTGTAAGTATGTTGAGATTATAATACTCAATGTCTGCGGTTAGACATACGATATCCTGAATGAACTACTTGTGGTTCGTACGGCCTTAAATTATTATTATTATACATATTTTGCTGGGGGCAACACCCTCTGTAATTAGTAAATAGAGCACAAATGAAAAGAGAATAATTATATAGGTTGTAGTGAGGCTTTGTGATACCTCATTGTTGTGGTTGACAGTTTTATTATTACTAACTATTTTATCATAGAAATATCATAGAAACGAATGGTAAACACGAACCATTCGTTTCTATGATGTGATTTTCTATTTGCACATCTATTGATATAGAAAATTCTTAAGTATTGTTTTTGAAGTGAAACTTCTGTTGGCGCATGGAGGTAAAATTTTTACGAATGTAATGCAATAATAATAATATTAGCGTTACGAAGATGTGCAGCGTTTTTGTCGAAGAAAAGGGAGAGCGCGATTGAGACCGATTGAGAGAGTGAGAAGGGCGAATAACCTAATCGAAATTCTATTTTTAAAATTAAAATTTCGTAAAGAGAATTTATGAAATATTAGTATTTTATATTATATGCAAAATTTATTGAAATCTCAAATGACGAATTGTAAATTAAAATGCCACGTATTTTTATTATCGAAGAAATGAATTTAAAATATTAAATTTATAATTTGAGGAGGCCTATGTCCAACGGTGGACAAACCGAAACCTGACTGACAAGCAAATAATCATTCCTAAATGTTAAAGTGTATTTTACCTAATGTTAAAAGTAATTTTTTTCAATTCAAAATCAATGAAACTTTTAATCTATTTTAACTAAGTTTTGGAAATAAAGGCTATTATTATTATTATATATATTAATTAGAATTCATAAAAATTTACAAATTGTTATGTTAATTCTAAATTAACGATTCTCACTGGTTAACGGCTGCGCTAAGAGAAGCGATAGACCTAAGAAAGTGGAGAGATATAACTAGCAAGGCAGCACCTTACAGTGACACGACCTTCAGTAATAAAGAGTACGACTAAGAAGAATTAAAACATTACAATGCATGCATTATTAATAAATAATCACAAGTATAAAATTTCCACGACAACTCAACCGTGTAACGGTGACGCTTTCTAAATGGTCTTCGTTTATTTCTCATTAACACATTCGCGTAATATGATAGATTGTATTAATTGTATTTTTTGTTGTTAATATTTTCACAGGTCACCAAAAGGATCGCCGCACTATGGACAATGGAATTGAATTGAAATCAAAATTCGAGAAGCTTAAATATATTAGATAAGACTGATTAATAAAAAAACGTCGAAACGAAAAGAAAATTATATTACATGGTTTTGATAAGTATCGCAATATAACGAGGAAATGCTGCGAGCATTAAAGGTACACTGCCACAGGGACCAAACTTTTTAAATTACATTTAATTTTCTATGTATCAATTTTTTATAATTATTATTATAACTATGTAGGTTAAGAAAATTGTAAATACTGTACATTTGTGTGTTGGATATAAATAATTAAGAATGTTATATTTGAAAGTAATGTATAAATTACTAGCTGATCCGACAGACGTTGTCCTGTACACGCGTCTTACATACAAAGAAAAAATGTAATAAAGTGAATCATTCTCGACTCCACTCGAACTCACGAAAAATTTCATCAAAATCGTCCAGCCGGTTAGGATTTTCATAACGAACACATGCACAGAAGATTTATATATATATATCAGCTGTTTATTTTCTGTATAGATAAATAACCTATATACCTAATGCAGCGCCATCAGCCGGGCTGATTTGTGAATCTAAACGATCCAGGGCGCCACCCAAACGCATCCAAAAAAAACATTCAAATCGGTCCAGCAGTTTAACAGGAGTTTAGTGACATACACACGTACAGTAGAATTATATATATATATATATATATAATTAAGCCAATCAGATTGATAGATAGATGATGATTGTTAGAAATATTCATGATTTTATGTTCATTAACACAATACAGCGAGGAAATGCTGCCAGCGTTAAAGGTACACTGCGACAAGGACCAAACTTTTTAAATTTGTTTTAATTTTCTATATATTAATTTTTAATTATTATTATTACTTATTAATTGTACATATTCCATATTTGTGTTATGTTCTATATATCCTATATTTTTTGAAGTAATTACTATAGGAATATCATCAAAATTAGCATCGCATCTATAGTTTAATTCCTGGGCCTTGTTATAAGTGTAATTGATATCACAGTATACCCTCGTATATACTGTCATACCCATGTTCTGCTCTAACAGATAGTGTGATTTGAAGCGTGAATAATTTATAGCTGAGCGGCTATCAATATTAAAATTAAATAAATTGATACATTATGTTATCACAATGAATGTAAAGTTTTCCGCCATGGACACTCTCAATGCCATATATTCGTTATATCAGAGTGTTTCCCACCGTTGAGTATATATACAATATCTGATAATCAGCCACTGGTTTCATCGGGCTGGCCAGTCAGACAATGCTTCCTTTAGGTTGGAGATCCAAAAATGCGAGATTCTAGCTGTTCTCAGGTGAGCAGGGTAACTATTCAAATCAGATACTTATCAAATAAGTGATCCAGGATGAAGCTATCGGTCTATCAAAGCGTCGAAAACAGGAAATATGTAATCTAACGACAAAACTTAATTTCGAAGTTGTTTGTTTGTCTGGTTGGAACAATGTACAAAATGTCACCATCTATATTAGTTAATTTCAGAGCATTAAAAATATTTTTTTGTTCGGTTAAGAAAAACTTTTTTTACTTGATTTCAAACAAGTCTAAATAAAAAAACTTGAATTTCATAAAATTCGTAGTGATAATAAACAAAATGTTGTTTTACACAATTCAATTGATGTTATAAATATCAAGATTGACGTCATAACTGTATTATGTAGAAATTGGTGATAAATTATTAAAAAATTAAGTACCTACTACGAAAAAAATGAAAGACTATACTGTAACATATAAAAACACCCTGTAGTTAATTTATTATAATTTTTTAAATTTAGAATTACAAAATTGAAATCTGTCTATATTTATATATGAAATCAGATACAAAAATTTTATTGAATGTAAAAGTTAAAATAGATTTTCTAATACTTTATTTTTTCCCAACATATATAAAATTAGACTACAAATTAAAATTTTATTATACTTTGTCATACTTAAATAGCAGAAATTTTTTAATGAGTTTGAAGCTTATATGAGAGCTGAGTGAATATTAATTGTATTAGTGTAAATATAATGTATAAATATAGCGAGGAATTGCTGCCAGCGTTAGAGGTACACTGCCACAGGGACCAAACTTTTTTAAATTTGTTTGAATTTTCTATTTATCAATTTACATTATTATTATTACTATCTAGGTAAAAAAATAGTAGCTGTTACTAAATTATATATTTAGAAATTTATTTCCTTTATATCCTAATTATACCAAAATTGAGTAATTCTATTTTATTATTTTAAATTACAGCTTTTGAAAACGTCGTCAAAGACGTACGTTATTTTATTAACAAAATTTTAATTATAGAATCGTTGAAATTAATTAAATACAAATAAAGTGGTTTGCGATGATTCATAATTCCTTGAAAATAATACATAAGGAGTTTAAATCAAATTAGTATACAATAAATTAGTATGTATCATAATAAAATGCATTAAAATAAACTCAATTTTTTAAAGATTATTTGGTTAGTCAAAAATTATTCATCTTATTGTAATTTTTTAAGAAATGGTCATAAGAATTTTAATTACTGAATTTAATAATTAAATTCAATATTTATTTATTATACATAATTTCTCAATTTTCGAGGAGTAAAGTCTATAGGTATAGGTTTTTAATCAAGCCTTTCCATCTTAAAGCACTCGTAAACATTCCTACAACCATTTAACAAAAAAAAATATTGCGCCGTTTTAATCTTGCATAACATTACGAAATACGTGAAGGTACGAACGTATACTATTCAGACAACCGCTCGTTTTCTAATAGTCCACTCGCAACTATATACATTTAAAAAAAAGCATAAAGATTATTAAAAAACCTACTAAACTTTAACAATTACTTACATGAGTTTCGGCATTTCCATTAGAATTTTCCGAAAGTCCAGACAGAGTACGTTCGCTTTTACTCATTTTGTATCACACGTGTCTAATTTGAAAATGGAATGCGCGATAATCGGATCATTTTATTACGGGCAAGTATGGGCAGCCTGCGCGCTCGCCGGTGTTACAGTGTTTGTGCCGGATCGCCGTGAGGTGTTCGAATACACAGTAGGGTTGTCTAACCGTGAACCTTAGTAAAAGTTAATGGTCACGTGTAATTTCTATACATTCAGGTTTGGCTATCTCGTTTTGCTATCTGACAGATACATATTTTATTATATATGTTATAGTTTTATCGTTTTGTTTTTCACAAAAGACATTTAAACGACAAAATTGTACTGACAAATTACATAGTATGCGCGACTCTCACCTATGAGGTCGTAAGTTCAAATCCCAGCAGTGCATCCAAGGAATTTCTGTCTATGACGCATTTAATACTCGGTCGTACGGTGAAGGAGAACATGGTGAGGAAAAAAACTATGCCTTAGACCCAAAAAGTCGACGATATGTCTCACAGTGGGCTGATTCCTAGTTGTCTGTTAAGTAAAAACCAGGCCGTTTCAGAAAAAGTAGTTAAGTGGTACAGTTTTATTAGAGTGCTTTTTCGCGTAATTTGTGTATTTTTAATGTAATTAAATTCCGCGCTGAGTATTAAAAAATAAAACCTTGAAGAGAGTTACTGCGTATTCTATCCTATCCCTAGCTCGTAATATATTTATAATACATTATAAGATTATGTTAATTTCATAACAATAAGCATTATTACCGGTTAATTTCAGGTTGACAGCCCTAAAATGTATTGAAGAGTGGGACGGAAACTCTAGACAAAGATGGTATAGTACCATCAATGAATTGATAACATTGTGAACACGTTGACAAATGTTCCTTTGAGTTAATATATGTAATATATGTATATGCTTCTCAGATATACTGGATTTTGCGGGTTTGCCTATGGTCATATACACGATTATGGTCATAGAACACGTATTAATTGAGTTGTACTTACATACACTTTTAATAAGAAGCTAAGTGGTTAGCACACGTGGTAATAAGAGGTAATATTCAGTTATTATTTTGAATATGTAGGCACAGATCTGAAATATATAGTGAGCAGAACTGTGTCGGCTATTTGAGAGTTCCGCGGATATCAAATTAAATAAATGGCTTCTTCTTCTTATAGTGCCATCTCCTTACGAAAGTTGGCGATCATCATGGCTAGTTTGATTTTGGATGCCGCGCTTCTAAACAATGACTTGGTTGACCAAACATTGTCTTAGTTTTTCCCAGGACGTAGTGGGTCTCCTTTGCCTTTGCCTTGTATGATTAGTTGAAGGAGCTCATATTTTTTGGAGTTACGTAAAACGTGTCCGAAATACTCAAGTTTCCTTTTCTTAACCGTCATAAGCACTTCTTTGTTCTTCTGCATTCTGTCCAGCACGGTTGTATTTCGTATGCGGCCTGTCCAAGATATTTTAAGCATAGCGTAAAAAACCCAAAAACCCCCCCCCCCTTTTTTGGGGGTGGGGCCCGGGCGCGGGGGGGGGGCGGGGCAAAAAAAAGGGGGAAAAAAAAAAAAAAAAAGGGGTTTTTTTTTTTTTTGTTTTTTTAAATTAAAAAAGGTCTGCGCGGGCGAAATTTACGCTTTTAAAAAACTATTTTGTATGTAACACTTGAACACTTTCTACGTTGGGTTCGTTCTAAAATCCCAAGCACATGGCACGTGGTTGCGTGTATATTGTGCAAAGGTATTGTGTTGGCCGCGTTTGGTAATTGGATTCACCGATCAATAGTTTTAAGGATATGTAACATAGTCTAATAAAATAAATGTATGGATCAATCTTTATGTATTTAAATTGAAAATATCAACCAAATGATAAAAGTAATTCTTGTCCGAACTTAGGAAGTTATGACTTACAATGTGAAAAGCTTGAGTACGCGACACGAATTCTCGTTGACGCACCATCGCTTCGTTGGATTGTGATTGGTGGATCTCTAATACGTCTCGGAACGCGACTTGATAGGCCGATATAATAACAGTATAATTTGTAATGTATGTCGGTTTGTTCAACTCCAAACAAAGCTTAACAATAAAAAGTATTGTAACCAAATCATATATATATTTCAAGTTCTATATGGGTGTTATAAGTTCATGGTCTCTGTTGCATCGTAGCTTCTAAAGAAATTCGATAGCCCAGTTATGATACGGTATTTTTTTTTTAAATGTAATTTTGGTAGCCAACATCTTTCACGCATAATTAACTTTTACGTCTAGGCAGAATAAGAAATTCCACCACTATCTGGAACCAGTTGCCCACTGAAGTATTTCCGATCCAACTCGACTTAGGGTCCTTCAAGAAAAGAGCGTACCAATTCTTAATGGGCCGGCAACTCGCGAGCCCCCTGTCATTGACAGTGTCAATGGGTGGTGGTATCACTTAACATCAGATGAGCCTCCTTCCTGTTTGCCTGTTCTATAAAAAATATATGTTTGACCTAACATTTGTAACATGTTTGATCCCAGCTAGTGTCTGAGCTACGATAAACGCTGGCTGGGGTTAAATAACATCTTTATTTTATATTTCTTAATTGTGTTTTAATATAAACTATACTATATAGACTTCCCAATGGTAGCTAAGAAAAATGTATTCAACTTATGTATCTTACCGTGTGTCACATACGGCTGCCAGACTTGGGCATTATCTCAGAAACATATAGTTGAGGACATGCCAAATAATGGAAGCATGGCGGGTGTAACACTGAGACTTCGACTTCGACCAAAGTAGAGGACATTATAAAGAAAATAAGGCAATTGATATGGCGCTGGACCGGGCACATGAGAGATAGCAGGTTGAAATGGACAAAAATAATTACAGAATGGCAACCACGTGATGGAAAAAGGTAAAGAGGTAGGCAGTGCAAGAAATGGGCAGACGATATAAAGAGAATAGGAGGCACAACTTAGACAAGAAGAGCTAACATCAGAAAAGAATGGAAGCAGCTGGAAGAGGCCTATGTGTCACAAGACACGTGATTACCGAAAACGGGTCATCTGATGATATTAGCTTAAGTTAGTTTATGTAACTTAAATAAGTTTTAATATATTATACATGGGTGTCAGCAGTAAGGGCTTAATGATAATAGTAATAAACTATATATAACTTCTTCGTTGTTAAGAAGACATGGAAACATAAAACACGTGTAGTTTTATCTAATCGCATCACAGCGGTGTCTATATTTACATTTAAACTGTCACTTTACTACATTGTAACCCAGGTGATATTAATTGTGAAATCTACATAGTTACTTTAATTAAACAAAACAAACTTTGCTTTCTATCAAAACATTAGGCGTATTTTTATATTTCACTCACTCATGCGCTCAGGCGTGTTGAGTTATCAAAAGTTGAAAAATCAAAAACAAAAATAAATAAAATAAAATAAAAGTTGTAATTAAATTAAAAATAAATATACTTTAAGGAATTTATAATTAAGTTGGATATGGAAGAGCTGGCAACCCTGACTGACACAGGTATTTTTTACTTAAAAGGGTTCCCAAATCTCATTGTAATGCATAGATATGTACATGAATAAACATATTTTATTTTTTATTATTCTTATTTAAATTGCATTTGTATTAGTGTCTTATACAAGGCATCAACCTAAGCGGTCTGTTTTTTTTAAATTATTGATTTTAAATTTAGTTTTTATTTAGTCCCCTACCAGCCTACCACCAATATACACGTTTATACACAAGAAAACAATACATATAAAACTCACAAATATGAATGCTTGATTGTCTTCGATGTATAGGGCTTACATGCTACAGAAAAACAAAACGAAAACAAAATATTGTCTATATTAAAACGAATTACTAACAATTACAAGCTGAAAAAAGTACATAAATATCATTGCAATTTTTCGTAACCCTAACAAAGTTTGCTGTATAGATCAAGGTCTTCGGATGAGAACATAGAACTGTTGGACCTGTACGCGATGCTCCAGCCGTGATGGTCATTCGTTCAAATCATCAGGTTCATAACCAAGTAACTGGGCGTCGGTCATATGTTTTTCGTCAAACTAAAAAGTCTATAAAAGTTAATTAATTCCTGCCTAGCAGACCCGAAATCGTGCTTTGTTTCATGTTCCTCACTGATGGGAGTGTTGATACACAAACTATGCAAAAAACTCAGATTTGTATCGCACAGCCCGGACATACAACGACCAATATTTAAGCCTGGACTTGTTTAAGCTATCGCGGAATATAGTTAAAATGAGTATAAGGAATATCCATAGCGCAAAATCACCTGCATCATGAGCTTACCCCACATACACACCACGTACTTACCCTCACTTTTACACCACCAAATTAGGTATCACTTAGTTAAATGTAATGAATAATTTTTATTGTTTTGTTCCCTTTTGTAAATGTTTGAACCTTTTTGTAGGTAAATATTCTGTATTCCGTCTCTGGCTATATTTTTAGTGTAATTATTTGTTATTATATATAATTTTTGTTAGCTATAGAATAACGAAATAAATAAATAAACAGTCTATGTGTTCTTAACGTTTTTGGCACTATTGGTATTTGGCAAGGAGTTCTCTTTAGGAGTCTTTTTCCCGTCGTAACAAGTATTTATTTATATTATTACGCTGGTTTCCCGATAGGAAACCACGGATCTTTGCTACAATCCCGGCCTACCTCTCCCGCTTCATCCACTTTTATGACATTCATGCTGGTCGGTTATGGGTACTTTAAACGTCCCTTCTCCAGTACCTCCTGGATTTGGTCCAGATACCTACGACTTAGCCTACCCAACCCGATCTCACCAAGATCTCACTCGCATCAAGAAGTTGGCATATGCCTTATTGTGTCTATCTATGCGAAAATGCATGCAAAGAAGTGTTTGTTCCTACTATAAGTATGAGCGAACTTTCCCACCAAAATCTAGTCAACTTGCAATAAGTTAATGCTCCCTGGTACATTCGCAATAACGACCTCCATCGGGACCTTAATGTAGAGGATACGTGTAACGCCACAATAATAAAAAAAAAAGCTGGAGCCCAAGAACATAGGCTCCACCATCACGTGAATGTCGAGGCTATTCAACACCTTGACACCACGGGCCCAGTGAGAAGATTGTAAAGGACAAAACCATTTGAACTAGTGAATTAGTGTTAGTGCACGTTAGTATTAAATGCTAAACAGTGAGTGAAAAAATAGAACACAAGAACAAAGTGTCTTCCCTTTAATAGAGACTGTAAGTAGTGTTATTGGACACTTTCTTATGTTAAATATTCTTTTAAGTGAATTAGGTTAGATTTAAATTACTCATTAGTCTTAAGTTAAGGCCTGTATTCACTTTGATTAGTGATTAGTGCAGGTGATTAGTGATTAGGAGAAAACAAGTGTGGACAGCGACTGATTAGTTGGCTGCGTAGTAAACTGATTAGAAGCCTGTTCTATTTTTTTGCTATCACTAATCAAAATGAATACAGGCCTTTCTGACTGGATCGTAATGTTCCATGATGTCTTAGTAACAATAGTCTTAGTAACGATAAATTAAACTAGGACGCCGCAGTGCTCGCAATTCTGCTTCGCTTCAGCACAAATTTGAGCGGAGCGAGTGTTCAACTCAATTTTTAATTATGAGTAAAAATACATAGATTTAAAACATTAAATTTAAAGATTTGATTTTGTTGAAAGGACTTTTTAGTTTTAGGTCTCCTTCGAAGTTGTTTTTCCGCTTATTTTGTGATTTATTCGTAAATATTATTGAGTTTTTATAGCCTATAGCACGGGATTTTTTTCGGTTAAGCCGTTCAAAAGCCTTAGTGTTTGTACAGAGTGTCATAAGAGTGGGCGCATGGGAGCTTCGCTCGCTCCGCTCAATTAACAAATTATAAACGGAACCGTAGATGACCTTATCGTCCTGACAGCTCATTTAGTCAATATCGCATAAACTGTGTTTAAATTTTAAAGTGTCTCGTGATAATGTATCTTAAAGTTTCTTAACTTCGAAAAGTGTGACTTTATTAAATCACGAGCAAAGCACAATGACCTCAGCGTACTTTTTTTCTTCTTCAGTCGTACAGATCATTTCTGAAGATCATGTTAGTGGCGGCGCAGAACTTCCTCCACTCTCGCCTGACTTCGGCAAGCATCTGCGCCTGCGATTTTTAGGAGCTCTCTATAAAATCATATATTCGTATGTATGTACAACTTATGCTTTTGAGTTAACCATTCGCAGGATCAAGAACAATAATTTGTTTTATCTTTTTTTTTATAGATCAGCTGGCAAACGGGCTGGAGGCTCATCTGATGTTAAGTGATATGGACACTCATTACCAGAAGGCCTTTTAAGAAGTGGTACGTTCTTTTCTTAAAGGACCCTATTTCGAACGGGCAGCTGGTTCCACATAGTGGTAGTGCGCGGCAAAAACTGCCATAAAAAACGCTCAGTTGTGGAACGCCGGACGTCGAGGTTATACGGGTGGAATTTTGTATTTTTCCTCGACTTCCACTGATGCAACTCAGCTGCAAGTAAATCATTTTTATACATAGATAAAAGTGTTCGGTGTCCAATACTTGTCGAATTTTATTCACTCACGATGTTTACTTTAGCCAATGTCGACTGCGCTAAAGAAAAATTACATTGGAGCACTGCCGTGATTTGAACGCATTGGCTCAGGGTTGAGTGTCACACGACTCCACTAGGCCAACACTTCTTAGGCTTCTTCACAAAATGGCGCTATGTGTACTGTGTAGTTTGAATATCTAATAAATAAAATTCTCGTGTCACGGTGTTTGTGGTTAAACTCCTCCGAAACGGCTTGACCGATTCTCATGAAATTTTGTGTGCATATTGGGTATGTCTGAGAATCGGACAACATCTATTTTTCATCCCCCTAAATTTTAAGGGTCCACCCCTAAATATATATTAATTTTTTATTTTTAGATCAATTTTTTTTTAAATTTAAAAAAAAAATGATATTTTATGATACAACATTAAAAAACACATACAACCCCTAATTTTCACACCTCTACGATCAACCCCTAATTTTTTATTATAAATGATATACATGGCAAAACGACGTTTGCCAGGTCAGCTAGTATCATCTAAAATAATACTGTCTACTTATCTTAACGTTATGTTGTCAAGTGCAACATACACACATATATTATATATAATTTATATATAAATAATGGCTACAACTTTTTCGGTCTCAGATTTCAATCATTTCTGGCTCAGATTTCTTTATCTGTTCGTGATCATTTCTAATAGGCAAGTAGGTGATCAACCTTTTCTGTGCCTGACACACCTTCGAATTTTTGCGACTAAGGCATACCGGCTTTCTCACTGTTTTCCTTCAGTCTACGAGCGTGTGTTACGCCCACAGACAGAAAGTCCATTGATGCAGACGGGGATTGAACCTTGGTTGAGTCGCACATTTAAACCATTAGGCCAACACTGCTCTAAGCAGTCAAATAATTATATAATTTTATCATAATATATGTGAGACTATGTTACAATACATCGATCATTATAGCTTCATCTTTTTTTTTTCTTTTGTTTCTTTTCTACTAGTGTATCAATTTGTTTCGTAATAAATATATTTTTAGGAGAACTGAAGTTATTCGGGACCTTCGTTACCTCTGATCATTGCAATGCGCAAAAACTTAATACAACCCTAATGTGTGTAATTTTTCAGTCATATTTGATGTAATTAAGATCGATACAACACATTACCGCTTATTTTATGTAAATATAATTAATTTGTTCAATGTGGTACTTCCGGAATTCTGGGAATAATATATTAATCGTGGGAATCGGTAGTTAATAAATTATTGAATCCGTAATCGTTTTATAAACTATTTTGTTAATTGCAAATTAAATCTGTTTTTATTGTCCTAATTACATTTTTATAAATTGATTTTAAATAATTTGTATTTTACTCTAAGTTGAGATCAAGACAAAATCAAAAATGTTCTTGAGATACCTAAGTTTAATATGTACACTTGTAGATTGAATGAAGCGGTAAATCCGAGAAATTAAGAATTTTTGACTGAGGAATCTCTTTCTCGCCTGAGCAATTACATGATCGACCGACACACGTACGTACTACGTAATCACAAGAAACTCGTAGGTATATAATATGTACAAATATTAAATTTAATGACAAAAAAATTCAATTTTTTACATTGACAACTGCATCTTTATAAGTGTGAATACGACAAACAGTTTAAGAGTTCTCTAAATCAAAATACATGCAAGGCCTGACAGATCGAGACCGAGACACAGGGCAGGGAACGGTGGAAGATTATCGTTTATGAGGTAATCATTTATTGTGGATCGCTGCGCCTGTCTTCTACTATTGCGAATTGTATCTTATATCGGCCATACAATACGGAGAGGCGATGAGAAATTGGAAAAACTGATCGTGGTTGGTTCACCAACCAGATGGACCGATTAAGTGAAAGATTAATCGTCCTCAAAACTATACACTGTTATTAGAGAGTCGCTGGAAACAGCGGTGGAAACAGATAGTCCGCTGAATATGCATCCTTGGTGACCACGACGCTCAGACATGAGCTGCCGATTGAAGAGACAGAGAGAGAGAGAGTTCCTGTGTGTGTATATTTTTGTTTTGGTTTTACTATATTAATGCAAATTTAAACTAATATACAGCTGTAGCTGGAAATACAAAAATGTTCACCGGAGATGTTAGAACTGCATATAAGTTAACAAAAGAGAAGCGTTTCACACCCCAGATGGCACAAATTCTGACAGGGCATCATGTCAGGGCACAGTCCAACATGTGCCTGCAATGATGGCGAACAAACCGTAGAACATGTGCTGATACATTGCCCTATTTTCGCACCGTCCAGGCACGACCTGGAGCAACAAACACTGATGACAGTAGACCGTAACGGTCTACAGGAGATCTTAACAAAGCACAGATCGTGCCTGCCCTGCGATTCTGTAACTCACTTTTCGAACTCACACAGCAGTTTTCGCATCGGCGGTCGCTCTCAAATCATACGAAATATGAAAAGGTGAGAGCTTGTAGTTTATTGTTTATCAGAATGCCAAATCATAAAATGACTGCTTCACGACTGATTTGAGAGCGACCGCCGATGCGAAAACCGCTGTGTGAGTTCGAAAAGTGAGTTACAGAATCGCAAGGCTGGAACGGTTCTAAAATGATGACATATATTAAAGAGGCAAAAAAATGTAAGACCGGGTCTCTCAAACAATTGCGCCGGCTCGCCCATGAATATTGTAAATAAAAATAGTATCGATGCAGCCGGAGCGCGTCTCAGGAGACGAAGTAAGGAAGGGAGGAAGGAAGAAAGGAAGTTTGATTTTATTTAATGTATCCTGTAGTAACAATATAAGTGGTGACTTTCACCAGTATAATACGCGAAATAGAACTAATTTGAGTGTACGACCAACCAGGCTCCAAAAGATAAACCACTCCTTATATGGAAATTGTATTCGTTTTTACAACAAACTCCCATGCGAAATTAGAGAATTATCACTAAATAAATTCAAAGCCCTCGTTAAACGAAAATTATAAATTTTATAAATTTGAGGAATACTTATATGATCCTAATCCTTGGGATTGATTTGCTCTAGTTCAAACAATTTGTATGACAATACTTGGCGATTAAAATTGGTGGAAAGTTTCTTGCCAGTTCTTCTTACCCGCTCTACGCATTTGACTTGCGAACTGGTACTAAATTTACAATTAATTTAACTTCTTTCTGACAATTCATAGGTGTACTTGTTTACCTACATGAATAAAGATATTTTGAGTTTGAGTTTGATGGAAAAAAAGTACCTGGACACACTGGCAGAGGTAGAACGAGAACAAAACTAATAAACAGCAAAACTAGTAAACCTAGTACTCAAATTTACAGTTTTAAATAGTGTGTACTATTTAAAAAAAAAAATTCGGTGAAAACCAATTTACCTTAACAAAAATCTTGTCTAAATAATAATAAGAATCTATTTAGCAAACTTTAGTTCCGAAAGGGCGTAAAATTTTTGCTTTCACAATATTTAATCTAGAAAGCATTAAGCATATCTGAAAAAAAAATTTAGAATTTGTGGTATAACAACATTTGAATTCACATATATAACATATTTACAGTCAAGTATTTACAATTTTCTTAATCTACAAAGTAATAATAAAAATTATTTAAAAGAAAATCAAAATAAATTTAAAAAGTCTGGTCTCTGTGGCAGTGTACTTTAACCGGTGGCAGCATTTCCTCGCTGTATTGCGATACTTATTCGTTGACCCAGGAAAGTACCAGCTCTGGGGTCACCGGTACTATCTACTAGGCGCCAACTTAAATCTTTAATAAGCGCCTGTGCACTTGTCCCCACGGCCCAAGAGTCTCTACTCCAAAGGGAACAAAATCGAAGTTGGAGGAAAGACTCTTATATTTGTGCCGTTTATAATTTTTTGCCTGTTCTGCGGCCGCCCCAGCTTTTTTGCTTAAAACACATATTTTTTTATTTTTTTGAATTTAAGTATTAATTCACCTACAAAATATTCTTTAAACAATCAATTAAGACTGGGATTTATCATTAACCTTCATTTTTATTAATGTCGCATACCTTAGATGGGTGAATTAAAAAATATTCATGTAATTAAAATGGCAAATAAAAAATTACGACAACAATGTGTATTCTTTCGTTCAATAAATTCCGCCTACGTGCCACTTATGACGATTATTTTTGTAAAATAAATAAACATAAAGGTTATGTAAATAAAATATCGATATTATTAAAATATTTTAATAAAATAGTAACAAATGAATACAGAAATTATTAATAGAATGAATTTTTTATAATGAAATTCAGTAAATACAATATACAAGACGCATGTACAAAACTGCAAAATTATATCAAGTCAACATTAAATATTGCGTAATAAATATGTATAATTCTTGAATTTTTTAACATTCCTTCCCTGGTAATTCGCTACTGTATACAATACAAGTATGTTAAACATAAATTGTTAAAGAATTGAGGTTACTTGCTTCGTCATACTAATGTTGGATTTTATTCCAATACATTTCATAACATAACATAAACATATTAATTACTCACCCAAGTAACGCTAATAGGCTGTTACGAGATAGAACTTATTAAATAATAAATTGCTTGAGAAGTTTTTTTCACGATAATTTATTTCCAATAGAAAAACTCCAGCTTTAAAACGTTCATGAATATTTTAAATTTAATTCAATTTTTGTACGTACAATAAAGACGTAAAATTGAATACTTCTAAAGTAACTCGCAAGGCACATTCTATTTCTCGCTCAATACCCAATACATTTCTAGGAGAAATTTTGATTGAGTCCAAATACTCGTTTTGGATAAGTCCAAATCGTTTTAAGTATATAACCATGCGAATAAAAAAGGTTTGGTTTATATAATGTATTTTTATTACTTATTTCTTAAACATTCGTTGTAGCTATTTGCGGTTTTAACGTATTAAAAAAAAACATTAACTTACACTACTATTAAAAACAAACACACTGTCCACATAATAATCTGCTAATAATAATGTTAACACATAATAATTTTAACTAAATTATTAGAAATTACTAATTTTAAAAACAATTTTTGTCTATGGAATTAATTTTGATCAATTAACTATTTTTTGTTCTCTTGAGCGTTGTGAAGTCGAAATACCAGAATCAATCCTCACCTATACTTAATCAATTGAAAAACTGGAGAATTAACTCTGGAGTATTCTCTCAATTGCAGGGCTACTCTGTAAAACGGACACCGATTTCAATTATTATGACGTCTACTTAACCCAATTCAAATAGTTCAAAAACAAACTTGGAATTATTATACAATATTGAAATCGCGTAATGTTACGGAGTAACCCTGATTGTTTATATATTGCTTAACGGCTAGATGTCGGTAGTTATTTCCCTCTGCGCGTGCGCCACAAGAGTGCTAAGTACGCAAGGAATCGGAACCCTATGAAGAGCAGCACCATATTCACTACATCCATGTTGAAGTCATCCTGAAATAATAAAGGTAAATTTATTTTTCTTCCTTCTTGTATGATGTGTAAAATAATAATAAGCATTAATTTATCCACATCTTATTGACATACATTTTACAAAAATAGATACAGATACTGGCAAACATATAGAACAATTAATGTCCTTGCGCGTAGAAGCGATTTTTAGGTATCACTGCAGGGGCGGTGGTGCGCGGTGGCGAGAGAGTGAGGTGTCGATCGCGTGATTGGTAAATCAGTTGACGTTTGTGTCCCAGCTGCGCAAACTTTCCCCCACTCCCTTGTTTAATGCTCAAGAAGTTTGCCGGTTTCGGCAAACTTCTCGGGAGAAGGCCACTTCCAACCTTTTCCACCCTATTTTATTTTTTGCCATCGTCATGTGTATAAATAATGTTATTATATTCCTTTATATGTTTGGTTGTTATTTAGTGTTACATTAATCCCAGTTGCATTTTTACGTAATTTTTTCTGAGTATTGAATACCAAAATTAATATAGATACTCTTTCAAAGATATATTAAAAAGTTCTACGAATGGAAAATATCCAATAAATAACCATTGATTATTTCATAGACATGAATATGCATTAAACGCTTCACTAAATTCCGTCCTCGAATATAATAAAATAAATATGAATTTCACACATAATAATTATTATCAGAGTAATAAAATTTTGACACTAAATAATTTATATGTTAAAAACAAACATTAAAACTTTCCGTTCATTTTTCGTAAATTCCGCTATTAATCTAAGTTGGACCGTATCAGCATTTTAATTATTAAATTGATATCCGCAAAACCTGCGTCAATAGACGAAATGTCACCGGAAACCAATTTACACCACACCTTATAAATCTTTATCAAGACATCTTAAAGTCGCCATAATATCTTTAAAACATATATTCATAGATTTCCATATGTTGTTACCTAGACCAAATCAAATTGTGTTTAAGTTCACATTTACTACGGTCTAACAAATTGCAAAAACCTCTATAGATTCTACCTTTATTTAGTTTAATAAACATATAACATGAATAAACATCTAATGACAAACAACCAATTTGTTATTGTCACTGCAAGGAACTAGAGTTTAAAATAAAGGCTAGGCCTAGTTCAAACGCTAGTGCTCATAGAAGTATATAAGGTTAACCAAAATGAAAAGTGTATCTCAACGATTCGTTGTTACAACCATTAGAATATAAGTACAAAATGTAATTGTTTTTGTGACAACTAAAGTGATTTTTATAATTATGTCTCCTTAAAACTTCTAATTAACTCACGATGATAGACTGAATTACTAAAGTATTTCGACTCTTTGTCACTCAGGTCCATAAACTCTTGCAATAATGCATTGTTAATTTTATACTTTTATTAGCCGTTTTCTGTTTCTTAAGACCAGGAATAAACGCTAAATAAAAATGTCCATAGATTACCTCAGAGAAACTCAGAGTGTCCAGAACAACTTTTCCTGATGCCGGACAGGTGAAGTTCTCCCGAGTGCAGGCGATGCTCTCTACACCAGCCCATTGGTTGACAAGTAGCGCCTCGTTGCCGTACCGGAACCAAGATAGATAGGATATCCATCCGAGGTATGGCGGTACAGATCTAGGAAATTATATCAAATTGAATCACTTGATAAACATTGGAACAGTTTTGAGGTAAAAAAAGAATTGTAAAATGGTGACAAACGCCTTCTCTAAAGTTCTCGCCAAAGCTTCCTCGCGATAATTCTTTAAAAAATGCAAGAAAAACCTAACTTACAAAAAGTTATCGCAATGTTGTAAATACAAATTGCATTTATTTATTTCCGTTAATATGGGCCTTAGACAGCTTTCAGAAAAGGAACACAGAAACTACTGTTTACACAGACACAATATAATTCGGAACATTTAAATTACAAATAAAGGAATTCGTGGCTTTTGACATCGACAAGATATCTGCTATAATTTTGTGAAGACAAATTTTTATTGATTGCTTATTGTAAGCTAAAGTAATTAAATTATTAGCTCCAGAAACCGGTGAGCACAGGTACCCTAACAGTAGGTTTCCCATATGGGCCCAATAAAGGCCAACGAACGCACTAAAATAGCCAGCTAAAAATAACCTGAGGTGTTTTTGGTTCGATGTTTTGAATAATTTTGTTATTACATCAGAATGTTATCGCTTAGCGGTTCTTCAATACTTTGACGATTTGTTACTTCTTGAATTTGCTTAAATATTTAAATGAAAATTCTTGAGTTTAATATATTATTTACATAACTCGACGCTTGGAGTGCTTCTCACACAATCGTGGTCAGCGGGTTTTCATCTTCTTAAACTAACTGTTGTAGTCTCTGGCAGAATTACCAGCGCTGTGGAACACGTCTGCTCCACAGCATAATGCTGAGCCAGGGCCAGTTACAACCACAACACACACACATTCCACTTAGAATGTACCTTATTCCTTTCTTTTTTTCTATATTTTTTTGTTATTTTTCTTTTTTTATTATAATTATTTTGTAAGTCTTTGTGTGTGTGTGTTTCGTTGTAATAAATGTTATGTGTCTGTTCTTCTTTAAAAAATAAATTTGGTATGTGATTTCTACATAAAAAAAATTGTTCACGTTGTATAAAACGTCTCCAAGCCAGGACATTTTATATACGGTTTACCCCATAATATCTTTAAAACATGCTGTAGGCATAGATTTCCAGTTTCATTAAAATTTGCCTCAGTATACCTATATATATGTTACCTAATCCCTCAGTTTTTTTTACCTAACCTGTCGTTTTCTATCAAATTAGGTTTATCCTGTGATGTTAACAATGATTCAGTTAAAACCGTCTGATTAACACAATTTTTAAGTTTTTCAGTATATATAGTAGTAGTAGTACATATATTGCTACAGTAAAAAAATAGAAGTTTTAATGTGAAAAACACTTGTAAGCAAACATTCATATTTGCTTCATTTGATTCTTTTTCTCTTCTTCTTTATTCATTTGATTCATAAATTATAAAAAGTAAGGGAACATCGATTTCAAACTGTGAAGGGGAGCAAATATGGATAGCTCGTTAATGAAAGTTATCAATCTGGATATCGGTGTGTTTTGGCCAAAACGCGTTCTTCTGAAAGGATGGACAAATGGTATGGCCTTGTTTATATAGAGGAGAATAGTTGTATACAAACTATTCTAATAAACTTACCCTGAGTTGAGGAAGAAACCTCCAAACAGCATGAATGGTATGATGATGGGAGGACCCACAGACGCGGCCATGCTTACACTACTGCTGGCACATGATATCAGATAACCTGCAAAACAATCAGTTATGGGGGGGGGGGGGGGGGGGGGGGGGGGGGGGGGGGGGGGGGGGGGCCCCCCGGGGGGGGGGGGGGGGGGGGGGGGGGGGGGGCCCCCCGGGGGGGGGGGGGGGGGGGGGGGGGGGGGGGGGGGGGGCCCCCCCGGGGGGGGGGGGGGGGGGGGGGGGAGAAAAAAAAAAAAAAAGGGGGGGGGGGGGGGGGGGGGGGGGGGGGGGGGGGGGGGGGGGGGGGGGGGGGGGGGGGGGGGGGGGGGGGTTAAAAAAAAAAAAAAAAAAAAAAAAAAAAAAAAAAAAAAAAAAAAAAAAAAAAAGGGGGGGGGGGGGGGCGAGGGCGGAAAAGCCCGGGCCCGGGCCGCGGGGCGGGGGGGGGGGGGGGGGGGGGGGGGGGGGGGCGCCGGCGCCCCCCCCCCCCCCCCCCCCCCCCCCCCCCCCCCCCAAAGGGGGGGGGGGGGGGGGGGGGGGCCCCCCGCCCCCCCCCCCCCCCGGGGGGGGGGCCCCCCCCCCCATTTCCCCCCCGGGGGCCCCCCCCCCCACGGGGTCCCCCCCACCCCCCCCCCCCCCCAGGGGGGCCGGGCCGGGCCCGTGGGGGGGGGGGGGGGGGGACCGATTTCCTATTGCGCCTAGAAGGTATCATACACTCGACTTTGAAGGTATCATATATATTTTTTATATAATTAGACATTTATTAATGTTACTTATTATATACAGTATTTACAATATTCTTAACTTACATAATAATAAAAAATTAAAACAAATTTAAAAAGTTTGGTCCCTGTGGCAGTGTACCTTTAATGCTGCCAGCGTTCGTACACATAAATAGATAATTAAAAATGTAATTACGCAATTGTTACGTTTCCAAAGTAGTCAGTTGTTTCCACTCACGGGATTAAGCAAAAACAAGTTCCAAGTGATTGTCAAAGGTGGCGTCAATCGTTACTTAATTGTATTATTCAATTTTAATCACCGGATACTATATTAAAATAGAATCGTATTGACGTCAGCTATGCCTAGTTTTTTTTAACTCGACTATATAAGGAGCTGTGTTACAATGTTTCACAATTATTAGTATAATGATTTATTTATCTCCAACACATAAATATACAGTATTGACAATATTTTTAACCTACAATAATAAAAAAATTATAAATAGAAAATGCGACTAAATTAAAAATTTCGGTCTCTGTGGCAGTGTATCTTTAACGCTGGCAGCAGTTTCTCACCGTATTACGATACTTATTCGTTGAGCGAAGAAAGCACCAGCCTTGCGATTCTGTAACTCACTTTTCGAACTCACACAGCGGTTTTCGTAGCGGCGGTCGCGCTCAAATCAGTCGTAAAGCAGTCATTTTACGATTTGGCATTCAGATAAACATTAAACTACAAGGAGGGACCTTATGCTCTGGGGCCACCGGTAATATCTACCAGGCACCATCTTATATCATTAATTAGCGCCTGTGCACTCGTATTAACATTCGTTTTTAAATTAATTAGTGTAATTAACAAGAGATACTTTCTGGTAATATATAATGTGTAAAGTTTTTGGTTTGATATTTGTGCATATAACACAAACATTTATATATTGAGATACAGAAAAACGGCTACCTTAAAGATTTACATTGCACTGTTAAATCTCTAGGCTTAGATATCGCGTTTGGTAGGGCGATTCAAGCATATTCATTTTTTTATGTTTTAGAAAAAGTAGCAAATTATATGATATAATATGGTGATTATAAGGCAGCTATAGAATGTTATTTCGATCTATTGAATTATAAGTAAGTTAATGTAACAAAGAAATAGAAGGAAATAAGTATATTAATGCTAACCTACGTTTTGAATAAAAACGATTCTGCAAGTCTGCTATGCCATTCTGACTACGAAAAACCCCACGCAAATTCTCACGAATGCTAAAGACGGACTGTTTATTTTCAAGTCACAACAATATATATAATAACTTAGTACTAATAAAATATTTTATATTTTAAAAACGGTCCAGCGGTCTACTGAATAGTTGACGCAGCTTTTGATAGTTTTGATAGTTGACGCAGCTGCAACTTGATTGCGTCTTTAAAGTAATATAATCTTGACAGACAGCTGAAATATCTAAGTATTCTCTTCTTCTTCTTATCCGGTACATTCTTGACAGAGCGGTCGTGATCGCTATGTAGGTACTATTATGTAACATTAGAAGGGGCAGATTTCACTTCACTCCACCACGTTACGCCATCGTTGCCTATTAAAGTTCATCCTGCTGCACTCATTGATTGAACCTCCTACGGCAGACTTGATTTCGTCAGACCAACGCGTAGGTGACCTTCCGCGCGGTCTATTGCCTTCCACTTTCCCTTGACGACAAGGTGATCTATGGACTGATCACCACGCCGAGATGCGTATCCGAAGAAGAATTCTATGTCAATTCAAATACAGGCTGGTAATTAAATAACACTTTAATAATATGTTAATGTAATCGGTACAATAGGCAAAATCATAGAATCGTATGACGTCCATGATTATTTCTCAGAGAGCTTGATTTTTTAAATTAAATAGACTTGTGGTGAACAATAATGCCACTCCTTTTTTCCAAAGCGCCGGTTAAGGAATGTGGCACGATTACGATTTGGTTAATTTCAATATAAATGGTGAAGATATAACGAAGAAAGAACTATAGACTATAATAACACTGTATTATATACACACGCAGTGTTTTATTAGATTATTTCACAACGATATATTTTGCGTAGGTTGGTAAAAAGTTGGCTGTGATATATATGTCTTATATTTTATTTATTTATTTATTTACACTTCGTTGCTAATAATATAAGAAACACAATACATAAAAATTATAAGGGATGCAACAGGCGGCCTTATCGCTAATAAGCGATCTCTTCCAGGCAACCCTAGTTAAGAGAAAAACTAAAAAAAAAGACACATGATGCGTGCGAGAAGTACAGAATTCTTAATCTAAAGTAATACAAAAAAAAATATTAATAACAAACTAAAAACTTAAAAACTAATCTTACAAATACATGAACAGCGAATAGTGATGTAAAAGGAATCATAAGAATTATACAAGTCACGATTGATGAGGATAGGATAAGGTTAAGAAATGATTATACAGAAGAGTTTTAAAAGATGACAGAGAGGTAGCCAATCGTACGGAGTCAGGCAGCGTATTCCACAACTTAATGGCGGAGATCGTAAATGAATTGCCTAAGAAGGATGAAGTGTGGGATGGAATTTCCAATAAACATCTATTAGAAGAGCGTAACATATAGTTAGAAGGACCTAAGAATTTGAAGTGATTTTTGAGATAAGAAGGGGTTTTCGGATTTAAAAGAATTGAGTATGGAAGTTGAAGAAGATGAGCGTGACGTCTGAATCGAATAGGTAGCCACCCCAGCTGCCTGCGGAATTTAGACACATGGTCATATTTTCTAAGACCAAATATGAAACGTATGCAGAAATTCTGCAGGCGTTAGGCTGCTGCTTATACTTATATATTATTTGATGGAACCTTCGATAAGACAAACTAGGCGTGCCTATTTACTTTAAAGCATTCATGATTTTATAAATATTTTATGTTATATATTGATCCTGCTGTTTAATTACTTCTATAAGGAATAAACTATATTAAAAGGTTATATTAGTAAAGTAATAAATGGTTTTTAGAAATTTTAGAGCTTTCCATTAAATGCAAACAATTATCGAAATAATATCACACACGAAAACTCTAGCTAGCTGACGTGCTATATATTATATATGTCACCGGAATATAAAAAAATCCGCGAAACATTGGTCTCAATTGGATTTTGTTTTTTTTTTCTTGTTAGTTTTTTTATTCAACTTGGTATTCGTTAAATAAAAAATACCCTGACTACGCTGTCTCACATTTATTGTGCTTGAGAACATTTAACATCTCTTTATACATAAAATTCCCGTGTCACAATGTTCGTCCCCATACTCCTCCGAAACGGCTCGACCGATTTTTATGAATATTTTTATGCATAACCAGTAAGTCTGATAATCAACTACCATCTATCTTTCAAATCCCTAAGTTATAAGGAGTGTCCACCCCAATTTTTTTTTATATTTTTTCGACAAAATTTTTTGTTTATATTTTTTTATGATACATCATACAAAAATACATACAACCCTTAATGTTCACCGCTCTACGATCAACCCCTATTTTTATTATTGATAGTAATTTTTATTGAACTAAAATTTTTTTCCTAGAAATAAAGTACATGGCAAATAATATATGTATATACATGGCAATACAACGTTTGCCGGGTCAGCTAGTATATTATATTATACTTATGTACATTGGCTGAGTTCACAAGAGCTGCTTGTTATGTTATTAGTTATAAGATCTAGGTATATATAATTATATTTAAATGCATTTTTAATTGTAGAATGATTGTTGTAGCTATTATTGTGGGGTTCCTTCGGATTAGTTAAGACAAAATAATGATGAAAAAAAACTTACCAAATGACGTAGCAACATTGGTGATGAGGGCAGCAAGACCTGATGCAATAAAGAATCTCGCAGGGGATGGGTTTAGTCCGATCATGTAATAAGCCACGGTGGTGAACACCAAAGGTATCGTGGCGAAGACCGGCGCCTCCGCGAGCGTCTTCGAGAGGAAGTACACGTCTGCTCGGTACATCCCTGAATGGTGCTCGCGGATGAATATCGGTAGTTCGGAACAAAATACCTGCGTACAATAATTTATAAGTATTTGAATTTCACCTGTTTTGTAAATTACTATATAATATACCAGTAACTCAACTAGCCACAGAAGGCTGATCACCTAAATGCTGATCACAAAAAAATTAAGAAAGTAAGATTTTCAGAAATCTAAGTCTGAGCGAAAGTTGGCTGAGGCTGAGGAAGTTCATTTACTTTTCCAGAATAAAGAAAATAATAAACAGAACAGGACTCGGTTAACATTTTTTTATGAAAAAATACATTGACACAAAAACAAAGAGGAGAATGATAGACTATCAAGTAACAGGCGAGAAGGAGTGAAGAGGATAACGAGATAACTAATAGGATTACTCGTACGCAGTGGCGTAACAATAGGGTGGCAGGGCTGGCAAAATCCCACGGGCCCCGACCCAAGAGGGCCCCTGCCCAAGAGATATTATGTTCTATGGATGAATGTGAAATCTCCAATACGCATTGGGCTAGCGTGGGGACTACAGACCATGCCGTCTCGCCTAAGAGAGGAGGCCTTTGGCCATTAGTGGGACATATACGTGTAATTGAGAACGCTAAAAATCTCGAAGTTTATTAAAATTAAACTGAGTACAATGTGACGATTTTTACTGATAGGGCCCCATCAAAAGAATTAGCCACGGGCCCCAGATGGTATAGTTACGCAACTGCTCGTACGCTGGATGCATTGTGATGCTTGTTTACTTCAAGACCCTACTGCCTTTTTGTCTACAGTATTACCGATTGAGGATAAGACTTAGGATGAAGATTGATAGGTATAACGACCGTGCGTCAAATCCCATACGATTTTTGATATACGGACTTCAAATTGGATACTGGAATGGGAAAATCTAAATGGGAATCTATGGGAGGCCAAAACAAGAAGCAACTCGTAATTTTTTTTAATTTCATGAGGGTTAAAACTTTTCTATTGTGTTTATTTTGTGTAAGCCAGTGGCGATAAAACCTTTTAAGGGATGAACCTCAGATTTCTGTATCTGTTCCAAAATCATTTGCTTTTTCTGATAGGCAAGTAGGTAATCCAGGATCCTGCTATGCTTGATTCTAGGGTCTAAGACATTCCTCACGATGTTTTCCTTCACCGTACGAGCGAGTGTTAAATGCGCATATAGAGAGAAATGCCATTGTTTGACAGCCGGAGTTCGAATTTACGACTTCAGGTATGAAAGTCACACGCGGAAACGAAATATTTAGTTCTGTTTTATTGATAAATTCTACTTACGTTAATAACAGCAAAAATGTTCTGGAAGGTCATGTTGGTAAGGAAGAGGAAGATGGCGCCATTAATGTTCATGACTCCATCTTGATCCAAATTCTGTCCGAAGTATATCAATCCGATAAGAATTGATACCATCTAAAACAAGAAAGGTTAGTTTCGCTTAAACTATTACATAATACGTACAACTAACGTGTGGATTTATGAATAGTTCCTCCAACCTAAAAGGAGTTTCGACCAGCATTACCACGCCTAACGCGCAAGGATGTCAATCTCCTGAAGGACAGGAAGCTCACTGGAGTGAGCGAATTATAAAGTAACACATACCGACACTGGTGAAGGCGGTTACCCTAATCTGAATTTGATTTTGCTTTGCCGCGCGGGTGATTTTTTAATTTGTCATTGGCTACGGTGATTAGATCATGATTAGATCTGTTAGAACGTGTCGGGGCCTCTTACGGGCCTTTTTGTCACGAAGTGCCCGAGTGGCTAAGGTCGAGACGATGTATATGACGGAGTCAACTAGCTTAATAAGCCGTCCAATTAACAGCCTAGCCTTTTAACTAACTAGCGGCCTGAAAGATCAGCCAATTGATCAAACAGCTAGGCAAATGACTTGGATCGATGACGTTTCACTACTTGCTTAGCCTATTGACTGTTAAATTAAATTTAGTTTCACTTTCTGCCATCCTCAAACTCCTAACGAAACACTTCCAAACCGTCAATATGGCGTCGGCAAACCACAATAATTTTGATGGCGTTTTCTAAATTTTAATGTAAAACAACATAATACAATGGAAGAGTGTAGTGACAATAATAATGCGAATTAGCTGTGACTGACTTAATCAATCTAATTTTAAAGAAACATAGGACTTAAAGTCAAGTAAGTCGTTGATTAATTATTTTATTCTTTTGCAAAATGTGTCATGTATGAAATAAATGTCAAGTTTTAAAATAATTTACTATAAACACTTACGACGGTCTGCAGGAAGCGCACTTTGATGAGCATAGGTTCCTTAGTGACTGAGAGCCAAGACCGCCATAGAACAGCTCTAAACTGGGCGCACCAGGACGCCTTGTATGGCGACCGACGAGCTCTGAAGGCAGCTGCATTTGACCATGCAGAATCCGCCCAGCCTTTTGAGATTTTGCGCTGTTGATTTAAAACAATTTGATGATCTGATTGTAACAGTTATGCGACCTTATAAAACGTGGTCGTCGATATTTGTTATTATAGTTCCCAATTTCGTATGGAAATAACATCGTAACGTTTTATAAAAAAGTCGAATCTAAATCAATATATATTTAATTATCAATTAATAAATAGAAATGAGGAATTCTTATTCCTTGGAACAAAATTTATGTTCTCTATAAAATATTAAAGAATAATAATAAATAAAATATTCTTTGTGGTTTTATCATTAATTATTAATTAAATTAAAGACCATGCATGGCATATGCGCGCAAGGTATTTGACAAATATTCTGTAGCAGAGATATTTAAAAAAAATATCTCTTAGACTTTCACTCAAATCACGATAAATTGCGTACTTATTAGATAAAATATATTTTTGAATTCGAACACAACAAACAAGCACTCAGCAGTATAATATGATTAAATCTTTACTTTAATAGTAACTTAAGAAAAGCTCTATAGAGCCCTGGAGCAATATTAGAGATATGGCAAGAAACATATGAAAAACAAGCCAAACCAACCAAAATCATAAAAAGGGCATCGTAGCCTACCGGTCTTATAAGGTGTCCGCTGGGTTTCTGGTTAATTTGTTTCTCTACCTTTGGTTGTACCGTACCGTGCTTAAAAAGTACATGGCTGCATGTCGAATTTCTAAACCAGAGAATAAATCTTGGACAGGGGACTAAGATATAGGCTTGATGTCACAGAATATCCTGGACCGAGTGTTGCAAGTGGTCTAGTAATTAAGACTACTGATTAAATTTTTAAAGGCAAGGTGCCTTTAAAGCTTGGGCGTGTATAACTTAACTCATTATTATGACATTATAGTCTTATAAAGTTTTTATTCGTTATTAAAATCAAATATACAGTATTTATTATTATTATCCTACATAGTAATAATAAAAATAATTAAAAATTGATGAAAATAAAATTAAAAAGTCTGGTCCCTGTGGCAGTGTGCCATTAACGGTGGCAGCGTTTCCTCGCCGCGATATACGTTGAGCGAGTAAAGCACCAACTCACCGGTAATATCAACCAGGCGCCAACTAAAATCTTTATGAACCCATATAATAAGAACTATGGTCTTAATATGTGATATTATCATAATTAACATGACATTTGCATGCCTATTTTTTATGACTGATTGTGCGGTTTTTTATAATTAATCATTTGGAATGTACCACTTATGAAATCATTTATTTTTTTATTTTATTATTAATAAATATCATACCTCATTAAAAATAGAATTTTCAGCCTCGGCGGCGATCTTGCATCCGATCTCTGACTTGGCGAATGCCGTGCACACGGTGTCGATGGTGTGACGCGTGGTCTCCTCGCGGCCTGGTACTCCAGCCAGGAGTTGGATGTAGTGGTCTGCTGGGTTGTAGTTAGTGGGACATGCTGCGCCTAAGCTGTGGACCAGATAGAAGGTAACATTTTTTTTAAATCTTTGATCTACGCGAGACTACACGCTTGATATAGCCACTATATTATCTAATTTAAAAAAAAAACTTGGCGATCAAAAAGAGTGGCGGAGAGTTTATTGCCAGTTCTTCTCTTCCGTACGCCTTTGATTTGAGAACTGGCAGTAAATGTAAAATTAGAAGCATTTCATATATATTTATTTTTTCATAAGTGTACATTTTGTTACCTATATGAATAAATTATTTGAAATTTTGAATTTTGAAAATTACGTAATAACTTAAGATAGAAGGTCCCTTAAGTAGGGACTGAATATATTAACCGACTTGGTATTACATGGATTGCACAAAGTTTAACGGTAGAAAACTAGTAGTAGTAGTTTCTTATAGAACGTGAAGAAGTGAACAATTTTCACATTAAATTTACAAAACTTATGTTTGCTTTTTAAATAATTTTTTTATTAGACATTTGGTAACATTGTCTTACGACGTTGTGACGATCTAACCGGGAGACAATAAACAAAAAATCAAAAATATATCTGTCCCACTCTCCCCCCCCCCCCCCCCCCCCCCCCCCCTCCTTTCCCCCCCCCCCCCCCCCCCCCTCTTTTTTTTTCTACCCCCACCCCACCTCCTTAAAAGAAAAAAAAACCATCCTTCAAAACACAAAATATTTTTTTCCGCCCCTCTCTCACCCCTCCCCCCCCCCCCTCCCCCCCTCCTTCCCCATTTTTTTTATTTTCCCCTTTTTTTTTTTTTTTTTTTTTAATTTAATTTTTTTTTTTTTTTTTTTTATATAATTTTATTAAAAACAAACAACCCCCCCCCCCCCAAAACCCCAAAAAAAAAAAAACAAAAAAAAATTTATTATATTTTTTTTTTTTTTTTTTTTTTTTTTTTTTTTTTTTATTTTTTTTTTATCTTTTTTTTTTTTAAATAAACCCCTTTTTTTTATAAAAAAAAAACTTTTTTATTCCATACTAATATTAAAAAAAAAAACCCCCCCGTCTTCAACACCCCCCCCCCCTCTTTTTTTTATTTTTAATTTTAATCTACCCCACCACCCGAACCCCCCGCGCCCCCCCCCCCCCCCCCCCCCCCCTTTCCCCCCCCCCCTTTTTCCCCCCCCCCCCCCCCCCCCCCCCCCTCCCCCCCTTCCCCCCTTTTTTTTTTTTTTTTTTTTTTTTTTTTCACACCCCCTCCCCCCCCCCCCCTTCTCCCCCCCTTTTGCCCAGAAAGCCCTTTAAAAATTCGGACCCCCCGCACCCCCCCCCTTTTTTTTCTTTTTTTTTTTTTTTTTTTTTTTTTATCTTTTTTTTTTTCTTTTTTTTTTTCCTCTTCGTGTGAAACACCCCTTGTAAAACCCCATTATTATTTATATTTTTTATTAAAACATAATAAATAAAAAAAAATTTGTTTATTTTGAAAATTAAAAAAAAAATTTTTTTTTTTTTTTTTTAACAGGTTTTTTTTTTATTTAATAAAAAAAAAAAAAAAAAAAAAAAACAAAAACCCCCCCCCCCCCCCCCCCCTCTTTTTTTTGTTTTGTCAGCTTCTTTAAATTAAAAAAAAAACAAAAACCAAAAACGAAAAATCAAAATCCAAACCGACTTCAGGAGTTTGTTGGTTTGTTGTGTTGGTGTCGGGGGCGGGCCCCCTCCCCCGCCCCCCCCGCCCCCCCCCCCCCCCCCCCCCCGCGCGGCCCGGCCCGGGGCCCACTCTCCACTGGAGATATGAAAAGACAGATATGAAGCCCGCTCTTGCCGCACTTAACTTGCGAACTGGTAGTAAATGAAAATTTAGAAATAACTTAACATCTTTTCCGTTGACGTTCATAAGTGTACTTGGTTACCTATATGAATAAATTTAGTTTGAAGGGTATTATAGATAAATGAATACGTACTCTTTAAAGAACTCAGTAGCCTGATCGGGAGAACCGAGGAAGGCGACTCTGCCATCTGCCATGATGAGGAGTTTATCAAACATCGCGTACAACTCAGATGACGGCTGATGTATCGTACAGATCACAGTTTTGCCCTTCTTCGCAAGGCCGCTTAACACCTGAAACAATTTTATCAACAAATTAATTGATGCTTCATCCGTAATAATCGATTAAAAAAATCAGTGGTGCTACAGCCTTTTTAGGGCCTCAGAATTCTGTATATGATCAATCTAATAGGTAAGTAGGAGATCAGCCCCTGTGCAAGGCAAGCCGGTTTCCCCACGATGTTTCCTTCACCGTTTGACCGAATGTTAAATGCGCACATAGAAAGTACGCTCTTTTCTTGACCCTAAGTCAAATTGGTTCGGAAATACTTCAGTGGGCTGGTCCCACATAGTGGTGCGAAGCAAAACCAGACGGAATTTCGAACATTCTGGCGAATTAAAATATCATAGATGAAATTTGGGAATCAATGATAACATCTTTGGTATCGTCCCTTATTCATTCCCGAGTTTATCGGAGGATAGCATTCGCTATTGTGAGTTATTGAGTACCAGATTAGGTAGTTTAATAAATACTCGTTTTTCACATCATACCAAACTATACAAGGCCCCCTTAACAGAACCGTTGCGAGTGGTTAATAGTAACAATAGCCTTTATTCCCAAAACCTAATTATAAACATTGAAGCGTCATTTATATGGATCCTAAAAATTTACTTTTAACAGTAGGTAAAATATAATGTAACATTTAGGAACCATCATATGCTTGCATAGTCAAGTTTTGGTTTGGCCGTTGGATCGAAGCCTTTTCCATCCGGTTCTAATCGTGTCTGTCGTGGGTCAGGCGCGGCCAGGTGACTTTTCGACAAGGGTTTTAATTTGCTGTATTATGTTATTATATTGTTCTTGAATATTCTTAGATTATTCAGTGTGTTGAACGAAATGAAGTATTCGTGTTCAACATGTGTATTCCTTCTTTTCTAATATCAGAGGCCCAGAATATCCCGCTTCTTGTTCTGCAGAGCATGTTCCAATTCCATTGGACGGCCGTTGCCTACGAGCGACTTTACATTTATTGTACAAATATATGTGCGTTGATTATGGCGAGTCGGTTCTTTTTGAAGTGAAAACTTCTTTAGCATCGTTGTGATTTGAAAGTTGATGAAACGAAAAAGAGACAGACACATAAATTCATAAGATTTAACGTGGGAGAAAATGAGAGAATTATACAGTGTATAAACTTTAAATTAGATCTCAGAGCGAATTTGCAAAAACGACGTTTAATCCTAAATAATTAAGCAACACAACTATTGCCTCGGCTATTAGCTGTCAGATAGTTGTATATTTATAAATAAATAAACTATTTGTCCTTTATAAGTAAATTATATCTTAAGAAAAATACCTGTATAACATTCTGTGCCATGAACGAGTCCAGGCCTGATGTCGGTTCATCGCAGAACATGAGAGGTGGATCCGTCAGCACCTCACTGGCGAACGACAGCCGCTTCATCTCCCCTCCGGAGATGCCCTTCAAACGACCGCTGATGCCGATCACTGTGTTCTGGCATTTTGATAGCGCCAACTGGAACAATTATTAAGCTTATGTGTAGCTAATATATTATAAAAGTTTCTCGAAGGTTCTCAAACTCTTTCACCAGTAGAAACACAATTTAAGTACTTTGAAAAGTTGTATGATTACAAAAAAGGCAAGGTGAGCTTAAAGACAAAACAATACATGATAAGTTGTCTCTGAAAATAAACATATACACAGTCACATATCAAGAAGACGCGGTAAGCATCTGGTCCCTAACGAAATGAGAAAGAGAAAAATGAAAATGAGGAAATAATGGAGAACGTCTCCAGTTATACATCATTTCCTTATTTTCAATTCATGAATGAAATATTGTATTTTCGATGTATTCTCTCGTCTCGAATTCTTGAGATGACCAGGGAAATACAAAATATAAATTTGCAAGGCATAAACGGCTTGGATCGCATCTGATACTTGTTTTTAGAATTTACGAGATTTATGTAGTAAATATACGTTAAACTTAAACCTTTTCAAAGTTTAATACATACATTATTTATTTACTGTATAACAACAAACAAAAAGAAAATAGCCACGGGCGGCCTTATTTCTACTTAGCGATCACTTGCAGCCAATCCTGATTAAAGAAATAGTAAAAAAATGTGAATTGCAAGATTGCGAAACGTAATTTATAGCAATAATAATGATAAAAAATCAATGAAATCTTAAATTATCAAAATAGAATAAACTTTAACTCTAAATTAAAAAAATACAACGGAATACAATTCTAAATTATCTCATAAAATATTATTGACCATCCACAAATAATGTAACACGTACTCGTATACCCGTGAAGTGAGGCACCGAGATTCCTAGGTCAATTTCAGCAAGATTAATAATAACAAAATTATTACAAAATTTCTTTTACTATAAGATGAAAATGTGTTTAAACAAATCAAACTTATATCAGTACCAAATACTTAGTTTTATTAGCTAATAACAGTTTTTTATTACAGCCTTTGTTTGTTGTTAAGAAGTTCCTTCTTGCTGCACTTCAAGACAACTACGAATAATGCAGTGAGCCCGAACTAGCTAGTGTGAAAAATAATAAGCCAAACGTAAATCGTCGACCTCACATACCAATGCGCGGATATTAGAAGCTTAAGAACATCAACAATATTATTAATTTACGAGTAAATAACTAAGCGATAAATCTAAAAAATTGTGTCTATATCACTCGTATGGCGCGTCTAAACGGGCCATGTTTTGCTGCAATTGATGGCTGCACTGTTGGCCACTAATTGCCCGGCCATTACAAAAATATTTTAATGCAGCTGATGGCCGAACAATCTATGGCTGGGCAATGTGTTGCAATATGTCTGCAATAGTATGGCCCATGATGCAGACTCCTAAACGGGCTACACAAACCGGCAACAATGGCTGACGAAATCACACTTGTCGCAGCAGCTTATATTGTTTTAAAAAAGAAATAGAAAAGAAGAGATTGTGGATTCGACCTTACTTAAATAGGCGTGAAACTGTAGACAATTTGAGTCTAGAAATATGCCTTGATAATAAATTATTCAAGAACTTTACTAAAATGTCAAAAGCAGTCAATTTTAAGTAGTAACCTAACGTCAAAATGCAGCTGATCGCAAAACACAGAATATAGCAACAGGCACACTTCACTCATAGTAAACTTCATGTCGCGTAGAAAAGGATACACTGTGCCATAACAAAGAGAGTGACTGAAAAAACAATAGAACTGGCTGTGCAATATTGCAGTTGAATTCGATAGCCTAGCGATCGTCCGGCCACCCATCGGGGCAACATCGGCCATATGTGGCTATACAAAACATGTTTGGCTATATGGCCGGGACATTACTGCAATATTGCATAGTGTGGCTGCTATTGTTTGCAATGTTGCCGGCCACAGTGTTGCAGCAAAACATGGCCCGTTTAGAAGCGCCAGTAACGAAACAGATTTAGTTGTTTGCAATATTTCATCTCTTGGTCAAATATAATTTTAAGAGGCCATTATATAAATAAAGCGGTGGCTTAAATATGAATAGATAATTTATATCCTATTAATTTAATAAGCACTCTAAGGCGCCTTGAAACTAATAACAGCCGAATGATATTTATCACTATAAACATACAAGAAAACTGTGGTCGTAAAATAAATTATGAATAGAAATTGACGAGTGATTTTATTTATGACATAACTTTATGAATCTAATCATAAATAAATTATATCATTACAATTGCACCGTTTTTAACTAAGTTTTCTTTCTCTTTTAAACACAAATTGACAGAAAGAGACGAAGAAGCACTTTAGTTTAGAGTGACATTACTTAATCATTTTTATAAATCAAGGGGCTTAAGTTATGACCATTTTTATAAAGCAGACGGGCAGAAGGCCCACCGTCGCGCCGCCCGTGTATACTCTCAATGCCAGAGGGCCAGAATGCGCTGCCGGCCTTTTAAGAATTGGTACGCTCTTATCTCTGTCTCGTATCTTGTACGTTCTCTTCAATTAATCTTTTTCTTTATTAGCAAAACGAAAAGCAAATGCTATTTCATGCGTGTAGAAATTACCTGATGTACTTTTTAGGAAAATATTTAAAAAGGAGACTTAGCACGAACTACGACTCGCGTTTAAATCGCCTTAAGAAATTCATCTTTGACGTGTGGAAGTTAGACTTAGCGTTTCTGAAATCTCTTAGACAGTAATAATTAAATAAATTAGTGGCTTTACAACATAGATTTATATATATGTTTCATGATCATTTTTCAATCTTATAGGCAAGTAGGTGATGAGACCCCCGTGCCTGACACGCGGCAACCTTCGACAGCGTCTAAGGTAAGCGGTTTCTTCACGATGTTTTCCTTCACCGTTCGAATGATTATTAAATGCGCACATATAATGAATGTTCATTGCTGCCGCGGGGGTCGGACCTACGACCTCAGGTATGAGAGTCGCATGCTGAAGCCACTAGGCCAACACTGCTCTCTTAGATTTTACAATCGTATAATTTTAAGATTAACTCTATAGTTACTGTCTTCTTAGTAAAGCAAAGTTTATATATAATGGTTAAGTTTTCAAACTGATTGTATTACGCAAAAATATTTAAATAAGAGAAAATATATACATCTAAACATTTTTATCACAATTTAGCGTCTTCTGAATATAATTTAAATAATAAACTGGTCAAACCAGTTCGACCATTTCATTGCATCGCTTGGCCCTGTCCAGAGACATTGTAGATATCTAATGGAAAATAATTGTAGCCTTAAGAATACCGGTGTATGAAGGTGGTATGGTATGCATTTTTTATTTCATTCGTGAATAGAAATAAGTATTTTATTGCATAAAGATTCATTCATGAATTCGTGAGATTACCTTTTTAGATTTTATTTTATTAAATTTTTTGTATTATTTTAGATTAAGGTTGGTGATTCTATTATATTTTTATAAGATTTGGTTGTGCGTTTCTTGCACTTTACCCATCATATTTCCTTTTTTAGTTTTTTTCCTTACTAGGTTTAGGAACAGATCGTTTGATACCGATAAGGCCGCCCGTTGCATCACTAATAATTTGTATGTGTTATGTTATTCGTTTTTCTATAAATGTAACGAAGTATAAATAAATATTATAAATAAATAATATAATAACATAATAGATATGTGTTGAGTGTTGTATAAAACCATTATTTTTTGTGACTGTCATTTGTAATTACTGAGATTTTTATGCAGTTCACAATGTGGAATGTTACTCTTATTTTACAAATATACAAGAACGTATAAACGCTTTGATATAAGTAAACAAACCTTGTATATTAGAATTCAAAGCATTTATTCTAATTTCTCAGAATAGGGCGGTCCCTTTGAGTAGTATCCACCATCTATAATACAGATACCGACAATAAACACAAGGCCTGGTTATATTATGTAGGTATATTATATCGAATAAAAACGTTTTTGTTTGTATAAAGTGTTCAAAAGTTATATCATGTTAATATTGAAGTGCTTTTATCGACGCTGTCAACATGAAAATTGGAAAAACCGACCTTTTTTGATTACATTTCTAAGCGTTATTGCAGTGTGACATTTGGAATGACCTTTTCAAACGGCGTACTCAAAATAACTTTATTCATAAAGGTAACCAAGTGCACATATGAACGTCAACAGAAAAGATGGTAAATTGATTCTAAATTTACATTTACTACGTTTAAGTCAAGGGCGTAGAGCAGGTAAGAAGAACTGACTGGCAAGAAACTCTCCGCCACTGTTTTTAATCGCCAAGTTTTGAGTCATACAAATTGTTTGAACTGGAGTAAATCAATCCCAAGGATAAGGATCATTAAATAATCGTCAAATTTATAAAAAAAATATTGATTAATTTACGTTTACGAGAGTATTGAATTTAACTGTATGAACGCTGTTTAGTTCCGTATACGCAAATGGACCGTTCTCAAGGTTTTTCATACAAAAATACTACTTCTCCATCCCCCCTTAAATAGCATTTTAGTTAAAACAGTGTAATTAGACTGAAAAAAGCAAGTTTTGCTTAGGGATTTTAACTCACAGTCACTGACATAGCGATAATTGTATTGACTTCATTGGGCACATTGCCCGAAGAACAGATGGCCGATGGGGCAAAAAGGTCCTGGAATGAAGGCCGAGGACTAGTGAGCGAATAATTGGACGGCCTACCTCTAGGTGAAATGATGATCTGGTGAGGGTGGATAGAAGGCGTTAGATGTCCAGTAGTGGACGGCAACAGGCCGAAACGAACGAACAAACTGTACCTATTTGAATTGGATTGACTTATTCGCGCATATCAGTCAATCAGACCCAAATTTCCCAGATTGTTTATTATAGTATTCAGTACATTGACCGGTCTAATAGGCTATTAATATTATCAGGTCTGGCTTCCTGATTAAAGAGATTTGTTATTTGAATTTCTCAAATCATTTTTGATATATTTTGTTTATACATTTCAAATTTTGAAACAGGGGGACTGTTTAAAAAATTTAACTGTTTACGATACCAGTGGCGCTGCAGTTCTAGAATATTGTATCTAACTCGTGATTTTTTTCTACTAGTAGGTTACCATCATATGTGATTACCACTCTCCGATTGAATATGAAAGAATCGTCACATGCACATACATAAATCCAATGGAATTGGAAAAAACGGGATTCCAACACACGGCCGTCGAGTCACGCGCCACTAGGTTGATTTAGTTATTTATTAAGTAACCCTACAGCTAACAATAATTATATATAACTAATTAATTAATTAATTATATTAATTATTATATTATATTAATTAAGCAATTATACTAAAGATATAGCCAAATATGGAATACATAATAAATACAA
This sequence comes from Pieris macdunnoughi, assembly GCA_905332375.1. Taxonomy (NCBI): domain Eukaryota; kingdom Metazoa; phylum Arthropoda; class Insecta; order Lepidoptera; family Pieridae; genus Pieris; species Pieris macdunnoughi. The sequence continues at coordinate 2,385,563 of CAJOBZ010000014.1, read as the reverse complement.
AAAGGTTAAAACATTTACGAAACTAAGTAATGAAAAATCAATAAAAATGATTAAATACATTAACTAAGTAATACCTAATTCGGCTGTGTTGAGTGATGGTGTGAAAGTAAGGGTGTGTACGTGAGAGTGTGTATGTGGTGTGTGCTCATGATGCAGGTGATCTAATAACTTCTTGTATTAATAATATTCATATATATATTAAGCATATTCCGCGATAGCTTAAACAAGTCAAGGCTTAAATAGTAGTCGTTTTCATTCATACTGCATTCTTAATCAAAAGCTACAAATGTTTTCAGGATTACGTTAGAATGGCATGGATTTCTTCACCGCAGACACACGATAGCACACTGGGTAAACGACCTTAGCTAACAGGTAATGATATTGCTATGGGCGTAATGTTATCCACCACTAGATACAGGTACGGCCTTGGCACAATTTGGGGCAATGCGGTTAATCGTTGAGACCTGTGGTTAGCCCAGTGGATCGAGTGTGCGAAAAAATTCAAATACACAAGTGTATATTTCAATGTGTGGTTAAATTTATTTTTATCGAGTATTAACCTTTTTTATAAACGCGGAAGTTTATCAAATAAAAAGTTTGTATATTTTAATTTTCTTTATTATTTTGTTTTCAACTGTTTTATCTATATTAGTTTTATTATTTATTATAACAAGCAATGAATGTCCTAAATTTGTATGCATACGTAAGTCTTTAAGTAAAAATGACCACAAAATTTTAATACTAAAGTTAATATTTGCCTATAATAAAATAAGAAAAGTAACATTGGCACAATTGCCGTTGCAAAAAAACATTGCGTTGTCAGCAAAAAAAAATGACCTATAAAATTTAGGACGTAAGATTTCAATAACTGATAAAAAAGTTTGGAGAGAACCTTTTACTTTATTGACCTCATCATTAAGAACATAATAAAATCTTAAATATGTTACCAAAGTACTTTAATTTTATTTCTCATATATAGTTAATACATTTTTTGTATAACTTTTTCTATCATGCAACCATACATTTATTAACCACAAAAATGTGGTTGTAAATGTATATGTGTGAAGAACCTTTCACGTTGACTAAGTATCGAAATGGTTCAATGCTTTCTTCAATCTTTCGACTATAATCATATTACATTCTTGTCAGGTTTATTAATTGGTTTGCATAAAAAAATACTTAATATTCACCTAAACACTTGACTAAAATGGGAGAATATCATTAAGTTAATCTTGTAAAGCTCATACGATAATTCAACAGTTTAAATTAAACTATTAATAAAAATTAACAACGATAATTCACAGGGCTCCCGATGGACAACATCTGGCCCTGTGGAGGCCCCAGTACTGTTTCTGCGCAGGAACTAGCATCATTACAGTTAATAGGAAGCCTTACAACACGGCTAGATTATCATATTATACTTATATTTTCTATTCAAATGTCGGTACAATGTACCTTGTCGCCTACGTCATTCGTCGGTCAAGCAGTTTCTCACGATCACTTATATGTAATACGTATTTTTTAATTTAACTTATTAATAATTCATTTTTTTAAACCTGTTGTTACACTATTATTCTCTATAATTCTAACGAATTCACTAAGCGTGAAGCTTTGAGCTGTGACTATAAGCGAATGAAAATGTAAAAGCCTCCCAAAAGCCTTTTTAACCCATTTAAGAAGAAAATGAGGTTTTCATTGATTTTTAATTATGATTTGGATAGACAGAGAAAAACGTAACTAATTCAAATTATTGTTTTTATTTAGATATTTTTTTATAAAGATCAGCACCGGTACTCTGTAAATTCGATTGGCCATAGCAATTCTGTTTCTGTTGTATGTAGTTCTTTCCAAACCACCACTGATATCACCTTAGGATCGTGCGGTACAGACACCTAATACGAGATGTATAAATCCCATCGGTACTGGGTTTTACAGAATACCCTTGCTTGCAACCGAAGTTTATATTAAAGTTGTTTATAAGTTTAAAAATAAATTTTTATGTAGTCTTTCTATGCCCATAATCTTCTTGTAAATGATTAAATTAAATATAATAATAAATGATACGTATGAAATACTAAGAAATGGTTACTCGTAAGCATACCTCTGTTATAACTTCCTGAACACGCCGCATGCGTTGTGCGTACGGGATATGCCTGTCCATTCGCACCAAAGCCTGCAAAAATATTATTAATTATAACCTGTAGTCATTTTATTGCAGAACTAACGGACCCTACCGACGTAGACACGTCCTAAATGCAAAAAAATTAATACTAAATGATTCTCGAACTAGAACACACGCACAGAAGATATATACATATATATTATATATACAATTATAGGAACATTTTTTATTTTAGAAAAACATTAGAGAATAATATGTATTTCTCTATTTTCGTACATATTTTATTTTTACTAATGCCCCAGAGATATATAGAGCCATCAAATCATTTCCTTCAGTAAACAAATAGCTAATGAACCAAAGTAGTTTTTTTAAACTTTTTGAATCAGTGGACCGGACTTTTATCGTCCGTTCCCGTTAGTTCTTAACGACAAACTTTAAATAATCCCGTTACACACTTGTCACATTATTGACTTCTTAATTGACAATTTATCACAACGAGATTTTTACTACCATCTTCCGCCTACTCATGAAGTATTATATTTAAACAATCTTCTGCTTACAATTGTGTTTTAGTTGTATACGTAAAATCATAGCGCACCTATACGTGCCTACATGCGCATCCAAAGACGAGCTAATACGCGCGTTTCATACTACGAGTAAAAGAATTGATCTACAGGAAAGTATTGGAAGACTATCAATAGTTTTTTTGGAAAATTATTATTGACACATATGCAGGCTACTAATTATGAAACGGCAGAAATAAAAAGTCTCAACGTATTATCGCGAGAAGTTCCATAAATCCTTTAAACAACTGAGCGTTATTCAAGGCGATTTTTGCCGGGCACCGCTACTATGAGGAACCAACTGCCCACTGAAGTATTTGCGAACCAATTCGACTTAGGGTCCTTCAAGAAAAGAGCATACCAATTCCCTCTGGCATTGAGAGTGTCCATGGGCGGCGGATATCACTAATCATCAGGTGAGCCTTCTGCCCGTTTGCCCCTGATATAAAAAAACGACACTTTCGTCGTATAAAGAAAACACTTTTTAACCGGATTGAAGTTATATATTATTATAAATTTACAATTATTTTACATAATTTTTTTAAATTGTAAAGGTTATGTTAATAAAAGACAATACTTTCGTCGTATGTCAAATCCAGGGTTTTTGACATATAATTCGGAAATAGTCTTTAGAATTTGTTGTTCGTTCTATTCAGCTTATTTATTCAGTCGAATATACAGAATAATCTTTTGAAATGATTTAGTTAGCAATGTGACGATTACCTCAGTTCCTTAGACATACCTGAAATATCAAATGTTCCTTAACAGTCAACGTGCCGATGAACAAATCCTGCTGCTGCACATAAGCTGACAAAGCTGTAAGCGCCTCGGGAGTAGCCGGCTGTCCATTTAATGCCCTGGTACCACTCGCCACAACTCCAGATGGTGTTCTGAAGGTTAAAGTGTTGAGGAGTGTGGTCTTTCCGGCCCCCGAAGAACCCATTATTGCGAGAAGTTCACCGGGGTAAGCAGCTCCGTTAACTGTAAATGTCGGGTTTAATCAGTTTTAGAAGTTAAAGTACGTACAAATAGAAGCTTATTAATGTGTTATATTTTTGACGTGACAACGTCTTATAATCGTGGAGCGCTGAGCACGAAAAACATGACTCATGCGGCGTTACTGCTTGAGGGTTACCTCTCCTGAGGCGTTACCTCGCTCTGAGTCGTTACCTGCTCTGAGGGTTCCATTTAAAATTGACATAATTGTATTTATGCGTACAAATAAATGTAACTTGATCAATTCAATTGTGATTTCATTTACCTCCTTCTCTATATCCATACAAAATACCTATCAAACAAATAAAATTTAATTTTTTTTTTTGAAAAATGCAACCATCCCATCAATATTTTTTTTATGACGTTGTCAGTTCAACTATGTAGTAAAACTTTAAACGTTTTTTAATTAGTAGTTAATCTATTGATTTTGTAGGAGGCCATTGCCAAAAAAGGGCACACAGATACACTAGAAGAAACGTGTTTAAATGTAAATGTATTTGAATTAAAGGCTATTATTATTATTCTTAATCTATGGATTATATTTCATTTCTGAGTTGTTTTGCACGGTTTATTATTTCTAGGACACATTTATTTAGTTCCATAAAAATGACTATCGACTATAATTTAAAAATAGGGGTGATATTTAAGGGTTGTATGTATTATTGTATGTATCATACAAAAATGCTTAGTCAAAACAAAAAGTTTTGCCTCAAAAATTAAAATTTAGGGGTTAACATTTAGGGGGATGAAAAATAGATGATGTCATATTCTCAGACTTTCTGAATATGCATAGAACAATTCATAAGAATCGGTCGAGCCGTTTCGGAGGAGTATGGGAACGAACATTGTGACACGAGAATTTTATATATTAGATTCATTATAAAATTTGAGAAATAATTGTCGACGAGCCAAAATCAACAATTTGTGTAACTTTGTTTTGCTTACGTACTTCAAAACCTTCTGTCTAAAGAAGTGTTAAGAAAAAACCTAAATGATATACATCTTAATTTTATATGGACAAAGTTGCATATTGTATAAAAATATATGACATACGGTTTGCAACTAAAATCCTTAGTTCACTCTTAGCAGACAAGGAGTCCCGATCGTATCTGCTGGAGTTTCTATGTAAGATGCTGCAAGCCAAAATTCTGGCAAATGATACGATGTTTGGTTAAATAAGTCCTCCGGCGAATAAAAAGCTAGGAGAAAAGGTTACACTTGTAAAACGAATTCCCAGTTAAGAATGGCCATAAGTTGATCGTAAAATATGACTTATACTATGGGTCATAGACCTTCTCTCTCTCTCTCTCTGGTAACTGATGTCTGAGTATCGTGAGTACGAATTTCGGTTCTGCTCTTCTTTTACAACGATGTATATTTTTGAGAACATAGTCATATTAATTATCATATCTTGTCATAAGAACAGAATACAAATACTTGCCAAAACATATTTACTGGGAAATCAAACACGCATATATCATGAACAACGAAGGAACAATGTATTATTTGCGACATAGTTATGAAACTAACCTTAATAATACTTGTGCATCGTAATCTTGAACGCATTCTTGAGACAATTCATGTTAAAGGAAAATACTAATTACAAAGCCTACTAGAACTATCTTTAGTTTCCGAGTTTCTCGCACTCAGTGTGTTGTAATAAAAACCCACTTAGGGTTCAAGTATTACGTAAGCACTTTAGAGTTTAGGGGTGGGTGGTCATTAATTTTCTTATTTGGTGATTACGTCTACAGTAATTATTTACTTTTCTACACATATTACCCACACATCGTCTGTGCTTAAAAACTAAATGCATTCCTAAAAAAATTAATACGTTTATGTTCTATTATTTTTGAGAGCTTTGGTTACTTTTGCTGACAAGAGGTGGGGGGATAAATTGCAGTAAATCTGCTTAAAACTGAAGCCCCTATTTTATCCACGCATTTTTGAAGATTTAAGTAACTGCAAAATAATAACCACAAAGAAACGATAACGGCAATCCCTAAAACCTTTATCCATTTCCATACAACCTAACAAACGACTTTCTTTGTCGCCAATATAAGTCTTAGTTTCCTAGCAGTACAATCGCCACTAAAATTTCACTGTTATGTGCGAGGATTGACCAAGCTCGCACTCTAGAAGCGAAGTAAAATTACAAATGTAATTATAATTTGCGCTACGAAAGGAAATCGAACTTGATACCATAAGCTCGTGATTTCGATAATTTTTAATTAATAAGTGACCTCGTTTTTGCTCATTAACATCGTGGCCTTAAATCCCAATCACAAATATCAAGTTATATATTACGGTAATTTAAAATATTCTGTCTGAAAACACTCTCGGCTTAACGAAATATAAAGCCTATGAATGAATAGATTTAACCTATCTTTAAATCACACATTTGTAACAATGTCGAGTAAGTACTTTCCATGAACGTTTGATGGGCTGGAATCAATATCTACTAGGAACAGCGTAACTTCAAATATATAACATGAATGGTTCATAAATCGATCCTAGAATAAATTAATATTTTACTTTTTACACATTAACACTAAATTTTATATAATTTCTTTCTCTTTTATCATTTTAATGTTTCCCTTTAAATGTTGTGCACACTTGTCATTGATGCACATTCATGTATTGTGTTTTTGTCGTGTGTTCTCACTAAGCGTTTGTATATGTTTCATTAGTGTGCCTTTTTAAAATAAATAAATTAAATTGCACTGTTTTAACTTGTTTAGTTATATAGGGGCTTAATGTTCAAAATTCGAAATATGGATTACCATGATGTGAGGAAAATCAGTAAGTTCTAGTGTAAGTTCTAGTAAAGTTATTTTTTGTTCATTTGAGATATTATAAAACGTTAAAGAGTTCGCTAAAGTAAAAAATCAACTGCATTTAGATTTAAAGATAAGAATTAATCCGAATTCGTTAACATTTAAAACCAAATACCACTATTAAAATATAGACATTTTCAATTTTATAACTCAACAGTTATTTATTGCTTTAATTAGTAATCATAAACCAAATTAAGAGAACGATCATAAAAATTACTAAGTAATCGTAAAAAAATCAAACTGCATGCGTCTAAAAACGTTTAAGATAGGAAAGTGTTTGCTTTCACTGTGAAACATCAGTCAAACGCGCGCACGCAATATTGTTATTCTATTAATTACCATTTAGCGAACATTTTTGCTGAGTTACCCCGATAATATTCTTTAATAGAGGAATTTCAAATAAAGTTGATTACTGCTAGTAGACTGTTACAACGCATCTCTACCAATGATGCAATTCGAGTTAGGGTCCTTCAAGAAAAGAGCGTACCAATTCTTAAAAGGCCGGCAATGTACTCGCGAACCCTCTAGCAATATGAGTGTCTATGGGCGGAATAACTTAACTTCAGATGAGCCTCCTGCTCGTTTAATCCTGTTAGAGAAAAAAATAAAAGAATAATAAAGACCATTTTACTGTATTGAACTGTATTTTTTGGTAATTTATAAACTAATAAATAAGTATCTACTATGGTCTTAGACGCGTTATAACAATCATTATTTAACAGCTAAGACTGGTGTAAATAATGCAGTGAAATTTGACGTTTTTTTTTTATTAAACATTGAAGAAAGTTTTTCTTCATATACAAGTACATTTTAAATGTGCTGCGATATTAGTAATAATTTGGGGTCTGTACTCTCACGCCTTTCCCGAAGGAGGAGACAGAGACCACGTATTGCTACGGTCCTGACAAATCTCTGGCATAATCATCTTTTATGACATGCACTATACATGCTCATGGGCTATAGGTACTTTTGACTCATCCCTAGTACGTCCGGGAATTGATCCAGGTATGTATGACATAGCCTTGACTTTATAAACTTACTATTTTTTAACAGCTGCTTCCGCTGTTGAAACATTCTGTCTGAGGAGGTCTTCCAGCAGTTCCAGAACCTCTTATTTCTAGACCTGGTCTCCGTGGCGAAGGCGTTGACATCTGCCCAGGTGTAGGTGACCTTCTCCACGCCTCCGATTGCCCCATAGCTTCTGTTGTGTGGTATCGCAAGAGTAACTTCACCACCACTGGTACGAGGACTGCCGCTTGGTGTGTTACCTCCCTGTGAACGGAATAAAACATAAAGTGTGAACAGTTTCGCTGAACATAATGCCTTACTTATTTTAGTATTGGGATTTAAAAACTTTGAAAGCAATGTAAAGAGACAGTTTATTTCATCCCACTACTGAAACCCGAAACGAAAATTGCTACGTTTCAAAGTAATTATTTGTAATAAAATACGTTTCACAGTAAATAAATTACTACTTAAATTCATATTTTTATTAATAATAGTAAAGACAGAGGAGTTATATTTGAAAATAAAAAAAGGTTTTGAAGATATGCCAGAATTTCCAGCATAGTTGAATTTAAAGGTTTGTGGACTCAGTTTCCGTACGACGGCCCAAGTGAGAGTTTAGACTCTAATAATTTAGTAAAGTCCTGGCACACTAAGCCTTGCTCCTTCCAGAAGCACAGAAGTCTCCTGGGCACATCGCAGGCCTAACGAAGCGACCTCAGTGCTCCGAGGATTTCTGAACGTTTCCAGCATAGTTTAAGATTATGTCTCACTTGCGATGCCATCATTAAAGTATAATACGTACTAATTAAGGATACACTTTTAACAAATTAAAATTCGTATAATTGACACAATTTGAGGTATTTGAAATCACGAACAGTCCAAGAGAAAAAAGCAATAAAAACAAGTCGATATTTTATCTATTTATTGACATATTATACATTTATGTGTAATGTATATGCACGGGGGAAAATAAATTTTCTGTCCACTGTATCGTCGACTTAAAACAGTCAACAGTTTCTCTGACTTTCATGTTTTATTTGATGGGGTTAATGACATTTTAATTTCAACATAAGAGTTCTCATCAAATATTTGGGCTCGTTAAGAAATAATAGTGATATACATGCGTTATCTTATCTTTTATTCATAAAAGACCTGCCTTTTGACGTTTCTTTATAATACCTTTTTGTTCTCATAAGAATTGACGATATGTACAGTTACTATTTATGAACAAAAAATAAAGAAAACTCTACGGGATTAAACTTAAACATAACCTTTTGACTTTCTTTTGTTATAGAACGGGGGGCAAGCTGGCAGAAGGCTCACCCGATGCAAAGGGATACCACAGCTTATGGAGACTTTCATTGCCAGAAATCGCGAGTGCGTTGCCGGCCTTTTAAGAATTGGTACTCATTTTTTTGAAGGGCCCTAAGTAGGCAGCTTCAACATTGTGGTGGTGCGCTGTAAAATTTCCTCAAAAAATGTTCAGTTGTGGAACGACGGACGTCGAGGTGATATGTGTGGATATTTCGTATTCTGCCTCGACGTCCGATGTTGAAATGAATGACTAATTTGTTTACTAATTAAGGTAGATAAATGTCTCGTAACCCTTTAATGAGGCCTAAACGTAAGAATAGGAAAATAATCTCAATCAACATTATCATACATCATCATCTGTTCTCCCATAGGATACAGCTAAAGATCAAACGATGCAAAAACCCAATTTTGTATCACGCAACTCGGTCATACAATGACCATTTTTAGGCTTTGATGCTTAAAAGGAGTATTAAAAATATCCATAGCGCTAAATCACCTGCATCATGATCACACCCCAGATACACGGCCTCAGGTACATACCCTCACTTTCACACCATCACACAACACAACCGAATTAGGTATTACTTAGTTAAATTAAATAATTCCTATTTTTTAAATGTTTGAACGTTTTAGTACATAATATTATGTATGCCATCTTTGGCTCTATGTCTAGTATATAATTGTGATTGTGTATATTGTATATATATGTAATTTATGTTAGCTTTAGGTTTACGAAATAAATAAATCTATCTTTCTGATAGTTTTCTTGAGTATCTTCGATTACAATTCGACTTAGGGTCCTTCAAGAAAAGAGCGTACCAATTCTTAAAAGCCCGGCAACTTACTCGCGAGCCCTCTGGCGTTGAGTGTGTCCATGGGCGGCGGTATCACATACCATCAAGTGAGCCTCCTGCCCGTTTGTCCCCTGTTCTATAAAAAAAGCCATAATGTCAGGTATTTTTCCTTCGCGTCGATTTTAAATATTGTCCTTGGTAGAAGCTTCATAAAATAAGAAACAAATTTGGTTTCTAAAAAGTTGTTTGTTGATGAGGGCACGAGCGACATTACAAGTGAAACAACTTTCATTTTTTAAGGTTTCAATATCTTATTAAAATTAAGCCATATTTTAAAAATTATTACGACATTCGTATCTGATATTTTAGGTATGCAAATATTTTTTTTTTTGTATCATGAAAGAAATTTGTTAGTCTTCACTCCGCTTTTTTATTTTATAACATGACTAATGAACACTTAAATATATAAACACGTGTAGCTAAGCTGAGTATTTGTTTAAATTATTAATTTACATATTATACTATAATATATTTATAGTATAATATATATTATACTATAAATATAAATAGTTTAGATCTTAAAAGTATTCTCTGTACGCTCCTCTCAACTCCGATTTTGGAAATTTTTGTGTGTGTTCAAGGGGATCTGGGAAGTGTCACCGCCCGGCATGGGTGGGTGCATTGTAATATTAATCCTTTAAATATCATGCAGGAACGTTGGGTCCAATTGACAGGTATCATTTGGTATGATCGTATAGAATGTATGAGTATGTAGAGAAGTATGACCCAGAAGGTTTAGTTTCAATTTTACCCTTACCCAGAAGCAGTATAAGTCGCTATTATGAGTGAATTTTGTGGAAGTATTAAAAATCAACGTTTCAGTCACATATTTATGATATGAATAAAAAGGTGGTCATAGTGGTTACGCACAATAATGAGATATTTATGTTTTAACATTACTAAAAGGACGGCAACGTACTTGCGAGCCTTTTCACATTGAGGACTGTAACGGTATCACAGATGAGCCACCTGGCGTCACAAAAAAAGCCGGCTCTGTTTTGTAGGTTTGACTTACAATCCATAACCCTCTTATCCTCACTGCGGCAGGGCATAATCCATTGATAATCGGGTAATATCGATTCCACACGGAAGATATCCAGTTACCGACATCAACACCGAGTAAAACTGACCTTATGAGGCAATTACCGTGACGGTTGACTTACGTTTTGGACAAATTATATTAGGAAATTAGGATAGGATAAGTCGATGACCGAAGGCTTATAAGGTGTTCAGTCGATTGTATCTATACCATTTATAACCTAATTTAACAATCACACACACACACTTCGCTGGCTCTGTCATGCACCTAGTCATCTGTGAATATAACACCGCGCAAGTTATTCTTAGCAACGTTTGTATCCCGACAACAACATGTAGCTAACAGGTAGTCCTGTCTCTTTGTACAGTGGACTATCGATAATTTGACACCAACCCGTTAATTTAAATCTCTCGATAATTTGATTATTTACCCGTCTTCCCTACTCTATGTAATTTAAAGTCATGCACAGACTTGTCGTTTGTTTACATACATGTGCAGATCTGTAAATTTTATACATAAATGGCATATGGGTAAGTTCGCATTCCAGTCTTATTTAAAACGTTAATAAGTCATGTTGATGTTTGATGACATCATGACCACTGAAGTCGATTGTTTAATACATAATTTGCACCTTATTTGCATTCATTTCACAAATCATGAGTTATGAAAATGTAGAACAAAATTTGGAGCTGTTTTAAAGAGGAGCCGAGATTCGACAAAATAACCGAAATTTTTAGTACATTAAATTTATAAGTATGTAATGAAATCACATTTCTTTTATTTGAATTTGGCGCGCTTTGCGCTTTCATAAGTTGTCTGTGGAGGTTGGAAGGCGACGCATCGTAGTGACGCGCGATGGAATGGCCATCGAGATGATTTTGTGGTTTTTGGATGGTGATAAAAAACGAGTAAAAAGGGAGATAATTGAGGTGACGAGTGAACTTTATTTTCGTTTCCTTGTATTTTACAGAGAAAAAATTCGTGGTTTATTTTTTGTTAAAATTCTGAATAATATATCTTATAAGTATAATAAAGACTTCAAAATTTAGATAAATGATAGATCCTGAATAATATTTTGTTCGTAAAATAAATACTACTAATATTAATGCCAACGAGTTAATTAGCATACAAATGCACGTGATGGAAACGTCGCAAACGTCTAGGAACGCAAACTATAATTTTCTATACAGGTACATTTTAATAATAATCATCTTTGTAGCCTGCATAGCTGCTTGAAATGAACTGGAAATTGAACACGTTCAATTATTGTATTTCTTCGCACTGATTAGGAGGATCCTTATCAGAAACGAGAATTAGCACAACATATATTGATGTAATGTCAAAATCCATCACATTTTTGACAAATGGGAGTCAGGCTTAGAGTTGTCTCGTTTCTGAATCTTACAGATAATAATAAATCGTTTATTTGCAACGAAAGAAAATATTAAGAGTCCTCCAACTTCGATTTTGTTCCCTATGGAGTAGATATTCTTGGGCCGTGGGGTTCAAGTGCACAGGCGCTTATTAAAGATTTAAGTTGGCGCCTAGTAGATAGTACCGGTTACCCCAGAGCTGGCACTTTCCTGGCTCAATAAATAAGTATCGCAATACAGCGAGGAAATGCTGCCAGCGTTAAAGGTACACTGCCACAGGCTCCAAATTTTTAAATTTGTTTTGATTTTCTTGTGATAATGTCATAATAAGAACAATTTTATAATTGTTGTCAAAACGTATGGTGTAAATACTCTCCCACGTTATAAAGTCACCTTGCCTTCAGAGTCAAGACTTAGCTGACTCGTATATGTCAAAAACCATGATTTAATATACGGTAATACTTAACACTTAAGTCCATTGAATATAACACATATTGTGTGTCATGGCTAATTACTATTAATACGTAGTAGAAGTATGTCGCGATTTAATAATTATGTCTATCGCTGTTATAATCAGAATTTTAATATTCTTACTTACTTAAATATATAATATATTGATTATTCACATTCTAATATATAATATAGTTAGTTTCAACATTAAGTTAAATAACGTTTCGTTATCCGTATATTCGTTACTTGCATGACCGCGCGGTCAATGACCAGCGACAGTTCGATGCTATTAAAATAAAAATACGAATTTTACAGATCTTTTATACGTCCTATATGGTAATAAAAATAAATAATAAATTAATTTATAAAAATCTGTTTATTAGGATCAATATGTTTAGTATAATAAATTAATTAAAAACAGTGGAACTACTAATACACTCGCGTTTATATTATTAAACGTGCTGCCACTTTCTGTATAATAGAATCCGAAATTTGTATTCTCCAAGAAGCAAACAAGGCTTCAAATTATACGGACTACTTTATAGAGAAAGCTACGAGGGTAGTTTTAATCGTACACAACAATTAATCCAAGAACACCTTATATATCAAGTAATAGTTTAGTATAAAGTTTAAGTATTTTTAAAGATGCAAATATGCGATCAAACCGGGCGGTTTCTTATTTTATAGCCCCGTCAATACGCTGTTACTTCTAACAGGGACAGCGGTCCAAACTTTCATAAATTATTGCATCAGCGCTACGGAAATTGATAAACTCAAAATATCTTTATTCATATAGGTAAACAAGTACACTTATGAACGTCAAAAAAGAAGTTAAATTAAGAAAATTGTTTACCTATATGAATAAAGTTATTTTGAGTTTGAGTGGTTTCAGTGTGCGACTCTCATCCTTGGTCGTAGGTTCGATTCCTGGCTGTGCACCAATTGACTTTCTATGTGCGCATTTAACATTCGCTCGAACGGTGAAGGAAAACATCGTGAGGAAACCGGCTTGCCCAAAAAATGTGTCAGGAACAGGAGGCTGATCACCTATTTGCCTTTTAGATTGTTGATAATGAAACAGATACAGAAATCTGAGGCCCAGAACTAAAAAGGTTGTGGCGTATGTATGCCACTGGTTTTTAAGACGTCTTTGTAGACAAAATCACTTCCCTTCGTCTGCGATGGAATTGAAATACATATAAGCTTACTAACGAACACTTGTTTACCAATATATTGTTTTTTATTGATTACTTGTTTCTAAGCTGATATGCCCTGGATATACACAATGTCATTAGTAGTCACGCCACATTCCTATATCTACCTACCTTCCAAGGTAGAAAAAAATTTCTTAGATTATTATATATATGTTTTGTTGATTGCTAGGTTAAGAAATATTAAAGTACCATTGTGAAAATATTAATAATGACTCTAATATTACGTGATACGTATGCTCAAATATAAGAACCTTCAACTTTGATTTTGTTCCCTTTGGAGTAGAGACTCTTGGGGTTTAAGTGCACAGGCGCTAATTAAAGATTTTACTAGGCGCCTGGTCTGGTGCTTTCCTCGTTCAACGAATAAGTATCGCAATACAGTGAGGAAATGCTGCCAGCGTAAAAGGTACACTGCCATAGGGACCAAACTTTTGAATTTGTTCAAATTTATTTTTATGAATTTTTAATTATTTTATCACTATGTAAGTTACAAAATTCTAAATACTGTAGGTATATTTGATTGTTATGTTTAGATTTTAATAAATGATATATCAAATAATAATATATATTTATTATTATTTTATTATTATTTTTTATAGGTTAAGAAAATTGTAAATACTGTATATGTGTAAATAAAAACAAAAAACTATATATATTTTTTTCTTTTCTCACTGTGGTTGCCTGAAAGAGATCGCTCGAAAGCGATAAGGCCGCCAGTTGCTCTCCTTCTTATTTAATTATGTCAATTGTACTATATTTATATATATGCAACGAAGTGTTAATAAATAAATATATTTAAAAAAAATGTTTAGAGATGTGTCTCAATAAAGTTCACCTGATGTCCTGGGTTTACTTACCGCGGATAATAAGTTTCTTGGGTATGACGGCTAGTACTTCCGTATCACGAATAATATAATAACATGTTTCATACACGTAGAAAAGTGCTTGTCTCAGGTCTTAATGCGGTATTAAAACCGAGACTAGGCCACAGAGTAGCCGAAAATCTTACTAGCAAATTATCGAGTTCGAAGAACAGGATATGAACGATTGTACTGAATTGGACACAATTAATTGAATGGTTCTTATCGATTCGTGTTTGGGAACTTCTCGACAAAAGTAAAAATATTGCAGATTGAGAATATTTATTCCATTGTAAGATTTTGTAGTAATTTTATACCTGTAAGGAAAAAAAAGTACAAATGATCCAGAATTTCTTATGTTTTTTTTTTTATTTATTTTATGTTATGGTAAAGATCGCTACGCAGTAAAAATAAATTTGTGAAGAAGGGCAAATTGAAAAAATAATTAACAGACTATATACCAACATCTAATAATTTAAAAATTACCAAGAGTGCAAAAGTAAAAATATTAATTTAAATCTACTAATAAAATTCTTGGTACAAAATTAACAATACAACAGTAAATCGGTAAATCCTATTGTGTAAAATAGAAATAATTTCGGGAAAATATTTCGCTGTTCCATTTTAAGAATGTATCATTAATCGTGGGACAACGTACCAAAACTAGTTTCCGAGTTTTTATAGACCGACTGATGAAATTAGTTGACCTTGCTACAACTTATTACACAATTCGTGTTAAGCTTTAAACTTAGTAAATGACGTAAAATTAACCTCAAATAAACGAAATGTTACATTAATATTTAGTTTAATATCATCGTAATATTCTATAAAAAAAAATCTCGTATTTTAAGACCAATCACTCTGGTTTTGTTACGCTGGATACCCTCTAGCCTGAGGGAAATAAAAGTTTAAGAGAGAGACCTCTCCCTTATTGAATCAGAATGCTAAGAATGCTAAATATTTATTATGACTATAAGTTATAGAAGCTAATAGTCAATACAAAAAATATTATCATAACGAAAATTACACACTTAAGGGCTATGGATAAATCGTTCATAAAGTGAAATTTAATGGTTGTTGGTCGAGTTGAAAATACGATTCATTCTTAATAATAACCACCCGTTTAATTTAATCGTGTTGTATTTGCTCCGGTCCCTAATAACGTGTGGTAAACGTTACGCCACGTAGATTCTATAGAATTAAACGTTTTTCGACCAAGAAATCTAAGATTAAATGTAACATTGTAATGATTATATATACCTGCCTCATTCCTAAATGGCAATAAAATTCTTAATCACGCGTAAAACTATATATTTTTTATAGTTAGTCAATTTCATAAAGTAATTAGACAAACTTGTTTTTTGTTGCAATTATCTTTACTAATATAACGAGGAAATTTATTTTCGTCAGGAAGTCGAACAAATCTCCAAACACATTCAATAATAAATAAATTTAAAAAAATGCCCAAAGACTATGAATAACTAGCAGCCCTCTTGAACAACGGTAATGATTTTTCGTTCTCTATATTCAAACCCATTAATTACACAAAAGTTAATTATGACAATCAAACACGTTGGGTTTATTTCATAAGTTCTGAATCTTGATCCAATAAGAAAAATCTTTATGCAGTAATTTGGATCGAACCGTTTTAATGATCTGATTGTCCATAACCGGTTTATAACCAACGCTTTTTAGTAAAATTCCACTGCATAAAACAGAATGTCAAATGGCGATTTCACTTCCTCGATTCGTATTATTATTTGATATAGCGTGTCTAACTTAACGTGTTCTTAATAAAATTGTTACACGGCAAGGGTGGAAAGGATTCGGCAGTACTACATACAATGCCTAAACAATGTGCTCGATGACTAGAACCTTCTTAAAAGCGCACAGATTATACGATATTGAATGAACTGCATACATTAACGGACATTTTTCATTGTCCATTGAGTAAACTGTCAAGAGTTCTACTATTTGTCAGTGCCTACAGTGCACTGTTCTTAAGTTTTTTTTTATATACTTCAGGTTCATTAGTCTTAATATTCTTCAGCTTGTTATTCGAATTAAATTTTAATGTTCGTTTATCGTGTGGGTATGTTTTAGATTTAAATTCTTGTTAATTAAGGGTCTCCCGTAAAGTCAATATTATATTTTTGTAATTAAATAAATACAGCGAGTTAAGCCTGCGTTTTGACAATTCGAGCAAAAGTGCCATAGATAATAGATCCAATAGTAAATAGGGGTTGGGTTTTAAATGTCGTCGCACTTTTTTAAATAGTGCTGGAGGATAATGCTTCAAGAATCTAGTAGTAACTGAATATTACAAAACTAATAAGATTTTAAGATAGAACTTTTCAATTTTGCTCGTTGCTACTTTAGACTAGGTATGTGACGGGTTCTATATGAATAGCCGAAAAAGCCAATAACAGATCGAAATAGAGAGATGCCAGAGCAAAGAGATATGCTTGTTAGTTGCTAAAGATTCTCGTTATTTGTGCTTAGCAAGACAATCATCGCACACGGGGTTTATAACCCACGATCTCATGGTTGGGGAAATATTAATTAGCTACTAACAGTACTTTTAATTGTCTTATTGGGTTATCAAATGAGGAAAACCAAGGAAGATGGTGTATGAAAAGTTTATTATTTATCAATCGCATCTTTATCATTACTACGATTTTACAAACTTCAAGTCCAAAAATTCCGCACCTCACTCAGCTCACACTCTTAAATAATTGAATTATGTACTAAAACTAGTTTGCGACATACCTATTTAAGAGACCACATCTTCAATAGAGAATAAAAAAAATATTCGTTCTGTACTTTTTATCAAATTCGACAGCCATGCGTGGACTGTTGTTATCTTAAGCAATATTTTTTTATTTAAAGCAAGGAACTCAAGGTTTATTGTAAGCCTTCTTTAATACAGATATATAATATGTCATAATAATATGGCGGCTAACTACCTACATAGTTGTTTTTTTTAATAAGAATTCAGTTATAACTGATCAAATCACGGAGCATTTTAAATGTAAATGTTGAATCGATATCAGATTTTATTTATTCGTTTATGTAAAAACCAGTTAAAACCAACGAAATCTTGTGTTCATTAAAATGAAATTTTCTATGCTTAGCTATTATATTTATTAAAAAATCATTACAAATGTTAAATTTATCTGCTCTGGCAATCTTAGAACGACACAGAGTTTTTTTTAATTCAATCCATAGAAACTCTTTATTATGATGAAGCTAGTTAACTTTTTGCTCTGTTGATTTACACACAATAATAAATTAATTAAGGCTCTATAAAGCTCACGTGGTTCACGCGTTCCGTTCACATCTATATAATATTTTAATAGTCCTTACATATCTATTTTATACAAGTTTACGATGTTTATTTAAATCGTTATTCAAGATATGAATATAATAAATAACAATTAATAATTCTAAGAATCCTCATTAAAATTCCATTACACAGTGTTACGAAATCTTAAAATAATCTTAGATATTTTTATTACTACAGTAAATCTTATAGCACATAATCTAATAATATCAAACTATGTTACTTACCTGGGGAGAATTATTATACGTCACCCTCTGCTGATCCACGGAGGATGTAATTAGGGGCTCATGTTCTTCCGATCCGGCAGTCATTTTGAATTTTTTAACAATAAAAAAAAATAAAAAAAATTACACAGACATCACACACATCCAGTATACAGGTTACACTTATATTGATATTTTAATTGGCGGGAATTTGACAGCGCGCGCTAGTGATGCGTTTCGGTTGACGGTGGTCGCGTTACTGTGCGCCTCGACTCTCGAGCACGTAAATCATTCCTAAGCTCATCATTCTTTGTCTTCTACTATAGACAATATACTATTTTCTTGGATAATATTGAGATAGTGATAAGCTGATGTGTCTAAATATGTCTAGATTTTGCGTTAATTTACTTCGCGCGTTTTATACGATCGAAGATATAATTGTATATATCCGAACCGATTATAGGTACAAAAAAAAATAAAAATAGTTTAAAAAAACTAAATTACTTATTTTTTAGTTAAATTTTTTTATTTTTTTTTTCGGATTATTGCATTGTCATCGATCTTTGACAGGTGCGCAAAGTTTAAATTAAATATGTCCGTTAAAAGTGGGTCAAAATCGAGTCCGAAGGAGTCGGTTACATACATACATACATGCAGGTAAAGCGTGTAAAATATACACCCCAAAATATTTTTGCCGATGTTTAGATTTTTTTTTTTGCAGAAAATTTGTATTGCCTATTTTTCAATACTTTTTCACATTTCGTTCTAAATAAAACACTAAATTTACAAACACAAGTACATAATGGAAATACGAAAACAAAATCTACCGTATTTCTGAAGCTATGAAGAAAACAAATTGATTATAATATTTAATTGTTTATTCAAAAATCATATTTGAGATAGCAATAAACTTACAATTATTATATTTATACAATAAACGAATATGTTTTACATTTGTGTAACTTGTAAGTATATGATAAATGACACAACAAAGGAACTATTGTATGCAGACTTGAGATGTATCGTGAAATCTAAATATATGGCTAATGTATACTATAAACTTATCACACGTGCTCTCATGCATTATTTGGTGAATTCTATACAGATTCAACAGTACGAAACAATCAATATTTTGGCACTACTGGACGTTAAAAATTAAACCAACCCTCATAACTCTGCAATTTTATTGAAAACGAACGTGATCAAAAATTTCTGGTTCTCGTTCCATAAGGCATAATCTTTGGATTTTCGCCATAAAACAGTAGTACCACCACACATATTCAACGAACAAGCTCCCATGCTTATAAAATATAAATAATATTTACATTGCACAAACGCAGTTCGTGTACTTAAACTTATTTGTATAAAATCGTATAAATTTATAAGATATTTAGCACTATAGGGAAGCATACTAGTTAGCATTCGACGTCAATATAATAGAAACGTCAGTTTTAAGCTGTAAATTGTCACCGAACCGCTTAAACGAAAAAAATATGACCGGATTCTATTGTTATGGCAGAGAATTATGATATGAAACAATTTGTTCCTGAAATTTCATACGTATAATATTATAAGTTAACAATTTGACTATTAACAGTATTCGATGCACAAAAATCTTAATTTCGTATTATTAAAAAATATGGTGAAATTATCATTTCATCGTAGCAATTTAATATTAATTGATAATTAATTGCTGATGTTATTATTTTCGGTTCAACATTCAAACACTTTAATATAAAATCAATTAATATTTTTTAGCTCAGACTGCATAAGAGAATGGAGAACATTTTGTATCAACTTTACTTTAGTAACTTAGAAATCTCAAGCAAGTTATGAAAATGCTTAACTTAAACTTAAATTGGCAGTTGTTAATCTTAAATTGTTATTGTCGTATAGTTCCCGGCACGTAAGTTGGCAATTTACAACGTGACAAATTTACGTGCAAACTAAGAATGCCATCTGTCAAATGGTTATAGGATTTTGACAGAACAGTTAGCTCTGATGTCAAATCCCAAACGTTTCTGACATACGAGAGTCACACTTAGCCACGAATCTAAGGCTGAGATTCAGAAATGAGACTTTGCACGAATTATGACTCCCGTGAAAATCAAATACGGAATTGTTAAGGCTAGATTTCGTGTCTGAATCTCCGGGTAAATATTATTCTCTTGTGCTAGCTTTCCCCACGTGCCGAGATCTATATTATAATATGTAAATGACAAACTGATGTTTGAATACACAAATCCCACTGGCTGGCTAATACAGCTAACGCGCTTCATTTGATCGCTTGTGTACAAATAAACCTAAGTTCAGTACACGACACCATGAGGTAGTCAGACATTATACAAAAAAACCCTACATTATAATACTGCTACACTAACACTATGGGGCCGACTAATTTTTGCATAGAGGCCTTTGCCTGACACGAACCATGCCCATTTCAATTTTCTTTATAGAAGAGGGGGTAAACTACCAGGAGGCTCAGCTGATGCCAAGAGATAGCGCCATATACACAGTGCTCTCGCGAGTGAATTGGCGGCCTCTTAACAATGGGTACGCTCTTTTCTTGATCCTAAGACCTCTACGAATAACTAAAACTAGATATTAGAAAAGCTACTGAACAACTCATGCATTAAACAGAGAGTGATGGTGGCAGAAACACCTCCATTAAAAATTTAAATATATTGAGTATACAAGCACCTAAAGCTACCAAGCATTCGCTCAATTACATCTAAATACCTAAAAATATCGAAACACCGTCTTCAAACCGAGATTTATTTAAAACAGACGTGCATATCACAGCCAAAATGTCTGCCACACACCACCTCTGCTCGAAATTCCAACCTTTATATATATTTGTCTAACACGATATGAATACCGAAAGCGACGGCTCGTAGCAATTACGAATGGTAAAACCTTATTATAATAAACGAGTCTATAGCTGTCGTCCAAACTAGTGTTCCGATTATATTAAATTTTTCAATTGAACCGACAATTTTACTTAAGGAACCTTTTTATGTTAAAATCCTGATTCCTCTCGCTGATGAGTTGTAGAATATTCCAGAACAAAATCAATTTAAATTGTATTTTACTACTAACAACCACTTACTAAATATAAAAACCACAATAGAAGAATTTGTCATGGTTTTGGTAGGTTCCGTAAATTCCGGTCTACCCGATATCGGGTCGCTAGTATATCAAGTCTATCATTTCCAATCGATACGCTAGAACGACCAGACGATTCGAGCGTTAAAAGTACTTTCTCTCTTCAGCTGTTTATAGCTCATCATTAAAATACACCTGTCATACACGTGTCCCTGCGTTTCACGTTTTACGTGCATGGTCACAAGTCGACCGTAAAATTAAGTGATTTTTATATAATGTTATATTTTATACCATTTTCTCTGTATATAAATTTCGTCCAGAGCTACGCGATTCGTACTTTTACCGATTTATGCTCCTACGTTTTCTTTTCGGTCTTATGTCGAAATTTGTACTGATAATTCACGATGTGATTTTTATTTAGCTTAAACGGAACACTATTTTGTACCAATTAGGGTCGATTCGACCAAACTTCAATTTATACACGAGTAACTATACCAAGAATAATCTATTCCATGATTTTAATCTCGAGTAAATCCAAAGTCGTTTGTCCAGTAATCGATAGTATAATTGGCTAGGAATAACAATACGCGAATAGCAAGAGAATGGTGAACGAAAATAAAACTCGGCAAATAAATGTTGTTCTACAACGGGACAGTGTAAGAGCATACATCATGTCAACTCGATTTTGCCGTATTATAGAGTGAAAAAGTAGCTTTTAACAGGTGTCAAACGACAACAAAAAGTTTTTATTTCTTGTTTGTTTGAGGCTTTCGTCTAAAAAGGAACTTCTGTTGAGACTAGTTGAATTTCATTCTAATATTATAGAAAATAAAAAATCTAAAAATAAATAATAAATTGTTTAAACTTTCATTATACAATACCAGACTATTAATAAGGGTTGGTGATTGAAATTAAAACACAGAATACATATTTGTGAAATGACAGAAATATGATTGGACTGATGACGCCATTAAATTATTCTAGGAATAGCTGTTATTCCGTGCGAAACGGCGGTATAGTAGCTATTTCCCGAATAATCCCACTATTCTTAGAATTTGTAGTTGGTGAAACGTAAAATTGATTTACTTGATTAATTTGTTTGTGTGGCTAAATTTATAATATCAGTAACTCCATTATCAATTTACAATGTTTATTTTTAAATAAAACATTTTTAACGGAGAATTTTTTAATATAAATCGTTACGATTGCTTTTATTATCTTTATCGATCTTCTAATAAATTCACGTATCCGTCAAAAAAGTTTTATTTGGCACGCGTAAAGCTAAGATATTAAAATGTAGGCAATATTAATAGTACCCTATTCAATAACCAGTATTAATTTCTTCTATATTAAATTCTGCAACCAGTTTTTAGTTTCTTGTATCTACAAATATTTTAAATGTCAACATTTGCTGAGGAATATTCAAGTCCGTACAAATTCATATGAAGTTTAAAAAATCTTTTCTCGTAATACAGTTCGAAAATATAAAATACTTCATGGACATAATAAAATACTAATTTTGGTCACTAATGTTATATCGCGTGATGTTTTAAAGCCTATTTAAATTTATAATATTCTTAGCTTGGGGTACGGAGGAATAACAAACAAACGTGAAGTGGTGTAGTTTACTCGAATGCTCGTCTTTCTTTATTATTACTATGCGATTGTATAGTTTAAATTATTTTTGGATTTACTTAAACAATATATTAAGTGTGTACAGCAATGTTCCTCAACGGGAGGTCCACGCCCCACAGGGGGGCAATTTGATAATTAAGGGGCTGTTCGAAAATTTATAAGTTTTAAAATAATTACTTGTAATATAATTTTTAAAGTCTAGTGTGTTTCGTAAATAATTTGCTCCTAAAAACTATTATTTAAGTTTAGCAATTCATTAGATATCAAAAATGATATATGTTACATATAGTCATAAGAATTTTAGAAAAGCTAAGGTGGGGCATGGCACAAAAAGGTTGGGAAACACTGGGCTATAGCAAAGGTAATCGAGATAGAAAAAGTCGCAATGAAAAAAATATAACTTATTAAATAACGTAACAAAAAATTGGTTGCAGAAAACTAAAATCGATTAGATATAATGCAAATATATGAGTAATATACCATTTACAAGTCCATTAAGTCTTAAGCCAATATTTTGGGTTACGTAATGCACCTTAATACATCATGATAAGGCTGCTATTTCAATGAGACTAATAATCACCTTTGACAATTTTCAATAAAAAAAAAAAAAAAAAAAAAAAAAAAGAAAAGAAGAGAGGAAAAAAAAAAAAAAAAAAAAAAAAAAAAAAAGGGGGGGGGGGGGGGGCCGGCCGCGGGGGGGGGGAAAAGAAAAAAAAAAAAAAAAAAAGAAAACCCGGGGGGGGGGGGGGGGGGGGGGGGGTTGACCTACCCCCCCCAAAAGAGGGGGAAAAAAAGGGAAGGGGGGGGGGGGGGAAAAAAAAAAAAAAAAAAAAAAAAAAAAAAAAAAAAAAAAATATTTTTTTTTTTTGGGGAGGAAAAAAAAAAGAAAAAAAAAAAAAAAAAAGTTTAAAAAAAAGGGGGGGGGGGCCCGGGGGGGGGGGGGGGGGGGTTTTTTTGGGGGGGGGGGGGGGGGGGAAAAATAATCAATGAAAAATTAATTGTATTTGCTCTTTACGCAATTCTTGTATGAAGAATTCAAGTACGATAATGTATGTCGAATTAAAACGCGTTTATCTATGCAAAATCAAATTTATAATCATTTAGTATAACGATACCGATTTATATTTACATACTAATTAATTTCCTGTATTTAAATGCATAAAAAAAACGCAATTTAAGCGTCCAGCTGAATTAAATGTAATTTAATTGTTGATTTGATTACATTACATGTTATAAATACGCGTTTTAATATGACAAACTATTTCATGGTATTCATTTTGAATTCGAAGAACAAGTTTTGATCACTGCACTCTTACAAAGTCTGTGGCGTGTACTTGGACGGCTGTTTCTTCAGCCGTCGCACGGATCACTGTCAGTTGTTCTTGTCGAAGTTGTGGAATGCCCAGTTGAAGGACGTGGTCCATGAGTTCTTTTGCGCCTCCACGAACTTCATACGAAAGTGCTCTATCGCCTTTTCTTCGGATAGATCCATCACCTGTTATTAACAAATAAAAATAATTAATAAATTGTGCGTGTACTAGGTGTACATACGTAAGAAGTGAAACTTCTTTATGATCTTATTTTTCGAAAAATGATCTACTATATGCAACTTTACAGAAATTCGTTAAATTAGATAAAGTTTAACAAAAGGCTTTTATTATCATAGACATGAATACAAATATTTCATTTTACCTAATAACTACGAAGAGTATTATAGAATTTCATTAATTGTAATAGAATTATTACTATCATTGAAAAACGTGACGATTTGCTACAAAATTTCTCCCATACGTCGATAAAGAAGTTTCATTCCAACGCCGATAAAGAAGTTTGACTTCAAAAAGCAACATGGCGCGTAACCGAAAAATATGACGCGTAACGAAAAAATGTTACACTAAATTTTTTTCCAACCTCGATAAAGAAGTTTCACTTCAAAAATCATTATAACGTTTTTATTTACACAAGAACAGAGTGACTTTCCCTTATTAGAGACTGTATGTGTTATTTAACAGATTTTTATGTTAAACATCTTTTTAAGTAAATTAGATTAGTTTTAAATACCACTTGGGCCACTTAGACTGGTCGAGAAAAATATATAACTTGCTCATCTGATATTCTGATTTCGAAGTTAATCTTTTTATAGATAATATACAAGTATTTGATCATTAATTAGCATACTTATCAATATATGCAAATGGTTGAATACTATTCGCATTACAAATTTAAGATTAAATTAACATATTAATATAATATAAATAATATAGCATTCTAAAAAAAGTGAAAAAAGAGTGTTTTTCTAAATGTAGCATTCTATTGATTTGAAACGAGTCCAGCCAGTGGTAAAGTTTATTCGTTACAAACATACAAAAATGCATATATTTCCTATTAATATATTACTGTGTTCATAATAATAAATTGTGAATTCATATAATTTACACATATTGTTACAATACTTATAACAGAAGAAACGGACGCAGAAATAATATATCTGCTCTATACCCCAGAGCGCATGCTTAGGGTAAGCTTCGGACACGAAACTAAGCGCTAAGTCCGTCTCCCATACGTCCAAATATATTGTATTTTGACACATGGGGTTATAGTACGTAATCTTGTTTCTAAATCTCACCCTTTGGCCCTTTTCATATACACACGGCCACGGTACGGTCGCCGTGTAGTAGTAATATATGACCAACAATGAGGAACTTTCACATGGCCCGGCGACAGTGCCGTGACCGTGTGTCAGCCGTCCTTATCCACTATAAGCACGGTTTTGACGCGGCAACCGTCTTTATAGTCTTGTATGGACTTGTATAGACGCGTTCACATGAACACGAGCGCGGTACGGCATTGCGAGCGCAAATGCCATTCGACAGGCAAATCATAGGGGAACGGACGGACGATTGTTGCAGAATGTCTGTCGAAATCGATGTTGTGTGATCTCGCTAGTTGAAGCGCGTCCTACTTTATGGGTAGACAAAAGAAGCGTGAAAAGAAGTATGTCCGGATGTATCCAATATATTCTCTGACGTATGTAATGAAGTCGACGCTGACGACGTCGATACAATAGGAGTAAGGCTATCTTTTTTTGTTCCATGATAAAAGACGTTGTCGTTCCCCAAAATTCTCAATAATACTGCGACTACCATAGCCACCATAGCCGGCGACCGTGTGTAAACCGTATACATGAGAAAGAGCTAGCACGGTTGCACGGACCGGATACATGTGAAAAGGGCCTTTAAGGGTAAGCCCGGTAAAGGCTTTAATGTCTTTGATAATTTTTTTTAGACGTTTCTTAATTTAAACCTTCGATTAAAACCGAGTTAATAACCAATTCTCAACATCTTAGCTTTGAAAATACGCTATGCAGTTGATTTTGAAAAATAACTAACTAATAGGGGCCTCATAGCCTAGCGGTCTTATTAAGTAGCAGCTAGGTGAGGGGTACCGGGTTCGATTCCCGGTTCGAGGGCAAATTTTAATTTAATTTAAATTTGTTCTCGGCCTTTGGGAGGGTTGTGCGGTACCGGGCGAGTGCTTAAACCGTACATGGAGGACAGGGTCGAATTTCTAAAGACAAGCACGAATTATAAAAAATCCTATACTTGACGCTGGCTAATGCACAAATCGTGCCAGAGCCATTAAAAAAAAACTATTTTAGAATATAGAAATTTGATAGTTCTTACCAAAGTCTCTCTCAAATACTGAAGATCCTTTTCGGAGCTGAGTTCCGGAAGGCCAGTGGATATCATCATTGAGAACAGAGACAGTATCAGATGACCGTGTTTCCTGAGTATTTTGAAGGCCTGCAACACATCAGTTAATTTGATACACTTTATATTTTATGATTTAAAACATTTTTAATTAAAATAATAACATATTTTATTCATTAAAGTTTACCACATCGTATAAAACGCTATATCTACAGTATATGTTAAAACTATTTTTTCTAAATTACATGACAATTATGGTAATCATACGTTTTCCAAAAATATTATTACAGTTTAGATTTACTAGTAATTTTTAGTGTTATAAACGAAAATCTAATTGCACCTAAAAAGTATTGACAAAAGTACTCTCGTCTCTTTTCAACGCAACGTAAAAACAATTCGATAGATAGAGACAATAGAGTTGTAGTAAAAAGGTGCATTAAGAATGATTTTGTTTAAATATGTCATAATGTCTATGTACTTTATTAGAGGGCAGCGTTGGCCTAGCGACTTCAGCGTGCGACAACCGTCTTGCCTTAGACCCAAAAAGTCGATGGCGTGTCAGGCACAGAAGGCTGATCTACTTGGCTATAAGACAAATGATTATGAAACAGATTCAGAAATCTGAGGCCCAGACCCAAAAAGGATGTAGCGCCACTGATTTTTATTTTTTTATTTGTATGTTCTTTAAGAGCTCTGCTTGCGCCTGCGTGAATTTCGTGTCAATCTTGATATATCAATCAATTGCTATAAAACCATCACGGTTTGCTCATTTCCTTAATTTATTGGCGAAAATCGTATCAAAATTCACAACTTTGGAGTTTAGCGCGTTCTTCGCGGCATTGTGCTCGAAAAATATATATGAAAATATTTTTTTAACATTACAACATCAAAACTTTTTAACATTTTTTTTCTTAAGAAGTCGTATTAGCGAATTGTTTACTTTAGAAAAATCAACATCTAGAATAGAAGAGAAAATAGTGGTTAAAAGATTCTCGCCAGTTCAGAAGATGAGATCTGTGTAATGAAGATTTAAAACAATTGTTAGGCCAATGGTTGTATATATTATCTACATGTCTCTCTTTAATCGGGAGTTTATTTCTGAGCGTCGTGATCAGCAAGGTAGCATCTGGAGCGGACTATATGTTTCCACCGGTTTCTGTCCAGCGCCTCTCTTATGGCAGTGCACAGTTTTGAGGACAATGAGTCTTTCACTTGATCAATCCACCTGGTTGATGAACGGCCACGTGATCTTTTGCCTTCTGTGACCAACCACGATCAGATTCTCCAAGTTCTCATCTCTTTTATCATGTATATATATATTTTTTTTTTAAAGACAATTCACACCAATTGACCTAGTCCCATGCTAAGCTGGTGAAGCTTGTGTTATGGGTACTAGGCAACGGATATACATACATTATAGATATTTAAACACCCAAGACCTAAGCACAACACCAAATACTCATCACATCGATGGTCGTCTCAGCCGGGGATCGAACCCGGGACCCATGGATTCGCAGTCAGGGGTACTAACCACTAGACCAATGACTCGTCTAATATTGATTATTACATAAGTAGACTTTATAAATATTTTAAATTAAAAAATACTTACAGTTTCACAAAGCTCTTTGAATATCTTGAAATCCAACTGTTCTCCAACACCGCCCCTCTGCCCCTTATTAATCACGTGAATGAAGTCGTGAGTTAGTACGAACGGTACTCTTTCGCGTTTAAACCCATACTTCTGTTTAAAATGTCCTAGGAAGTGGCCGAAATCTATATGGAATAGCTGAAAGGAATTTTTTAATAGTCAAATTTGGTAAAGTATCAAAACTATTTATTTAATACTTTGAAACATTTATTTGCAACACACAAAAGGTAATGACATATACGCCATACTTAGACCCGTAGTGAAGGTATCAGAATATTGTATGGCAATCAAAGTTTTATAATAATTTACCAAAAACATCTTCTTCAAGATCTAAGATCTAAAGATAATGTAATAAGTAACTTTTTGTAAAATTCTAGCTTTTAAGACAAATTTGCGCGCCTGAGTAGCAGAATATGCAAGATTAGATTGTACCACCATACTATTTTGTACCCTATTCTTGCAAATAAATTATTATTGAATACAATAAACAATCCCAGTACAATATTAGGGAGTTAACATGACCGTCAAAACGATTATTTTATTATTTAACCACCCAAGTATAAAAAGAGTAATTGTAATTTATTCAAATTAAGTCGTAAAGCTAGATTTACGTTACTATCTTGTTTTGAATTCGTTTTTAAGACATAAAAACTAATACCAACACACAGGCACTCAAACCTGACATTTTCTATCAACGATAATTACACAAGCGATTAAATTTTTTTTTAATAATTGCGGGTCCAACTTAACTTTATTTTATTGTATCATATTTTTTGCATATTCGTAACTTCTCTTGTTTTTGAGCAACAGCAATTAGATGTCTGTTTTAGAATATTTATTGTGCAACCGAATACAATAACAATTTCGCAATAGAATGAGGCAGAGTATATCCTATACTTTTCTATAGTATATTAAATGTTGTATAGTCTGTGACCTTCCAGAGTAAAAAAAATAAATTGTGCGTGTACTAGGTGTACACACGTAAGAAGTGAAACTTCTTTATGATCTTATTTTTCGAAAAATGATCTACTATATGCAACTTTACAGAAATTCGTTAAATTAGATAAAGTTTAACAAAAGGCTTTTATTATCATAGACATGAATACAAATATTTCATTTTACCTTATTACTACGAAGATTATTATAGAATTTCATTAATTGTAATAGAATTATTACTATCATTGAAAAACGTGACGATTTGCTACAAAATTTCTCCCATACGTCGATAAAGAAGTTTCATTCCAACGCCGATAAAGAAGTTTGACATCAAAAAGCAACATGGCGCGTAACCGAAAAATGTGACGCGTAACGAAAAAATGTTACACTAAATTTTTTTCCAACCTCGATAAAGAAGTTTCACTTCAAAAATCATATATATTCAATCATTTAAACAAATGTAGAAAAATTTTTGGCGAAAGATATAATCAGAATCGGT
This sequence comes from Pieris macdunnoughi, assembly GCA_905332375.1. Lineage (NCBI taxonomy): Eukaryota > Metazoa > Arthropoda > Insecta > Lepidoptera > Pieridae > Pieris > Pieris macdunnoughi. Next base: position 2,355,854 of record CAJOBZ010000014.1, on the reverse strand, counting down.
ATATAATATTACTTTTAGAACATTTATAAGAAATATTTCAAAAAAACTTTAGAAAAACTTCGCAGACTTTATCATTAAGATTCGTTCTACATACCTGTCCAGTCTTTTTAACCATAATGTTGTCTGGATGTCGGTCCGCAATGCCCAACACATAGGTCGCGACACAGTAACCCGCACAACTCATAGTAAACTCTTCAACCGCTTTATTCAACGCACTCTCACTTTGATTTTGTTTCCGGAGCCATTCTTTAAAAAGAAAATTGTATGTTATAAAGAATGGAATAATGTTCAATTAGAATTGAACATTATGATACCTTATGGTGACCTTAGGTTTATAAAACTCTTAAAGAATAAATTATATATTTAAACTCGACATTATAAATTTCTGTATTAAAATCTGCACCGGATTAATATCAATATTTTTTTTAAATTAATTAGAATATGCTAAGTTAAGTATATACAAAACTATTTAGTTTTCCATAATAACTATATTTTTTTATATTTCGGAAATTAATTAAATATTCGTATTAGGAACTTATGAAATTGAAGTGAAATCGGTCCATTTTTGATAATACGTAAACCCCCTTATAACACGGTACTCTTATAACGCATTTTCATATTACGCGATTTCAGTCCCTCGGTATCCCCAACACGGGAGTCCCACGTTATATTTCTGTACTGTGACATTTATAATGATTTGTACGCACATATAAATTTCATAATATTCATTTAAATTCTTCTTAATAATAGAAAATTAAATCCCTTGTACATAACGCTAACACCTACAACGCGTTTTCTATAACGCGGAACCAGTCTACCCTGTCAGCAGGGATTACTGTATCCTTAACATACAAAAAGGTTTTATATATAGATAACACAAACTCACGAAATAGATTAGCCTTGGATATAGTGGAGGCTGCGTTGAAAAGCGCGCTCTGCTTCTGAATGTTGGCGACTGTCTCCGCTTCCTCTACGACTTCTATCATACCTACTGCGTACTCCATTGATATACAGTTGTACGGGTTCAATCTGTTAGGAAAACATCAGAAACTTTAGAATTGGTGCTGCAAACTTATCGCTTATAAACTGATTGCTTATCTTGCCGAAGCCGCGTACAAATTATTTGAAGAAGTCTATTAGGTATGAGGGTGTGCAATTATTTAATTTATTAGCGCGTTTAACCAATTCAAAAGGGCATTAAAGATCAGAAAGAGCCTTGAGTAAAATTGGGACGGCTGATGGCATAAATTATACATATTAAGTTTCTCGTGTTTATTGACTCCTTTTTGTAATGATAAATAAAGTTCTTTATACATTTAACTTGGCATCCTAGTGGATCTGTTTGGTGATTTTCTTAGACCAGATGATCAGCCATCTGCGACTGACAATTGCGTTTTAATCGCGCATAAAATAAGAATAATCTTTATTGGACTACAAGACATGACTTCGACCGAAATGAGAGTCGAGTTAAACTCCTAGACGAACCAATATAATAATAATAGCACTTTACATCACAATAACAGGAGAAATAAGATTAAATAAATGAAGACTGGATGTAAATGGCGGTCTTACTGTTAAAAGGAATTTCTTTCTGACAGATATAGTCTTTTCTTTGATGTGCGCTTGTTACAAATATCACTCTCTTTTTAGTAATAAATTTGTCTAATTGCAGCATTAAATATGTGTGCTCGTGAGAGGGTACTTAAGCGTGAAAATCGATTGATGAATAAATAAAAAAATATTTTTCAATAAAACAATAAAACTACTGAGTGATTTATTTTTTCTCATTTGTAAATAATACACAAACAAAAAATAACAACTTGTCATTGTTGACGTAGTGTACTAAATTTAAAACTAAAGGACAAGATAAGAAGTACAGAATAAGAAAGAAAACAAAAGTTATTATGCACTATCCCATTGCAAAACTTAAAGGCCGGCAACGCAAATTCATCATTCATCACGCAAAAAAATAATTATTTTTGTATAAAATTTTAAGTGTTTGGATCTATTTTGGTGTTTGGAGTTAGATGAATGTTTCAAGGAGACGACTCATTGGTCTAGTGGTTAGTACCCCTGACTGCGAATCCATGGGTCCCGGGTTCGATCCCCGGCTGTGACGAACATAGTGAAGCATTTGGTGATGTGCTTAGGTCTACGGGTGTTTAAATATGTATTTATATGCTGTATCTATCTATAATATGTATGTCTATCCGCTGTAGACCCAAATACAAGCTTCACAGCTTAGCAATGGGGCTATTCAATTGGTCTGAGTTGTCTTATATAATATTAAAAAAAAGTTTAACAGTGTATAAATCAAAATGTTTAGAAGTTTTTAAATAGTAACAGAGAACTAATCAATATTTCACCGTCTTTGCTTAAAAATTCTGTCTACCCAGTTATTAAAAAAATAAACATAACATTTTAGTAATTATTATTTCATTTTAGTCATATATTTGATTAAGGTGATTCAGAAATTAAATTAGACTAAGCAAAAAAAATTTTCTTACCTAAAATCATACCCGGCGTTCTTCCAAATCCTATCCATAATTCTGAGCATTTGCAGAGTAAACATATCCTGGCGTAGGTCATCCCCAATTTTCAGAATAATCCTAATATCTGTTCCCGTCGGATCCACGTTTTCAAACTCTAGTAACAGGGGTCGCATTTTACTGTCCTTTACTGTACATCTGTCGGGTCTGAAAATTGTACATTAAATAATTAAATTAAATAAACACTTTAAGTATTACCAAATGTCATATCCTCTTTGTATTCATAGTTTTAAATATAATAATATTTAACTATTTATTTTTCCAGTAAGTTATTCAAATTCCAAATCCCAGTTGTTTAATTTCGTAGAACAAATTATTATTGACAACAATGAATTTACCGCAAAATGGTTCATAATGCAGAAATTCCTGTATGTGCAATAAACAAAATGCCAATTTAGAAATTGAGCGAATATCTGATATATAAAATTGTCGTGTCACAATGTTAGTTACCATACTCCTCCGAAACGGCTCAACCGATTTTTATCAAATTTTATATGCATATTCAGTAGGTCTGAGAATCGGCTACTATCTATTTTTCATACCCCTAAGTGATAAGGGTTGTCCACCCCTAACATTTTATTTTTAATTTTTGGACCAAATTTAAATTTAAATTTTTTTTAAATGTGCCATTAAAAAATAAATACAACCCTAAATTTTCACCCCTCTACGATTAACCCCTATTTATTATTATAGTAGCTAGTTACTTTTATTGAACTAAAAAAATGTTTCTTAGAAATTATATATGTTAACGTAAAATTGTAAACACCGTTAGATTGTAATTTATCTCGCGAGATTATAAACTGTCGAAAGATTGTGAACCTCAGCGTACTGCTTACAATTTAACGTATTATTATTCGGTAGATTGTAATCTATCGAAGTGAAACCGTCAAATTGTAAACGGATCGCACCTCGCGCGCTGATTGGTTGAACGGAATATGCCCCGCGCCACCACACTTGTTGTTCGTGTTGTAAAAGTAATGAAATTTTCTTTCATTTAATTTAACCCACAGCTTTAGACTTAGTTATCATTCAAACTTCTTTGGTCAATCAAGATTAATTTTAATTCCCAACAATTTCAATGATAACTAAGTTCAGTGTTGGAAATTAAAGAGAAAACTTTTTGAGATTTTCTTTCAATTCAAGACGAAATCAATTTACATTCATCAAAACAATCAATTTACATTCGACAACAAACGAATTAACAAACAAATATGGTGGCGCGGGGCATATTCCGTTCAACCAATCAGCGCGCGAGGTGCGATCCGTATCACAATTTGACGGTTTCACTTCGATAGATTACAATCTACCGAATAATAATACGTTAAATTGTAAGCAGTTCGTTGAGGTTCACAATCTTTCGACAGTTTACAATCTCACGAGATAGATTACAATCTAACGGTGTTTACAATTTTACGGTAACATATACATGGCAAAGCGACGTTTGCCGGGTCAGCTAGTATATATATATATTTTAAGCGAACAAGATTTTTTAAAATTATATCAGAAACTTACTTGATCCGTTTACAAACAAGACTAGGAGTTAAAGGTGACGCAAAATCACATAACTGCTCCATACAATGTTCTTCTTGCAAATGTATGTGAAGCGCCGCACGGGCTTTTGATATTTCCTTCTTTTTGCGAATCGCTTGACTAACCCCTGCATAAGATATTATAAAAAATTAAAATTAAATATATATTACAGTGTTAACATTATAAATTTGTTAAAAACTGTTATTGAGATAAATAATAAATAAATAATAAAATAAAAATTTATTTATTTTATTTTATTTTATTTATAATTGAAACAAAAACAGAAATCTGAGGCCCAAACCTACAAAGCTTTTAGCGCCACTGATTTGTATAAGTATCATTAACCACACTTTTTTTTGTCCCAACCCAAAGACCCAAATTTAATTCGCCTTATGTAAGGGAGCGTTCAAGTATTACGTAACGCAATTTTTGGAGATTATTGAACCCCCCCATAACTCGCCGTAACGTTTTTCAGTACCCAAGTATAGTTAAACGTTTCGTGATCACCTAGTTACTCTTTAGTTACTATTATGTGGACTTACAAGTCGAAAAAAAATATTAACAATAACGCGTAATTTAATCCCCGCCCCGCATCGTAACGTTTTACAAGAGGGGGGTCCTCTCAAAATACGTTAAGTAATACTTGAACGCTCCCTAAGGTAAGAAAACAGAAAAAAATTGCATCAGTTAAAAAGAAAACAAAATTGGAATAATAAAAAATATTATGGAATTAAGTATGTATAAGTTTGTTATGGGAGAGCTGGGACAGGTATTTTTTTTTTTTTTTTTTTTACTTGCCCCGAAGCTCGCTACCACGGCTATGGCACTCTGCCGGTTAATGCCAAATCTTGGTGGGCCGAGTCCGGGGTGTCGCCGGTTATTTGCAGGTGTGGTCCGGGCGAAGGCCCTCTACGGATGCCCCATTTGGGCCGATTGTCTATTCGCTCAAAACAGGGCGATTCTGAGACAGTCGCAACGGGCGATGGCCATAAGGGTGGCAAGGGCGTACCGCACCGTCTCTTGCGAGGCAGCGTGTGTTATTGCAGGAACTGCCCCTGGCACCTCGAAGCGGCTGCCCTAGCCAAGATCTATTGGCATAGGGCAGATAGCAGAAGTAGGGGTTTCGACCCCCTTCCTGAGCACATAAACAGTTGGAGACGGGAAGCCCAAGTGACCATCCTTCAGAAATGGATGGATGAGTTACAAGATCACAGGGCAGGAGTCTGGACAATTACATCTATACGTCCAGTGCTCAACTTGTGGGTAAATAGAAGATGGGGGGCACTCTCGTACCGACTCGTTCAGGTCCTCACAGGCCATGGATGTTTCGGTGGATACCTTCACAGGGTTGCCAGGAGGGAGGCATCCCCATTTGTCACGAGTGTGGTTTCGCAGACGACACAGCGCAACACACTTTAGAGGTTTGTCCGGCGTGGAGCTCTGAGCGTAGTTTATTAACCGCCACCTTCGGATTGGATCTGTCGCTTCCAGTTATAGTGAAAGCTATGATGGAGGCTGACAGTGACGGCCCGTGGAACACTTTCAAAGCGTTCTGTGAGGCCGTCATTACACTTAAAGAGAATGCGGAGAGGGTTCGGGAGTGTAACCCAGATGCCGACCCTCAACGCAAAAAAAGGCCTGGAAGGAGATGTCGCGATTACGCACGTACTCCACTATGCCCTTAGCACAGAATTGGGCAACGCAGAAGTTGTGCTCACACAGCAGACGCTCATGACGGAGGCACGGATTAAGGGAAACTGTTACCGCGCCTACCGTCCATAGCGAACAGATGGGGCTGTTGGGTTTTAGTGGGTAGGTGTCCATTGCACCATACGGACTGACTCCCACACTCCCTGCGTCACTTTTAAATCGTTGCCCCGGCGCGGGGGTCAGTAAATTGATTTCCCAACAATAAAATAAAAAGGTATTTTTTACTTAAAAGAGTTCCCAAATCGTATACATTGTAATGCATATCAAGCTATAACAAATAAATACATTTTTTTTTTTTTTTTTTTTTAGGAAAGTGAAAGTAACCAATATAAAGTAAATAATATATTCTGAGCAACATGGGGCGTAGCATTTTAAACTGAACTTTTAAAATTAACTCATGAAATATAACATCGTTTTTTATTGCTTATTTATTTTATTTTCAACAATTCAATAGTTTGTAATATCTCATCGTCCGTTCTTCTCCTTTGATTTGAGAATTAGTTTTACTTTTTTTGTGTACGCTCATTAAAACCTATATGAATTAAAGATATTTTGTTTTTTTTAAAGGATCACAGAAAACACAAACAATACTTACATTTAAGTTTATCGAGGCATGTGATCTGTCTCGTCAGTGTGCTGATGTGATCTTGACAGCCGCGACAGTACGCCTCCAATACGAGCCCGAAACGAACGCATACGGACGGAACGTGCATTTCTGATCTGCAATTATACATATATGTATTTTGGGAGATGTTTTAAACGGCCCGGTTTACCGGTCTAATTGTCTAAAAAACCTATATATTTTTAACTGTTCGCGATTGTACAGAATTTTGAAAGAAACCAATTTTCTAGTCAATGAGGATATAAAAAAATAAGGGTGCGTGTACTTCATGTACGCGCGTAAGAAGTTATACTTCTTTGGCATTATTAAAATGAGTTTTTGATGCATGCAAATAATTAATTACAATTAAATAATCAAAGACTGGAAAAGGAGTCATTATAGTCAATAAAGTTCAGTTTACATTTGAAAAATTAAATAAATAAATATTTATTATTATTCTCTTACATTAAGTGTAACATAAATTCTATTATTATTCGAATGTTGTTTTTAAATTATGTCCACTACCGTAACATCTTCCGTGGGCAACTTCATTTTGTTAATTTTGTGTCACGGTGCGCGCGCATCGTAAAATTTCACTCTCATCAATTTTTCATAACGCGCCTAAAGAAGTATAACTTCAAAAATGTATCCCGAAAGTATTCACAAAAAAAATGTAATAGTGACTACGATCTTTTTGTAAAGTAATACAGATTCCCACCGCTGTCTTTGGCAACTTTTTTGATGAAATTAATTATAAATTAATTTTAATGGAGTATGCAATGCATTAGCGATAGGGTGCCTATAAAAAAAAATACCGCAGTTACCTCTACCTCTGGAAATATTTATGTTTTTTTAAATTATTATTAGCATTAGGGTTACCAGGTGTAAACAGGTATATTTTTGTTAATTATTACTCTCCCTTAAATTGTAATAGAAAAGTAATGTTTTTCCTGATGTCTATCATCTATAGTTGCCGGGTAACGGTTAAACGAGAATATACTATACGTAAACTTTGGCATACTCCCTAATTTAAAATTAATTTCATTAAAAAAAAACAGATAGCTATGGATCAGCAGATCTTTGTCCAGTGGTCTTTGACAACCAATAACATGAGCGAAAGGGTAAAACTGTTTAAGAATATACCAATTTGATACTAGATTCTTTGAAAACATATCAATATATAAGTAAACTAGTAGACTCGGCTAAGATTTTTGTTATATTACATAGTAGTAAACTATTCAAGAGAAACGGCAGGAGAACACCAATCCACCATGCTTTTTTGGTGGTTATGCCATTAAATTGTAGCTTATGTGACACGTTGGTAATTATTTTGATAAGGATCAATACCTAGGTACGAATAAAGAGCCTTTTCTAGCGGTGGTATTTTAATATAAAAAATTAATAATAAAAGGACGCTTATTGTGACGTAACTATAAAAGATAGAGACATGCTGTCGCGACATTTTTTATAGATAGTGATGTGTCCTGAAAAATTTTAATACATCATTTTGCTTTAGTTCTAGTTTTCGCAGCGCACGCGATTGAAGGAAGTTTTTTGTTTATTTTTTTACACCTTGGGTTAGATTATTTAAGTTTTAGTAAGCATCCCTAATTTTTTGAAAATGAAACAGCCTATGTCACTCGGGAATAGTGTAGCTTGCCAACGGTGAAAGAATTTTTGAAATCGGTCCAGTAGTTTCGGAGCCTATTCATTTCAAACAAACAAAAAATCAAATCTTTCCTCTTTATAATATTAGTAGAATACGCAAGGGAAGTTCAAAGTCTAATAATAATAAAAATTTAAATGAAGTTTTTTTTTAAAGATTTTACACATATTTTTTATCGATTAATAACCTTAAATGCCAAAAGAGGTAGTGTCCAATAGTCCTATTCTTGAAGGCGCGTTCCAATAAAAATCTCGCGAGATCACACATCAGATACGATTCGTGTTTCAATGCTTGCACTAGTTGTAATAAATATAATAATAAGTCTTCATCGCTGCAATGATAATGTTAACCTCGTTAAATAATAATAATAAAAAACCGTGTATTATTAAAGAAAGTGGTACATTTCGATCGATTAATTATTAAAATTCGCACAATCAGTCATACAAAATAGGCATGCAAATGTCATATTAAATATCATAATAATAAGTTAAGTTATTTATAATTATTGTCAAACTTATGGTCTAAATATTCCGACGCTATAAAGGCACCTTGCCGGTATAAATTTAATCAGTAAAGAAAATTTAAAAAGAGTTAATATTTTTAGATACACTGTTTTAGTTGTCTGTCTGTCCCTTTTCATCACAGCTTTTCATTAATTTGTTAGAAAGAGACAAAATAGTATTTTGTTATAACAGTGCAATTACAATGTTTTTATGAATATTTATATATTTATAGGGGCCATAAAATATTTATTACATAATATATTACATAGTAAACGCATTAAAAAAAAATAAAGCAAAGTTTCTCTTTGCCAAATAAGATAATCATTAATTTGTTATATGTAGTAGTTTTTACAACTTATTATTTCACACAGGATTATTTTTTACTAGCGAAGCGAGGTTTTTAATATACTTTCATAAATTGGCAATTAATATAAAAATAATAATAAACTGATTTTAAGTGATAAATACATAAATACTCACACTGCCAGAAGACTCGCAAGTGCGTTGCCGGCCTTTTAATAAATTTGTTCGGAAATACTTCTATGGCCTGGATCCAGATAGCGTAAAAGTCTCTATAACTAAAGTGAATTATAATAGCGATATTACTTACCTTATCTTAGCCAAACATTCGACCGCAAAACTCCGAACAGCCGCATCCGCGTAGGCATAGTCCAATAATTCCAAAGACGACTCGACTCGTAACATTGGCCAATTTGAGAGCATTCTCGCGACACGAGCAGTCTCTGCCCGTTCAGTCCATTCGACGCACGAGAGCAGCTTGGGCAGCAACTCTGGGGCCGTCGTTTGGAAGTACTCTCTGATCAAATAATACAAAATAAATTAGTTAAGAGAAAAATTTGGTGCTATCTGTCGCTCAAATACACTTAGTTTTAATGTTACCTGCCAAGCTTCTTTTTATAGAGAACAGGGGGTAAACGGGCAGGAGGCTCACTTGATGTTTAGTGCATGGACACTCTCAATACCAGAAGGCTCGCGAGTGCGTTGTCGGCCTTTTCAAAATTGGGACGCTCTTTTCTTACCTTTTTTAAGAAATTCAATTTTCGTTAAATAATGACCACCAGGAACAGAAACTAAGATATTGGATAAATTCCTGGTGCCGATAAGGGAAGAAGTATCATGGAGAGTCCAAAAGAATGCCGAAATAGACGAATTGGTAGCCCAACCCAACTATATAGGCGAATGCAAGGCCGTTCGGCAATGAAGGAAGCATATTGTCGAACACAAGGCCGGCCCAGGTACCGCTGAATCGACAGTGGAGGACTTGCTGCTGGAAGTTCCTTGTTTCGGAGGCCGAGACACATCTTGGGTCAGAGCCAGCAAAGCGAATGTTAAATTAGCAGTCTACACTTGGTTTTCTAAAGTAACTATATAAAAAACGTTTTTTTTTTAAATTTCCTAATGAGGTAATTACCACGTTTACCGGTTGAACATACTCACCTAGCTGCCCAAATATCCTTCTTTTCTTGCTCGTGCATTTCATACATGGGATCCTTTTCGGCGGTGACTCGTAATTTCTCAAAGTTTTCATTCAGTCGCGCCATTTCCGCTCCGTTCTCAAGTTGGTCGGCATACGATTTTATGGCTTCTTGCTTCGGGAATAAGATTGGGTGTTGGCAGTCATAGCTGCAATAATTAATAGATATATTATCAAACAGTATATTGATTTTATTTACATTATTAAGCAAAAAAAAAACAATAATAATAAAGCCTGTTTATTTGCGATCAATTGCTTTCAATATACAATTGAGAGTTCTTGAGAGTTGATTAGCTGAGAGGTATTTAAATAGCTTGTTACGGTTTTTATTCCTGAGAGTTGATTTGTTGAAAGGTTCATAAATAGCTAATTACGCTTTTCGCTTTTCATCCGTGAGAGTTTTAGGTTGAGAGTTGCGATGTATTTAAATAGCTAGTTACGCTTTTCATCTGTGAGAGTTGATTAGATGAGAGGATTTTGAATAGCTAGTTACGCTTTTCATCCATGAGAGTTTAGGTTGAGAGGTATTTAAATAGCTAGTTACGCTTTTCATCCGTTAGAGTTTTAGCTAGAGGGATTTTTGATTAGCTAGTTACGCTTTCGCCTCGCGAGTTGTAGTATTATTACAGATAATAAAAAAAAACATTAATATGCAGATATCGGATGCTAAGGTCACTTACTTTGAGAATCTGACTTGTAGCGCAGCGCACGAATCAGTATTAGGATTAGCGAGTACAGTTCCAAGCGGGTGTAACAATACGTCATCGCCCTGCGTCTCGTCCGCGACGTGCGTCCACATGAACAACGTCACGGCCTCAGTACGTAACTGTTCTTTGTAGTCGAATACCATTGTGTTAACCCACGCTAGTCTATTTATTGCGTCCTGGAAAGATTTTTTTATATAAATAAAACTTTTTTTTGAACCGGGAATTCTCTTTTCTTCCTGAATTACTAGGAAAATAAAACAGGTGAAAACAACGTTTCAAAATGTAAATGGGTTTTCGTGCTGACGACGCCCCTTTTTAGACAAAAACATACAAAAATCTTTATTTTCCAAAAAATATGTATGTCAAGAATAATCGAAATCTGAAATTCAGTTCTTACAGTCTGAGTCTGTACATATTTTGAATTAAGTTACAAAAAAAAATACGAAGTACTACTTAAAAAAATTTCAACAATTCAGACTTAAGTGAAGTGCAATTATGTTGCAATATATTAACTATAAAACATTATAGTACAATATAGTACATTAATGAGTAGTAATATAATAAAGTAATGTTACTTTTTCGGAGAGTGCAGTTTAAAAAAAAACAATTTTTTTTATTCAGTAACAAGTTACATTTTTAGCAGATATTGGAGCCCCTGAACTAAGTCTAGGGAGACCTGTACATCAGTTATTACACCATTAACTAATTTTCAACTGTGCGTAGCTGCTTTACTATATTTAATCGGATGTCTGTCATTTTTTATAAAAAAAAATTGAAATTTTAAAACCTCCACATACCTTTGTATCTTTTCCTCTCCGTTTATTTTTAGCCTTTGAAATTTCGTATATAACGAAGCAGAGCCTAGCCATTCGCGGAACACTACACACTTTTATAGGAAACTGCAATTCTTCGTCCCATTGCGCCTCGCCTTCCTTTGAAACGACCGCTACTTTCGTCTTTTGGGGTTCACAAAGTGACTTGCCACCGTGGTATATACCGGCTTGGCATACAACCTTAAAGTAAGTAATATAAAAGCTTTAATATACATTTTTATAGGCTTTAATAAAGGCCGACAACGCACTTGCGAGCCCTCTGGCAATATGAGTGTCTATGGGCGGCGGTATCACCTAACATCAGATGAGCCTGTTGTTGGCCCCCCCTGTTCTAGCACCTGTGGAGCACCGCACTTAATAAAATGGGTCCATTAACTAACAATAAAATGTATGTATAGACTCGTATTGAAATTGAAAAATGTGCCCGGCCAAAAAGGTTTGCCATCACTGACATGTCAAAAAATGATAGCTGTCAGAATTCTACGGAATTAAAAATCAGAGTATATTTTGTGCACAATGCTAGTAATACTCGTTTACCTAATTTTACTTTCCTAAAATAGATCGCAACAAAACCATAGAAGTTAATGCGACAGTTTAAAAACAAATAAAGAGTGGTAATAAATTATTACGTCCTAGACATTCGTCAAAATTACCGTCGTAATTTACGGTATAAGTCGTCCTTAATTATGTTTAAACAGTGTTACATTCGTACGCTTTTGCTCTTCAGTCTAATTAGATAAATACTACTGTAATGTACTGTATATATAATGTACTAAGATAGTAATAATAGCATTACTTTCTATTATTTTTCCTGAAAAAAAAAAGGGTGCGTGTACTTAGGTACGCGCGTAAGAAGTTATACTTCTTTGGCATTATTTAAAATAGTTTTTGATTGCATGCAAATAATTAATTACAATTAAATAATCAAAGACGGGAAAAGGAGTCATTATAGTCAATAAAGTTCAGTTTACATTTGAAAAATTCAATAAATAAATATTTACTATTATTCTCTTACATTAAGTGTTACATAAATTCCATTATTATTCGAATGTTGTTTTTAAATTATGTCCAATGCCGTAGCATCTTCCGTGGGCAACTTCATTCTGTTAATTTTGTGTCACGGTGCGCGCGCATCGTAAAATTTCACTCTCATCAATTTTTCATAACTCGCCTAAAGAAGTATAACTTCAAAAATAGATTTTGCTTTTACGACTTTGTTCCCCGGGGCAATCGATATATAACATTTTATTGAAAGAAGTTTTAGAAGCTCGCGTAAAAGTTCTTTACGATCAATAAAATATCTACCTCAACAAGTCTCCCTGGATCCACGTTCAGTCCTCCAACAGTCTGTATCAAACAAGAGTAGTTCCGTTCAATCTTCCACGAGGACTCATGATTCTTTTTCTTCCGTATTGTGTTTGATTGCTCCGATGTAAGTCTTCTTCTCTCCGGCAGCGCGTAGTATTGCATATCACAGTCTGAAAACGTCAATTAATCTTTTAAGTTTTTTGGACAGTCAATAACACTGTAATATACTTTTATAAACATCTCTTCTATAGTATAATTTATTTGCACGTCCCGATGTCCTCAATCTCATCCTATGGTAGAAAAATGATATGACAAATTATAAATATTTGATGGATTTAGTAGCTTTTTTCCAACAGATACCGGCAAACATCTTGAACAAATGTCCTTGCCGGCGCAGAAGCGATTTTTAGGTATCACTGGTAGGGCGGCCGTAGAGTGACGATGGCGTGATTGGTAAATCAGTTGACGTTTGTGTCCCGCATTCGTGTACAATGCGCAAACTTTACCCCACTCCCTTGTTTAATGCTTAAGAAGTTTGCCGGTATCTATAGTCTTCTTCGGTAACTTTATTACTGAAAGTCATGCATTGTCTTGAAAAGCCCTAAGCGATACATCGAATTGCTGCCTCCATGCCACTCTATCCATAGCTTGACTCAGTGCATTAGGAATGTTGAGACCCATAATTGTCTTTACCTGGTCAGAACAATGGGTAGGCGATTGACCCTGACTTCTCCTGCCATCACTCCTCCCTACCATTACCAACTTGTCGAGACTATGTGATTCTCTCTTGGCAATATGGCCAAAGTATCTAAGCACCCGTTTGTAAATTATAGTTGTCTTGTGGTGATTTTTAGTTGATTGAGAATGGATTGAATGAACACTGTAGCATTTTAGAATAGGACCGGATGGAGGTTCCTGCTCGATCAGGCCAAGATTCGAATGTAGCGCTCCGATTATATTCACTCCAATAACATATGTATTTTTTTAAATTAAAATTAATCCTTCCTTTGTTAATTTTATTGCCATCTTTATATTTATAAATCTTCTGTCCGTATGTTTATATTTAAACAGCTGGGCCGATTTTGAAGAAACTTTTTGTTTCAAGTGGATTCAAGAATTGTTTAGATTACTTTTTTGTATTGATGTTGTATACAGTCGTGTCAAACGTGTCGGGTGCGCTAGTTTGCTAAATAAACAATACTTACAAGTTATTTTATCCATACTGACAGTCATGACCTGAGGTACGCCGTCCTTAGCGAGCATGTCTTGTATGTAGAGGAATTGTATGAGCGGATAATCTCCTAAGAGGTATTCCTCCCTCCCACACACCTTTAACACATAATTTCGTGGCTGTTCTCCTCGCATATTTAGCGAATTCGCTTTCTTACGAAATATCGTATCCACATGTTGCTGTGGTGTCAGGTTTACGGATACGTTAGATGTAAATGAGATCTAAAAACAAATGAAATACAGTTGTTTTGGCGTATGTTTATCTTATATTTATATATTCTTCTGAGGTTGGAGGGCTGCTAGTATCGATTAACAACACTAGGCATGGGAAACGGCAACTATTGCTGGCTGTGCCGCAGTTGCTGAGAGATTCATCACTTACGCGTTCAAAAATAGTTCGTAAAGACTGACTTATTCAGTTTAACACTCAATACATAATAATGGCATTGTCGATTACCTGTTATGAACAGGTTTAGGTTAAAATTTTAAAATAAATAATTTCTCTATGCTCATTTTAAGATTCTCGTTTCCAAGTCACAAATTTAAGAATTGTTATTATGCAATGACCAAACTTTTAAGGTAGCTTAAAAGCTCAAATAAATTCTGAATTGTGAATTGAGAAGAAAAAAGTCCAGTAAACCGCTGGCTAAGACATTTTCGCGTTGATTTTAATAAATTTCTCGATTCTGTGTTTACTGAACGGACTTTTTATATTCTCAATTAACTACTATAATTAAAGCTATAGTTTCCAAATATTTTATAGCATTAAATAACTAATAATGGCAGCTATCGAATATATTTAGATCTTTATGGTAATTAAAGGAAATCTAAAAAAAAATAATTTCACAGATATTAAAAATTCTTTGACTTGCTGTTTCAATCTGACTTCGTTTGTCACCAATTTGATTACAAAAAAACTTTTTCAAAAATTACACCTGAAATAGTTTTTGTCATCTTGACGTAATTGTCATCAACGGCAAACATGTTAAAATCGCATTTTAATTTGCAAAAAGACGAAGTTGAAGAAATTGAGGAGGAGCCAATATCGCCGGCATATCATGAAGAACAAGTAGGGGAAATAAGCCCTGACGAGGAACTGGTACCGGTATTCAAGTTCCCCGAAAGACGGCTCAATAAAGGCGAGATAAACTCACGATTGGGTGTCTTAGGAAAGATAGCATCAGGTGATGGGTGAGTTTAATTTCAAGGACTCTATTTCGAATATAAAGTTCATGTACCAATGAAGTGTGAACGAAGTTCAGTCTGCGTGTTCTCAATATCTTCTAATTTTTAATAAACAAGGTTCGAAACCTTCGAGTAATGAAATCCACGCAATAGGTTAAGATGGAATAGCAATGAGGTTGAACAATGCCATGTATCAACCTCATTTCTAACCAATCTAAGCGAGATCAAACTTAACAAACTTGATAGGTTTTGCATGGCTATGAAATACAGTAAGCGGTTTTATACAAGAACTAGTGACGGTTTATTTATTTCGCAATCCTACAGCTAACATAAATTATATACAACAAAAAACAATTATACTAAAGATATTGCCAAAGCTGGAATACGTAATACATATATACAAAAAGGTTCAAACATTTACGAAAGAAAAAAATCAATAAAAATGTTTAAATACATTTTTAAACTGTGTGATGGTGTGAAAGTGTACGAGTATGTATGTGAGATGTGTTCATGATGCAGGTGATTTAGCGCTATGGATATTCTTAATACTTATTTTAAGCATATTCCGCGATAGCTTAACAAGTCAAGGCTTAAATAGTGGTTGTTGTATGTCTTTATAAAAGAAGTTGTTATTGGTTTGTAGAAGTTTTTATACAAAACTATCTACCTTTAATATACTATCTTGACCAGGTCTTAGCTTTTTATCTATTCCGTGGTGTAAGCCAACATAAATCATTATTACTTATCTTTTTATACAATGGCGGCGACAAAACAAAACACTGCGAAATATGAGCGGTGCGCCGTGGTTGATACGAAATGCTGAACTCCATAAATATTTAGGAATTACCACTAATAACACATAAATAGATACATAACTCAGCAACACGTCAAAGCGTCGGATCTCTTGGAAACGGCGGACTGCGTGTTTCGGATGAGAAGGGCGATACTTGTCGTAGTTTGATAGTTTGCGATTTACGGAGGGAAAACAAATCATTGTATTTGCATTTTAATTGCCTCAATATCATCTAATCAGTCATAAAATCTGATTGCAGATGGGTGAAAAATAAAAACTGTTTTTTTTTAATTTTCAGATACACCTACTTAAAAGCATCGTGTACCGGCATGAATTTAACAGACCTATCGGCGTTCAAAACCTTCAAACATCTTCAATACATAGATATATCGAACAACAACATCAATTCAGAGAGTTTGCAAGTCCTGTCAGAATTACCATTCCTCTTATTAATACACGCAGATAAAAACCAACTAACTTCAGGCTATTTAAAACGTATGAAATACTTGCAAGTGATAATTTTTAATAACAATTTGATAACGTCAGTATATGATATCTACCAACCAGTGATGAGTACCGTTGAAGTTGGCTACAATAAAATTAAAACTATACAATTCGAAAATCGTATGCCAAACATTAAATGCCTCGATTTCAGATATAATTTTATTGAAGACATATCATACATTGATTTTCCTAATTTAGATAGCTTGTATTTAGCTGGTAATAAAATAAAGAGTCTAGTCGGAATAGAGAGATTGAAGAATTTAAGAATTTTGCACGTGCGAAATAACCCCATAAAATCGCTTAATGGATTTGATTCGGAACACAAGAAACTGCAGTACATCAATCTGCGTAATTGTAAAGTTTCTACGTTGAAGCAAGTTAAGAAGTTACGGGTAAGTAATTTACATTTTACATATATTTTGGTGTAGAATATGAAAGAGCCTTTGAATTTAAGCCTATCTAAAAGGGGCAAATGTTCGTAAAATGTCAGGAGTGATTCTGATAGAATAATTTAATTATTACACGTAAGCAGTTTAGAAAATAGGAAGATAATCGCAAATCAAGTTAGTATCAAGCTAATCGCTAGTCTGTGTTGAGCATAGAGAGTGGATGCCTTATTTCAATTAAGTAAAATTAATTAATAAGTAAAGTTCCTTTAAAAAGGCCCTTTTAGTTTTCGATCTACCACATCTCGGCAGGATTTGGTGTTCTAATGTTCCTCTCTAATCCAACCAGGCACCAGGAACAATAGTATATGTAACATATAGTTCTTTAATATTACCATAAATATTAAGATTTCAATATAATCGTTCATTTATGAATAAATTTCCTATAACATTTCAAACTTAAAGTAAAATATGATTTCCTATTCAAACTTCTAGGTGCTAACAGCCCTCGAAATACTTGTTCTAAAGGGATGCCCATACATGGGAGGGACTGGTGAAGAAGACGCTGAAAATCCAGAAGAAGAAGACAATGCTGAACTGAGAGTAGAAGTCTTAGCAGCACTTCCTCGAGTAAAAAGACTAAATAAGGGTGCTGTAACTCCAGAGGAACGGTATAATTGTTGTGTTTTTTGGTATTCAAAATTAACAATGCAGAAAATATGTTGGTTAATCATTAGGATATCTTTCCATCTCACATTCATATTATTAGAGAAATAATTATTTAACATTAATTTTATTTAATGTATTATTTAATTTAACTATACTTGGCTCTTGCATATAGAAACTTTAATTTAGAAAATTTATTAGGTTAAATTGTGCTTTATTTTCACCTTTTTACATTAACCAATATTTAACTTATCAATAAACTCCTTTGCATTCAGCAAGCATTGCCAGAGATATCATAATGGAAAAGTAATTTTAAAACTGCTAATTTAATATGATTAGTAGCTTTTTCCTATATATCACCAACATCAGTGAGTTATTTTATTAAGCCAGTTACCACCAGGCAATGAGACAAACATTTAATTATGTTTCTCATTATAATAATATTTATTTTTAAGACAATTTAAGATCTATGTTGAATAATCAACATAATTTAGAAATCATGATGTGAACTGTATCTTTTGTTTAGAACTGAAGCTAATGATTTAATGAAGCAGTGGATAGAAGAAGGAGAAAATGATGAAGAAGAATTGGAAGAAGAAAATCATGAACAAGAATCTATAGAGGAACCATAGAGAACTTATATACTAGGATATGTTATTGAACTCAAAAATATATGAAATATATTAAATGCTAACCAGTACCTTTTAAAAAAAGCAAATAAAAACTCAAAACTCACCTCTGTATTGGCAACTTTAGTGACAAGTATAAAACAATTATTATTTAAATGGCTATTAAGTGTAATAGGTACAGACGGGCTGTCAGCCAGTCTCGGTGGGCAGTGGTATTTTAATCTGTCTAAGGGTGTGCTCTGGGCACGCTTCATTAAACTCTCTTCAGCTAGACATCTCATTCGCATTCGGAAGTCATTTACTTCAGAACTTCTTAAACTATCAAATTCATTTAAACCTAGAAAATAAAATTAAGTTATGCATAATAAAATATAAAATGTGAATTAAAATAGTAATGTCAATGTCTCATATTTATAATAAAGATTTTATGATTCATTAATTATTAATCAACCCATCAAAACTCAGACAAGAGTAGTGCTTATTATTACAACATACCTTTCCCAATTAATCTGCTAATTTGAGTGTTAAGCAAGGTCTCTCCAGGCTTATCTATGGATCTCTCAATTATCATGAGTACTCCAAATACTGGCCTTATGTCCCGAACACGCTTATTCTCATCATCAACTTCTTCAGGAACAGCCAATGAGTTGATGAATTGAAATACATAACCAGACATTTCTCGAAGCATGCCAAAGAGTGGCATCTTCCCCGCCAAGTCCCATATTTCCTAATAATTTTGTAACCAGTAATGGTATGTTGAAAGGTGTTTAAGTAAAAATTAAATAACTATTTTTAATGTAAACTCAAAAGTAATACACATTGTAATGATGTTAACTACAGTTTTACAAAATATAAAAATAATATTAACTTGATGTGTAATTTGTAAACAAACATATATTTTTATAATTAAATTATTTAAATTAATACAATATTCGCCATTGTTAAATCATTTACATATTTTGTGTAGTTTCTACAAAAAAACAAACTACTAGAAAAATATGTAAACAAGTTGTGTCATAATCACTCATGCTGCATGTGAGCAGTAAGTGATGTAAACAATGCTCCACTTTCTAAAAATCAAAGCCACTTATCATTGTTCACATTACACAATAGTTTGACCCACATCTAGTACCAAATGATTCATGATTCAACTAGATACTAACCTCCTTAACATCTTGAAGAGTTGCATCCCAGCTAACTGATACTGGTAAATAAATTGAATTTGGCATCAAACACGTTAAATCTACGTAATCCGACGGCGTGGACGTCCAATAATCCCAACTTAAGGGACAACTCGGCGCAGGAACCATTGTTTTGATGATTTCTCAACTTATTACACAAACAACAACGCCCGACACATTTTAACACCTTTCACTGAAAAACATTCTCCAAGGCGACCGTAATCTACGGATGCATCTGTAAGCACATGAGCCACATGTTAATCGATGTTATTGAAAACGCGATATTGAATCATAACATTTCCTGGTATTTTGATTAAGGGACAAATCGCCATTCGAAAAACTGTCATTGATGTTACACAAACAATATTTTTTCTGTAAAATCAAAACAATAGAATCTATTTAATATTTACCTCCCAATCAAGAATTGACATTATTTTTTAATAAAAGCAATCACTTAAATATTTCACTGTAATGAAAATTTTTACGAAGTAAACAGAAATAAAAACAGATTTTGTTACGTGCAAGAAGTAGGAGTTTCTTCAATGGCACAGATTAGTAATTATTATAATATTGAATATTTACAAATTTCCCAAAAAACCATAGGAAACGAAAGATGACACATGTTAAAGTCTACAGAGCTAAGTTTTATAGATTAACTTTTGATTATTAATACAATGGCAGCTGACAAGATAACAGACGTAACACCTATGACAGTAATAGGTATCGATCGATAAACAAATTCATTAGGTAGACATTGTTTAATTTAAAACGATCAATTTGTAGTAATGATTTCATGTAAAATTATATGTCCTTAAAAACATATGCCCCAAATCTGAATGGCGTCGAATGTGAACACACTTACTACCTAATACACTTTACTACTATAATTTCTTTCGTGTATTTTGCACAATACAGACAGTACATACGGATAAAAAAAGGGTGCGTGTACTTATGTACGCGCGTAAGAAGTTATACTTCTTTGGCATTATTAAAAATAGTTTTTGATTGCATGCAAATAATAATTAATTACAATTAAATAATCAAAGACTGGAAAAGGGGTCATTATAGTCAATTAAGTTCAGTTTACATTTGAAAAATTAAATAAATAATTATTTATTATTATTCTCTTACATTAAGTGTAACATAAATTCTATTTAGTTAAAAGTATATATATTTAGAACATCTCTACCAAACACTAAGAAGTATGTTGTAGCTTTGGCAGTATTTCACAATATAAAATTAATAAATTTCTTTGAAAAATTAATCAAAACTCCTTTATTTGTTTAAAAGGTAAATGACAAATGTCATTATGGTCATTCAAAATTCTTGGCATACGAACTTCACGCATATTCTATTTCTTTTTACTTGTAGATTGTCTTATTCCTATCTCGCTCGCGCACGCTATAATCACACTCCCAATTTTGTGTCACAGGTGCGCGCGCATCGTAAAATTTCACTCTCATAAATTTTTCATAACGCGCCTAAAGAAGTATAACTTCAAAAATTGGATATTAAGATAATTTTAGATAGATGGAAAATTATACCTTTAAATGGCTTTGTTGCATTAAATGTAGTACATTCACTTTTATTATGCATTACTACCAAGGGGCCATCCATAAAGTACGTCACACGAATTTTAGGACTTTTGAACCCCTCCCCCGTCCTTGTCACAGGTTGTCACATTTTTATAATCCCCCTCCTGATGTGACGACACACATTTTTTAAATTTATGTATGTATTAAAAAATTATTGAGAGAAAACAGCTATTTTCATTTTTTACTTATTTTTATTAAATAATAATCTAATAAAATCAACATAAAGTCCAACATTTCATAAAACCGAAAAAACAAACGACTAGTTAGAAAATAATGAACGATTAATTATATTAATTAAAGATAAAAAACTTAATTATCGAGTGTCCATGGACTTTGGTCCACTCTTTTATATCTGCTATAAGGATTCTTTGAGAAAAAACTCAAAAGTGTCCCCTTTTTTTTGGTCAATTTCACTTGTAATTCTTTAATTTTTGATTCTGTCTCATCTTCAACGTTATCATTATTTTTTAATCTTTTCCATAAGGCGTTAACTTCTTCTTGTATGATTTGTTTTTTTTTGTCAGCATAGGCTGCACTATAGGCATCGAATAATCTGCGGTAAAGACTACCTAAATTAATCTTTTTGTTCATTTTAAAATAATTTAATAAATTAAAAATGTTAAAGGAATTAAACTGAGAAGACTATGACTGCCACTCGGCAAAAGTCAATCGTGAAATAAACAAAAGGAATGTATTGAAGTCACTGCGCCGGCGAGTGAGGTAGCACTTTTCGAAGGTCGCGCAAACAACCGATGTGCGGAACGATAGAAAAGCGAGCGAGCACTCGCCGACGACTTAAACCTATTTAAATCCTTACCATTCAAAATTCTCGTGAATTTGAGTGTCTCAATTAAAAATTTTAAAATTTTTTAATTCACATCCAAACTTTGCGTTTTAGTATTTTAAATTTTAACATGTGACGTCACAAAAGTATTGACCCCCCCATGCCCCTTGTCACACGATGTCACACTTCGGTGATACCCTCCTCCCCATTAACGTGTGACGTACTTTATAATACGTCACACGTTGGCCCCCAACATATAATAATTATTGATAGTAATTATTCAACATCTTACTTACTTCCTTCCTACTAATTCAGTTCTGGGGGCTTAGTCAAGATGCCTTATGAACTAAATTTGTATAAAATTGACAGTTCGTGTCGACAAATTTGCATACAAATTCAGTTTTCGACAATCTTCATACATTACATACTATTAAGGCATCTTGACTAAGCTCCCTGGGCTAGGCTGCCCGTGATAGAACAGAATGACCAAAATATACAGGCCAGGCGTATGTCATATAACATATTAAGACAACCTGACCATAAAACTAGTACCTAAAGAGTTTATTTTAAGGTTTTTCAAAATATTTATGAATAAATTTATCAATAACGGTCAGTGAATAAAGGCTTTATTTATTTATTTTATTTATAATATATTTAATTGGTATATCCTAGGGAGGTACTAGAACGTGTAGTAAAGAAGGTGCCGAACCTAAAGGGCGGATCCTCAACCAGTTTAACCACTGACTAGCCGGCCAAAACAACCGACCCCAGTAGCTAAAGTCAAGAAATTGAATATACCCTTATCAGCCGAAGTAACTGTGGTATCAAGATTAATTAGAGTATGACGTAGTCATCTAATTAACGTGTCGCTTCAAGTATTGTCATTCGATGAAAACAGTTTTTGTTATTTTTAAGCAAATTTGTAACGAGAAACACACATGTACGTAAGTAAATTAAAATAATATATATGTTTCGGATACTAGCAACGTACAAAACGAAGTATTTTCTAGACATAGACAAGCGAAAAAGTAGTCATCATTATCCAAATAGTTAGGCATTCTGTGGATGTCAATATACATTATTGATTTTTAAATTTTTAATCTGTCGGGTCTTGAAAACTTTTAGGTTATTTTCAATGTTGACATTCATCTCGTGATTACTTTAGAAAGAACAAGAGTTTGGGAATAGTATTCACTACTAGAAATTTCAAATTTATTTTGAAATAGACAATATAACTTTGTTTCTTAATAATGAACAATGTTTGAGCACTCGATAAAAGTACCAAGACATTTCAAAATATCTGCAAATATTGTAAAGAAAGTAGCCACTGAAGGTGGTAGCGTGAAAAACCTGCTATACGACAGTAAACTCCGATTTTTCGTGAGTATATTCCTGATTTCATTTATTTACATTGATTACATTTACGAATTACTGATAAAACATCTCTAACTAAAACAAACAAAAAAAAACTATTACAGAGAACTAATGTCATATATGCGCTCATAACGGAAACAATTAAACATTCTGGCGATGTAGACAAACTATTTGAAGCGACGGGTATTTTAACTAAAGAGCCACGCTTAGACCCATGGCTGGCCAAAGTTATCGCTACAGAATTAATTTTTGGCAAAAAGGAACTACCAGGTCGTAGTAAACCCGAGGAAACAATCCTCAGCTATAAAGAGCTATTTGAAAAAGTACCCCTACCACCAGTTGAAGTTAAGTCTGAAGGTAATTTTCTATTTATTTATTTCAGATATAAAAACCTGCTTCCGGCTGCAACAATGGCAGAAAGCACTGAAAAGGGACCCCTTATACCAAGACATACTCAACAAGCTGCATATGCATTAGCTATATTATTTTTATACAGTATTGCAATGTTTACCCTGCCTTTTGTTGCATTTTTCGGTGTTAGACATATTTTGTCAGAGTATTATCCTGTTGATACATTTATGAGGACTGTCTGGTCAGTTGTATCTGCTGTTGTTGTAGTTAATAGTATTATATTTCTGTATGCATATAAGGCATATCATGAAAAAGAATATGATGAGCATGGTAATGAAATTGACCAGCATTCTTACCCACCAGCCCAAAAAGAAGCTGAAAAAAGTTCTTTAAATTTTAAACAAGATTAACATTCCAAAGTACTGTAGTATTTCCAATTTTTAATTAGTGCTTGAAGCTTAATAAATAATTAAAAATATATTTGTTTCATTATCTACCAAGTTAGCCAAATAATTTATAAGAGTATTTATTTAATAATGGAGATAAATTCGAATATTAAGCTCTTGTGTTTTTATTACAAATTTTTTATGATACTTATTTTCAAGTTCATTATTCCTTTTCATGAATTTGATGTATTGAAATAATGTTGGATAACAGATCATTAAATATGCCATATTGATGACAAAAATTACATTATTTGTAGAAAAATCCTTGAAAAACAACTATATCTTATGGCTGCTTTAGTTTGCTTTTTGTTTGAGGTATCAAAAAAATTTAAATAATATTTCAACATTAAACTGTGTACAAATGTTGACTTTTATATTTAATATCACTTTCTTTAAACTTATTTTATTAATATTCAGAATAAATTAATCAGTCTTCACATTTTAAGCAGAATGTTTGAAAATACACAATATAAAACAGAAGCTATTATGAATTTTGTGTAAAAGCCATTAAACTTATGTTTCTATTTCTAGTCCGTCGGCCTAGGTATGTGAGAATCAACACTAACCTGCTCACAACCTCCGATGCGATTGGAGCCTTCCAAGACGAGGGTTATAAATTCATACGATGTACATCTGGGTCTTATGATGACTACTTAAAACAAATACAGGGTTTAACAGAATATGACTTTACCCAAGACTATCATGTTAAAACAATGTTTGTATTTCACCCAAATACTAAGTTTCATGATTATGACTTGTATTTGGAAAACAAACTTATACTTCAGGATAAGGTATAGTACTGTTGGTATATACATACATTGTATTAATATTATAACTGTCAATTACCGTTTTTGGGTCTGCTCTATTTATCTATTTTATTTCCATTTGAAGGATTTGCAATTTTACAATTCAAAAGTCCATTTTTCTTCCATGCCTATCAATTGTTCCTTACCTACCAAATTTTTCATATTTTTTTTTTTTTGAATGATTTATAAGGAATTCAATATATTTATGTTTGTCAATTTATATTAAAACAATTGAACCAATGTTGGTGGGATTTACACTATAGATAGAAAAAGGAGAGGAGAAAAACAGGTGTTGCTTTTATAGCTTTACAAGCAGGTCTTAATAAGAACAAGAATAAAAATAGAATAAATACTTATTAAAATTTAATAAAAAGCAAACTGGAGTCTAAGTCTACAACCCTTAGCTGACCTTTAGCAGATAACATGTTCTGGTTGTATCTGCTGTAGTTTCTATGAAAGCTGCTAAATATGCTCCAAGATTGGAAGGCTAGCCAACATCTAGGGTGATTTTGAAGACAGCTGTCTAAATGCTAAAATATAAACACTAATTGATTTTGTAATCATTTATTTAATAGGCGACAGCACTCCCTGTACACTTACTGGCACCACCTCAAGGAAGTGTGATTCTTGACATGTGTGCTGCTCCAGGAATGAAGACAACTCAACTTGCTGCTTATATAAGAAATCAGGTAAATTTACAAAAAATCCAATTTACAGATAAAATCATAATTTTGACATTTGACACAAATTTTCGGCTAGACTTTTATCTATAAAACTTCTTCAAGACACAATTATGGACTTGTTAAATTCACTTCATGCTGCGCTGTTTGGTAGTAGACCTGCAATTGAAGAATACAGATATTTTCAAGAAGCAGGCATGTGCAGGTTGCACTTAGAATAATGCTGCGCCACCTGCATATACATTGCTGATCTCTACGGACGTATTTTTTTTGTGACAGACTATTTGAGTCGATGGCATTCAGCTGCAGGTACTATCCGAACAGTCTTTCAGAACACTGTATGTGGGGTATATAGGGTAGAACATTTAATGAAACAAACGCAGTCGGGTTTTTCTTTTAAGACCTTATTATCTCTAGGCAGTTATTTTCATATTTTTGTAGGGGAAGATATACGCGGTGGAAAGAAATGAGCAAAGATACGAAACACTCTGCGACTTTGTGAATAAAACTGAGTCGAAATGTGTAACCACTATGCATAGGGATTCGTTGGACATTAAGAAGGGGGAATGTGACGACGCTGAGTACATAATATTGGACCCGAGCTGTTCTGGTTCTGGTGAGAACTAAAATCATTTTATAATACCAATTTTAAGCGGTCAAAGCCTGCTTTTATACCAGTCAAAGTGTACCTGACTGCTAGCTATTCAACAATATTTCTTTATACTATTCTTAAACGTGTAATTATTATCAACATTTTTGAAATGTCACTAATGTCAAAAAAAACCGTTAATGTAGCAAGCTTGATAAGTTTATTTCTCAGTTATGTTTATATTGGCTGCGTTTAATTTTAACTCCTTATGTAAATTTTATGCAAATTGTGTATATCTAAACACTAAAGATGACTAAAGACGCTAGTGTCGTTACGTTTTTAAATTTTCATATTAATTTAATTTGTAGTGTATATTTATATTTTAAATCTTCTTACATAGTTGATGGTTCAAAATCTATATTGCCGCAAAATAAGCATTATGGAAATTTACATAATTTTTTAACCTTTTAGAATAAGATATGCAATACTTGGTTAAAATTCAGTTTTGACAGATTTTTAATACTTATATTTATTTCAGGAATGCAACTTTCTATCCACAACTACGTCGAAGATGTAAGACTCGCGCGTTTAACCTCATTACAAGAGAAATTCTTAAAGCACGCTATGAACTCATTTCCAAAAGCTAAAAAAATTGTCTACAGTACTTGTTCACTCTTCCCTCAAGAAAATGAAAGAGTAATTTCTAATGTCGTGAAATCATCCAGAGCAAAATGGAAAGTTTTAAATGTTAAAGAACTTCTTAAAGGAAATTGGAATAATTTTGGATCAGGAATGTACGGTGAGATGGGTACCAGGTGCCTATATTCAAAACCAGATTCGGATCTAACTACTGGATTCTTTTTGGCAGTCTTAGAGAGAGATCCAAAACAGGAGAAACCTGAAGATGGAACAGATAAAGAGACTAGCAATGTGAAAAAGGAGAAAAAGAAGCGTCCAGTTGAAGAAGACTCGGTGGCGGTCGAAGCTGCTTCTGCTGAATTAAATGATGAAGAAGTGTTGAAAGATCGTAAAAAGAAGAAAAGATCTAAAGAGGAATGTAATGTACAACGTTTATCTAATGATAACACAATAAAAAATAAGAAGCACAAGGAAGCTGACTCTGAAACAAATGATAATGTCGAAGAAAATAAGTTTGATAATGAGGAAAGTAAAAAGTCAAAGAAAAAAAAGAAAAAGGATCGTGAAAATGACTTAGCAGAAGAAATAAATTTTGTTCCAGATAATAATGTCGACGATTCTATTGAAGAACAAAAGAAAAAGAAAAAACGTAAAAATAAAGAAAACGAAGTAGAAGAAAGAAATAAAAGCAAAGATGTGAATACAAATCTTGAAAATGACTTAGCAGAAGAAATTAGTTTCATTCCAGATAATAATGTAGAAGATTCAATAGTAGAAAAAAAGAAAAAGAAAAAACGTAAAAATAAAGAAAACGAAGTAGAAGAAAGAAATGAAAGCATAGATGTGAATACAAATGGTGACAGTTGCGAACCTGTGAAAAAGAAAAAGAAGCGCAATAAAGAATGAAGTCTCTTTTATATGTTTTTTTTAAATAAAATCGAATTTTAATTATATTTGGTGTTATTTGTTAATTAGAGCTTGGGTTTTCCAAGGTGGTAAATTCTCCGGATGATTAATATTTTCTCGTGCGACTCTCTCTGTTAAATTTAGGGGAGGGCAACTGGGGCTCTAAATCCGGCTTTGTAAAGGCTTTTTATTATGATTTAATTCGAGAAAAATTTAACCAATAGAAAGATTACGTTTCATAGGTAATCGGATTTGAAAAGTAAGTCGTAAAAGAGTGATCAAACGACCACGTTTTTTACGATGCCCTTAATGAGAGATACGTTCTATAGAAAAGACACCTAGAGATTGACAATGCCTAAACAATTGTCCGCTAGGGACTCCTAAACTACTTAACCGATTTCAATCAAATTTGCACACCGTGTTACATCTTAATTTATACCCAATATATTATTTTATTGAAAATTATTTGTTTATTATTTGACAATCACAATTCTAACAGATGGCGCTGTGTTGAAAGTACAGTGAAAGCTCCCTATTCGCGTTTTCACTATTCGCGGATTAAAAAAATGCAACCCAATTTCTTTATTCGCGGCAAAAAATATCTTTATTCGCGGATCTAAAATTTCATACAAAATTCCAATAGGTGTTTAACGCAATATCATATAGATAATATGGAGTGTAATCCTGACATGAATGTTATGGAATGCTGGAAGAAAGTTGACATAGCATAATGCATCGTAAACATAAAAGAATCATTGGACGAACTGAAACCACACACATTGAAGTCATGCTGGAAAAAACTATGGCCTGCTCTGACTGCGGAAAATGACGAAGAATCCGTACAAGTTCAAGCTTTGACTGCAAACATAGCCGAAATTGCAAATGGAATAGGACGAGATGGGTTCGAACAGACAGAATCAAGTGACATTCAGGAATTGCTTGAATCGCAAGATGAAGATTTGACTGAAATCGACTTGGAGGAAATGTTAAATTCACAGCCCATTGAAGAAGAGGCTTTAACTAGAACTGAAAATGTCGCATTTACTCTGAAAAATCTTAGTGAAGGTTTAAGAATGGCAAATGAGCTTTGCGATTTCTTTATGAACATTGATCCATCTATGGAACGAAGTCTTAATTTTAAGAGGCAAATTGCTAATGCGACTGCTGAGTATCAGTCTGAATTGAAGGAGCTATTAAAAAATGCCAAGCAAGAGAAAATAACAAAATTCTTCAAACCATTGCCTAAGCCTGAGGATAATGATTACATAATCAAAATGTTCAATAACATCAATAAAATTGACTTTCTTATATACTTGTGTTTTTTATTTTGGCATCTAGGAACGTATCCCCTATAAACCCATATTAATTACCATTCTGTATTCGCGGTTTCTGTATTCGCGGCATATTTATGGAACGTATACCCCGCGAATAAAGAGATTTTACTGTACCAATATTTCACATAAGCTACAATTTAATGGCATAACTATCAAAATAGCATGGTGGCCCCCATGATTGATGTTGTCCTACCGTTTCCCTTGAATAGTTTACTACTATGTACCTAATATAACAAAAACCTAAGCCTCAGCAACGCTGGGCTGGGTCTTCTAGTATTATATAAAAACAAGTCCTCCGCCGCTAGTGGCCCAAAATCGGTCTGCTTGAGTCTTGGTCTTGTTTTGCATTTTCGCAAGACCAAGACCAATACCAAGACCGCCTTATTTTAGCAATACCAAGACCAAGACTGAAGCCTGCAAGACTTGAGCAAGACAATATTAAGCCTGCAAGACTCTTGCGTTTGCAGTTGACAAACTGAGATTTGGGCGTTATTAAGTAGGTATTTGGTTTCATTCCCGTTTGAGAGACGTTCCCCAGTATAAAACCGTTAGTATCGTCATAACACTAAACGTGCCGCTCGTCTAAAAGAGCCCTGAAAGGTATTGTATTATTAGGTAGGTAAGTACTTATTATATTTCAACAATTTATTCACAAATCTGTTACCATGATCCCATGTTATAAAATTTACCCAGAATAACTTTCTAAAAGATTATACCTTGTAGGTATCAACTAACCTATAATAATGTATTATGTTGTTTATTAAGTGCAGATCTAACGTTAGAACTCTAGTTGGTATGTGCTTAAAATTATAGCCAACAAAATTAATAACAATTAAGTACCTACTTATTTTCAAAGTTTATATTATTCTTCTATTTAGCAAAATTTAAAACTAACTGGAGTGAGTAGGTCTAGTAAAGTTTCTACGGCAGCCAATATTATGGTACAGACGCCAGCAATCAAGGTACTACAATCTGTCAAATTTCTTTAACAGATTTTCAACTTTATCGCTAAAGAATTAAGGTTCAGGTTGATTGGGAAATTGTGACGTTCTGCGAATAAATGTTGGTCGGTCGGTGTATAATACCTACTTATTTGATAATTTACCGACAAAGAGGCCGCGGTTTGCAACGAGTGTATACAGCATTTGACACTGTTTGAGCGCCGCATTCGCCGACAAAGAGTCCGACAGAGGCACACAAAATTTTTACCTATTTGGTAGAGTTGGTACAGGAGGATAAAATTAAATGACCTTGAAGATGTCTCAGAGTAGGTAGGTATAAATTGAATGCTCTGAGTTTCTTGTATTTAAATACATTCTCACACTGGCTCGAATTGAACATACAGCGTTTAAAGCTGTCGGGCGAATGATAATTAATAACTAAGTAGGTATTGCATCTATTGAATTGAATTGTTAATCTCGGTAATGAAGATAGTGAGTGATATACCTAGGTACTAAAATGTGAGCAGCATAATTGAAAAGTTTTATCATGTCAGTGCTTTCATAGTTTATTTTAAAAAAAGCTATTAAGTAAGATTTAGATTTACCATTCAATTACACACAACAAATTATTGAAAAACAAAAATTATGAAAGATATTTAGACTGAGTACTTAGGAAATTAGTAGAAAAATATTCTATCGTGGATACCTAGTTATTAAAAAGTGGATAAACGTTGTTTTACTTAATTTTATTTTCTGTGCTAATGCCAACATTGACAACCCCACCAAAATAGGTAAAAATTTAGTCCGCTTTAGACTTTGTTTGCCGCCGTGCTTTCATGTCAAAGGTCGCCGCACTGCCCATGTTCTAAAGAATAAAATAAGTTTCCGGGTGCTCAGAACGGACGCAAATAGATTATGTTGTCCTCGCAAGGAAGAATTAGTCCTGGATGGTAGATTTTATAAAAAAATTTGTAAGTAATAAAAATATACTACTAGTTTATATTATTATAACCTATTATACCTTTTTAGGACATTGCACTGCAAAATTGGAAGTGGGTGATTTTAACAAACTTGAAACGTGGAAAAGCTCCAAATATGAGGACGTCATATTGCTTTACGATTTTGTTTTAAAATCACACACTTCCAAAAATCAAGATTTGCAGTGTGATTTATCAACTTCTATCGTACCTACTCCAGTAGCGACTATTGTCTTCAGCGATGATTTACTAAATATTTTTTTTTTTTTTTTTATTAAAGACAATTCACACCAATTGACCGAGTCCCATGATAAGCTGGTGAAGCTTGTGTTATGGGTACTAGGCAACGGATATACATACATATTATAGATAGATAGACATATAAATACATATTTAAACACCCAAGACCTAAGCACAACACCAAATGCTCATCACATCGATGTTCGTCTCAGCCGGGGATCGAACCCGGGACCCATGGATTCGCAGTCAGGGGTACTAACCACTAGACCAATGAGTCGTCGATAAATAAAAATAATCGTCGTTATTTTTCTAAAGAATACAATTTTGTTGAAGTAGGTACCTTCATCGTTTCTTATTACAATATTTTAACGACTGTACCTACGTAGCAAAGCGCGCCAGTCACGAGTACGACAAATTGCCTAAAAAATGTACTTACGCACACTGTAATGAAATCTGCTAATCTCAACACAGCACTTCCTTATTTTAGCCGCATAGGTAGCATAGGATAGCCCGCCAAACTCAATTTTTTTTTGCAATTTGCAGGCTAGTGCTAGATTGTTGATTAAAATATTATTCGCGTGTAAGACGTATGTAGTTACAGAGTCAACTAATACGTCTTACAGTGCGAATCATAATCTAAAATCTAAACTAACGTTTCAATAAATAGCAATAGGCTAATAGGTATTTGCAAGTCTTGCGAGACTTGCGAGACTCTTGCTGCAAGATCAAGACCAAGACCAAGACTGAGAGCGCAATACCAAGACCAAGATCAAGACCAGGTGTATTGTCGCAAGACCAATACCAAGACTGACCTAAGTCTGTCTTGTCTTGCATTTGGGCAACACTATCCGCCGCGTTTATGTGTCTTTGCGATAAACTCAAAATTACTGTAGGTAATATTGATGAGTGTTAAAGGCAATTATAATTAATACAATTATTGATCACATCTAAAACAGTGATTAGGAATTAATTGGTAAAGGAGTGCATAGTGATTGTCACTTATAGTGAAAGCGGGTCCGCACCATATTTTTGTGGGCAATTAAATAGGCCAGTCAACAAAAAATATTTGTAATACAGTGTAACGAACTCAAGGGACCGAGCATTTTTTGTTTGTTATAGGGAGCGAAGAGAGTTAGAACAGGAGAACAATAGGAAAATTATTCTAAACACATATACCTAATACGCTATATAATAACGCTTTTCTTTTACTAGCCATCTTGACAGTTTCAAAGTTTGTTTACGACTGATAATACACGATAGGTGACGGTGGTGCGTTTAGTAACTGAGAAAAAAATTTCCTACAGGCAATGTAACCACAATGGCAATGTAAGAATGATGGCACACGCGTTAATGCAATTAACAATAACAAAGGCGAGACGGCTGTTTATGAAATTTAGGCACCTCAAAAGGTTAGTTTTGGAAGCTGATTATAAAAACAATTACACTTAAGTATGTTGTTGATGTCTAAATATGAAAGTATTTCTTCATTATACAGAATGGCTATAATGCGTTATAGAAATTGAATTAAAACCAAACAAATGTAACGTTATAGAGAGGGTTTAGGTATAACGTAACGTTAAGGAAATAATATTTTATATCATGGAATGGGGTATGCTTTGCGTGCTTCGCTTAGGTAATAGTAAAATAATTGCACTTGTTACAGAAAATAAATGTTAAATGCATAATCAATCATATGGGCAATATGAACCGTATAAGCTTTTAAAAACGACTTTATTAACGAATTATAATTTATAAAACAAATATAAATTAAATCGATTTGCTTCAATTAATTTAAGGGACCGAAAATTCGGTCTTTTTCCCTTTTTGCGTTATCCGCTACCCGATGGGTCAGTTTCTGCGTCAGTTTGGCATTTTTTATTTGATTAGATCTCTCTTCTATAATTTACTGTGCAAATGGGATAAAATGTAGTAGGTAATTAAGAACAAGATCCAAGTATATTAATAAGGTAGCAAATACTTTTGGTTGGATATATGTAAAATCTTTAAAGTATATTACCTAATTCAAACGCCTTGCTTTATACTTCACCCACGCTTGTGGAGTCTAGATAGGTTGATGGCTAGGTTGAAGGCAACGTAGATAGTGGCGAATTAACAAATTTTCAAGGTATAGGCTGTGTAGTTTTTGCCGCCCTTGCCTCCTACAATATTTTTCAATCCAACATTCCTTGAAAATGCACATAAAATAATTTTTGGGTTTGATTTTTTCACTAAATTATACACAAACCACCCAGTAGTAGGACTGACATGTATCTGTGGATAGGGTGAACAGGGTAGTAAGAAATACATTCTGAAATTTTGCTCTATTCATTCCAACAGTGTGAGCTGAGTACATTTCAAGCTGCTGAGAAACTTCCTTTGCTACACCGAATGTATTTATTTAGTTATTAAGCTTATGACATCACACACAGTCCTAAATCTACTAATTATTTTACAAAATCTAAAATGTGTGACAATTAATGTAAGCATAAGTTTCTCAAATTTTTTTTAAATAGAAATTAAAAAAATAAAATAATAATGTACAATGACCAGTGAGATGGGAAAGTCATCGACAAAGTTTGTTGTAGGCTTCGTTCTGTAAAACATTAGGAAACCGTCATACAGAAATATTTTTGATTTCTGAGGTAGGAAAATAAATCGGTTCTCAAATTTGCCGCCCCAAAAATCTGCCGCCCTACTGCTGCCTACTCAGCCTGCTGGTAAATATGCCACTGGGCATCGCGCCATAGAAAACCTCATTATTAAGATCGGTCGCAATTAGAAGTTACAGAGTAGCTCTTTTCCGTGAGTGACAATATTTATCAAATAAGCCTCGCGTATCATTGGCCCATAATATATCGCAAGTTTAGGCGTTACGTTACACGCTATATAAACCAACACGAACAATGTCGTGCGTTCTTATTTTTAACACCCACTTCTGATATGAGCAATGTGCTTGTGTTTATAATTTTAAAATATATTTTCTTACAAAGTTTCTTAAATTTCTATTGAGGTAGACCGATTTGTTTGTACACTGTCTGAGTTCACAAGAGTTGCTTGCTATATTGTTAGTTAAGTCTTAGGTAGGTATATACCTAAATATATATTTTTATTGTGTAGTTCTATCGAATTAGTAGTAACTGGTAAGATAGAATAATGACGTGGAAAAATAAATAAAAAATTAAAAAACTTTCTTAAAAAAACACTATAATTTTTCAAAGCAATTTCTTTATAAAATGTATTAACTTAAATATTGTTACTGAGACGAGTTGACTGAAATGTTTCTCGATTTATCATCAAGTTAGAGACGTTTTCCGTAAGCTGTAATCTGATTTATGGGAGATCCTCTACCACATATCAGGAAATTGTAATTTACATAAAGTTACTCTCGTTTTCAGGTGTCTGAAATATTTTTTCAGACTACTTCAGAGTAAGTGTAGTTAAACGGTACATTTTCAGGAAAAAAACCCTTAAAGATCTCTACGGCGTTTTCTATCCGGTCCCCTAGCTCGTAACAATGTGTTACCTAGCATTTATTTGCACATTACATTACCTAGCTTTCCTGTAATAATTTCACAATCAACTTTCCAGTGCCTACGACTTAACGCTTAGTAATTTGGGTCAACAAAATTATGTTTTAAACGCTTATAAATTAGAAATTCTTACATTAAACG
Source organism: Pieris macdunnoughi (assembly GCA_905332375.1). Classification (NCBI taxonomy): domain Eukaryota; kingdom Metazoa; phylum Arthropoda; class Insecta; order Lepidoptera; family Pieridae; genus Pieris; species Pieris macdunnoughi. The sequence continues at coordinate 2,321,045 of CAJOBZ010000014.1, read as the reverse complement.
CCATACGCTGTAATCAGGTGTTATACATCAATACAATTTGCGCCCTTGAGCTAAATGAACGTTGCTTAAGTATATTTGGAAAACTAATATTTTTACTGAAAATCTTGACGACTTTACCATATAATAACATGCGTCAGTTACTAGGTAATTGATGTTCTACATATTTTTTTAGAAATACAATATTTTGACATGTATTAATGTATTAAATATATACTTTTATATGTGGATTTTTAACCGAAAATTTTTTATTTAAGACTGTAGAATTGGTTGCCTAGCAACGCTTCTCTTAAAACTGGGGGCGTATCCTACGGCATATTATTTGAAATTTGAAGGGCGTGTATCTATGAGCTTTATCGTCAGCCAATCACAAACGGATGCGCAATTATTGTGACAGTTCTGTCACTTAATACCTCATATCGTTAAAATAAGATCAGAGCAAAATAAACGTTATTTTGATGGAGTAAGATTTAGTATTGCTTGAACTTTTAAATAAGCTTTCGTTATTGAACCGTCGTGGAATTAGAATTCTTTATAAACGTAGGTATACAAAGTAATATCTCAGCTTCTGTTTTAATATCTAGCAATTGTAATTGCTATAAAGGTAATCGTAATTTGATGAGTGATCTTTACATAGAAACAACAAAAGTAATTCTGGGGTAACATATTAAAATTACTTAGGTATATACAGTCAAAACCGTTTACGACAACATCGTTTAGAACAACATACCGGTTATATTGACCAAAATCAAAGGTCCCGACTGAATTCTATTAATAACAACGTCATCGGCTGTTACGACTAGGATTTTACGACCAAATATGAGTAGTCCCTTCGATGTCGTTATAATAGATTTTTACTGTATTTCTAACGTAATAACTGAGTATATGGTCAAAATACCAAAGGTAACGTTACGATTCGTCAATTCTATAGAAGAGTATAAAATACTGCCTAAAGGAAAATAATCTACGGTTTATAAGAGTTACGACATATATTTTAACACATGAATACCTTATTAGTTCAGTTCTACAATAGTTAAGAATTGATCCGAAGATAAGTATTCTAAGCTAAATTAGACCTTTAAAATAAAGCATCATTTATTTCTATAGTCTTAATCATTAAGGCTCACGATGAGAGCCTTTGAAAACTAAATCCCGAAATCCTCCTGTTATCACTCGAAAATATTTCACAAAGATTGTTGGCAAAGATGTTTCACGTATAGAAAAACCTTTAAGTGAGAAACAATATCAAATATCGCAATAATTAATTCATGTTCATGATTAATCATTTTATTGAAATAAAGTAAGATATGAGTTTATTTTTTGTAGTTTTATTACATCTTAATATTTAGTTTTATAACACAACACTAAGTATATTTATTCATTCATATCCGCCTCCCCCCCCCCCCCGGCCCCTTGGGGGTGGCGGGGGGGTTGGGGGGGTGGGGGGGGGGGGGGTTTTTTGGTTCGGGGGGGTTTGGGGTTTTGGGGGGGGGGTTTTTTGGGGGGGGGGGGTGGGGGGGGGGGGTGGTGTGGGGGGGGGGGGGGTGGGGGGGGGGGGGGGGGGGGGGGGGGGGGGGTTTCGGTTGGGTGGGGGGTTCTCGCCGGGGGGTGGGCCCTTCCCTTTCCGTTGAGAAACCCCCCCAGGCAGCCCCGACTTTTTTCTGGCGACTATAGGGAGGGGGGGGGGGGGGGTGTTTTGGGGGGGGGGTTTTGGGGGGGTGGGGGGGGGGTGTTGGGGGGGGGGTTTGTTGTTTTTTGTGGTTGTGTGTTTTTTGCTTTCCTTCCCCCCTTGGCGCCCCTCCCCCCCCCGGTCGCCCCCTCCGGCCCCGCGGGTCCTTTTCCCCCCCCCCCGCCTTGGGGTCCCCGCCCCCCCCCCGCCCCCGGCCGCGCCCGCGCCCCTGCCGGGGGGGGGGGGGGGGGGGGGGCGGCGGGGGGGGGTGGGGGGGGGGGGGGGGGGGGGGTGGGGGGGGGGGGGGGGGGGGGGGTTGGGGGGGGGGGGGGGGTGGGGGGGGTGGTTTTTTTTTTTTTTTTTTTTTTTTTTTTTTTGTGTTTTGGGTGGGGGGGGGGGGGGGGGGGGGGGGGGGGGGGGGGGGGGGGGGGGCGGGGGGGCGCCGGGGGGGGGGGGGGGGGGTGGGGTTTTTTTTTCGGCGTTTGTTGTCCCCCCCCCCGCGGGGGGGGGGGGGGGGGTGGGGTTCTCCCCGCCCGCGGGGGTTTGGGGGGGGGGGATGAGGGGGGGGGGGGGGGGGGGGGGGGGGGGGGGGGGGGGGGGGGACAACCCATAAGCCCAAACGGGGGGGGGGGGGGGGGGGGGGGGGGGGGGGGGGGGGGGGGGGGGGGGGGGGGGGGGGGGGGGGGGGGGGGGGGGGGGGGGGGGGGGGGGGGGGGGGGGGGGGGGGGGGGGGGGGGGGGGGGGGGGGGGGGGGGGGGGGGGGGGGGGGGGGGGGGGGGGGGGGGGGGGGGGGGGGGGGGGGGGGGGGGGGGGGGGGGGGGGGGGGGGGGGGGGGGGGGGGGGGGGGGGGGGGGGGGGGGGGGCGCGCCCCGGCGCGGCCCCCCCCCCGCCGCCCCGGGGGGGGGGGGGGGGGGGGGGGGGGGGGGGGGGGGGGGGGGGGGGGGGGGGGGGGGGGGGGGGGGGGGGGGGGGGGGGGGGGGGGGGGGCGGCCCCCCCCCCCCCCCCCCCCCCCCCCCCCCCCCCCCCCCCCCCCCCGGCGCCCCCCCCCCCCCCCCCCCCCCCCCCCCCCCCCCCCCCCCCCCCCAGGGGGGGGGGGGGGGGGGGGGGGGGGGGGGGGGGGGGGGGGGGGGGGGGGGGGGGGGGGGGGGGGGGGGGGGGGGGACGAAAAGGGGGGGGCGGGGGGGGGGGCCCGGGGGGGGGCCACCTTTTTTTTTTTTTTTTTTTTTAGATTTTTTTGGGGGGGGGGGGGGGGGGGGGGGGGGGGGGGGGGGGGGGGCGGGGGCGCCCGGGGGGGGGGGGCGGGGGCGCCCCCCGCCCCCCCCCCCCCCCCCCCCCCCCCCCCCCGGTTTTCCCCCCCCCCCCCCGGGGGGGGGGGGGGGGGGGGGGGGGGGGGGGGGGGGGGGGGGGGGGGGGGGGGGGGGGGGGGGGGGGGGGGGGGGGGGGGGGGGGGGGGGGGGGGGGGCGGGGGGGGGGGGCCGGGGGGGGGCCGGGGGGGGGGGGGGGGGGGGGGGGGGGGGGGGGGGGGGGGGGGGGCGGGGGGGGGGGGGGGGCCCCCCCCGGGCCCCCCCCCGGGGGGGGGGCGGGGGGGGGGGGGGGGGGGGGGGGGGGGGGGGGGGGGGGGGGGGGGGGGGGGGGGGGGGGGGGGGGGGGGGGGGGGGGGGGGGGGGGGGGGGGGGGGCCGCCCCGCCCCCCCCCCCCCCCCCCCCCCCCCCCCCCCGGGGGGGGGGGGGGGGGGGGGGGGGGGGGGGGGGGGGGGGGGGGGGGGGGGGTGGGGGGGGGGGGGGGGGGTTGGGGGGGGGGGGGAGGGGGGAGTGGGGGGGGGGGGGGGGGGGGGGGGGGGGGGGGGGGGGGGGGGGGGGGGGGGGGGGGGGGGGGGGGGGGGGGGGGTCGCCCCGGGGGGGCGCCCCCCCCCTTTTAAGAGGGGGGGGGCGGCGGGGGGGGGGGGGCCCCCCTCCCTTAACCACCCCAAATTTTGGGGGGGGGTTTTTGGGGGGGGGGGGGGGGGGGGGGGGGGGGGGGGAAATTTTTGGGGGGGGGGGGGGGGTGGGGGGGGGGGGGGAAGGGGGGGTTTTTTTTTTTTTTTTTTTTGGGGGGGCCGCCCCCCCCCGGCCCCCCCCCCCCGGGGGGGGGGCCCCTCCCGGCCCCCCCCGCCCCCCCCCCCCCCCCCCGGGCGCGCCGCGGGCCCCCCCCCCCCGGGGCCCCGCGGGGGGGGGGGGGGGGGGGGGGGGGGGGGGGGGGGGGGGGGGGGTTGGGGGGGGGGGGGGGGGGGGGGGGGGGGGGGGGGGGGGGGGGGGGGGGTGGGGGGTTGGTGGGAGGAAGTAAAAATTATTTTTTTTTTTTTTTTTTTTTTATTTTTTTTTTTAGGGGGTGGGGGGGGGGGGGGGGGGGGGGGGGGGGGGGGGTGGGGGGGGGGGGGGGGGGGGGGGGGGGGGGGGGGGGGGGGGGGGTTGTGGTTTTTTTTTTTTTTTTACCCTTCACCAAGAGGGAGGGGGGGGGGGGGGGTGGTTTTTTCTTTTTTTTTTTTTCCGGGGGGGGGGGGGTTTTTTGGGGGGGGGGTTTTTTTTAAAAAAAAAAAAAAATATTTTTTTTTTTTTTTAAAGGGTTTTGGGGGGGGGGGGGGGGGGTGTTTTTTCCTTTTTCTTCCTTTTTTTACGGTGTTTGCGGGGGGGGGGGGGGGGGGGGGGGGGGGGGGAGGGGAAAGGGGAAAAAGAAAGGCCCTACGCAAGGGGAAAGGAAAGTTTTCATCACCCCCCCCCCCCCCTTCTTTTTTTTGGGGGGGGGGGGGGGGGGGGGGGGCGCGCGCAAATTTTTTTTTTTTTGGGGGGTGGGGGGGGGGGGGTGGGTTGTTTGTTAAAGTTTTTGGGGGGGGGGGGGGGGGGGGGGGAGAGAGGTAGGTTTTTTAGGGCGAAAAAGAAAATAAAAAATAAAAAAAGGGGGTGTTTAAAAAGAAGGAGGGGGGGAGGGGGATTAGGAGAGGAGGAGGAGGGGGGGGGGGGGGCACAGGAAAAGGGGGGGAGGGGGGGGTGGGGGGGGGGGGGAACCAAGACGGGCCGGAGTCTCGTTTTGGTTTTTGTTTTTGGGCAACACTAATTCATATAGTAAACGAATCTTTAGTACCTATATGTAGTTTGTATTTATTATTTTTCATAAGACTGCGACCCCCTTTTAAAAAAAACTGGACCCCGCTTGAGAAACGATCCCTTTACGAAAGGTCCAATGTACCAAACTTCCCCTAATAAATTTGTATTTTTTTTGTGGTGGGGGGGGGGTTTTTGGGTTTTAAAGGGGGGGGGATTTTGGAAAAAAAAAAAAAAAGGGCGGGCCAAAAAAAAACCCCCCCCCTAAAGATTTTTTTCCACCCCCTAAAGAAATTCAATTGTATTTTCACATTTGCATGCTGATTTGACATACATAACTGATCGTACTTTGTAAATCATTAATTTTCAATGCCATTTTTATGGCAATGATTTATTAGGTGTAATGCTACGACCTTTAGATTGTGCTACCTCCGTTGACAGATAATTAAATCTGCGTATCTCATATATTGACTAACATCGACATTATATTTGTTTACAAAAATTTAAAATCCTTGGTAGACCTAATCTTTTAAGTCAACTGAACTTCCTCTTAAAGAGGAACACAAGAAACACATCAATCCTTTCAAAACCAACGTCGCGTCGGTTGTAATGCTCCTCTACACAGATCTCTATCGGCATTGAACGACGCGACGCTCTGAGTAGATGCGACGCAGATCCATTTAATGACAGTCTTGATGTCTTCAGGCGTAAGATGCTGCAGCCACTGATGATCCGTGACTAATAGTGACAATTACAAAGTAGAAATATATATTTTTTTTATATATATTTTTAAATTGCACGTTTGTATTTTTTAATCTAGTTCGTTTTTTACTTTTAATGTTTAAGTTATTTTCTCTTTATCATTCACAGCACACTTGTTATTGATACACATGCATGTATCTTGTTTTTGTTTGCATGTTTCGTTAGTGTGCCTTATAAAATAAAAATAAAATTAATATGATTCTTAGAAATAGGGACGGAGAGTTCATTGCCAGTTCTTCTCACCTGTTTCACCTCTTCATTTGATGTGGTTATAAAGTTTTTATGTGAATCATTAGGGTTCATAAGTATGCATTAAGTTGGACCACTATCAAAAAACAGTTCAGTTGTTTATTGATTTTGTAATTGGCAACACCAATCAAATAACTTAACTACACTAAACTAACTACATCGGCCATTTTGGTTTTCTCATAAAAGAGCCGGTCTGTTATCATTAAAATATATATGAAAAAGATATAACGTAAAGTATACGAGGAATAATTTAATGGAGGTATATGTATAGTCTTCAGTGTGATAGAAACACTTAAAAAAAGAACGTTTATAGCTTTTTACTAGAATATATTATAGTACAGTCGCTTAGAACTCGGTGGGCCGTAGTGCAGTCACATTTCTACGGTTTCATGAAAAGGTATTCGTCTAGTAGTTAGTCGTCTGCGTCATATTGCGATGTATTTACACGAAACATCAAACAAAATCCTCGGAAATAGAAGTGGGTAAATAGAATGGCCAACTCTGTTTCAAATGTTATATAGGTATACCTACCTATAATGAGTTTTATAATTTATGGTAATTCGTTAAGTAATTTACGTTACACTGGCAAAAAGGTTACACGTCGACTATGAAATATTTTCCAAACTATTTAATGACTGAAAATAACATGTAATTGTTGTTTAGTGTGCTTGTGGTAGTTAAATGCGAATTTGGAATTTCAAATTAGGTATTTCCTGTGTTTATGTTACAACAAATGATGATAGCAACGTTTCTATCGTTGGAAAGTTAGGAATTTCGGAAAGAAACTGTTACCTATGGTGTTTACAACAATTACTTTATTGTCGTGTACACGTGTACTACACATTAAAATAAAACTTCTTTAAAGAAAATATTTTTATTTATTTATATTATCACCCCACGGATCTCCACTGTCCTACGGATTGCTACGGTCCTGACTTATTTTCTTGGCTACACATGGAATGTAATGCTTCTTTTACTTGCAAATTAATGGAATTGTTTACATAACTTCACAATAGGGTTGCCTGGAAGAAATCGCTTGTTAGCGATAAGGCCGCCCGTTGCCTTATAACTTTTGTAAACTGCTTTTTATTTTTGTTGTGTATGTTTTTGATTAAGGGAATAAAGTATAAATAAATAAATAAATAAATATGGATACCATTATAATAATAGCAGTGTTGGTCTAGTGGTTTGGACGTGCGACTCACATTCCTGAGGTTTGATCCCCGGCCGTGCACCAATGGACTTCCTATCTACGCGCATCTAACATTCGCTCGTATTGTGAAGGAAAACATCTTGAGTCAACCGGCATATTTAAAAACAAAAATCCTTTTTATTTATTTCCACATCATTATTCTACTGTTACTACTAATGCGATAGAATAATATCTACACCGATTATCTAAAATAAAAAACATTAAAAAATTTTTTTGACATCTGTCAAACAAAAGGCCTAGGCCTGAAATAAAAATTATCAAAGAAACGGATGCAACTTGAAACCAAGATCCATTTAGGGTTGTATCGCCACTGGTTTATTATTATTATTATTAAGATACTGTTATTAAAAGAAGAAGAATATGTTAGATATTTGTGAATATCTAAGTGTATGAGTGCTTTAAAGTTCCACGTACGCTTTAAGTTAACCCAACTATGTATATACCTATGTAGTGTGAACTAAGTTTTCGCACTAAGACGCCCATTTGGTCCATTGTGGTAAAGTCCTGGGTTTTAAACCAGCCAACCTCTTTCCAGAACCTCAGAAGTTTCCCAGATACTTCACAGGCTTCAGGGAGTGACCTGCTGCGAGTGCTCCGAGAACCTACAGTTCCCGTGAAGCCACGTATTCCAGGACTACGTGGGTGACTGATGAAACAACTTCTGCACAAGGCACTGTCTGTCGCGCCAAGGACAAAAGGATGTTTATTAAGGAGACACTGGCCCGTCAGTGTCCCTGATTTTGAGCTTAATTCTTTCAACAGGTGCTACCATAAAATAGGCATAGCTTTTTAGAATTTCAACGCAATAACCTCTTTCTTTTTAAATTTCTTTGCCTAAATAGTACTAAGAAACAGCCAAGTGTTGCCAGTCACTCGCGTGTCTCCTATCACATTTATACAATCGTATTGCGACACTGATTCCACAAATGTTCGTGGTTCATATTTAATCAATCATTATAAGTCCCAAATTATTTAGGTACCCCATTAGTATACCCCATTAGTGATATTATTGTTTTAATGTCCTCGGACCATTACTTGATAACGAGGCACATACAGCATCGGTACCCTGCAACTCCCAATAGTGAACTCAAGGTTGCCAAATCAGCGCTACGGATATTGAGAGAACTACATCGAAATTGTATACAAGAACACGCAATTAGCATAGCTATTTGAAGTCACAGAATACCAACGCATGCATATAACTAAGTAACTGAATAATACGCGTTGACTTAAAATAGATTGTTTCAAATAATTAATTAATGTGGCAAAATTGAGGATCTATTCATGGATCTTGGCGTGGGGAATCATTCTGAATCGAATCGTTTATCTAAATAAACAATTAGACTGATCGGCATGAGCCCTTAGTTTAAACGCAGAATCTCAGGAGTGTATTGCACCTGTAACAGCTATATCTCTCTATATCTCGACGTATTTATACCCGTTTATATGGGATTTGATGATTTTATTGTTTTAAGTCAACGTTTCAGGAACCGAGGTTAGCGAGAGACTGCAACATATACTGGATGGCGCAAAAGTACTGGCACTAAAGAAAATTTGTTTATTTTTTTATATGACATTTCCTGTCATTCTGTTGTTGAAAATTGTGTAGTGAAGAAATGTAAAATACACTGAAAATAAACATGGACCGTTTTACTACCCAAGAACGTGGAATAATCGTCTCAATGTTCTTACGGAATAATTCATCAGTGATAAAAACACAACGTGAATTTCGTCGACGATTTCCCCACCGTCCGGCGACGCTTTGCCACACGCCTTGAAGCAACTGGCTCAACTTTGGATAGACCTAAGTCTGGGAGACCAAGAACAGGCCGTTCAGCTGAAAATGGGGAAATCGTCGACGAAATTCACGTTGTGTGTTGTGCCAGTACTTTTGCGCCACCCAGTAGTTAATAACATTCTCGTTTCCGATAATGTCCAATAACATAAGTGTCATTTAGATTTGTGAACCCTTAGATAAGCTAAGTTTTTGTAAGCGTCGCAACCCCACTATCCGTAATTTTATGTTAGTTATAAGCTCATATTTTAAACCATTAAAGTAAGTTGTAACCCAGCTTCAAATAAAGTGTTTTATTTAAACATATCCATACAATAAATCACCACCAAACTTAATTCCCGTTTCATAATCATATATATAGTGTGTCCGTTAGTAAGTTTCATTCATATATTAAATTTATTTTAGTGACCTTTCTATATTTCTTTATTCTTATTATTCTTATGAAATTCCTTTATGCAGAGTTTTAAGGTATTGCCATAACCTAATTAGAATATTGATTATCGTGTCCTGTAGACTAGAGTTGAAGACCTTCTGTACTGGACACGAAAATAAATATCTTGGAAAATTCACTGTAAAAACTGAGTACATTGAACTTTCCTTGCATAAAATTACAACTTTCATATTTATACTGAGAGGTATATTTATATAAGTATAAAAATATAGATCTGTCCCGGTGTTTTACGTTTTGTTGAACTTAGAAAATGCTTACAATTATAAGCATTTTCACTAAAATATATTACAAATATCGAATGAAAACTACACTTATTCCAGTGTAGATTTGGAGATGTTAAAGGACAATCTCTTTAAGCTACATTAAAATGTACTATGATTAAATATCTACAATTATAACTCTTAAACGTATGAGTACGATAAATACAAAAAGCTAATTTCTCTGAGGCCAAGTCCAAACCTAAGTGTAGCCATAGAAGGACCGCATGTTGCAGTCGATACCGACTGCTCTAAGCGGTCGCCGCACGGTGATCTGCAATTTCCATACTAAATGCATATCCGCAATACACGGACCGCACGACCAGTTTCTGAGCGGTCAGAGCAGTCGCTCTGCGGTCGAGTTTCGCCGTGCGGTCGACTGCTTAGAGCTGGCGGACCCACCATACACGGACCGCTACAAGCGGTTGCTGCCGACCGCGCGCCACTCCCACTTCGACTTCTCTTTTGGAATCTGTCCGTTGTATTATGGCTTAAATACTAACTAATTCATCAAATGAAACCACGGACATTCTAAAGTACTTGAAGAACTTTTTAGTGTCTTCTCTCAGCTGGGGATGCAAAGTATGACATATTCCATGCTGTTCTCTTGATCGTAGTATTGTATATGCTATTTTATGGCATCGATTTAATAAGAAAATTGTAAACATCACAGCTCTTTAAGAAACATAAATTAGTTGAAAGTAAATTCAGTGAAATAAGATTTGCATTTGTCTTTAAATACTGTTTAAAATTACCTCCATTGCAAATGCATAAAAATATATATTTACTTTTAAATAACTATTATTATTAATAATGGCAGTTTTATTATAGTCTATTATACACAAATCACTTTAAGATTGAAGAATCCGTCTTTCAAGACCGTTACCTAATTTAATATTAAAAATAAATTATAACCAAGACACAGAAACGTACACTATGCCCCTTACGCATCACGAGAAATAGTACCTAAATAACCTATTACTTGACACATCAGTCATAGTTTAGTATGAGGTAGTGTTAGTAAAATATATTAATTTGTAAATCAAATTAACATACAAACAAAAGTCCTGTAAGTTTCATATAAAGTTTAAACTTTTAATTATGACGTCGCGAGTAATTAACTTGTCAAATTTTACTTCGACTTACTTATGAGAAAATTTAAAACTTGATGCGTTGTAATTGATTGATATAAATATATAAAAACTGACGGCTAGAAATACACTAAAGGCATTTTATATCTTAAAATGTATGGAATTGCAATGGCTATAGGATTTCGTGTCAAATGTAGGTCCTGCCATAATCACGCACTCCGCCACCCCCCGTTCACAATAGCCAGCGGTCACTCGATCCCCTTCACAAAACATAGCCGGTCGACTCCTTCCATAACAAACACATTAATTTATTATTTATGGTGTGGTTTTTAATTTGTAAAGTGTAACGTGAAGTCAATGAATTACAATGGCATCTGAAGAGCCTCCAGGCGGTGTGGTATGTGATGGAATCTTATTAGTTTTGTTTTAAGATCTGTTATTATTTTTGGCAATTGATTTAATTTATCCTATTCAGTTTTTATTTTTGCTTATTAATACTTAAATAATCTCAACTTAACGAACTTAATTTACATATATTTAGCCGTCTATATTATTGCTTTTATGAGAGCTATTAATTAAATACATAAATGCAAACAAAATTAGGTTACACGTGGATATTTAGTGAATCATTCCATTGCGGTATTTCTTAACTCATTTTACTTGTCATGTTTAAAGTTACTTAGTCACTCAGCAAGCTAGTTAAATTTATCAAATGGATCTATTGATTATTACGTTGTGTTAACTCGAAAAATTACAATAGTGACCTAATATTTACACCCAAAAAGCCGGTTAATGTTCAACGTTAAAACGTTTCTAAAGTGATTTGCTTAAAAGCTCTGTATCGTAGAATCTTGAATGTCCATTTCATGCGTAGACAGGAACAGCCGCAAAGGCTGACCAGTCGACCGCTGAATATTCGCGCGTAATGTCGCGTCGAATGCAGAACAAGCCGCGTCCCAAACCACGTATTCGTTCACAGGTCGCTGAAACAGCCCCACCCGAGCCAGCCCCTGCTGCAGAAGATCACCCGCCCTCTGATGATGAAAAGAGTTCAGAATGGCATGCATCTCGCCCGCCATCCCCTCCACAGAGGACAGATGACATCTCCGAAGGCTCGGAGGCGACGGTTCGTCCTCTCAGGCCAGAACCTGCCAGTCGATATGCTAACCTCAACTATTGGAAAGCGAGGCGTGTGACGTTCTATCGGAATGGGGATCCCTTTCATCCCGGTGTGGAATTCCGCTTCAAGCCCGGTAGAGATCTGGTCTCAATAGACGTCTTATTAGATAGATTATCTGAAAGATTGGAGCTGCCGAGGGGTGCACGATTCATTTTCGGCATGGATGGTGACAGGAAGTACAGGCTTGAAGAGCTAGAGGATGGTGCGTCCTACGTTGTCTCATCTTACAAGACATTCAAAGTAAGTTCTAAGCAATTATAATGTGACCTCATTTCTTGAGTAATTAAAAGTTGAAATAATTAGTCATAAGCACACGTGGCGTGCGTGACCCGAACGAAATACGCTAAGTTAACGTTCTGCGATACAATCGTACATTTTCTTTACTTTTTCCAGACATAAAATACAACTTCCATTCTTTCACATAAATTTTAAATTCATTAGAATAATACTTCTAGTTCTACATATTACTAAAGTATTAAATATTATGCTTAGATGATGTATTAGGTGGGCGGAAAAGTTCGTAGATCTTGATGGTGCTATTAGTAGTATTAAATTAATATGATGTATTAGTTAGCTCTAACCATCAAAACCCGAGTATAATTTGACAACATGTCGTACTATTATTCCTTTGTTTGTTTAAAAAAAATTGATGAAATGGAATTTCAAGTGTTATGTACAGAATGTGTTTGAATTTAACAGTTTTAAATACTATTTTGACCCAATTCATAATTCAGGGGGTTTTATAAACATGTGTAATACACCGGATTGTCATTACCTCTTTTAAGCGTAATTTTGTCATAATAAAACAAAACAGGCTAAATTACTAATATAAGTATTTAAATCAATCGTACCGAGGCCACGTCCTTGCCCAGATGTGGGTCGCAGGATAACCAGCACGCACCGTCTACAGTCCTCTTATTTGCATTTTGATTACACAAACAATTTTACCTTAAATACAAGAAAATAATTGCAAAGAAATACCAAATGTTATTTCGTAACGGAAATTTGTCATTACGCAGAAGTTAATGTTTGCTTTAGTCGGAAGGTTTTTGATTACTTTGATTGCCGTGCGTTTTACTTTTCCAAGGATCGTTTATAATGTTTAATTTATTAGTTAGTCATAACGACGTTGTGTCTTAAATATATTTTTTAAGGCTTTGTTTTTTATAAGAACGCGGACACTGGAAAGAATAATAAAAACATTTTACCTTATCGTTCTCATTAGAGACATAATCGATATACCAATAAAAAGTACGCACTAAAGAAGAATGAAATTTACACTTAATACATATCTAATAATCTATCTCGTGTATTGCCAACATTGTCCAATAGAATCTTATATAAATTTTAATATCGGTAATCAGTTAAAAACCTAAATTACTAAAACATTGCTGCAAATTGAATAGCAACATAACAAAGTAGGTTGGCAACGGCTGAGGGCAATGCTCCACCTTGCACTTAGTATGCATCAAGACCGTACATACGAGTAACATTTAATCTTTAAACGCGTGCTGTAATAATATTTTATACATGTTTAAATTATATATTATAATAAAACGCTACAAGTACGGATTAACTTAGAATGGAAGGTCAGAATTTTCAAGATTCGATATTGAACTTAATGCTTTAAGATTTTTAAAGCTTTATGTTTGATATAAAGAAGTTAAGAAAAAGAGTGGAAGTTAAAAAGAGTGGTGCAGAGTTTATTGCCAGTTCTTCTCTGCCGTTCTACGCCCTTGATTTGAGAACTTAATGTAAAGTTAAAAGCATTTCATATACATTTCTTTTTTTGACGTTCATAAGT